>CM060905.1:1005514209-1008014209 GCA_030737815.1 Allium fistulosum
GCATGATCCGAGAACGGACCATATGTCTGCTCTCAAACGGATTATTCGATATGTACAAGGTACTTTAGACAATGGCTTGCATTTGTACCCATCGCCTATTTCCTCTTTGGTCTCTTACACTGATGCAGATTGGGGTGGGTGCCCCGATACAAGGAGATCTACATCGGTTACTGTGTATTTTTAGGGGACAACTTAGTCTCTTGGTCCTCAATGCGGCAACCCACATTATCTCTTTCGAGTGCCGAGGCCAAGTACCGTGCAGTGGCCAAGGTAGTGTCGGAATCATGCTGGCTAAGAAACCTTCTCCTCGAGTTGCATTGTCGAATAAAGAAAGCTACTTTGGTGTATTGTGACAATGTAAGTGCCATTTATTTGTCGGGTAATCCGGTTCAACATCAACGTACAAAGCATATAGAAATGGATATCCATTTTGTTAGAGAGAAGGTTGCACGTGGACAAGCCCGCATTCTACATGTTCCATCCCGGTATCAAATAGCCGATATTTTCACTAAGGGATTGCCACGAGTATTATTTGAAGAATTCCGGGACAGTCTCAACGTTGGTCAACCTCCCGTTTCGACTGCGGGGGAGTGTAAAATATAGCAAATACTTTGTCAATAAAAAGCGTAGAATTAGTCTTCTAGAATCATTCTATGTACATGATTAGTTTTCTGTAAAGTAGGCCCGTCAAATGGATCGGGTTGGGTCATAAATGGGTCGGATAGAATTTGATCCGATTTATTTAAGATATAAACAAACCCAACCCATTTTACCCGTTTAATAAACGGGTCGAACCGACCCGACCCGATTAATAAAAAGGTTGAACCGTCTCAACCCATTAACAAAAACTGCAGCTTAAGCATTAAGATTAACATTAAAAATTGAAAAACTACATCGTTTATTATCAATTCTGCATGAAAAAAAACAAAAACTGCACAAGAAAACGAAATGATGCACATCATATTATCAAAAATAGTACAAAAAAATAAAAACTGCACTATTATATTGTCAATTCTACACAAAAAACCAAAATTTTGCTCCAACAAATAGAAAAACTGAACTAGATATTGCAACAACTAGAATATTTGAAAGTTCTACATCATATAATTACAAACTGCAACACTAAAAGCAAAAGATTCGGGATAGTATAATCTTAGGTGTGAAACAATGAAGTCTTGAAGCCTTGAAGTCTTAAATATAATAACAAGCATGTCCTACAGCATTATGTAGTGAACCCCTTCCAGTTCATGCTGGAAACTGATCTTCGATGTCGCATACAGCATTCTTGAATGAATTCTTGAAGTCGATGGAGACCTACACATGAAAAATCAAATGAAGAATGTTAAAAAATTTAATATGCTTATCATGTACAAAAACAAAGGCTCATCCTCACATATGTTTTCAACCTTTAAAAGCTTAAACAGAAGCAAGAGTTTTAAGTTATGTTTTGGTTGTATATGACATGAGAAATTACAACTCTGTTATTTCATTTGACTTGAGCCATGAACCAAATATTATGATATGTCATTATTATGTTAGGTAGAATTGGATATAGATGACTTAACTTAGCAGACTTACTTACAGTTTGGTTCAACAAAGTTACCTGCATAAATATTTTACTTTTGCGCAATTTCTGAAGTCAAATAATGATTTGTTTGACTTCTGTTCTATTTGTATCATTTAACTTCATTTCAAATTCTTAAGCTTATTTATAGTACTTGTGTGAAAAAATACTCTATTGCAAAGTAATTGGTATTGTTTAATGGAAATAATGAAATAGTGCCGGAATGAATCTACTGGTAGAAATTACGGTGAAATTCCTTGTGTTGTTTCTCTTGCAGTTTGTCCTTTGTATCCTCATTGTAATGTTGCTGCTATAGAGTCAGTACTTCTAATTTTATGTTAATCTCTTTGCGGGGATTTTATTAAAAAAATCTAACTATAAAAAACAAAAACAAAAAGATGACCTCTAAATGCAGTAGAGAATAGTTGATTCAACAAAGGGAAATGAGCATTTAAATAAGGTCTATGAATACTGTACATTTCATACAACTGTATGCATTTAGCACATATTAGCACACTTATAGACAAAGGGATATGATAGTCCAAGTTAAACCAGTACATAATTAGAAGATATTTCTACCAAAATACTAGAATTCAATTCGACCGCACAACAACAATAATATGGTATCCATGCAATCCAAATATTTGGTCACCGCACAACAACAATAAAAATGAAAATTGTACCTTGTATTATGCAATCAATGATCGTCTAAGGATGGTGTAGGAAATTGAGTAAGCTGCTCCGCATCAACATGAAATTTGGAAATATCTTCATCTTCTTGTTCCACTTCCATAGCAATTGCATTCCCATATAACCAATCACGCGTGCAAAGTAACGCCTCCACAATCTACCACCTGAAAATCACAAAAAAATTATTAGTTACAAAATGCTATGAATGGTAAAACAAGCGTTAAGTATTAATATAACTCTTGCTTGTCTGTCAATACAGTACTGTTAAGAGCATTGAATGGTAAAATAAGATTTCCCTTGCCTGCCCACAAGATTCATCCAAAGTGATATGTTTTTTCAATTCATTGATATGCCGATGTCTTTCACTGCTTAAGTGTTGCTAACACTTTTTCTATGTTCTTCTGTTTTACAGAAACAATGCCATTTGCTTGCACCTTCCGTCTTCACTGCACGTAACCTGCATTTTCTCTAGAAATTTTACTCATAATTTTTCTTCACAAATAGATGATTATGTGAAGCTGAAAGAGGAATTTTGAAGATGCAGAAATGACATCAGAGCAAGACGACTTTATATTTCATCAACTTAGTAAGATCCGTAATCAAATTACAGCTTTGAAAAGCAAAGTGGAAAGTCTAATTCATTTTACTAAAATCATTTTCTAAATATGTGTTTGTTATACTCAGTAATAAAATTATTTATATCTATACAACTTCTAATTTGGTTTCTTTATATATCCATGCAATTTTGATAATATATTAACGGGCGGTAGTGCTTCGCTTGCAGTGAAGTAGAAAGCAAGTTTTGACAGGGTTTTGTTTTTCTGAAGCTAAAACAGTTACTGCATTCTTGCAAAATTCGACATGCACAAGCCAAAAATTCATCACATACTAAAGATTCTTGCATGCAAACCAAAGTTCAAACTTTCCTAATCATTCAAGCATTCACACAGCAACCATTTATTAAAAGAAAGGAGGGGTTTACTCACATGTTTCCCAGAACTCCTGGTAGTTTTTTTATCAAACAGAGATGAAGCCTGAACCCTTTCTTCTTTTTCTACTTTAAATTCTTTTAAGTTTTAGATCTGCAAATTCATAGTTACAGATCTTTGTTTATTCATGGTTGTATCCATTTACTTAATAAATCAATAACCAAATTTTTTTATTCACTTACAGTTAAGTTTTTTTTAATAGAACAGAGAGCCTTTTTATTTCCTGCCACTAGAAAACCAAAATAGCTTTTAATTCTTGATTCTTCCTGCAAATAAAATTAGATATTGTTGTATTAAATCCCATGTTGTATTTATTCACTTAATTATCAATAACAAAAAAAATCTTTAGATTACTTACAGTTTGGATTTTAAAAGAGAACTTTTTATTTTCTGCAACTTGAAACTAGAAATAGCTTAGGCCTTGGACTTCACTGCAAGCGAAGGCTTTCTACTTCACTGCAAGCGAAGGCTTTCTACTTCACACAGACCAAATGCAACAATGTAACAGTTTAACATTTGCGCTTAATTTTTTTTCCATCTCGGCAAGCGAAGGCTTTGTACTTCATGTTTAAATAATAGGAAAAAAACCCACACATACTAAATGCAACAGAGGCATGAGTTTTTCATTCCAGCATATAAAGGAACACCGTAATTATAATCTGAAAAAACTACTTCCATAAAAAAGAACAGCATCCTAAATTGAAAGGTCCGATCAAATAAGAAGCACAAAAAAGCAAGATCTCGAGGGCTAATAAAAACGAACGCTAAGAATGGGGTTTTACCTCAAAACAGGCCTTTAGGGCTTGAGCGAAGCACAACCTGGAAACACAGAAGCGCCGCTGGACAGAGGATGTCGGGAAATGACGGGGAACTGGCAGTGGCGATAAACGAAGCTCTAGTCGCCTCGCTCTGATGACCTAGTCAAATGTACATAGGATCCGGAGCTGCAAGATCAATGCGGATGACAAGAATGAGAGAAGATCGATGCAGAGAAGTAGGGCTGAGTTGCGACAAAGAACTAGGGTTAGGGTCAGATGGGTATGCGGGTTGGGTTTGGACGGGGACATTTCTGCTTTCTTCTAAACGGGCCGGGTAAAAAGTTAAAACAAAAATAAGCGGTTCAGACCCAACGAATTTTAATGAGAAAGGGACCGAGACATTCTTTCACTTTTCATTCCATATTTCCTTTCATCTTTTCAATTTTTTTTTGAAGATTTTCGTACTTTTTACCTGGATATTTTGTTTATTTATTACTTAAGTTCTTATCGAATTCGAGGGCTACCGTTTCAGTAACGAAATCGGATCTTATTATGCAAGGTTCCAGTTTTTAAAGATCTGCAATCGTTTTATAGACATATTTGCAATTTTGTCCTTATAAAAGGTAGATTTTCCCGGATGAGTTGATTTGGCCACGAGAAGCATTGCTGATCCGTAGAGATTAAAACCTAATCTCGAATTGGAACATAAAACTTTAGGATATCCTGAAGTGGAAGTAAGAGTTGAGGCAGAATAATAGTAATCGCTTTTTAAAGAGCCTTTTGGCTCTTTCAATTATCTCGAGATGTTTTTTTGTTTTTTTTTTGTTTTTGTTTTTTTTAGTTTTATAAAATAAACGGTTGACAGAATAAAGTGGATTGAGAGTTGCTTTTAGATAATTTTCATTTTTTCATGTGCCGATTTATGATGCCCTATTGCTTTTGCTATGGATCAAAGTGAGCCCACTTTAGCTCCTCAATGGTTGAAAGCATCCGGGTCTTCTTCTATTTCAGGTATTGACATTGTTTATACCTTGGTAGTCAGGTTAAAATTAAGGAGTCTATTTTGTTGCTTAAATGATGGGCTGTGTAGTCTGTTTGACAGTGTTAAATATTATGAGGACAATGCACAACATAATTTGGTGTATGCATTGATCTGTATTTTTTTCCCACCATGTTAAGTCATGCCATATCTTATATGCGTTGCTGAATTTGAATTATTGACTTATGTGTTGCGTAGGTGTCTTAATCGGTTGAAATTATGTAACCTACTATGGACTGAAGATAGTAGAGCACGGTTAGGATGGGCAAGCACGCTACGCAGGGGAAAAAAGAACAAATTTGATCACAAAACCTAGACCTTATTCTGAACAAATTTAATAGGTCGTATGTCTCAACACTGAAGCATCAAGAAGATATCAATTTTATTAAACTTCAATTTGAATAATAAGGAGTTTCTTTAAAACTATATTGACCATTCCCTTATCAGGCCTTCTGTCTATTTTAATCTTTTAAGTGTTCAGCAAGTTTGCTTTGTTATTGAAGGATTTTTTTTTAAAAAAATTGTATTAAATCTATCATCTATAGCTTAGTGCCAATTCTTCAATTATTATTGTAGAATTGATGTCTAACCTGAATTTTGATTGCTTAGGAACTCTAAAATAAAAGGTGCATGTTTAATCAATATTGTGATTGTTTACCAAAACATAACCTCAGGTTATAAAATGTGAAATTATTTGCCTGGAAATCATATGATAATAGAATTTGGAAAAGAAATTGCTAAAATCTTATTCTTGAAATGATTGCGAGTGATTTCAATAAAATCTGCAAGGCATGACTTAAATAAGGTATTTTATATCTGTGTTAATTTGTATGCAAAATTTGCAAAATCATCAATATTAATGTAAGTTGGTTAAATTTCATTTCTTTTTGTTCATAATATAGTTGATCATCTATATAATTCTACCCACTGTGAACAAAAAACCTGTTTTTGTCACTGCTACCATGGAAATTGATAATTCTGCATGTAGAATAAACACTTTTAAAAGACATAATTCGTTGATAACCCAAGCTACAACTGTATAAAGGCAAGTTCATGTGATTTAAGAGAGGTTCCTTGTGATATACCAATTGATTTGATTTGTGTGATAAAAGTAATGATAAGTGCACAATGTAATGTACGTATGTAAATATGGGTCGATCCAAAAGACCGAGACTACCTCTTCTTTCTTTTTTTTCAAATAAAAGCCTCAAGTGTCATCTTGGAGAGCTGGTTTCTAAACTTCAAAAAATTTGTTTGTGTTTTATATATTAACCAACTTGTAAAGCAATTAGAATCCAATTAGTTACAACAAAAACCCAACAATAGACTAAATAGATTAAAATCGACTTCAAACCGAACTTAAATTTGATCAACTAGATTCGCAAAATTAAAACAATTGCTCAAAAGAAATATAAAAAATATAAGAATAAAGCAATCAAAAATAAAACATAAAGGAAATTTGATTATTTCAAATCCCAAATGTTAAATTGCTTCCCGATAAAACAATTCAAGAGCTAAAAATAAAATAATAAGGTGAATTAGGTAAACTAAAGTTCAAAATCAAGATATTATTTACAAATGATTAAATGGGTACGAGATCTAGCATCATGTGCCCCAGGTGTGCAACAAAAATAATTAGTATGTAGTGCACTTGTTCCATAGATGCATGAAGTTTTGATTACATTCATTTGGTGATAAAAAAAAATAGTAACAATTTCAAAATATTACATTCAATATTGAAAAAAGGGGAAAACTACAAACACATACAAACACACACGTGTGTGTGTATGATCTTTATTTTTAATAGCGATATTTTTTAAATAGCTTTTAAGATAAGAAAATGATTGATTGTCGTATGAAATGTGATAAGGGCCTATGCTATGTTAATTAACTAAAGAAGAATAATTGCAGAGGAGGGATGAGAAGATGAAGAATATTAAGAGGAAGAAGGAAAAGATGCAAGAAGAGAGAAATAATTTCCAGCCTAACAAAGCATTCTCATTTCCATAGCTATATAGCACGTTCATGTACAACTTTTGCAACAGATTGGACAGCTGGTCCAATGAAATTTAAAAGCCATTTCTAGCCATGCAAACTTTGTAACAAGAAATGCTAAAAAGAGTAAAAGTTGTAACAGATCTCTGCCAATATATATTCTAATAATACTTTGAGCTGCTCCTTCCATTATTCAGTGCTTTAGTAGGTCCAAGTACCGTGCTGGTTTATGAATGGTGCGTTTGGGCTTAGGTGAGACAGTTGTAGTTGCATCATTGCCCCCCCTTGAAGTTCAACCTTGTCCTCAAGGTTGGTCTCTATGCGGAGTGATGGTGGAAGTGCAGTTGGTGTAGTATTATGTGGGTTCGGGCAAAACTTGAGTAATGAGATGTGAAATACTGGGTGAATTCGAGCTTCAGGTGGTAAGAGCAGTTTATATGCAACGATTCCTATCTTTTCAATGATTTGGTACAGGCCGAAATACTTTTTGGAAAGCTTATGCTGGGTAGGTCGTAAAGTATGTTGGCGGTATGGGTGAAGTTTGACGAAGACATAGGCGCCAATGGGAAACTCTTTGTCTATGCGATGTGAATCCGCTTGAGTTTTCATACGAGCTTGTGCACGTAATAGGTTGTCTTTTATGGTCTTCAAGAGATGATCTCTAGAGGCAGTCCATTCGGCCATATCTTGGACTTGAGAGTTTCCAAGAATATAGTCGGCAATTATTGGTGGGGCTCGTCCATAGATAGCTTGGAATGGTGACATTCCAATGGAAGAGTGTGTACAAGTAGTGTACCACCACTCTGCCCATGGTAGGCATTTCGTCCATTGCAATGGTAAATCGCTACATGTAGCTCTTAAATAAGTTTCCAAGCATCGATTTACAACTTCCGTTTGGCCGTCACTTTGTGGGTGATAGGCACTACTCATGTTGAGTTGTGTACCGTGTAAGCGAAAGATTTCTTTCCAAAATTTGCTCATAAAAACACGATCACGGTCGGAGACTATGGAGCGGGGAAACCCGTGCAAACGGACATACTCTTGTATGAAATACGATGCTAGTTGAACAGCAGTAAAAGAAGTGGGTAGTGCGACGAAATGAGCATATTTTGAGAGACGGTCGACCATTACCCAAATACATGTTTTCCCGGACGAGGGTGGTAAATGAGTGATAAAATCCATGGATATGTCTTCGAAAATCTGGTTGGGAATGGGTAAGGGCTGTAGTAAACCCTTTGGTGCAAAATTTTCGGGTTTGATCTGCAGGCAATTGGTGCATTCACGTACGAAATTTTGAACAGTTTTGAAAAGGTGAGGCCAGTAAAAATTACTAGCAACTCGAGCTGCTGTTCTTTTAATTCCCGAATGCCCACCAGTTTTAAAGGAGTGAAATGCACACATTATGTCTTTCTTCAGTGACTCATTATTTGGAACGTACAAACGTTTCCCTTTAAATAACAATCCATCTTGAACTGAAAAGTGTGTACTAGAATTAGTACCTGACTTGATGTCATTTATAAGGTGATGTGTTGTTGCATCCTGGGGCAAGGCAGTTTTGATTCGAGCAGTCCAATCGAAGGATGGGGAAGAAAACGCAGCCATTGTTGCTGCTGCAGTCCAACGAGAAAGCCCATCGGCTACAATATTTTCGGTACCTGGTTTATACTTTATGGTGAAGTCAAATCCCATGAGTTTAGAGAGCCATTTTTGTTGTTCGGATGTCTGGATTGTTTGAGTTAGAAGTTGGCAGAGACTTTGGTGATCGGTAGTGATGGAGAAGTGGCGGCCGAGGAGGTAGTGTCGCCATTTTTGCACAGCTGAAGTTATGGCGAACATCTCTCGGGCATAGGTGGATGATTTAAGTAGGCGTGGTGGGAGTTTTTGGCTATGGAAGGCTATGGGGTGTCGGGATTGCGAGAGAACCGCGCCACATGCTACTCCTGATGCGTCTGTATGCAGTTCGAAAGATTGGGAGAAATTTGGTAGGGTTAGAATAGGTGCAGAGGAGATGGAATTTTTGAGGAAGATGAAGGCTTCATGGGCTTTTGTGGTCCAAACAAAAATTTCACCCTTCTTTAGCAAATCAGTTAATGGGCTTGCAATATGAGCATAATGTTGAATAAAACGACGGTAGTAGCCCGTGAGGCCCAGAAATCCTCTAACAGCGGAAATAGAAGTAGGTGGAGGCCAATTAATTATAGCGTCCACTTTAGATGGATCTACACGAACTCCTTCTTGTGCAATAATATGTCCCAAATAAGATAATTCCGTAAGCCCGAATACACACTTGGAAAAATTGGCATAAAATTTGTGTTTATCTAGAATGTCAAGAGTGGTTTGCAAATGAAGGAGATGGTCATTCCATGATTTGCTATAGACGAGAATATCGTCAAAAAATACAAGAATAAATTTTCGAAGGTGAGGTCGAAAAATGTTGTTCATTGTTGCTTGGAATGTAGAGGGAGCATTAGTAAGACCAAATGGCATTACGAGAAACTCGTAATGTCCTTCATGTGTACGAAATGCTGTTTTTGGAATGTCGGGTGGGGAGACCCTAATTTGAAAATATCCACTTCGTAAATCAAGTTTGGAGAAATATGTAGATCCATATAATTCATTCAATAATTCATCAACGGTTGGTATAGGAAATTGATCCTTGATTGTGATTGCATTAAGGGCGCGGTAGTCGACACAAAAGCGCCATGTACCGTCTTTCTTTTTAACAAGTATAACGGCGGAAGAAAATGGACTTGTAGACGGTTGAATTATTTGGGCCTTGAGCATTTCTCGTACTTGAGTTTCTATTTCATTCTTTTGAAAATAGGGGTACCGATACGGTCGGACGTTGACTGCTTGTGAATTATTGTGAAGGTTAATGTGGTGAGTAATAGCACGTCGTGGGGGAAGTTCATTAGGTTTGTCGAAGAGAGTGGGGTATTGGGCCAAAAGAGTGAGAATATCTGGGTTGATAAAGTCAGACTGGATATCAAGGACTGGATTCTGGTGGGGTTCGGTAATCAGGTGAAAATAGGAAGAGATGGATGTTGTGGACTGCATACGTTTAAGTTGGTGGAGAGATATCTCACTAAGGCTTACTGCAACATCTTGGCCCAATAGAATAATTGGTTTATTATTGTAATTAAAAGCTAAAGTCAATTTTCTTGGATCAAGAGTAATTGGCCCAAAGTTCTGTAACCATTGTATGCCGAATACGGCTTCAGCTCCTGAAATTGGCAGCACGTAGAAATCCACGAGGAAATCGAATCCCTGAATTCGTACAAGAACTTGACGGCAAGCTTCTTGGCATTGTAATTTCTCCCCATTTCCTACCGTAACAAGGAAATCGCGATGCCTCTCCGTTCGAAGCCCCAAGAAACGAGCTGTTTTTGGGTGTATGTAATTGTGGGTGCTTCCGGTGTCGACGAGTATGGAGATCGATTGACTGTTTATTTCCACAGGCAACCTCAAAGAACGAGGGTGGGAAAGAACCGACAAGGGCGTGGTAGGAGATAGCTGGGTCATTGTCGATTTGCTGATCTGGCGCATCAGGAGGATCCGGATCTGGTGAGTTCTCATCGTCATCTGGTAAAAACAGTAGAATACGTTTATTGTTGCATTTATGGCCGGAAGAATATTTCTCTTCACAATTGAAGCATGGACCCTTGGCTCTTTTAGCATCCATTTCAGTCGGTGTGAGTCGTTTGATTGTGTAGTTGGAAGTGGTGGGGATATGCGGGTTTGTTTGGGGGTTTGGGATCGGTGGTAGTGACGGTAAAGGAGGATGTAGGGGGGGGGGGTTGAAAGGCAGCCGGTTTTGGAATTGTTTGGTTTCAGTGATTTTATTTTCGATATGTTTGGCGAGATCGATTGCGTCGGATATGGAAGTGGGTTTGAAAGGTTGTAGTTCATTGCGGATATTAATTTTTAGGCCAGAGATGAAACAATTAAGTAGAGCGTCATGGGGAAGGTTTGTAATTCGATTGCTAAGTGATTCGAATTGGGATTGGTAGTTGTCGACGGTAGTCGTTTGGCGGAGTTTGAAAAGGGTGGCTTGTGGGTTTTTGAAGGTGGAGGGTCCAAAGCGTTGTTCGATGGCTATTGTGAGGTTATTCCATGAGGTGAATTGGTTATTTCGGAACATCCATTGGTACCATGTTAAGGCTTGGCCAACCATGTAGAAGCTAGCAAGGTTTATGCGTTGGTCATCGGGGGTTGCGTAGTAAGCGAAAAACCGTTCCGTTTGAAAAATCCAATCCAATGGATTAGATCCATCGAAGTGGGTTAGCTCACATTTAGGGATTCGGGTGGTTGGTGGAGTTGGGAAGTGATGAGTATAAGGTGGAGCATGAAGGGGTGTTGTAAAAAGAGGAGGTGGTGGTTGTCTCTGGATGGAGTCAGTATTTGGTGAAGGAGGTGGAGATGGAAGTCTGGATGTGAGGTCAGCTATGGCTTGAGTAAGACGTTGTATGGAAAGAAGTTGTGTTGCGAGTGAGTTTTTAATATCGGGTAAGTCGGCAAGGGCAGTTTCCTGTTTGGACAGAGTGGTGTGGATGGAATCGATGACGTTTTGTTGGGTGGTGAGTTGGGCGGCCAAGTCGTCGATGCGAGTCATGGTGTTGGTTGGGAGGAGGTGAGAGTATCAGTGAAAGCACCAAATGATAAGGGCCTATGCTATGTTAATTAACTGAAGAAGAATAATTGCATAGGAGGGATGAGAAGAGGAAGAATATTAAGAGGAAGAAGGAAAAGATGCAAGAAGAGAGAAATAATTTCCAGCCTAACAAAGCACTCTCATTTCCATAGCTATATAGCACGTTCATGTACAACTTTTGCAACAGATTGGACAGCTGGTCCGATGAAATTTAAAAGCCATTTCTAGCCATGCAAACTTTGTAACAAGAAATGCTAAAAAGAGTAAAAGTTGTAACAGATTTCTGCCAATATATATTCTAATAATACTTTGAGCTGCTCCTTCCATTATTCAGTGCTTTAGAAGGTCCAAGTACCGTGCTGGTTTATGAATGGTGCGTTTGGGCTTAGGTGAGACAGTTGTAGTTGCATCAAAATGTTTTAGAAAATAATAATTTTATTTATGTTTAGATGAAGTTGTATTTTTTTTTGTTTTTTTCACACATTTTGAAAAGTTTTTTTTCTCACCAAGTACGTTAAAACTATGGAATAAATTCAAAATAAAGTGAATTCTTCTTAAAACGGGAATAGGCAAAGAATGGATGCTAAGTTATTATCACCGAGAATGAAAAAACATAAGAAATAAATAGTATAAAGAAAAATAAAATATATGAAATATGGTCATTATCGGGATTCGAACCTATAACCTTTATAATATTTCAATCTTTCGAGTATATATTGTAATGGTGTTTTGGGTAGTTCACGGTTGGACTAAGAAGTTGTTTTTCTATTCCAACTATTAATGAAGGTGTGTAGGTAGATTTGATACACACGATCAAAATACAAGTCAATGTAATATTACACAAATATTCTCAATTATAAATCACTTAAATTGTGTAGCTCTGGAAATCTATAAGCTCAAACTGAATTCTATGTTGATGGGCATACATATTCTGTAATCTGAACGTAATTTATTTAACATTGCTTATCCGATCCATTCTTTTGCCAATGCAAGACTATTGTGCAATTATAAATTTGGCCTTAACCGGTCGATCGTTTTGGCTATAAAATTGATGAATATCTATCCTCCATGCTTCAAGATAATGGATGCCTTTAAGTACTGATTCCTTAACCAAGACGAATTCTTATAAAGTTATCACCAAAAATGCTATATTTGTCTTTCAAATAATCAGTCAAGGAGTTTAACAGAGAATAGATGTGTGAGAGACCAAACAAACAAGGAATAACGGCCTTCACTTGTTATCTGCAAAAAGTACAAAGTTTTCAATGTGAAACTTATAAAAAAGGTTCGATAAGACTAGTAAAAATACATGGTTTTTTATGCATATTACAAATATAATAAAGTAGTGCTCCCATGTACATTTTATAATTACCATTCATGCTTAAATATGCTAAACTTGTGTATGATCCTTAAGCGTGTATTGATGAGTTAGACCATTGAAGCACTTATTGATGGCTTTATGTCATCCTTTTTAAACAATTGTAAATATAGTCATTACAAATTAAGCAGCAACGATCAGTATTGACTATTTGAGGTTTATATTGACCCAGATGAACATAATACCAGAGCTTCAAGAAACAGACTGCCGTTAAGTGTTAGTGATGGGGATGCTCTACGTGCATCTTCTTCGTCCCTGTTCAGTAATAGCACTATGGGCCAAGACAATACAAACTATTCAAATTCTCAAGTTTATAGTAATTTTGGTAGGAGACCGGATAGATATAGAGATAAAAATAAAGATAAGATAGGAATAAAACTACATGGGAAAAAGATAGTTTGTTAGAGAATGGCTACACCGATAGGCAGTCCAGCCTGATGGGTTTCTACTAGGTGAGCTGAGCCATTACCAAAAAGATTAGGAATTGATTCGAACAACACACAGCTTTCTACTCAGAATTCAGGCAGTTGTAGTAAAGTTATGTTTGAGGAGGAGTTTCCGACTCTTGGAATCAAAGATAAACAAAGAGGACCAGAAATTACACGGGCTTCTTATCCGGTTATGAGAGAATCTCTTAGTAGTCTCCGTTTAAGCAGATCATCTCTAATTGGTGGTGATGGTTGGACTTCAGCTATGGTTGAAGTGCCTGCTGTATGTGTAGGGAATGACACATCATTGTCACCTGCTCTGCAGATGGCTATAAATACGTCGTCAACTTGCTCAAATTTTTCTATGGGTTTGAGTATGGCTGAAACATTGGCTCAAGCACCATTGAAAGCTCGCTCTGCATCACCGGTAATGTAGCACAGGTGTACTTTTAATTTTTCAGTTTTATGGTTACATGTACAAACTCTTAAAATCTTTATAACCATGCTTTACACTTGGCTAACTTCAAGGTTGGTATTTTGTAACTATTTGAAAAGGATTGAGATTATATAGTAGCTCGGACGGTTGTGTTATTGACCTTTTTCTTATAGTTGAAGCACTAATTTTTGTTCCGTTTCTAGTCATCTGGAGATGATGAAAGACACAAGGAACTGACTCTTAAGCAGCAGTACACAAAGCTAATACCGGTAATGCATGTTTACCCTTGCAGTTCGATGATTTTTTTTCCTATCATAATCTTGGGAATTGTAGTGCCAGTCATTTGGATTTGTACAGGATTATGTATTTCTTTCATCGGTTTTTTTTTATTTGTTCTGCTGGAAGGAATGTACATTTCAGTCCATACATAAACCAAGCTTACTTGTAACAAAATAACCATCTAAGTTTTGATATATGGAACAATCTTTTATTTTCGGTTGCAGTAGCTGTTTTCATCAACCTGATGCATTTTATATTCTGAGATTATGTCCCTTTTTTTTTCATTCTGTGGTTTTTTATTCCGAAATAATAATTGGGCACAACCTTTGTCTTTATTTGGTTTTAATTAACATATTACTCATACTTTCTCCAGATCGTTAACTCTTCGGATAAATCAAAGCTTAAAGCTTCAAAAAACGGTGATGTCATTTCTCCTAAAGTCAGCACACCACAATCTTTATCTCATCAAGTCAACCAACCAATTAGGTCATCACTCATCAAACCAGATGTTTCAAAGACTTCTTCTGTGTCTGGAAAATTTCATGTACTGAATCGGGAAGGCACTTTTTCTAGTAATACCAAAAATGTACCAGTCCTAAATAGTACTACTAGCAGAGTGACAGCCTCTTCCGATGATCCTCATCCAGCGAAAGACAATGGCATAGGTGTGGAGAAGAACAAAAACCCTCCATCTCAATCTCAAGACAGGAAAAATTTCTTCAGTCTTTTAAGAGATCAAGCTAAGATGAAAAATGGTGTATCAAATTTGGAGCTGAAGACCAATGAGCAGAACATTCAGGACAAAAATGTTCTGGCTGCCTTAAATTCTGATATGAAATACTGTACAGTACCTGTGAATGGAAACAAAGATCTTTGCAATGGGGAGCCTGAAATTGTTGCTCCTGATGAAGAAGAGAAAGACTTTCTAGAATCCCTTGGTTGGAATCCAAATACCGGTGAGGATGCTTTAACTGCTGAAGAGGTCTAGTCTTTTATTAATAAGGTATCATATTTCTTTGGAATTGGTTAAATTGTAGTTGCTAGTATTATCCAATTATATGCTGCTCCTTATCTTTAGTATAGGAACATATTTCACAGTTTGTGTAGGTAGTTCTAAATTAAATATTCTTGCATGAAATGTAACAAGTGTATTCCTAAGTGGGTGCATCATAGTGATCTGAGGTATTATTGGACTAAAGTGAGTGTCCACCTACTGCTAAATTTAAACAGATATTGTGTTGGCCGTCCTAAATTTTTATGTTGCACCAGTGTGTTGATGTTGGGAAAGGCTCATCTAAAACTTTCACAGTTGTTCTTTATAACGGTTGCAGAATCCACTTCTTAATTAACAACAAATTTGGTCACTAGTTATTCTAGGTAAACCAAATCGGATATATTTGGCCGAACCAGGATTTTCATTTGTGCTCCATGTAGATATTCATGGCCAAAACAGTTATTTTCTGACAAGGGTTAGTGTATGACTTTTATGCTCAGTGTGTTTTTGGATACAAAGCAGACATCCATATTATATATCAATATAATACATATGAAATTTATCGGTATTTTTCTCAAACTGCTAATTCAATGAAAAACGGGGAATAAACTTTGGCATATCCGTACAAGATCGGCACTTTCCATGTACTATTTGTTTATGATGTGGTTGAGGTTAATGTAGCTAAATGAAAAAACAAAGAGTATCTTTGAAATAGTATTATCATTTTTGATAGTTCAAAAACCAAGCATATGTAAAATGTAAAGCGTTTGGTTTGAAATAAGTTTTGTGTTTTGAGTTTTCAACAATAATTACAAAATATGAGAGTAGTGGAGGGACGACGGATAGGATGGAAGGAAGATGGAGGGGACCACGGAGGGGTGAAGAAACGATGGAAGGAAGGATTGTTTCTCATGCTTCTTTTATTTCTCAAAACATGAAAAATAAAAAAAAATTGTTTTCTATTTTCTTTGTTAACTATGTTTTCTAAATTGATCGTTTTCCATAATATACATGCGTCGTGCACATTTTTGTGTGTACGAAAACTAAAAACTAAAAAACGTAAACCAAACACTACCTAAGATTTTAGGGTTAGCATACATGGTCATATAAAATTTGTGTACTTCACGTGCTAACACAGAGTATTAGTTTCATTCACGGTTTAATAAATAGATTGGTAATATTGATGTCATTCATTGAGCTGAATTATTTAAGTTTGGTTCGAGTTAGGTTAGTTATCAACTTGTCAAGTTTGTCATGCTAGTTAACTCCTAAGTTTAAAGTTTAAATCGCCGGCTGATCAGACTGTTTAGGTTTAGCACGGGTTAAATTATTGAACTAGACCATTCAAGTCTTGCCCAAATTAGGTTTATTGAGCTAGATTGTTTACATTCGATTCGGACTAGGTTAGTCATTCACGTTTGCCTTGTTAGAGATTAAAATGCCAACATGCTTAACGACCAACCCTTTATTTATCATTATTATTTTTTGTTAAAACTGAACAACTTCAGCGGTAGTACTTCTCAAGTGAACATGAGGATGCTAGTTATTACATTGTAATTTTTTTTTCTTTTCCTTTTAAATATGTTGTTTATGAAGATGATTGTGAATGTTCTTTGTTTACAGGGAGAACTTTTTATATAAAAAACTTCATGGATAAAAAAGGTTTGATTGTTTAGAGAATTAAATTGGAAAGAATATTCCGATTTCGGTTAGTTGTTTAAAGAAAAAAAAATGTTATTAATTGAACTAAAGAATGACAAGCTTAGATTTCTGGAAAGAACTTATTTTTTATACATGTGTACATACGTACGTACATATACTATGTATGTATGTATATTTGAATATACCTTTGAGTATATCCTACCAGTTGGTTATTGATTGAGAAATTCAGTATGCTTGATGTATATTTTTTTAAAGTACATTGGGTTTAGTTTAAAATGCGATATTAACATTTAAATATAATGAATTATATGTAAAAATGAGAAGTCTAAAATGATAGAATCAAAATCAACTTTTATATGGAGTTTACTACTAATTACGATGTGAACTAGCTTTATCTTGAAATATTTGTTATATATGGAGATTTTAATAATAATCACTAAGTTAACTAGCTTTATCTGGAAATATTTGTCCAGTTAGAACTTGTGTCTCTTGTTTGATTGAAATTATTTTTGCTACGATTTTTGTATGTAAAAAGGAAATTAATGTATAGAAATGGATTATATAATTCTTCGAAACGACAATATAAATCTTTATGGTCTTTTCTTTCAGCGTGTTACATTAAAATATTTCATCCATTGAAATATATAAATTTTAGATCATATATAAATATTAAGTGAGGCCTTTCAAATTGGACAGTGATGATTATTTACGATTCTAATTGCTAAACTACTTTTGCTTATTCATGTCGCTATAAAGAAAGTTGCAACTCTTAATCAGTAGAATGGCTATGCAAATCTTTACTGTAAATTAAGATGATTTTAAAAAATAAATATGTACAATAATTATTATCAACATTGTTAAAATTAAAACACTGAAAATGACATGTTTAACTTTAATCGAGTAAATCAGTAATTATATACAAATGTTTTAAGGAAACAACATGGAATATATGATAGATGGATGGAGTGTTTCCATCGACCGGTCATTGACCCGAGTTAGACCTCTAATTGCTTCGATTTTGCATTATTTGTAGGATACCATAATGTGATGTACAATCAACTCTATTGATTCAATCGAAGCTCAAAGAAATATGGTACCCAAACAAGGATAGGTGTGTCAAAAGCAACTCCCATTACACCAATTCAAATCGTAAGCAGAATGTAAGAAAAAATAGTACCTTTTTTCGTTTTGATGAAAGCTACGACAGCTTACTGTTATGCATTACCATTCTTTCTAATTCTATGTATTCTCTTTTGTTATCCAGCATAAGGGAAAGCTTTGACCAGATTTCGAGTACAAGGCAGGTCTTCCCTCGACTCTACATGAAGAGTATTTTGAGAAAAACCAGTCAGAATTTTGTTAGGAAATCATAGTTTCATAGATTGAACATTTTTTTTGATAGATTGTGATATGGATCATATTCTACAGCCGCATCCACCAAAACATTATAGCAGATCATTTGCAAATGGAGACTGCAAGTTGTCAGGATATAGGAAAAATGTGCCTGTATAACTTTTCTTTAATTTGTTATTTCTGTTTTTCTTTTGCTGCAAATTGTTATAAAGGAATGGTCCTCACATGGCCACGTAGGAAAAGTTGTTAGGAAATTGGCTATATATGTTACTAACGGTTTGAAGGGTGGACAAAAATTTCAAAAAAAAATCTTCTTCTCTTATTTCTGGATTTCTCTCCTCCTGCTACTCTTCTTCTCTAATAATCTCTCATTCTCATCAATGACGCATCATTTTGGTGCTTTCACCGATTGATCTTCCCTCCTCCTCCCAAACATACAAACAATCTCCATCAACATGACCAAGTTAGACGACGTACTCCAGCAATTAGCTCACCATGAAGAATCCATCACCACTATCCAAAACGCTCAAACCAGCCATGGCTTCTTACTCGAAACCCAACACGCCGACATCTTAGACATCAAAACAGCAATCCAAAACCTAACCAAATCCATGGCCGATCTTACTCACAAATTCGACACGCAACCTCCACCGTCTCCAAACAACCAAACATCCACTACCTATAACCCTCCATACACCAACCGACAACCTCCACTGCTATCATCCCCTAACCAAGGCCGAAACCCAAAAGTAACACTATCCACATTTACCGGATCAAACCCCCATGATTGGATATTTCAAGCCGATCGTTTTTTCACATATTATGCTACACCGGAAGACTAACGTGTCGAGCTTGCAAGTTTTCACATGGACGGCCAAGCCCTAACTTGGTTCCAATGGATGCACCGCAATAAACAACTCTCCTCTTGGACGGCTTTGGCAAAGGCAATTGAACAATGTTTTGGTCCACCTACTTTTCTAAACCCGCAAGCCACTCTTTTCAAACTTAAACAAATCACCTCCGTCGACAATTACCAAGCCACGTTTGAAACACTTTGTAACCGTATTACTACCCTAACACCCGACTCCATCCTCCAATGCTTCATTTTCGGCCTTAAACCCCACATCCAAAATGAGCTACATATCCTCGAACCCACCACCTTGTCCGATGCAATCGAAGGAGCTAACCTCATAGAACGTAAACACAATGACCCTCCTAAACCAACATACACTAACTATACCAACCCCCACTTTCAGAGCCCAACAACCAACCAGCAAACCTCTCAGACATTTCCACAAACACCTTCCACGCAACCCTCCAAACTCAGTATTCCTATCAAACAACTCTCCCAGTATGAGATGCATGCACGTAAACAACAAGGTTTATGTTTCAATTGCGATGAGAAATACTACTTTGGCCATCGTTGCAAACCCACCCACATCTTGATGATCCTTCCCGAATTCAACCCGGACAACGACATCCCCGAAAAAGATCCAGAACCACCGCCAGTCGCCATTACCACCACCGATACCAACCTAGACACATCGCAAAAACCAGTCCAAGAAATATCCTTCCATGCTCTAACCGGTTCAACTCACCTTCGCTCGATTCGCTTATCAGCTACCATCAATAACAAGTCCATCTCCATCTTGGTTGACACTGGCTCAACGCACAATTATCTCCACCCGAAGGTAGCACAATTCCTGGCTCTCGAATTGGATACGAGCACCTCCTTTGTAGTAACAGTCGGCAACGGAGAACAACTACGCAGCTCGGGCTTCTGCAAAGGCGTCGGCGTTGAAATACAAGGCCACAACTTCATCGTCGATTTCCATTTGCTCGACATCGTGGGATCTGACGCAGTGTTTGGAATACAGTGGTTGAAGCAATTTGGGCCGCTTACGGACGATTATAAGAAGCTGACCATGGTTTTTTCCTTCAATGGGAAAACTATCTCCCTTACTGGGCTGGGCCAAGCTGCTCCGCCTCAACCACTTCCGACAACTTTCACCAACCATGACCTTGAGGGCAAGGTCGATTTTTAAGGGGACGGCAATGATATGGATCATATTCTACAGCCGCATCCACCAAAACATTATAGCAGATCATTTGAAAATGGAGACTGCAAGTTGTCAGGATATAGGAAAAATGTGCCTGTATAACTTTTTCTTTAATTTGTTATTTCTATTTTTCTTTTGCTGCAAATTGTTATAAAGGAATGGTCCTCACATGGCCACGTAGGAAAAGTTGTTAGAAAATTGGCTATATATGATCATGTACTAACGGTTTGAAGGGTAGACAAAAATTTCAGAAAAAAATCTTCTTCTCTTATTTCTGTATTTCTCTCCTCCTGCTACTCTTCTTTTCTCATAATCTCTCGTTCTCATCAATGACGCATCAGATTGTGGTGGGAAAGTCCAACTTGATGTCAGCAAAGATAAACAGTGGCCATTATGATCTTAACCATGGTTGCTTCCTTTGCAATTTGTGTGGACAATATGAAATAAGATTTATAGAGAGCTCTTGCAGTGGAATAATTTAAATTGAAAGTAAAGGCTATATAGATGGTTGATAAAGCATTTATTAGCATATAGACCAACCTTTCGTTCTTCATTTTGTTAATGTTAGAAGACTATAGTTGGGTTTGTTTGCGTTCGCGTTTCTTGGGTGCATGGTTGCAAATAACTTGATTAGAACATTTTCAAACAGAAATGGCTTATTAAGTTACATGAACCGAATATTCAGACATGTGGCATAGATAAATTCCTCAACAGTAAATTTCACTTATAATTCAGTATGTTTCTAACTTAGTGGAAATTATCATCCGTCCTTTATTTTCAAAAGTAATACACAAAATCTTTTTTCAAAATAGATTTTGCGAAATTTTCCTATAATTATTTTTAGCGGAAATGTAAAAAAATTTAGTGTTAACATTTGTGGTTAAAACTATAAAATTTAAAAATTGCAAATATTTACGGTGAAATTTTTTTAAGCAAATATTTGTTTGATAAAAAAAATTCAGTTTTTTCTGTAAGTATCCCTTTATTCTATCACAATGCATGCACACCGATATACTTTTTTCTATTTGCCCCTCAGGCATTATTATTATTATTATTATTATTATTATTATTATTATTATTGAAGGATGATAGGTTTCTTAGCTGAAACTTTTATTCTACTCAGTTCAGAGAACCAGGGCAACATAGGCATCTAGGGCACTCTAAACAGCTTCTGGGATGTCACCATTATTGGAATTTTAAATTTCAGTATTTTCTCGCTGTATCCGTTATTTGAGATGAGAATCTTTATCGAGATTTAACTATTCATTTAATTTTTACGTAAATTCTATTCTTACACGGAAAATTGTTTATATTGCACTAATGATTTTAAAATTATTCAAAGGATAAAATTGATTTTTTTCCATTTTCACTGGTTAGGTGACTTTTTCTTCCAAACATCTCTAATCAAAATAATAAAAGAATACATAAATAGAACTCAAACAAAATTTACCATTATAGTTGAACATAATTGTTGATGTCAAAAGTTGACACAAACATCCAAAGATTAATAGAGGAGAATAAATTGAAGAAAATAAATTAAAAACGTGGAAAAAGAGAACACACAAGAATTACAGTGGTTTGGCTAATCAAAGGCCTATGTCCACTTGAAGTTTGTTTATGTTTCTACTGTATTTTACAAAGTTAATCTTATGGTTCAGTAGCTACGGATCGGTGATGATCCATGAGATTACAAAGAAAATACAGAATTTGTTAAACAAGGCAAAAGTCCCCTAAAGAATGCACCTCCTCCTCTATTTATAGCTGCAGATCGACAGAATTCTCTCCACCATGTTTTTGTCCACATTTCCCGTGTCCTGAAGGAGCTACTCTCGAAAGATCGTGACCAACTCATCAATCTTTAGGGATCTGTACCAAACTATGCTCCATGGATCGGTACCGATCTATCAGATTGCTCTGTGAAACTTCTACGATCTCTCGTGGACGTTTGGTTGACTTGTATCCTTGACTTTGTCATTTGGTTGCATCGATACGTGGTTGAACTTGAGCGAATTCCTTGGTTCGGAGGTTGGACAAAAGTACTTGACTTATTCATCGATCGTTTGGGTCAAGAATAGCGAGCGAACCATCCCACATGGCATGTGCTAACTAGCAATTACTCTAACTTGGCGTGGCATGAGCCATGTGACAAATTTGGGTAATCGTTAGGGATCGGTACCGATCCATGGTCATGGATCGGTACCGGTCCATGGTTTACTTGATTCATGGCTTTGAATCTTGCACTTGGCATATGATGTTGTGTGGGCTATTATTGAAGACTCTTGGCAAGCTTGTGACTCCACCTCTTGGTTTCACTTGTCATTTGGGCTTGGCAGTTATCATCCCGGATTCCTGCTTGGTAATTCTTCTTTTTGACCGATCTGATTCTTCCGAATATGACTTGGTTACAATGTTGATAACTTTTGCTCCCAAAAGTATATCTTGTTTTAACAAGGTATGCTTTGGATCGAGACAAGCTGCAGGTTCCATACTGTTGGTTCCACATTTTATTCCGAATTGACGCTACCCTTCCTTTGGACTGCTTTCATGAAGCATAGTGTCTTTTACCAATTGCCGTATTATTTCAGATGGTTTTGAATATGCAAGTTTCGTGCAGTATAAAAGAACGAAGCATGTTCTTTATGTTCGTCATTTCGGTTTTGGAAAGTTTTCAACGATGTCCTTCTTCGCATTACTTAGGTAAGACCTTGGTTTCTTGGAACTTCAGTTGTCTAATGTCATGCATGTACACATACATACATACACTTGCGGCTTACACATTCATATATGCATATGTGTGTGTATGTTATATGTTGTATGTTATATATCCACGGATCAACCACAAAGCTTTGGTTGACATTCTTGGTTGGCACAGAGCAGCTATGTGTGATACTACAAGGTGTTTTTTAGATATAATACATAATCATGTTTTACAACCTGATCTTTTACCAGAAACTCGGGAAGCAAAGGGACAAATACATTCTATATCTTTAAATACTCAAATGCATGATGATTCTTGGCAGATAAAAGGCAAGACAAACTTTGTTTTCTTAGATACATGGGACCTTATTAGACCTAAGAATTCAACTATTAACCGACATCACATCGTTTGGCACAAGCTAAATGCAAAGAAAATGTCAGTGAGTGCTTATATAGCCATGATACAGAGATTACCGACTAAAGACAGGCTATGAAATTGGATCATGAACGTGGATACCAAATGCACTCTTTTTGTAATCAGGCAGAAGAATCACATCAACATCTGTTTCTCCAGTGTGAATATAGTAGATACATTTTTTCGTACTTCCACTTGAAACTTGGGCAGTCCACCCCTCTTTCATTAGATCTGACGGAGGAAGTTACTGATATGCTTACCACTTTTTGTACGAAGGATATCAAGAAAAAATTCTCCTTTGTTATGCTTGTTACTGTAATATATCATTTCAATGGAGAACGTAATAGAAGGACCTTTGAAGATCGAAGGACTCATAAGTTAAAAAGAGCTCAGATTATAGAGAAGGATATACTTGCTTTGGTTATTCGAGATTAGGATGGCAGCCACTATAGCATTGATGAGAGGAATTTCATTCAATGATGGGGGTTGAACTTCAGGATGGAGGCTGACTGCATTTTCTTATGGTTTGACTTGTGGTCGTCCTTTTGTTTCTGGGTTGTTGGGTGGTTTTGTTGAAAGCGGGTGGTGTTTTATACCCGATTGAGTATAGGTGCATTTTTTTTGTTTTATTTGTGTAGTGTTGTACAACGACTGATATTTGTTACACTCTTTTTTCCTACTACTCTGGTAAGATTTTTTAAGGAGGCAAAGTCAACAGTGTTCTTTATACGTCACTAAATAAAAAACCATTTTTCAATATATATATATATATATATATATATATATATATATTAGGTTTTATAGTTCGGTACCGACTCATGGTGCCTGCAGCATAGGCGATTCCTTTGCCTATTCATATGGGTCGGCCCATACATAAAGATGAACCCTTACTCATGTTATTTTCACTTGCCATTTTCTTTCTGTCCTAAGACTCTTGCTACTAGAGCCGCTATTGTCGAACCTTAAAAACACCGACCCTACTTCCATCTTTACATCACCGTGCCGGCTGAATTCGAACCATTGCCTTCTCTCCGCTGCTAACGCAGTTAGAGTCACCGATTTGCAGCCTTAACTCACGAATGACAAACCAAATTTGAACGATTTAGACTTTTTAACTCAAGCTCCTTTGAACCCATTATTATCTTTGACTCTAGGTAGGTGGTGGTGCTGATTGGTGGCGTTCATCGTCGATTGGAATTCTGACCATGCTTGAAAGTCGACGAAACCCTATTGCTCCCTTTTTATGGATCAGGACCGACCCAAGACTTGGGATTTTGCAGTTGTTTGTACAAAAAATGGACAAACACCTCGAAATCGTATGATTTAGTGGATCTTGTGTTATTCTTAGTGATTTGAGCGATTTATGCAAATATATAAAGAACAGGGGCTAAACTGTAAAAAAGACACGTAGATTTATAGTGGTTCAGCCAGAATGTGCCTACGTCCACTTTATATGTTATTTCTCTTCTCTTATTTTGATTACAAGTACATAGCTTTGATACAAGTAAAAGAAAGTTGTTTGAAAGTTCCTTCCGTGCTTGAGCTCTCAAAACTTGTCCCCATTGTTGTACCCCTGCCCCTCTATTTATAGAGTGAGGTTGGGGGCAGGGGTCTTGAATGTATATAGCTGCTGGTGGGCCTGGGCTGATGTATCTGGCCTGGCACATCTGGTTCGGCATGGTCTTGGTTCGGGACGCCTCGGTCCGGTGGCAGCTGGTTCGGTGGGATGTGGAGATGGGTTGGTTCGGTCTTCGACTGGTTCGGTGGGATGTGGAGCTGGGTTGGTTCGGTCTTCGACTGGTTCGGTGGGATGTGGAGCTGAGTTGGTTCGGTCTTCGACTGGTTCGGTGGGATGTGGAGCTGGGTTGGTTCGGTCTTCGACTGGTTCGGTGGGATGTGGAGCTGGGTTGGTTCGGTCTTCGACTGGTTCGGTGGGACGTGGGTGAGATCCCGGTCCGGTAGGCCTGTAGAGGGTTGGTCCGGTCTCGACTGGTTCGGTCAGTAGCGAGGTTGGTTGGAGTTGGTTCGATGGGGTTGGAAACACACCTAACATTTGCCCCTCAAAGTGGGGCATATGTCGCGCTTTGTTTTTTTTTGTTTTTTTTGAATTGGGTATAGCTTTATTCGATTCCGAGTGCGGAACCATCTGGTTCGGCTGTTCTGGGTATGTTTATAAATAGGGGCCACACTCCTTCGTTATTCTTTACCGAATCAAAAGAGAGTCGAATCAACTCTTGCCGAATCAAACCCTTGCCGAATCAAACCCCTGCCGAATCAATCTCGCGCTGAGTCAGGTACATATCCTTTTGCTGAATGAACACGAAAATGACGAATGCTTCCTTGTATTGTATCACCGAATGAGCTAGTGCCGAACGAAACTCGAAAGTTTGACCAACCGAACGAAACTTGAAGATTTAAACACCGAATGGCACTTGATAATTATGCGTTTATATTCCCATACTTTTTGTGCTAATATCATGCTTTTCTTATGTCGTAGATACATGTCTCAAAGGGTAGAAACTCGATCAAAGAGGAAGGAGTCTGAGGGCGAAGGAGGTTCTTCTGCCGTGCCCCCAGCTCAGCCAGGACCAGAACGTCGCGGATCTTCCCCGAGATCTCTAGTGGACGGGTACGGCCCTCAGGAGCTTCTGAACTCCCCGCCCGATTGCTTTCCTAGCTCCCTCAAGGAGGAGCAGCTTGATGTCATTTCCCGATCCTTTGGAATCGATAGGGCGCGCTTGCTATTGCTTGGGAGAGATGTTATGCCGTATGATCCTCCCGAAGGGTACTTCGCCTACAGCAGATACCACTGCATGTGTGGTGCCATTCCTCCTCTTAACGCTTGGATAGCCAGCTTCCTCACATATCTCAAGGTGGCCCCATTCCAGCTTCAACCCAACTCCTATGCTATCCTGGTGAGCCTCTTCGTCATTTTCCAAAGGAAGTATGGTCGTGCTCCCTCCAACCGGGAGATCCGGTACTTGTATAATTTGAGGGGCTATAAGAAGGGGTCCCCATACATTAGTTTGGAGTCAGCCGTGACCTTCAAACCGGTCTTGGATCTGTATTCTAAATTTAGCATGTTCAAGAAAGAGTGGTTCTTTGTTAGGGATGACTCCGTTTCAATCCGGCGCTTTACTTCTGGATGTAAGTTGATGCTTTTATTTATAATTTCTATTCCGATTGCGATGCTTCTTCTCATACTTTCTCATTTTTGCTAGCGACAGGTGGCTTCCCGGTTGTGGAGACTGACCGCCTGGTTCAGACGGCGGCTGAGATAGAAGCTATTCTTGGGAAATATAGATCATCTGCCTTCTTGATCAGAAATGCGATTCTTCTGGAATATAACTTAATCCTTCCACAGCAGTCAGTAGTTAAGCTGAGGGAAACGGCGGAGGAGAGGGCGGCTGCTCAGACCAAGGAAGGTGTTACGGTAGAGAGTAGCAAGAGGAAACCTTTCACAAAACCTCCAGCTGTCGGAGGTAAGAAACTCAAGAAGTCGGACGGTCCTTCCCCCAGCAATTGTCCACTTACCCGGGAGGAGGAAGACATAGAGGAGGAAAGAGGCGAGGGTGGAGGTGGTCGGGAAGGTGATAAAGGTGGCAACGGCATCGGGGCCTTGCTTCCTGGGCAAGCGGGCGAGATTCAGGAGTGGACGGACGATGCGTTCCACCAGGCTTTCAAGGGGCTGGACGGAGATCCGGCTTTGGCAGAGAA
Organism: Allium fistulosum; assembly: GCA_030737815.1. NCBI lineage: Eukaryota > Viridiplantae > Streptophyta > Magnoliopsida > Asparagales > Amaryllidaceae > Allium > Allium fistulosum. The sequence goes on from CM060905.1 coordinate 1,005,541,315, forward strand.
AACCGGGAAAGCGGACAAGGCCGGGACCGGTGCAAGCGAGTCTTCCCAGACCATTCCAGCTAGGGTGGCTCCGACGACTCAAGGTGAACTCTTGACTCCTGCATGCTTCACTAATGATAGGGACTTAGGAATATTTTATGACCCGCTCCCGTCCTGGAATGAAATCCAGGACCTATTGCAGTATCCTACTCCTCCCCAGGGTTTGTACAACCACATATGTGTTTCTCTCCTTTTAATTTTCCGTGTTTTCTCGAAGTATAGAACAATATATGCTTGTAACACTTTTTCTTCATATCAGGAGCAGGTAAAATGGTCAAAGCCTCAGATTTTCGGCACAGGCTTGAACAGTACAAGCTTTCCAAAACTTCTGTCAAGCCGAAGCCTTCGACCCACCGCTCCGGGGATGTAGTCGGCTACCGTCCTCTTCTCGGGGTTATCGAAGAGGGTATTCAGCAGAGAAAGAGGAATCGTCCTTTATCCAAACCTTCGCCTGGTCCTCAGCTCCCGGCTCAGCCTCTTCATGATATCACGGAGGAGGATAGCGAGTTTGTGCCTTCTCCGCACCCGTCCGGAAACCCTTCTGTTATTCATATCGACCGTCCTGACTTGGCTCGTAATCCATTTGCGGGTCATCCTGATCTGGATCCAAGCTCTCATGATATTACTTTTGACGAAGTCCCTGGTGAACACCTTCTCCCCCGTAACCCCATGGTACGAGTACTTGATGAAGCTAAGTCCTTAGATCTTGATTTACTCACTACTCGTATAATCACTATGGGAGACGAGGCCAAGGCTAATATTGATCGGGTGGCGGAGGAGACCAAGAAGCTGATGGGGCATCACGCCCGGCTGGTTAAGGCCGGAGAGGAGATTGGGAGCGCCAATATCCGACTTCGATTGGTGGTTTCGGATCAGGCCAAACAGCTTGCGGATCAGGCTATTCAGATTTCTCAGCATGAGGCTGCTACTGGACGATTAAGGAAAACCATGGAAGAGGCCAGTCGGGCCGAATTGCGAAAAATGGAAGCTACTTGTAAAGAACGGATTGACATGGCTATTGCCACGGTGGACGAGGTTCGGAAGGATGATCTTGAGCAGGTGGAGGAATTGTCTGGGAAACTTGAGGCTGCAGAGCTTGCTCAAGCTAAGTTGAGGGAGGAGATGGAGGCAATGCGGGGATCCCTTCTAGCCGACTGCTCGAGATACCGATCGGAGAGAGATGCTGCCGTTGGGAGGTTGTTGGCTTCCGAGGCCCAGACGAGGGAGTTTGAGGAGAATGAGGGGATGATGGACGAAATGCTTCAGGATATGTACTTCCAAACCTGGAAGCAGGGCAACCTATCCTGGATGGATGATTATCCCAGGATCATGGCTAAGATCTATCTTCGGGCTCTGGAGGAGGCCAAGGCCGATGCGGATAAAGATGGTGGTGTGGCCTTTAGCATGGATGCGGTCACTGCCCAGTTTGCCAAGGAGGAGAAGGTGGCGGTGAAGGAAGGTATGCGGTTGCTTGCCGCTGAGGAGGTAGGCGTGTAGGTAGAGGATGACGATCAGGATAGTCAGGAAGCAGGCGCTGGTAAGTCTCTCTTTTTAGTTTCTCCATCAACTTGGTTGCTTATTGCTAATGAGTCCTTTCTTTGACTGGACAGGGGGTCAACAGGACAAGGATAAAGCTCCACTGCAGCCGGCCCCTTGATTATATCTGAAAAAACTCTTTTTGTGGGTTTGACAGGGTTGTACATGTTAGTCGAAAAATAATAAAGTAGCCTTTGGGTTATAATATTTTGCCACTTGTAATAAATAGTCTTATTTTTGACGTGTAATTCTTTAACTTGGGCTGATTTTCTTGAATGTTTGTTGCTTTTTCGACATGTCGTATGAGAAATATAGCTATGCGTATTCTTGCAATTGAGTTGTGTTTGATGTCAGGTTTTGGTTTTAAAACATAATTTCATGACTTGTAATATTAGTGTGTGGTGTGAACAGATTATAGTCACGCATCTGTACATAAAGGAAGAAAATACCGCCTTTCATGTTCTGTTTGTAGGTGGCAGTTTCGAATATCTTGTATGACCGAGCATGGAAAGTAGTTGAATGCCCTGCCATCTGATTGTGGATCCCCGCATCCATTGGCGAGTGTCTTTTACTCCGCATCCTGTACTTTATGGATTGTTATAGAGGATAGGAGGAAAGCTTTTTAAGTAAAATTGAAATATGTGAAATAGTAAAACTTCCAATCACGGAAGGCCTTCGATGTGCTTAAGTTTGTGGCAAACGGGTTTTGTAGTCACTTTCCCTAGCTGTGGGTCTTGGAGACATCTGTCACCCATCTTACGCCTCCGCGGGGAGTTAATTCTTTTTTACCACAGCCGCACTTAAGACACATCGGAGCCGAGATCGCGCACAGTAACTACCCGGGCCATTATGGCCCGTAATCGTGGGTATTATTCGATTTACTGTGGCCGGCTAGCGTGGGTGCCGATCGTCAAGTGTGAACTGCCCCTGGCTGGCCACACCTTATGTTGGGGCTTATAGTCGGTTCAAAGTTGCCGGCGAGCCTAACGCCGTAATGAGCTGCCTCGGCTATAGTCGGCCTTCTCGGTGGCTTATAATCGGCTCATTACAGTTGGCTTTAAGGGCCGTCGCGAGCAATGAGTTAACCCGCAGCAGAGGGATGCTGGGGCAAAAGTGTCTCATAGGCGAGGGCATAGATTCGCATAGTACCTGTTGGGTTTTGCCCAGGTGAAGTTGCGCCGTGAGGTGCTTTGAGTGGAGATGCTATACGCGTAGGATTTTGTTCAACAGAAAAGGATAAAGTTAACAAGTAGCCAAGATATAAAGGAACAAGTTAAAAAAGAGACAAGGTTTTTTAAAGTGGTTCGGCATGAAAAGGCCTACGTCCACTGATTCTCTTTGTTAATTCACTTCATATGGGCAATACAAGTTAAGAAAAGTATCGACGGAGGTGTTGGATGTTCCATGCCCTCTGGAACACCTCTCCGTCCACTGTTGACAAAATATAGGCTCCGTTGTGGAGATCTTTATGAATTACATATGGTCCATCCCAGATCGGGTCTAGTGCTTCGGGGCGAGGGAAGATTCGCTTGAGGACAAGATCCCCCTCTTGTAAGGTACGATGCTTGACTTTGGAGTTGTATTGTGCTGCCACTTTCTGCTTGTGGGCCGCCGCTTTAAGGACTGCATCATTCCTTCTCTCCTCAACTAGATCCAAAGACATGTGGAGGAGTTCTTCATTCTCTTCTGGGTTATAGTGGATCCTACGGTGGGAAGGCACGATGGTTTCAACTGGGAGCATAGCCTCCGATCCGTATGCCAAAGAGAAAGGGGTGTGCCCTGTTGATGTTCTGAAAGATGTGCGGTAGGCCCATAGTGCCGTAGGGAGTTCATCCACCCAAGCGCCCTTTGACTTTTTGAGATTCTTTTTTATCAGAGTTTTCAGAATTTTGTTGACTGCTTCGACTTGTCCGTTTGCCTGGGGATACGCTACGGATGAGAAGCTTTTATGAATTCCGTGCTCTCGGCACCAGTTGGCGAATTCCTTGCTGTCAAACTGAAGTCCATTGTCTGATATGATTTTGAGTGGGACTCCGTACCTGCACAGAACATTTTTGATCAAGAAGTTAATAACTTTTGCTGAAGATACTTTATTCAGAGGTTCCGCTTCCACCCATTTGGTGAAATAATCAACCGCCACTATAGCATATTTGGCCCCGCCTTGGCCCATCGGTAGCTCGCCGATTAAGTCAATTCTCCATATTGCGAAGGGCCAAGGGCTGGTCATTTGAGTAATCTCAGTTGTTGGTAGCCGTGGGATCTTAGCAAATTTTTGGCATCTGTCACACTTCTGGACGAAATCTAAGGCGTCCTTGCTTAAGGTGGGCTAGAAATATCCGTAATGGAGTATCTTTTTTGCTAATGTTTGCCCTCCGGTGTGATCTCCGCAGCTCCCCTGATGGATGTTGGATAAGATTTCCTTGGCTTCTCTCCCAGCGACACACCTTAATAACGGGTTAGAGAATCCGCTCCGATAGAGGATGTCTTCTTGTATTGTGTAGCGGGACGCTTTCCTCAAGATTTTCTTGACTTCGTTACGCCCGTTGGGTAGTGTGCCATTCTGTAGGTAGTCTCGGATGGGAGTCATCCAAGTTGCTTCTTCGGCTGCAGCTATCAGATTTACTTGCTCAAAACTTGGGACCGTTTGCTTTGAGATGGTTACTGCCCCGAAGATGGCGATGTCTCTCATACTCGCTTGCTTTGCCAATTCGTCGGCCTCTTGGTTCTCTTCCCGAGGGATGTGTTTGACTAAGTACTGATCCAATCGGCTGAGAAGCAACTTGGTCTTCTTTAGATATGCTATGAGTCGTTCCTCTCGAGCTTGGAATTCTCCTAGTATTTGATTAACAATAAGTTGAGAATCGCTGTGAAGACACAAAGAATTGGCTCCGATTTCTATGGCAATTTCTAGTCCAGCTATCACTGCTTCATATTCTGCATCGTTGTTGGTGGCAGCAAACTCCAACCTTATAGCATAGTGTAGTTTATTTCCCCTGGGAGTGATTATTACCACACCTGCCCCCGAGCCTTGTTCGTTAGATGCACCGTCCACAAAGAGATTCCACTTGATATCTTCTGTTATTTCCAGTTGCTCCTTATCCTCGTTGGTAGTGAACTCTGCAATGAAATCAGCCATGACTTGTCCCTTGATGGCGGTGCGAGGGTGATAGGTGATATCATATTGACTCAGCTCAATACACCATTTAAGTAGTCGCCCGGAAGTGTCGGGACGATGGAGTACCTGCCTCAGTGGTTGATCGGTCAGAACTTTGATGGAATGGGATTGGAAGTAGTGACGTAGTTTTCGTGAAGTGATTAGTAAACAGTATGCTAACTTTTCAAGTTTAGGATATCTGACTTCTGCCCCAGTAAACCTTTTACTGACGAAGTAAACTGGTCGTTGCGTGCGGTTGTCTTCCCTTACCAAGGCAGCGCTTAAAGCGTGAGATGACACAGCAAGGTATAGGTATAATTCTTCGCCTTCGCTTGGGGTCGAGAGTACCGGTGGTTTCTGGAGGTGTTCGATTAGGTTAAGGAAAGCGGTTAAGCATTCGTCCGTCCATTCGAACTTTCCTTTATCTTTCTTTAGAGCTTCGAAAAAGGGGACGCACTTGTCCGTTGCCTTGGAGATGAATCGGCTTAGGGCGGCCACTTTTCCATTTAGGCTTTGCATTTCCTTTCGGGTGGAAGGTATCTTGATATCCCTTAGTGCTCGGACTTGTTCAGGGTTTGCTTCAATCCCTCGGGCATGGACGATGAACCCTAAGAATTTTCCCGATGACACTCCGAAGGAGCACTTTAGTGGATTCAACTTCATTCCATACTGTCGAAGTACCTGGAACATTTCGCCTAGGTGGCTTACGTGATCTTTGGCTTTCCGTGATTTCACCAGCATGTCGTCCACATATACTTCCATAGTTTGTCCTATTAGCCCTGCAAACATCTTGTTGACGAGGCGCTGGTAGGTGGCTCCTGCATTTTTAAGTCCGAAAGGCATTACCTTATAGCAGTACAAACCCCGATCGGTGATGAAACTAGTGTGGTCTTGGTCGGGAGCATGCATAGGAATTTGGTTATATCCGGAGTATGCATCCATAAAGGATAGGAGTTCGTGCCCGGCTGTGCTGTCTACAAGTTGGTCGATGCTGGGAAGTGGGAAGCAATCCTTTGGGCAGGCGTCATTTAGGTTGGAAAAGTCAATGCAGGTTCGCCACTTCCCATTAGCCTTTTTTACCAGCACCGGGTTGGCGATCCATTCCGGGTAGATAGCTTCTCGTATGAAGTCATTGGCGAGTAGATTCTTTACTTCTTCATCGAGGGCTGCTGATCGCTCTGCCCCCATACTTCTCTTTTTTTGTTTTACAGGCACCTTGGTAGGATCAATGTTTAATACGTGGCATGCTATGTCGGGGGAGATTCTGGTCATGTCAGCGTGGGACCAAGCGAATACATCCAAGTTGTGGCGGAGAAAATCAATGAGTTGTTCCTTCAATTCAGCTTTTAGTTGGGACCCAATTTTCAGTAGCCTACTTGAGTCGTGCTTGTCTACAGATATAAACTCCATAGCCTCTGCAGGCTTGGCGGTGGCCTCCTCCTCTTTGTCCCTAGGGTCTAATTCATTGAAAGGGTCGCTGGTGTATCGAAGAGGAGAGGCTTTCTTTAGTTGCTATGCTTCAAGGCTTTTTGTGCAGAGGGCAATCTCTACACCCTTCCCTTTATCCTTCCTGTGGTTGTTGCGAAGTTCAGTCACATAGCAGTCTCGAGCAACGTCCTGATCTCCTTCCACTTCCCCTACTCCATTGTCCGTTGGGAATTTCATCTTTAGGCACCATGGGGCTAAGACAACTTGGAAGTCAGACAAGGATGGCCTTCCCAAGAAGGCGTTGTAGGCTGACTGGTTTTCTATTAGCACAAATGTTTGTTTCCGTACAGCAGAGCGGGGATGGCTTCCAATCTCAACAAAAAGGTCCAGTTGCCCGAGGGGCATCTTCGCGTCTCCAGTGAAGCCGTGTAGTGGTTTATCGCAGGGGGATACATTCCTCATTGATAGCTTCATTTTGTCGAATGCGTGTTTGAACAGGATGTTCACCGAGCTTCCAGTGTCTACCAGGATTCGGTAGACTTCGGCGGGACCAAGTCGGGCAGAGATGACCATGGGATCCATGTGAGGGTACTGCCTTCCTTCTAGGTCACGCTTACCGAACGTGATGTCATTACTTTCTTTCCGCTTCGGGTGGCGCTCTTCTATAACCGAATTGACATAGTCTTTATTGTCCCTAAGCGACTTTCCGTATCTTTCCATCTCTTTCCAGCTTCTGTCTGCGATGTGTGGCCCTCCTGAGATGGTATGGACCACTATCTTTTCCTGACTAGAGCTGCTAGCGTTGCGGTTCCCCCTGTCGGCCCCCGGGGAGGGTAGCCTTGGGTTTTCATTGGCAGGAGCTGGGGTCCTGTCCTGACCTTTTACATAACGTTCCAGTTTCTTTCTCCTGATGTGTTCCTCAATCAGATCTCGGAGATGATGGCATTCGTTGGTATCATGCCCGTGAGATTCGTGGAAGCGGCAGAATTTTCCAGACTTCTGTGCGTTATCTGATTCCTTCTTGTACGGTGGGCGTTTGTACCTAACTTCGCCTTGGGTGGCAAGGAAGATATTTTCGACGGTCTCGTTCAAAGGAGTGTAAGTGTCGAATCTTGGCCCTGGCCGATATAGGCGCTTTTCTCCCTTCTTGCCCCCAGCATTGTCTCTGGAATCATTTCTTCGAACGTCCCTCGCCACAGCAGGGGCGTTGCCATGGGTCGTCTTATTTTGCTGTCCTGACTGCCCCTCAACGGCAGCATCCTCAAGCCTCATGTATTTCCCGGCTTCATGGAAGAAATCGGGTAAAGTAGCTGGTTTTTCTTTTGTCAATCTTCTAGCAAATTTAGTGTCCGGATGCACTCCACTGCAGAGGGCCATTAGGATAAGCTTCTCATCGGCATCTTGAACTGCGGCTGCTGCGGCGTTGAATCTGGTTAGGTATTGCTGCAGCTTTTCTCTAGGTTTCTGTTTGACGCTGGATAAGGAATAAGCGTCCTTAGGTTGCTCCACATGAATGCGGAACTGACTGATAAATTTTTCTTTCAACATTTCCCATGAGCTGATGGATCCTTGGGGTAGATGACAGAACCAGGAGGTAGCAAGATCTGCTAAGAAGAGCGGAAAGCATTTGCACAGTACTCCCTCTGTTGCTCCACTCATGAGCATATGCTGCGTGTACCTCTGTAAGTGTACAACGGGATCGGAGGTTCCTTTGTAGGGTTCCATTGTTGGCATCTTCCATTCTCGGGGGGTGATAGCAATTTCGATATTGCGGGCGAAAGGGCTGGTTACCCTAGCGCCTATCCCTCGATCTCTTTGCTCCCGTTGGACACACTCTCTGAATAAGCGTGCCATCCTTTCATCAGAATTTGGAGCAGATAGAAATGAGTTTGGTTCTGTTCTGTGGGACTGATTCCATCCAGACGTCCTGTAGGGATGGTATCGTCTATCATTCCTCATATTTTCCAGTGGCTGCCTTTGATCTTCTGGGAGCACGCTTGGGTCAGCTACAGTTGGCCCTTGCCTTGATCTCCCCCTGTTGGGTTCTGATCTAAGCACTTCCTCGGGTCCAACTTCGGGCTGAACTCTAGCTCGGCCCCGTTCACTGGTGTTTCTGTGGTTAGGCAGCATGACAGGCTCAGCTACAGTTGACCTTCGCCCGGTACCTTCCCCGTTGGGTTCGGTACCAAACGTTTCCTCAGGCCTAACTTCGGGCTGTGCTCGGTCTCGGCTCCTACCACGGCTACTTCTGCCGTTAGCTCCTTCGAAGAAGGAAGATCTTTGCTGTCTCTGAGATCCTCCAGACTGGGACTCGCCCCATGATTCAGTGTTGCGGTTGGATTCTTCAGCGTCCCTCAAGCGTGACATGAGATGGTCCACCAAGGCTTCCTGCTGGGACGTGAAGCGGTTAGTTACTTCAACAACAACTCTGTCCAAATCTGCCCTAGTAATTGCTGCAGGCTATTCTGTGGCAGGAGTGGTTGGGTTAGCCTGTCCTTCATTTGTTACCGTTGCTGGAGGAGGACGATTTACTTGATTCGTGACAGCTGGATCTGGAAGACTGCTGGATGCGATGTTTTTTCCTTTGTTAACATCTTTTCTCTGTTTGGGAGGCATGTTTTCCAAGTGGCGGACGATGCTGTTAGGAAAACTTGTTAAGTAGATGAAGCTGAAGCTTCGAGCTTCTAACTCTCAATGAAAGCACCAAAAATGTTTGTACAAAAAATGGACAAACACCTCGAAATCGTATGATTTAGTGGATCTTGTGTTATTCTTAGTGATTTGAGCGATTTATGCAAATATATAAAGAACAGGGGATAAACTGTAAAAAAGACACGCAGATTTATAGTGGTTCAGCCAGAATGTGCCTACGTCCACTTTATATGTTATTTCTCTTCTCTTATTCTGATTACAAGTACATAGCTTTGATACAAGTAAAAGAAAGTTGTTTGAAAGTTCCTTCCGTGCTTGAGCTCTCAAAACTTGTCCCCATTGTTGTACCCCTGCCCCTCTATTTATAGAGTGAGGTTGGGGGCAGGGGTCTTGAATGTATATAGCTGCTGGTGGGCCTGGGCTGATGTATCTGGCCTGGCACATCTGGTTCGGCATGGTCTTGGTTCGGGACGCCTCGGTCCGGTGGCAGCTGGTTCAGTGGGATGTGGAGATGGGTTGGTTCGGTCTTCGACTGGTTCGGTGGGATGTGGAGCTGGGTTGGTTCGGTCTTCGACTGGTTCGGTGGGATGTGGAGCTGAGTTGGTTCGGTCTTCGACTGGTTCGGTGGGATGTGGAGCTGGGTTGGTTCGGTCTTCGACTGGTTCGGTGGGATGTGGAGCTGAGTTGGTTCGGTCTTCGACTGGTTCGGTGGGATGTGGAGCTGGGTTGGTTCGGTCTTCGACTGGTTCGGTGGGACGTGGGTGAGATCCCGGTCCGGTAGGCCTGTAGAGGGTTGGTCCGGTCTCGACTGGTTCGGTCAGTAGCGAGGTTGGTTGGAGTTGGTTCGATGGGGTTGGAAACACACCTAACAGCAGTAGAGGTTGGATGGGGGCGGTGCCCTGGAAAACTCTTGGTTTCACTCGAAGGAGAGAGCATTTTCTTGAGCACGATTTGAGTTTGAATTTTACAATCTTTGACTCGAGTAGCCCTTGAGTTTTACCCACAACGAACCAAATTTTTTCACAGCGTGCTCAACATCTGGGGTAAGATCGACCAAACAATCTCAAAAATGTTCAAATGGAGTTTCATAGCGGACTTTGTCGAGCCGTGATCAATGATTCACGATTCGTTGGGACAGCTTCTGATAACGGTCACTTCGAATATAAATCGATGATTGAACGAATTGTTCGTCGATCCTTTTACCAATTAACAAATTTGAATTCCTGGAATGTTAGATGCACGCACTGCAAAATTTTAACTACACACACTGCACAATTGTAACTGCACACTATTGCCTCCATCGATGTACGAAATCCGATCGATCGACACACATTTATATCTATTGGGTTTGGTACAACGACTATACATGGCTCTTTTTCTAGCATGAAGACTACAGCTTTTAATATGCCTGATATCTCTTATGTGTGAAGCTTTGATAGTTATGGATCGCAGACGCTCCTCGCGTCTCTCCACCATGGTCGCGGTCCTTCGACGTCGACATATGCTGAATCCGATACAGAATCCAGTTCTACTACATTACCTACATTGAGACCTATTCCTACACCATCGAGATCTCAATCTACAGGTCATCAAACAACATAGCCCCTAAAAATAATTCCTTTTGCGCCAGCCGAAGGGCCTGCAGTTAGGGCTACCCCCGACATTGATATGGGTGATGCCATTATTTTGGACGGTCCCCGGGATTCCCCAGCTTTGAAAGTTGATGAACTATCCCTCAGGAGAATATGTGAAAAGCATGGTATTCCATTCGAAGATGTACTAGTTCCTACATGCTATCAACAAGTGCATCTTCCGCTTATAGGATATACAGCCTGCAACTGATACATGTGTATGGTCGGTTGCCTTCCACCATTTAACCACTTCATTCACATGATTCTGCAATTTATGAAGCTAGCTCTGGCCTAATTACATCTGAACAATTATGCTTTTTTGAATAGCATGTATATAATCTTCGTCCGCCATCCGAACCGTGAGCCCAGTGCATAGGAGATCCGTTATCTGTACAGCTTCAAATGCCAAAAAGGATCTCCCTTGCTTACCTTCTTGGAACCTTCTAAAGGCTACTGAATAGTACCGGGCCTCTAGAATAAGTTAAGTTACTTTAAAGACAGATCTCCCTCGCTTATTTTTGTACATTGTCTTCCTGGCTCTGCACAAAGGTAGTAGTCTGGATGTAAGTCTTATTTTCACCTTCTCTTTTTTGATACGGATGTTGTAGCTTCAGTTATTTACATTCTAATTTTTTGTGATTGTAGATAATTCAAGAAAGCCTAGCGGTGCGGCTTTAGCAAGTACCTTTATGGACCTCCATCAAAGCCTGCTCAAAGAAAGGGAAATGAGAATGCTCCTCACAGATGAGAATCTGTGTACTTATAACTTGTCAGAGGAAGGTCGTGGTATCGGCCATATTCTAGAAGATAGGGAGGATGCTGATAATGATGGTGATGATTCTTTGCAAGAACATGATGCCGCTGCGGATGCCGATGAAGGTCATGAGGTGTCCCCTGTTCCGTACCCTGTTTGATCCTGAAACAAGTCAATAGGCCTAAGATGGCTGGGAAACGAGTGGGCGTGTTAAGGAAAGAGAAAGTGATGGCACAGGCAATGATGATGCCAAAATTATTCACGAGTCCTCTAGTAACGAGAGCAATGAAGATCATGCATTCCTCATAACTCGGCGACACAAAATAAAGATCATTTCATCTCAGATGTCCGTGCAATCTCTACTAACTACTACGGTAGCGGAGACCCTCATCCTGCCTTCTAGGCATATCTACGGGTCCTTTGGAAGTATTCCAGATGAAATTGGCTCCTTTGCCCTTGGGAACATCAACACCGGGGACATCTATCTGCCAAAAGAAGTGCCTGCTACTCGTGCGAGAGAAATAACCCCATTAGCAAGCTCCAAGTCCACGGTTTATAGGGGGACACTAGGATACATTCACACTTACATGACACTACACTCTTGCTTTGTTTGCACTATGTTTTCATCTAGATGATGTTAATTTTTTCATGTTTCATTTATAGATTCTATGGAGCGTAGGAATCTATATGACACCATCCAGAGTCAAGGGAGTATATACAAAAAAGTTGGATCGTCAGGCTGTTCTCGCGGATCGTCTCACGACTCTGATTCAAGACGACACTCGAGCCAGGATCAAAAGAGTCAGCATAGAGGGTATAAATCTCATGAGTCATCTCCACGACTCAGATCTTGTTCACCCTTGCCTCATAGCATGGACAAGTATGACGAGACCCAATCCTGTCCCTGCCATTGAGGTATCGATTTCCCTTGCTTCAGTTCCTCCTTTAACTCAAACAATGACATCCTCTTACTTGCTACGACGCTCGGAGCTGTCATCTGGGGTGGTTCCCTTCAATTATCATCGCTTGAGATCTGATAAGTGGTCAACTGAAACTCCTACCACTACCACATAGATGGAAGCTGTTTCCAATCCCCATGTTATTTCCATGAAGCATGCTTTTCCGAATATTTTTTTAACGATGTCCTTTTTGTTTCTTAGCTAAAGGATATCCCTCCGTAGGTCAGGTCTGACGTCGTAGCCTATATGGATGGCGTATATGATCAATACTTCAAGTGGAAAAGAATAGCTAAAGCTATTTTCGAGGCCTCTTACAAGAGCAAAGTGGAGCTTGACGGGGTGAAACAGATGCAAGAATAAGATAAGCGCATCATCTCTCGTTTTAAAAAGGAAGTTGAAGTGATTAACGCTTCATTTGCCGAGGCAAAGAAAAAGCTGGAAGACCTAACTAAGTCTGTTGAGCAAGATCGTCTGAATCAGCAGAAGCAAGTCGAGGCTGCTCATTACAGGGGCCATACTCTATCATTAGAGAATGAGTAGCTCAAGAAGACTATGGAGTAGTAAGCCTTAGAAATAGCTTGGTTAAAAAAGTTACTGGAAAATGAAAAGAAGGAAAAAGACGATGCCCTCACCCAGGCTCAAAGTTATTGTGAGGAGTTGTTAGATGTTCATCAAGCGAAAGACAATGCATAAGCCTGAGCAAAGGGTGTTGAAGAGCAAGTAGAGGCTGTAGAGAATAGAGTTAAATCCGGTTTAAGCCTATTCTTGTGCGATACAATGCAAACGTCATCAAGTTTGGTAACTTGAAATGGTTGGACAAGTGATATCCTCAGGCTTTGGCCATGGCATAGGAGGAGATAATGAGACAGGAGCTAGAACACTCTGATGGAGTTAAGGTCAATGAAGAGGAATTAAAACTCGACCTTTTGGATGAAGACCTAGAAGCGTTCAAGGTTACCGAACGCATCTCACACCCTGGACTGATTATCGATGACCAGAAAGATTAGGGTGAGAGTTTCAAGTTTGGTCTTCATGATTCAACCATAAACATTATTACTCCCTTAGCTTTAGAACCCCTGATTATTGAAATCGTCACTCCTCCTGCTGGCTCTACTGTTATTTCTACTACTAGGGCAGCTTTTGGTGTCTCAACTATTTCCACACCCTCATTGGATGCTCAATACATTCCTGATGATCCCTTGCTTCTGAAGTTTGCCCATCTTATCTCCCATTCTAGAGGGAGGATTTGGTGGCACTCTAGCTCATATCGACTCCATTTCTCCTCGAGTTATATACCTAACCTCGCCTGTATTTGAGATAGCTCGTATGACAAAGGTTGACATCAATAATCTCTACTTTTCTCATTTTCAGGTTTTAGGTCAGCCCGCTATCGTCCTTTTGCCAGAAATAAACTTGTCAATAGGGACATATGCCGCTCTAACTAAATCTGTCATTGTATCCACCCTCATCCGATTTTGGCTCCTCCAACATGCATCGCCCTTGGTCCTGATGCTGAAATGATTCATGCTTTGGAAGAAGAGGTCGTTGTTGCCTTCATGGGGCCCATGGAGATGAAGATATCACTATTACTATAGTCATCGAGAATTCATCGGGGCCTACTATGCATGAGATGCAACAATCCTAAGCCATGCTAACCAAGGACATCAAGGCAGAAAAATTTGATGTCATTTCTCCTCCTCTGTCCTTCTTGTTGCCCACAAAATCTATCTTTGCTCCCATTACCTTTCCCACTTATAGGGGTGTTTAATACACGACTTCCAAATCTTTAGGAAGGAACTATGATTGGGAGAAGGACCTAAAAGGTTATTTTCCCAAGGGAGAGAAAGGAAAAGGGATGAGTAGGAAGAATTAACGCTCGTCTAGTGCTTACTCTTCTGGAGAAGGGCAGAAGGAGAAGAGGAGGAAAAAGAAGACTTAGCCGCATTCTCTTTATTTTTTGTCATCTTTTGTTTTATTCAGAATCTAATGTGAATAGGCTGATGTTGTGCAGGTGCAACCCTCACTCTTTTGTTAAAGAAGTATGTTAATAAAGAATAGATTTGTTTTCTATCTAATTTAGCGTCGATCTATTCATGTATCAGAAATATTTTTATTTAGCTAACTTGGTAGGTTGTTTTGCCCATCTTTATCCGAGCTTCAGTTGACTAGTGAAAGCTATAAAGTTTGTATTACTTCACATGCAAACTTGGGTGCCTAAATCTGGGGCATTCTAGTTTGGTTCTGCCAATCGGTGGGCATCGACCGAGATTGATCACCTTGAGCAGTGTTTTGGACGTCTTTACTTAAACTTTTTTTAATCTGATTTCACCTAACTCTGGGTGTCAATCATTTATGCCCTATTCACGGGGTAAAGTAAGCATGACACCTATCTCTGGACATCGCAACGTCTACCTTCGGATGTTTGCATCAGATCTCGTTTAATTCTGGGTGTCGATCGCTATTTTTTCCAAACTCCTGGCAATGGTTTGATGTTTTGCCTCTCTCCGGGCAATGGTTCGATGCTTTACCTATCTCTAGGCAAAGTTCTTGGGGGCAGACTACTTCGTTCGACTCCCGTGTGTTTATACTCCTATGCCCTAGTCATGGGTTAGAGGAGTTAATTGGCATTTAACTTCGGATGCCTCGGAATAATCATGTCCCTTAGTTCCAGTCACGGACCACATAATTCGATTGGCACCTATCTCCAGGCACTTGGATTCATGCATTATATATGTGTAAGTTATTCAATCATGCTATTGCACACAACGCAAGATTTAGCTAATGATAAAAACCAGCGATCCCTAAAGCCAGTTCGTTTTATATCCACAATGATGGAAAATCATGGCTTGTTACACTGAAACCAACAAATTATGTACAGAGATAGTTTTAAGCGAAATAGCGTTAAAAATACTTGCTATTCCATGCCATCGGAAGTGAAATTCCATCAACAACCGCTAGCTTGAATGTTCCTTCTCCAAGCTTATGTTCGATAGTATATGGACCTTAATTGGATGAGCTTGGAAGTAGGGATGGAGTTTCCTCGATGCGATCAACAAGCAATAGGCCAGCTTTTCCAACTTTGGGTAATTCCTCTCCATTCCTTCCAATCGCTTGCTGATATAGTATACTAGCCTTTAGATTCTGGCATCTTCACAGATGAGGACAACACTCAAAACATGAATAGATACTACCAAATAAACAAATAATCCCTCTTCCTCCAAAGGCTTCGACAAGATAGATGGCCTTTCCAGATGATCAACCAGGGCTTGAAAAGCATTCTTGCATTCTAGTGTCCATGCAAAGTTTCTTTACCCCACTTTGTAGATATCGAAGAATGGTATACATTTGTCTGTAGCCTTCGAGATGAATCAACTTAGCACAACTGCTTTCCCGTTTAGACTCTATACCTCCTTTATCATCTTTGGGGCCTCAAGATTCCTCAAAGCTTCAATCTTTATTAGGTTAGCCTTAATTCCTCTTGATTTCACAACAAAACCCAAGAACTTACCTGATGCAACTTCGAACGAGCATGTTAGTGGGTTAAGCTTCATCCCGTATCTTCGAAGCATGCCAAACATTTCTGACAAGTCCTCTAATGGTTCATCGATTTCCGCGACTTTACTAACACATCGTTGACACAGACTTCCATTTAGCATCCAATCTAATCTTTAAACATTGAATTCACTAGTCTCTGGTAGGAGGCTACTGATTTTAGACCGAATGGCATGACATGGTAGCAATACGATCCCAAGTTGATTATGAAGCTGGTATGTTCCTAGTTCGGAATATGCATTGGAATTTGATTATAGCCGGAGTAAGCATCCATGAACGACATCAATTCATGGTTGACAGTCAAGTCCACCAATTGGTCGATCTTTGGTAGTGGGAAACCATCCTTTGGACACGCCTTATTTAGGTTCGAATAGTGGATGCATGTCCTCCATTTCCCATTGGATTTCTTGACTAGGACTTGATTGGATACCCATTCAGGGTATAGAGCATCGCGGATGAAACCGTTGGCTTTTAGCTTATCTACTTCCTTTTATAGTGAAGCAGATCACTCCAGACCCAGGCTATGCCGCTTCTGTTTCACAGGGAGACATCTGGGATTCACATTCAATGCATGGGATGCTATCTCCGACGATATCCCACACATGTCATAATGTCTTTAGGAAAACACATCTAGGTTTGCCTAGAGAAAACTTGTCAATTCCTTCTTCATCTTCATGCTGAGTTGAGACCCGATTTTCAGGACCCGAGTAGGATCATCCTTACTGACTAAGATGCAGATCATCAGCTCGACCGGGGTGCATCCTCTGGCTCTTTCCTTGGATCCATAGCTTTGTGGAACCTGCTACGCCGACTGAGCCAAGCCTTACTCGGTGGTTGCTATGTGTCATTGACTTGACGTGGAGAGTTTTCTCTATATCATTTCCTCTCATACATCACTTTGCTTCCCTCCGCTCCACGATGTAGCACTTACATCCTAAATTTTGATCACCTTGAATGACCCCCGTTCCATTTTCTATGGTAAATTTCATTATAAACACTAAGGAGCAAGGGCCACTTGGGAACTAGAGAGGGCCGGTCGGCCTAGAAAGGCGTTATAAGCTGAAAAAATATCCATCAAAAATATCCATCACCATGGAGCTCACAACTTGCACTCTCTTGCGGTCACCTTCTCTTAAAACCACCAGTAAATCAACACATCCTACAGGCTCTGCAGCCTCTTCAGTTTATCCCTGAATCTAGGATTTACGAGGCTTCAGATCCTGACCGTCCATCATCATCGTCTGATCATAAGATCTCTTAAATAGTACATTGACAAAACTTTCACAATCAACAAGCATTTTCTTCACAGTTGCTGGCCCAATCATGACCGTTATCACCATAACCAAGCATAAGAACCTCGAACCCGTCCGCATTACGACTTCTGAACACAATGTCATCTTTCATAGTTTTCAATTGCTTTACAGGAGCTCCGTCTTGGACGGCAAATCAACTCTCTTATACCACATGCTTCAGAGAACTCCCGTATCTTTCCAGCTCTTCTCAATTGGATGAGGTCTGTCGGTGATTGTGTTGATAACAAGTCTTTTCCCAAGCTGCTTAGGCTCATCACCACTAGGTCCAGCCTGGCCCTGTTGGAGCAGTTGTCCCTGGGGTTAAACACTTTCTTGCCCGCCATCCTACGAGGCTTTCACATACTGTTGAAGCTTCTACTTCTAGATTAAATCCTTAATCACATCTCATAGATGTCTGCATTCACTTGTGTTATGATCATGGGTCTCGTGAAAGCGAAAAAACTTTCCAAACCTTTTCTCCCACTTAGTCGACTCTCTTGAGCCGACTTCTTATAATGTTCAATACTGATGCAGCGCGAAATAGGGAAGAACGACCTACCTTAAGTCGCGAGCAGCTCCAGCAAATTCCATAGGTCGCGAACGACCTAAATCCACATCCCCGCGACCTAACTTTCCAAAGACATCCTTCCCGCGACCTAAATCCACATCCCCGCGACCTAACTTTCCAGAGACATCCTTCCCGCGACCTAAATCCACATCCCCGTGACCTAACTTTCCAGAGACATCCTTCCCGCAACCTAAATCCACATTCCCACGACCTAACTTCCTCCGCGACATCATTCCCGCGACCTAAATCCACATCCTCGCGACCTAACTTTCCAGAGACATCCTTCCCTCGACCTAACTTCCTCTGCGACATCATTCCCGCGACCTAAATCCACATCGCTACGACCTAAGGTTCTCCGACCTAGGCCTATGTCGCTGGATCCACATCGCGAACTCCACCTAAGTCGCAAACAAAGTCCAGTAGCTCATTGATTTTTAGGTCGCGAGATGTTTTGTTCGTTCCTAATGATAAGTCGCGAGAATTTTAAGTCGAATGTATTTTTGTTTCTTTAGGTCACTGAAGCACTGTTGATAAGTCGTTATACTTTGGTACTTTATTTCCTTATGTCATTTGTGTAAAGTGTTGTACTTTTCTTAAGTCGTTGTGTCGTGTTGTAGACCCTATAAATAAGGACGTGATGTCATTTGTAATAGTTAGTTGATTTTGAATAAAACTTATTTGTGTGCTTTGTGCCACTTCTTAAATTGGTAGTTGAGTGTAATCTCCTATCTCCTCCTTCGGCATTCGAGTGCGCTCGGATCAACGATCGTAGAAGCCAATTCATGGTATCAAGTGCGCTTGATCAACGTCTGAAGAATTGTAGATCTTCTTTCATGGTATCGTGCGCGATCAACGTGACGAAGATAGCTAAAATCCGTTATCTTGGATCAACGGATTTGGGCCTTTGGTATTCTTCAATCCACCGATTCCTACTTTCACCATTTAATTCATTTCAGTTATCCGCTGCTGCATCATTTGGTATCAGAGCTAGACTTAGCCAATCATAGCTAAGCCGAGTCTTGGAGCCAATTCTTATTGAAGAGTCAAGGCCGTGCATCACTTTGTTGTTCAAAGCCGAGAGTCAAAGCCGAGAAAAGTGAAGTGTTCAAGTTCAGGTTTGTTCAAGGCCGAGAGTTAAAGTGTTGGAGCTAGAAGCGAGCTTGTTCAAGTTTGTGTGAGATTTTGTTCAAGTCGTGAGCTAAGAGACGAACTTATCCAAGTTCGTTGGGCGTCAATTTGGAGATTTGAAGTTTTGGAGTTCAAATTAAGTTGTTTGTTTATTTGGGATGTTCATGAGATTTCAAACAAGTGGGGAAGTTTGATTCGAGAATTTTTTTGGATCAAAGTGAAGATTGTGTTTGGATCTGTTGAAGATATGATCATGCCTCCGAGATATGTTAACCGTCATCATAGTGTTGCAGATTTGTATGGGAGTGAAGATCCTGAACAGATGGAACAACATATCGATGAAAGGTTCAATAAGGGTTTCGAGAGAGTGGAGAGAATGAAGTCTGATATGAATCGAAATCAAAGGAGAGTGTCACCACGTTATGATAGAGAAAGAAGAGAATCATCTTTGTCAATAAATCGAGATCGTGGAGTTCGAGACAATCATGATTATCAGAATGGAGAAAGAAGAGCTTATCGTGGTTACGAGCATGAGCCATATTGTGATTATGAAAGATGTCGAGTATAGGAAAGAAGAAGTAGAGAGGACGTGCATGGTCATAGAAGAGTCAATGTTCAAAATCGACATCGAAGATCATCTAAGTTTGAAGAAGATAGTTATGGTGATAGTGTTCACTTTCGATATCCAGGTCAAGGGCAAAATCGATATAAGAATGTTAAAGAGAATGGTCATACACGAGAATCAAGGAAGGATATGGAGATTCCAGAATTCCGAGGTGGTCTACAAGCAGACGAATTCTTGGATTGGTTATCAACGGTTGAAAAGATTTTTAAACTCAACAACGTGTCTGAGGATCGTCAAGTTAAGTTAGTTGCTACCAGATTGAAAGGAAGAGCTATGGATTGGTGGCAACAAACTAAATCAACCAGAGAGAGAACGAGGAAATCCAAAGTTGTCACGTGGGATAAGATGAAAAGGATGATGAAGGCAAATTTCTTACCCTACAATTATCAAACTCATGTGAACCAACAGTTGCAGAAGTTGAGTCAAGGGAGTCGAGGAAAGGGTGAGGTTACAAACCCCAGCAATCAGAATAAAGGTGATAATTGCAGTATAAATGTTTCTAAGAAAGTCAACAAACCAGTTGTACATGGAATCACTAAAGCAAAGGTTGATGACCGAATTAAGCGCTATCATTATCAGGAGTCTGACCATAGAAGTATTGAATATACGGAGTCCAAGATGAAAGCCTTCGTTGTTGAAGAATATGAAAACGAGGGTGTGGATGATTCTACTGAAAGCGAACCGGAAAGGGAAGAGGAACCGACTAATCCGTTATCTTTCAGCGAGAGTGTTGAAGAAGCGGAAGGTAGTGCTGAATCATTGGTTAGGTATGAGGCAAGTAAAGAGCTTAAAACTCCTGAGGAGGTTAAACCAATGTTAGAAGAGTTTGAAGAGGTCGGTCCTATAGAATCGTTCGAAGAATTACCACCGAAATTTGACAACGATGAAGGAGTTTTGTCAGGAGATGAAGGATGTAACTTGTTGAGGAGGGCTGCTGAATTTGACTTTTATCAACCGCCGAAATTTGATGATGATGAAGAAATTGAGTCAAAGTATGTGGATGTAGAAGTTGATTATTCTTCACCTCCAAAGATTGATGTCGATAGTATGGAAGAAGAAATTGTGTGCGAAGTTGAGGGAAATAACTTGATGATGGAGGATTCTTGTTTAACACCTGAGCTTATGGACGAGAGCCCGCTAAGTGTTAATTCCATAATCTCCGAGAAGCCCGAACAAAGTGAGAGTGAAACAGAAGAGTAGGCAGAATCTGATAGTTTATTATCTTTGAAAAAGTTCGTCCATGAAATGGAAGATAGTGATGAATTATCAACGTTAATTGAATCAGGGGAAAGTTCTAATTTTGAGATCCCTGAAGAGGTTGAAGTCTTTGAAGAGTTGGAGGATGAGATTTCTGAGGAACTGTCTGAAGAAACTAGTATTGTATTTTTGGAAGGGTCTGTCGAAAAGGTGAAAAATAACAATGAATTGTTTGTATTGACCGAGCAAGGAACGAGTAAAGATCTTGATGTTTTTGAGGAAGTTGGATCAGAATTCGATGAATCTGAAGACAAATATCCTGAGGAATCAACCGAAGAGTTACCATCACTACAGGACATTCAGCATCAAACTGAACTAGTACCAGATGCTATTTTACTGCAGGAATCGTATGATCTTGTGAATCTGAAAGAATAGGAAGAGTTGAAAAGACAAGAGGAAGAAAATGATTGTCAGTGGGAGTTATCTTATCATGTCCGCACTACTGATGTTATCAACGTCAACTGCTTGGAACCATTTCATGAAAATAAGTATGTCAAAGAAGAAGCGAGTGGGAATTCATTTAAATCAGGGAAAATTGTTGCAACACATCAAGGAAAGATTCTAAATAATGATTCATCTGAACGAAATAAGGAGAAACAAGAATCTGGGCATGAGTCATCACACTTTTTCAGTCGCAACTTCCTAAGTCGCTTCACGATTTTAAACTTCCTTATATCGTCTCGCATTTTTGTCACATTTTGGTTCTATATCACACCGTCCTATTGGCACAAGCATCATGATGTCATCTCTCTCAGATCACTTCCTTATGTCGCCTGCCTAATGCCACGTCTGATTTATGCCATGCGTTCCTTATGGCGAGCCGCATCTTCAAAGGGTCAAGACAAGATCAATCTCAAGAATGGTTATCACCAGAACCGCACCAGACCAGATAATGAATGGAAGACAGTGTCTCAAAGAAGAAGAAAGTGTGAATTCGGGACGAATTCTTTTCAACCAGGGGAGGATGATGCAGCGCGAAATAGGGAAGAACGACCTACCTTAAGTCGCGAGCAGCTCCAGCAAATTCCATAGGTCGCGAACGACCTAAATCCACATCCCCGCGACCTAACTTTCCAGATACATCCTTCCCGCGACCTAAATCCACATCCCCACGACCTAACTTTCCAGAGACATCCTTCCCACGACCTAAATCCACATCCCTGCGACCTAACTTTCCAGAGACATCCTTCCCGCGACCTAAATCCACATTCCCACGACCTAACTTCCTCCGCGACATCATTCCCGCGACCTAAATCCACATCCCCGCGACCTAACTTTCCAGAGACATCCTTCCCGTGACCTAACTTCCTCCGCGACATCATTCCCGCGACCTAAATCCGCATCTCTATGACCTAAGGTTCTCCGACCTAGGCCTATGTCGCTGGATCCACATCGCGAACTCCACCTAAGTCGCAAACAAAGTCCAGTAGCTCGTTGATTTTTAGGTCGTGAGATGTTTTGTTCGTTCCTAATGATAAGTCGCGAGAATTTTAAGTCGAATGCATTTTTGTTTCTTTAGGTCGCTGAAGCACTGTTGATAAGTCGTTATACTTTGGTACTTTGTTTTCTTATGTCGTTTGTGTAAAGTGTTGTACTTTTCTTAAGTCGTTGTGTCGTGTTGTAAACCCTATAAATAGGGACGTGATGTCATTTGTAATAGTTAGTTGATTTTGAATAAAACTTGTTTGTGTGCTTTGTGCCACTTCTTAAATTGGTAGTTGAGTGTAATCTCCTATCTCCTCCTTCGGCATTCGAGTGCGCTCGGATCAACGATCGTAGAAGCCAATTCACGGTATCAAGTGCGCTTGGTCAACGTCTGAAGAATTGTAGATCTTCTTTCACGGTATCGTGCGCGATCAACGTGACGAAGATAGCTAAAATCCGGTATCTTGGATCAACGGATTTGGGCCTTTGGTATTCTTCAACCCACCGATTCCTACTTTCACCGTTTCATTCATTTTAGTTATCCGCTGCTGCATCAAATACCCTGTGTCGTAAGGTATATGTTCTCAACCATATTATTCAATGGCGCATAATCCTCGTACTTTGGAAATCATGGATGTTTCTTGAAATCTGGTTTCCTACCACCACACCTTGATTATATCTTTTCTGGTTGTTGCCTATGTTTCCCACATTAACAGCGATATTTTTGGAATCTTCACTGGATTGCTTCACAGCCACATTACTTTGAATCACTTCAACCGATTATCCAACATCGGCTTTCCTGGTGGTCGTACTTACCTCTTCCAAGCACAAGAATTGAGTTTCCTTTCTATAAAAATCATCCATAGTCGAAAGGGGTTTCATCTTCAACCATCTTCTAAAATCAGTGTCTGGATGTATCCCTCTGATCAAAGCCATCAGTACTATGTCCTCTTTAGTGTTACTCTCTTCCGTTGCTGTTGTATTAAATCTACTCAAAAATTCCTTCAACGACTCTCTAGTACTCTGGAAAAGGTTCGATAATGATATCACATCCTTTGGACAGGTTGTGTGCAAGCAAAACTGTTCAACAAACTTCCTTGCCAACTGATCAAATGAAGATATGGACTGTAACATCCCTAATTTTAATAACATTATTTAGGATATTTAATTAGATAAATTAAATAGAATAATGTAAATATTAGAGTGATAAGGGGACTGAGATTTGAAAATAAATTAGAGGCCGTGCTTAACTAAATAAATGTGCATATAAATGGTTAATTAATTAATGCATGGGTATTAGGGTAATGCCGCACTACGTTTCCATTGCCTTTATATTCTCGTTTCATTCCCATTCACGTTCATTTTACAAAACACAAAAAAACGTAAATTAAAAGAGGAGCCGACCATTACTTAGGAGAAAAGAAGAGAAAATCAATCTAAAGCTAAGGAATTAAAGCAAGGAAGATTAATCTCAATCTAATCTCAAAGTCCTTATCCTAATCAAGGTGAATAATAATCTAATTATCTCTATTTTGTTTTTATGATCATTTGATTTTTGGGTTTAAGATTAAATCCATTATAATGATGATTTTGATGATGATATGCTTGGATTTTATAACATGTTTGATTTAAACAAGATTGTTTGAATATAGTTTTATATGGTTTTAAGGGTAAAACCGATTATAATGAATTTCAAATGCCATGAGGAAATTATATGTTATGTAAAACATGATTTTGGAGATGGGTTTTAATTTTTATAATTTTCCAAGCTATGGGGAATTCATTATGAATTTTCAAAGGAAAATACGAATAATTGGGTTTAGAAATTAATTTCGGTTATTTTATGAAGAATTTGGGTCTGAAATTTTTATATGTTAGATAACATATTGAAAGTGAATTTCTGTAATTTTTGGGGATTTTTCCTAAGTGATTTACTATGGAAATTAAATTATTGTAGAAGGAAAACTTAAATGATTTAATTGTTTTGCTTAATGGAAGGGCTTATTTGTTAAATTAATCCTTGTTTAGATCTGAAATTATGCGGCAGTTATTTTTGTAAAGAAATTGAAAAGTTATGGCAACCAATCAAATGTTTACAAATAGGCAGGTTAGTTATAAAGTATTCACTTTAAATGGCATTAAATCAGACTTTATTTAGAAAATATGTTCCGCCTTTAACCAAGTCAAAACTTACTAGGTCGAAGATAACTAAATCGAAACCAATACACAAGGTATCACAATGTTGGTACGTAGTGGATTGGAGAAGGGTGGAAGGCATGTTGTCGAAACATAGCTTTCGATGGGTCGAAACCTTTGTTCTTAAAGAAATGCATTTACATGTTTTACTAAATGCTTTCGATGGAGTCGAAACATATGCTTTCGAAGGAGTCTTTTTAAATTGCTTTTGAAAGGGTTGCCACCTCTTGTTTAAATTGTAGCTTCCGAAGGAGTTACTTAGTTTTAAAAACCAATGCTTTCAAAAAGGGTGGTTTCGACCAAGTCAAAACCCTTCTGCCATTCCTATGCCTTTCAAAGGGATTGAAGTCATTAATGATTTTGAAAGGTAGCTTTGTTTTATACTTGTACTAAGCCACTTCCTAAAGCTTTTGAAAGGATTCAACGGTTTCGAAGGCAATGGTTTCGAAAGGGGTTTCGAAGCTATCCTTCAAATGTTTTACTTAAATGTTTTGAGATTTCGAAAGGATGGTGCCGAAGCCATCTGTTTTTCCCAAACTCTTTTTTATGGTTTCGAAAGGGTTACTTTCACTTGTATTCACTTAGACCCAATAAGATATGTTTTAAATTAAACCGAACAATTTCGAAAGGGGTACTTTCAAATGGTTTCGAAGCTATGATTCTATAATTGGATGTTATTACTTTAATACATTCGAAAGGTTTCGAAAGAAAGGTTTTAAAGTGTTTCGAATGGCAGGTGCTAAGAGTTTTCAAAAGAAGATTTGAATGCTTTCAAAAGAAAGTTTTCCAATGGTTTCGAAAGTAAAGATTAAAGGTTTCGAAAGCCTTAGTTTTCAAAACAAAGAACCCAATCTTAATTTTTAAATGTAAAACCCATGGCATTATAAAAGAGCTTTTAAATGGGAGATTTTGAAGAAGCTTTCCTTGATAGAATAATAGGTTAAGGGGATTAACCATGTTTTATATAAAAATGATTTCAAGGATATTGAACCATATATGTTGGTGATTATTATGTTAATATGTTTGCTTCTTCTAGTTTACATATTCACTTTAATATGGACCCATAACTGTAATTTGGGAAAAAAGGGCAGAATAACTAACTAGGTTGACCCAGTAGTGAATATAAATTGAGTTAACTCCCGAATGAGTAGAATTGCATCCAGGAGGTCAGGAAGACAAGAATATAGGATGCCCAAACATTGATTAAAGAAGTTGTCAGATAGACAGGTTCATAGTAAACCCATGAAAACTATGTATAGGAAAAGTTATTGGCTGGGGCCAATAGGTTCATAGTAAACCCATGAAAACTATGATTAGAAAGAGTTATTGGCAGGGGCCAATAGATTTGCAGTGAACCCATGAAAATTATATCCGAATTAAGTTATTGGCATATGTTAATAGGTTCCTAGTCAACCCATGAAAACTAGGATAAGAGGAAAGTTATTGGAGATACCAATAGGTTCAGGGAGAACCCATGAATGATGAAGTTATTGGCAAGGGCTAATATGTTCTTAGTGATCCCATAAAAACTATGAAACCGGACAGGGAGTCCATAAGCTTTAAACAGGTTATTAGTCAGCCCATGAAAACTAATAGGTTAATAGTGACCCAAGAAACTATAAATGAGACAGATAGTCAAAAATGAATGGGGATAGGAAATCCAGAATTGATTTACTTGTTTGCATATCATCATAATAGATTTGAATTGCTATGTTTTAACCATTGTGGATGCAGGAGCACAGTATATGGTTTTATAAAGTTTTGAATAAGATACTAGTGAGGGGAAAACCCATTCCGCTAAGCGGCATGGTCTCACTAGATATCTTTATGGTTTGAGATGATTATTATTCATACCGGGCTTTATGTCTGACTTAAAGTTTATGTTTTCCCCTTAAACTCTCGGGTGCTCAATTAACTTTGAGTAGTTTGAGAGTTGAGGTTTTCAGGTACCTCTTTAGAAAAATAAGCTTCCAGAGACGTGCTGGAGGCATGATAGCTATTTAGAGTTCTTTTCTATTTTGATTCCGCTGTGTTTTGTTGTAAAGTCAAAGTTGTTAATTGCCTAGTCATATACTCTTAACATCCAAAGGGGGCATCTTCATATGTCGCTCTTGGCATATATTGTAATAATTATATTTTCTTTGAACGTAGTTCTTGTATTGGGATTATGTAATGAATTTGAAATACTTTAAAATGGAATAAGAAAGTTGTTTGTTGATTTTAAATTTTTTCCATATCCATGTGTCTCTGTTATATCAATGTATCTAACATTACCATATTTGGTCGTCGAGGATTAATAACCATGGATGATTGCAGCATCCGTAGCCATTAGTTTTGGCCCTCCAAGTGGGGGATGTTACATGGATCTAGGTGGAAGACAGGTGAACTACATCGTGGCTACAACTTCAAGAAACATCAAAAAATACCGACACCTGACGGTGTCCATTGCCCTAGCCGTATCCATATGCCATTCATATTTCAACAATTGCTGCCTTGGATCCATCATTCCACTATTGGACGACATCATAGGCATAGTGAACCTTTAGGGTATTTCCTCATGTAATATCTCTTCCATGAACAGGTTCCTACTAGGAGAAGAGCCCTATTCATCATTGTTTCTGTGCTGGTTTTCATTCACTAACTTCTTCACCATATCATCCAAAGATTCTGGCTCTATTTGATCTACCAGATGGCAATAACAATAGCCTGCCCTGTGTATTTAACTCTGCAAATGATCTCAGTTAGTTCCATGGTACCTGGATTCCCGTGTCTCTGGAAGCACTGTTCATTTGGTGGATCTATTTTTATGCTTTATATGCAGCATATCAATAGCAGCCGTCTGAATCTCATCATCTTGGTCATCAGTAGCATGGCTGTCTTCACCACCAACATCATTGTTCAAGCCAACAACATCTCCAACTCCCAAGTTTTAATTAGATGGTTCGAATTGATCCTATGGGATTGTTCGGTACCGATCCATGCCCTTGTACCCTAGGCATTGTCCAATTTTCTTTTCGAAGTCCCAGTTTCTTTTCTCTTCATTTTCCGCTTCCCTTCTTTGTGTTTCTTGCTAGATGATGAGGAACTATCTCTATTTTCCAAATTATAAGGTGACAGCTCTATTTTGTTCCTTATGCGGCTACGGGATAACTAGTTCAGCAAATCCAGGCTTTCCGTCATTTCTTCCTGGCTTTCATATAGCTTCTCATTCAAATCCTTTATCGTCCTGTCCATCTCAACCGTGTTATCTTGTCCGGGGGGCTCTAAATTTTAGCAGCATTGGGTTGAGTGACTTCTTCAACATGTTGAGAACCAGCGTTCTCATCATCATTAGCAATCCTGAAAGCAGTGGATTTTTCTTTAATATTTTGTGGAGTCATTACTTTGGTTAATCCTATGGTAGATTTTGCAGATATATGAATAGTCATGGATTACAGGAATGAAACTGATGGATCTACCTCGTGGACTAAAGTGATCCAAAGTTAGAAAATAGATCCAAATAGTCCGAGATCGATACTTTCTTAATGAAAGCATCAAAATGTTAACGAAAAAAGTTGGCACAAACACTAAAGATTAATAGAGGAGAATAAAATTATGAAAATAAATTGAAAACAGGGTAAAAGAGAACACACAATAATTATAGTGGTTCGGCCAATCAAAGGCCTACGACCACTAGAAATTTGTTTATGTTTCTACTATGTTTTACAAAGTTGATCTTATGGTTCGGTAGCTATGGATCGGTGATGATCCATGAGATTACAGCGGAAGTGCAAAAATTTGTTAAACAAGCCAAAAGTCCCATAAACAATGCTCCTCCTCCTCTATTTATAGCTGCAGATCGACATAATTCTTTCTACCACATTCTTTTCCATGTTCCCTACATCTTGAAGGAGCCACTCTCAAAAGATCATGGCCAACTCATCAATGATTAGAGATCGGTACCGAACCATGATCCATGGATCAACACCGAACCATGCTCCATGGATCGATATCGAACCATGCTCCATGGATCGATACTGATCCATTAGATTGCTCTTTGAAACTTCATCGATCTCTTGTAGACGTTTGGTTGACTTGTATCCTTGACTTTGGCATTAGGTTGCATTAATACGTGGTTGAACTCGAGTGAATTCCTTGCTTCGAAGGTTGGAGAAAATAACTTGACTTATCCATCGGTCATTTGGGTCATGAATAGTGAGCGAACTATCCCATATGGCATGTCCTAACTAGCATACTCTAACTTGGCGTGGCATGAGCCATGTGACAAATTTGGGCAATCGTTAGGATCGATACCAATCCATGGTCATGGATCAATACCAATCCATGGCTTTACTTGATTCATGGGCTTTGGATCTTGCACTTGCCATATGATGTTGTGTGGGCTATTCTTGAAGACTCTTGGAAAGCTTGTGACTCCATCTCTTGGTTTCACTTGTCATCTGGGCTTGGCAGTTATCACCCCAGATTCCTACTTGGTAAATTTTCTTTTTGACCTATCTGATTCTTCCAAATATGGTTTGGTTACAAGTTTCGATAACAATTATCAAATTACGTAAGTAATCATCCCCCACTCTTCTTTGAGCTCATTCTCCCATCTCTATTGATTTTGACATCCCAAACTCTAAATATATTGATAAAATTACAAGAATCCAAATAAATTTATGTGCATGAGTTAATTTAACATTAAAATCGATGAAAATAAAATTAAAATAAGAGTTCATCTTTTTCAAAATTATATGGTTCGATGATTTGGGAAAAATGATATTCAAATCAATAGTAGTGATGTAATTATTTATAAAAGGAAGGGGAAATTTGTTTTATTCTATTGTAGGTGTAGTAAAAGGAAACAGTGTATGTCAATTTAATATAGTTTAGATTAAGTAATTAGTGGTGTATAAATAAAACTAACCTTATTTTTATTTAAAAACTAATCTAACGACATGATATTTGCATATTTTATATACTTAACAGATTAAATGGTCAATGGATTAGAGAGAATTACGAGTATTTTTCCAAATTAAAAGTTGCATATAATTCCATTTTAGAGCTCCTTGGTGGTTTAATTTGATATATGTTTGCATCAAAAATGACCAAACACCTCCAAAATATAGATCTGGTAAAGCATTGATTTCTGAGTGTGATTCTAGTGTTGGTTTCTAGTGATAGAGTTAAGGGTGTGTCTTATGTGCAATTATATAATTTGATTATATAACTTAACTCTTATAGTGAATCTTTTTCGAAATAAAGTAAGCTTTTGGTATATTTTCTATTGTATATATTATTATATTGGGATATAAATAATGTTTTCAATACAATAAATGTATACAAGAATAAAATATTTAGGAAAAGTATATAATCAATTGCAGTTATGAATGTTTTCGTAACTATCGATATTGAATTGAATAAAATAAATAATTGTCCTAAATGTTCCTAGTCAATATGTACCGAGAACATGATATAGATATATCCATTATGACTAGTGTACGTAACGCTCTCCATATGATGGACAGTGAATTACTCATGACTATTGAAGGCACCAAGTGGTCATGTACGTGTAACTGTTTAGAATAATTATAGAACAACTCATTGAGTGTCTTCTATATGTTAAAAGTCAAACAGAAGATCTCACGTGATGATGTACAGTAGTCTTTTAACTTGAGAATATTATGAACCTTAAGTGTATAAGTTATACTTTGATTATGGTCGGTCGAATGACAACATAGATCATGTTAAAGCCACATTTAGGTATAGGTTGAAGCATTTGCAGTGTAACACTATTTAACAGAGGATTCGTCTCCTTCGAATAGAAGGTTAGTATCACCGTAGTTGGTAGTCAACGTAAAATCAAAGTCTTTATCCGAAGTAAATCGGTTAGTCAATTATTGTTATCGGATTGAACCATGAACTTTAATGTTGGACTTCACAATTGACTATGGATATTAATAGAGTTTTGACCATTGACCAGACTCTAGATATCTAAGTGATATAGTGATGACGAAGAGAAAACAAGCACAATAGACATTGTTCAAGGGTGTCGGTTTAATATATAAGAAATTGGATTTCACTTAGATAATCTATAAGCAACTAAACTTGTATCAAACTACCGCGCTTCGGTAAAATCCGCACAAGCTGTAATATTTAAATTGTTGAAAATATTACTAATGGCCGAGTTTACACTTCGGAGTCAAACAACCACCACTCTTAGTTCTTGATCGAAAATAGTTTTTTGAAACAATTTATAAAAGTTATAAATTATTATTATGGAGAAATTAATGTAATGGTTATATTAATTAGTTTATTATCATTTTTAACTAATATTAGAGGGTCTAATATTAATTAATAAAATATATAATTGTTATATATTTATTTAATTACCTTTTGGGTCAATATAAAAATTTAAATATAACAAATAATACATATATAATTTTGGTAGTCCAAATTTTTAGTTCTGTTTTTTAAAAAATAAAGGCCAAAATATACATATGTGAATTAAGTAAATGAGTATAATTAAATAAGTGAGACAAGATCTTGTTTATAATAGGGACATGATGTAAATGGTGGATTTGATAAAATATTTAAATAGACCATTGGTGGTGTTATAAATATACCTAGATACCTTATTCTCCAAATACTAAGATTCATTCTTTCTCCATAAATATAAATACATCTTAATGGTGGAGTTTGCAACTCCGCCATTGAGTTAAAGATAGGATCTCAAAGACGAAGTTGACAGTTTAAGGTGTATTTGACCTATAGGATTATCGGGGTAATCTTTTTCCATATTATTGTTGATTAAATTCGATATTTTAGTTTTTTTGAAACAATTTTCTTTTTCAATATCAATCTATTTAATAAAAAATTCTTTGCCACTGTTCAAGCTCAATATCATACATATCACCCCCACGCATATTGAAGATATATGGCATGGCAATATTCATGGGCTGATTTACTAGGATGGAAGTTCGTAGGGATGGCTAAATCTCCGACGACATTAAATGGGCTTCGAGTAGATGGATGAGGTGTCGACTGTCGAAACCATGGTTTCGCTGATGGTAGGTAGAGTTAGATTCCAAGCATATGGCTAGATTGAGGGTATGGAGTTAGTTGTCGCGATGATGTTAGAATCGGGTCCCCCATTCTTTGGCAGTAGTGGCGATTGGGTGTTGTTTACGGAAGTGACGGTTAGGGTTTTGAATTGAAGAAGAAAAAGGTAAATTATTAATAAACCATTGTTTCAGTACAATTTACATTTAACCTCTTGATTTTTCAAAATTGCATTACTCTTGCATATGAACTCCATTTTACATATGACTTGCACTGTTGAGTACATAATTAAATTCTAAACATACTGATATTATTTGATTGTAAATTTATAGACTTATATTGATGTTATAAATTAGGCATTATAATATTAATATTGTCATTAATTATTTATGTATAAAAATCATTAATCAACACACATACACGTATATGTAGGTATGTATTAAGACGTTCAATTGATTTGAATATTTAATGTTTAAATTGAGATGAATTTTAATATTATAATTTACGACATCAAATTTGAACAAGTGCTATTTGAATTTATGTTAAGATTATTTTATTAATTATAAACTTCAGATAGTAATTATTCAAAATTCAAAATTATACATACATACATACATACATACATACATACATATATATATATATATTATATGTATGAGTTCATAATGATTTAAAGTTAAATAAAAGTTATTTTTGATAAAAATTATCTTACTAAATATTTTAACAAATAACAACATTATAGATCATATTAATAATATTATTATAATGTGACTTAAAACTCAAATAGAAAATGTCTAATAAAACATTAAATATGACTTAGTGTTAACGACATTATTCATGATGCCACTATAAAAGATTTGGTTCATAACGAATTAAAAAATATTTCTTTTTAAAATTTTCACCTTTTATCTAGTTGTTCGATGCACTCAATCCAATAATGGTATTAGAGTATGCGTTATGTTATTATGAATAGTATATAAATTTTGAATTTAAAATTGGTTTAAATCTGAATTTAAATTTATAAAGTTCATGTTTGTATTCATAAAATTCATAAATTAATTAATTTATAATTAATTTAAATTTATAATGGTTATGAATATAATTTAGAATTATGTTAAATTTGAGTGTCCAGCTTGAGTAAAGTATCGTTATTAGTATTAAAAAGGTTATTTTAAATTCATATTCATAAAGGCTAGAAATGAACAAATTTAAAATTGTTTGAATTTAAATTTATAAAGTTTAAATAGATAAATTGGAAATTATCTTAAATTTGAATTTATAAAAGTTATAAATAGATAAATTTTAAATTGTTCTGCATTTGAGATTATAAAAGTTATAAATAAATTCAAAGTAATTTTAAACTGAATATGAGTAATAAATGTTATAATTCATAAAATATTACAATAAAGTTGTGATGTTGATTAGTTGTAAGTTAATAATAATATATACGTAAATATAAGATTTAATATTATATTGTAAATGTTGTAATTAAATAAGTGTATCTTATATAATGTATATAAAAAAAAATACGAGTTTAAAAGTAAAAATCGAAATAAAACCCATAATAGTTATAAGAGATAAATACATATGTATGTATGTATGCGCACGCGCGCGTGTGTGTATAAGGTTTGATATAATATTATAAATGTTACAATTAAATAAGAGAAACTAATATAATGTGTATAAAATAAAATAAAAATGCTATTTTAAAATTTAAAATCAAAATAAAACCTATTATAGTTATAAGGAATATGTATGTATGTATGTATGTGTGTGTATAACCCACAATAGTTATCAGGAATAAATACTTATGTATGTGTGCGTGTATATAAGATTTAATATTATATTATAAATGTTATAATTAAATAAGAGAATCTTATATAATGTATATAAAATAAAATAAAATAAAAATGCGCTTTTAAAAGTTAAAATCGAAATAAAACCCATTAAAGGAATATATATATATAATGATGTCATTGAGTGTTGTGAATACTCATTATTCCTTATAAATGATAATACTTATTATTACTACTTTTAGATTATGAATCTGAAATAATGTTGCTCTTTATCATTTACAACATAAGTAGAATAATATACATACGTATGGTTATTGAGCACCCTTAAGCCATAAAATATTTATGTTGATGCTTATATTTCCTCTAATTGGTAAGAACATTTTGTAACTTTAAGAACCTTTTAAGGTTGCAAATTTTTCCTTAAGCAATCACGTAATGATAGGTTATGAGTATTTAATATGCATACATAATTATTTTTTAGACAAAACAAAATATTATTATGCATAAGCAAGCTAGTTTTATAGTGGTCATACCACTTTTTACAATAATTATTACAAGTGTAAGGCAAAGAAGCCTTAGCAACTAATAACCACAAAAACAATACAATTTACACAAGCTTCACGTAGGGTGCATACATAAAACATCAAGTTGCACTAGGCAATCCCAAACACTAACTAATAACATCAAGCTGCACTAAGAGGTCCTAATCAAGCTGCACTAGGTAGTCCCAAACATCAACCACTAACATCAAGTTGCACTAGGCAGTCCCAAACACCAACTAATAATGCACAAGACATACACACAATAAGTTCACAAAACCAATAGCCATAATGAAGAAAAGCTGCAATTTTAACACCTCACACCAAAACAGGGCTATAGAAAACAAAAGAAAAACACCAACTTCAGCCAAACAATGCATACCAAAATAGGTCAAAACCTAAACAAAGACTACACAGCAACACCAAGCTAAATTCAGCCAAACAAAAAAACCCTACCAAGCCCACCTACCACCGGAAGAACAACCTGAATGAAAAACTTGCGCAACCCTTGTCGATCACTAAGCATGACAAGTAGAGTTCATTCCAAAAACCAACACCAAACTCAAATAAACTTCAGCATAGCTGGGTGTCACAAATGGAGATGGTTGGCTTCACTTTAAAGTTAGAATACAAGGATTAGAGAGGACCAACAGGATGATCTAGATGAAGAAAGGGAGATGCAAAGGGTCAGGATAGGAAGAAACCCAACTGGAGTAGAGGAGATCTGAGTAGGATGAAGCAAAGGCTGATACAAGGATGAGTGTATAGAGAACTGTGTAATTAGGCAACAGAGGCCATGTCGAAAGGCAAAATAAGGTATTACGGGTGAAAGAGAAGACAAAAAAGGTGGATGAAAAGACTGATATGGAGATAGTAAAGGGCAGATTGCCCAGTAGTGTGTCTAACAGATGTCAGATAATTGATTGTGTCTGGTAGGCCCGAGTCAGCCAATGGTTAATAGTTAGCTAAACAAAACTATATTTTTGGGGACAAATAGTCCATTGGTTAACAGATTTATGTGCATATATGATATTGCTACTATTTCTTTAATCAGTTTGATTGCAGGTTTTTGATTTGCAAAAGATATATTTTAAAAAGGGATATTAGTGAGAGGAAACCTATTCCGCTAAGCGGTGTGGTCTCACTTAATATCAGATAACTGAGATGTATAGTATTATTCACACTAGGCTTTATGTCTGACTCAAAGTTTATGTTTTCCCCTTAAAATCTCGGGTGCTCAAAATTTAATTTGAGTAGATTGAGAGTTAAGGTTTTCAGGTTTAGTAGATTGGACGAATAAGCTTCCGAAGACATGTAGGAGGCAAAGATAGCTATATAGGAGCTATTTAGTTTTAGTTCTGCTGTGATGTATTAAGACAGATATGTCTATTTAGTACTCTGATCGTCCAAGGGGGCATCTTCGTATATCGCCCTTGGCGTAATTTGTAATAATTATATTTGACCAAAACCTGAGAATCGTTTGGGATTATGTATCTAAATATGTAATATTGATTTGAAATGTAATTAGAAAAGTTGTTTCAAATCTGAGTTGGTTTTATTTCGCATTCATGTGCTTCTGATATTATGGATACCATTAACATTACTGTATTTTATCATTGGAAGTTAATACTATGGATGACTGCAGCATCTGTAGAACTTAGCTTCGGACCTCAAGATAGGGGATGTTAAAACTTGGTATCAGAGCCTAGGTTTATGGAAAACTTAAAAGAAATTTCAAACTTAAAATGATTTTGAAAACATAATCCTAAGGAATTAGAGAAAAGATTGGGGTATGGGATAACGCTATAGTAACGTACTTGTATTTGCTATATATAAGTATACGCTTTATCTCTATTCTCACATCTCTCCTAGGCTATTCTTCTGTAACTTACCAAGACTCGAATGTAGATTTTACGGACGTAAAATATGGATGCTAGAGGGGGAAGAGTTAACATTGGTGGAGAAAACACCACAATCAATGGGAATGCCAGACCAAATACTAGAAGGAATCTAGGTCAGGCACAAGTTGATAATATGGTGCTGGCATGCCGCAAGTTGATATGGGAGCTATGTATCAATTCTTCGTTAATATGATGCAGGCTGGAGTTACTGTTGGATTAGTTAGAGGAAATGCTGAGGGAGGAAATCAGGGAACCCAAATGGTCAATAATTACGCTGTGTTGAGTAGAGATATGCCAGGCTGAGAGGAAAACCGTTTATCAGGACCGAGGACGCAATTGAAGTGGAAAATTAGTTACTTCATTGCGAGAGGATTTTTGTTGATTTGGGACTTAATGATCAACAAAAGAGAAGGCTTGCTTCTAGGCAGTTACAAGGAGCAACACTGTTTTGGTGGAACAATGTTACTGTGGGAGTCAATGAGGAGACCATGACTTGGGCTAAATTTAGAAGGAGGCTGAGAAAAGATTTATGTTAGAAATTGCTAAGTCAACTATGCGTAGGAAGTTTATGGAGTTGGAGCAAGGGGACATGACAGTGCTTGAGTATGCAACCAAGTTTGAGGAGCTATCAAGATACAGATACGTTACGGTTGATACTGTTATCAAAAGGAATGAGAAGTTCATTCATGAGTTGAAGCCTGAGCTTGCTAAGGCCACATTATCACATATTAGAGATCTGTGTGATGTAGTTGTTGAAATGGCTTTAAGGCAGGAAGAGATGCTTGCTTTTCTTGAAGGAAACAAGGCAAGGGAAGCTCAAGGAGGGTAGAACCAGAAGAGGAAGTTTTTCCACAAAAAAGGAGCTCAAAAGAGTGGAGCTGCCAAGAAGGGAAAGGCATAAGTTGTCTGTTATAAGTGTGATAAGAAGGGACATTATGATCATGAGTGCTGGATAGGTAAACGGAAGAAAGCTACTAACAAGAAAGGAGTGAGATGTTTCAACTTCGATCAAACTGGACATTGTAAGAACCAATGCAAGGAGCCAACCAAGGATGGAAAGGGCAAAGTGTTTGCATTGGAGCCAGCTACCTCGAGACCAACAACAGTGGAGAAGGGAAAAGCTGTGTTGGGAGGTATGCTTTTGATTCATGGTGTATCAGCTATAGTTCTATTTGATACTGGTGCATCACATTCTTTTATATCTCATTGTTTGGTAGATAAGCTTAACCTAGAGCCCTCATACCTAGTTACTTCCTTAAGGGTTGCGAATCTGATAGAAGGATATGCGACACTTGGGATGAGATGTGACCACCTAGAA
The DNA here is from genome assembly GCA_030737815.1 of Allium fistulosum. Taxonomy (NCBI): domain Eukaryota; kingdom Viridiplantae; phylum Streptophyta; class Magnoliopsida; order Asparagales; family Amaryllidaceae; genus Allium; species Allium fistulosum. Next base: position 1,005,578,109 of record CM060905.1, read on the forward strand.
TTTGAATTGTTATGTCATACATTTGCTTGCAGTTTGCGTGTGTTTGATTTCGTGGGGTTCGGAATTATTTTGGGTATGGATTGGTTAAGTAAATACGATGCTAGGATTTTTTGCCATGATAGGAAAATATCACTTTGTCACCCTGATTATAGTGATCGGATAATATACTCTATAGAAAACCCTAGTTTTGAGGTTAATACTTTGTTGGGTGTTATGGAGGCAGAAGACAAGTTAAATCGAGTTTTTGTTAGAGAATTCGCAGATGTCTTTAAGCCCATAGTAGGATATCCGTCGAAACGAGCTATTGAGTTTCAGATAGATTTAATACCAAGGGAAGAACCGGTGAGTAGACCGCCAAGTAGAATGACACCTACCGAGATGAAGGAGTTAAGGTGAAGTTGGTCGATTTGGAAGGTAAGAATTTTATCAGACCCAGCAGTTCGCCTTAGGGAGAAGCCGCAATATTTGCATGGAAACCAGAAAGATCGTTAAGGTTATGTATCGATTATCGTAAGTTGATTGAGTAGACGATAATCGATATTCGTTACCTAGAATTGATGATTTGTTCAACCAGATGAGTGGAGCCAAAGTATTTTTCCAGTTGGATTTGGCAATAGGATTCCATCGGCTTAGAGTAGCCGAGGATAGTATTCCTTTGACGACGTTTAGAACCCGATATGGATGTACGAATGATTAGTAATGTCGTTCAGACTAACTAATGCACCAGCATTCTTTTTAGACTTGATGGACAGGATCTTCCAAGAGCATCTGGACAGATTTGCGTTAGTGTTCATAAACGACATTATGATATACTCTAAAGATGTTAGAGAGCATTAAGTTCATCTTAGAGTGGTGGTTGAGACGTTGAGGCAGCATCAATCGAAATTGAAAATTTTGAAGTGCCATTTCTGGAGGAAGGAAGTGAAGTTCCTTGGTCATGTAGTCTTAGAGAAAGGGTTGTCTGTAGATCCAGCTAAGATCAAGGCAGCGAATAGTTAGAAGAGACCTGAGACAGTGATTGAGATAAAGAGTTTTCTTGAATTAGCTGGTTACTATTGAAGATTCATTCAGGATTTTTTGCGGATAGCGGCACTGATGACTAAGCTAACGTGGAAAGATGTGAAATTTGTCTGGATTGATAAGTGTAAGGAAGCATTCCAGATGCCAAAACACTTATTGACGAATGCACCTGTGTTAGCTGTTCCAGATGGGAATCAGGACTTAATGGTGTACACAGATGCACGTGGAACAGAATTAGGAGTTGTATTAATACAAAGGGGTAAAGTGATTTCCTATGCTTCTCGATAGCTCAGACCGCATGAGGTTAGGTACCCAACTCACGATTTGAAATTAGCTACAGTAATTTTTGCATTGAAGGTGTGGAGACATTACCTGTTGGGGGAAAGATTCGAGTTGTATATGGATCATAAGTTTCTGAGGTATTTTTCTCTCAAAAGGATTTGAATATGAGGCAGCAGATGTGGTTAGAGTTTTTAGCCGCTTATGACTTTGGTATTGAGTACACACCGAGAAAAGGCAATAAGGTTGCTGATGCACTTAGCAGAAAACATCAGAATGCAGTATTAGCAATGATAGCTGAGTGGAAAGATCTAGAAGCATTTGCTACATGTAGAATACAATGGAGATCTAAGAGTAGTTCTAGTAACGAAACTGCTATGTTGTCATGTTTAGAAGTTCGACCGGTGATGATCGAAAAGATTGCTTCTAAGCAAGGGGAGGATCCATTATTAGCTGAACGGATCAGAAGGTTAAGGGATGGAACGAAGGGCGATGACTTGAAAGATTTCAGTCTTGACCAGAATGGGTGGTTGAGGGAGAAAGGATGACTATGTGTTCCGAATGTGGGAAACATTAGGAAAGAAATTCTTGGAGAATGCCATCGTTTAAGGTTCACTATTCATCTGGGAGGAACGAAGATGTATCAGGACATGAAAAGAAGTTTCTTCTGGGAAGGTATGAAGAGAGATGTAGGCTTATGGTTGAAGAGGTGTTTGAACTGTCAACAGGTAAAAGCCGAACATTAGAAACCAAGTGGGTTACTTCAGCCTTTAGATGTTCTAGTATGGAAATGGGATTCTATCTCAATGAATTTTATAGACAGGTTTCCAAGGTCGAATCGAGGAATTGAAAGTATATGGGTTATAGTAGACAGATTGACCAAGAGTGCCCATTTCATTCCAGTTAAGTCAACCAGGGCGGCACCTGTTTTGGCTAAGTTGTTTATGAAGAACATAGTTAGACTGCATGGAATTCCTAGTAGTATAGTAAGTGATAGAGATTCCTTATTCACTAGTGAGTTCTGGAAGAGTCTATAGGAGACTTTAGGTACCAAGCTCAAGATGAGTACCGCTTAGCATCCGCAGACAGACGGGCAAACGGAAAGGGTTAACAAAATCTTGGAGGATTTGTTAAGAGCTTGTGTACTAGACTTTGGGGGATCATGGGAAGACCACCTACACTTAGTCGAGTTTTCATATAACAATAGTTATCAGACTACTATAGGGATGTCACCGTTTGAAGCTTTGTATGAAAGGCCATGCAAATCTCCTGTTTGTTGGTTAGAGACCGAGGATAGATAAGTTCCTGGTCCAGATTTGGTTAGGGAAGCCGTAGAAAAGATTGAGTTAATTCGAGCTAGAATGAAGGAAGCTCAGTCTAGGCAGAAGAGTTATGCTGATAAGAGACGGAAAGACTTAGAGTTCTCAGTTAGAGATCATATTTTCGTCAAGGTATCACCGATGAAAGGTGTAATTAAATTCGGAAAATCAGGAAAATTGGCACCGAGATTCGTTGGACCATTTCCTGTTGTAGAAAGGATCGATAAACTCGCGTATAGAGTGGAGTTACCAAGTAGTTTGGCAGGAGTCCACAATGTTTTCCAAATTTCTCATCTACGGAAGAGTATTCGAGATCCAGAAACTACTATTGCACCGACTGTGTTAGATGATTTTGTAGTGGAACCAGATATGACTATAGTTAGAAAGCCAATTCGTATAGTCGCGAGAGATGAGAAGAGCCTAAGGAACAAGACAGTCAGATTAGTCAAAGTCCAGTGGGGTGACGACGAGAGAGACTGTATATGGGAAACTAAGAGCAGGATTAGAGATACTTATCCTGACTTTTTTCATGGTATGTTTTACCTTTATGATTGATTTTATGAGTACCTTAACGTAATTTCGAGGACGAAATTCTTTAAGGAGGGGAGTCTGTAATGACCCTTATTTGGACTAACATTATTAGGACATTTAATTAGATAAATTAAATGAAATAATATAAATGGTTAAGGGATTGAGATTTGTATAATTATAAGGTAGCCGTGCCTTAGAAATGAACACTACAAGAAAATCAGCTTTTGGTTGCAAATATTGCTGGCGTTTGAATGTAAATGCAACTAATAATATTTCACCTTATTATATAAATGTAACAAAAAATATTTCACTTCCCGCCTTCATAAAAAAAGTTCCGCGTGCGCAACCCAAAAGATTACCGCCTTGTTATTCCTATGCTACTTAGAAAAATTCAACTCTTTCCCCCAAAATAAGCAACCCTAAATCAAATATGTTATCCAATCCAAATTCGTAGTGCTCAGCTATTCTAATCCATGATAAGAAGGCGAATTCCAAAAGCAACAAGGCTGGCCTCCGATTCCCATTCAGAAGAATCACTCAAATGATCCGTATTTACTATGGTAATCTCTACTCGTGCTTCCTTCTCCTTTATTTACTTCTAATCTCTACTCGAATGATCTGTATTATTGAATTCGTTGTTGAATTTGTTGCATGTATTAGAAAACGTATCATCAACTTGGATTTTAATCAGTCATGACTCTTCTATTGTTGAACTGGTTGTGTGTATTAGAAAACAAAAAGACATAAAACTAAAATTTTGAAGTTTAATTGCTGGCGGTTGCTATGTGATAAAGAAAGTAGCAGGTTGGATTGTTATAATGTAGAAGATGGATCATGTGAGGAGGTGAAAGGTGAGTTAGTGAATTTGAACGTGGAAGAGGAGGAGGTTTTTGTCCTTCATGGGAAATTGTGGGATCATGTCAGTTCTTACGAGGAAATTCTTTTTAAACTCGGGTCTTGAAGCATGGTTAGTTGAGTTTAGTGGTTAGTACTCTCATTCTCTTTTTCATTTTTTTTATATTTTTCAAACAATAGTAACCATTTCTACAACATACAATTAATCAACTTGGTTGAGTTTAGTGGTAGACGGATGATTTGTCTTTCCATAATCCCACTCTCTTATAAATCTTTAAACCATGTTAGATAGTACATGTTAGATGATAGGATCACAAGGAAATATATACATAATGATGGAAGATGGGTTTGTTATTATCTTTTACAGATAATAGCCTAGGAGAATGAACAGTTTAAATGCTGGCGGTTCAACAAACATTGTTGTTGGAGTTTTTATGGCCCTGGAAGTAGTCAAGGCATGCAGATACACTGAAGGTCATACACCTGCAATCATGGTTTTGTCCTGAAGCCGACTGACGATATTTCCACACTTGAAATGAAAGAGGTTCCTGTATTCACATTTGGTTTTAGAGAAGTCCAAGACCCGATGGTTAGTTCAACAATAATTAATCTTTTCACATAGCTTATGCCATTGTAACATATACATCCTAGTATACTGCTACTGGTCAAACCTAATAATCATCTATGTAGTAGGTGCTGAATGACATTGCAAAAGGTAGCAAGGGAGGAACGTACTTTGATATTCAAAACACGAGAAACTTGGGCCTTGCATTTTCGCAGTATTTAGCAGGGCTTCTGGCTCTGGTTGTTGAGGACCTGACGTTGACTGTGACACCACTTACTATGCCAGACCTCAAACCAATGGTGATTGAGAATGCGAAAACTGGCTACTACCCAAGGCCTAAAGACCGTAATGTTGGAGGCTCCGTGACTGTTTCCTTTGGAAACCTCTACGACCAAGAGGTTCATAAGGTCATGCTAGAACCGCTTCTTCCTAAAGCCACTGCTCACATCGGCACAGACGTTCTCTGAGTTTCCCTCACATACAAGTATGATAATGCTCTCATTTTTCTACTTGTTTAGTTTATTTGATGAGGGTCACTTGAATGTTAGCAAACCAATCAAGAGGAACCAATGATAAAAATATGTGTGCAAGTCGAAGAGAAAAGTTTTGAATGCCCCTCCTATACTTGCAACCGTCAATCAAATAAAGTTTTTTGTCGAGAAGGAGAAGGATGAGGTGATTATTAAATTGAAACGTCTAAGAGTGGCAAGGACGATAAGAAAAGCAAGACAGTTGGGTGATGACAAGAAGCTAAGCCAAGCAAGAGAGGAACTCACTAAGATGCTGGAGGAGCTTATGCACTATCTACAGAGACTTCGCACTCTCTGCAACATTTCGCTGCAAGAGGAGATTTTGAAAACCGACGTGTGTTTGCCACTGTATGAATGAATGCGTACCTTGAGCAAGCTAAGGCCTTTGAGAGGTATCCCAATGTGAAGCTGTATAGTTCGGTTGACCATATAAGAAAAGAAGCTGTTGCGAATCCACTTCCTACCATCATTGCTGCTCTCAGCGAACATATCATGACTGTAGTTACGTCTCTGAAATCCATTAAGAAATTACTCGATATTTGCGATCTCTAAATAGTTCTCTATTTATAATTTTTTTTTTCACTTTTGTGCTTCAATAAATTTGATCACTCAATTCATTCATAACCAGTCACGTAGTTAATACAGAATCTGAAGCTTCTTGTCAAGTGGTGTTGGATGGGGAGTAGTGCCCATCTTGCTAAATTAAAACTGTTAACATTTGCCAAGTAAGTGGCTATGTTATCACATAAAGAAATCATATTCATTTAAAGATGCGAATAGGTCTGCTTAATGTTAAATTTTAATTCATGTATGCAACTATGCTCTTTTTGGTACTGATGGCCGTTAAATTCCTCAAGAACTTGTAAATAAGGTTGTCGAAGTATTCGATAATATGTTGAAAGATGTATGTATCAACACCATACATTATATTTCACTCATATTTGTTTTCTATTTAGATGTTAAGCCAGATTAATTTTACTGGCAGATAAGTTGATGCAAGAAATTAGTAAAGACAATGTGCAATCATTATGTTTGATGTCACTGTCCGACTTACCTACAAGAATGTTCCTACATGGCATAAGGATCTGTGCAAGTAATATTTTGAAATTCAACTTGATATCTAGTTGAAAATAGATTCTTTTTTACTACAACAAGCAGGCATTTTCAGTTCAATTCACAATATAATCCTTTTATACTATTATTGTACAGGGTCTGCGAGAATACCTTATTGTTCTCTGTGGCAACAAGGTTGACGTGAAGAACAGGCAAGTGTAAGCAAAGATGGTCACATTTCATAGAAAGAAGAATCTTCAATATTATGAGATCTCTGCTAAAAGAAACTACAATTTTGAGAAAACCTACCTCTATTTGGCTAGAAAACTTGCTGGGTAAGAGCATTATACTTTCCAAATGCCACAACTACATGAATATATATGTAGCATTCATTTTATATTTGCAACAGTACTATATTACTTTCTTTTCTTAATAATTTTTCATGTATGTCTTGGGCAGTGATATGAATCTTCACTTTGTCGAATCCCCAGCCCTTGCTCCTCCAGAAGTTCAAATCGACATTCAAGCACGACTACAGTAAGCAAATAAATCATATTATCTGATATGATATAGATTAAAACTTAAAGTAAACTGTACTTCTATAATGGTTCTTTACCTAATTGTGTTCTCGAAATGGGTCAGGTATGAGAAAGGGATTGCCGAAGTAGCAGCACAGCCACTTTCGGATGATGATGATGCATTTGATAACTAAACGGCTTCAATTCTGGATTTGGAAGTTCAAAGGCAGTGTTTTTGGGTCTTGATTTGTTTGTCAAACGTCGAGTCAATTTGTATTCGATAGAGATGTGGCATCGGAATTGGGTATATATTATTACTATAACCGATAGGGATGCTGAAGCTATGCAAGTATAGTAATTCTAATTTTTGATATGTTTTGAATTTGCTAGTTTTGTTTCTTCATGTTTTCTTGAAACTATCTATATGTCATAGGGAGTGGGTGGAATATTGATATTAGCTCTAGGCTACTTGCTTGATGTGTATAAAAGTATAAAGCAAGCTAGTGGCATATGCATAACCGATGAAGTACAATCAGAATTTACACGTACTAGACATTTTTGGGGATTTGAAGGGCATGGTGTGACTCTTGATATTGTGACAATGGCAAAGGTAAATTTGAACTTAAACTCACTGTCGTATTTTTAAACTTATATTAAAGTATTATAATATAATAATAATAAACAATTTTGGTAAAAAATTAACTAAGTTTATAATAATAATAATAATAATAATAATAGTAATAATAATAATAACAACAATAATAATATACTAAATTTGATAAAAAATTAACTAAGTTTATAATATATAATAACAACAACAACAATAACAGTTATAGTCTGTAGTCTAATGTAAGTCAAACAATAATAATACTAAACTAAGTTTGATAAATAATTAACTAAGTTTTAATAATAATATAATAATAATAACATTACAATAACAATAATAGTCTATAGTTTGATATAAGTCAACTAAGTTTATAATAATAACAAAAACAAAAATAATAATAACAAAAACAAGTTTATAAAAGTTAACTAAGTTAAATAAGTTTTATGAAAATTTACTAAGTAAGTTTATAATAAAAATAATATAACTAATTTAACATAGTTTTATAAACGATGATGATGAATTAACTAAGTTTATAATAATAATAATAATAATAATAATATAACTAAATTTATGTTATCTAAATTTTATAAATAATAATACTATAACTAATTTAACAAAGTTTTATAAATAATAATGATGACAAAGATGATGAATTAACTAAGTTTATAAAATTAACCAAGTTTATATTAATAATAATAATACTAATAGTAATACAATTAAATTAACTTTGTTTTTGTAATAATAATAATAAATTAACTAAGTTAGCCAAGTTAATAAAAATTAATTAAGTTTTTTTAAAATTAAACAAGTTTTATAAAATTAGTTAAGTTTAAGCTAACTAAATTTTATAAATAATAATATAACTAATTTAACAAAGTTTTATAAATAATAATAATGATTATGGTGATGATGATGAATTAACTATGTTTATAAAAATTAACCAAGTTTATAATAATAATAATATAATTAAATTAACCGATTTTTAGTAATAATAATAATAAATTAACTAAGTTAACCAAGTTAATAAAAATTAACAAAGTTTTGTTAAAATTAACTAAGTTTAAGTTAACTAAATTTTTTAAATAATAATATAACTAATTTAACAAAGATTTATAAATAACGATGATGATGATAAATTAACTTAGTTTATAAAATTTAACTAAGTTTATAATAATAATATAATTAAGTTAACGGAGTTTGAAGAATAATAATAATAAATTAAGTTAACCAAGTTAATAAAAGTTAACTAGGCTTTTTTAAAATTAAACAAGTTTTATAAAATTAACTATGTTTAAATTAACTAAATTTTATAAATAATAATAAAACTAATTTAACAACATTTTATATATAACTATAAGATTGGAATTTATTTATTTCATTTTGTTTATAACTTTGATTATTTATAATATGATATACTCGTACAATGTTGTAGATGTTTGATATTAGATTTGAAGTCCTACGAATTAACATAATTGTTTGACTATATGTTGTGCTTTCACTTGTGCAGGCATTGGATTTCCGAAGAGAGCAAGGTTGGACTTTTATGGTGCTAGCTTTCACTTGTGTATGCAACAAAGAATTATGGGTAATCAAGCGTTTTGTTAGCACCAGTTTGGTATATCATTTTATTAGTACTAGGTGTGTAAATTTGTATACGAATGGTTATTGTATGTGATTTTGGTCATTTTATCAAAAAACTATTGTATTAGAATGGTTATGGATATCTTATTTGGTTATATGATTAATATGTTTTTTTAATTGTTTGAATATGATACTTATGTGAGTGATTGTTGATTGATATAGTAGAAACAAAATAGACCATCAATAGGAAATAATAGCATGAAAAAATGGTGCAAAATGATCAACAACTTTTAGTAGCGTTTCAAAAACGCTACAGTAATACGGCGTTGAGTAAACGCACCGTTCAATAGGGATAAAGTTGGAAACTTTATTGGCAGCGCAAAAAAACCTTTTGGTGGCGTTTTTAAAACGCTACAAATTGATTTATGGTGGCATTTGAGAAACACTGCAATAAAAGGATTTATAGTAGCGTTGAAATAAATGCAACTAAAAATCATGGATTTTTAGTTGCGGGCTTTATCACAACGTTTATCAAAACGCTACCATAAGTTTTGGTAGCGTATTTTGTGCGCCACCAAAAATAAAATTTCTTGTAGTGGAATGAACAAATGAAAATTTAAAATGAAGTAAAGGTAATAAGATAAGGGCAAAATAGTAATAGGTTATATTCTTATACCCTAAACCCTTATCACATTCTCATTTCCAACATTCACAAACAAAACTAAATATTGAGCTTGGCCGGCCACCATTAGAAGAAAACAAGGGGAAGATAAGCAAGAATTCAAGAAGGAAGCTTAACCAAATTAATCCAAGAGCAAATCTCAACCTTCTTAACAATCAAGCTAAGGTGAATAATAGATTACATCTCATTTTTATAGCTTTCGGTTTCTAGATAAGATCCAAAATTATTTTTCAAGTAAAATGCCATGTTTTGATTATTTAAATGGAGATATATGCTTGTTGATGATTATGTTGTTTTATATAGGTTTTATGATAATATTTGATTTGAAAAACCTATTAAATGACAGCCAAATGGCTTGCGATTTTGATATAAAGTCAAAAATATTATTTTAGAGATGGGTTTCAAGTTTTATAATTTTCTGAGTTGTTGTGGATTTGTTATGAATTTTCCAGTAAAGAAAATGGTTAAATTGGGTTTAAATTATTTTCGGCTATTATATGTTAGCTTGGGGTCAGAAATTTAAATATGTTAGAAAACATATTAAAAGTTATTTATGGGAATATTTGAAGAATTTTCCTAAGTTTTTTTAATAAAGATATAAAATTATTTAAGGTACGAGACTTAGATGTTTTATATGTTTATAAAAGGAGAAGGGGCAATTTGCTAAATGTTAATTACTGAATTCGGCAGCACTTTTAGAAAAGATTTTGATAGAGAATTTTCAACCAATTACATGTTGACAATTAAGGCAAGTTAGTTGAAAAAATATTACTTTAAAATGTAAAAAATTAGTTTGTAAAGGATTGTTGCTTCGCCACTTACGGCAGTCAACTTTCGACCTCATACTACAATCTCCAACCTAGTCGAAATCAATACACATGGTATCAATGCCTTGGTATGTAGTGGATTGGAGATGGGCGGAAGGTATGGAGTCGAAACATGCTTTCGAAGGGGTAGAAGTAGTCATTATAAACTTAGAACTATTTTGGTTACAAAATGAGGCTTTTGAAGGAAATAACTTTTGACTTAGTCAAATACACCTTTGTTTTAGAAAAGGGCTTTCGAAATAGGTTGCCGCCTTTTGTTTTTAAAATAAGCTTTAAAAGAGGTCGAAACCCCTGCTGCCGCATTCAAATTTTCAAATCAATGTCTTCGAAAGGGTTCTTTTGCCTTAAACCTGGAAGCCGCTTCTCCATGCTTTCGAAAGGGCTAGTTTCGAAACCATCCACTTTATTTTACTTAGGTTGTTATCCCACCCTTTGCTCAGGGCTGGAATATCAACAAATTGGCAAGAAAGGACGGATAACAGGATTGGAAATCGATTGGAAACAAGGCTGTGATCAATGTCGTCAAAATTTGGTCGAGCTCCGATCAAGACGGAATTGATTAGGAATGATGAATAGGGCTAAGAGAGGCTACGTTTAAAATTTCAGGACAATCGGAGTTCGTATGACCAAGATATGATCGATACAAGTTAATGAAAAGATGTTGTTCGAACCCATCATAGGGCTTTGTTCGAATCGTTGTTGTTCGACTCCATCCAGAATTGGACTCTTCACATCGATCCAGAAGCGGCAGCATCGTATCGATTTAGTTCATATCCATCACGATCGAACTACTTCGTATCGATCAGGGGTTGACTCAGTTTGAATCGATCACAGAGGCTTAGTTCGTATCCATCTGGTTCGTGGTTTTTCAAATCGATAGCGTACGAGTCCTTGTTCGTATCCATCATGCTCAAGCGAGTTCGCTTCGTGTCGATGGTATCTGCAGCGATCGATACGAAGTACATCAATAACTATCGATACGAACGAGGGCTACGACGAATCGATAATCCATTCGAACAAAGACTGAAGCAAATGGATGTGAATAAATGGTCAATGCGAACGAAGCTTCGGTGTTGGATACAAATAACTCGGCACACAAAATGGATCGATCCAGGAATTTCGCAACACGTTATCACCTGGGCACGTGCCCTGATCGATTCGAACAGATTGATTCGAACCTGTCGATTCGAACTACACTGCCTGTCGAAAACCTCTATCTCATATCGATCATATCTCCTAAACCACAGATCCAAATACCATGAAATTTTCACAGGAGCTTACGTACAAGCTAAGGAATGTTCATGCCAAGTTTTGACTCCATTGGACAAAATATTGATCGATACGAAATTGGTTATCGATCACAGATCGAGCCGAAATTTCATTGGATCGATCGCGTGGGCCCACTCACGTGCCAGAAGAAGTCTCCCAAAGTTTGAGCAAGATATTTGCATGGAACGCCTATAAATAGCACCCCAAAGCCTACAGGAAAAGGATCTTTGGCTTCTGAATGTCCAGACTCTACCCGATTCAACTTTTTACTCCATGGCTGCTGTTATACTCGAAATTTATCATTATAATCTGCTGTAATCAGTTGTAACCAGCAAGGAAAGTCAATAAAAGATTAACTTTTGGAGTGGACGTAGGCCGGAGATAGCCGAACCACTATAAATCTTGTGTCTCTGTCTATCTCTTTCCATTTTAAGTTTATTATTCTTCACTTTTTATTCTCTACATTACTTAGATCTGTGATTATATATTGCTGATTTGTGTTCATACACTGGTGCTTTCATGACATTTGGGGTTTGTGACCAATTTTGGCGCAAACACTTTGGTGCTTTCACTGAGAAGCAACTAGCACCCGCTATACCAAATTTGGAGTTCAAATCTAAAGAGCTATGACAAGGCAATCAAGTAGAAGACAAAGAGCCGAGAGAAGTCAGCATGAAGGGAGCCAGGAGGCATCATCATGGACTAAGCAGACTTCAGCTTTCATCACCAGAGACGAGATGGAGGTGATGATGGGAGTAATGCATGAAGAGTTTCTAAAAAGGTAGGAGGAGATGATGCAGAACCTCCTCAGACAGTTTGGACAAGCAAGAATGGCTGGAGCTTCAGGAGTTTAGATCCATGGAGCTAGAGTAGAAGGACCAAACAGGCAATCAAATGGAGCAGCTCAACAAGGCACAGCCCCTGATCAGCACACAACTGCTAACCTCGATGGATCCAGGCTCGAGGGCACACCGCCCCGCAAAGATGGACCAGTTCATGGAGGAATTCCAGTTGACACTACACAACAAGATGCTGGCAGGAATGTAGGAGCGCAGGATTAGGAGTATGTACCAGAGTTCCCTCAGGGACTCGGGGGGCAACCATTGGCAGACAACGCTGGATTGGCTGAGATTATCAGGCGAACTATGCGCGGAGGTTTGACGAACAGAGATCTGGAAGGAGTAAACAGGAGTCTGTTTACTCGTGGCATCAGAATGGCTCGGAATCCACCATAATTCAAGCTACCTACGCTAGAAGTATACAATGGAAAAGATGATCCGACTGATCACTTGATGAGATATACAAGACATATGGAAGTGCTGGGGGCATCGGAGGAAGTGATGGCCCGATGTTTCCCTCTGTACCTGACGGATATAACTGCTATGTGGTTCAGACAGCTGGAAGAGGGATCTATTAGGACATGGACAGAATTGGTGGATAGGTTTCTGAAGAAGTTTCGGGTTCATATTAAAAGACCGAAGAATGTGATGACGCTAACGTCAGTAAGGCAAAGGACAGATGAATCGCTCAGAGCTTTCCTAACTCGGTTCAATGCAGCGGTTGCTTCGGTGGATCGGCCAGATCCATCGATGGTTTTAATGGCAGCAATATCAAGAGTCAGAGAGGATTCAGATTTCAAAGTATCTCTAATACGGGACCCACCAATGGATCTCGGGGAATTCTTTCACGAAGCTGAGAGATTCCTTCGGCAGGAAGATGCATGTTCGGATATGAAGTTAAAGGAGGTGAACACAGCTGAGGATGGTGGGCCATCCAGCGGAGGCTCGGATAAAGATAAAGCAAAAAGGAAGCTGGATGATGAATCAGGAAAAGCTAGGAAGTGGTGGAGGGAACCAAAGTTTTCCACTTACACAGGGTTAAACGAGACGTTAGAATGGATATTCATGGAGACTCGGAATCGCCTTCCCTACCGAAGGCCAGCTAGGAGAGAACCCTCAGAACATGAAAGGGCATCAGGGAGGCACTATCTTTTTCACGATTTAGACGGACATGATACCAACAGTTGCAAGCATCTGAAGGACATAATTGAGGAGCATGTAAGGAATGGACAGTTGCGACAATATGTCGGGGCTCGGAATGCAGCATTGGAGCAGGGGCGACCACCGTCTACCTCAAATAACGAGGGCACGGTGCCCAAGAATGATGGTCGATTGGTTATCAATTGACAGGGATGATATGAAATAAGTAGCAGACTATTAACAAACGGTCAAATCATTTACTCATGTACGGGGATGGAGATGGCCCCTAGGCATGCTCTGAATGATGATAAACCGCGACGCTATGGTTTGCGAAATCTGCTTTTTCTTTTGGTTTGGACATTTGCTTTTTCTGGTTCGGTTTTGGAGTTTGGCTAGAACTCCTGGTTTTGTTTGTTTTCTGGTTTAGACTTTCATTTGGATGATTGTTTTCATCTGGTTTTTGATAAATAGTCGTCGGGTATGGATTATGCCTGGCAAGAGGTATGTCTCTTCGTCCGAACGAGGCGAATTGGCTTATTCAGGTCGTCGAGTATGGACTATGCTCGGCAAGGGTCCGGAGGGACCAGGATTCGGCCTAGGACCTAGGCCCCATAATATCTATCGGTTACAATTTCAGGTCGTCGAGTATGGACTATGCTCAGAAAGGGTCTGGAGCGACCAGGATTCGGCTTAGGACTTAAGCCATGGCAATTATTTAACGCCCAGGGACACTAGGCCACGGTCGTCAAGTGTGGATTGCGCTTGGCAAGAACCCGGAGAGGTCCTGGACTCCGTTATTGGTTATTGGATAAGGATGGATTAGGACTCGGATATCGAGTATGGATGGATATGGAATTGGCTAAGGCTTTGGTTATTGGATCTGGAATTAGACATCGACTCGGAGTAGTCGAGAAATGATGCACTTGGATGATGCTGCTATGGATTTTGGATATCGGATTCTGAACTATTCAAAACACACCTTCTTATCACAAGGCATGTTTTGGGGGGCAAATGTTATCCCGCCCTTTGGTCAGGGCTGGAATATCAACAAATTGGCAAGAAAGGACGAATAACAGGATTGGAAATCGACTGGAAACAAGGCTGTGATCAATGTCATCAAAATTTGGCCGAGCTCCGATCAAGACGGAATCGATTGGGAATGATGAACATGGATAAGAGAGGCTACGTTTAAAATTTCAGGACAATCGGAGTTCGTATGACCAAGATATGATCGATACAAGTTAAGGAAAAGATGTTGTTCGAACCCATCATAGAGCTTTGTTCGAATCGATGCTGTTCGACTCCATCCAGAATTGGACTCTTCGCATCGATCCAGAAGCGGGAGCATCGTATCGATTTAGTTCGTATCCATCATGATCGAACTACTTCGTATCGATCAGGGGTTGACTCAGTTCGAATCGATCACAGAGGCTTAGTTCGTATCCATCCGATTCGTGGTTGTTCGAATCGATAGCGTACGAGTCCTTGTTCGTATCCATCATGCTCAAGCGAGTTCGCTTCGTGTCGATGGTATCTGCAGCGATCGATACGAAGTACACCAATAACTATCGATACGAACGAGGGCTACGACGAATCGATAATCGATTCGAACAAAGACTGAAGCAAATGGATGTGAATAAATGGTCAATGCGAACGAAGCTTCGGTGTTGGATACAAATAACTCGGTCAACTCGGCACACAAAATGGATCGATCCAGGAATTTCGCAACACGTCATCACCTGGGCATGTGCCCTGATCGATTCAAACAGATTGATTCGAACCTATCGATTCGAACTACACTGCCTACCGAAAACCTCTATCTCGTATCGATCATATCTCCTAAACCATAGATCCAAATGCCATGAAATTTTCACAGGAGCTTACGTACAAGCTAAGGAATGTTCATGCCAAGTTTTGACTCCATTGGACAAAATCTTGATCGATACGAAATTGGTTCGTATCGATCACAGATCGAGCCGAAACTTCATGGGATCAATCGCGTGGGCCCACTCACGTGCCAAAAGAAGTCTCCTGAAGTTTGAGCAAGATATTTGCATGAAACGCCTATAAATAGCACTCCAGAGCCTACAGAAAAAGGATCTTTGGCTTCTGAACGTCCAGACTCTGCCCGATTCAACTTTGTACTCCATTGCTGCTGTTATACTCGAAATTTATCATTATAATCTGCTGTAATCAGTTGTAACCAGCAAGGAAAGTCAATAAAAGATTAACTTTTGGAGTGGACGTAGGCCGGAGATAGCCGAACCACTATAAATCTTATGTCTCTGTCTATCTCTTTCCGTTTTAAGTTTATTATTCTTCACTTTTTATCCTCTACATTACTTAGATCTGAGATCTGTGATTATATATTGTTGATTTGTGTTCATACACTGGTGCTTTCACGACATTTGGGGTTTGTGACGATTTTGGCGCAAACACTTAGGTGTGACGACCCACATTTCGGAAGGTTTAAATCGACAATAATCCACACATGTCCAACTTAAACAATCCGGAACATAGATACTCATCGGTGTTAATTAATAAAAATAAGAAAAGAAGAAGAAAACAACACAGAATCTCGCAGCGGAATGACAAAATATAATAATCAAATAAACAGTTCATGAAGCTGTTTACTATACTTTTGATTATAATTTATACAACATTTATTAGAGTTATATATATACCATAGAACAAATAAAATAATACAGTGGAACAACAATGATGGAATAATACTAGTAATAATATACCAAATCTTTGTTTTCGTCCTCCAGAGAATAATCTTCGATAAGCTGAAAACTCAGGGCTGACCCGAGCGTAATGAAAAGACAAAACACTCGAGTCAGGACTAAAATATCCTTATGTAATTCAAATCAATATCGCATAATAACATGAGTGCAATAGCGTTAGAAATGTTTACGTGGTTTCACATCTCCTATCCAGTGTATAACGTGCATGCAATAACTCAAGAGATGTTACGGGATTTTCCATCTCTTAAGGATCCATCAAAATATTTATATGTAGTAGAATACGCTACATATATAATGTCTAATCAATAAAATAAATATTAGCGTTAAGGTTTACATTAATCCCCCTTAACGCGTTTTTAAGCATTGTCGTACAGTTTGCATATAAAACACCAGTAAACCATCGGTGGATAGGGTTGCACCGTGATACGACAACACTAAACCAAAATCGTAGTGGTCTCGTATAGGGATAAAAATATGACAAGGCACGTGAAACAATGCCCAAGGTAGGATACTACTAGTTTACCCTTCCCGGCTGGTGGTAACGCATCATAGCCATGATTGCCCACCGCGTCCTACACTCCCAAAATACGAGGTTGCGCATCAATCAATCATAATGTAAATGATGGTAATATGAAGAAGTGTGTCCGCTCGAGGTAGCTAGCCCATTTGACCGGTACGACTCCTGTTTTAGTCATTTCAAATTAGCATAAGTTCCAGGCTAATCCATCATCGTTCTCTTTCTTCAAATCCAGCAAATGTGCGCCAAATCCAACCACTTCGTTCTGAATCATCACTCCACGTACATAGTTGTTAAAGTGGTTCCGGTATCGACAGAGAGTATGCCCATATCCGGCCCCGGCCTCTTTAACAACCGAGCGTCGTTTTACACACCGGTTGGTACTTTTACATTTCGAAAACAGTTCATACTTGATATCAAAATATCATATTCGCTTCAAAATCAAATCCATTTTGAAATCATCATATTTACTCAAAATATACCATTTCACTCAAAATCATGTTCGTCTCAATATCTCGATTTCAGTTCCAATTCAAAATTGCTTTGAATTTCCATTTGGGTTATAACTTCAATTTAACCCAATTCGTATTTAAATTCATGATTTAAATATAAATATTCTAACCTTAACCAGTTTGAATTTTTTTTAGAAAATAGTTTGAACAGTTTTTAAAATAGTTTAAATAATTAAAATAGCTAAAATAGTTCAAATGGTTCAAATAGTTTAATATAAAATAGTTTAAGTATTAAAATGGTTTATATAGCAAAATAGTTTGGTAAATCAAAATAATTTTAATGTTTAAAAGATAGGTTTTAAATAGTTTATATTAAATAATTTTATAGAAAATAGTTTCAAAGTCAAACTGATTCAATTCCAAATTTCCCAATTCAAATCAATTCAAATTTCCATTTCGATTTAATCGATTCAATCCCGATTTCAAGTCGAATTTTACTTCGATTCCAAATTACTTCCTATGTCCATTCCAAATTAATTTCAATTTCAAATCCAAATTGATTTCAATTACAACTCCAGAATAATTTCAATTTCAAATTTGAACCATTTCGATTTATATCAATTCCAAGTTCAATTTTCAAAGTATCAATTCAAAACACTTAAATCAAATTTACCTTCAATACCCAATTTAAAATCCAAATTTCAAATATAATTCAATTCCGAGCACAATTTCGAAATAGTTCGATTTTCATAAATTCAAATTTCATTTTCTTAAAATCAAATCATTTAAATAAATTTCAAATCAAAATTTTGAAATCATTTAATTTAACCAATCCGTTGTTCGTATATAATTTTCTATCCTATGGCCAAGTGAACCAGTTATTTCAATTTAATTTAGGGATGTATATATATCCTTTCAATCAAAAATAGTTGTCATAGGTATATATCATTTCAACCTATTCTTAATTTATTTGAAATAATTCAATTTGCAGTTTTATATACTGTAAATAAATTAGAGGGTGATAACAGGACATATATAAATTAAATAAACACCCAAACATCCAAATATCAACCAATTTGTATTCATCACAAACAACCATCCAAACAATCATAAGTCACAACGATTTCATAGCTATTAATATCAGGTATTTACTAGCAATTAAATTCCAAATTCAAATTTAACTGTCAATTTTAATTTCTACGGTTAATTCAAATATCAATCTATATGTCAATTTAACTACCAAATGACAGTCAATAAAATAAATAACTTCATGATATCAGTTTAACGAACATCAGAAATTTTAGTACGTTGTGAGCGTTATAAAACACTCACCTTGATTCTAGTTGACGCATTCGCGTTCTGATTCCGATTAAATTCGAACGGTGTTCGAATCTAGCGTAAAATTCAACAAGCTCCATCTGTTGACAAACTAATTCCATACCGTAGAATTTTCTAGTACGAACTCAACGCAACTCGTCGCGTTAAATTTGGACCTCGAATGAGAAATTAAGTTATTAATTTTAGAGTTTCCACATTTATTTAATTTATTAAACCAAATTCAAAATAGACCCTCACCAACACAATTGGGCCGAGCCCCCACATGAACCTAGATCCTCAATCTTCTAATGCTAGCAAACAAGCTTCCCATTACGTTATGCAAAAGAACACATTATTTTAGGTTTTTATGCAAAAACACTTGGAACAAACAATAAAATGCATACTTCCTATATACACTAAATATGCATCCTCCCCATTCTCCTTCTTCCCACATATAGCCAGACTAAAACCAACATGGCCGATCACGTCATGCCACCACCTCTTGGACTGCCCACCGAGGCCATCTCCCCTCACTGCCTTTGCTTCCATGCATGAACAAGTCTCGGCCCTTCTTCCCAGCTCACACACGAATAAACACACACATGCACATCCATACTGCTTCCTCCACTACTACCATACCAACATGCACTCCTCGTGCTCCTCCCCTCCTCCGTCTTTTATGGCCGAGTCCACCTCTGCCTTGCTTACTTTCCACTTCGAAGCAAAAGACAACAAAGTCAACATATATCCTCATCAATCACTGCCACGTCATGCATATCCAAGCATAACAGCCCTTAGCCAAACTCCACTGCCTCACGTCCCTTATGCATGAGCACTTCATGTCACATACATTTTCCCACGCAAATCTATCAACGAGCTTTTACAACTACTTGGAGGAGATCAATAACTTTGGCTCAGTAACAAAAGAGGCCGCTGTAAATCTTACTTGATGCTGCTGTGGTGATCGGTGAACAAGAAAAGGATGGGAGTTCTTTTGATTTGGATTGGAAACGAACGAGAGCAGGGAGGGATGAGAGGTTGGAGCAGTGAGGCGGGCGGAAGAGGAAGAAGACGGCAGCGGGTGGAGGAGTTTGAATTCCAATTGGGTTGAGTTCTGGGCAATTTGATCCGATAATTTATTAATGGATCCATCTAGCTTTTGGAGGGAAGAGCAGAAGAATGAGATTTTTAGCAATCTCAGGATGCCATTGTTATTTTGTTTTTGTTTTGTATGTTTTTATGTTTTTTTTCTTTTTAGTGAATTAATGCACGATACTTGTTGGAGACAAGTAAACAAACTTGAGGCTTGCTTGCTTTTCTTTGATCAGAGAAAAAGAGATGGGAAAAGAAAGAATGCGGCTGCCCAGTACGAATTGTCTAGTTGACTTGGGTATATTTTAATTTTTTCCAGTATCTCGCTGCACCGTTTTCTGTTTGCATACGGACCCCGAATCGACCAATAAAAACACAATCATGCTTAGAACAACAATGCGATCCTAGCACAATAATAATATACACCTATTATCTAGTTCTGAAGAATCACAAAAACATTGCTGTTTGCCAATAAATTATCAAACGAAAATTCAATATTTTCGAAAATTAAAAATTATGGAAAAACCAAATAAAATAAATTAAAAATATGTCTATAGAAATCGACTCGAAATATTAGCAATAGATTTCTGATTATTTATTCGGCTGTTATTACTGCAATTGAATTAACGGTTGAATTCGCCGTAATTGTCTATTTATTTAAAATGAGTTAAATTAGTCCATTAAATAAATTGAATTGATATTCAATTTAAAATCCAGTTATTTGAATCACTATTCAATATTAAATCCCCTAAATCAAATATTTTAATAGTCACAGTATTTAAATTTAAATTATTAACTATAATAAAATCACAATTTTGGAATTTTGAATTATCCTACCTCTTAACCCAATCATTTTAATATTTAAATCAATTTAATATTACAAAATCAACGACCAAACTTCTGGGTCGTTAAATTCCTCCCCACTTAAAAGAATTTCGTCCCCGCAATTTGCCAAGGTAGGAAAAATGCCCAAACCCATTCTTTTTCTTAAACAGATTAGTTGAAATAACTTCCCAAAATCCATTTGTTGAACCACAATATCACCTTTACTAATTCCCAAATTCATCCATGATTCCAAATAATATTATCCATTCATTCATTTCAAGTTATACTTCAAAAATCAATCTTTAGTTATTAAAAATTTCTTCAAAATTTCCTAACTCCTTAAATTTTCGAAAAATTTCACCAGCGTCTCCTTTATGTGGCTAGATCGAAACAACTACAAAATGCCACTACGGGCCCTAATCAGCAAAAGAAAACAAAAGCCAAGTGGCTCAATCATCAAATCATCAAATTCAAACAATAATTTAAACATGTACCTTTTTGTCGGGCAATCCAAAATTTTCTTGATTCTAAATACCTGCATCTTATTTACCAATGATATCCAATCATATAATTTGAAATCATTTTATATTTTGCACTTTCAATTTCCAACATTTGCTTTACTTAAGCCCGTACGATGTACATATATCATTCGTACGCAATATCAAATCTGATCGCTCACTCGATCACACAATTTCACTTTCGAACTAGTATCGTTCACACGACTCTCTAGTGCGGACTCAGATCTGGTTCCTTGATCAGAAACCGTCATTCTCTTTGCATAGCTATATACTATGATAGAGAATTCCAAAATCAACCAAAAATCCATATCCAGGGTTCACCGTCGAGAATCGAGTGAATAATCCTAACTCGGATCGATATAAATTATCTTGAAATTGTGTGCTCGAATCTGGATCAAACCGTTATGCGAATAAAATAATATACGTACAACTTACGTATTTATTCCAATTGATTCTTAGTCACACCAAATTCTTTTCATTCACATTCATTTCATCTATATTCATTATTCACAATTATTATTTACTTAGTATATCCCTTTAATAGCGATTTCACTTAAGAGTTTCTCCTCAAATTTTCTTAAGTCAATTATAAACATTTTATACAAATGTTCTTAGATTAATTACCACTTCACCACTTAAGTCTATATCCATTCAAACTCAAATCAAATTTTCATGTTCAACACCTTTCACACTATCCTATATCCATTAATGAATTATAAAATTCTACTTAAGTTTATAAACATTTCATTTAACTCTTCTCATGTTTATTTCTACTTCATAACTTTAGTTTATAGCTATTTCTGATCAAATTCAATTCACTAATTAATTCAGTTGGTTCATTCCTTGATTCATTTCCAAAATTTATTTTATTTGACCTAACTTAGGTAATTTTCTTTCCATAGTTCAGTTATACTTAACTTGAGTTAGGTTTAATCCCATAGTTCAATTTTTTTTAAAACATTGCTTTAACTTGCAATTTCCAAATTTTATAAGTTATCAACTTATTTTCTCCTATTTCAAAATAAAACATTCTAAATCAAAATCCCAGAGTTTAAACAATTTGTTCTAAGTTTTTTTTTCTCAAATCATTTTTGAAATCATATATATATATATATATATATATATATAAACAAAATTCCACTGGTATACCAAATCATCCTTTTGAAGCTAAAAACCAAAACCAGTTTTGCCAAACAAAATTCCAATGGTAGCACTTTCTCTCTTGGAAACTCGAAAATGAACGTCGATGATGCTGCAGTCATCACCAAAATTATTTTCCAGCGACTGAAATGAGTGCTTTCATTCCCTTTTTAAAATCCTTTTAAAAAAATATTTTTCATAAATATTTTTCAACTAATATCACTGTATTTTTTTCCAAAACTTTGAAAACCATTTTCAAAATTTCCGGGACTTAGATTCAAAACTTCTCAACTTAAATCCATTTTTAATTTTATAAGTCGCATTTATAGATTATACATACAAAATTTCACTTCCTTAAAACATTTCACAAATGTTTTGTCATTGTTTATTTTATAATAAACATCTTTTATTAAGGCACAACAACCAATTAATGATAATAATCAATATTATCATTCCTAACAACTAAACACACTATATATACCATAATAGTTTCTGAAAATTATTCCTTTATATATAAAATATAATCAGGGTAAAATTATTGTATTTACCTAATTTCAAAAAATACTACGTCGAATTGTTCTGTTCGAGTGTTTAGAGATTCCTAGCAATAACGTTAATTACTTGTATTGACCAGAATCCATAAGCCACTCAACAAATCAACCAATATAATATAAAACGTTTCATATTCACTAACAAATACACTCTCATATCTATTAATACACTCAAACTCATTCTAGGGTGCTACTGACCCTATCTCTAATGAGTTACCCCTCAAAACCATGGTTATCGCTAAACCAAAGCTCTGATACCAGCTGTGACGACCCACATTTCGTAAGGTTTAAATCGACAATAATCCATACATGTCCAACTTAAACAATCCGGAACATAGATACTCATTGGGGTTAGTTAAGAAAAATAAGAAAACAAGAAGAAAACAACACAGAATCTCACGGCGGAATGACAAAATACAATAAT
Organism: Allium fistulosum; assembly: GCA_030737815.1. NCBI lineage: Eukaryota > Viridiplantae > Streptophyta > Magnoliopsida > Asparagales > Amaryllidaceae > Allium > Allium fistulosum. Next base: position 1,005,601,307 of record CM060905.1, read on the forward strand.
CAAATAAACAGTTCATGAAGCTGTTTACTATACTTTTGATTATAATTTATATAACATTTCTCAGAGTTATATATATACAACATAACAAATAAAATAATGCAGTTGAACAACAATGATGGAATAATACTAGTAATAATATACCAAATCTTCGTCTTCGTCTTCTAGAGAATAATCTATATATAATGGGAATACCCCCAAATGAAGCTTTTGCAATTACTAAAACGTCCTCCCAACTACTAGCACCAAACATAGGTCATTTTGGTCATTTGCTTCCCACGCCACACTCAGTTTTAATAACCGCATCTTTCCCCCATCCTATTCTCCACACACAGTTTTTATAACCGCAGCTTCCCCCATTCTCCTCTCCTGCACAAAATTTCTCCTTTCCCATCATGAATGGATCCTTTCTGTACGATTTGGGTACAAAAACTTCTACAACTTTCATTTCCTGAAGTAAGAGTGAGAGTGGTGATTGCTGCGCTTAACCAAGGGGGAGGTTGGTGGTTCTGGCGGTTTGGATGCTGGCTGGGGTGGAGGAAGGCAAAGGCGGTGGTTCTGAATGGAGAGGTGATCAGTTTACTTCAGAACTGAGTAGGTTCATGGTCAACTCCTTCGTCGCATCTGAATCGACATTGTGCCTATTTCTTCCGGAAGGTACTACACTTTCTCAACTTTATTTAGGTTTATGGTCAGGTTTCCCTGCTATTTAGTTGTTCAATTTTTTTTCCCAATCAGCACATGTTCAGAGGACAGCTCATACAACGAAGGGTTAATGGCAACCAGCTTCTTCCTCCGTAATTTCTCAAATCCTTGGTCGCATCTGAATCGACGATCGACATTGTGCCCATTTCTTCCTGAAGGTACTGTAATTTCTCAACTTCATGTACGTTTATACGATTGCCTCTGTAACAACATATGAAAACCCAAGGACAAATTTATCAATCGTCATGTCTAGATTGCTCAAAACCCTCTTTGCCGTTTAGAATTATGAGTTGTTGTAGTGAAGTCATGTTTCTCTTTCATCTTCCTAACCCAAAATTTAGTGTCAAAATGCACTTTTTCCTCATCTTTCCTTATTACTGCGATTAAAGAAGATCCATGCTTTGTTTCAAGAAAAATTGTTCTATTTTAACCTACTATTTTGGTTAAACAGCTTAAATTCGAGCTGATTTAGATATATATTTATAGATACTGCCAATATCTAAATATGTTTGGTTCATATACGTAATGAACAAAATATGCTTCTAATTTTAATCAGAGTTTGGTTAAAATCTGTTCAGTAGACTGAAGTTTCTTTTACTTAATGGTTTATTGTCATTTTTAAAATCGTTCACTTCTTCTGAAACTATTTGCAATAGGTGTTGGTGATGTGTAGTGTATACAGTCAAAAGGATAGTAGCATTACAATCATTTTATATCTCTGTTCGTGGTTAACAGAAGGAGTGGTGTGACATTGAATGAAGGCTTGCACGACATGGTGGTGTGGCTGTTGCATGGTGCCAAGCTGCAGCGTTTGGGCAAATCTAAACCCGATTATCATTGCTCATTTAGACATCATGACTGGATCCTTTTTCTAACATTTGGGTAAACAACTTCTTCAATTTTCAGTTCCCTAATTTGTCACCTATAAATCTTCAACTACAAATGAGCGCTTTATCATTTATTTAATTTCTCTTAGTTTTCAATTGATTACAGCGACTATCATTTTATTTCTTTGTTTGTGATTAACAGAAGGAGTGGTATGACATTGAATGAGCGCTTGCACGATATGGTCGTGTGGCTGTTGCATGGTGACGAGCTGCAGCGATGGAAGGGTTGACAATCTGGAGCGCGTTTGCGAGTTTCGGAGGCTGAAGAAGAAGACGCTCTAATCTGTTGAATTTTGATGTTGTAATGGTGAGCGAGACGAAGGCTGAAGCTTCGCATTTCGTGGCAGGTTGGAGGCGGGGTTTGGCAGTTCGGGTTGAGTCTAAGATCCATGCTTTGGTTGGAGAAACTCTAACTTGGTAACTTATTTTGCTACTTTCAGTAACTATTTTTGAGTATAGTTTAAAGCTCAAGTTAATGATGTTGATTGATGGATATGTCATTGCTAGACCGTGTCAGCTTCAAATAATATCTGTTGCTATAAACAATTCCAAAATGAATAATCGTGGATTGGAGACTAATATATAAGTTTAATCTTAATCAAACTATGGTTAAAATCGTGGATTTTGGTTTACTTTTATTCCAATTTTTCAATTTTCCTTTGATACTTTAGACAGTTTTGCTGAATTTGAACTCGGCAGTGCCCTGAAATTGACCAGCAAAATGGTTTTTAACTACTTTGTATTAGATTTAATGAATCCAACCATTGACGAAACCGAATGGAGATTTTTTTATACGTAAGAATGAATTGATAGTTTATAGGTAAGAAGTATCTTAAACCATGTTATTCTTTTCAACAACAGAGGCTTAAAATGTTATATTTCAGTAGTGAACAATGTTAGGGGAAGAAAATAAAAAGCATAGAGAATGACTTTTATACATTTTAGCATACAATTTTTTTTTTGTCAAAATATGTTCGCTGCTGTTTATTACCTCTGCAAGTTGGTGTGCTATGTGTTATATTCAATCTAAGATTTAACTCACACCTGTTATAAGTTGAGTTATAAATAGGCAACTATTAGCATAAGTACAATATCTTTACTGCTTACTATTTATATAACAATTTTCCGAGCAATTCCATTGCAAACATAAGTAAGCTCACAAATTTATTTATATCGACTGCACATGACTATTATTTCACAGTAAACAATAGATTTTGTTTCTGTCCACATATATGAACAATACATCTGCAAATTTGACACTACCTTTTCTACTCATTTTGCTACGCAGGTTCATGTGAATCAGAAGAAAACAATGGTATTAGGTAGCAAAATTCAATTGTATGCTGCTGGGTTAATGGATTTCTATGTTCAATGTATAAATATTGTCCACTCAATTCTTCTGTGCCGATGCATATTATGTTGTACCTATTTTAAATGTTGGATTTCTGACTTACATTATTTATTATTAAATTTCTGAAAGCTTTTTCGAACGTTTGCTGCCAGTCTTACGTGTTACGGTAGTAGACATATGTTACCTAAACAAATAATCTTTCAGCTGTCATTACTACCGGTTGCGTGTTAACACATGGTTTTGGTATAAGAGTAGTTCTACCATCTGTCTTCTGTCGAAAAAAAACAACAACAAATTTAATGACCGAATACAGGTCGCTAATAAACATTACCCATCATTCCACCTGTGGAAAGCATAGCCACGTCCTTCTACGTACAACAACATTTTGTTTTCAACCAATTCACAAAAATTGAATAACCCAATACAGCTACTATTTACTAGCCATCATGCTTGCTGTCAATCATAGCAGGTCCAAAAGCTTCTACCTATTAGCCTACTATACATAGCATACTATGTGCAGCAGCCTATAATATTCAAACACAGCAAAACGTACGTATTCAACATGTTCTACTATCTAGGCATGTAAGTAGGAAACCATCCGTAACATCTATCAAACGACCCATTATTTTTGCCTATTTACTGTCCACTTTTACGTTACAAACTTCAACTTCCTATAATTTAACTACCTACCTCTATATACAGTAACCACTACCTCTTCTACATTACACACAAAATATTAAGCTATATATTTTTCATTTGTTATCATGCCTAAGGTAATTGATAATTATTTTATTTCTGTTCGTTACAACGCTTTTATCTCTTTTTAAATTTATTTATTATATGTTGTACTATAGGGTAAATCTACCGGGAACAAAACTGATAATTCAATACGTACTCGAAAGCAGCAGCTAAAGCGAGCAGGAAAGCAATACTGTGAAGAGTTGGTACAACATTCAAACGTCTTCTCGGTTAACATAAAACCAATCAATCAGTCATCAGAAACTTCCCTGCCTACTGCAGTTAAAGTGGAAAACGAAGACAGAGTTTTTAGTGAAACTACTGCTGTGCAGGAATCAGAAGGAACCATGAATGTTCAAGAAACCAAACTAATTATGAACCAACCATCTATTATTGATGACTGGGATGAATCATTTGCGAATGCTGTGGTAAACAACAAACTCACATTTTAACTTAATTATTCCTATACCATACATTTATTTCGTGATTCTATCTTTTACAGATTGAATGTTGCAAGAAATTTGACAAGTGAAGATCATGTTTTAACATAGCTTTCAACGATTTCTGCTGGATGTTTTTTGTTCTCATGCTTTTTTTTATTTCTTTATGTACTGCAATCCCTTACGCATTATTGCACAATAAATGTATCTTATAACTATTTTTTTTCATTTCATATGACTTTTCGTTGTTAACCTTTGTAATAAAACAAAAGCTTTGTCCATGAGCCGTAATGGTATATATAGGCATTTGTCACTGGATTGCTCATTAGTTAACATCGACTCCGCTCTTACTTTGTCCAATCTTCTACCGGAATCAGCATGTTAAGGTATACATATTAATATTAAGGTGAAAAAATATGGGTATGGGTCTTTGGTGTTACTACTGGGTATGGTCTTCGGTGGCACTACACAGCCAACAAACAGATAAGTTGATCAAAAGAAAGTCAACAAATAGAACTACTTATAAGGAACTTATACTAACTGTGAATCCAACAAGAAAACAAAGTAAATTACGCACTAAGAATAACCTAGAATAGAAAAGAAATTGTTATGTCAAACCCACCTTATACACTTTAGTAACTTTCTACAGCTTTGATTAATTTTGTTTTACAAGTATAAAGTATTGTAATATCAAGTCACTAATCTATACATTGTAACTTAAGCTACATGGCCCCGTTCACTGTTCTCAAATTTCACATGATAGCACTTTTATTTTAATTTACGTTTTTGTAAACTTTACTTATACCTAATAAATAACATTTAACACATAACTCCACCTTTAACTATGCCGCATATTTTCACTGCCCCATATTGCACACGGATTCCACAAACATATAAGTCCGCTTGATGTTATCTTTTCATCCCATTATTCATACATCAAATTGTGGCCCACTTTACACACACTGTACAATAAACATGAAGTTTAAATCAATTGAAATACTACAGCACTGAAGCATAAAGGACATAATTTTATAACTCATGACTAAACTCATTGCGGCAGCATTACATTTAGCACTGCAATCAACAACCGCCTTTGTTCAATATTATACTGCCCGCCATCTCATATTTCACTGTTGCCACAAACTATCCTCATTGCCACTACTTTAGACTGACTGAAAGTGAGGCTAAAATGCAATCTATTTTTATAACAAAAAATTGTAGCCTTTTTTAACACATTAAAATATCTTTTTTTAATTCATCAATTCACTTCAACCTGCAAAATTGTAGCATTTTTTAACACATTAAAATATATTTTTTTATTCACCAACTCACTTCAACCTGCAAAACTGTAGCATTTTTTAACACATCACAACATCTTAGTTTTATTCACCAATTGACTTCAACCTGTACCGGGTACATATTGCTTTTTATTACTGTGAACATATCATCTTTCATGGATATTGACATGACTAATATGTGATTGATGTATGCGTTTTACATATAGATGAAAATGGCAACCATACATACATTACTACAACTAGGCTGATGTGTACAACCTTACCCTTGAATTGAAATGGTTGATGTGATCCAGTACTAACGGTACTATGCATATTACTAACGGTACTATGCATATTACTGACGGACTCCAATAATACCTGCTACATTTTCTCATCTCTTACCCATTCAAACCATATGTTACTGTTACTCACCCGTTGTCTTTCTGTCTATAAGTAAATTGTTCAGTTTTATGTTTTCACAATACAATTACTTTCTAAGCTAATCAAACAACCTCATATTGCACTTTATTTAATTGCGTTCATACTATTCTGTTTATTACTATGGCTGAAATACAAAGAGAACGAAGACGTGAGAGTCAACGTTCTAGACGTGCACATGCAAGAGAGCAAACTATTTCAAATAGAAGGACCCAATCAGCTGAAAGCTCCCATTTGAGACAACCAGGTATTTACTTTATTATTACACATTTACCCTCAGGTGTTCATTTGTTGAAGCTAAAATACAAATAAATTTTGTTATCATATTAGCAGCACTACATCTTATTTTGTCACTATGTGCTACTGTGAATAATTTAAACCCTGCACTTTTAAGGCAAAATGCAATAAAAAAAAACAGTTTTTTTACCGCTACATTTTTGACATCGTACTCTACATTTTTTTGGAATTGACAAGATTTGACATAAAAAGACAGTGTTTATTTTCCTTCGGGTTAAAGTTAAATTTAATTATATTTCAACAGCAAAGATCGGGAACTTGGACACACTTCCCACATGCAGAGTTAACTGCACACGCAAACCATCGTTTAAAACTTCATAACTAAATCATTATTGGTAAAATGAGATAGTATACGACGCCCCGTTTCAATGTAAATTTTGGGACTTTTCAAAATTCAAAAATTAGCGTTAGTTTCATATTTTTAATGCTATTTGTCTTTTTTCCAACTAAGGAAAGAAATAAATATTGCTACAGATATTTTTTTCTAACAGCATATGTTTTATACTTGCTTAACTAATAGTCAGTTTGTTCGGTGAGGTGTGTTTTTCACGAAAATTAATACAACTCTTTTGACAGTACATATATAAACAAGGAATACAACTCCTTTGACAATACATATATAAACAACGTTACTCCCATTTCAAACAAAAAGAATCTTATTTGGTATCAACATATAATTATTAAATCATTATAAAATGCCACCCAGGTTATTTGCTACAAAAATATACCAACTGTCTGCTTGCTTGATAATATATAATCTATCAAAGTATTTGCTATGTAATTAATGTTTGAGTATTTAATCTTTGCCTTAGAACATACTTTTTGCCTATCAAGTAGTTTTTAGATTTGGATTCTAATGCAATTTGGATGGACGTGGTTAGGTTACAAATGAGTTTGGGCTAATAATTTGTATAAGATAACTGTACAAAATAATTTTATAACTGAGTTTGGGTTAATGATGCGTATAGACGGGTTATATAAATGAATTTTGGTTAACACAATAATTTGTGTAAAATTTGTATACATTCATTTTTGCTTAATTTGTCACATATTATTGTCTACAGTCCTACATATTTAGTTGAGGGAACGACTACAATTCATTTGATGTTCGAAAGAAATAGTTTTTTGGAATTATATTAATGATATGCTGTATATTTTTTCAACAAGCATGCATGTTATATGTAATTTAAATCATGTAATATAAATTTATGTCAAGTACTGCATATTTATTACGAAAATTTGATCATTTAGACCACTTTTGAAAACCTACTACGGAAACAAATATGTTTTCAAACTATTTACGGAAGCAAGTCTGTTTCTGCCATGCAGGCTACTTTATATATATTATTATTATAGCATTATCAAGTATAGTGTCAGTTTGCACGATTTAGGATAACGTCAGTTTCCACCATATTGGATTTTTTGTTTAAAAAAATAATTCTGTGTGACTTGGGATAAAATCAATTTGCGCTATCCTAAATTGTGTTTCACAATTTTTAAAAAAAATATGTTGTGGTGCCATACCAATTTTTTTTTTTACGTCGAAGAAACATGTCCACTTCCGTGATTAGTTTGGAAATACGTATGTTCCCGCAACAGGCCTCGACAAAGAAAATCAATCGGCAACAACTGCATGTGTTTTTTCCATTCCTCAGTACAACATTTGACGTGGCTCACTTACAAAGAAGCAATTAATAAATTTACGAAATTGTTTCTGACCTCCTGTTATCCACCAAACATGATATGAATAATAATAAATTCTGATATTTATCACACCTACTCTACTAACTAAATCCATTCGATCAGCATAATAAACGTATTCATTCTGATCTAAATATAAATTATTAAATTTCACCCGTCAGCGTTAAAAATATCAAGACGCAAGTGTACACACGTCATAAAATCGATGTCCCTTTTCAAGGACGTACAGCCTTTTAAAGAAATAAAGACGACGATCAAATTTATATATAAATAATGCACTTCGCAATGTGTGTATAAATCCAAGTTAGTCAGGAAGAGTGGTTGAGATTAGGTTAAAACGATGCATCAGTAAACATTGGTTAAGCTAACCTAATCATTTGGAACAAGTCTATTTTTCAAAGGTCATACGTGCTAATAAGTTACGCATCTTTTGCAAAATGATTATTTACCACCGTGTACTGAAAACCAACAAAATGCTATTATTATTCATGTCATGTTCGGTGGGTAACCTCAACTTTTTTTTATAGCCTGTCAATAAACGTTGCTCACCATTCTGCCACCAAAATTGTTGCACACGTCTTCATGTCCGATTAAAATCTTTTTCCGTCCACTAGCATTTTCCATTTTTTCTACCTCTCACAGTGTATGAGCATATGTGTCACGCAGTTTGTTCTTTGCACTAAAGTCTGATCTATTACTAAGAGTCATCTTCGGTCTAAAAAACGTTTCTGTTTGTTACTGTTCTGTATTGTAGCTGTTTTACAGAATGTATTCTGTCATTTGCTAAAGTAGAATTATTCGTTACTGCATTATGAATAATATTGCATATGTGTCATTTACTGTTTCAACCACTTACTTTCTCATTTCATTTCTAATGTTGTAGTTCTACTCATTCTTATGTTGGTAATAACTTAGGATCATCTGAACATGAAGAACAAATGATACGTCGATCCACTTTTATTACAAGCTATAACAGTGGTCGAAACTTTATTGCTACACAGTATTTTCACAAGCACATGCTATCTGCTCCTACGTACTGCCCATTTTGCGGCTCAAAGATATTCTTTCATGAGACGTTTGAGATTTGCTGTAAGAATGGTAAAATTACCATTCAAAAACCAACAACACCTCAACAGATATTAGATTTGTATACTGATCAAACAGAACTTGGTATGCATTTTAGAAGTAACATAAGATCATATAACAATGCTTTTGCTTTTACATCGATGGGTGCTAACATTGATCAGAGCTTAGCAAATGCAACAAATGGAGTTTATTCATATCGTGCACAAGGCTCCGTATATCATAGCATCGGTAGTTCTTTACCTATGGATGGAATGAGACCAAGATATTTGCAATTATATATTTATGATACTGACCACGAGATAGAAAATAGACAACATGATAATGCAACAATGAGGCCAAACCTACTTTTGACACTAAAACATATTTTAGATATCCACAATCCTTTTGTACAAGTATTTCGACATTTGAGCCAGCGTGATGATATACAAAATTGTAGAATAAGAATAAAAGAGCTTGCAGTAAATAGACACATTCATGAGTTACCAACTGCATCACAAGTAGCAGGTATAATTGTCGGAGATGAAGAACATACCAATTTGAATAATAGGGATATTATAGTTCAAACGAGAAGTGGAAATTTACAAAGGGTTCAAGATACTGCAGGGTTTTATGATCCATTACAATATCCACTTTTACTACCGTACGGTGAACATGGATGGGATCTACACATACATGACAATGGAGTCACAACAATAAGTTGTAGAGCTTATTATTCTCATCTTCTGCAGGTGCATAACATACCATTTACCTCCCCTTACTTTTATTTTTATAATCATTATTAATTTGTTTATGTGTTTAGATACGACCAATGGAGATGTCATTACTTTTGCATGGCGGTCGCCTATTGCAGCAGTATGTGGTTGACAATTATGTTAAAATAGAAACTATGAGACTACGGTACCTCCGAAACAATCAAGATACTATTAGAGCTGAATTATATCAAGGTTTACAGGATGCTCTTGCTTCTGGAGAGATGTCTACCGGTAAGTAATACTTCATAACCAATTATATATTATGTTTCTCCAACTTTACATTCAAAATTATATTTTGTAACTTTTTTCCATTTTACTACAACCTTTAGGAAATGTTGGTGTTCGAAAAATTCTTCCATCCTCTCACACCGGTAGTCCTCGAGATATGCATAATCGATATCAAGATGCAATGGCAATAGTGCGAAGGTATGGAAAACCTGATTTATTTATTACTATCACATGTAATGTTAAGTGGTTAGAGATTACACAAGAACTACTACCCGGTCAACAAGCACAAGATAGACCCGATTTAACAACAAGGATATTTCGTGCAAAATTAGAACAACTAAAACATGACTTATATGAAAAAGGCGTATTAGGTAAAGTCATTGCGCATGTGCACGTCATTGAGTTTCAAAAGAGAGGTCTACCTCATTCACACATATTAATTATTCTACATGAAAATGATAAGATTAACAACCCTGACGATTATGACACTTTAGTGAGGGCTGAAATCCCAGATAAAGATTTAGAACCAGAATTACATGCTGCAGTTATAAAACAAATGGTTCATACTCCATGTGGTCGTTTTAATGCTAATGCCACGTGCATGAAAAATAATCAATGTAAGAAAGGATTTCCAAAGTCTTTTGCACCTACAACTTTACAAGGAAGTGATTCGTATCCGATTTATAGAAGACGTGACAATGGAATAAAAGTACAAAGAGGTGGACAAATAATTGACAATCGTTGGGTCGTTCCTTATAATCCTTACTTACTATTAAAATATGATTGTCATATAAATGTTGAAATTTGCTCAAGTATTTCATCTGTGAAATATTTATACAAATATGTCTATAAAGGGTCAGATCATGTTTCTGTAAACGTATCTTCTAACACAAATGATGCGGATGAAATTTCATAGTTTGTTAACGCTAGATGGATTTGTGCACCTGAGTCAATATGGCGAATATTTAACTTTGCACTAAGTTCTATTTCTCCTTCTGTTATAGGACTACAAATACATCTTCCAAATAGACAACAACTACAATTTAGCGCAAACGAACACTTAGAAACTATTTTGAGTGATGAACATAGATCTAAAACAATGCTTACTGAATTTTTCACTAAGAATATTAATGATGTCAATGCACGTCAATACTTATACTACGAATTTCCCGAAAAATATTGGTGGGAATATAAACAAAAAGAATGGATACGTAGACGAAACAATCGTAAGGTAATTGGTCGAATTTATACAGTATCTCCTACAGAAGGTGATCGATTTTATTTACGATTACTTTTAAACCATGTTAGAGGTCCGACATCTTTTACGCACTTACTTACCGTTAATGGAACTCAGTATAACACTTTTAAAGAAGCCGCAGAACATAGAGGTTTGCTTGAAAATGATAATAGTATAAAGGAATGTTTACAAGATGCTTCAAACACACACATGCCCACCGCTTTAAGAAGATTGTTTATCACAATTTTAGTTTACTGTGAGCCTTCCATGGTGCGAGAACTATGGGATGAGTTTTTTCCATATTTAATTGAAGATTATCCTTCTACGCATACTAATAACCAAAATAATATACATGTAATAAACCGATGTCTTTCCGACCTCAATAACCTCCTAAAACAATATAACAAAACAATTTTTGACTATGACATCCCTCATAACAATCTACAATTTTCCAACCACTATAATAGTTCAACCATTATTTTAGAAGAACAATCCATAGAGATACCACAAACCGATATAGATTCTGTAAATAACTTAAACGCAGAACAAAATGAAGCATTTCAACTGATCATGCATTCGATAAAAGAAAAAAATAATTCAATATATTTCATAGATGGTCCAGGAGGTACAGGAAAAACTTATCTTTATAAATCAATTTTAGCCCATATACGAATCCAAGGCCTTATTGCTATTGCGGTTGCTACCTCTGGAATTGCTTCTCTCGCGTTGCCTGGAGGTCGAACTGCACATTCTAGATTTAAAATTCCTATCAAATTGGATTCTTCGTCAACATGTTACATTCCTAAACAATCTGATAATGCAAAATTATTGTGTTTGGCCACTGTTATACTATGGGATGAAGCAACAATGGCTCATCGTTATGCATTTGAAGCCTTAGACAGAACATTAAGGGACCTAACAGGTGTAAATACTCCATTTGGTGGGAAGATTATTATATTAGGTGGTGATTTTCGACAAGTACTACCCATTGTCGCAAAAGGTACTAGAGCTCAAATAGTCGATTCATGTATAGTACGATCATATTTGTGGACAAGTGTCCATGTAGTTCATTTAACACAAAATATGCGAGCGAGAAACGATCAATCATTTTCCGAATTACTTTTACGTATTGGAAATGGAACAGAACCTTATGTACAAGATGATCTTATTAAACTCCCAGATGATATTGTTATACCCAACACCAATGCAAATTCTCTATATCGTTTAATTGATGAAGTCTTCCCTACACTCCATGAAAATTTAGGTAACACTGATTATATAATGAATAGAGCAATATTAACACCCAAAAATGAAACAACGGATGATATAAATAATACAATCATACATATGTTTCCAGGACAAGAACATATTTATTATTCTTTTGATACAGTTGAAGATGATAGTACTAATTTGTACCAGCCAGAATTTCTGAACTCGCTTGCTTTAGGTGGCTTGCCACCACATAAACTAACACTTAAAGTAGGATCACCAATAATGTTACTTAGAAATATAGACCCAAAAATTGGATTATGTAATGGAACAAGATTAATATGCCGTTTCTTCCATAGAAATCTTATTGATGCAGAAATTACAGTTGGTCATTATCGTGGTACAAGGGTATTCATTCCACGTATCCCCCTAAAGCCTTCTGAAAATATTAAAATGCCTTTTAATTTCATTCGCAAACAATTTCCAATTAAATTATCATTTGCTTTAACAATTAATAAATCACAAGGACAAACCATTCCCATGTTGGAATTTATCTTCCAGAGCACGTTTTTAGTCATGGTCAACTATATGTGGCGTTATCCAGAGGAGTTGCACGAAACTCAACAAAGATTTTAGTAGAAAAAGGTAAAATTCCACGTAACAAGGGAACTCACACTAGAAATGTAGTGTATAAAGATGTTTTATTATCGTGTAATCAAAACTTAAACTAATTACAACTAAGATTATTTTTTCCATCAAATTTTTTCAATATTCATTATTCATTTTCAACATATCACTGAGCACTGTCCTTCTGCATTTACCAAATTAACTTCATCATTTCACTTATATTCCAATTACTCTTTATACTACGTATTACTTTATGCTCAAAATTGAAACTTTGTTTTACATCAAATATATAACAACCATAATTTTAAATTTTTACAATCATTACAAAAACATGTATCACATAAACTAATCCCTAAAAAAATGTTTTTAACTCCGCCATCACCTATTACTTAGCGATGCCGGTCTCAAGCCCGGATAAAGGAGGAGAGAAAACATTTTACAAACAAAGAGGCAATACTGTAGTCATGCAAGAATAGCAGCAAAATAATAGTATGAGTATTCAATCTTAACCGGTAAGCTTATGCAGCTGTATGACAATACATTTTCTGTATGCACTACTTCATATTAACAAAAATTTAACTCACGGTTGTCTTCGCACACGTCCAACGGACGTGCCATCCATACTGGTCTTAGATAAGCTGAAAACTCAGGGCTGACCGAGCGTAATGAAAAGACAAAACACTCGAGTTAGGACTAAAATATCCTTATGTAAGTCAAATCAATATCTCATAATAACATGAGTGTAATAGCGTCAGAGATGTTTACGTGGTTTCACATCTCCTATACAGTGTATAACATGCGTGCAGTAACTTAAGAGATGTTACGGGATTTTCCATCTCTTAAAGATCCATCAAAATATTTATATGTAGTAGAATACGCTACATATATAATGTCTAATCAATAAAATAAATATTTTTCTTAGCGTTATGGCTTTAAATTAATCCCCCTTAAGGCGTATTTAAGCATTGTCATACAGTTTGCATATAAAACACCAGTAAACCGTCGGTGGATAGGGTTGCGCCGTGATACGACAACACTAAAACAAAATCGTAGTGGTCTCGTATAGGGATAAAAGTATGACAAGGTACGTGAGGCAATGCCCAAGGTAGGATACTACCAGTTTACCCTTCCCGGCTGGTGGTAACGCATCATAGCCATGATCGCCCACCGCGTCCTACACTCCCAAAATCCGAGGGTGCGCACCAATCAATCACAATGTAAATGATGGTAATACGAAGAAGTGTGTCCGCTCGGGGTAGCTAGCCCACTTGACCAGTACGGCTCATGTTTTAGTCATTTCAAATTGGCATAAGTGACAGGCTAATCTATCATCGTTCTCTTTCTGCAAATCCAGCAAATGTGCACCAAATCCAACCACTTCATTATGGATCATCACTCCACGTACACAGTTGTTAAAGTGGTTCCGGTATCGACAAAGAGTATGCCCATATCCGGACCCGGTCTCTTTAAAATCCGAGTGTCGTTTTACACACAGGTTGGTACTTTTACATTTCGAAAACAGTTCATACTTGATATCAAAATATCATATTCGCTTCAAAATCAAATCCATTTCGAAATCATCATATTTACTCAAAATATACTATTTCACTCAAAATCATGTTCGTCTCAATATCTTGATTTCAGTTCCAATTCAAAATTGCTTCGAATTTCCATTTGGGTTATAACTTCAATTTAACCCAATTCATATTTAAATTCATGATTTAAATATAAATATTCTAACCTTAACCAGTTTGAATTTTATTTCTAGAAAATAGTTTGAATAGTTTTTAAAATAGTTTAAATAATTAAAATAGTTAAAATAATTTAAATGGTTAAAATAGTTTAATATAAAATAGTTTAAGTATTAAAATTGTTTATATAGCAAAATAGTTTGGAAAATCAAAATAATTTTAATGTTTAAAAGATATGTTTTAAATAGTTTATATTAAATAATTTTATAGAAATAGTTTCAAAGTCAAACTGATTTAATTCCAAATTTCCCAATTCAAATCACTTCAAATTTCCATTTCGATTTAATCGATTTAGTCCCGATTTCAAATCGAATTTTACTTCGATTCCAACTTACTTCCGACGTCAATTCCAAATTAATTTCAATTTCAAATCCAAATTGATTTCAATTACAATTCCAGAATAATTTCAATTTCAAATTTGAACCATTTCGATCTATATCAATTCCAAGTTCGATTTTCAAAATTTCAATTTAAAACACTTAAATCAAATTTACCTTCAATACCCAATCTAAAATCCAAATTCTCAAATATAATTCAATTCCGAGCTCTATTTTGAAATAGTTCGATTTCCATAAATTCAATTTTCATTTTCTTAAAATCAAATCATTTAAATAAATTTCAAATCTAAATTTTGAAATCATTTAATTTAACCAATCCGGTGTTCGTATATAATTTTCTATCCTATGGCCAAGTGAACCGGTTATTTCAATTTAATTCAGGGATGGATATATATCATTTCAATCCAAAATAAATGTCATAGGTATATATCATTTAAACCTATTTCTTAGTTTATTTGAAAGAATTCAATTTGTAGTTTTATATATTGTAAATAAATTAGAGGGTGATAACATGACAAATATAAATTAAATAAACACCTAACCATCCAAATATCAATCAATTTGCATTCATCACAAACAACCATACAAACAATCAATAAGTCACAACGATTTCATAGCTATTAATATCAGGTATTTTACTAGCAATTAAATTCCAAATTCAAATTTAACTGTCAATTTTAATTTCTACGGTTAATTAAGATATCAATTTATACGTCAATTTAACTACCAAATGACAAATCAATAAAATAAATAACTTGATGATATCAATTTAACGAACATCAGAAAATTTTAGTACATTGTGAGTATTATAAAACACTCACATTGATTCTAGTTGTCGCATTCGCGTTCTGATTCCGATTAAATTCGAACGGCGTTCGAATCCAGCTAAAATTCAACAAGCTCCATTTGTTGACAAACCAATTCCATACCGTAGAATTTGCTGGTACAAACTCAACGCAACTCGTCGCATTAAATTTGGACCTCGAATGAGAAATTAAGTTATAAATTTCAGAGTTTCCACATTTATTTAATTTATTAAACCAAATTTAAAATAGATCCTCACCAACATGGCCGATCACGTCATGCCACCACCTCCTGGACTGCCCACTAAGGCCATCTCCCCTCACTGCCTGTTCTTCCATGCATGAACAAGTCTCGGCCCTTCTTCCCAACTCACACACGAAAAAACACACACATGCACATCTATACTGCTTCCTCCACTACCACCGTATCAACCTTCCCTCCTCGTGCTCCTCCCCTCCTCTGTCTTTCCTGGCCGAGTCCACCTCTGCCTTGTTTCCTTTCCACTTCAAAGCCAAATATATCCTCATCAACCATTGCCACATCATGCACATCCAAGCATAACAACCCTTAGCCAAACTCCACTGCCTCATGTCCCTTATGCATGAGTACTTCATGTTACATACATTTTCCCACGCAAATCTGTCTATGAGCTGTTACAACTACTCATAGGAGATCAATAACTTTGGCTCAGTAACAAAAGAAGCCGCTGTAAATCTTACTTAATGCTGCTGTGGTGACCAATGAACAAAAAAAGGTTGGGTGTTCTTTTGATTTGGATTGAAAATGAACGAGAGCAGGGAGGGATGAGAGGTTGGAGCGGTGAGGCGGGCAGAAGAGGAAGACGGCAGTGGGCGGAGGAGTTTGGATTCCAATTGGGTTGGGTTCTAGGCAATTTTATCTGATAATTTATTAATGGATCCATCTTGCTTTTGGAGGGAAGAGCAGAGAATGAGATTTTTAGCAATCTCAGGATGCCATTGTTATTTTTTTTGTTTTGTATGTTTTTTTTTTCTTTTTAGTGAATTAATGCACGATACTTGTTGGAGATAAGTAAACAAACTTGAGGCTTGCTTGCTTTTCTTTGATCAGAGAAAAAGAGATGGGAAAAGAAAGAATGCGGCTGCCTAGTACGAATTGTCTAGTTGACTTGGATATATTTTAATTTTTTTCGGTATTTCGCTGCACTGTTTTCCATTCGCATACGGACCCCGAATCGACCAACAAAAATACGATCATGCTCAGAACAACAATGCGATCCCAGCACAATAATAATATACATCGGTTATTTAGTTCTGAAAAATCATAAAAACACTGCTGTTTGTCGATAAATCGTCAAACAAAAATTTCAATATTTTCAAAAATTACAAATTATGGAAAAACCAAATAAAATAAATTAAAAATACGTCTACAGAAATCGAGTCGAAATATTAGCAATAAATTTCTGATTATCTATTCAATAGTTATTTCTGCAATTGAATTAACGGGTGAGTTCGCCGTTATGTCTATTTATTTAAAATGAGTTAAATTAGCCCAATAAATAAATTGAATTGATATTCAATTTAAAATCCAGTTATTTGAATCACTATTCAATATTAAATCCCCCAAATCAAATATTTTAATAGTCACAGAATTGAATTTCAATTATTAACTATAATAAAATCACAATATTTGAAATTTTGAATTATCCAACCTTTTAACCCAATCATTTTAATATTTAAATCAATTTTATATTACAAAATCGACGACCAAGATTCCGAGTCATTACATTAGGGGTAATGCTTTCGAAAGAGTTGCTTTCGCCCTAGTTCTTTTAAGACCCTTAGATATATTAAAAGTCAAACCCAAAGGTTTCAAAAGGAATGATTTTTAAATGGTTTCGAAGATATGTTCCATAAACTTTTACTTGAACCCAATACTTTCGAAAGGAGTGTTTTAAGTAAAGGACTCTAATGCTTTCAAAAGATATATAATGAAGGTTTCAAAAGGGAGATTCCTCAATGTTTTCGTAAGGTTTACCTTTAGTATTTGAATGGAAGGTTTCCAATGCTTTCGAAAGGCAAGTTTGAAGTGTTTTGAAAAGCGAATGTCTAAGATTTTATAAAGCTTTCGAAGGGATACTTACAATGATTTCGAAAGATCTATTTTCAAAGTTTTCAAAAGGTATGTTTTGGCCCTTCGGCCTAGTGTTTCAAGGTGTAGTAGTTAACTTATTTTGAAAGGGGTACTTTCAATGGTATCAAAAGGTATTGTTTAAAGTCTTTATGCAAACATTTCAAATGGTTTACCTTGGCTTTTTGGCCTAAGATCTTTTAAAGTTAAAAAGGGTCTTTAACTTACTTTGGAGGGATAGATAATCCCATTATATTTCATCAACATGGTTTTGTCAAGCATATATCATGGAAAAGGTATTTAAGTAAAGTAAAGAGTATATTTTCCTTGTTTAAGTATGATTTAAAGGGTTAAATCAATTTGAAAAAATGTTTTCAAGGAAAATTTGATGGGGTAGTTAACCTTAAGTAAATGACTCAGATATTAGAATACCAGATATGACTGGTATAGGGTCGCACCCTATACTTTAGCTAATAAGCTCCTAGCTAACATAAGTCCAAAATTCCAATGTGTAGGGCTTTGTCATGGGTAAGACTAAAATGATGTTACACACCAAAAGGAATATACAGTGAGAAGATAGGTTATTGGTGAGCCCGCAAAACCATTAGTTCAGTTGACCCTAGAAGAAGATAGTAAAGGGTAGATGGCCTTGTAGTGTATCTAACAGATGTTAGATAATTGATTGTGTCTGGTAGGCCCGAGTCAGCCATTGGTTAATAGTTAGCCAAACAAAACTATATTTTTGGGACAGATAGTCCATTGATTACCTGATTTATGTGCATATATGATATTGCTACTATTGCTTTAATTAGTTTGATTGCAGGTTTTTGATTTGCAAAAGATATATTTTAAAAAGGGATATTAGTGAGGAGAAACCCATTCCGCTAAGCGGCGTGGTCTCACTTAATATCAGATAACCGAGATGTATAGTATTAGTCAGACCTAGCTTTATGTTTGACTTAAAGTTTATGCTTTCCCCTTAAACTCCTGGGTGCTCAAAATTTAATTTGAGTAGACTGAGATTTGAGGTTTTTCAAGTTTAGTAGGTTGGACGAATAAGCTTTCGAAGACGTGCAGGAGGCAAAGCTAGCTATATAGGAGCTATTTAGTTTTATTTCCACTATGATGTATTAAGACTGATATGTCTATTTAGTGCTCTGATCTTCCAAGGTGGCATCTTCATATGTCGCTCTTGGCGTAATCTGCAATAATTATATTTGATCAAAACCTAGGAATCGTTTGGGATTATGTATCTGAATATGAAATATTGATTCGAAATGTAATCGGAAAAGTTGTTTTAAATCTGAGTTGGTTCTATTTCACATTTATGTGCTTCTGATATTATGGATACCATTAACATTACCGTATTTTGTCACTAGACGTTAATACTATGGATGACTACAACATTTTGTAGCGCTTAGCTTCGGGCCTTAAGATAGGGGATGTTAAAGAATTTTCCTAGACTATGTATTGTCTTCTATGAGTTTTGAACTCTAAAACAATGAAGTAATGTGGAAATTTGGTCCTTACTCAATCACATACAAAAGTTGTTAGGTGAACAACCGCGTTTGTAATTTACAAAGTTTCTATGAAATCGTTTCATTTGATATAAGCAAGTAAACTATAGTCGAGATCACGTGTTCAATATGATTGAATACAATAAGGATTTTGTTGTGTTGGGAACTTCAAATAGGCTAAAGACTATAAATAGAACTGAGAATCTGATCATGAAATGTTAATTTCGATCTATTTACTTAAGTTTAACTTATTCGATCTCTTTAATATGTTAAAGATGACTGGATGCAATTTTGTAAAGAAATCCAATGCAGCTATTAGAGGTGGCAATTAGGCCCATCGGGTCGATCTCGGACCAGACTCGATGTGTTGGTTCAAGGCGGGTTGGGTTTTGTTAGGTCTAAACTATACATTTTAAAACCTAAATCCGAATTCATTACCTCGACCTAACTAGAGGCCCATCGGTTTCAGATCAACTTTAATTATTCTCGAGTTGGTTGGGTTTAGGTTTGAGGGTCTTAGTCCTGACTGCCAGCATTAATAGTCGTGTAGTAAAGGGTTTCAGTTCGAACGGTTTGACCATTTAAAAGAGGAAAGAAAAATTCTACAAGTGGATGTAACATAGGCATAGTTTGGATGAACAGAGAATGATGGATCGCCTCTCCTTCATGAAGGGACATCAGAAATAGAATTGTGTATATATGTATATGCTTAATAAAGTATTAAAAACATGATTTCTATTCCAAATGTATTTTTTTATAGAAAACTATTTTGTATAAGATTAGCTTTTTTGAGTTAGAGGTACTTGGTTTGAAATTCCTGATTGTAAATTAGTTACAGTAGAAAAATAAATAACATATAGCAAAATGATTGAATGGAACTTCATATTTTAAAGGTTGCTACTGTAACAATGGGAATAGTGGGAGCATAGCATATAACAATTGCTAATGAATGGTCAAGTTTTGAAAAATTACTTTTGTACACACCAAATATTATTTATGAAATAATAACTGTATTTGATTATGATCGACAATAGATGTAGTTTTGTTTTAATATGGATATTATGTATATTTTGTTACAAAACAAATCCATTGTTGGTATTTTGATGATGGTATTTTTCCTATAACAATAGTGTTGTGTTAGCTATATAGAAAATACATAAGCATCTAAAATACTAACAATTATTTTTAGGAATCATGGACTAAGCCATATCTTTAAGAAATAATTTTTTAGTCATATGTTTGTGAATCATATGTTACTTGTAAATTAGATCTCAAATGATCAAGAGGAAGCACCCATTCAGTGGGAGCACAAAAAGAGTTAATACACTCTTTAGATAGATACATATGGATGTATGCAATCCAAACTCTACTGATATCGAAAGTAGATCCACTTGTTTTGTTAAATTCATCAATGAATTTTCTCAAATATGGACATGTGTATTTGATACACAAGTTAGGTATCTATGATAAGTTCATAGAAAATCTAAAATGGAAGTAGAAAATATATATAATGCAAAAGAAATTAAATAATTCAATCCGATTGAATAGGTGAGTATCATGGATAAGACTTCCAAAAATACCTAAAAGGGAATATGGTTCACACTCAAAGTCATTCCACCCTATGCTACATAGTGATGTATTAATAAGGAGTACTAGGATTCTTCTGGAAAAGTATGATTAATAATGAGTGAAATTGACTTACTTCTGTCTACGAGGATATGTACTTTAAAGTAAGTGCATATGTTGAATTTGGTTTCGTCTAAAGCTAAGACCGAGATTTCATATAACATATGAATTAGGAAGAAACCACATCTTAAATTGTTTAAGACATGTGGTTGTCCGATCAACATTAGTAATGTAAGTTTCATGAACTCAAAACTAAATCTATTTTATGTAAGGCTTTAGTTAGTTCATAAAATGTTATGAATGTCTATTCCATCACACTAAGAAACAAATTGTTGTTTCCAGACATACCACCTTGTTGTCGAAGGAATTTCTTTCTAAATAAATTAGTGGTAGTGCGACGGACTTGGATACGATCCAAGATTCTAAGAAACAGACTGATTACATAGACGATACTAATTTAACAAAGCCCAAAAGGACATAGCTTTAGTAACAGGAAATCTCAAACATTGAAGAGAAACTATGAGTTTCTCATCGATATTGAGAAAATGGATTGTTTGTAATGACAGTCTCCTTAGTTTTCAACAAGCCATAGAGATTATAAACGCTGCCACTTGGCATAATGCTTTAAATCTGAAACGGATTACAAGTACATTTACAAAATTTAGTTTTGGTAATTGTACCCAAATGGAGATGATCATCAGCCGCAAGTGAGTCTTTGAGATGAAGATCAATGTGGTTGGAGAAGTATAAAGCAAGGTTGATGAGAAATGATTTCATTGATTAAAAATGTTGAAATTAGCCGTGCATTTTCTCTAGTCAACTTGCTGAAGTCCATTTGGATTTTACTCACAAATTATCGCACAACATGTCTTTGAGTATTGGTACATTGATGTTGAAACAGAACTTCTAAGTAATGATTTAGAGGATATTATTTGCTTTATACTTCTAAGTAATATCCGAAATATTTTAGTGCCTTCAATTTTCTTTACCAACTTGAGTGATATTGATTATTATTTAATTTGTTTGATGTTTTGGTGTTGTTAGTAATTAATTATATGTATATATAAAAGTTATATGTGCATGTATTGATATACGATATCAGTATATATTTAAATGGGTTTTAAATATAGTTAATTGCTTAATAAGCTTTTGGTAATAATTAACCATGCAATGGAATGATTGAAACACCCCACACCCCTTAGTATACTCAAAAAGGGACACTAAAAGATGTGGTGCGTTGTACGTATAGCTAAAAATTTATAGAGACTAAGATTCATAAGACAAAATAAATAAAATAGCGGAAACATTTAAAACAATAACTTATTTTAAAATCAAACTTCATAAAATGGATCATAACCAAAATAAGTCTGAAAATACCAAATACATATGTCTTATGAAAAACACCATCTTAGTCACAATATCAGTGTACATACATAAAGTCATCCCTCTCAACAAGTACCAGTACATGAAAATAAAAACTGAAAAGAAGAAGAAGAATATATGAAGAAAAACTCCACAGCTGAATCTCCAAGAAAATCTGAAATCTATTGTCCCTGCCTCTGCTGGCCTATGGGGGAAAGGGGGAAATAAAGGAGTGGGTCAGACTAAAAGTCTGGTGAGTGGAAGTAATTACTAGTATTTTTAAGCAAGATAAAGATAATAGACTTAGCAACAGTTCTAGTACAAAAGGAAATAAAGGAAAAGATAAAGCTGGAAGAAGATACTGTTTAACTGTTTGCTCTACTTAGATAGTTCTGATTATTTTCGATTGTTTGCACTTTTCTTAGAATGCTGTGACTAGGATGAAATCCTAATCCTACTTTAATTAGGCTGAATTCCTAATTCTACCCTTTTGATCGGCCTTCTATCTCTGTTGTGCCACTATGAGCTAGTCCTATCATGTGGGTTCCATAGCAAAAATACACATGTTTAGCGCTTTGGAACTCAATAGCGACTTATATCCCTGCACCGAGGCCACATGCTCGATCACCATTAGGCTCGCATTATCTGTTGCTCCCTCATTTTGTCCTCTTATTTACCTTTGGAACTCAAAGGCAACTTATATCCCTGCACCGAGGCCGCATGCTCAATCACCGTTTGGCTTGCACTATCTGTTGCTCCCTCTTTTTGACCTCTTATTTACCTTTGGAACTCAATAGTGACTTATATCCCTGCACCGAGTACGCATGCTCGACCACCGTTAGGCTCGCACTATTTGTTGCTCCCTCTTATCTACTCTAAACAGCATAAGCATGTCCCAGCCCCACCTAATCTATTATGAGACCATCAGTTCCTGACTGAAGGGGAAATGCTGCCGGTACGGGTCCTATTTCTATCTTTTCTTATTAACTTAGTATAAGTCTTTTAAATAAGCCTCTTCTTTTAATTCTGATCTATTTGCTTATTAACTTATTCTAAGTCTTTAAAATAAGCCTCTTCTATTATCTTTGCTATATTTACTTATTAACTTAGTGTAAGTCTTTAAAATAAGCCTCTTCTGTTATCTCCTCTATATTTGCTTATTAATTTAACTCTAAGTCTTAAAATAAGCCTTTTCTGTTCTTTCTATATAATCAAAACCCACGTTATAATTTCTCTTTTATCTTGTCTTTTTAGTTATAACTACTAGTTATAAACTAGCTTGCAAATGTCAAATTTGTCTATTTCAATCTATATTCTTTTTATTACAGTTCTTCTTATTTACATCAAATTTTCTGTAAATTTAGTGTTCTTATATTTTAGTCCATATTAGCGAATTATCCTCTTTTTATTATTTTATTCGCGTAAAAAGGAACAAAAAGAAACTAACATTTACAGACTAAATCCTAACGCAAAACAGATGTAAATAAAATACAAATAACTGTAAATAAATGAATAAAATAGCCAAATAAAAATAGTTGGATAAAATAGACTAAGAAGAACTTTAAAAATTAACTGTAAACAACTTATATAAAAATGGTCTCAAAATTGCAGAAAAACTACAACTATTGAGAACCATATAATATTAAATTACTTAAAAATCTAAAATAATTACTTAAACACTCACATGTGGTTCTTAGCTCTTTTCCTTGGCCTTCCCAGATCCACTTGAAGGGTATAAAATATTTTAATTAAAAAGATCTTCCTCGGAAAAATATTCCTTTTAGGGTCCAGCCTCAGGCAATGAACCCAAATGGAGAAATTCTGAATGAGAAAAATAGCTAGGCCTAGGGTTTTATTTATAATGTCACTTGTGGATCTCAAACCATTGGATTTGGAGATTAGATCTGGTACAACCACGTCATAGGCTCGATAGGAACCGTCGGATGGAAGCACGACTGCACATGATTGGATAAAAGTTGCAAAATGACATGTTCGAATCAACTGGATGAAGCCACGTACGAGAATGCACGCGGGTCGACCTTGTTGTCGACCTTCCACTAGCTAGGGTCGACCTAGCCATGGTGAGGGTCGACCCTAGGTTCGACCTAGCCTATTTATTTTTTTTCTTTTCTTTTTCTCGTTTCTTGTTTATTTTGTGACTTCTTCGTTCTAGCTTGGATTTTGGCCGTGTATATATGGAAATTAGCCAGAAAATTACCGCGGACACAATGGTGTAACTCCTGTGGCTCAAAATCTGATAATTTCACAAAGTTATTTTATTATTTAATTAATTCATTGATTAATTATTATAGCTTAAATTCTGGGTTGTTACATTCTCCCATCCTTTAAGAATTTCGTCCCCGATATCTCTAAGGATAAAAGAATGAAATAAATGTTTTCATCCAAATTCTACAACCAACTACTCAACCATCAGCCATTACATCCATTGTCCTTAAGTTTTTCTAATGGATTTATGATATATATGCAAATAGTGTAGTGTCAATGTCCCTAACTAATGAAAAAGGTTAGGCGGTCTACTGATTCAGTCGACCTCCTTTTATGCAATCATGTCTGTGTCATGTATCCAAATGAATGCAAATTTCCCAATGATAACTGGTAGTTCTATATGCGTGCTACAATCATCATCCAAATGCAACAATCATGTGATAATCATCTGTTTATAGCAATCATGGAATAAAATAAAATAAAACTTGCAAATGCGCACACATCCATATGCATATGCTCTAGTGTCCTAGTTAGGCCGATTCCTAAGAGATAATAGTGCCCAGTGTAAGTATATGCGTCCATTGGCATCGAATAGCAACCACTAGTATCCATCATACATAATATGTTCTAATAACATGTTTACGTCAAATCCTACCATCCATAAGTAAAATCCTAAGTTCTACCCTCCCAAAGGATAATAAAGGAAAGAACCTGTTCAAAACTAAAGATGGAAATAGGAAATTCAAAATTTATTATCAAAGAGATGTGGATAAGAGGTACTTATTCTTTCCTAATCAAATCAATCTTCTCTGAAGTCTCTCTAACCATGTTGGGACCAAATAGCAATCTCTCTATAGACTCTAACTAACACGAAGGCGACTTAAACGGTCTTCCATAAAGAGCTTCGAAAGATGCTATTCCAATGCTTGCTTGAAAACTATTATTATTATACGCGAATTCCATTAATGGAAGATGCTCCTTCTCAGTTCTTCCAAAATCAAGAATACACATCCTCAACCACGTGTCTCTTACCATCTTACTAATATCACCTTACTATTCTTCTGTAGTCTACACACATGCAGCAACAATCCTAGGTTCTCACTATTGTCCTATACACTTCACGGAAACTCCTATTACTACTTCTAAAAGTAATCACTGCTATCTTTATATAGTCTTACCCCTTTTTTTGTCACACCTAGGAAATGATTCCTATCTACTCCACATTTAAAAGTTTGGTTTGGTATTTATCATTCCATTTCAAAATTTAAAGCTTCTAAACTTTTAAAATATCAAATCCCAATTTTTTTTCTTTAAAAGTGTTATTTTCAAATTTCCATTAAATTCAAAGGCACTTGGTTACTTAACATTTTATCTTCCTAGACTTGCATCCTTACAGCCTTTTTGAATTTACATTATTCCCTAAACCTAGAGGGGAAAACTTACAAATTCTAATTTCAAAACTTATTCCTCCTTTTCTTTTAAAGATCTTTACAGCTTTCCATAAAAATTTGGATTTTTAAATTTAACTGTTACTAAGTTTTTCGCTTCCAAAAACTTATTTACTTTTTCACCAAACCATTGTTCTTTAAAATATTTTTAAAATGTTCTTACATGTTTTCAAAACATTTTCTTTTCATAGATTTTTAATTTTGCAAAAACTGGAGTAGATAAGAACAATTATTTCATTAAAAACTCCTTAACTTCCCAATTACCTAATGTTGGAGGAGTTCCTAACTACAAACCGGGACTTCCTACAAAGGCCCTCTATAATATCTCTCCTAACCAACTCTGTCTCTAATTATTACACTTCTTATTACACCTAATGGTTTTATACCTTAATATATTGGAACTACTTTCGTAAGAAACTATTAACGCTAAAACCTTTTATGAATCCTTTAAAAGAGGACTTCATGTTTATGCGAAATTACAGGGAACTTATTTCATATTTTTTGAAATAGGCTATACAAAATATGGTGCTTCTCATACCTTGTACATCTCTTTCACGTATTCCTTATAACTTGCACAAAACATCTTTATTTGTGATTTGGTTTCATAGAAAATTTTATCATTATTTATTCCAATAGATTAAAGTATGTTTAATCTATATTCTCTTACAATAGACAATTTCTATGAAATTTAACTTACACTTTTTTTAAGGAAAACTTATTTTCAAAACTGTTTTAATATATCCATAACTAGAAAACATTTCCTCATACTTATTTAAATAATAAATGTACTTAAAAACCACTTTTTATTATACTTAGAAATTATTTTCAAAATACATTTTTATTTGGGTCAAAACAGATGTTGCGTAAAACACTGTTACTACAACCCAAAAATACTAGTGTATGGATTTAATTAAAATAAATACTAATAAATCTCGCATAATATGCAAAAATACTTCCCTTGGGAGTCACCTACTATAACAATAGTGTTATAGTCTATACTCCCCATATTTTTCACGAAAACATCTATTACAACAATAAATGATGTAACCTATGTTTTCGATACTTAATACACTCTAAGTTTTTATATTTAAAATCTTTGTTTACCTACAAAGAAACTGGCGAGCCATATACGCTCTATAATTCTAAAAGAATTTCACTTTTAACAAAATTTACACCATATAAAGACCAATTTAAATTTCATACTACTTTTTTTCAAAAACCCAATATTTACCTTCTAAAAAATATTGACAATTATACTTTTTTCAACTTTTCAATTCTAACAATTTGATTTTATTGGGCTAAACATAAAGTGGATTTTCTTCTTACTACCCTAGGAGTATGCTTCCTAAACTTTGGTAACCTCATTTCCTTACTAAAGTCTTTTGTTCCTATTCCTCTTATATGCTTATATTTATTCTAAGGCACTACCGTTAAATCCACTTATCCGAAAGAATTATATTTTTTGTAATTATCTACACACGGGCTTTCTTCATTTTCAATCGAATCTATTGTACATCTCCAATCTTTGCCTTCAACTCTTTGGATTTCCACAATCCGAACCTAAATGTACAAAACCGTTTCTCAAACTCTTTCCATGCGTTGACCTTCTCTATGCCCCAAGAAACACATTTCCTTAAGCTAAAAGTGACACTTCAAGAATTTTTTCCTTCCACTGATGAATGCGAAGTGTACAAAGAACCTCCTCTAGATGAATAACACGCTCTTCCATACTCTTGGAAAACACCAAAATGTCACACGAAGACTACCACAAACTTATTTAGGACATCTTGAAAAAAACACGGCTAATCAAATCTACAAAATATGCTGGGGCATTGGTTAGCCCAAATGGCATAACCAACCACTCAAAGAATCTGTCGGGTGTCCTAAATGCTGCCTTATAGATGCTATCATCAGCGACTCCAAGCTGATGAAATCCAGTAGGTAAATCAAGCTGAGAAAATACTGAAGAGCCAACCAACTGATCGAAAAGATCATCTATCCTAGGAAGTGGATAACTTTTCTTCTTCGTGAGCTTACTCAACTCTCTATAGTCTACGCAAAGTCAAAGAGAACCATCCGCCTTTGTAGCGAAGACGACTGGCGCTCCCCACTCAGATATACTCCTTCTGATGAAGCCTTTCTCCAATAGCTCATGAATCTGCTTGCTTAACTCCTTCCTCTCCCTAGGTGTCATGTGTCTCACGGTTATTGCCACTGGCTTAGCATTATCATTCAAATATATCCTGAAGTCGATCTCTCTCTTAAGGAGTAGCCCTCTAACCTCCTCGAAGACGTTTGGGAAATCTCTGACGACTGGAACTGAATCTAACTCTACTGATGCTGAATCGAGGGAATAAAGTAAGCTCAACATGACTGACCCCTATGGGATGCAAGAAACCTCGAGAGTCCTACCGCTGCATGTCTCTAGTCTAATGACTTTCCTTTCGTAGTGCAATATCGTTCCATAAGTGGATAGCCAATCCATTCCCAAAATCATCCTATACCCCAAAAATCCCTATACATAGACCTCACAATCAAACCCTACGCCTAGGATAAAAATTTTCAAACCCCTACTAATCATAGATAAATGTGTCGATCCTCCTATGGGGTTTGAAACAACTATGGGGTCAACTACTAAGGAGATATCTAAGTGCAAAAAATAAACCAAAGGACTCGAAATGAAAGAGTGTGATGCTCCGGAATCGAAAAGAGTTCTAATGGAAAAATCAGAAATAGAGATCAAACCTTCTACGGTGACTTTCCTACCTCTATCTGGTCCACTACTAAAAGGTGTTTCATCCAAAGCATATACTTGTGTTGTATGTGCACCTACTCTTTGCCCCATCCTGTGAGAACAAGATCTACTAAGGTGACCAGGCTGCCCATAGTAGAAACACATCCGCTTCATCATTTTATTCTTACAATCCCTTGCGTAATGGCCAACCAATCCACATCTATTGCATTTCCCGCTTTTCTTGATCCACTTCTGAGGTCCTCCTTCTTTCCTCTTGTCCTTATCCTTCTTGTTCTTCCACCACAGCTTCTTAGAGATTTCTGACTTAGGAACCCCTTTAAGCTCTCCCTTCAGCTGCCAAGATGCAGACTGAACTTTCTATTGGTCCTCCAATCCTAACAGTCTAAACATTTGCTCTGTATCCTCCAACTTAGCTCGTGCCTCCTTGGAATCTTCTGTGCCAGAAAACGTCTTGCCTCCTAGACTAGCGAAGTCCTTGCATAGCTTAGAAAAATTGGCTGCTGTAGGTGGAAAAATGGGATTTCCACCTGTTGGTGCTGGATTGGACGCTTGCCCTTGCACCTCTGGTTGTAGCTTTACGGAACCAGTTAGCCATACTATGCAAAGGAAAGGAAATTTAGGCTCTAAAGAATCGAAAGAAGGTTGAACTGGACTATTGAGGGGATTTTTATAAAAACTCTTTTATACTTGAAAATCATTTCTATAATAAGAGTTTCTTTCTGAAAATACTTCTGGTTTGAAAATATGCTACTTTTAAAAATAGGTTACTTTTGGAAAAATACTTTATTTTTAAAACAAATTTTTAGGAATCCTGTAACCTTAGGTTTTGATACCAAGTGAAACACCCTACACCCTTTAGTATACCCAAAAAGGAACACTAAAAGATGTGGTGCGTTGTAGGTATAGCTAAAATTTTACAGTGACTAAGATTCACAAGACAAAATAAATAAAACAGCGGAAACATTTAAAACAATAACTTATTTAAAAATCAAACTTCATAAAATGGGTCATAACAAAAATAAGTCTCAAAATACCAAATACATACACATCTTATGAAAAACACCATCTCAGTCACAATATCAGAGTACATACATAAAATCATCCCTCTCAACAAGTACCAGTACATGAAAATAAAAACTGAAATGAAGAAGAAGAATACATGAAGAAAAACTCCACAGCTAAATCTCCAAGAAAATCCGAAATCTACTGTCCCTGCCTCTGCTGGCCTATGGGCGAAAAGGGGGAAATAAAGGAGTGGGTTAGACTAAAAGTCTGGTGAGTGGAAGTAATTATTAGTATTTTAAGCAAGATAAAAATAATAGACTTAGCAACAATTCTAGTACGAAAGGAAATAAAGGAAAAGATAAAGCTGGAATAAAATACTATTTAACTGTTTGCTCTGCTTAGATAGTTCTGATTATTTTCGATTGTTTGCACTTTTCTTAGATTGCTGTGATTAGGCTGAAATCCTAATCCTACTTTAATTATGCAGAATTCCTAATTCTACCCTTTTGATCGGCCTTCTATCTTTATTGTGCCACCGTGAACTAGTCCCATCATGTTGGTCCCACAGCAAAAGGACACCTGTTTAGCGCTTTGGTAGCGACTTATATCCCTGCACCAAGGCCGCATGCTCGACCACCATTAGGCTCGCACTATCTATTGCTCCCTCTTTGTGACCTCTTATTTACCTTTGGAACTCAATAGCAACTTATATCCCTGCACCGAGGCCGCATGCTCGACCACCGTTAGGCTCGCACTATCTGTTGCTCCCTCTTTTTGTCCTCTTATTTACCTTTGGAACTCAATAGCGACTTATATCCCCACACCGAGGCCGCATGCTCAACCACCGTAAGGCTCGCACTATCTGCTGCTCCCTCTTATCTACTCTAAACAGCATAAGCGTGTCCCAGCCCCACCTAATCTATTATGATACCATCAGTTCCTGACTGAAGGGGAAATGTTGCCGCTCCGGGTCCTACTTCTATCTTCTCTTATTAACTTAGTATAAGTCTTTTAAATAAGCCTCTTCTGTTAATTCTGCTATATTTTCTTATTAACTTATTCTAAGTCTTTAAAATAAGCCTCTTCTGTTGCTATATTTGCTTATTAACTTAGTGTAAATCCTTAGAATAAGCCTCTTCTATTATCTCCGCTATATTTGCTTATTAACTTAACCCTAAGTCTTAAAATAAGCCTTTTCTGTTCTTTCTATTTAATTATAACCTACGTTATAATTTCTCTTTTATCTTGTCTTTTCAGTTATAACTACTAGTTATAAACTTGCTTGCAAATGTCAAATTTGCCTATTTCAGTCTATATTCTTTTTATTACAGTTCTTCTTATTTACATCAAATTTTCTGTAAATTTAGTGTTCTTATATTTTAGTCCATATTAGCGAATTATCCTCTTTTTATTATTTTATTCGCGTGAAAAGGAACAAAAAGAAACTAACATTTACAGACTAAATCCTAACGCAAAACAGATGTAAATAAAATACAAATAATTGTAAATAACAAAAAATAACTATAAATAAATGAATAAAATAGTTAAATAAAAATAGCTGGATAAAATAGATTGAAAAGAGCTTTAAAAATTAACGGTAAACAACTTATATAAAAATGGTCTCAAAATTGCAGAAAAACTAAAACTGTTGAGAATCCTATTATTTTAAATTACTTAAAAATCTAAAATAATTACTTAAACACTCACCTATGGTCCTTAGCTCTTTTCCTTTGCCTTCCCGGATCCACTTGAAGGGTATAAAATATTTTAGTTAAAAGATCTTCTCCTTGGAAAAATATTCCTTTTAGGGTCCAACCTTAGGCAATGAACCCAGATGGAGAAAATCTGAATGAGAAAAATTGCTAGGCCTAGGGTCTTATTTATAGTGTCACTTATGGATCTCAAACCATTGGATTTGGAGATTAAATCTGGTGCAACCACGTCATAGGCTCGATAGGAACCGTCGAATGGAAACACGGACGCACAGGATTGGATAAAATTTGCAAAATGACGTGTTCGAATCAACTGGATGAAGCCACGTAGAAGAATGTACGCGGGTCGACCTTGGCGTCGACCTTCCACTAGCTAGGGTCGACCTATAGGTCGACCTAGCCATGGTGAGGGTCAACCCTAGGGTCGACCTAGCCTATTTTTTTTCTTTTCTTTTTCTCGTTTCTTGTTTATTTCGTAATTTCTTCGTTCTAGCTCGGATTTTGACAATCTATATATGAAAATTGGCCAGAAAATTACCACGAACACAATGGTGCAACTCTCATGGCTCAAATCTGATAATTTCACAAAGTTATTTTGTTATTAAGTCAATTCGTTAATTAATTATTATAGCTTAAATTTCGGATTGTTACAATGATGTTGCCTTCCATGCTAGAGAGAGAGAGAGGAAGGGATTTGGTGAGAATCGATTGAAAATTAGTGAGAGTTAAAAGTGAAAGTTTTAAAGAGAGAATAAGAAAGGTTT
The DNA here is from genome assembly GCA_030737815.1 of Allium fistulosum. Taxonomy (NCBI): domain Eukaryota; kingdom Viridiplantae; phylum Streptophyta; class Magnoliopsida; order Asparagales; family Amaryllidaceae; genus Allium; species Allium fistulosum. The sequence continues at coordinate 1,005,633,694 of CM060905.1, forward strand.
TTATTCCCTTATTAAAAAAATCCATTCATTCCTTTTTCTTTTCGATATTTATTCTTTCCCTCCTTCACTTTTGTTCCCTCCTCCTTCCATGCCATGGCTGAAACCTCATTGCTCCGTTCCATATTTTCCCAACTCCAAATTAAATGAAAAACATCAAATTAATTAAAATATAGGTGTTTCATCCATCTCTTGCAAGGATTGGGTGGAGATCTTGGAGATCTGAGAAGAAATCTCAAATCAAGATGTCATGAAGGGCAGGATCCACAAGGTAAATTTACACCCTATATGTTCATGTGACCTTTCTCCTATCCAATAGTGATAAATATAACTCCTAATAAATTACACAGTTGTCACAGTTATGGTCCATTAAGTATTTCCATAATGAAGAATTTAACCTTTTACATACCTAAAACAAAGACCCAACCAAATTACACTTGCTCATGTCTTATGTGTTTTCACATAAATTGAAATATGAACATATTTGACATCTTCTTACATTTTCAACTTTCACACCTAATAAACATTAAATTAAATTAATTAATATGGTTAATTAGCTAAAATAGAATAATATTAATAAAATACGATTTTATTGACATCAAGTAGAATGGATTTAGTGAAACCCATTAGACTTCATAAGCCTACTATGATCCAAATAGAGATTTTTTTTGGAATCTATCCAATTTACCCATTGTTGACCGGCCTGGTTCCAACAGTGGTATTAGAGTCCTAATGATCCATGAAGTCTAAATTAGAAACTTTAGGGTCAACTAATAAAGCCGACCTATCATTTGGGTGTCTAGAATAGTAGTGTCAATACTTGGGGTTGGATAATTAAGTATTCTCCTCTGCTTGTATATTGGCATAGCTCAATGAATGAGTAAGTCCAAAAGGTTAGCTCATAGTGAAGGCCAAATTGTTTTGGGCCTTGAGAGATAATTTTCAAAATTAAGTTTAAAAATAAAAAATATATTTTAAATTTAAAAGTTAAGTTTAAAGTACAAAAGGAAAATTTTGTTAAGTTACAAAATGAATTCAAAATTGTTTTGAAAAATTGAAATAATTAATTTCAAATTTCAAAAAATTTGATCAAACTGATTGATTAAATTGAATTAAATAATTAATTAAAGGTTTATTTTTTAGCAAAGCTAGTGGGATTGATTGTGCCCTACCAGATTTATTGGGGTAAAAAGATACACACATAGAAAGCTGTGGTAACATGCCACTAACAACTCAAACAACTAAATAGAAAATGCATAAAAGCCTAGAAATAAATGCACCATGCAAGCCTATTATAGAATACCTAAAAATTCAAAAATTATAGGAGATTCCAAGACGGACAATTTCATGCATGTAAGATGCGAGCATACATTTTTAACGTTGAATTATTCTCCCCCTTTAATATTCTTTTGTTCCTCTCTTCCCAAATAATGAAATTTAACTTTTTAATTAGCCTTGTTAGAAGCATACCATTACCATTTTCTATCTTGTACCTTTAAATATTGTAAACCACTCCAATTTAGAATTTTTGATGAGTAATGTAAAGGGAAATTCAGCAGCACCATGCACCATAAGGAGAAAGTAAAGTTGCAACTAAAGAATAAGTGAAAATTATTTTCAGCAAACACATTGCAGAAAATACAAGTTGCATCAGAAATGATTCCTTTGATTTGAAGATTTTCTTTTGTTCGATTTGCATTATTAGTAACTTTCCATAGAAGGAGATTCTCCTTTGGTTTTGAACTAGTGCACTATATCTTACTGCTCCAAGGAAAAATAGGTTCATGTTCAAATTCAACAGTAAATTTATAGACATTAGCTATTGAATGAGAACTACCACCCCATTTGACTCCATCATAATTTGATGCAAAGCTCTATTTTTCAATCAAGGACCAATACTGTCTAATAATTTAAGAGCGTGAATGGGGAAGGCTTACTTGTCCATCAAGAAGAACAAGCTCTAGCATGATTACGGTTTCCTGTTTGAAGCCTTAAGGAGTGGTTGATGACTTTGTATAAGATTAATCCTTTAGAAATCCAATAGAAATGTAAAAAAGAGCACATAGATTTTGGAGAAATATTACACTGAATCATAAATAGGAAAGAATCTCTAGACTTCATGAGATTTCTCTAAAACCGGCTATAGTCATGATGAAGAGGCATAGTCTAAAAATTAGCCTTTTTAACAAGGTTTCCATATGTCCAAGAAAATAGGAAACCATCACCATGCTGCATTAGCTTATTAACATAGGAGGATTTAGCTAAATTCCATTTTTTGTAATATTCATAATGCCTAGTTCACCTCTGTCATATGGAAGGATCATCTTTCTGAAAGTTATATGTATGTAGTTATAATTGTTATAGTTATATTTTTATCTTAAATTTGCTACGATGAATTATATTAAACTTTCGAATTGATTTAAATATTCAATTAAATTAAGTTATAAATGCATTAAAATTTATATAACTATATATGTATTAAAATAAGTGGAACTGTAGGAAACACAACTTGGATTTAAGGAACGAATACATACGCATTGTATGTATACCGTGATTTCAAATATGTCCGACACTTGAATCACGAGAGTATTTTATAAGAAATATACTATTCCCTAAATTGATATCACTCAGTGTGTGTGTGTGTTAAAGATTATGAATACATAGTATATAAGTTGTCCTCTTCCATTCATATATTAGTAGATTACTTGCATACTTTTTAGTTGTGGAGCTTTCTCAAGCTAGAGATGCTTAGTGTAGTAGAGGAGGTATGATACATGCATGTATTTGTTGAGCTTTTCTCAACAAACATGCATTATACTTCGGCCACCGTGAAATAGTGGGTACAAATGAATTATCACTTTCGATTTGTTGAGCTTTCCTCAAGGTCGAGATAAGATTAGGACAAAGACCTTGGGTTATGAGTTGTATATGATACAACCGATAAGGTGTTATCCATCGCATGCATGCCTTTGATTTGTTGACCTTTCCTCAAGATTAATCCCAACACACTATAAAAATTGAATGATTTCCATGTTTACTCTTAGGGATTTGAGAAGAACAAAAGTCTAGTGGGAGCCTTAGTGGAAAAATGAAATTATACATTTAACCTTTCTAATAATGAAAGAATATATGTTACATAAGTCGAAATAATCTACTTCGATAAATTCATGCAACTAATACAATTGATAAAATATTTATCTTTAAAATATACAAATGAACTGAATTAAGAAAGACATAGGAATATAAAACTATACTTACCAATAGATCTTTTGGCATGTTGGCACTTCAAGACCCATGCAAGAGCCAATTTATACAACCGCTAAAACATATGTGCCTCAATCGCTTCACTGTTTACTTGTACATGACTGTGTATTATCATCTATGAGTTTCGAACTCTTAAACAAACAAGAATATGGATATTTGATCTATGTTCGATCCTGTGAAATTAAAGCCCTGCTAAAGTCCCCGCTATAGCGCATAACGCTCTTCAACTGCTATGCCTTTCAATTTAGCACTATTAAATAGTAGATCCACTTTAACTCCTGCTATTTTCCACTACGCCCATTGAATCAAGGCTTTTTAGCATCCGATTTAGCAATATTAATACAAAAATGTTGATTTTCCTAGTTCACTTTTAAACCAAATCAACACAGTTAGGAAAAAAAACCTAATTTTAAGGCAAAAATGCTCAACAAAAGTTAGAAATCTATTGTAATCACCAAATATGGACTGCATTAATCATGATATTGGTTTTGTTATATGAGATTAAATAATATTTTTTTCTACACAAATGATGTGAGAATGAGGATGAATTAACTTCAAATATTTGGTTTTATATCTAATAAAGCTTTTTGCACGTCCACTATTTTCCGCTATATTCCCGCTTTATCTCTGTTACAAATTTTGACACCTCTATCGCTATAGAACCACTAAACACTTTAACTTCACAGGTTTGATCACACATAAATGTTATTTGGTAAATGTCAACTCGATTAGTTTACATAAGGTGCAACCTATTTGATATCCTTAAACGTTAAGGATTACCAAATGCATTTTTGTAAAGAGTTTGGTGTGATAGTGTAGCAAGAGTTTCCTATAAATGGTTTGACAATTTTGGAAAGGAAAGTGAATGTATGTGAGTAGATGTTAATTAGGCATGGTTGGGATAAAGAGAGTGAATGGTCACCTCTGCTTCATGAAGAGACATCGGAGATGAAAATTGTGTAAAATAATTGTAGATACTTAACATGGGATAAAATACTATTTCTATTCCAAAATGTATTTTCACATAGAAAATTATTTTCTATGAGATTTATTTCTCTAAGTTTAAGATATTTAATCAAAGATTCTCCACTATAAATTAGTTGCAGTAAATGAATTAAATATCCCATATTAAGTGGTTGAATGGAGCTTCGTATGCTTTTATAGAAATGGAAGAAACAATCAGAGCATATCATATAACACTTCTTAGTGGATGCATTAAGTTACGAAAATTATTTCCGTAAATATACCAAATATTATGTATGAAATAATAACTGGTTTCAGTATTGACTGGAACTAGATATGGTTTATTTTAATAAAAATATTATGAATATTCATTATAAGATAAAACTATAATAATGGTATTTGTTTTCATAACAAAAGTAATGCATTAGAAAATACAAAAATATCATAAAATTTTAATATTGTTTTGGAATTATGGACTAAGCCATGGTTTTGAGAAATGATTCTTTGATAATATGATTATGAGTCATATAGCACTAGTGAATTGTATCTCAATGATTAAGGGTAAAGCACCTATTCAATTGGAGCGACAAAAGAGTTAATGAACTCTTCGAATTGATATATATATAGATTGTGTGCAATTAAAAGTATAATGATACCAAACTTGATCCACTTACTTCATTAAATTCATAAATGAATTATCACAGATATGAACATGTGTATTTTAATAACAAGTAATGTATTTGTTAACCCAAAAGATGGATCAACACCTTGGATTGGGTATGAAAGCACCAGCCTTGTTTATCAAAGCAAATAAAATGGAAAAAGCAATAGTCAATCGCAGAAAAAGTAAATGAACAAGAGATTTTCATAGTGGTTTAGCTGTTAACGAAGCCTACGTCCACTTTATAACTTTTGTTATTGAACTGACTGTTGATCACAAGTACAAATTTATTACAATTCTAACAGTTGAATAAAGAGAGATAAGACCACCATTGATGGAGGCAAAAGGAAGGGACTCAATTGTCCCATGGCAGCCATTATAAGGGAAAAGAAAGTTGAAGAATCTTCGTAATAGAGTTTCTTTCATGATCATAACAGCCATCCCCTTTTCTGTTGAAGGTAGGATGGTATTTATAAGATTTGGAGAGCACTTCGATTGAAACCAGAGCACCAGAGGCTTGTAATCATCAATAGGAAGCGACACATGAATTTTGGGGGTAAACCGAGCTAACTATTTGGATCGGTACCAATCCAATTGGATCGGATCGGTACCGATCCAAATAGTTATGCAATTTTTATGCAACTTCCATCCCATAAGCTTCCTTATCTGCTAGCGAGGCTTCCCTTGCAATTTCATGGATTGTTGAGTTGTTTTGACGATGAATCACTAGTAGGTTAGATCGAACTGTAACTTACATAGGACAAGTCTTGACTTCTTCAACACGGATGCTAGGAATGTTATCAAACTTGGTCGATAGGCTTAGAAGAGATGTAGGAACACAACGCTTGTGGAATGGAACATCCACAAGCCAATAATTTGGATCAATACAGATCCAATTAGATCGTATCGGTGTTGATCCAAATACTTGGCATATTTTGACTTCAAACTCCTTGGGTTCCTTTATCACATGCTTTTGGGTCTTCTGGAAAAGTTTCGAGTCATTCCGGCTTAGTTTGGATGTTCTAGCTCCTTCTGACTTCTACTGGGTTAAAAGCTCGGTTAACATTTGCCTCCCAGAGCATGCTTTAGTTGGAAACAAGGCGTGCTTTGGAATTATTCATCTTTCGGGTTTCATTTCATGGAGCTTTATTAGTCATACCAAACTTCCTTGATTAGCTGCCTATGACATTCCGGCCTGCTATTTAGTCCTTAGTGGGAATCTCCATTAGTCGTTATTACGGAGCGATCTTAACTCGATAACTTCTAGAATGAATACCATCATCCAGTTGAGAAAAGTTGGAAAGTTTGAAGTCATATGGAGGAAACAATTAGGATCGGTATCGATCCAAGTACTTGGAAAAAATTTCGGCTTTCCTTTCTCATTTCTTTTTCTTTATTTTTATATGGGATCGGATCTTCTGTTCCTCATTTTCATATTTCGAGCTGAGCCGATCCAAACGATTCCAAACCCTAGTTGATCCAACTATTGCTGCCACTATAACTCCGCCGTCAACTTTTGCCTTCAAGCGCCGCTAACCATCATCTTGAGGAGCTTCCCCATGACTTCACCTACCCCAAGCCATCACCGATCCAATTTTTGCCGATCCAAAGCACCGTGGTTAGAGCTATCTTGGATTAAGGACCTTATCATCACTCTTCTTAATCTCGAAGTTCGGTGAAGTTGGTTTTGTAGTATCATGATTGATTTGTGATGGAGTCGCGTCGGTGAAGGACCTAGTTGAAGATTCGGGTTGATCACAATTTCGTGGAAGGGAATAGCAAATCAAGTTTCAGATTTTCATAGAATGAAACTAGGGTTTTTGCCCCGGTGGTTGATATGCCTTGCTATTTCGATCCGCAAAATCAGAATTGACTTGCATCAAGTCACGCAGTTGGTCCCGGCATTCGCTCTTGCGGATTGATTTTGGTTTTTCTGAGAGGTGATAATGACCCGGGACGACGTCTATTATGCAGCTTAGGTTGTTATCATCTTCCAAGAAACTAAAATTGACTTATACCGATAATTTCCTTCCTGATCGGACCTATTAACTTACAATTGCTTGATTTGGACTGGTCTTGTTCATGCATAGTCAATGTTCCTGGAATAGGAAGAGCTTTCCATGTTGCTTCAAACAACAGATCCTTTATCGATCGTTGATCGATAATGGGTAAGTGTAGAAGAAATGATATTAATAGCTAATACAGATTGCTTTTCCCGGTGCGAGTGATCCATTTACACGGAATGGCCCACTTGCAGCGTTCAGGATGTTGTGCCCGTTCTTGCATAGATTACACACCGCACACACTCATGGTTACTGCTTGGAGTCTAATCGGTGATTGATATACGTTGATCGTCTTTCGAATTCCAAGTATCATCTGTGTTAAGGGTTTATAGTTTAGAAATTACGTGCACCCGACCGTTTTGAGCACAAGCTTTCTTATATAGAATGACGCATAAATCTTCCCATCGTAAGTCAATCGAGGGGAGTTCACCTTCTTCCGAAGCGGAGTCCTTGTCGATCCCGGCCGGACCTGCTACCTCTGTAACTTCAGGACAGTATGGCCACCTAATTCTAGTTAGCCCCGTTGTTGACCGCACTTCCCTCAACTTCAGGGTTATGCTGGATCCCCCAGAAAAAGCCTCCTCGATTCTCACACATAGGGCATTGCGAAGCATTTTCTCACAATACGGCATTCCGGAGGACGATGTACTTTTTCTATCAAGAGGTTAATTCGCTCATCGGCTGCCTTTTGGATATTGGCCTACCATCGCTACATGTGCATGTATGGTGAGGTGCCCCGTTTAATCATTTTTTAATGGCGACCCTTCAGAACATGGGGCTGGCCTCATTTAAGATTCTCCCGAATGGCTGTGCCATGTTGACCTGCCTATATGTTTTGTTTGTGTGAAAGCTCAATCGTGCTCCGAACTTTGTCGAGCTATAGTATCTTCTGATATTTCAAAAGAGGGAGGCTAACCCATTTCTTGTTTACATTGAGGCGTAACACGGCCGAAAGCTCGTACTCGATCTTCCTAGCAAGGTCCCTTCGTTCAAAAACCATTTTTTCTTCGTCAAGTGTCCCGAAGGGTTCACTCGTCTATGGACCACGGGGGGTAAGTTTCTCTCACTAGGCGTAGAATTTCCTTTAGCTGCTAAGAAGTCTTCTGAGTGATCACCTATTCTTTTGCAGTCCTCCCGAGGATTAACAAAGACCGAACACTTGGGCCTATTCTCAATGCCCTTAAAGCGGTTAATGCTTGAGAGCACACAATCAGATTTCTACTTCTTGACGAGTGTCTTCACCGATGCGGGCTTTTACATCCCGGAAGATCAGTTGCGTTTGTTAGAGACCCTTCTTGCTCTAAAGCTCGGACTCGCTTAGTTTCTACCTCCCGCGATTCTGATGAAGATGACGGCGACGATGATGAAAAAGGAAGTGAATCGGCCGGCGAGTCGAAGAAAACTTCTGAAGAGGCATAAGTTAAAGTTGAAGCTGACAGTCCACCCAAGATGCCTTCGATTTCGGATGAAAAAGAAGAGTTGGTTCACTGGGTGAGCAAAGCTCCTTTGATTGAAGAAAAAGAAGGAGAAATTGGTGAGAGACTCCTCCTAATCGAAGAGGAAATTGACTGGGATACAGACTCCGACGAAGGCGATGCCAACTTAAGTGACAAGGCTCCGGAATCGAGTCCCGAGCATACTCCCTCACCTCCTTCGAGAGAGCATTTTGGGGAAGGTTCTCCTAAAAATGATTTTTCTCCCAGTCCTTTGCCGGGAGGTGTCAATTTTGACCTAGGAGATATGAGTGATATTTTTGTAGATGTAGGTTTCCTGACAGTAGCTTTGCTTTGAAAAGGTTGCCTTCCCAGCCTACCCGGGTCATTCTTACGGAGATGAACTTCCCGACGATAATTGGTGATCAATCTGATTCGTGTACTTTGCTAGGATCGATAAACTATAGCATTCGCTTCACTAGGGCTACACATTTTACCACTATCCCCTTAAGACATTTTAATCCATCTAATGCCTTTTCTCTAAAGTCATTCCATTATCTGCTGCAGGGATCATGTCTTGTGGCGTCTACGGTGATCTTAGCCGAGCGCTTGAGTTTTAGCGTTCACAAAGGCATTCGCCCAGACATTACTCCTCCCATGAAACCGACGAAGAGAGAAGGAAGAGAAAAGATAGGAGGCAAAAGAGCGCCTCTGGGATGAAAATGGTCAGGACCGCGACATAGGAAGTAGCCAAAAGAAAAGAAAATATCCGATTGAGCGGGGACACTCATCAAAGAAGCTAAAGAAAGATCACGAACATCTTCTCGCCGTACAGTCTCCTATCTCTACTGGGATTACTATTCCTGCTTCCAGAATCGTGACTTCCTCCACTCATACTGCTGCTGCTCCTATTCCCATTTCAAGACGAGCCCCCTACATTCTTCCTGCTAGTCCCCTACTTTTGTAGGCCTTATTTTTCCACTTGTTCTTACGGGGGGTTGTCTTCGACAAACCCAACTTGAAGTTGGTTCGAGCAAAATCTTATTAACCCCATCTCCAGGCGATTCAAAGTGGCTTGGAGCAGGACGAGGAGTGGGAGAAACTATGATGCATCTCTCTACTGTTAACCGAAATAATTACTAGGAAATTCTCTCATTTGAGTATGAAAAAGATGAATTTGAGAAGCAGCTCGTGGACCACGACTCCGAGATTGAGAGATTGAAGAAGGAGAGGGATGATGCCTTGAAACGAGAAAGTAAGAGTGCTTCTTTCTTCACAGAGCTGAAAGGATCGACTGATCGAGCCGCTTTCATATTCAGAGATGAAATAAAAAGTGGTACACCAACAAGGTCGTTTTGAAAGAGAAATTGAAGGCAAGTGAGATGATGATCGAGGTGGAAAAAAAGTTGTCGCTGAACAAAGCCAAGAAGTCGATTCCCTACGCGCATTAATTTTGACTTTGGAATCCGAGAAAAATCAATTAGCTATAGAGAAGGCTAGCACAGAGACCAGCTTTTCAAAGCTCCAAGGTACTTTTGTAAGACAAACGGAAGGCTTCGATGCCACTATCTTAGGTTTCTATGTTAATTCTGTGCTTCATCAGGGTAGCCTCGGTTATTTGGGTCCATCGTTGTCACGGCCACCACTGAGGCTGCCGCATAATACTTTCCTTTCGGCCCGGGCGAGCCATCGTCGCATATTCATACCGGTGAGTGAATTATTACCACTTCTCCCATGATCATGCAGCCATCGAAGGAAGAAAACGACGAAGGCTTCAAATTCGTTGCGCTCGAACAAACCCCTACTGCAGGTAATTTTCTCATCTTTTCTATGCTTGAAGATTTTCAATTCACGCCTGATGAAATTGCTGAGATAATTGCCCTTTATTCTGATATCGTAGATCAACCTTCTCTTCCCACTGAGTTTCCTTCTCATCACGATGCCAGGTTCGCTACTATTTTACTGCGTCAACCGTTGTTTCTGCTTCTGGCTCGCAACCCGGTTCGCATTCTAAGAAAATTGAAGCGTTGCATGGTCTGGACAACCACTCTGTTTATCAAGAGGAGAGCTTGGCGGCTGGTAGTGGACAAGAGCAGGTAGACCAAGGCAGCCAACCAGAGAAAGCAGAAATAGGGCAGCCGAAGACTGAGGAATAGATGATTGCGGTGAAAAAGGAGAAGGCCGAAGCACAAAGGAAGTCATCAAAAGGCTTTCATCGACCCCGCAAGCATATGGAGAAAGGAGGTTCCTCTAGTGGTCATGATTCGGAGAGTGAGGGTGCTTCGGTTAAAGATAGGCCTAGGAAACTACAAATTAGAGGCGGGAAAGGAGACCGAGGCAGTGAAAAGACATCTTGATGTGTCCTTTCGTATAAGTGCAGAGTCTACGGTTAATATTCTTTTGTTGTTGTCATAGTAATATTTTGTATTTTTCTATCCTTTGGCCAATATTGTGTGGGCACGGCCCCCACATTTTGACTTTGTATAGAGAATGTTATAAGTAATACAATGTTAACATTTTGATTATAACTTTACTTATCTACTTCTCTACGTTTCTTGCATTTATGTCGATTTTATTCATCACTTATTCTGTTTAGTCCTATAATTATTCCCAAAATTCATAGTTTAGAGTAACAAAATTGTGAAGTGTCTGATTTTTTATTTATTTGAGTATTGGTGTATGCGCCCCCAGTTCACGGGGCTGTTTACTTCAAACACCGGATTTCTAATCGTTGATCCGAGTGGTTCCTTAGATGTTTTCCATCAAGTCCATTTTGCAGTTCCCATCTTCAGGAACTCACGTTTCGGGAGATTGCACTCCGCTGCATTCATGTGACTTTACTTCGGACAGTGAGAGTGGATTTCCGTTAATCCTGCAATAGATGAGCTTCCCGGCATTGCCAGGGAAATTATGGTACTTAAGAATGTGCAGGGCTTATGAAATGCGTGACTTTTAAGATCGATATGAGTTGTGCCTGCTTGGATGTGATTCTAGAATCCAAGAAGCAATGCGCGGCTTAGGAGATGCGCAGCTTTGATTCGGGCATTCCCAGTGTTGCTGGAGCAACATTGGTTCTTAGAAGGCGGGGATCAGGTTCCGCCGATCCAACTGTTTGACTTGATTTGGTTCCGTCAACTCGGCGGGTAGGTGAGGCATACTTGAGCATGATTTTACTATCCCAAGCAGCAGTTGGATGGTTTTGAGCCGATTTGACCCCATCGACTCAGCAGGTTACTTTTATGAACATAGTTTTATTAGTTCAGACAGCAAAGCAATATTATTAATAAAAGTTGGGCAAGTTCTGCCTATTTACAATGCCCCCGGTATTCCGGGATGGCTTATTTGCTGAAAATAAGAAATACATAGTTTCAGATAAAGTAACGACGCAGCGATTCTCTGTTCCATTCTTGGGGAATTTGAATTCCGTCAACGATTGTCAGTTTGAATGTTCCATCCCCTAGCCTTTGACCGATCACATACGGCCTTCCCAGTTTGGTGCAAATGTTCCTGGTACGAGATAGACCCGTTTGAGGACGAGGTCTCCTACTTCGAAGGTTCGGCTTCTTCTATCTTTTCATCGACCACGTCGAGCGACTCGAGCAGAAGCTTCTCGTTTTGCCTTTGGTTAAAGTTTCTTCTTCGATGAGAAGTGATTTCTAGTTCAACTGGGATCATTGCTTCTGAACCATATGCTAGGGTAAAAGGAGAGTGCCCAGTTGTAGATTTGTGCATTGTCCTATAAGCCCATAGTTCGAGTGGAAGTTCATCAACCCAATTTCCTTTAGCTTTAGTTAGCCACTTTTTAATGGTGGATATGATGATTTTGTTCACTGCTTCCACTTGCCTGTTTGCCTACGGATGCGCGACAGTGGAAAAGCTCTTCTCGATTCAAAAGTATTTGCAAAGGTCTTTGAACTCGGCGCTTTCGAATTGAGTCCCATTATCAGTGATGATTTTTAGTAGCACACCAAAACTGCAAATAATGTTTTTAGAAACAAATTTAATGAATTTCTTTGTGGTAATAGTGGCCAGCGGTTCCGCTTCAGCCCATTTGGTGAAATAGTCAACGACAACGATAACATATTTAGCCCCTCCATTAGCTATTGGCAATACACCAATCAAATCGATTCCCCATATTGCGAACGGCCATGGGCCGACCATTTGCTTTAGCTCTATTGAAGGAGTTCTTTTGATCTTGCTGAATCTTTGGTATCGATCGCACCGTCTGGCGTAATCTGCTGCATCACAATTTACCGTTGGCCAGAAATGCCCCTATCAGATATTTTCTTTGCAAGGGTTTGCCCCCTGGTATGGTCTCCGCTGTTGCCTTTGTGAATTTCTCTCAAGAACCTTCGAGCTTCTTCATCGGTAACACATCTGAGCAAGGGGGTAGGGAACCCCCTTCGGTAGAGTATCCCATCATGTATTATGAATCGCGGTGCCTTTCAGAGAACCTTTTTTCGCTTGTTCCTATCCATGGGAAGAGTTCCTGTAAGCAAGTAGTGTTTGATTGGCGTCATCCACGTTTCTGGTTCTTTGGTTGTCTCAAAAGTTCAGTTGACATCCATTTCTCTTATACTTGGAGTGGTTAGGGTTTCAACCGGGACTAGTCCCAATGATTGAGCTTCTCCAGAACTGGACGGTTTAGCTAAGTAGTCAGCCTTCGTGTTCTGCTCCCTCAGAATGTGGGTTATGGTGTAATGTTCGATGTCGTTCAGCAACTCTTGCATTTTAGATAGATATGGGGCAAGGTTTTCCCCTCGAGCCTGGTATTCTCCTTTCACCTGACAAACGACTAACCGAGAGTCACTATAGACATGTATGGATTTTATCTCTAGCTATTTCACAATTCCTAGCCCAGCTATCAATGCCTCATATTCTGCTTTGTTATTTGTCGTTGGGAATTCTAATCGTATGGCATAGAAAACAGCTCGTCCTTCGGGAGTCTCGAGCACTACCCCTGCCCCCGAGAAGTAGTTATTAGATGCGCATCGACGAAGAGCTTCAATTGTGTTTCCACTTTCAAAGTAATTTCTTCTTCATCATCCCGTATGGTAAATTCGACGATGAAATCTGCCAACGCTTGCCCATTGATCGCCCTTCGAGGATGGTAAATGATTTCATACCGACTCAATTCGATATTCCATTTGATGAGCGGCCCGAAAGTCTCGGGGTGATACAATACTTTCTTTGAGGGTTGATCGGTCAATACTTTGATCGGGTGTGTCTGGAAATATGGTTGCAACTTCCTGGATGCGATCAAGAGACAATACGTTAGCTTTTCCAATTTTGGATAATTTTTCTTGGCTCCAGTAAACTGTTTACTGATGTAGTACATGTCGTTGGATCCTTGCTTCTTCACGTACAAGCGTGGCACTTATTGCATGAGGTGAGACTACCAAGTAGATAAACAAGTCTTCTCCGTCTACCGGCTTGGTTAAGATTGGCGGGGTTTCCATATGTCATAGTAACTCTTCGAATGCTGTTTAACACGCTTGAGTCCACTCGAAGTTCTTCTTTCCTTTCTTTAGCGCGTGAAAGAACGGTATATACTTGTAAGTTGCTCTTGAGATGAAATGGCTTAGCGCCGACACCTTTCCATTCAAACTTTGTAACTCCTTCTTGTTCTTTGGGGCTTTGACTTCTCGTAGGGCAGTAATTTGCTCTGGATTTGCTTCGATACCTCTGGCGCTCACTATGAATCCCAAGAACATTCCGGAGGCTACCCCGAAGTGATATTTAAGTGAATTGAGCTTCATCCTATATTTTCAAAGTATTTCAAACATTTCGGTGAGGTTATCCAAGTGATTAGCTGCTATTCGCGATTTAACCAACATGTCATCCACATAGACTTCTGTGGCTTTCTCGGTATGACGCTTGAACTTGGTGTTTACTAATCGTTGATAAGTTGCCCTAAAATTCTTTAAACCGAATGGCATTACCGTATAACAGTATAATCCTAGATCGGTGATGAAGCTGGTGTTTTCCTAATCAGGTTCGTGCATCGGATCTGGTTATATCTCGAGTACACGTCCATAAATGATAGCAATTCATGTCCAGTAGTCCCGTCTACAAGCTGGTCAATTCCGTGCAGAGGAAAGCTATCTTTTGGGCAAGCTTTGTTTAAGTCCGAGTTGTCGATACAAGTTTACCATTTCCCATTAGACTTCTTGACCAAAATCGGGTTAAATACCCATTCGGGGTAAATCGCGTCACAGATAAAACCATTGGCCATTAGCTTGTCTACTTCTTCTCTCAGCGCCTTGGAACGTTCGGGGCCCAGGCTATGCCTCTTCTGCTTTACTGGTGTATACTTGGATCAATGTTGAGTGCGTGGCATGCAATTTCCAGTGATACCCCACACATATCAGAATGTGTCCAAGCGAACACATCCAAGTTGGTGCGAAGAAATTTGGTGAGTTCCAATCGCATCTTATTTCCAAGGTGCGATCCAATTTTCAAGACCTGCGTTGGGTCATCCATGTTGAATGGGACAGACACCATCAATTCTACCGGTGCTGCCCGATCATCCCCTGAACTCTTCTTTTGGTCCAAAGCCTTATCGAATCGGCTATGGTCCCCAAGCCAGGGGCAACTCTGTAGTTGCTATTCGACAGGTTTGCGAATGTGGAGAGTTCTCCCCACATCCTTCCCCTTTTCCCTTCTCTTAGATTCGCGTAGCTCTGCGATATAGCATTCCCTAGTGGCACTTTGGTCTCCTTTGATTATTCCAACTCCATTCTCCGTCAAAAATTTCATGGTTAAGCGCCAATAGGCTAAAGCAATCCTTAAATTTGCTATGGCAGGCCGTCCTAGGAAATCATTGTAAGTGGATGTTTCGTCTACGATCACGAATGTTTGGATGAGGGTGACTCTTCGGTCGCCTTCTCCGAGCTCTATGGTTAAATCAATCGTTTCGACGGGCTGTTTGGGCTCACCGGGGAACCCCTGTATCTTGGTCCAACAGGCAGACACATTTTTCATACTGATTTTCATCTGATCGAAGGTGTGTTTGAGGTGGATATTCGCAGAGTTTCCACTGTTTACTAATACTCGTCTGACCACAAAGGGTCTGATTCCTACTGTCACCACCATGGGGTTGAGAGTTGGAGCCTCTATGCTTTTGGTGTCTCGACTTCAGAACACTATGTCTTCAATTAAGGTTCTCTGCGGCTTTTCGGGGGTTTCATCTTCGATCGCAAAGCACGTATCTTTTGGAGCATGCTTTAATGAGCTTGCATACCGTTCCATTTCTCCCCAACTCCTCTGCATGGGATGAGGTCCTCCAGATATTGTTCCAATAATTAGTCTCTGATTAGTCCTTCTGGATCCCTCTTTGCTGGTTCCAACTTAGTTTCCATGGTCCCGGGGAGCTTAAGGTGCCGTAGGCCGATCAGGGTTTTGCGGCTTCCTTACATACTGTCGAACCTTATTTTCCCAGATCAATTCTTCAATTAGGTTCTTTAAGTGTCGGCACTCATTTGTGTTATGACCATGTGTTTCATGGAAACGAAAATAATTCCCGGAGCACTTTTGCTGTTCAGTCGCCTCTTTCTTAGGAGGCTTCTTGTACTCCTCCGTCCTCTATGTTCTGAGATAAATGCTCTTTGGAGTATCGTTGAGCAGGGTGTAATCTAAATGCCTGAGGACTTTAAGCCACTTATTGTTACCATTTCGTTTGTTGGAATTCTGATTTTTCCTTTTTTTATTTCCATCTTCTCCCGCATTTCCTTCAACGGTCCCAGAGGTATTTATGTCTTGGTTCATCGCCAGACCACTCTGCCCAATGTTCATCAGTTGTAAGGTAGTAGATTTCCTTTCTAATTCTCGCGCCTCTTCCAATCTCAAGTATTGACTCGCCTTTCGGTTGAAGTCTTTCCTAGTGGTAGGTTGTTTCATTTTGATCCATTTTTCGAATTCAGTTTCGGGGTGGATAGCGCGGGGCCATAAAAACCATATCCTCGTTCGGATTACTTACTTCTGTCACCGTGGTGTTGAACCAATTCATGAAAGTCTTCAGAGATTCATTTCGTCCCTGGAATATACTGGACAAGGACATCACATCTTTAGGCTGCGCCATGTGAAATCTAAATTGATCAAGGAATCTTGTTGCTAGTTGATCGAAAGTGGAGATGGATCTTGGCGGAAGCCTAGTGAACCACATAGAAGCAATTCCCTCTAGAAAAATCTAAAAACATCTACATCAAATGGCGTCTGAAGCATTCGCTCCGTCCATGTACCAACTGTACTTATATAAATGGGGTTTTGGGTCTCTCGTTCCGTCATAGGACGGAATAGTTGGCATAGTGAACTTTTCTAGGTACCGCTCATTCAAAATCTCATCAGTGAAAGGAGTCCGACTTAGAGCGGATCCCCATTCATCATCCCTTTTATCCTTACTTTCATCCATCAGTCGCTTGACCATATCCGCGATATACACCTTAGATATTTGGTAATCCGGGGGTCGGCTGTCAGTAACTACACTGAGTGTTTGGCTCTGCAAACGATCTCGGTAAGTGGGCTGAAGCCTAGGCTCTACTGTCTTCGGGAGAGCCACTCCCTCGAGGTTCCGTTGGCTTGCGCTTGGCCTGGTTGGGGGAGTTTGGATCTCCCTGGTGTTATCAAATGCATTGGTATTTCCTTCCAGCTTGCCGTCGTTAGGTTGCTCTCCATCTTCTGAATCGGAGAGGTCCATGGTTATGTCCTCCTGTGGGGTATTCGCTCCTAGATTTAAGTTCGTAGCGGGTTGCCTCACGGTTGGTGGAGTACCTGTGTTTCTTTCTATGTTGATTCCCACTGTTCCACCTATCACTCCTTTCTACGGCTACTTCCCATTCCTTCTGTTTAGGCCAGAAATGAAAGAATTTTCTTGTTCTACAACAGCCATGGGTTCTGCCATGGTTCTTGGAGCAGTATGTGATTGTAAGGTCAAGTGGGCATTAAATTTTCCATAAGAGCTCTCTGACTACTTTCCATCTTTTGATTAATCTCATCGACTATCTTATTCAATTCATCTCTAGTAACAACTTCACCTTGATTAAAGGATCCTGGCACCTGATCTCCTGCGTTGGCGCCATTGACTTCGATTTGCTGATGATTCATCTCTTCTCCGGCAATTACCGCCTCTATGGATCTTCCAGAAGCAGTTCTCTTTCTTCCTAGAGCCATTGATTCTTAGCAGCAGATCTTTCGAACAAAGATTAAGGAACTAACTTTTGAACCTATATGATCCAAAGTAGATAGTTAGATCTCAGCCTGAGTTGGGTTCTCGGTGAAAGCACCAAAAGGTTAACCCAAAAATGGATCAACACCCTGGATTGAGTATGAAAGCACCAGCCTTGTATATCAGGGCAAATAAAATAGAAAAAGCAATAGTTAATCGCAGAGAAAGTAAATGAATAAGAGATTTTTATAGTGGTTCGGCCGTTAACGAAGCCTACATCCACTTTAGAACGTTTGTTAATGAATTGACTATTGATCACAAGTAAAAATTGATTACAATTCTAACAGTTGAATAAAGATAGATAAAACTACCATTGATGGAGACAAAAGGAAGGATCTCAATTGTCCCATGGCGGCCATTGCGAGGGAGAAGAAAGTTGAAGAATCTTTGTAACAGAGTTACTTTCATGATCAAAATAGCCATCCCCTTTCCGTTGAAGGTAGGATGGTATTTATAAGATTTTGAGAGCACTTCGATGGAAACCAGAGCACCAGAGGCTTCTAATCATCAATAGGAGGCGACACATGAATTTTAGGAGTAAACCGATCTAACTGTTTGGATCGGTACCGATCCAATTCGATCAGATCGGTACCGATCCAAATAGTTGTGCAATTTTTACCCAACTTACATCCCACAAGCTTCTTTATCTACTAGCGAGGCTTCCCTTTCAATTTCATCACTTTTTGAGTTGTTTCGGCGTTGAATCACTAGTAGGTTAGATCGAACTGTAACTTGCATAGGACAAGTCATGACTTCTTCAACTCGGATGCTAGGAATGTTATCATAGTTGGTCAATAGGCTTAGAAGAGATGTAGGAACACAACGCTTATGGACTGGAATATTCATAAGCCAATAATTTGGATCGGTATCGATCCAATTGGATCGAATCGGTGCCGATCCAAATACTTGGCATATTTTGACTTCAAACTCCTTGGGTTCCTTTGTCACGTGCTTCTAGGTCTTCTGATCAAGTTCCAAGTCATTCTGGCTTAGTTTGGATGTTCTAGCTCCTTCTGACTTCTGCTGGATTAAAAACTCGGTTAACCGTATTTATGATAAGTTTTTTGAATATAAGACAGAAGTAGAAAAACATACCATGCAAAAAAAAATTTTGATTTGATCATATAGGTAAGTGTATTAGAATGGGTTCCAAAAGTACCTAAAACAAATAAGATTCGACCTCAAAAGTCACTCCTCCGTATGATACATAATGATGTATCAATAATGAGTAATCTGACTTTATTAGACAATATATGATTGATACAAGTAAAGTTGAGTTAACTTTTTTATATAGGGTCGTGTACTTAAGAGTGAGTATATAAGATTAAAATTAGTGTCATCTAAAGTAAGTTTACGAGATCATACAAGATAAGAGTTGGTAACAAACCCCTACATTTTCTAGGTCAAGGAGTTGACAATTTGTACGAGTCGAGAGGCAGTACGTAATATGTTTGCAACCAAATTGGTCACAAACAACAGAGAACAGGTTTAGGTAATGAAATAAATGAAGAAATTAAAAGAAAACTGAGAAGTAACACTAGATATTCATGGAAATATAGCAGAGAGCTAAAACAATAAGATTTATAACGTTTTGGTGCTGATTGCCTACGTCCACTCTGAATGCTTTCTTTATTGCTTTACCACTCAATTGATTACAGTTACAATTAATAAGATAAATTGAGCCCAAGTTAGAACAAAAGGAAATTTATTACAAAAATGACAGAGTTTCACTTGCTAGCCAAAAAGAGAGGAGAGCAAAATTGGCCCCCTGTATTTATAGATGAAGGTAACCTCCACCCTGACTGACATCTCAAGGCCTGGATCCTCTGACCACTTAGGCCCACCTCAGGAAAAATCAGCCCAACCTACTATGCGGAACTGTATATCGTCATGCTGACCCGAACCATCTAGGTATGCTGACCCCACTATCTTCATGTCCTATGCCGACCCACCTTGGTATGCCGACCCCTTGTCTCCATGTCCTATGCCAACCCAATACTTGGGAACACATCAATATGCCGATCATTCCACAATGCCGATCCAATACTATGCCTACCTAATATCATCCCGAGCCCTTTTCATAACCACTGCCATGCCGATTCGACCCATTCCATACACCATGCCGACGCCGACTCTAGCCCCTACCATATCGACCCCTTTGGGTTTCATTCAACTTACCTAATCATCCACTCCGGTTCCTAATCCAACCAAACCAAATTCTAAGACTTCCACATCCAGTGTTATCCATTTGTCGACCTTATTTACCCTGGGCTGGATATGACTGTTCAAACATTATTCTCTGGTCATGCGGATGTTGCCTCATGATCATCCTTCCCATCAACAGTCGAATTTGGACTTCATGATCAACCTTACGCAGTTGGGCCATTGTACCGAGTAACACTTGCCCCCAAAGTACGTCTTGTGAATAACATGACATGCTTTGAATTGGAGAAAACCCGGTTCCCAGAAACAGGCCTATTCAAGTCACTGGTTGGTTGTTGTTCTTCTATTACCTTTCGATGAAGCAGGTCTGATGTCTCGTTCCATCAAATTCGTAGATTTGGTCTTATGGACTTTCCAGGCTTCTCCCTGATTTAATCTTTCAAAGGTCGAATCGATTAATTTCCTCCTTGCATGGCGAGACACATATTTCTATGTACCTTAGACTTTACGGTATCGGTTGTTAGTTGGGTTTTCAAAACATTTGCCATTACCTTCTGTTCTTCTTCTTACCTCATGCACATCTCCCATCTTCTTTTTCTATACACACACACACCCATTGTATATCATCATTACTTTATTATTTATTATTATTTATTTTATTTTATTTTTGAAGAGGGGTCAGCAATTGGCATGCCAATCCCTCGATGGATCTTCATGGATAGAGGTCGGCATACCTTAAGGCCGACCCCTTCTAATATCGTGACCGGGTCTCTTGGATGAGACCGGTTCACCTTCTTATTACCTCTCCTATATAAAAACCCATATCTTCTTTTCTTTTTTCTTTTACTTCCATTTCTCTATGTTTTATTTTCTCCTTTGCACTCTCAGGCTTCCTTTTACCGAACCCCCATCACCACAAAACCCCTCCTTCCTACAAACTTAATTCCTTCAATTTCCAATCTTAAAACCAAGCACGAAACCGAGCTATTCCCCACATTTTCTCCTTGTTGATCTTCGATCCTAAAACCCAAACATTCACTATCAAACTTTAAACATATAGGTATGAGTTCTTCCTTAATTTGCGTTATTGGGTCATAATCTTTGAGCTTATGCGGGTTCGAGTGCCACTTAGGTGTGTAGGTGGATGGGTTTCATCGAGAAGAATAAGAGAAGAGGAGAAGATGAGGGAATAAGAGAAAGGGAAGGAAGAAGAAGGAGAAGAAAGAAGGTTCGGAGGGAGATGGCGTTGGTTGGAGAGGGCTCGGCATAGGTTTGAGTGTAGCGGCGAAAACTTAGGGTGAAGCGGCTGGGTGAGAGGTCGGTGAAGAAGGTGTAAAAGACGGGTCGGTAGAACTAGGGATGGGTGTACGTTATGATATAAGGAGGGATCGGTGTAGATTAGTATTATAGGGATTGGCATAGGGATAAAAAGAAAGGGATCGGTATTTTGTCTTAGGTGTATGGATCGGTATAGATGTGGATGTTTAGAGGGATTGGTATAGAGGTTCACTTAAAGGGATCGGTATAGATGTTAAAAGGAAGGGTCGTCTTAAAGAGTTCATCGTAGGGATCGGCATTGAAGGCCAAAACATAGGTTTCAGCATCTAAGTCAATTAGAGGGGTCGGTATTGTCAAGTAAGTCTAAACGTAGGTGTTGGCTAAAAGAATAAGGCATAGGGATCGGCAAAGGGTTTAAGGCAAAGGGGTCGGCATATATAGCATGGATTGGTGTTGGCCAATTAAAACCATCTTGACTCGAGTTATTCGAACATATGACTGCATACTGCCTTTCCCAAGCATAAAGTGACCGATAACAACACGACTACATATATGGACCAATGGACTTAAACTTGAACGAACAAATTCCAATCTACTCAATGCTAGTTAAGTATAAAACTGGCCCAACAATTCGAACAATGGACTTTATAATTCAGAATGTCAACATTCGATCCTAAAGCTTGTGTCGCCAATCACCTTTTATGTTGTTTGAGACGGTCAGCAATGACGGTCTCCCCGGACGAAATCTCTAAGCTTCGACATTTTAATTTTGCTTTTCTGATTCCAAATTGTTTGCATTCATTTCACATTGCATTGCACTAGTTCGCACATAGCACGGGGGGATAGGTTATTGTTTCTAATATTGATTGTCTACTGAGTGTAGCTGGCACAGATCCTAATTCATACGAAGCGTTCAACCACAATGTCTTCAAGATCGGATATGAAATCAAGCTCTGCAACCTTGTCTGACAAGCATGTACCAAGTCAGCGGAGAGAAGAAGTAGATACATCTGATGCACAATCAAATCTATTTTCCGATATCCCGATCCTTTCTATAGAAGTTATAGGCCTAGCTCCTGATGCTGCGGAGGATGCCATTATTTTAAACAATCCGGCTGATTGATAAGCTTCCAAAATCGGCGAAGCTACTCTTAGACGATTGTGCTCTATCCATAGGATCCCATTTGAGGATGTTTTGGTTACGTCAAAGCAAGATAGACCTCACTTGCCCCTAGCTGGATATACTGCATGCAATAAATTCATGTGCTGGGCCGGATGCGTGCCACCGTTCAACTCTTTTGTTCATGAAATGTTGAGGTACAAGGGAATTGCTCCTACGCAACTACACCTTAACAGTTACGCTTTTATCCATGTACTTTGCTTCTCTTCATGAATGTCCTATTTCGTCCGCCAACTCTTGAAGACATCCAGTACATTTACAACTTCAAAAGATGAGCCGATAGTCCTTCGTACGTCTTCCTTGAGCCGATACCTAAATGTCAAGTCTTAATGGGCACATGGAATAAACTCTCCTTATTCAAACAAGAATGGTTCTACGTACGATGTCCTCCCGGCTTTGCAAGAAGGTGGTTGGAGGGACATAAGTACTATTTCGCCTTTGTCCTTAGTTCAAGGATTCAAATCACATCTTCTTCCTTAATCGTACGAACTTTTTCAACTTTTCCAGCTGTTTGCCCTTGGCCCAAAGGCGTTAGATAGTATAGGGCTGTTGCGGCTATCCGCATTACTCCGGTGGAGGATAGGGACATCAAACTACTCATTACCGATGAACTACTCTCACTATTCGGGCTATTAGAAGATGGCCGCAGAATTGGTCTCCCGGGAAGTAGAGCAATCCCGAAGGTTGTCGCTGAGAGAAAGGAAGAATTAAACGACCCCGTGGTGCCCCCTGCTGAAGGAATCCAAGAAGGCACCGAAGAAAGGGAGATAAAGGAATCAGAAGACGCATGGCCAAGAAACGAGGATGCAGGCCTTGGACAAGCACCGAAAGTCGATGCGCCACACACTAGCCAATCGCAACCTCCCTTGTAAAAGGGAAAAAGTCTGGCGTACAGGATTAAGAAAAAGTAAACCGTGGAGACACCAAAATTTGTCATAACTCCGGTGGAAAAGGGTTTATCTTCTCAACAGATGGAGAGCGTGTTGAAGGGACTTTCTGACATTTCAATTCTGGACGATATATTGAATTATGACTTTACCAACCTTGGCGTTGAAGGGCTTAACTCACCCGCGAGAAGCAGCAAAGGCGGGAAACCTTCCAACCAAGGAGAAGAAACTCCCATGAGTAAAGCAAACGTTACTGGTTCGTCGGGGGGTCACACTAGGAAAGACACAAGCACATTCACCCCACCATCCACTTGTAATTAACTCTTGACATGGCAACTCCTAATATGTTCCCGTTTGGTTCTTTTACAGGTGCAATGTCTTATTCACATGCTTTCGATTGCCTTAATGGCTCTTCCACCTTCTACCGTTCAAGTCGGGATTCCGAATCCGGAAGACGTCGAGAGAGAGGTGAAGGATGGGAAAGAGACTATCACTCTCAAGAATCTTCTTTATCATCCAAAAGGAAGTCTCAAGCACATGCTTCGCATCAAAGCGACCCATCAAACCCTCCTTCTCACAGTAGAGACAAGTCCACGCACCGGGGTTCTCAATCTGCCGCTCCCCGTGACCAACACTCTCGATCATCAAGTACCAGGCAATCTCGCGAGCACCGTAAACAACCTTTGGTTACGTCCAAACAAATTCCTTCGGTCCCTGCCCATGATCCGACCACGGCGAAGAAACTAGCTGAACTTAAAGCTACCTTCCCGAGAATTTGCTTCGATGAGATCAAATTCCTCCTGTTCATACACATCATCCCTGGAATTGCTAAAGAGAGTTCATTAGCATGTATGAATGATGTGTACGTTCAACATGAAGCGTTTATCCAGTTAGCCGAAAAAGTCTCAGAAGTTTATATAGAGCGCCAGCACGAGATTGATTGCCTTAAGCTAGAGGCCATTCATGACAAGGATATTATCAAATATCAAGATGTTGAATTGCTCGATGTTAAGGCTCAACATGCCGAAGCGAAGAAAAATGCAGAGGAAACAGCTAAGGTAGTGAGTCGATTAGAGACTTCACATAAGATGGAACTGGACGCCGCACTCCAACGCAGTGGCACCTAGCTCTAAAGAAAGACTTCTTACAGAAGGAAAAAGATGTCCTAACCCGCCATGTTGAGGAGTTAGAAAAATTACTGTTCAAGGAGAAGGAGGAGAAAGTCCAGGCACAATAAGAGTCGCAAAAATATTGCGAGGAGATTGTTGGAACCAGAAATTTAAAAACAAAACTTGATGAGCAACTCTCCTAAATCAAAGCTTTGAAAGTAGTCGCTCGCGAAGAGGGCAAGAAAGAGGTGCTTGCGGAAGCCAACTCCTGAGTCGAGGAAGCAACTGAGTCCGGTAGGGAGGAAATCAAGACCTTATTCGATCCACTCATCGCCGAGTATAATGCAAAGATCCTCCTTCACCGCAACTTAACTTTCCTCGGGGAAGGCTATCTTGAATCACTTGTCGAAGCTTGGGAGATCATCACCAAGATCAAGAAAGAGGAGTTGGGGTGGCGAGCTCGACCGATTCAACTCCCGAAAAACCGAAGAAGGAGAAGAAATCGAAAAAAGAGCCAGGATCTTGTGTTATTGTATTTAGTCCAAATAAGTTAGACATGTGTTGTTTTTTTTCTTTTTTTTCTTTTTAGTAGCAGATGCACGGGCGTGGAACCCGAACTTCCGAATAACTTGTAAGGAATTTTTGAGATTGTAAATAAATGTTTTTTGTTCCTTGGTCAACCATTGAGTGAATTATTACTCCAATGGTAGAGTAATTTCTTCCCGTTTCAAGACTTGTTATAATTTTCACAAGTTTTGTTGATAATCCATTATCTTGGTTTTAGAGCTTCTCTGTAGGCTCCATCTTAAGTCACAAGCAATGCCAAACCGAAGCCATAACCAACGGTTGTATTTCACCGATACCAGTTCGAGTATCTTCCGTCGATCTTAGACCAGAATTCATGGGATAGCGAACGATTGAAAGCTCACCTGTCTATTCGTTGGATCTTTGAATTAGCCCATGGTTTGGGGACTTGGAAATTTTTAGTCTACAGCCAGTGACTCGAGACTTTCCCTCAAATCTTTTACATTTTAATCTGCTTCAGGGACTTAGAGATTGTCGTCAAGTCATTTATACTCTAGTCTACTTCAGGGACTCAGAGTACTCTAGTCCACTTCAGGGACTCAGAGATTTTTGTCAAGTTATTTATACTCTAGTCCATGCTCCGAGGACTCAGAGTACTCTAGTCAGCTTTAGGGACTTAGAGATTTTCGTTAAGTCGTTTATACTCCAGTCCATGCTTTGGGGACTTAGAGTACTCTAGTCCGCTTCAGGGACTTAGAGATTTTCGTCAAGTCGTTTATACTCTAGTTCGCGCTCCAAGGACTTAGAGTACTCTAATCCGCACTCCATGGACTTAGAGATTTTTCTCAAGTTGTTTATACTCTAGTCGTGCTCCGGGGACTTAGAGTACTCTAATCCGCACTATGGGGACTTAGAGATTTTTCTCAAGTCGTTTATACTCTAGTTCGCGCTCCGGGGACTTAGAGTACTCTAATCCACACTATGGGGACTTAGAGATTTTTCTCAAGTCGTTTATACTCTAGTCCGCGCTCCGGGGACTTAGAGTACTCTAATACGCACTTAGGGGACTTAGAGATTTTTCTCAAGTCGTTTATACTTTAGTCCGTGCTCCGGGGACTTAGAGTACTCTAATCCGCACTCCGGGGACTTAGAGATTTTAAACCTTACACATTTGTTCATACATCATGTATGCCGATATCAATCATTTCCAACACACACTTAACGTAACATGCAATAACGGTAATTTATGCAAAGGGAGCTTCAAGCTTTTATTCATCACAAAAATAAGGGCATAATAACTTGCCTTATTACATAAAAAAAATTCAAATACCAAAGCAAATATTGAAAACAAATACTATTGAAATATGAAAGAAATAGTTTAGGTGAAATAACGTCGTAAATGCACGCTATTCCACGCCATTGGAAGCGTTACGCCAACAACAGTCGCTAGATTGAAAGTTCCTTCTCTAAGCCTCTGTTCCATGACGTATGGCCCTTCCCATATCGGGTTCATGTGCGATGGGACTGGAAAGATTCATTTCAGGACAAGGTCGCCCACTTCGAAAGGTCTAGGTTGGACTTTAGTATTATAGTACCGGGCGGCTCGGTGTTGATGTGCAACCGCTCTCAAATCGGCCTCCTCACGCTTCCCATCAATAAAGTCCAATGATTCCAATAAGAGATTTTGGTTTGTTCTGGGATCGTAGTACGTTACCTGATGAGAAGGGACTTCAAGTTCTACCGGAATGACCGTTTCAGCTCCATAAGCAAGAGCGAATGGGGTGTGTCCAGTCGTAGACTTATGAGTGGTCCTGTAGGCCTAGAGTGCCATAGGAAGTTCATCCACCCATTTGCCTCTAGCCTTTTCCAAATGCTTTTTCAAGATGGACTTTATAATCTTGTTTACAGCTTCAACTTGTCCATTCGCTTGAGGGTGAGCGATTGCCGCAAAACTTTTCTCAATACGATATCTCCGACAAAACTCCTTAAACTTAGCACTATCAAATTGAGTTCCATTATCAGTTACGATAGTTCACGGAAGATTGAAATGATGCACAATGTTTCAAACAACAAAGTTAATGACCTTCTTGGTTGTGATTGTAGCCAATGGCTCCGCTTTGGTCCATTTGGTGAAACAGTCAACTGCGACAATCACATATCTCGCACCACCTTCGGAAATCGACAAAGAGCCAATAATATCGATTCTCTATACAACAAATGGCCATGGACTAACCATTTGCGCGATCTCTATCGGCGGTGCTCTTGGGACTTTTGCATATATCTAGCACTTGTTACACTGTCTCACATGGTCCGCGATGTCCTGGTTCACGGTCGGCCAGTAGTACCCATAACAGATTATCTTCTTAGCTAACATTTGCCCCTAGTGTGATCGCCACACTCTCCCTCAAGGACTTCTTTCAAGACACGCTTTATCTCATCATGGGCAATACACCTAAGCAACGGAAAAGAAAATCCCTTTCGATACACAGTTCCTTCTTGCATAATATACCTTGAGGCTTTATGAAGGACTTATCGCTTTTCGTTTCTTTTCTTAGGCAAGATTTCATGCAATAGGTATCCTTTAAATGGAGTCATCCATGACTCCCATTTGGATTCTGTTTTCAGTACTTGATCAACTTCCATCACATTTATACTTAGGGAATGTAGTATCACGACTGGAACCAAGCCCATATGTTGTGCATCACCAGTGCTCGTGAACTTTGCCAACGAGCCGACTTCTCGTTTTGCTCACGTGGGATATGGGAAATGTCATAGTATTCCATATCCGCCAACAACTCCTGAACTCGAGTAAGATATGAGGCAAGCCGTTGTCCCTTTTCCTGGTAGTCCCCTCTAACTTGGTACACCACCAGCTGCGAGTCGCAAAAGATTTCACCCCGAGCTCTCTAGCAAGCTTAAGTCCTGCAATTAATGCCTCATACTCAGCTTCGTTGTTCGTAGCAGGGAAATTAAGCTTCAGAGCATAGCAAATTGACCGGTTCTCAGGGGTTACAAGAATGACGCCTGCGCCGAAACAATGATCATTGGATGCTCCATCGGTATATGGCTTCCACCATGTAGTAGGGATTATACTACTCTCCAGGGGCTCATCCTGCATGGTAAACTCCGCTATGAAGTCGGCCGGTGCTTGTCCCTGGATAGCCTTTCGAGGTAGATATGTGATGTCGAACCACTGAGCTCGATGTTCCACTTAAGTAGCCTCCCAGACGTCTCGGGTCGCGGTAGGGCCTGTCGTAAAGGCTGATCGGTGTAGACATTGATTGGATGTGCCTGGAAATATAGGTGAAGTTTGTGCGATGCGTTAACCTAGCAGTACGCCAATTTCTCTATCTTCAGGTAATTTATCTCTGCCCCCGTCAATCGTTTACTGACATAGTACACCAGTCTCTGGATCCGGTTATCCTCACGAAGCAATGCGGCACTTATGGCGTGTGGTGATACTGCTAACTAAATGTACAACTCCTCATGATCTACCAGCTTTGACAAAATAGGAGACCTCTCCAAATGATTCACTACAGCTTGGAATGCGCCTTCGCAGTCTTGCGTCCATTCGATGTTACACTTCCCCTTCCTTATCAAATCGAAGAAAGGAATACATTTATCGGTCGCCCTGGAGATGAAATGACTCAGGGCAGTGACCTTCTCGTTCAGGCTCTGTACTTGCTTAATAGTTCTGGGTGCTTGAATATCCCTAATAGCTTGAATATTCTCTGGGTTCACTTCAATCCCTCACGCATTAATGATAAAGCCTAAGAACTTCCCTGAGCAACACCAAATGATCATTTCAACGGGATGATTTTCAACGAAGGATATCGAACATCTCCGCTAAGTCTCGAATGTGGTCATTTAATTACCGTGACTTCACGAGCATATCATCCACATAGACTTCCATTGTCCTGCCGATCTGATCTTTAAATATTCGGTTAACCAATCGCTGATAGGTCGCTCCTGCGTTCTTTAATTCGAATGGCATCACTACATAACGGTATAATCCAACGTCCATGACAAAGTTGGTGTGCTCTTGATCTGGGACGTGCATCGGTATTTGGTTGTATCCCAAGTACGCATCCATAAATGACAACAATTCGTGCCCTGCAATTGAATCGACTAGCTGATCAATTCTAGGCAGGGGAAAACTATCCTTAGGACATGCCTTGTTCAGGTTCAAATATTCGATACACATTCTCCATTTCCCATTTTCCTTCTTCACCAGAACAGGGTTAGATATCCATTTGGGATAGAGGGCGTCGCGAATAAACCTGTTGGCTTTAAGTTTATCCACCTCCTCTTTAAGAGCCATGGATCTCTCTGGATCCATACCTCGTCTCTTCTGCTTCAAATGGACATACTTCGGATCAATATTCAATGCATGGCTCGTGATGGCAGGCGAGATCCCACACATGTCAGAATGAGTCCAAGCGAATACATCCAGATTCGCTCGGAGGAAATCGATAAGTTCTATCATCATCGAAGGGCTGAGTTGCAATCCAATCTTCAAAACCCGCGATGGGTCGTCGTGGTTGACTAAGATATCAATCATCAGTTCAGCCAGAGCTACCTTAATCTCCTTGGGTTCCTCCTCATCATCCCTCGGATCTAAATCTCTATAGAACCGACTGTGGTGCCTAAGTTAAAGCTTAGGCGCTACTTGTCAATCTTCAGTAACCTGGATGCGGACAGATTTGTCCACACCCTTACCCTTCACTTTTCGCTGAGCCTCTCTTAACTCAGCCACATAACAAGCACGTCCAGTCACTTGATCGCCATGCACAACACCTACTCCATTATCTGTCGAAAATTTCAAAGCCAAGCACCATGGGGCAAGAGCTGCCCGAAACTCAGCTAGAGCCGGACGGCCTAGAAAAACATTGTACGGTGAATCAACATCCAAGACAATGAACGGTAGGATCTGCACCGTCCTAAGTTCACCTTCTCCCAACTCAATCGGTAACTCGACATAACCTACCACCTCAGTGGCCACACCATTGAAACCATGTATACGAGCTTTAGATGGTTTCAAATCCTTAGCCTCCATCCTTATTTGATCATAAGCTTTCTTAAAGATGTTGTTCATAAAACTTCCACAATCAATCAAAATTCTTCTCACCGGAGCGGGGCCAATCATGGCAGAGATAACCATCAGATCAATAGTATGGGCTGCCACTCTATCGGCATCTCTACTTCTAAAGACTATATCATCCATCATTGTATGATGTTGCTTAGTCGGAGTTCCATCCTCCGTATTCAAACAACATTCAAAGTCCACATGTTTCATTGAACTAGCATAACGCTCCATTTCCTGCCAACTCCTGTCCACAGGATGTGGTCCACCAACTATCATGTTTATTACCAACCTCCCACCGGTCTACGTAGGCTTTTCAGGCCAGCGCGGGGCTTGTCCTCGATTGGGATCAAATGTTCCTTGTCCGCCATCCTGTATATTCTTGACAAACTGCTGCAACCTTTTCTGGTGGATCAATTTCTCAATGGCATCGTGAAGATGCCTACATTCGTCAGTATTGTGCCCGTAGCATTTATGAAACCAATAGTACTTCCCGGTTAACTTTTATTCCTCAGTCAATTCTTTCGGACGTGGCTTTCTATACTGAAAAGTGTTACAGGTCGACTGATAGATGTTCTCCATAGACGCATTCAGAGGTGTATAGTCGTTATACGTATGAATCCTGGACTTCCACTTTTCGAGCTCCCTTTTTCGATCGGGATTTCCCTATCCCCTCCTTTTCTGTTGACCCGGCTTGTTTTGAACATTAACCAGAACTTTTCCAGAGCTTCCGCCAGATTGCTTCACTGCGATGTTGCTTTGTACCGCTTGGCCCTGCAGTATTGCTTCTTCTGGACAATCTAGCCTTTTCCTTTCTCATGAACTGATTTGCCTTCCTGTAAAAACACTCCAGCGTGGCCGACGGTTTTCCAGCTAGCCAAATATCGAACTCGGATTCTGGCTCAACGCCCCTAGTCATAGCCATAAGTATGGTGTGGTCATTCGGGTTACTAACTTCAGTTGCGGCAACATGAAATCTCTACAAGTAATCCTTCAATGATTCCCTTGGAGCCTGGATTACATTAGATAGCGACATGACATCTTTGGGGCATATGGCGTGAATCCGGAACTGCTCCATGAATCTCGTAGCCAGCTCGTCAAATCTTGAGATCGATCGTGGATGTAACATCGTGAACCACATTGATGCAATCTCGGATAGAGTTATAGGGAAGCATCTGCATTTGGTTGCATCATTCGCTCTTGCCGAGTCCATCAACCATTCGTACCTCATGACGTGCTACCAAAGGTCGGTCTTCCCTTCATAAGCAGGCATCGTAGGCATGTTAAACCTCCTAGGATACTCCACCTATAAAATGCGGTTGATAAATGGAGTATGACTCCTACAGTCTCCCCAATCATCGTTTGTCAAGCTATGGTTTTCCCTCATCAGCTTTCTGACCATTGCGGATAAATTTGGTGTCTGGATGGGTGGCGCTAGGTGGTGGTCGTGCTCTGCCCCGTATGAATGTTCTAACTGGTGTCTCCGAGGCATTTCACGTCTCCTTGGCCTATTGTCCTCTAAATGCGTATCCTGAGCATTCGCCTCATTGTCATTCTGGAAAGGTTGTTGACCAGCATCCATGCATGCTCCAGTGTCCAAGTTCCCGATTCCAAGTTGAGTACGACCCCCTAATTGTAGTTGAGGATCCATGCCCCTGACCGAGGGATCAATACCGACCCCTAGGTAGGGATCGACGCCGACCCGGTTTGGCAGACTACGATGGTCTTCCAAACATTGCTCCATCGCTCCAGCCCGTGTGGTTTTAATACTACGGCGCCTACACCTGTGGTGCTCGTCTGATGAGTTTGAGCTATCTGACGTCGAGTACGAAGCGAGACCTCCTCCGGTGCTTTGGCGTTGTTATTGAGCAATCTAGTTCATTAGGTTGGCATTAGCCTGGATTTGCTCATTTAGCTGCCTACGGCTCTCCATCAGCTCCCTCATCGAGTCATTAAATTCATCTCTAGTAACGGAATCTATGGGGTTCTGGGCTGCAGCAGTCTCCAAATTCGCATTAGCAGGTTGGTTGCTTGGGCCCCCTTGTTGGACACTAGAAGTTTCGTTAGCATCAACATTCGCATTAGCAAGCTTCTGAAAGTGAACCTGGATCCCCTTTTGGGGATTTCTGCAATTTAGTAGCAACAAAGGTGATCCTATACCCTGAGAATCGAGTTTCTCAGTGAAAGCACCAAAAGTTTTGTAACCAAATTGGTCACAAACACCCGAGAATAGGTTTACGTAGTGAAATAAATGAAAAAATAAAATGAAACCTGAGGAGTAACGCTTGATGTTCAGGGAAATATAGAAGAGAGCAAAAACAACAAGATTTATAGTGGTTCGATGCTGATTGCCGACGTCCACTCTGAATGCTTTCTTTATTGCTTTATTACTCAATTGATTGCAGTTATAATCAAGAAGAAATAGCTTGAGCCCAAGTTAGAACAAAAGGAAACTGATTACAAAAATGTCAGAGTTTCACTTGCTAGCCAAAAAGAAAGGAGAGCAAAAATGGCCCCCTGCCCCTGTATTTATAGATAAAGGCAGCCTCCACCCTGACTGACATCTCAAGACCTGGACCCCCCTGACCACTTGGGCCCACCATCAGGAAAACTCAGCCTAACTTACTATGTCGAACTGTATATCATCATGTCGACCCGAACCATCTAGGTATGCCGACCCCACTGTCTTCATGTCCTATGCCGACCCTACTTGGTATGCCGACCCCTTGTCTCCATGTCCTATGCCGGCCCGATACTTGGGAACACATCAATATGTCAATCCCTCCACAATGCCGATCCAATACTTTGCCTACCCAATATCATGCTGACCCTTTTTCATAACCACTGCCATGCCGATCCGGCCCATTCCATACACCATGTCGACCCAAGCCATTCCATATGCTATGCCGACCCGAGCCATTCGATACACTATACCAACCCAAGCAATTCCATACACTATGCCGACCCGAGCCCCTACCATGCTGGCCCCTCTGGGTTTCATTCAATTTGCCTAATTATCCACTCTAGTTCCTAATCTAACCAAACCAAATTCTAAGACTTCGTCATCCAGTGTTATCCATTTGTCGACCTTATTTACCCTGGGCTGGATATGACTGTTCAAACATTATTCTCTGGTCATGCGGATGTTGCCTCATGATTATCCTTTCCATCAACAGTCGAATTTGGACTTCATGATTAACCTTACGTAGCTGGGCCATTGTACCGGGTAACATAATACTTGCTTGTGAGAGATCTTGTGTGGACAACCAAAGGATTTTGAGACTGTCCAACATTGGTTGGCTGATTTATGTTATGATCATAAATTTTCATAAACTCAAAATTGAATCAGATCCATACATATATAAAAGCAGTTCATAAAATATTTATGAATACCTTTTCATTGTTCTGAGAAGTAGTTGTTGGTTCAAGAAATGCCAACTTCACAACGAAGGGATTTCTTTTGGAAATTATTGGTAGTAAATGGATTTTGATACGATAAAATTGATTATATAAGATGAAATGAAATCAACAAACCTAAATGGAGACAATACATTAGAATGCTTAATAAGGATTCTCACACATTAAAGAGAAGCCATGAGTTTCTTATCGATGTCTGAAATGAATTTTCTTAGTTGTCAATAAGCCATAAAGAGTATTGACTCCGCCATATGGCATGATTTACAAATTCAAAATGGATTTCAAGTACATTATCAAAATGTGATTTTGATAGTTGTACCCGAAGGGATATGATCCATTGGCTACAAAAGTGTATTCGAAAAGAAGACCACTATAGTTGGAATATAGTAAGCTACACTAATAGATTTAGCATCGTAAATTTTAATTGTTGAAACTAATGTGAATATTCATTATTCAATAAAGGATATTGATACATCCACTAAGACTAGAGTATGTAATGCTCTACAAATGTTGGACAATGTATTACTCATGACTACTAGTGCCACCAAGGGTTTACATACCGATAATCATGACATACCTATGGAATGACTCGTTTGAGAGTTTTCAAATGGTTAATAACATTAGGTCAAATGGGAAATCTCGATGTGATGATATTACATAGTTTTCTCGACTTAAAAATACTATCAAACTTCAATGTAGAAACTACACTTTGATATAAACCATGGCATGGTGTCCATTGAACGACTATAGTTGGGTCTTAGTTGAAGCATTGAAAATGAAACACTATTCAATAGAGAATTCGTCTCCTTGGTTGTATGTGGTTAGTATCATGGTCAATTATAGTCAACTCAAAATCAAACTTTTTGGCTAGACTGTACGGTTAATAAAAAAATATTATTATTGAACCAAGGACTTTGTTTATGGACTAACTAACTTGAATGTGGACAATATTGGAATTTTAACCAAAACAAAATTCCATAACTCCTTTTATGATATAGTTTGACGAAGCAAATTGATGTAAATAATCGTAACTAATGGGAACCGCTTAAGAAATTATAAAATGTGATTTTATTGAAAAGTCCATAAACGATGAATTTAGCCAAACTGTCATATCACTAGCTAAGGTGATGTGCGAACTTTAATATTTGGATTGTTTAATATCAATTACTGACAAAATTCACACATTTGAGTCACGCAACCATATTTGTGAATTCTACGAAAAATCACATGATTTGATTAATTTATATTTTGTTGTAAATTATTTGATATTTGAGAAATATTGATTATTATTTAATTTATTTAATGTTATTGTATTGTTAGTAATTATTTGGATGTATATGTAAAAGTTATGTATGCGCATTTCGACATACGATATTAGTATATTCTTAAACTAGCTTTAAATATAGTTAATTGCTTAACAATCTTTTGGAAATAATTATTCATATGATGGAATGATGTTGCCTACAATGCTAGAGAGAGGAAGGGATATGGAGATTTGATTGAAAATTAATTGAGAATTAAAAGTAGAAGTTTTAGGAAGAGAACATGAAAGGTTTTTTCCCTTATTAGAACAAATCCTCTCATTCATTTTCTTTTCGGAATTTATTTTTTCCCTCATTCACTTTTCTTCTCTCCTCCTTAAATGCTATGACTGAAACCTCTTTGCTTTGTTCCCTATTTTCCAACTCCAAATTAAATGAAAAGTATCAAATAAAAATAAAACACAAGTGGTCATCCATCTCTTGCAAGGATTGGGTGGGGATCTTGAAGTTCCGAGGAGCAATCTCAAATCAAGGTGTCATGAAGGGCTGGATCCACATGATATATTTATATTTGTTTTAAATACTTAAACATGTTCACTCTTGACCCAAATTTATGTATGTGATATATATTTATTTTGCCATTGTGTTTTAATGGAATTTTGGTTTATTACATATGTTGTTTATAACTAAAAAAAACATAACAATGAAATTTAATCATTGTATGATGAACTTATGTATTTGTGAATCATGTCCTTTAAGTGTACTTTATGCAATACTGAATGATTTATACATACATCTATACATACATACACTACACCAAAAGGTTAAATTAGAAACACATGACTTTTTTGATTTGAAACACTTTTTTAATGTTGCAATCCTTAATACACCTTTAAAGTGTTTCTATGTGTACTTAAGTGTTTCTGATTTAATTTCCTTTTATTCGAATATTTCTTTTGCTGTATAAACATTATACTTTTTCAAAGCCCACACGATAATATTATATATCTAGCCCATTATTGCTTTGTAAATTTTCATACGGTCGCAAATAACATAATTAATGTTTCTTCTATTCCCAAGCCCTAATCGACCATTTCTCTAGGTCAAATCAAGTCTCTTGTTTGAATTTCTTCATCAATATTTAGCATCCATCATTTGAATGAGCATCCTTCATCAGACGGAGCCTTTTTCGTCTAACGATTTTTCATTGGTCAGATTCCAAAACCTAAGGTAATATCTAGTTTCCCCTCATTGCAATTTGCTTGCTGCGGTTATTCAAATTTGGATGATGATTCGACAACGTCACACTTCTAATGCTTATTTTTGGTTAAAAAAATTGATTTGTTCCGGTGTGTTTTTTATCCAACTAAATTTATTTGCTCTTCGATCATATTATTGCTAGCAGTTTACTGAGGTATTGATGGTATTAGTAGATGGAAAGGGATTATATTAGCGCTCACAAATTTATTTGTGTAACACTTACTATTATATTCATATATGTTAGTTATTGCCACTATTTATGTGCATATCAAAATTTTTGTTTGGCTTATAATTTTAAGAACACTTAAGTTAGAAAAATATAATTGAACCATACTATTTTCTTGATTGATTATAAGTTATTATTTAATTTCAATGGGAATTCAAAAGAAATTTGAATTAATATAAAAAGAAACTAATTCATAACTTGGAAAAAATATTGATTTATAATAGAATTTGATAGTAATATTAATGGAGAATTAAAATCAAAGTACGTATTGATCGTGATTACACTAGCCATTCTAATATGAACAATCGGACTTACACAAATTTTGATCTAGCTAATGGATTACTCAAAATTTGCAAGGTGGTCAGCCTCAATCCACACATATGTACTAATATATGATATATATATATATATATATATATATTGTAACGACCCGACTTTTCGACCCTCGAATGTCGACACTAATACATCCACGGTATTCGTGTGTCGAACACCCAAGTGCCGGAAAGAAAGAAATTTAGGGTAAAATTAAAAAAAAGAATAGAACAAGAAAGGAAGAACACAACATCAAAATCTCACAGCGGAATGACAATATATATAATATCAAAAGAACAGTACAAAATGTTGCTTTGAATACAGGAATTTCAGAGTTACAAATCCAAGTACTATTATCAGCCTGAACAGTTATAACTGCATGACTTTACAATGCTGATATATATAGTTAATACGGAACAATAGAATTAGAAATAGATAGATAATGGAAGTCTGCAACTCATTTTATGGACTCAAAAGCATCCAAAAACCTTCCATTCTCAGCTTACTTGAAAGAGTACAGGAGGAATTTAGAGAAAACAAAAACAATGCGTCAGACATAAGTCTGGTATGAGAGAACTCAAGATACATGTAACATGTAATAGTAACTATTGAGACCGTACATATTTCCATATCAGTATTCCCCTCAAAAGAAACCAACCATTCATTTGGTTTAATATAGTAATATGATAAATAATGTCTAAAGTGTAGAATATGAATCATATCAAATAGCTATGGTGCTTACATTCATCACACCACGACATATTTATGGTACATCAAAACCACCAAGGTTCGTTCGCATGTTGGGTTTTTTCCATGGAGATCTTTTCAGTCGATGCTGAGTCCAATTTCTTCCACAAAGGTCAGAAACTACCTCCGAGCATCGTATATCTCTGGATAAAATATACCTCAAAGGAAAACATAGTCGGTCCATGCCCTAACATGTGATCCCAAATATCATTTACTCCCGCTAGCAACATCGATAAGCATACTCTAGATATGGACATGATATATTCTGTCGTGGGTTTGCAAAATCCCAGACTATGCCCCTACTATGCATTCTGTAATTTTCCATATCGAGGCTACGTTTGGCATCTCTCACACGAGTCTTCATTACTAGAACATAAAATGAATCCCCAAATGGATTCCTACATCTCGAACAGATCACGAACCACTATATGGATTCGAGCATCTCGAACAAATCTTGGATCTCTATATATATTCCCTTTCTCAACCGCTTCCAAAACATAGTATCCATATACTAGTTTTGAAGTGGTATTCAGTAAGTAAAACACTTACCAATCTCAGACACTTCTAAACTAATCGATGAATTTTCAGTTAACTCAATTTCGGTTCTTTCAGCAATAAGCGAAAGCTAGAGGCGTTTCATACCGATACTCCTCCTC
Source organism: Allium fistulosum (assembly GCA_030737815.1). Lineage (NCBI taxonomy): Eukaryota > Viridiplantae > Streptophyta > Magnoliopsida > Asparagales > Amaryllidaceae > Allium > Allium fistulosum. The sequence goes on from CM060905.1 coordinate 1,005,671,403, forward strand.
GGGGGTTCTCATGGGTATGAAATCGCAAATCCTTTCGATTACTTCTTAAGTTGATATTAGGTCAAGTTTGATAATCGACTAATCGATTATCTAGTCAAAACAATTTCTTATACAAATCAATATTCGTATACTTAACTCATTTTTGATATTCCAACTCAACTAGTCCTCGTCCAAGAGTGAAGTCAAGTTAGAGTACTGATTGCATCAAAACCTTGCCTAAACACTTCATTCTTGAATCTCACAAATAGATAAGTCTACCTCATTGGCTTTTAGTGTTAAGTATAGTATTAGTGATTTCCATAAACAAGTTAAAAATCAACAAAATTAACACATTTCCAACATTCCCGACTTAACTATTCCTCGACCAAGAGGGAAACCGATTTGTTAGAGCTCTATTGCTCTGTTGCTATTCAACATCAATCTTAACTCTCATAAATAGATAAGCCTACTTCGTCGGCTTTTAGCATTAGGCAAAGTTAATTACTTTTCAACAAGTAATCGCATAATAAAACCATTTAGCCGCTAAGAAATTCTTAACCCCTTTACGAAAACATTTGTATATACTTTTAAAATACTTGAAAATACTTATAATAGGTTTTAAAACATTTATCCAAAATATTACTTTAAAGCAACAAGTTTGTAAAATCTATAAAACTGGGAAAAGAATATGTTTTATTATAAAAATCTCTTTTTTAAAAATTTACAATTAATTCTTAAAAATTCATAAAGACCTCAAACCACTTTTAAAATACTCTAATAATAGTTAGTAAACACTTGTAGAAAGAATTAAAAAAAATACTTAAATATCTTTTCAAACCTTTAAATTCCAAAAATCAAGTCTAAACGAGGCAGTTTGCACAAGTGCAGTTTTGGTCGTTTTTGAGATGTTTCTAACATTTTTACTATCCAAGCTTCTACTAGCGACAAATATACATATAAAACATTATAAATATGGGGATAAAATCCTAAGGATGTCTCTACAAAGTTCCATAGAAATTGCCAAAAACAAGGCCATTAACAACTGCATATATAGCTACTATCGCTATAAGTGCACTTTCAAATCCGAGTTATATTCAAACCTATGTTCAACTACAACCTATGTGCTTTGTTCCAATGCCTTTCTATATGTCATACAAGTCCATTCAAGTTCATTCAAGTCCGTTCAAATCCATACATATGCCACTTGTTTTCAAAGCAAGAATCAAAATCAATGTTTTCAACGTATGTCCAAGTCAATTTAAATAACTTTAACAAAACCAAACATAAGAAAATATGAGTTATATTTTCAATAGTGGTAGTTAGCTCACCTTTAACCTAAAAACAACCAAGTCCAAGCAACCTAAGCTCAACCTCAACCTAGCAACACCATTTCCTCCTTGCTTACTTTCTTTCCACTTGCTCCTTTGCCTCCTCCACTCTCCTTTTGCTCACGACTATGATAGGTGGGGGAAGTTTGTCTTTGCTTTTTCACAATCGAACTAGGTAGAAGGTGTTGTAATGTGGTGGTAAGGCTTCACTCTAAGTTTGAGTTGATTTGGATTTGAATTGCAAATAATTTGTTTTAGGAAATTATGAAGAAGAAGAAGACATGGATTTTATAACTACAAGCTTTGTGAATATGTGAATAATATACAAGGGTGTGCCCCTCCTTATATAGGATCAAAATGGTGCTCTTTAAGCTTGAATTCACCTTCTGCATGCCATGGAAGCCTTACGTCCTATCACTTCTCCATTAAGTCAATTCTCCTTTATGCTAATTACCATTATACCCCTCTCATGATAATATCTCTTACCCTAAAGGAAGCTTCTGAAACCTTCCATTTTTTATGAAGAGGTGTATCTGTTAATTAGTTGCTAATTTATTCATTTGATCATTAGACAAGTGCAAAAGAGTTCCAACAACTTATATCGATTGAAATGGACGTACCCCTCTCATGGATTTTATTTCTTAAGAGTTGTACCGACCGTTAAGAACTTTTGCCCCCAAGTCATAAGTTAAGCAATAAAATCATTAAATGGACGTAGACCAGAGTTTGCCGAACCACTATAAAACTCTATGTGCTTATTTCTTACTCGTTTTAATTTATTTTCTTCACTTTTTATTCTCTTCTACTTTCTATTGAGTGTTTGTGCTATTTTTGGTTCAGACATTTTGGTGTTTTCACTAGGAATTCACTTGAACTCGTTGATTTAAGACTTGGAAACATTTAAGATGACAAGATAATCAAATGGGAAGGCCGTTACCGGAGAAAATCAACAAGGGGCAACCGGGAGGCGTCCTCAGGAGCTCACCCCCCATCAATCTACAGAACTAGAGATGAGATTGAAACTATGATGAATGGACTGCAGGAAAGGATGATGTCATGTCAAGAAGAGATGATGGAGCATTTCTTCAAAAGGATGGGACAAACAGGAGCAGCTGGTGTCCTTATAACTCAGAGTCAGAGAACAGAAACCGAAGCATAGCTACTTGGAAGCAGAGTGGAGTGACTTGCAATAATCCCTGAGCCAACTTTACGGGTCGGTACCGACCCCCAAGTATGGGTCGGTATCGATCCCTAAAGGCAAGGGACATGGTTCGCGGTGGCCTAGGCAGGAGTGATGCACTTCCAGGAATTGATGTGGAGCGTTTGAACGTGAATTAGAATGCAGAAGCACGACCGGAGAAGTATGTGCCAGAATTCCCTCGCGGAATCAAGGGGCAAGTTGGAAATGCAAACTTGGGAGTTCCTTTGGATGACAACGATAGACTTGTTGAGATGGTGAGATAAGTTATGAGGGGTGGATTGCCTAATCAGAAAATGGAAGATGTGAATAAAAGTTCGTTTACCCCAAACATCTGATATGCTAGGAATCCGCCGAAATTCAAACAACTAACGTTGGAGACATGATGGAAAGTTAGATCCTACATTACATTTGATGATATACATCCAGTACATGGAGATGTTGGGGTCATCTGAAGAAGTTAAGGGACGGTGTTTGCATTTGTATCTGATGGATTTTGTTGTACAATGGTTTAGACAGCTAGAGAACAGTTCCATTAACACATGAGCCACGTTAGTAAACAAGTTTGTAAAGCAGTTTTGGGTCTATATCTCATGACCCAAGAATGTAATGACGTTAGCCAGCATGAAGCAGAGGGTCGGAGAGACCTTTAGGAGTTTTCTAACAAGGTTTAATGCAGTAGCTGGTGTAGTCGATAGGCCGGACCCTTCAATGGTTTTGATGGCGGCGGTTGCAGGAATAGCCACTAAGACAGATTTCAAGATTGCACTGGAGCGGGATCCTCCAAGGGACCTTATAGAATTTTATCATAAGGCCGAGAGATTCCTACGTCAGGAGGGCGCGGAAGCTGATCACGAAGAAGTTAATGCTGCGGATGGCGGAGGATCACCCGGAAAAGGAACCAGCAAAGGCAAAGGAAAAAAAGAAGATGGATGACAGTTTTGGTGGATCAAAACAGCAAAGGAGAGAACCAAAATTCTCTTCTTATATGGACTTAATTGAAAACCCGGAGCGGATTTATGGATACCAGGGGACAGATCTCCTATCGAAAGCCAGCAAGGAGAGAACCAACGGATCGTGAAAGAACGTCTGGAAAATATTGCCTATTCCATGAGCTAGATGGGCATAACACAAATGACTGCAGACATCTACAAGCTCATTTCGAGGAACAGGTCAGAGATAACCGATTAGAGCAGTATGAGAGAAATCGAGCTACAACAGTGGAATAAGAGCAGCCATCGACCGTGGTAAATCGAAACAACCTTGGATCAAGGTCAAGGAAGTCATCTCTTGATTGGGATGGTAGAGGATCAGGTTTGGTTCTCACACTCTATTTTCCTTTTTCAATAAACCACACAATAATACAATCTAGACACTTACTCGTGTATGGGATCTCGAATGGTCCCTAGGCACGCTTTGAGCTGGATGCTTGGCTGTAACCCCCAGAGAGGCAATTATCTTGATATTAGGATTTATGCTTTTATGTTTGAATTTGATTCTGTTAGATGAAACTTTGATTATTAAATCCACATTGAATGTGACGACTAATATTGATCGCTTTAAGTCCCTTCGAAAGGGCGGGGCCGATGTGCAAGGTTTAAGTCCCCTCGCTTGAGAGCGAGTGGATGGACTTATAATGGATTGATTGCTTTAAAGTCCCACATGACCGAAGTGCAAGAAGTAAGTCACCTCGCCTGAGTGTGTGCAGATGGGCTTGCTTGTCATTGAGTCCCCTTGCTAGAGAGTGAGTGGATTGGACTCAACAACGGTCCAAAGAGACCATAGATTTAATTAGCGGCCATGGATTTGATTAACAGTTCATAGAGACCATGGACTTGATTATCGATCCCGAACAGCCATGGATTTGATTACCAGCCTCGAACAGCGATTACCTCAGTTAACAGTCCAGAGAGACCACGGATTTACTTATCGGTCCCGAATGACCACAACCTCAATTAACGATCTGGAAAGATCGTAGACTTAACCATCAACTCTGAACAGCCATGAATTCAACTAACAATCTGGAGTGATCGCGGATTTAACCATCGGTCTTGAGCGGCCACAAATTCTACTTACGATCCAAAGAGATCGCGAACTTACCTATCAGCCTCAAATCGCCATCGATTCAATTAAACAATCTCAAAAGGTCGTAAACTTAATAATTGGCCTTAAACGGCTATGAATTTAACTAATGATCCAGAAAGATCATCCACTTAACTTGGTCATTAAAATGACCTAGAGAGATCAAACCTTGAAACATATACTGATTCGATATAAGAATTTGAATGCCTTGAAATTAGAACGAAAAAAGATAAATCTCGGATGAACACAGGACGATTTTTATATGCAATAACTGATTTTGATATGCAATAACTCTAAACGAAATTAGAGTGATAGCGATGTAAATCCCAAATGAACACGGGATGGTCTTGATATTTGATGTAATGGTTCCGAATGAAATCGGAATTATGATGATGTATAGACAACACTTAGGCAAATTCAAGAGTCTCAGGTTTCAACGGGTCTGGAACGACCCGTGATCTATAAGAGAGTTCAAAGGAACTTGACGATTCACCAAGATTAAAGCAGCCAAAGAGTTCGCTATCAAAGATTGGCATCACATGTGTTCTTGAGAAAAGAACACCTTCCATCCACAAGGCATGCTTTGGAAGGCAAGTATTATCCAGCCTTTTGACCATGCAGTAGACAAACAAACCTGACGAACTAGACTTCGAAGTTATTAAGACAAGAAGCCCGGAGAGATGACCATAAAACCCAAAAAACCAAAGTACAACCCAGATCACAACACAAATACCAAACCAGCACAAGATTACAAGGACACAAGGACCCCAAGTATAGGGTCGGTACCGACCTATCCCTAGGGGTCGGTACCGACCCATAGGACCTCCTCCCAAGGGTCCCATCTTTTGCATATGGGTCTCACTTAGTGTCTACAACCTGTTTCCAATGTTATTTTATTGGTTCAATGCAATTCTCTATCGATCTCTATGAACTCCTGAATCAACAACTCTGTTCTTCCACAACTCCGTCATTTGGACTCCAAAATAAATAATATTGGTACAAACAACTAAGGAATCATGAACTTAACCACAAGATGATCCGAAGCGAAGAGTTGAAGGTAGATGATTTGGCAATTTTAGGGGTCAGTACCGACCCCTACCCATGGAGTCGTACTAACCCGTAGCTGGCTGATGAAGTGACATCTACTTTCTTGGAGGAATTGGTCTAAATCTCCAGTAACAGCCTAGAGATATTTTATGTGAGATATTAGGCTCCCTACCTATATAAATAGGAAGGTAGGGCTTATTTTTTAGGATCTTTTGGCTCTAACTCTACTCTACTCTATATTCTTGTAACTCTGAAAATCTAAGTGTCAGAGTTGTACCAACCCCTAAGAACTTCTGCCTCCAAGTAAGAAGTTAAGCAATAAAATCATTAAGTGGACGTATGCTATAGTTTGTCGAACTACTATAAAACTTTATGTGTTCATATCATACTCCTTTTAATTTGTTTTCTTTACTTTTTATTCTCTTCTATTTTCTATTGGGTGTTTGTGCCATTTTAGTTCAAACGCTACATTTTGCCTCACTTAGAACATTTCGTCCTCAAAATCCAAATAAGAACGATAATCAAAGAAGATAGAAGAACAAGATGCATATATAGAGTACCGTTGAAACTATTTACAAACTAAACTGCAATCCAAATGTATGCTAAGTGACTCCACCTTAAGCGGTGCATATATTACAAAAGATGTACAATACTAAATAAGAAATCTCTAGTCTAAGAATAAATCTAGATAGGACTCTTTCAAACTATCATCTGTTTTCCACTTACAATCTCAAGCATCCTTACTCTATTGTACCTTGACTTACTTCATAACCCTAGTCCTCAATCGCTTCGTATCCCTATCCACAATATGAACAGGCTCTCTCAAAATAGTCAAATTTAGCTTAATTTCCAAGTCCTCCTGCTGCAATACTTCCACTATTATTGAAGGATCATGCACAAACTTACGCAAATACGACACATGAATACATTGTGCACACTTGATAGCCTAATCGGTAACTCGACTTTATACGCGAGTGTGCCAATCCTCTCTAGAATCGGGAATGGTACTATATATTGAGGAGCCAACTTCTCAACTCTTCCAAACCGGACAACACTCTTAATCGGAGAAACCTTTACAAATACAAAGTCTCCAACTGAGAACTCCAAGTCTCTACACCTCTCGTCTGCCCAGCTCTTATGTTAATTCTGCGCTTCTTTGATTCGCTTCTGAATCTCTATGACCTTATCCGACGCCTCTCGAATTACATCCGGTCCAAGCACAACAATCCCCAGGTTCTACCCAACGCGATGGAGATTTCTAAGGCCTTCCATACAACGCTTCAAATGGTGCCATTCCGATACTGGTCTGATAATTGTTGTTGTATGAAAACTCAACAGTGGTAAGTGTTCTTCCCACGAACCCCTAAAATCTAAAATGCATGCTCTAAGTAAGTCCTCCAACACTCGGTTCACCCTTTTCGTTTGTCCATCGGCATGTGGATGGTAAGCTGTACTCAAACTAATCTCAATCCCTAAGACCTCATGCAAACCCTTCCACAACTGGCTTGTGAATATCGGATCTCTATCACTCACGATATCACAAGGAACATTGTGCAATCTAACGATCTCCTTAACATATAACTTAGTCAAACTAGAAGCCATTCTCGTAGTCTTAACAGGTAAGAAGTGCGCGCCCTTGGTCAATTGATCCATAATAACCCACACACCCTTGTTACCTCTTCTCAAGCTAGGCAATCCATCGATGAAGTCCATGGAAATATGCTCCCATTTCCACTTACGAATATCAAGTGGTTGAAGCGGTCCAGCCATCTTCTGGTGACTACCCTTAACCTACTGACAGTTAGCACACTTGCTAACAAAGATAGAAACTTCCCACTTCACATCATTCCACCAGAAAGTACGCTTCATATCTTGATACATTTTAGTGACCCTTGGATGTATCATCAATAGTGAATGATGACTCTCTATAGCACCTCCTGCCTAATCCAATCAACCTAAGGAACACATAACCTTCTAGAACTTGCTTCCCCTTTGCAGCTGCAGAAGTGGAAGGTGCTGAAGTGAGTGCAAAACCTCGAGGTTGTTCCCCCTTCTGGAGGATCAAGCACTCCCTAACAAAATGGTTTGATTGATGGCAGTTGAAGCAGGCCCTTGGTGCAACTGTGCCTTGGCTGCATGTGGATCTAGCTTAGGTACCTTAGCAACCGGTGCCTTCACTAATGACTCTTTCGCCACTTGTTTTCCCCTAGCTGATGTACAATTCCTGACAAAATGCCCCTTCTTCCCACACTTGATACAAGCTAAACCAAAATATCTCTAAACAGCTAAAACTTCCACTTGTTGTCCCTAACCGATGCAGCCATAGACGGCTTCTGTACTAAGCTCTCAAACCTCAACCTCATGTTCACCAAATTCACATAAGACCCCAAGATGTGATTTGTCATATTACCCTTAAATTCTGAGCACATCCCTACGATGAACATCTCGTTTCTTTTCAATGGCGTATCTATCAAACCAAGCCCGAACCGAGATAAGGCAGTGAAACAGTTATCATACTCTGCCACTTTTATGGCCCCCTGCTTCAAGTCGATGAAGCTCTTAAATAATAAAGTCTTCCCGGCTTCTGGGACAAATTCATATCGAACCCCTCCTTAAATTGGTCCCAAGAGAAGTCGTTCTCTTAGACATCAACAGTGATAGAACACCAATCCATGGCTACGTCTGTCAGATGTCGTGATTCTAATCAACGCTTCATCGCATCATCTAACTCCATATCCCCAAATATTCAATCACCTAATTTGATCCAAGTCTGGACTTTTATGATTGTCTCCATACCACCAAACCTCTTACCTCCTAGCCTCTCATAATCGTTGTAGAGCAAAGCAAAATTCACCTAAGGCCTGACCTGCATGACCTCCTCTACAAAATCCACTCTTGGTTCCCCAACCATAGCAACATTCCTTGGTGCTCGATCTCCACCATTTGTGACGGTACTACCTCGACCACCTCTACTTCTACCTCCTCGAGCATTGGAAGCTCTAGTACTTATGATTTGTACTACCTGAACATTGCAGGATATATTAGGATATGAAAGGCTAAAGTTACTTCAAAGAAAGAGATTATTCATATGGAAAGCTGAAAAGGGGGTATAGGTTTATTGAAATACAAATACGCTCTTGTATATATAATACACTCGACTCATTCTAGAATGTCGCTTACCCAATTTCTAATGAGCCATACCCAACCAAAGCCAAGATGTTCACTCAACCTCAGGCTCTGATATCAAATGTAACAATCCAACTTTTCGACCCTCAAATGTCGACACTAATACATCCACAATATTCATGTGTCAAACAACCAAGTGCCGAAAAGTCAGAAAGTTAGGGTAAAAAAATAGAACAAGAAAGGAAGAACACAACATTAGAATCTCACAGCAGAACGATAATATATATAATATCAAAAGAATAGTACAAAGGTTACTCTAAATACAGGAATTTCAGAGTTACAAAATATAAGTACTATTATCAGCTTGGACATTTATAACTGTATATCCTCACAATGCTAATATATATAGTTAATATGGAACAACATAATTAGAAATAGATAGATAGTAGAATCCTCTAACTCGTCTTCTGAACTCTGAAGCATCCAAAAATTTTCCATACTCAGCCTACTCGAAAGAGTATGTGAGGAATTTAGGGAAAACAAAAACCAAGCGTCAAACATAAGTCCGGTATGAGAGAACTCAAGATACATGCAACATGTAATAGTAACTATTGAGACCGTACAGATTCCTGTAACATTTTCCCCTCCAAAGAAACCAGCCATTCATTTAGTTTAATATACTTATATGAGAGATAATGTCTAGATTGTAGAATATAAATCATATCGAATAACTATGGTGCTTACATTCATCACACCACAACATATTTAGGGTACAATCAAAACCGCTAAGGTTCGTTCACATATTGGGTTTTCCGTGGAGATATCTTCGGTCGACGTCAAATCCAATCTTTTGCACAAGGGTCAGAAACTACCTTCAAGCATCGTATATCTCTATATAAAATATACCTCAGAGGAAAACATAGCGGGTCCATGCCCTAACACTGATTCCAAATATCATCAACTCCCGCTAGCAAAATCGATAAGCATACTCTAGATATGGAGTTGATATACCTTTTGTGGATTTGAAAAGCCCTAAACTATGCCTTTACTATGTTTTCTATCATTTCCGATGTCGAGGCTACGTTCGGCATCTCTCACATGAGTCTTCATTACTCGAACAAGACATCAATCCCCAAATGGATTCCCACATCTCAAACAGATCACGAATCACTACATGGATTCGAACATCTCAAACAGATCTCGAATCTCCATATAGATTCCCTTTCTCAACCGCTTCCAAAACATTGAATCCGTATACTAGTATTGAAGTGGTATTCGGTTGGTAAAACACTTACCAATCCTGGACTCTCCAAAACTAATCGATAAATTTCCGGTTAACTCAATTCCGGTTCTCTTTGAAGTAAGTGAAAGCTAAATGCGTTTCGTATCAATACTCCTCTTCGGGGGTTCTCATTGGTATGAAATCGCGAAGCCTTTCAATTACTTCTTAAGTTAATATTAGGTCAAGTTCGATAATCAACTAATCGATTATCTAGTCAAAACAATTGCTTATGCAAATCAATATTCATATAGTTAACTCATTTTCGACATTTCAACTTAACTATTTCTCGTCCAAGAGTGAAACCAACCAACCATGTAAGTTAGAGTGCCGGTTGCATCAAAGTCTTGCCTAGACATTTCATTCTTAAATCATACAAATAGATAAGTCTACCTCGTTAGCTTTTAGTGTTAAGTATATAGTATTAACAATTTTCATAAACAAGTAAGAAATCAACAAGATTAACATGTTTTCAACATTTCCGACTTAACTATTCCCTGGCCAAGAGGAAAACTGGTAGGTTAGAGCCATATCGCTCCGTCCCTACTCGACATCAATCTTAAATCTCACAAATAGATAAGCCAACTTTGTCGGCTTTTAGCATTAAGCAAAGTTAATTTCTCCATCTTAATTGTTTTTTACAATGTTTGTTGGAACTACCCTACACTAAGTTAATTTTGAATTCAGGGTCTTTTATTTGTAAGACGGAAAATAAAAATGCGGATTCATATAAACATTGTTAGCAGATAATGACAATGTTGTCGTTTCAGTAATGCATTAAGTTTAAGATATAAGCAAACTGAATCAAAAGAATTTTGGTACAATCCGTCAATAATAACTAAAATCTGCATGAACTGTCATGTAAAATGCTACTAAAACTAGCATATATTCATTTGTAGTAATATATACTAATATACATGGCCAAATATGCTGCTATTGTTGTTGAGGAGGTAGCTCATGTAGAAAATTGTTGTTATTATAACAACCCGTAAAATTTCGATAATTAAAATTGTTGATTTAATAAAAAAATTGGTAATTTAATATTGAAGGAAATAAAAATTAGTGAATTGTTAATGAAGTAATACTAAAACGAAGGTAACAATGTTAATTAAAGCTAATTATTAACAATTGAAATGAAATTCCAATTAATTGAAATAATGTAAGTGTTATAACTTAGTTATAAATTAAATGTAAGTAAATAAATTTAAATGTTGTATAAACTTATGAATTAGTATATAATTAATGATAATTGGATAAAAACAGTGTTATATAAGCAATTGTAACATTTGTTTGTTAATAATAACTTATAGGTGTAATTAAAAGTTAATGGTAACAATTATTGTATATTACCTATTTATTTAGCCCGTTAGTTTAAATTGGAAATCAATTACAATAATTGTAATTTAATATTATGTTAATGTAAATTAAATTAATGTTTGGAAATAATGATAATTTTATTCATAATATGATAATTGGGAATAAAAAGAATGGAAATCAAGATTTATTAATTTATTGGGATTCAAATTATAATAATTGGATTAATTGCAAATAAATGAAATTAAATATTTAAATATTACATAAATGGAAATTTAGATGATATTGGGAAAATTAATGTACTCAGATATAAACCAATGTTAGTTATATCCTTACCATAATAAAGACTTGAATAACAAGGTTTAAAATTTAATAAATGGATTTTTGGAATTTTAATATATAATTTCTGAATTTAATGAAACTGAAATTAAACACTGAAATTGATGGATTAATAAACTTTAAATTGACATCTAAATTTGTTTAAATTATTGTAAGTGATTAAGAAATCAAAAATGATAGAAGTTGTAAATTATTAAAATTTAAACTGAAAATGTGATTTAATTTATTTATTTAATTAATGTGAAAATATCCATTTTGGCCACTGTCTCGGATTTCAACGAAACTAGTTTCATCGGATCCATAACGGTGAATTATTGTAGGATTCCAAGTTTCGTAACGATCGGACTTGTCATTTGATCGTACAGACTCGAAATGTGTAGAAATTAATTTAATTGAAATCAATTGAAATCAATTTGAAATAAACAGATTTCAACATAACTTATTCATACGATGAATTTTGAACTTGAAACATGTTCCATTGAATTTAAAAATATCGATAACATCCATTTTGATATATGGGATGACCCATTTTCATTCCGGAGGCAGAACGGGCTTTTCGGGTCGTTTATCGTTCAACTTTCAATCCAAATCAATCCGGTCCATTCTATTTTCAGCTTTGTCTATAAATACCTCGTTATAAATCCTAGCCACTCCTCACTCTCATTTGTCTGTAAGTACATTCTTTCTCAACTCTTCATTCCAATGGCAGACAAACAAATTTCTCCGTTCAAATCCAAATTAAAACCAAATCAAAAATTTCAAAATCCTCAAACTATATCGAATTATATATCGATTCGAAGCTCTCGAAGAGCGCAAGTCAATTCTATTGTTTGTTTCTCGATCTGAGTTTCTATGTGCCCAAAATTCGATGGTTTATTTTTGGCCATTCATCGCCCGTCGATCAACTTCATCTGATCGACGAATCGAGGTTACCAGAGTGTGGAGACTGTCGCACGCAGTGCATCCATGGAGTTTGGTGGGGTGTCAACGGTTAGATCGGCGGCTAAATTTGGATTAGGGTTACGAAATGCTAGCGGCGGCTGCATTTTCTGGCCGAGGGTGGTCGATCGCGGTGGCGTAGGTCGTGGGGGAAGGTGTCGGCGAAGGCGTGGGGGTTGTGGTCTGGGTCGTGGCGGGCTTCAGGCATCGAACGACGATGATGGAGATGGCGGCCTCACGATTGCTGCTGTGACATTTGGGTTCGGCTGCGTGCGTTAGGGTTCTGGAGGGAGACTATTCTCGTGGTGACGTAGCATCATCTTTATGGTCTTTTCCTTTCCTTTTCTTTTTTCTTTTTTAAATTTATAATCTAATATCGTCTAACAACCATAACTTTTGTATACGAGGTCTGTTTCACGCGCGTTTCATTCCGCTGGGATCGTATTCAAATTTCGGACATTTTGACGCTGGTTTGGACAAATTCTGAGACAGTTCAAATTTTGGGCTTATTTTGAACTTAAATTCAATTTAAATTCAAAGGTGAGTGTTTCAACCCACTCGCAACTTCTAAAATTTCTTATGTTTGTTAAATTTAATTTATGATGTGATTAGGAATTTATTTATGACTGTTTGGTATATTTTGAATTATCATCCCAGTTAATTTGAATTTATTTGAATAAAATCGTTATTTAATTTATTATTGAATATAAATTGCCAGTTTAATACTCGTTATTGATTATCAGTTCTATATTGAAATTTATTGATTGATTTGGATGATGATTGTGATGGATGTTGATTGTTGATGTTGGTTGAATGGATGTTGTATTTTATACCGTTATAAACTGCAAGTTCGTTATGGATTTTTATTTATTCGGGATTGCGGTTTGAAATGATATACAACCATAAAATGTTTAAATTGCGGATTGAAATGATAAATACCCGTATCACTTAACCCTAGGGTAGAAAATTATATACAGACACCGGATTGGTTAAATTAAATGATTTTAAAATCCTTAAATTTTTGAATTTAATCAGTTGATGTTTTGAAATAAAATTTGATTTATGTAAATTGAAGTATTATTGAAAAATCAAGTTTGTGTTGGAATGCGAATTGGTTTAAAAAGGAATTTCTTTAAGAAAGTAAATCAGAAGATTAAAGTTAAACTTTTATGTATAAATGAAATTCTATCGAAATTGAGTGATTGAATTTGTTTGAAAATAACTTTGAAATATGTTGAAGTTGGGTAATCCGTATTGATATTTTGAACATGGATTTAAACGATATGAAATTCGATAGTTTATTGAAATTTGGTTTGTCGATTTGGAAATTGAAATGAGTAGTTTAAACTGATATAAATTCCAAACTCATATTTTAATATAAACCGTTTTAAAATATATTTATAATTATTAAGATTTTCATATTTATTAAACTATTTAACTAATATTAACTATATAAATTATTTGACTATTTTAAACCAATTTAATTTATTTTAAACTAATTAAACCATTGTAACTTATTTTAAATCTAATTAATCTATTTTAAGCTATTTAATCTATTCTAATTATATTTAATCTAAATTAAATCTATTTAACTATCTTAAATCAATTTAAAGGTACTTTACCTAGAATTAAACTATTTTGGAGTATTTTAACTATTTATAACTATTTAAACTACTTTCTTCCAAATTCCAAACTAAGTAAAATAGATGGGTTTATATTCAAATTCTCGATTTTTAAAGTGAATATAACGTCGAAAATATTATGGTTTTTAGAATACGATAATTTGGTATAAATTGTGAATATGACTTTTGAAAGTTGCCTCATCAGCTTTTTGGGTGGCCTTTATTTTAGATTTACGAGAGGATTCAACTTCATCATTGAGCACTTGGATAATACGATCTTTTTTGGGCGAGGTCGATTTCTAACTTCTCAATTATTTTCACTCGCTCAAAAGCCACCGCCGACGCTTTATCCGCGGCTTTCATCCACTACTTGTATTGGGTATAAATATCATGGATGTAGTCATGCATCGTTTGTTCAGCCTCAGATGGGATTTTCTTTAAGTGAGGAGGGAAGATAAAGCCGTCGAACCAAATATTGGGGAAGTCTTTCTTCAGCTGGGCGATTTTGATCGCCCCTTCTCCCGTAGGCTCGGTAATAGCTTGCTCAGTAACAGTGGGAGCTGCAGCTTCGGTCCTGCGGCGTTGAGACTTAGACCTCAGAGTGTGAGAAGATTGTTTTTGGCATGGAGGCTCCGGGGGAAGTGTGCTGTGAGTAGAAGGTTGTGTAGAGACTCGAAGAGGTGGAGAGCGCGATCGGGATCGATATCTATATTCTCTGTCTATATCCATATCCCTCTCATAACGCTCTTGGCTGGGATAACCGCGATCGCAGTTTCTATCATCCTCCCTCTGACAGGACTTATAATATGAACTCGATGACTGGCGCACTGAACGGAAACTTCTAAGCATAGAATCTCACCTACTCATCGTGTCTGTAAGTAAAAGAAAAACAGAGTCAATAATCTCCCAAGCAGACAACTTAAGACTGGAAACCGTGTAGTGCCGTGAAGTGTATATGTGTGTGCTACCCCCGACCAACCGGTAATGTCGGCCGCACTTGTGGGGAGAGACTCGCTTAAATCTAGAGCACTTTGAAGCCCCTCCAATCCGGTGTCGTGTTGAAGCGACACATAGTCCAGAATCGGAATATCAGCAAGTCCTTCAAAGGGATTCTCTATCTGCGAGGGAAGAGCCTCCGAAACTCTAACACCGGAGGCTGGTAGGGACACTATTACGGATTTCCATCTCGAGGATTTGTGATGCTTGTGTGCAACTGCCTTGCCTTTTCTCCTTCCCTTTGAACCCTGAAAACTGTCAGAAGGCCCGGCTATGGGTTCATCGTTCGTGGGTGTGTTTTCCTCATCGCCCTCCTCATCTATTACGAACCCGGGCGCTTTACGCTTCACCCGCTTCGTCGGGGCTGCCCTAAGCGCTCCTTCAAGTCTTATGCTTTGTTTTCATTCGATTAGCCCAACGATCCTCAAGTTTCTGTCCGTTCGCACCGAGTCCAAATCTCTCATTTCGCTCGACACTTCCTGAAGAATTCGCACTATTTTTTGAAGTGAGCACCTTCGGGTCGTGGAATTGCAGCTGTAAAGGAAAGACGATATTAGTTTCAACATCAACTATGGCTATCTCGTTAACTACTGGAACAAGTGCAGCACTTACGTCTGGCTAACCGTCGACTAGCAAACCCGGGAGGGCATCAAACATAGAACCACTCAATTTTGAAATAACTAAGTCTAGTCCAGGATTCGGCCACCACTTGGCAGTTCCTAACTGCCTCTAGAAATGTGAACGAAGGACCGTCTCCCCGACTCTTAATGTTAAACAAATATCTGATCTCGATCGGGGTCGGGGATGAAAAAGATGCTCCATGAATACAATGAATAGACTGTTCAGCAGAGCGTATCCATTGGGATGTAATTGTGAGGGGGTAATTCTGAAAAAAGCCAACACTTCTCGAATGTACTGGTTGAATGGGGGGAAGTTTTCCAGCTGTGCACGAATGTCGATTGAAAGCCGTGAACCCTTCCGAGGGAGCATGCGGTTTGTCATTCGGTCCCGGTAATAAGACGTCGTCCAACGGTAGACCGTGCCTTAGGCATATTCTCCCCAACATATCTTCGGAGACGTTAGATGACACATAATCTTGTGGGTTCCCTATAAAACTAGCACCTGGCAGCTCTTCCGGAGCTGGATCTATAACTTCGACCGCGATGAACGGTATCTCTATTACTAATGGAGGTGGACTTTGAAGCTCTTGCTGCTGTGAACTTGTAGATTCCATAACTAATCAACTTATCAAAAACCATCATTAGATGATAATAAGCCCGTGTGTTCTCCAGTGTGAAGTGCGTGAATGTGTTGTGCAGTGCAGTGCTACATATTACTCAAGAAACTTCACGAAAATAAAAGAGAAATGTTCAAATGACAAGACTTCGAGATTCGACCGGAGCGACCGTCATCGCTGACCGTCGCAACCGCACCATTCAGGCTTTGGAGACCGATTCAAGTTAAAGTTCGTTAAATTTAGTTAAGTTACAATTCCGTCGATGAGCTTCGAGAGGTAGTCAAATATGCAGTGAAACGGCCGAGTCCAATTATGCAAAGTTGAAGCTCGTTGGAGTCAGATGTTCAAATGTGCAAAGGATTTTGTCTCCGTCAGGTTTAAACTTAGATCGATCTCCACATGGGCAATTCGTATCGATAGAAGAGGAAGCGCTTCATATTGATCACCTACACGTCATCTCGTATCGGTCGCCAAAAGCCAACTTCGTATCGGTAAAGGAGGAATGGATTTTGTATCGATCGGAAGCTCAAGTTCGTATCGATCAACTCCCGGGATTTCGTATCGATCACCTGATCTATTTTCATATCGATCATTTTGCCACCGTTCCGTAACGACAGCTTTGAGTCAATACAAAACCCCATAGTTTCGAATCGATACGAATTCCCTCTTCGTAACCTTCGGTTGCAAATCGACACGAATCCCTCTCCCCCGATCGATACGATTGTTATCTCCACCCTTCTCCTATCGATACGAAGTCAAGGCCGAGCAGTTCTTCCATGAACACTTCGTATCCCCACACTTCTTCTTCTTTAAACCCACTCGGGCATCACCTCAACCATTCTCGACCTCACTCTGGCCCATCTTCAGCCTCCACTTTACCAGAATAGGCCACAACGGCAAATGGAATGGCTAAGAGTTCGAGTCTCATCGTTTTTAACACGAACTCATTGATCTAATTACCTAAGTTCAGCAAGCAATTAGGAGGATTCGAAGCTTAGTTCAATTTAGAGGCGAGAGCGAGGTAGGTAGTTCTTCGGCTAGGAGCGATACGAAGGAAAAATGATATCAGAAAAGTAAAATTGAAATTTTTTTCTAAGTGCTGGATATTTATACCCATAGAAATGACCATTCGTCTCCCCGTTACCTTAACCGGTCGAAATGGTTTGTTCATCACATCGATACGAGGTAGTTCAGTCATATCTTCTACCCCATAAGTGGAAAACCCAATTCGTATCCAGTACTTGACCGAAACAGTTTTTCCAATCGATATGAGAAAATGCAGTTTCGTACCCATCCCCGAAAAAGAATCATGGATGACTCCATTCAAAAATTACATTGAGCACGGGACCCTGCCGGAGCGCAGGAGTGAAAAAAGACAGGTCCTTCGAAAGGCCTCAAGATTTACCATCCAGAGTGGACTCATGTACAGAAGGGGGTACTCGGTTCCCCTACTCTGGTGTATCGCTCACGATGAAATTAAACAAGTGTTACGCGATGTGCATGAAGGAGAATGTGGCGATCACACCGCGGGGCAAGCACTTGCCAAGAAAATACTTCGTTATGGATATTACTGGCCCACCGTGAATCGCGATGCATTAGACTATGCAAAGAAATGTGATAGGTGCAAGAAATACGCCCGAATCCCTAGGGCTCCTCCTACTGAGATAACACAAATGGTCAGCCCATGGCCGTTCGCGATGTGGGGCATCGACATCATCGGTGCTCTACCTCTGGCAAAAGGTGGGGCGAAGTACGCCATCATCGCAGTTGATTACTTTACAAAGTGGGATGAAGTCGAAGCTCTCGCTACCATTACAACGAAGAAAGTAATCAACTTTGTGGTTCGTAACATCATCTGTCGATTCGGTCTCCCACACACCATAATTACGGACAACGGAACCCAATTCGACAGCGCTGAATTCAAAGATTTCTGCAAACGATTTCACATCCAAAAGAAATTCTCCGCAGTTGCACATCCTCAAGCAAACGGACAGGTCGAAGAAGTTAATAAAGTTATAAAATCCATCCTGAAGAAACGACTGGAAAAGGTCGGGGGCAGGTGGGTCGATGAACTTCCTATGGCTCTATGGGCTTACCGAACAACCCACAAGACCGCAACCGGCCACACTCTATTCTCTCTTTCCTACGGTTCAGAGGCCGTTATTCCAATCGAGCTAGAAGTACCTTCTCATCGTGTGGCATACTATGATCCAAAGACAAATGCTATATTACTCGCTGAATCTCTCGATCTACTAGATGAGAAGCGTGAGGAAGCTGACTTGAGGGCAGCTGCGCATCGAAGTCGAGTCGCCCGATTGTACAATGCCAAGGTCCGTCCGCGAACCTTCGAACTAGGCGATCTCGTCTTAAAAAGAATCTATCCGGTTCCTTCACACATGAAGCCGACATGGGAAGGACCATATGTTATTGAACGAAGGCTCGGAGATGGCACATTCAAGTTATCAACCGTCGACGGTCTTACCCTGCCAAGAGCTTGGAATAGCGAGAGCCTTCGCCGCTATTACACCTGACAAGCTATCTTTATCCATTTAGTTTACTTTCCTTTTCTGCAATTTGTTTATGCATTTCAAAATTAGAACTTGTAATAAGGCAACTGACTTTGCCATACTTTCTTATTTCAGCAATAAAATGCAACCTCTTCGAGCCAGAGCTGTGATTTACTTGAAATACTTCATATGACCATCACTATGCACAGAGAGCTAAGTCTTATCATACGGTGGGATTTATTCAAATAGAGAGTGGCTGCGGTGCAACCAATCACTCCTTAAGTGAAACCCGAGCTCGGAGGCAAGCCATCACATCAAAGTCAAAAAAGGGATTGGTACACGACAACCCTTCATCAACTCCGAACTCCTAGAGCGCGAGTCGGAGTATAAACATTCAACTCCATATTCCCGAAGTGCGAAGTGGAGTATAAACATCCAAATCTGAATTCCCAAAGCGCGAAGTGGAGTATAAACACCCAACTCCAAATTCCCAAAGCGCGAACCGGAGTATAAATATTCAACTCCGTACTCCCAGAGCGCGAGTCGGAGTATAAACATCCAACTCCAAATTCCCAAGGCGCGAACCGGAGTATAAACATCAACTCCATATTCCCGGAGTGCGAAGTGGAGTATAAACATCCAACTTCGAATTCCCAAAGCGCGAACCGGAGTATAAACATTCAACTCCATACTCCCAGAGCGCGAGTCGGAGTATAAACATCCAACTCCGAATTCCCAAGGCGCGAACCGGAGTATAAACATCAACTCCATATTCCCAGAGTGCGAAGTGGAGTATAAACATCAACTCCGTATTCCCAAAGTGAAAAGCGGAGTATAAACATCAACTCCGAACTCCCAGAGCGCGAGTCGGAGTATAAACATCAACTCCATATTCCCAGAGTGCGAAGTGGAGTATAAACATCAACTCCGTATTCCCAGAGTGAGAAGCGGAGTATAAACATCAACTCCGAACTCCCAGAGCGTGAGTCGGAGTATAAACATCCAAATCCGTATTCCCAGAGTGCGAAGTGGAGTATAAACATCAACTCTGTATTCCCAGAGTGCGAAGCGGAGTATAAACGTCAACTCCGAACTGCTAGAGCGCGAGCCGGAGTATAAACATCAGTTCTGAATTTCCAAAGTGCAAGTCGGAGCATAGACATCGACTCCGGATTCCCAGAATGCAGAACGGGGCCTAAACACCAACTTCAAGTTCCCGAAGCATGGATCGAAATATAATTATCAACTCCAAACTCCCGGAGCGCGAGTCGGATTACAAATTCCAATTCCAAGTCCCCAGACAGCGGTCATATGATTGAAACTCAAGCCAGTGTGACCAACTGCCAGTAAACAAATGAGGATCCCCGGAGTGCGGATATGATCGTCGACAATCGGACAAGCACGAATAAACCGCTCAATCCCCGTTTGCCTTAAACGCCCATCCAGCGGCACTAGACTCGGCATGCTAGGAGAAAAAGGCAATCGCTGACTGATGTTTTACAACATACCACCAAGACTGGGGGGCAAGACTTGAGCATCAACCATTGACTGATGCAATACGACGTCAAAGTTCGACTCATTTCCCGGTCGCAAATCATGTCCACAATACCCGAATTTGGCGAACAGGAACGAACTTCATTCGGAAACTGAAACTTCCCAAGTGCAGTCCAGAAACTGAAACACTTAGACAAATACACAAGGACAGAAAAGAAGTCAAAAATGAAGAGTGTCATTTCTATTAATTATAGAAGAAGTTCGTGTACAAGTTTCCAAAAAATTCCTACTAGCAGTGGCCGAACCCGCATCTATACACGGCTAACAAAATACAAATCAAAATACACCGGGAGAGCATGCCTAATCTTTCTTTTTCCTTAGCTTCCTCCTCGATGTGGACCCACTGGAGCCATCTCCAATCTTCCTCTTCGAGCCTTTGCTTTTCGACGATTGGTCTTCAGGTGAGGGCATTATGTCAACGTCCTCCTCCGAACTCGTGTGAATAAGAATGCTCCCTATGGGCGGAGTCGGAGGAACGAGATCAATTACAGACGGTGGAATGGGCAGGCTGGTGAGAAAGACAGAACCACCAGGAGACATCATTCCGAGCGGGGCAGGTCCCGATGCTGCCATCCCACCTCCAAAGCTGCCGCCATAACTAGCTGCTGCCAGTTCAGCGTCATTCTGGGCAAACATCTCCTCTTCGGTCACTGCTTGAGCCCCGCTGGAGGCATCAGCAGTCGGCATTGAAGAGCTTACAGCAGGATCAGTTCCGCTCATAACAGATGGCAAGTCAGCACGAGGATCGCCGTGGCAGCGAAAAAGTTCATCCATCAGCTGCTCATTGAACACGATCGAACCCTCTTGCATATCATCAATCGGGGCAGCTGTGCTCACAGTGGTTGCCTCGGTCACGATAGCCTCCTGCGTCTGATATAATCCTTGAGTAGCAGGAGGCATGTGCGGCGCAACGTCAATCACTGGACAAGGAATAAAAGAATTGTTAGAAAATAAACTCGATCGAAGACTTCGACTCATGAAAGACATGTGGAATGTTCAGAGTACCTTCCTCAGTTTGGCTTGTAAGTGACGGGGCGGCTTCAGTCGCTGGCGCTGCAGTTGGAGACATCCGCGGCTGATCCGGATTATAGGCAGGAACAGCTTGAGGATCAGCCGCAGGCAAAGATCCAGGCTGGGTTGACACCGGAATGTCAAGACTTGCATCATGATGTCCAACCCCGGAGCCCTCTCCTATCTTCAGGTGCTGGGTGCCGTGCATCTCCTTCCCATAAGAGATTATTGAATCAT
This sequence comes from Allium fistulosum, assembly GCA_030737815.1. Lineage (NCBI taxonomy): Eukaryota > Viridiplantae > Streptophyta > Magnoliopsida > Asparagales > Amaryllidaceae > Allium > Allium fistulosum. The sequence continues at coordinate 1,005,693,198 of CM060905.1, forward strand.
GGAGAATCTTCTTTTCGTCATCAGTTAACAGACAATTCTCGAGCTCGAATTCATCCACAGACTCACCCTGGTGCGCCTCTTTCTCTTCCTCAACCAGTCGGCCCCAAGCACTATGGAGATGCGTCGAATAATCATCGAGCCAGGCCAGACCCCTGTGCCTCAGCACGTTAGCATTGTAAACAACAAGGAGGTCCTCAATGTCGGCGTCTAACCTGGACTCGGCCAACTTCACCCTCTCCTCGACCTCAGTCTCCACTTTCTAGACTTTGGCCACCGCCGCATCCCGTTCTTCCCTGAGCAGAACAGCCTGATCGCACGCCTCCTGGGCTGCGTTGTTCGCGTCATCTTTTTCTTTGACCAAGCTGGCGAATTTGGCTTTTAGTTCATTAAGCTCCTTGACCGCCGCATCCCGCTCGGCGATAACTTTGGTATTCCGATGGCCCATCTCCTCCACCAGGGCAACGTGTGTCTGCCCCAACCTCTCCATCTCCGCCTTCGCTTCATCAGCCTTCTTAATGGCCTCAATCTCAGATTTCCGAGAAGACTCGGACTCAGCAGAGAGTACCTGAATAATACGATCCCTTTTCGTGAGCTCGGTCTCCATCTTCTCGATCTCTTTAGCCCGCTCGAAGGCCACTTTGGAAGCTTTTTCGGCAGCCTTCGCCCACTCTCGATATTGGGTATATATGTCGTGGACAAAGTCATGCATCGTGCCTTCTACCCCTGATGGAATTCTCTTCAATTAGGGAGGGAAAACATAACCGTCGAAGCAAATATTAGGAAAATCCTTCTTCATTTGAGCCAACTTAAGGGCCCCTTCTCTAGTGGGATCAGCGGGGACCTGCTCTGTAACCATGGAAGATGTAGTCTCGACTCTCTGGAGATGAGTCTCAGATCTGGAAGTGTGAGAAGAAGGCCTGTGACAAGGAGGCTTTGGTGGATATGAAGTTTTAATGGGAGGAGGAGATGGAAGCCTAGGAGGAGGAGAACGTGATCTAGACCGGCGTCGGTATTCTCTATCCCTGTCACGCCCATACCTATCCTAACTAGAGTGCTCACGATCGCAATCCCTATCAGAATCCCTCCTGCGGGAATCGTAGTAACCAGAAGCCTTTCGAGCTGAATGAAGACTGTTCAGCATTGATCCTCTTCCAGACATAGTACTTGAAAATGAGAAGCGAAGAAAGAGTTAGCAACTTCCTAAGTTAGACGAAGTACAGTTATGGATCATGTAGTGTAGTGAAGTGTATGCATGTGCAATCCCCCGACCAACCAGAAATGTCGGCCGCACTCATAGCAAGCGACCCCCTCGGTTCAAAAGTACTATCAAGCCCTTCCATCCCGACGTCGTGTGGAGACGACACGAAATCCGGGATCGGGATATCATTAAGCCCTGCAAAAGGACTCTCCATTTGCGGGGGAGGAGCTTCTGAAATTCTGATCCCCTGGAAAGGTAAAGACACGACGACGGATTTAAATATCTTAGATTTAGGGCGTTTGTGAGCAGCGGCCTTGCCTTTTCTTCTTCCACCCGAGTCCAGGACATCGGCAGAAGGCCCAGCTGGAAGCTCGGTATTGGTGGGCGTTCTTTCTGGGTCAACTTCTTCGGTGATCACAACTGCGGGCGCTTTGTGCTTCACACGTTTCTTCGGGATCACTCTATGTACCACTTCCAGATGTATGCTCTGTCTCCGCTCTATTAGCCGACAGCCTTCAAATTCCTGTCGGTCAGGACTAAGTCTATGTGCCTTTCTTCGCTCGGAAACGCTTAAAGAATCCGAACAAGCTCTCTGAAGTACGCGCCATCGAGACGAGAGATTGCAGCTGTAAGAAGGGAAAAGTGTGTCAGTTTTTGAAGTCAGTTACTAGTATCTCAATGACTCAAGAGAGAAGTGGCAACACTTACGTCTATCCAACCACCGCCCAGCAAATCCAGGGGGCACCGAACGTAGAACCATTCGGTTTTATAATAACTTAGCCTTCCCCAGGAGCCCTGTACAATGTGGCAGCTCCTGACCGCTTCCAAGAAGGTGAAAGAGGGGCTGTCTCCATGGCTCTTGACATTGAATAAATATCGGATCTCGATCGGCTTCGGTGGTCGAAAAGGATCTCCATGAAGAGAACAAAGATGCTGTTCAATAAGGGGTACCCGTTGGGATGTAGTTGAGATGGAGCTATGCCAAGAAACGATAACATCTCCCTTATATAGTCATTGAACGGAGGAAGTGTCCCCGCTGTGCAAGCGTGACGGTTGAAAGCGGTATACCACTCCGAGGGATTGTGTGGCCTGTCAGTGGGCCCAGGAAGTAGCACGTCGTCAAGCGACAAACCATGCCTTAAGCAAATCCGTCCAAGCATATCTTCAGAGATACCCGACGGCACGGAATCTGATGGATTGAGTATAAACAGAGCACCCGGACGCTCATCCGGAGCTGGCTCTATGACTTCGGCTTCGATAACCGATATCTCTATGGTTGGAGGAATAGAACTTGGAATTTCCGGCTACTGAGAGCTTGAATGGTCCATGACTAGCTAGCTTATAAAAAATCATTGTTAAACTGACAAATAACGCTCGTGCATCCCCCAGTGTAAAGTGTGTGAGCGTGTTGTGCAGTGCAGTACTATATGTTATTTGAGAAGATCAACAGGATTGAAGGAAGCGTATGAACGAGGAGACTTCGGAATTCGGTCGAACGGACCATCATCGTTGACCATCACAACCATACCATCCTACCATTGACTATCATTTCAGGTCAAAGTTCGTTGTCATTTTTTATAAGTTGTAGTTTCATCGACGAGCTTCGATAGGAAAATCAGATATGCAGTGAAAAAGTTAAGTCCAGTTATGCAAGTTTGAAGCTCATCGGAGGCAATTGTTCAAGTATGTTAAAAATTTCAAATTTTTGGACGACCAAAATTTGTATCGCTTACAAGAGCCGTGTTCGCATCAATAGGCTATGTTCATATGCATATAAGTCAGACTCGGTCAGAAGGTTGGCATGCAAAATTCGACTCAAACCAGGAGGACCCGATTCGAAATCCACAGTTCGATTCGCCCCTTCGACTTGGTCCCAAGATCACGAGTTCGACTCGATCCCAAGACCACGCAATTCGACTCGCTCCCCAGGACCATCGAGTTCGACTCGCTCCCAAGGCTCTACACTTCAACTCGATCCAGAGCCATCGACTTCGACTCGCTTCGAAGCTACCCACTTTGATTCGATCAAAGGCCATCGTTTCAAATTGATCAAACACAACCCCTTCGTATCGATCCATAGATTCAGGGCGTTCGACTCGATGCGAAGCTCCACCATCGATCGATACGAAAGCCTCAACCTCATCCTCTCAAAACCTCCCACTCCAGATCGACTCGAAGCTAAGATCCTGAAACTTTCGATCAATCACAACTCAGGTTGATTTAGTGCTAGAAAACCGAGTCTCATCGTTCACGCGTTATATTCGTTTAATGGGTTACCTAGATCTGTCAGATTAGTTCGAATAAGTGATGGTGTGAATCGATTCGAAGGCAAGGATTTTCGTTCTTTCTTCTTGAGTCTCAGAGCGATACGAAGGCAAGGAAGATAAGGATGAAAAGTAAAAAGTGAAAAAATGGCTAAGTGCCAGGTATTTATATGGACTCGAAAGTAAGGGGAATAACCGATTCGAATTCCAGTGGGGTCGAATACGTGCTTCGACTCCCTCTTCAGCGCACTGATGCAGAGCTCCCTTTTGTGTCGCTCCTTCGACTCCATCCCCGTGACCAGTTCGACTCCCTCATGCAGCAATGAAAGACATCACTTCGACTCCGTCTTTTCCACGACTCTCTCCCCTGTCTCCGGTGCGTTTCGACTCCCTCTCCAGTGCAGCGAAATAAGCAGTTCGAATCCATCAGGGAAGCGCCTTTCGACTCGCTCCATTTCGACTCGCTCGGGTCACGTCCATCATCGAGTCAAACAAGCACTTCAAGAGGATCGTTACGAAGGAACATTCAAAACCAACCGTCAAGCGTTGTTGCAACGAATTCCACATCGGTTCAGGAGAGGATCAATACGGAATTCAGAAAACAATAAACTGACAACGACTCGAGAACGTACGAACGTCAGCGGGAGTCAGAATAACATATATGCATGAATGTCGGACTAACATCCAATATTCCCGATTTTCATAAATCAGAAATTCATCTAATAATGATTACAACAGCAAACGGGTAACCACTAGCATACATCAATCAGTTGCAACAATACATGGTACAGTAGTCAACGGTTTACATTATCAAGAAGAACGGTCAAAGGTTACAACTTTCATCGAAAAGACGATAACTATTCAGAGTAAAGACTGCAGCACTTCAAAGCACATCATGTTTTCACAAGACGTGCTTTGGAGGGCAAATGTTATCCCGCCTTTTGGCAAGGCCGTAACACCAAGGAATTGACTAGTAACCAGTGACGGTCCGTCCCAGAGATCAGTTATATACGGGATTACTACAGATATCGATGAATTTTGTGCGAGTCCGGATCGAGCCAAAATTGGTAGGACATAACAAGCTAAGCCATGGGAGCCAACGTTCAAAATCTCAAGACAATCTGAGTTCGTATGCTCAAGTTATGAAGGATACAAAATTGGATGAAAATCAGTCACCATTCGACTCGCTCCTTCGACTCGCTTCGCAACACCCAGGAGAAGCCAACTTCGACTCGCTCCATGCCCCTCAGAGCTACTCAACTTCGACTCGCTCCACACCCCTCAGAGCTACTCAACTTCGACTCGCTCCATGTCCCTCATAGCTACTCAACTTCGACTCGCTCTAGTTTGAAACCCTCGAAAGTGCATACTTCGACTCCACTGCTCAAACCTCCCAGGACGCTCCATTTTGACTCGCTCGACCAACACTTACTTCGACTCCACTGCTCAAACCTCCCAGGATGCTCCATTTCGACTCGCTCGACCAACACTTGCTTCGACTCGCTCGACCAAATGCTTGCTTCGACTCGCTCGAAGCAACATCCAGGACAGAGTGAGAATCGAATGCCACGCCATCGATTCGAACGGAAGCGAGTCGAAACGGGAAGCGAGTCGAAGGAAACAACCTGCCGAGAACTCCATTTCTTATCGATCATATCTCCCAATCTCCAAGTCCAAATGCTATGAAATTTTCACAGAAGACTACGTGCATGCTAAAGAATATCCACGCCAAATTTCGACTCCATTGGATGAAATCTCGAGCGAGTCGAAATCTGCTCGTGTCGATCACGGATCGGACCGAAACTTCACGGGCTTGGGCGTGCGGGCCTGGTCACGTGCCAGAGAGGGTCTCCCGAGATCTGGGCGAAATACCAGCCTCCTACACCTATAAATAGACCCCCAAAGCCAACAGAAAAGGGGTTCTTCTTCCTTTTTGAGATCTCCAACACTCGGACTCTGCCAGATCCAGATCTGAACTCAATGACTGCTGCCACAAACGAAATTCACTACTACAAATCATAGTTACCTCTTGTAATTCATTGCATTCACTTGTAAACATCAAAGGAAGATCAATAAAACAAACTATTTCTTAGTGGACGTAGGCTATACGCCGAACCACTCTAAACTCTTGTGTCTCCCTGCACTTTAATTATTCTCACTTCTGAAATTTGGAGTTTTTGTTAGATAATTCCTCTTTTTTCATTTAATTTCTTCACTTTATCTCTTCAAAGACTTTCGAAGAGTGTTGTGCCCAATTTTGGTACAAACAATTCCATTCTCCCCAAATCACATATATCAAATTCATCCCATGTTCGTCCATGATTTACCCAATCTAGTCTAATTACAAGGCGTTTAAGTCCTAAGGTCAAGTCAACGTCCATTCTAGGGTCCGATCTCTTCGAATCGTGTATCATCATCCAATCTAGGGTTCGATCTCTCTAGGTCATTTAACATCCAAATTAGGGTTTGATATCTTTGAATCGTTTAACATTTAATATAGGGTTCGATATCTCCGGACCATTTAAAATCCAATCTATGGTTTGATTTTTCCGGATCCATTCTGAGTCCAATCCATTCGCTTTCTGACGAGGGGACCTAACGTCGAAGCAAGTCCATCTGGTCATTCTCCGATGAGGGGACTTACTCTCATACAAGTCTAATCCACACGCTCTCCGACGCATTTGGACTTTATAGTCATTGCCCCGTCTCTTTAGACAATACTACCATGTTCAATCAATCATCATGTTCCAGTGGTTTTGAAAATCAAATATTCAAATTAAAGCATCAAACAAATATCCTAAACATTCATCTCAAACTTCTAACTCAAAATGTGCCTAGAGAACAATTGATGTCCCATACACATGTAAGCGACCCAAGGTTATTTCTGTCTTATTTATTCAAAATAGAAAGTAAGTATGGGAGCCGAGCCCAACTCCTGCCCATTGTCGTTTCACAGTGTAATCGCTGCAGATGACGGTTGATCCGACTGCACCACTATAATTTGGTTCCTTACGTACCGCTGTAGTTGATTACTACGAACCAACTCTTCTATGAGATCACAAAGGCATCGGTGCTCGTTCATCTCATGCCCATCCATCTCGTGGAGAGGGAGAAATCTTCCAGACCTTTTCTCCAGATCCATGGGTTCCCTCTTGGCTGGCTTTTGGTAGGAGATCTACTCCATAGTATCAAGATAAATTCTCTTCGAGGTTTCAGTTAGATCAGTATAAGAAGATAATATATGTTTCCTACTGGTCACTTCAGTCCTCCAAAGCTGTCATCAGCTTTTTGCTTTCCTTTGTCTCTACCGTATCCTGCTTCGGACGGTCCTTTATCATCCATAATGTTAACCTCAACATTATTATCCAAAAATGGCACAACACTCCGGTATCAAATGAAAGCACCAAAAATGTAAATTTATCATAATAATCAAAATAAACAAGAACACATAAGCACTTTTTATAGTGCTTCGGCAAATACTCCCACCTCTTCCCACTTTATTCTTATTATTTGATTGATTCCCTCTGAAATACAATGATTATAACTCAAATCCAATCACAATCTAGTACATCTCAGATTTGGGAGTGTTATCTTGCCTTTTGACCAAGTAGTATACAAACAAACTTGACGAGTCAAACTTCAAAGTTATCAAGGCAAGATGCCCGGAGAGATGATCATAAAGCCCAAAACTCAAGTACAATTAAGATCACAAAGCAAATACAAGCCATCCCAAAAAAGGGAAAACTCAAAATCCAACAAGGAGTTGGATCGGTGCTGGTCCAACCCATGGATCGATACCGATCCACGAAAACTCCACCAAACTTTCCCCTACTTCCTCTATCAACTTTATTGATGATGGAAGCCTATTCCAAGTGTTATTTCATCGATCCTATGCAATTCCCTATCGATCACCATGAGCTCTTGAAACTAGCAACTTCATTCATCCATAGATCCATCATTTGGACATAGAAACAAGCAAATAATGGTGCAAATAAGTATGGAATCACGAATCTAACCAAGAGTCAAGCTTAAATAAAGAGCCCACAACGACCAATTTGACTATCCTATGGATCGGCATCGATCCAGCCCATGGACGGTACCGATCCATAATTTTGGCTGAGATGGCATCTATATTTTCTGGAGAATACGTCTCGGACATGGAGGATGAGGTGGAGATCTTTAGACGAGATTTTAGGATTCCAACCTCTAGGAGGGCAGGATCATTTTTAAGAATCTTTTTGGCTCTCCCTCTTACTCTAATTTCTTGTAATCACACTCGGATTTATATCGATCTGTAACAGATTTATACTGATCCATAAGAACTGTACTACAAAACCAACAGTGTAATAAAGGGAAACATGAAGTGGATGCTGGCCAGAGTATATTGAACTACTATAAATCTTATGTGTTCTATTTCTTGCTCATTGTTCATTTACTTTCTTCACTTTTCATTCTCTACTCAATCTATTAGGTGTTTGTGCCATTTTTAGTTCAAACATTTTGGTGCTTTCACTAAGAAACCACTTGAGTTCACTAATTTAAGATTTAAAGAAGTTCAAAAAGACTAGACAATCAACTTGGAAGGCAGTTGCTGGAGGAAACCAATAAGGGGGCAGCTAAGAGGCATCCTCAAGAGCTAACCCCTCATCCATCCACATAACCAGGGATAGGATGGAAACCATGATGAATGGATTGCAAGAAAGGATGGTTGCTTGCCAAGAGCAAATGATGGAGAGTTTCTTCAAAATGGGACAAATAAGAATAGCCAAAGTTGCTGCAAACCAAAACTAAAGACCTAAAGCTGAAACAAAGTACTTAGAAGCGGAGTAGAACGGACCAGAGCGAACCCCAGATCGATCATACGGATCAGTACCGATCCATAAGCATAGATCAGTATCGATCCACAAGGACTCGGGAGCATGGGTTGTGTTGGCCTAAGAAGAAGTGATGTGCGTCATAGAAATGATGCGGAGTGTTTGAATGTGAATTGAAATGTAGATGCATGATCGGAGGAATATATTCCATAATTCCCTAGTAGAAACGGGGGGCATGCTGAGAATACTGACCCGAGAATTCCTTTGAATGATGATGACGGACTTGCTGAGATGGTGATACAAGCTATGAGGGGTAGATTGCCTAACTAGAGCCTAGAGGATGTGAGCAGGAGCCCATTCACTCCGAATATTTGATACGCTAGAAATCTGCCTGATTTCAAGCTACCTACGTTGGAGACATATGATGGAAAGTCCGATTGAATAGTTTATTTGATTAGGTACATCCAACAATGGAGGTACTGGGTATGTCTAAAGAGGTCATGGGGCGGTGTTTCCCTTTATATCTGATGAATTTAGCAGCGTTATGGTTTTGACAACTGGAGAACGATTTCATAATACATGGGCTGAGCTAGTGAACGTATTTGTGAAACAATTCCGAGTTCATAGTTCATGACCCAAAAATATAATGACATTAGCGAGTATGAAGTAGAGGGCAGGAGAAACCCTCAGGAGTTTTTTGACAAGGTTCAATGCGACGACTGACGCAGTCAATAAGCCAGACCCTTCAATGATTTTGATGGCTATGGTTTTCGAAATAGCCACTAAGACGGATTTCAAAGTTGCTTCAGAATGGGATCCTTCGATGGATCTTGTAGAATTTTATCATGTTTCTAAGAGATACCTATTTCAGGAGGACGCTAAGGCTGATCAGGAAGAAATCAATGATGTAGATGGCGAAGGACTGCCCGAAGAAGGATCCAGCAAAGGCAGAGGAAAACGAAAGATGGATTATGGCTTTGAAGGATCAAAACGACAAAGAAGGGAACCAAAATTCTCTTCTTACACGGATTTAAATGAAAATCCTGAGCGGATTTATCTGGATACTAGGGGCCAAATCCCCTATCGGTAACCAACAAGGAGAGAGTCGTGAAAGTACATCCTTAAAATATGCATATTTCATGAGTTGGATGGGCATAATACAAATTATTGCAGACACTTGCACGATCTAATCAAAGAACAAGTTAGAAACAACCAATTACAGCAATATGTGAGAAGTCGAGCTGTGGTGGTGGAACAGGAGTAGCCACCAACTGCAGCGAATGGAAACTGCCTTGGATCAAGGCCGAGAATGGTTATCTCTTGATTGGGATGGCAGGGAATTAGGTTCGGTTCTCGCACTCTATCTACCCTTTCAATAAATAATGTAATAATATAGTTTAGCCACTTAATCGTGTATGGGATCTCGATCATTCTCTAGGCACTCTCTGAGATGGATGCTAGCCTGTAATGCCCGGTGAGCTGCTATCATGGTATTTGATTTTATGTTTCTTCATATTTGAATTCGATTCCATTATATGAATCACTGATTATTGAATTCACTTGAACGTAATGAGTGAAATTGATCGCTTTAAGCCCTGTCCGAAGAGACGGGAACAGAGTGCAAGAAGTAAGTCCCCTCACCGGAGAGTGCATGGATGGGCTTGCTTGTCGTTGAGTCCCCTCGCTGAAGAGGGAGCGAATCAAGCTTTAGAAAGGGTGCGGAAAGACCATGGATTTAATTATCAGCCCCGAACGGTCATAGACTTGTTTAGTGGTCCGGAGAGACCACAAATTTAATTATCAGATCCGAATAGTTATAGAATTGATTAACGGTTCGGAGAGACCACGAATTTAATTATTTGTCCCGAACGACCATCGATTTGATTAACGGTCCAAAGAGACCATGGATTTACGTACCGGCCGCAAACGACTATGACCTCAATTAACAATCCCGAGAGATCATAGGTTTAACTATCTTCCCAAAACTACCACGGATTTGATTAACGATTTGAAGAGATCGTCCAATTGACTTAAACATTAAACAACCTAGAGAGATCGCACATTAAACTAAACATTGAATGATCCAGAGAGACGTGTGTTAAACTAAATATAAAATGATCCAGAGAGATCGAACCTTAGAATAGATTTAGATTTGAAAAAATGATTTGAATGCCTTGTAATCAGAATAGAATTGATAAGTTTCGAATGAACACAGGATTGTTTTGATATGAGATGTAATAACTCCGAACGAATTCAAAACGATGATGATGTATAGACTATACTTAGGCAGAGTCTAGGGTCTTAGGTTGTAACAGGTTTGGAATGACCCGCGATTGGCAAGAGAATCCGAAGGAATAAGATGATTCATAATAGCTTGATCGGTTGATAATCAGAAAATTCAACTGCTAATATCCCATCGACTTCAACATTTGTTCTTGAGCAAAGCATACCTTGCATTCGCAAGGCGTGCTTTAGGGGATAAGTGTTATCCCACCTTTTGACCAGGTGGTATACAGACAAACTTGAAGAGTCAAACTTCAAATTTATCAAGGCAAGACGCCTGAAGAGATGATCACGAAGCCTAAAACTCAAGTACAACTAAGATCACAAAGCAAATACAAGTCCATACCAAAAAGTGAAAACTCAAAATCCAACAAGGAGTTGGATCGGTGTCGATCCAACCACTGGATCGGTACTGATCCAAAAAACTCCACTAAACTTACCCTCACTTCCTCTATAAACTCTACATGATGATTTAAGCCTATTCCAAGTGTTATTTCGTCCATCCTATGTAATTCTCTATCGATCTTTATGAGCTCTTAAAATCAGCAACTTCATTCATCCATTGATCTATCATTTGGAGTTAGAAACAAGCAAATGATGATGCAAACAAGTATGGAATCATGAAGCTAACCAAGAGTCTGGTTTAAACAAATAGTCCACAATGACCAATTTGACTATCTCGTGGATCGGTACCGGTCCAAGCCCATGGATCGGTACCGATATATGATTTTTGCTAAGGTGGCACCTATATTTTCTGAAGAACTTGTCTCGGGCATGGAGAACGAGGTGGAAATCTTCAGGCAAGATTTTAGGCTTTCTACCTCTATAAATAGGAGGGTATGGCTAATTTTTAAGGATCTTTTTGGCTCTCTCTTACTCTAATTTCTTATAATCACACTTGGGTTTATACCGATCCGTAATGGATTTATACTGATCCATAAGAACTATACTAAAAAAATAGTATAATAAAGGGAAACTTGAAGTGGACGTAGGCCAAAGTACGCTTAACCACTATAAATCTTGTGTGTTCTATATCTTGCTCATTTTTTATTTACTTTCTTCACTTTTCATTCTCTACTCAATCTATTGGGAGTTTGTGCGATTTTTGGTTCAAACAGGGAGCGTTTTAGGAAAGAAGACGATAAACAAGAATTAAGGTGTCAAAAAGTCCTCTCCTAGTTATAGGTAGATTGCTATTTATAGGCAAATCCCTGTTGTAGTCTCGCTGTCTAGGTATGAAAACATCACAATTCCAAGATCCAAATATCCAGGCATGAAGACCAAGTCATCGAACATGATCTCCAAGTAGAAAAATCAACTCGGTACCGACCTGATTTTTCCATCATTCTTCAAGTTTTCTCAATTTTTTAGCTCTCCTCATCGACCTCTTGGCAAATGAAGTCTTTATTTCAGGTCGGTGGTCATCAAAATTGGTTGGTACCAACCTGAATCAGGTCGGTACTTTCTTGAAATTTTACATCCAAAGATCATTTTCTCTTCACGCTTAGGCTCCTTTCATCCATCTATTGTCATTCCAAGTCTCTGAATCAGATTGGTGCCAATCAAATCAGGTAGGTAATGACCTGATGTGGCTCTTCAGAATTCCATCAAACCTTCCTGAATTTCTTCATATCTTCATTCTAGATAGTTCTAATTGTGTTGAAATGAATCATGTGGGTACCAACTTGAACCAAGTTGGTACCAACCTAATTTGCATTTCTAAAACTTAGCCAAATCTTTTGTTTCTTCAATCTTGACATCTTTCAAGATCCTCGACACATTCCTTCATCAGTTTGCAGTCAATTTCATCTGTTTGAGTCTATTCCGAGACAGTGAAAAATTTGGTTATAACAGGGAGGTACTCTTGTCACAAACTTACATACCAACCTGATTCTTAGATCACTGACTCCATCGTTCTATACATTTATTTGAATTTCATTATAAATTCATTGAAGTGTACTTTCGTGGATCTTAATAATATGTTAAGGATGACTGAGAGTACATTCACGAAAGAACCAAGTGTGGTACTCACACTTAAGGGCATATCTTCCTCGGATCGTTCGAAGAAGAGAAAGCATAGGTCAAAGGGAGGTAAGAGTAAAGGTAAGGCTAAGAAAGAGAAATGTGTATGTTACCATTTCTTTAAAAGGGGACAGTGGAATAGGAATTATCCAGATCATTAGAAGATACTCAAAGAGAGGCAATCCAATACCGCTCCTAAATGTATTTTCTTAGAAAATTGTTAATGTACAAGTACTTTATCTTGGGTATTAGATGCTGGATCTAAAAATCTTATATGTAATTCGTTATAGGGACTTAGGAACAAGAAACTCATAGAAAGATGGATTATGGGATTCCAAGTTGCAAATGGAGCTATAGTTACCATAGGAGTAGAAGATTACCATGTGAAGCTTGCTAGTAGACATGAACTAGTTTTGTATAATTGTTATTTTGTACCAAACTTTATTAGTGGAAAGATCTTTGTTTTCCATTTCCCATTTGACGGAAAGCTGTTGTAATTTTATTTGCAATGACAATGTAATGAATAATTATTATTATAATAAAATTGTTTGCTTGGTACTCTTAACAATGGCATTTATATACTTAATATAATCATGTATTTGATATTGAAAATAATAATGCATCTAAAATAAATTACAGCTACCTTTGGCATTATAGACTAGTCCATATAAGTTAGAAACGATTGAATAAGTTAAGAAACCAAGGGTTTCTACCATCTGTTAGTTCTGAATCATTTGATACTTGTACATCATATCTTAAAGGTAAAATGGCTAATACTCATTCAGTGGGAGCAATGAACGATTTACTGAACTCTTAGAACAAGCACAAACAGATGTATGTGGTCCTATATCTATAGCTACCAAAGGTGGATCTTTATACTTCGTTACATTCATCGATGATTTATCAAGATATGGATATGTGTATCATATGAAACATAAATCAGAGTTATACGATAAATTTATAGAATATAAGAATGGAATTGAAAACTTGATGTTTGCATAAGAAAGGGACAAAGACCTCAATTAAGTCCAAATGAAAATTATAATCTAATAATTCAATGATTAAAGAGAAAGACCTAAGTTTTAAAGTGGTTCGGCTAAAATCTTAAGCTTACATCAATATCAATTTTATTCAGATTAACTTTTACAAATTCCACCAAAATAGAATTGATTTCAAATCTAGAAAAAGATGGATTTTGAAAATGGTGAAGTTTCCTTGCAAAAGTTCCAAAAGTATTTTCTTTGCTATCCATAGCCATCTATTTATGGGCATACTTCTCCTCTAAAGTAGGCTAAATGTGTTAGAATGATTAATCATCCAAATTCAAGTTTTCAAATGCGAAGAAGGAGTCAAAATCAACAACATCGATATGTCCAAACATCTCGGTACCAACCGGCTTTGGTCAGCGACGAACGTATTCACATATCCAATTCTTCGATCTTCCTTCATATTTGATTAAATATTCAAGATATGCATCTTCATCAACAAAACTACACATCAAATTTGGTCGGCATTGACCATTTTTGCATATCCAAAACTTTTCTTTTTCTTCAAAGTTGCTAGTATGATCATCCATAAAACAAACCTACATTGACTTTGTACAGGTCGGTACCGACCCCTTTGGAATTTTCGATATGATTGATTTTGACTTACACAAAACTTAGCTGGAACTCTTATGCTCTACCCATTCATCAATCTTGACATCTCCTAAGCTTCTTGATTCACCTCTTTATCACCTTGAAGTCCAAATCCATTGAGATGTCAATTGGTTGAAATGTTGATTACCACTTGGCTCCCCCCAAAGTATGCTTTTATGGTAAAAAAGTATGCTTTGGGTCGAGACAAGCTATAGGATTCCACCTGCAAAGATGCCTTAATTTACTAAACTTTTGTTTTGAAGCTGTTATCCGACATTTTGACCCAACTGTATCCGAATTGATTGGACAAGTTATATTCGACTGTCATCAAGGCCACTAAGTCCAGAGCAATGATTGTGGGGTCCAAAAGTCAAGTACAGATGGTAATACGAAGTCGTCATCAAATGGAATCAAGAGATATGCTATACAGAACGTTCTAAGTATGGAATATAATACAATATGGAAAAGGGATCGGCTATAATCCCTCTCAATTAAAGGGATCGGTTTAGTTCAGCCAAACAAGTGCAACTCAGTTGATAACAATCAATATCTCAAGATCTATAAGTCTAATGCATATGAAATTTTGAGAACAAGATGTGGGGACCCTAGGGAGCCTACACTAGAGATCGCACCTCAAAAGGACTAAGCAAGAGGGATCAGCCCTCTTCCCTTAAAAGGGATCGGCTAGAATCAGGTAACAACTCACATTGTAGCAAAGATCAAGAAATAACTCTAATCAAATTAGCATGAAACTTGGAGGATAAGCATATTACAACATGGGAAAGATCCCATAAGGATCGCACCCCTAAATTCCTCCAAAGTAGGGATCGACACCGATCCCTATTCCTTAGGATTTGGGTCAAGCGATCCCTTTTATGGGTCCATATGGTTTTGGAGATCCTTTTGTCGAATTTTCAGGGAGATGTTTCACCATCTTCCTCTATAAATATAGGCTTGATTATTCATTTTCGGAACTTTACACTGCTTGTTGCTTTGTACTCTATTGTAACTAAGGGTTTTCATCCAATCTCTACTGTGCTCAGTTTGCAAAGTGATTAATAAAGCTATCTATTCAAAGTGGATGTACGCAAATAGCGTCGAACCACTATAAATCATTATATTTTCATTATTGCTTTGATTTTCTATTATTTAATTGCTTGTTTCCTCTATTTTCATTTTACATTCGTCATTTATTTATCTACAAAATCTCTATTGAGCATTTGTGCCAAATTTTGGTGCAAACAGAAGCATTACACTAACATCGAGGATATCAGTATGTCACTTCACATATTTATTGAGTCGCACCCTTTCTGTAGATTTACAAACTAAAGTCTTCAATTCGAAGTCTTTAATTGATGTTGAGAAATTTTTGAAAGCTACTCCATTCTTTGGTTATGTAGGTTTCTTCTTATTCTTTTTATTCTTTTTTTACACAAACCTCTCGGTACCAACAGTTTTTTGTAGGCACTGGTCATATTTCTCAGTGTGATATAAAACCAATGCTTAGAAAATTTTCACTTTCATTTGCACAGTAAATTAATTTTCTTCCTTGAGGTACCTATTAGATAGATTTTTTGTCTAACTAACACCCTAAACTTTTCATAAGTTTGTTCAAAGAGGATGCAAGAAAAAAAAGTAAGCGTCAAAACTATGTAGGAAGTAAGTGCCAAAAGATAAAGAGACGCAAGGTTTATAGTGGTTCGGGACTGAGATCCCTATGTCCACTTTGAAGGTTCTGCGGTGAGCTTTTATTCCTCAATTTGGTGTACAAATATGTCCGTTACAAAGTCTGCCATTAATGATCTTTTGATTAAAGCTTTCTAAATGGAGTAAGGAATATGGAATGATTGTATGATGTCAAAAAATCTTTCTTCAACTCCTTTTCAGCAGCACGTGGTCCTTTATTTATAGTAAATTTAAGGTTCTTCCATTGGTGCAGGGGCTTTCACATGGATTGATGGCCTGGCTTGCTATAGGCGGCTTTGATTCAAACACTTGTCATCATCTTATTGAGAGTTCTTTGACGTGGATTGATGATGTGTCGCTTTTATATATAGTTCCATTGATTCCTTTCGTTTATCTTGACTATGGATCTCGGTCCAAGGCTATCTGAGCCATTGATTGTTGATATTTTTTGAAATGTCTTCGGTCTCGGTAGTAGCCGCTCTCGGTTGAGCTTGCTATCTTAATTGGATAATGGTCTCGATCTTAATCGACGTCTTTGCTCTTACTTTTGGATCTTGGGTTCACGAATTTTGATCCTGGTGCTTAAGCTCTCAGTGTGAAACAAATAATGGGTCTCAGAATTATAAGCCAAGGAGCTTTCCTTTTGAATATTTGTAATTTGTACTTGGTATAAATTAAGATGTAATACATACCCCCCCCCCAAAGTTCATGTCATACGATTGGTATGAGGCGGACTTTGGAAAGAAGGGTGTCATATCATGCTTAGTACTTGGCTTGTTAGTTCCATTCCCGTTATAAGGTTGACTCGAGCTTTCGTGCGAAGTAATTATCCTGAGAATTCTATACAATATTACTTTACCGAGACAACTTATGAAGGTCTGACCTTGTTTTGAAAACATTTTAAATCCAACCTCATCTAAAGGGTTTTAAAAACAACTTGAAATCAAACCTCATCTAGAGGATTTAGAAAACAATTTCAAATCTAACAGGATTTAAAAAAATGACTTGCAATCTAATCTCATTTAGAGGATTTCAAAATATGATTTGAAATCTAACCTAATCTAGAGGATTTCAAAAAATGAATTGAAATATAACCTCTTCTAGAGGATTTCGGAAAACAACTTGAAATCTTACCTCGTCTAGAGGATTTTGGAAAATAATTTAATCTTACCTCATCTAAAGGGTTTTGAAATCAACTTGAAATCAAACCTCGTCTAGAGGATTTCGAAAAACAACTTGAAATCTAACCTCACCAGAGGATTTCGAAAAATGACTTGAAATCTAACCTCGTCTAGAGGATTTTGAAAAATAATTTGAAATGAGTGCCTAGAGACGAAAATACTCAATACTATGCTCCAGTCATCTAGACTTGGTCTCACATGGGAATCAGATTTTAGAAAACTACTAGTGGCGATATAATGCCTATATTTTGCACATGGTTGACATGACTCACTATACAGCACCATGCATGGTACTTTTGACCAGGGTGCACTCTTTGCATGACACGATTCGGCTATGGCTCCTCTTTGCACAATGTCATGGTTGTGAATCACTTGGTGCATTCGGCACAGTCGACTTTCTGTGACTCATCTTTACACGACACCATCGGCCGTACCTCACTAGTTGCATGACAAGTTTTAGCCGTGGCTCACTCTTTACACGACACTATTGGTCGTAGATCACTATCATTGGGAATCTACCCAATGCATGGTTTTGCATAACCATGATTTACTATTATTGGGAATCTACCCACTATTTTGACTTTCTTGGGAATCTACCCATCTTTCTAACATTCTTGGAAATCTACTCGATACATGGTACTACTTGACCAGGGCTCACTATATTGCGAATCTACCCAATTTTCTAATATTCATTGGGAATATACCCATCTTTCTAATATTCTCAAGAATCTACCCGATGCATGGTACTACTTGACCATGGCTCACTATATTGTGAATCTACCCAATTTTCTAATCTTCTTTGGGAATCTACGTATCTTCCTAATATTCTTTGCATTGCCCAGTGATGAAATTAAATAATTTCTATGAGATGAAATCATTTTCTTGGTGGAGATCAGTAATTGATGTAAGGAAAAATCATTTGCTTAACGAAATTAAGTAGTTGTCGTCGAGGCCAAATTATTTGTTTAAGGAGATTAAGTAGTTGCCGTTGAGGTGAAATCATCTGCTTGGTGAAATTAAGTAGTTGCCGTTGAGGGGAAAAAATTTGCTTGGCTGGTGGAGAAAGCATGGCTTTGAAATTCGCATGATAATACTTGATCAGCTATATCATGACTAAAACATTTTGATGTACTTTTGAAAGTTGCGTGACTTTGCTCGATCACAACAATTATCACGACTAAAATATTTTGATGCTATGTTTTATAGTTGTGTGATATTGCTTGATCACAGCAATAATCACGACTAAAATGTTTTGATGCAATGTCTGAAAGTTGAATGGTATTGCTTGATCACGGCAATAATCACGACTAAAGCGTTTTGATGCAACGTTTGAAATGCATAAGCCTTAAGAAAATTGAAGTCTCGTGTGACATACCTGAGGCATAGCTAAGATATTGGTTATTACTTCAAACTTATGGAAAAAACTTCTATTCATGTAACAGCTCCGTACTAAGGTAATGTCTCAGATGCTCGGCATTCCAAGTCCGAGGTATTATGTTGTCGTCTAGTCTTTTTAATCTCTATGTTCTTGGGGGATGATGTCATGAATTATTAAGGGTCCTTCCCAATTTGGACCGAGAGGTTCGTCTGCCGGACCCTTTGTATTGGGCATTATCTTTCGAAGGACGAGGTCTCTCATCTCAAACTTCCTGGATCAAAATCTTTGGTTATAGTACCAGGTCACCTTTAGAATGCATTCTGTCGTTCTTAAAGCGGCTTGGTCTCGAAGCTCGAGTAATAGATCCAATGACTCCTTGGAGTTTTGCGTTCTACCGAGTGTTATAATATTGCCTTCGGTAGGAGGCAATCTCTAATTCAATCAAGAGCATGGCTTCGAATTTGTAAGCTAAGGAGAAAGGAGTATGTCCCGTTGAAGTCTTGGAGCTTGTCCTATAAGCCCATAGAACGGAAGGTAATTCATCTACCCAATTGTCGTTTGCTTTGTTTAATCTCTTCTTCAAACAAGCTTTAATGGTCATTTTGGCTGCTTCTATAGCCTTATTAGCTTGTGGGTAGGCCATTGAGGAAAAACTCTTGATGATACGGCGATCATGGCAATATTCAGCAAGTTCTTGACTTTTGAATTGAGTGCCATTATCCGTAATGATCATCTAAGGGAGACCGAACCTGGATACAATGTTCTTCATCATAAACTTAATTACCTGATGGGAGGTTATGGTAGCTAAGGGTTTGGCTTCAACCCATTTTGTAAAGTAGTCAATTGCTACTATGGCATATTTCGCCCCTCCTTTTGCGGTACGAAGGGGGTCCAATAAGATCAATGCCCTAGATATCGAATGGCCAAGAACTCATCATTGGGGTAAGTATACTAGGTGGAGCTCTCGACACCTTTGCATAAAAATGGCATTTGTCACATGTTTTTGCATAGTATAACGCAAAATGATTTAGTTTGGGCCAATAGAAGCCCTGTCCAAGTACCTTCTTTACTAACTTTTGCCCACCGCAATGGTCTCGACAAATTCTGTCATGAGCTTCTTTTAATAATTGATGTCCTTCTGAGGCCGTCACACACCGAGAGTATGGGGTTGAGAATCCCCTTCTATAGAGTATTCCATCTATAATACCGAATCTTGAAGCATTATATTTGATTCATCTTGCCTCATTGACATCCGAGGGTAGAATGTCTTTAGTTAGATATCGGATATATAGCAACATCCAGTTTTCTTCAGATATCACTGGCGTTGTGGCTTTATCTCCTGTAGCCCAAGCTTGCGTTATAATTAATACTTTCTCTGGTACTTGTATGCTGGATCTTCCCAAGATCTCGACTGGGATAAAACTAAACTCTCTTAGATCCCTTGAGCTTGCATATTTTGCTAAGGCATCATACCTTGGAATATTTTCAATGTGATAGCCCCCAAATGCTTCAAGTAACCGCTTCACCTGTTTAACATAGAGAGCTAACCTCTGGTCTCGGGCTTAGTAGCAACCAAGGACTTAATTAACAATAACCTGAGAGTCGTTGTATATTCGAATTTCCGAAATCTTGATCGAAATAACTATTCGTAACCCAGCAATCAAGGATTCGTATTTGGCTACATTGTTGGTAACCGAGAAAGTGGGCTTGATTGCACAATAAATATGATGGTTATCCAGGGTTATCAAGATATAGTCGGTACCTAACCCTTGTTTTTTTGAGGCTCCATCTACATAAAGTTGCCAAAAGAGCTATTTATCCTTGTTGTTTTCCTTTTCAGTTTCGACCCCAAAACTAGTGCATTTGGTGACAAAATTAGCTAGCACTTGACGTTTGATTTCTATTCTTGGTTCATAAGATATCTCATACTTGCTGAGTTCTATAGCCCATTTAATTAACCTTCCTGCCATCTCAGGTTTCCTGAAAACTTGTCGAGGTGGTTGATCTGTAAGGACCTTAATAGGATGTGCTTAGAAATAAGACTGAAACTTCCTAGCTGTGAACACTAAGCTATAAGAGAGTTTCTCAATCATTGGGTAGTGCTTCTCAGCTTGATCTAGTCTTTTGCTTACATAATATACCGGTCCCTGGGTCCCATAATCATTTCTTATTAAGGCTCAACTTATGGCCTACTGCGAGGCGACTAAGTAAAGGAGCAAGGTTTCTCCATCTATTGGTTTTGACAACACTGGAGGAGAGTTGAAATGCTTTTACAGGTCTTCGAAGGCTTTTTGGCATTCATTTGTCCATTTGAAGAAAGTATTGTCATTATTCAAGAATTCATCCAACTTTCCTTCCTAAACTAGTTTGTTGATAGACTTCAAAAGTCAACATTCTTCAGTATTGTGGCCATTTTGTTGATGGTTGCTGTTAGCGCCAAAATTGGTCAATAACACCCAAATCCAGATGAAAGCACCAAATCACAGTCACAGATCACAAATAGAATGTATGTAGAGAGTATAAATATGAAGAAAGGTTAAAATGAAAAAGAAAGCAGTAAAAACAGAGGATTTATAGTGGTTCGGCTGACTCCGGCCTACGTCCACTCCAGAAATTTCCTTTGTATTAATATGAGAATCGATTATAGTACAATCCAGAGGTTTTTAGAACAACAATGGCAGAGCAGCCTTAGTATAGAAGAAGAAGGGAAACAGAATGGAGATCCCCTTTTTTGAAGCCTCGCTGCTGTATTTATAGGCAAAATCCTAGTTGCTGGGCTTCCTCACCGATATGGGCCCGCCAGAACCACAGTCCAGCTCATATCACTCATCACTGCCGACCCCGAGTTATGAACATGCCGCGCCGAAGTAACTTGGGTGTTGATCCGAAGCAACCCTAACACTGACTCGAAGCAAACTACACCACGACTCAAAGCATCTCATCCTCTTGCCTATACCGATCCATCCCACTTCCCAACAGTGTCGACCCAAAGTTCGTGCGTTGCCGAATCGAAGTCTTCCTCAATGCCGAGCCGAGCTCCATCCCATGCCGAACCGAGTCCCTTCCAATGTCGATCGCATCGCTTTGCCGATCCACTCCAATACGCCGGCCCACGCCATCCTGACCGAACGACACCTCCCAGACTAGACCACATCATTCTGACCAAACGACATCCACCGATCCACTTCAATCACCAAGCTGCTTCCTTGACCGAGCAGCTTCCTCGACCGACCCGGAGCAGATAGCTCACCGACCTGAAGCCTGTATCCAATGCCGATCCCATTGAGGCCGAGCCACCAAAGCCGAACCGATACAATGCTGAACCATGCTTGACCACCTCTCCTCGACCAAGCCATACCTCCCAGGCCGAACGACCATCCTGACCGAACCATGCCACCAAGGCCGAACCATATCATCAAGTCCGAATGACCCCACCAAGACCGAACCACATCACCAAGGTCGAACCACACCATTTTGCTGATCCATGCATGACTACCTCTCCTTGGCCGAACCACATACGACCGAGCCACCTCCGAGCCACCTTGGCCGAACGACCCCATCTTGACCGAACCATCCATGACCGATCGTCTATCCATCCAACCAGCTCAAACCTATCGTATTCCAATCTCGACAAACGAGTAGTCGATTTAGTTAAATCCGCATGCTCATGGCCTTGCCAAAAAGGCGGGTTAACATTTGCCCCCCAAAACATGCCTTGCTATTTGAAGGTGTGTTTTGTATAGCCCCGAATCCAATATCCGAAGTCATTATTCCATTCATTATCAAGCAATTCCGTCCACATCCAATAGTCTATTCTGCGACTGTTCCGAGTCGTTATTCAATTCCAAATCCATCCCAAATCCATCGACCAAATCCACAATCTCACCGGATTGTTTTATCC
Organism: Allium fistulosum; assembly: GCA_030737815.1. Classification (NCBI taxonomy): domain Eukaryota; kingdom Viridiplantae; phylum Streptophyta; class Magnoliopsida; order Asparagales; family Amaryllidaceae; genus Allium; species Allium fistulosum. Next base: position 1,005,715,562 of record CM060905.1, read on the forward strand.
GTGTCCGGGACCTCTCCGGGTCCTATAGTCCAAATTGGGGACCTTTCCAGGTCCAAATCCTAAGTCGACCTCACCGGGTCCTAAAATCCATATCCAGGACCTCGCCCGGTCCTTATCCAAATCTGTAGCTGTCCGAAGCCACTATCCAAATCCATTTCACACCTTGGAAGTTAGTAATCAAATCCTACGATCTCTCCGGATCATTGATGGCCTCTTCGGACCCTTGTTAAGCTCAATCCAAACTTAACAATTGAATATGCAGATCCTGTTGCGCTCCGACAAAGCAACCTATCCCTTACACTCCGGTTCAGCATCCCTGAACATTAAGCGATGCCCTGATCCTCCTGGACCGATATCAGCCTCTCCGGGCTCTTACTTGATCCCATCCTATCACTCTCTGGTGAAGGGGAAATAGCATTGAGTGAGCCGATCCTGTCGCTCTCCGGCGAAGCAGCGTCACTCCCTGCACTCCGGTTTAGTATCCCTGAACATTAAGCGATGTCATGGCCTAAGTCCTAGACCGATTGTAGCCTCTCCGGGCTCTTGTTGGATCCCATCCTGTCACTCTCCGGTGAAGGGGAAACAACGACGAGCGAGCCGATCCTGTCGCTCTCGGGTGAAGCGGCGTCACTCCCTGCGCTCCAGTTCAGTGTCCCTGAACATTAAGCGATTAATTTCCAACTAACTTCCAATATACGTCCCATAACTCTCCGGTTAGGTACTTGTTGCATAAAACCAAAATCCATTTATCAAATCCAAAGTCCAAATGTTCAATAAGAAAAACAGAAAAAACTAAGGGCTGCCTCTCTGGGCAAAGCAGCCTATTACCATCTCAGAGCATGCCTGGGGATCACTCTGGTTCCCTTGCATGTGTAAGTGGCATAGTTGTTGTTTATTTCTTAAAAAAAATCAGAAAAGATTATTCAATGACCAGAGTCCAAATCCTGAACTCGGTCCTTGCCATCACGATCAACGGATGACGAGTCGTGACCCCATTCAAGGGTCGTTCCTGTTTGATCCAAGCGGTAGCTGCTCGTGTTCTACTGCTCCAGTTCGGTTCCTCACATACTGTGGCAACCTGCCACTTCTAACATGTTCCTCCACCACATCCTTCAGGTGGCGGCATTCATCCATGGAGTGCCCTTACAGCTCATGGAATAGGCAGTACTTCCCGCTCCTACGTTCCCGTTCAGTGGGATGCCTCTTGGATGGTTTCCAATAAGGGAGCTGCCCCCGAGTGTCCAAGTAGATCCGTTCCAAATTATCTGTCAAGTCCGCGTACATCGCGAATTTGGGTTCTCGACCTCTCCTCCGTTTGTTCGAACCACCAGGTCCATCGTCCAGCTTGCGCTTTCCTTTATCCGTTCCTCATCCTTCATCAGACGTTCCTTCGCCTTGCACGAAATTTATCTCCTGCCTTTCGGCACGTGAGTTCTCTAACCGAATGAATCTCTCTGCCTCATGATAGAACTTCCCAAGATCCTGTGGTGGGTCCCATGCCAATGAATCCTTGAATTCAGTGCCCTCAGCAATCCCTGCTACCGCCGCCATCAAAATCATTGATGGATCCGGGCGATCTACTGAAGCTACGGCTGCATTGACCCGCATTAAAAACCCCTTACGGACTATTCGGTCCTCTACTTCATTGATGCCAATGTCATCACATTCTTGGGTCGCGTCACATGGACCCTGAAATGTCTCATGAAGCATTCCACTAGCTTGCCCCATGTCCTGATCGATCCGGTCTCTAGCTGCCTAAACCAGAGTGCAGCCAAATCCGTCAAATAAAGAGGGAAACATCTTGCCATCACCTCCTCGGATTCCCCCAGCACTTCCATATGTCTGATGTATCTGGTTACATGCATAGTTGGATCTAATTTTCAATCATAGGCCTCTAATGTTGGCAGTTTGAATTCTGGAGGCTTCCTTGCGTTCCTGATATCCGGAGTGAACGGACTCCGGCTGACTTCCTCCAAGCCTCTGGTCGGTAGTCCTCCTCTCATAATCCTTCTTATTAATCCGGACATCTGCTCATCTCCATCCGGGGGGAGTCCCCTGTTCGCATCTCCACCTTGCCCCCCATGTCCTGGAGGGTACTTTGGGTAGTACTCTTCATTCTGGACATTTACGTTCACGTCGGTCCCTGCTCGCCGAGCTTCATTCATAGCTATTCCAGTATCCAATCCCGGGGGTCTGGCCCCAGGCCTTTGCTGATTTCCTTCAATCCCTCCAGTCTGGTTCTGGTTTTGACCGCCAGAAGCTTCTACAGCCCCTGTTCCTTGTTCTGCATTACCAGCAGCTGTGGTTGGTTCATTCCGTTGACTTTATGCTCCAATTTGTCCAATCTGCTGTAGTAGGTTCTGTATCATGTCCTCCTGCCTTTTCAGCATCGTCTCCATCTCGTCTCTAGTAATATAGATTGAGGCTTGGTTAGCTCCAGTGGATGCCTCCTGACTTCCCTCTTGCTGACTTCTTTCCGTCCCCTGTCTCCTGGTTGATTGCTTTGCCATAGTCTCCAGAATCCAAGTTCCTAAGCCTTTAAATCCAAATTCCAAGCTTCTGAATCCCTGAGTGCTAGCCTTCTCGGTGAAAGCACCAAAATGTTAGCGCCAAAATTGGTCACTAACACCCAAATCCAGATGAAAGCACCAAATCACAGTCACAGATCACAAATAGAATGTATGTAGAGAGTATAAATATGAAGAAAAGTTAAAATGAAAAAGAAAGCAATAAAAACAGAGGATTTATAGTGGTTCGGCTGATTCCGGCCTACGTCCACTCCAAAAATTTCCTTTGTATTGATATGAGAATCGATTACAGTACAATCCAGAGGTTTTTAGAACAACAATGGAAGAGCAGCTTTAGTATAGAAGAAGAAGGGAAACAGAATGGAGATCCTCTTTTTTGAAGCCTCGCCCACTGTATTTATAGGCAAAATCCTGGTTGTTGGGCTTCCTCACCGATATGGGCCCGCCAGAACCACAGTCGAGCTCATATCACTCATCACCGCCGACCCCGAGTTCTGAACATGCCGACCCGAAGTAACTTGGGTGCTGACCCGAAGCAACCCTAACACTGAATCGAAGCAAACTACACCATGACTCGAAGCAGCTCATCCTCTTGCCTATATTGATCCATCCCACTTCCCAACAGTGCCGACCCGATGTTCGTGCGTTGCCGACTCGAAGTCTTCCTCAATGCCGAGCCGAGCTCCATCCCATGCCGAACCGAGTCCCTTCCAATGCTGATCCCATCGCTTTGTCGATCCACTCCAATATGCCAGCCCACGCCATCCTGACCGAATGACACCTCCCAGACCAGACCACATCATTCTGACCGAACGACATCCACCGATCCACTTCAATCACCGAGCTGCTTCCTTGACTAAGCAGCTTCCTTGACCGACCTGGAGCAGATAGCTTACCGACCCGAAGCCTGTATCCAATGTCGATCCCATTGAGGCCGAACCACCAAAATCGAACCGATCCAATGCCGAACCATGCTTTACCACCTCTCCTCGGCCGAGCCATACCTCCCAAGCCGAACGACCATCCTGACCGAACCATGCCACCAAGGCAGAACGACCCCACTAAGAACGAACCACATCACCAAGGCCGAACCACACCATTTTGTCGATCCATGCATGACTACCTCTCCTTGGCCGAACCACATACGACCGAGCCACCTCCGAGTCACCTTGACCGAACGACCCCATCTTGACCGTACCATCCATGACTGATCGTCTATCCATCCAACCAGCTCAAACCTATCGTATTCCAATCTCGACAAACGAGTAGTCGATTTAGTTAAATCCGCCTGCTCACGGCCTTGCCAAAAAGGCAGGTTAACAGTTGCTATAGTATTTTACTCTTTGGTTAATTTCTGTCTCTCTTGCTCTCCACGGAGAGTATGGGATTTGTTCTTGGGTCATTGCGTAGATTTGAGCATATGAAGGGTTAAGGGGTAGGCTTCCGATACTTGAAATTCCTTCTTGAATCTCTTATCCAAGGTAAAATTTTTATTATCACTAGTCCATCAGGGTTCTTCCTAATGATTCCCTTTGATTCTTCGATTTAGATTTCTCCTCGTGCTTGGAAAAAGAACTCATTAAGGGACTTACACTCTTGCCTTATTAGATCGTCCCACAATGGGGTATCCTCTACAACCGCGAGGTGATTGCAACTAACTTAGTTTCATCTGTTATGCCCTTGCATCAGGTAGCTATGTCATTAAATCTCTTACAATAGTCCTTCAAGGATTCTCCTCTTCCTTGTCTGAAGTCAGCAAGAAAAATCAATCCTGTTCAGGTGTCTCTCGAGGCGAAAAATTGAGTTAAAAACTCCATGGTCAACTGTTCATAAGAGCTAATAGATTTGGTGGGTAGCTCTGGAACCACTTCAAGGTAGGTCCACTGAAAGTTGCAGGCAGGAATATGCATTTGATTTCATTCGAAGCCTGGATTGCTTGCATTTAGATTTCATATAGAGCGATATGATCTTTGGCGTTTGATGTTCCATTATAAGAAAGCTTTGGGATCCTGAATCCCGGAGGCATGGGGGCCTTAATAATTTCTTTAGAGAAAGGTTGGACCTTTCAGAGCTTCATCTCAGAAGTAAGGCTGGATCGGTCTTCTTGTAACTTTTGTAATTGTTTCGATAATTTCATTAACAAGGTTTCCATTGCTCGATCCCCACCAACTCTTAGAGTTTCAACTTCAGTATTTTAAATTTGTGGCATATTTTGTTGCCTTCTTCCAAAATTCACCCTTTCTGAACTTAGAGTAGACCTGTCAAATGGGTCGGGTCGGGTCATAATGGGTTGGACCAAAATTGACCCGACCTATTTAGTGACCCACCCATTTAATATATTTGTCAAAAAGGATATATGACCCAACCCATTTCATATCAGGGTCGACCCGTTTAACCCACTTAAGAAAACATCCAATATTATATCAAATAAAAAAGAAAATTATAGGTGTGCATGCAACAATACATAATATATTGTAAAAATTGAATCAAATAGCTTCATTATAGCATTGATATTACATAAATGTATCATCAAATACCATAGATGGACTGAAACTATAGGAATATATCATTGAAACTGTTTAAACTGCAGAGTACTTAATAAAATCATTAAATAACATCTGAAAGAGCAAGTAGGAACAAGTACAAGTAAGACGGAATTTCAACAAGACTAATAAATCATACATCATAGAATCAAATTTTTAGTTGCAGTTCAGATTTTCAGTCACCTTGCAACTCAAATTTTCGGTCCCTGCAGAAAATTTAACATATAAAGAAACATAAGGAAGACATTCAAAAGAGCATTCAAAGAGGCAAAAGCAGATCATTTAAAAGAGGCAAAAGCAGAGCATTCAAAGAAGAAAATTGAAACCTAGTATAATTGAAACCACATTCATCCGAGAGCTCAAATATATAAAAGAACCTAATATAATTGAAATTAATGTGTTAATGAAGCTCACGTATATTTGTGATGCATTTACTCAAAGTCATAAACCTATATGCTCAAAAATTTTATAGTTAAAATCTGGTGTATATTTGAAAGCCTGACATATCTAACCTTGTACATATATACAATACCATATTCAAAATCATATCAGATATATGTGGAATCTTAAATTTTTGAAGCTTCATTTTCTCCAAATTATCAATTTATGAAACAACTCCTGAAATCTTTAATTTACAAAATTATTAACCTTTTAAAATCGTTAATTACGAAATTAATGTGTATTACCTTGAAGTTATGCAAAAAAACCCCAACTGTGAAGTGCTCTGTTTTTTAATATTACATTTGTAAAATGAAGCCTGCCAATCTTTAAAATGCTATCTGATAGTCTTTTGCAGTGGGATGTGGTATTTTTCAATATGAACTCATGTGTCTTTAAGAATGAACTTCAGCAATAAGCCCTGGATTTGGATTCGTCTATTTTGACAGGATGCCCGGTGATTTATGACATTGGTTGAAAGCTAGATTTCCATAGCCTATCAACTTTCGAATTGAATTTCATGGTTCCAGATCTTGAATTCAGATGTGACGATTGAATCCATCGCTTCAGATCTGAAGCATAGTATACTTACTACATCGATCATTTGTAAAATCACCGTGAAATTGTCGATATATTTTTGTTTTTAGGATTGGAGCTACTTTAAGATGGAACGAATTTCAAAGAAGAAAATTCATGTTCGAGAAAATAGATTTAGAGCTAGTATACATTTTGAAAAAATTGGTCAAAAAAATCACCGTGAATTCTGAGAAGATGAAAGATTTGGTTTTGAAGGGTTAGCGGGTAATATGGGTCAGTATGTGTTTAATGTTGGACTGAATGGGTCTTGACCCAATTAAGAAATAAAAGAAAATGGGTTTGACCCAGCCTTGTTTAAACAGGGTTATACAGGTTGGGTTAAAGGGTCAATCTGAAATTTGACAGGCCTAACTTAGAGTCAAGGGCCTCTCAGAAGATCCCACTCTTGTCGTTTTTACAGTTTCTACTTTCCTTAGCCACCTCCATGAATCTAGCTTCCAAAACCTCATCAGTCATTGGTAACTTTCCTAGGTTTTGGCTGAAAGCTACAGGGTTCTCATCTTCCTCAAGTACGGTAGAAACATTTTTCTCCAATTTGGCAGAAGTGATCTTAACTTCGTTCTGGTAGTTGTCTAAGGATTGTGCTGTGTAAGAAACGAACTTCAGCATCATTTTTCAAAATTCACTTTCGGTGAGGATTGGGGTAGAAGTTTCCTTATTAATAGTTGGATTCATTTGATTTCCTTCATTTGTATGTAGTTCTTCGACCCCCTCATCCTGCCAGGGGAGCGAGGTGTCTTCCAAGAGGAGGATTTTGACTTTTTGCTAGGTTGAGAGGTTTTAGCTTACTGGGTTAGAAAAGAACGGAGGTTGGGGGCCTCCATCTACCGCCAAAATGTTAGATAGATTCTTCATCTAACCAACACCCCAAAGTTTTCAAAAGTTCATTCCAAGAGGATGCAAGAAAATAAAATAAGTGTCGAAACTATGTAGGAAGTAAGCGTAGAAAGATAAAGAGACCCAAGGTTTATAGTAGTTCGGGACTGAGATCCTTACGTCTACTTTGAAGGTTCTGTCATGAGCTTTTATTCCTCAATTTGGTGTACAAATATGTATGTTACAAAGTCCTCCATTAATGATCTTTTGATTATAGCTTTCTAAATGGACTAAGGAATATGGAATGATTATATAATGTTAGAAAATCTTTCTTCGGTCCATTTTCAATAGCACGTAGTCCTCTATTTATAGTAAATTTAAGGTTTTCCCATTGGTGCAGGGGCTTTCATATGTATTGATGACCTGGCTTGCTATAGGCTTCTTTTATTCAAACACTTGCCATCATCTTGTTGTGAGTTCTTTGAGCGGATTGATGACATGTCGCTTTTATATATAGTTCCACTGATACTTTTCATTTACCTTGACTGATGATCTCGGTCTAGGGCTATCTGAGTCGTTGATTGTTACTTGTTTAAATGTCTTTAGTCTCAGTAGTTGCCGCTCTCGGTTGAGCTTGCTATCTTAACTGGAAAACGGTCTTGATCTTAATCGATGTCTTTGCTCTTTCTTTTAGATCTCGGTTTCTCGGATATTGATCCTGGTGCTTAAGCTCTCAGTGGAAAACAAATAATGGGTCTCGGAATTATAAGCCAAGGAGTTTTCCTTTCGAATATTCGTATTTTGTAATAGGTATAAATTATGATGTAATAGTACTTAACTACTGATAGAGTTAGTGGTGTACCCTAGGGCAATTATGTAATTTGTTACATATATCTAACTCGATAACCAATCTAGTTTAAAATAAAGTGATTTCCGTAACGCTCCTAATTTTAAATAACATTATTTAAAAGATTTAATTAGATAAATTAAATAAAAGAATGTAAAGACTAGAGTGATAAGGGGATTGAGATTTGAAAACTAAATAGAGGCCGTGCCTTAACTAAATGAAACCATAAGAACAGGTTTATAAAAATGGTTTTATAAGTTAACTACTCAAGAGAATAAGGCAAGGGTATTATGGGAAATAGCCGTATACCATAATCCCATAACCCCTAAACCCTTAAGTCATTTTTCATTTCATACGTTCATAAATCAAAAACAAAAGCTAAGGAGAACTAAGGTCGGCCATAACCCTAGGAGAAAAGGGGATCAAAATCAACTAGAAGCTAAGGATTCAAGCAAGGAAGAATTAAGCAAGATCAAATCTCAAGTTCCTTATCCAAACAAGGTGAATAATAATCTAAACCATCTCATATATGTTTTAATGAACATCTTAATTTTGGGTTTAAGATTTTAAAAACCGTTGGGATGATTTAAATGATGACATGCTTTGATTATATGCCATGTTTGATTTGAACAAGTATGTTTGTAAAAGGTTTGATTCGATTTTAAGGCTAAAATCATGTAAAATGAGTTTCGAATGCCTTGAGCATTTAATATGTTATGTAAAAAATTATTTTGGAGATGAGTTTATATTTTAATAATAATCCAAGCTATGGATAATTTATTATGAATTTTGAAAGGAAGAAATAGATAATTTGGGTTTAAAATAAATACGGTAATTATATAAAGTATTTTGGGTCCGAAATCTATATATGTTAGAAAACTTATTTAAAGTGAATTAAGGTGATTTTTGGGGATTTTTCATAAGTGATTTACTATGGAAATTAAATTAATTAAGTTTGAGAACTTAAATATCTTAATTGTTTTGTTAAGGGGAAGGGCTTCATTGCTAAAATATTTTTAATTATTAATTGATGAACTCGGCAGCCATCTTAGAAAAAGGATTTTGATAAAGGTTTGGAAAAAAAATCATATTTTGACAAATAAGGTAAGTTAGGTATAAAGGAATTTCTTTTAATGGTATACAATCAGTTTTTGCGTCGAATTACAAACTTGCCACTTCCATCTGTTTGCTACTGAAATCATCCCAGTTGGCCTTTCGAACCCATTCAAAACCAATACACATGATATCAAATAGTTGGTATGTAGCGTATTGGAGAAAGGAGAAAGGGGATGGTGTCGAAAGTTTGCTTTCGAAGGGGTTGATGCCATTTTTAATAACTTTCGAATCAACCCACTTGACTTCATTTTGCTTTCAAAGGAGATGCCGCTTACTTTGTTTTCTAAAAAGTTTTCGAACGGGTTAAAGTTACTTTTAAATAGCTTTCAATGGATTTCCACTTGCCTTGGTTTTAAAAGTAGCATTCGATTGACTTGCCACATGTTAAGTTTTGAAAAGGAGCTTTCGAAAGGGTAATTGCTTTTGAACCTAGGCGAAACCTAGTTGTCGTCTTCATGCCTTTCGAATTGGTTAAAAACCACTTTTCTTTATAGCCTTATAACAATGAGTTCAAAAGGGAAGCTTTTGACTTTTATTAATATAAAAGCCATAACCTAATGCTTTCGAAAGGGTCCCTGTAGTCACTTATATTAAAGTTTTCGAAGGCAATGGTTTCGAAAGGTTGTTTCGAAGCTATCCTTTTCCCAATTATTTTACTTAAAGATCATTGCTTTCGAAAGGGTGGTTTTGAAACATTTGTTCCCCTTAAATTTTTTTACTTGGAGAGCAAAGTTTTTGAAAGGGTTACTTTCGCTTATGTTCACTTTGACCTTGAAATTATACTTAAGGTTAGACCCAATGATTTTGAAAGAGATATTTTCACATGTTTTCAAAGCTATGCTTCTATAAATCCTATTTGAACTAAGTGGTTTTGAAAGATAAGCTTTAATACTTTCGAAAGGAATGTTTTAATGGTTTCAAAAGGAAGGTTTTGATGCTTTTGAAAGGGATGTTTTGAGTGTTTCGAAAGGCATATATTTAAGTGTTTTGAAAAGAAGGTTTGCATACTTTCGAAGGATATAATTAAATGGTTTCGTATGGCATGTATCGAAAGCCTTAATTTTTAAATAGAAACCCAATCTCAATTTTTAAATATAAACCCATTGCAATATGAAAGAGTTTTGAAATGGCATCTAACTTTGGTGTTTTGGAAAAAGCTTTCCTTGCTAAAGATAATAGGTTAAGGGTATTAACCATATTTCATTTGAAAAATGATTATATGGAAATTAAACTGTTTGCGCCAAAATTGGTCACAAACCCCGAATGTCATGAAAGCACCAGTGTATGAACACAAATCAGCAGTATATAATCACAGATCATAGATTTAAGTAATGTAGAGGATAAAAAGTGAAGAATAATGAACTTAAAACGGAAAGAAATGGACAGAGACACAAGATTTATAGTGGTTCGGCTATCTCCGGCCTACGTCCACTCCAAAATTTAATCTTTTATTGACTTTCCTTGCTGATTACAATTGATTACAGCAGATAACTATAATAAAATCCGAGTACAACAGCAGTAATGGAGGGCAAAGTTGAATTGGGCAGAGTCTGGACGTTGGATAGCCAAAGATCCCTTTTCTGTAGGCTCTGGGGTGCTATTTGTAGGAGTTCCATGCAAATATCTCGCTCAAACTTCGGGAGACTCCTTCTGGCACGTGAGTGGGCCCACGCGATCGATCCCATGGAGTTTCGACTCGATCTGTGATCAATACGAACGTAATTCATATCGATCAAGATTTTGTCCAACGGAGTCGAAACTTGGTGTGAACATTATTTAGCATGTACGTAAGTTCCTGTGAAAATTTCATAGCATTTGGACTTATGGTTCTTGAGTTATGATCGATACGAAATGGATTCTTTCGTCTTTTTGTTTGGTTCGAATCGATCGTTTCGACTCGATCATGTTCGAATCAATGATTGCACGTGAGCGCAAGGTGACATGGCGCGAATATCCTAGATCGATCCACCTTTTGCGCTGAGCTGGCAGAGTCTTATTCGTATCGAATACCGAGTCATTGTTCGTATCGTTGTTAGTATTTCTGTTCTGTTCGTATCCATTGGTTATCGATCGATACGAATTAGTGGTTGGATCGATACGAACGATTGACGCTCGATGGATACGAATAAGACTTCACTGGAGTGAGACGAACATGATGGATAAGAAGCGAAGTCACTCTGATCGAGTCGAACTCGATGGATTCGAACAGCGCGACCATGGATTGATTCGAACATGATCGATTCGAAATCAGACTTTCCATGATTGATACGAACAGAACTTCTTTGGGTCGATTCGAACAAGGTGCCGCGATCGATACGAACGGCGTGTTTTCCCCATCTTATATCGATCATATCTTGAGCTTACGAACTCGGATTGACTTGAAACTTGAAACTTTGGCTTTCACAGCTTTGCTTGTCATGTCTTGCCAATTGTAGCTCGATCCGGACTCGGACGAAATTCGTCGATATCCATAGTGAGCATGTGATGTAAAATTGATATTTTTGATGAGTAATCATTGATTTCCAGTTAATTTTTTGATATCTCAACTTTGCTAAAAAGTGGGATAACACTTTGCCCCTCAAAATATGCCTTTTGGTAAAAGGCGTGCTTTGAATGGCTTCAAATCGAATGCTGTGAGATCATGTTTTATTCAAAGCTATAGTTTCGTCAATCAAGTTTGTGGTTGTTCGAAGCCTAATCAATATCCATTTCCACTTGCGGAAGTCAGTAATCAAATCCTACAGCCTCTCCGGACTATCGATGGTCACTCCAGACCCTTGCTAAGCCTATTCCAAACCTAGCGATCGAATAGAAAGATCCTGTTGCGCTCCGGCGTTGCTTTCTATCCCTTGCACTCTGGCCCTAGCGAGGGCATATAGCGATGTCTTGGTCTTTCTGGACCGATCATAGCCTCTCTGAGCTCTTGTTGAATCCCATCCTGTCACTCTCTGGCGAAGGGGAGACAACGTCGAGTGAGCCGATCCTGTCGCTCTCCGGCGAAGCGGCAACAACCCCTGCACTCCGGTTCAGTGTCTCTGAACATTAAGCGATGTCTTGGCCTAAATCCTAGGCCGATCACAGCCACTCCGGGCTGTTATCGAACCCCGATCCAATCACTCTCCGGTGAATGGGGAACGACGTTAAGTGAGTTGATCCTGTCGCTCTCCGGCGAAGCAACTCACTTCCTGCACTCCGGACCCCGCCTCTCCGGGTAGGGTCATAAAGCGATCATTTTCAAGCTGGTTTTCAATATCCATCCTTTAACTCTCCGGTCAAAGGTTTATTTCGAGAAATTCAAGTTCATTTATTAAATTCAAGTTCCAGATATTCAACCTCAAACAACAGGAAAATCCAGGCATTGCCTCTCCGGGCAGAGCAGTCTATTACCATCTCAAAGCATGCCTGGGGATCTCTCCGGTTCCCGTACATGTGTAAGCGGAATAGCCGTTTTATTTTGAAATCAAGTCTAAGAAATTTAATCGACCAAAGTTCAAATCCTGAACTTGGCCCTTGCCATAATGATCAATTGATGACGAGTCGTGATCCTGATCCAGGATTAGCCCTGTTAGGTGGAGGCGGTAGTTGCTTAGGTCCTACGGCCGCTGTCCGATCTCTGGTGTATTGTGGCAGTCTACCACTTCTGATATGCTCTTCTACCTCATCCTTCAGATGGCGGCATTCATCGGTAGTATGCCCTTCCAGCTCATGGAATATGCGGTATTTTCCACTTCTACGTTCCCGTTCTATGGGATCTCTCCTGGGTGGTTTTCGATAGGGGAGATGCCCTCGAGTCTCCGTGTAGATTCGTTCCAGGCTCGCCGTCAAGTCTGTGTACTGTCTGAATCTCGGAATTTCTTTCGTTTATCAGGGCCATCGTATCTGTCGTCCTGCTTTTGCTTTCCTTTGTCCGCTTCGGACTGTTCTTTGGATGTTCCTTCGCCTTGCACAGTGTTTGTTTCTCGCCTCTCAGCGCGTGAATCTTCTAGCCGAATGAATCTTTCAGCCTCATGATAGAATTCTCTAAGATCTTGTGGTGGATCCCTTGCCAAAGAATCCTTAAACTCTGTGCCTTCCGCAACTCCGGCTACTACTGCCATCAAAATTATTGATGGATCCGGGCGATCCACTGAAGCCACCATCGCATTGAATCGTAGTAAATAATCTCTTATGGACTCTCCGGTCCTTTGCTTTATCTAAGCTAAGGTCATCACACTCTTGGGTCACGTCACGTGGACCCTAAACTGTCTCATGAAGCATTCCACTAGCTCACCCCATGTTCTGATAGATCCGTTCTCTAGCTGTCTAAACCAAAGCGCAGCCAAATCTGATAAGAATAAAGGGAAACATCGTGCCATCACTTCCTCAGATGCTCCCAGCACTTCCATATGTATGATATATCTGGTAATATGCATGGTAGGGTCCGACTTTCCGTCATAAGGTTCCAACACGGGTTTCTCGTGTTTCTGATATTCTGATATTCGGAGTAAATGGACCCCGACTAACTTCCTCTAAGCCTCCGCTTGATAGTCCTCCTCTCATAATTCGTCTTACTAATCCAGCCATTCTTTCATCTCCATCTAGGGGTTGTCTCCTTAGCACGTTTCCATCCTGCCCCCCAGGTCTTGAAGGGTATTCTGGGTAATATTCTTCGTGTGGTTCATTAACATTGGTGTTGGCTCTAGCCTGCTGAGCTCCATCTGTGGGTCTTCCAATGTCAGATCTCGAGGGTCTGCCCCCAGGTCCTTGTTGATTGCCTTCAGGTTCTGCATTCTGGTCTTGGATCTGACCTCCAGTGGTTTCTGCAACTCTAGCTCCTTGTCCTGCACTTGCAGCCGTTGTAGTCAGTCCAGGGTTCTGTGCTCCAGCCGCTCTCATTTGCTCAAAGAAGCTTTGCATCATATCCTGTTGACTCTTCAATAATCTTTCATGTATTGAATCCGCCATAGCTTCCATCTCATCCCTGGTGATGTAGATCGAAGCTTGGCCTTCTCCAGCTCCAGAGGATGCCTCTTGACTTCCCCCTTGGTGGCTCCTTTCTCCTCTTTGCCTTCTTGTAGATTGTCGCGTCATCGTCTTCCCCATCTGAATTCTCTAAGCTTTCAAATCTAGTATAGCGGGTGCTAGTTCCTCTCAGTGAAAGCACCAAATTGTTTGCGCCAAAATTGGTCACAAACCCTGAATGTCTTGAAAGCACCAGTGTATGAACACAAATCAGCAGTATATAATCACAGCTCACAGATCTAAGTAATGTAGAGGATAAAAAGTTAAGAATAATGAACTTAAAACAGAAAGAAATATACAGAGACACAAGATTTATAGTGGTTCGGCTATCTCCGGCATACGTCCACTCCAAAAGTTAATCTTTTATTGACTTTCCTTGCTGATTACAATTGATTACAGCAGATAACTATAATAAAATCCGAGTACAATAGCAGTAATGGAGGGCAAAGTTGAATCGGGCAGAGTCTGGATGTTGGATAGCCAAAGATCCATTTTCTGTAGGCTCTGGGGTGCTATTTATAGGCGTTCCATGCAAATATCTCGCTCAAACTTTGGGAGACTCCTTCTGGCACGTGAGTGGGCCCACGCGATCGATCCAATGGAGTTTCGACTCGATCCGTGATCGATATGAACGTAATTCGTATCGATCAAGATTTTGTCCAATGGAGTCGAAACTAACATTCTTTAGCATATACGTAAGTTCCTGTGAAAATTTCATAGCATTTGGACTTGTGGTTCTCGAGTTATGATCCATACGAAATGGATTCTTTGGTCAGTTTGTTTGGTTCGAATCGATGATTGCACGTGAGCGCAAGGTGACGTGGCGCGAATATCCTGGATCGATCCACCTTTTGCGCTAAGCTGGCAGAGTCTTATTCGTATCGAATACCGAAGCATTGTTCGTATCGTTGTTAGTATTTCTGTTCTGTTCGTACCCATTGGTTATCGATCGATATGAATTAGTGGTTGGATCGATATGAACTGTCGACGCTCGATGGATACGAATAAGACTTCACTGGAGCGAGACGAACACGATGGATTCGAACAGCGCGACCAAGGATTGATTCGAACATGTTCGATTCGAAATCAGACTTTCCTCGATCGATACAAACAGAACTTCTTTGGATCGATTCGAACAAGGCGTCGCGATCGATATGAATGGCGTGTTTTCCCCATCTTATATCGATCATATCTTGAGCTTACGAACTCGGATTAACTTGAAACTCTGGCTTTCACAGCTTTGCTTGTCATGCCTTGCCAATTGTAGCTCGATCCGGACTCGGACGAAATTCGTCGATATCCATAGTGAGCCTGTGATGAAAAATTGATATTTTTGATGAGTAATCATTGATTTCCAGTTAATTTCTTGATATCTCGACATTGCTAAAAAGTGGGATAACATAAACCAGAGATGTTTATATTATTATGTTATGATCATTTATCATGTGTGCTTCTTCTGTAAACTTATTCACTTTATAATCAACCCATAACTACATTTTAGGGTATTAAGGGCGGAATAACCAGCTAGGTTGACCTAGTAGTGAATATAAATTGATGGAGTTGTATCCAGGAGATCAAGTAGACCAGAACATAGGATGCCTAGAGACTGATCATAGAGTTGTTAGTTTAGACAGGTTCACAATAAACCCATGAAAACTACGTATGGGAAAAGTTACTAGCAGGAGCCAATAGGTTCTTATGAATCCCATGAAAACTATATCTGGATTAAGTTATTGACAGAGATCAATAGGTTCATAGTTAACCCTTGAATACTATGATATGAGGGAAGTTATTGGAGAACCCAATAAGTTCATAGTGAACCCATGAAAACTATAATTGGATGAAGTTATTGGTAGATACCAATAAGTTCTTAGTAAACCCATGAAAAACTATGAAATCGGGCAGATAGTCTATAAGCTTTGAACAGGTTATTAGTTAGCCCACAAAAACCAATAGGTTAATAGTGACCCTAGAAATTATAATTGATACAAATAGCCAAATGAATGGGGATGAGAAATCTAGAATATATTGCATGTTTTCATATTATCATGATATTTTTATTAGGTTATGTCTTAACCATTGTGGGTGCAGGAGCATAGTATATGGTTATTATAAATTGAGTTAGGATACTAGTAAGGAGAAAACCCGTTCCGCTAAGCGGCGTGGTCTCACTAGATATCTATATGGATCAAGGTGGCATGTTATTATCTATACCAGACTTTTTGTCTAACTCAAAGTTTATGTTTTCCTCCTTAAACTCTCGAGTGCTCAATTGATTTTGAGTAGCTTGAGAGTTAAGGTTTTTAGACTCTTCTTTAGATGAATAAGCTTCCGAAGACGTGTAGGAGGTAAGCTTGCTATTAGAAGTTCTTTTCTGTTTGATTCCGCTGTGTTCTGGTTGTAATGGCAAAGTTGTTTAATTGCCTATGTTTAGACTCTGATCATCCAAGAGGGCATCTTCATATGTCTCTCTTGGCGTATTTTGTAATAATTATATTTCTCTGAACGTGGTTTATGAATTGGGATTATGTAATGAGTTTGAAACATGATTTGAAGTTGAATGACAAATCTGTTTTTTGATTTTGAAGAATTATCATATTCTTGTGTTTCTATTATATCAATGTATTTAACATTATCGCATTTGGCCACCGGGAGTTTGTAACTATGGATGACTGCAACATCCGTAGCCGTTAGTTTTGGACCTCCAAGTGGGGGAAGTTACAAGTTGGTATCAGAGCATAGGTTTATGTAAACTTAAAAAGAAATTTAAACCTAAAAGATTTTCAAAACATAATCCAATGAATCAGAAAATGAGATCGGAGTTTGGGTTAAAGCTATAGTAACATACTTATATTTATTATGTATATATCTATAAGTACTTACTCCTCTCTCTCTTACACTGTTCTTCTGTATCTTACTAAGGCTCGTATGCAGATTTACGAGAAAGGAATATATGGAGGCAGGAAACGGAAGAGGAAATCTCGGTGGAGGAAGCACCACAACCAATAGAAATGCTCGACCCAATACTAGGAGGACCCTGGTCGATAGGCAAATGCTAATCCAAATGCAAATGCCAATGTAGGTGATAGAATTCCACCGGTAGATATGGGGATAACCTATCAGTTCTTCGTCAATCTGATGCAAGCAGGAGCAGTTGCAGGAGCAGCTGGGGGTAATGCTGCAAATGTTGGAGGAGTTAATCTCATAGCCCCTGTGACGCCCCACCCCGAGACCTACATTAACAAAGAGTATTACTGGGTAATACTGTCTGCTAATGAGAAGAATAGGGCTGGTTAGGAGTGACCACATGTAGTATAGTATTAAGCATTTATTGGATATGTCGATCCATTTGAGATATCAAAAAAAATATAGAGCACTAATCGACGTATTCAATAGATATTTAAGACGAGACTATAGACGGTCGCTCCTAACCAGTCCTATTCTCCGCATTAGTAGACAATATTACTGTAACGACCTGCCTTTTTGGATGATTTAAATCAGCAGACATACATATCAGACTCAAACCACTAAAAGGGCAGATTGTTATGGGGTAAATAAGAAAAAGCAAGGAAAGAAATAAAACAAATACAGAATCTCACAGCGGAATGACAAAATATTATAATCAAATAAACAGTTCATGAAGCTGTTTATAAATAACATTGATTAAACTTTTATAATACAGATCAGAGTTACATTCAACAAAAATAAATGATAAATAAATGCAGCGGAACAACATGATGCAGTGGAATAAATATAATACATAATAATAGTACAAAATCTTCGTCTTCATACTCCAAAAAGCAGTCTTCGATAAACTGAAAAGCTTAGACTGAACCGAGCGAATTGAAAAGACAAAACACTCGAGTCAAAACTAAAAGATCTTATGTAAGTTAAATCAACAGTAAATAAATATGAGTGTAACGGCGTCAGAAATGTTTATGGGTTTTGACATCTCCTATCCAGTGTCTAACATGAGTGCAATAACTTAAGAGATGTTCGGGATTCCCATCTCCTAAGGATATGTTAAACTATCTACATACATAGTACAATACGCTATTATAATAGTGTCTATAGTAGAGTAAAATATTAAAATAGCACTAAGGCATTACCCATATCCCCCTTAACACATTTTATATATTCCCATAGTCTATACAGTACCGTAAGCTCCTCCGAGAGGTTTACTCAGAGAGCACTCCATAGGTATGGTATAAAACAAAGTCGTAGAAGGCGCGATAGGGCATGTGAACATGACACTTGAGGCAATGCCAGGGTAGATACACCAATTGCACTCCCGGACTAGTGGTAACGCATAGCAGCTACTACCGCCCACCTCGGACACACTCCCATAATCAAAATCGAGGGGTGGCCACCGAATCAATCACAAAGTAATAGTATGGTATCGAAGAAATGTGCTCGATCAGAGGTGCGACCTCACTTGGTCCAGTATAGCTCCTATTATAGTCACATCTAAGATGACTCACAAGAGTCAGGGTCACGTAAATACCTTATACAGAATCGTTCGCTAAACCATCCTGCTTCATTTTTGGAATCTCCACCACGTACACAATTGTTAAAGTGGTTTTCGGTACTGTAATGACCTGCCTTTTTGGACGATTTAAATCGACGATAAACCACACACGTCGGACTCAAACCACTAAAAGGGCAGATTGTTATGGGGTAAATAAGAAAAAGCAAGGAAAGAAAGAAAACAAATACAGAATCTCGCAGCGGAATGACAAAATATAATAATCAAATAAACAGTTCATGAAGCTGTTTACAAATACCATTGATTAAACTTTTATAATACAGATCAGAGTTACATACAACGAGAATAAATGATAAATAAATGCAGTGGAACATCATGATGCAGTGGAATAAATATAATACATAATAATAGTACAAAATCTTCGTCTTCATCCTCCAGAAAGCAGTCTTCGATAAACTGAAAAGCTCAGACTGACCCGAGCGAATTGAAAAGACAAAACACTCGAGTCAGAACTAAAAGATCTTATGTAAGTTAAATCAGCAGTAAATAAATATGAGTGTAATGGAGTGAGAGATGTTTACGGGTTTTGACATCTCCTATCCAGTGTCCAACATGAGTACAATAACTTAAGAGATGTTCGGGATTCCCATCTCCTAATGATCCATTAAACTATCTACATACATAGTACAATGCGCTATTATTATAGTGTATACAGTAAAGTAAAGTATTAAAATAGCGTTAAGGCGTTACAAATATCCCACTTAACACATTTTATATATTCTCATAGTTTATACAGTACCGTAAGCTCCTCCGAGAGGTTTACTCAGAGGGCACTCCATAGGTATGGTACAAAACAAAGTCGTATAAGGCGCGATAGGGCATGTGAACATGGCACTCGAGGCAACGCCAGGGTAGATATACCAATTGCACTCCCGGACTAGTGGTAACGCATAACAGCTACTACCGCCCACCTCGGACACACTCCTATAATCAAAATCGAGGGGTTGCCATCGAATCAATCACAAAGTAATAGTATGGTATCGAAGAAATGCGCCCGATCGGAGGTGCGACCTCACTTGGCGTGATATAGCTCCTGTTTTATTCACATCTAAGCTGACTCACGGGAGTCAGGTTCACTTAAAAACTCATATATAATTGTTTGCCAAACCATTCCGCTTTATTTCTGGAATCTCCACCATGTACACAGTTGTTAAAGTAGTTTTCGGTATTGGCAGAGAGTATGACAATATCCGATCGCAGTCTCTTTAACAACCAAACGCTTATTTCACACTGGATGGTTCTTTTACATTTCAAAACCATTTCATATTGATATCAAAATATCATATTCAATTCAAACCATACCACTTTCAAAATTATAATTTCAAAATAGGTTAAACGCTCGTTCAAAATCATCATATTTACTCAAAATATGTTATTTAAATCCCAACTTAGGTTACTATATCATTAAACCTTATTCGCATTAAAAATTGAGGCTCTAATTATAAACAGTCCACTTTACACCATCTGAAATTCAAAAAATAATTTAGATAGTTATAAATAGTTTAATTAGTTTAACATAGTTTTAAATAGATATAAATTAGGTTAAATAGGTTTAAAATAGATTAAATAAATTTAAAATAGATTAAATACTTTCAATAGATTTAAAATAGTTTAAATGGTTTCAAATAGATTAAATAGGTTTATTATGGACTAATTAGATTTAAAATAGATTAAATGAATTTAAAATAGATTAAATAGAATTAAAATAGATTAAACAGTTTAAAATAAATTAAAATAGTTTAAAATAAATTAAAATAGTTTAATAAAGTTTAAATGAATTAAAATAGGTTAAATATATTAAAATATATTAAATATATTAAAATAGATTAAGATAGATGAAATAGGTTAATTAGTTTAAAATAGGTTAAATTAGATTAAAATAAATTAAATAGTTTAAATTTGGTTAAGTTGGTTTAAAATAGATTAACTTATTTTAGTAGTTGAAAATCTTAAATTAGAATTTAAAAGAACATCTACAGTATATATTAAGATAATAAAATTTTGAAATTAACATCATATTTAACAGTTTCTTCCATTCCAACAAATCTGGACTATGTCCAAATTTCAAATCAAAACCCAATTTCAAATTTTGAAATATTAAATTTATCTATCCCAATTTTAATAGATTTCAAAGTTATAGTTTCCAACATTTCAATAACCCAATTTCGATGAATGTCGTTCATACTTCAAATTCAACTTTAAAATTTCAATCTAAATCCTTTAAATAATTACTTAAAACAATCCAATTTATAACAGTCAAATTCTATTTCGAATATCGTTTAACTGGATTCAAAGTTTAAAGATTTAAAATCATTAAATTTAACCAATCGGGTGTCCGTATATAATTCTCTACCCTATGGTTAAGTGATACATATATTTATCATTTCAATCCGCAAATATTTTAAATTTTTACGGGTATATATTATTTCAACTCGCAATCCCAAAATTTATTTCAATGAAAATTTCTTGGGTTTATCATTTCAACCCATAACGATTTTCCCCTATTCTATATGATCGTTCGGGTATGTATCATTTCAACCCATAGGGAACTTGCGGTGTTATAATAATATAACATCCGGTCATCCAATATCAACAATCAAACATCCATCACAATCATTATCCAAATCGACCAATAAACATCAATAGATAACTGATTATCATTAACAGGTATTAAATTGACAATTAAATTCAATATTAAATTAAACAATGATTAAATGCAATAAAAGTCAAATTTAACTAGAATGACAATTTAAACATACCAGACATCAATCAATTAATTTCTAATCACATCATAAATTTAATTTAACCAACATAAGAAAATTTAGTAGTTGTGAGTGGGTTAAAACACTCACCTCTGATTTCAAATCGATTTAAAATACAAAATAGGGCCCAAAATACAACATTCTCAGAATTCGTCCAAACTAGTCCCATAATGTTCGGAATTTCGATACGATCGCAACGGCAAAAACCGCATCCAAATTCGAGCTCGTATGAAAAAGTTATTGAGATTAGAAGTTTTGAAATTTAAAATTAAAGCAAGGGCACAATGGTAATTAGATTACCTCTTTCAAACCCTACGGCCACGAGAACGAACACGACACTCAAACCTAGCAGTCACCTCCTATTGCCGAATGCACACGCCACACGCCCCCTTCATCTCGATCAGGTAACACCGCCGCCAAGGCCACCTCTGGTCGACCCTACTAGCCACGCGCGCCACCATGCGATGCCTCCAAAGGCAAGCCGTCGCCACATGTATCGCCGATTTCCGGCGAACTCCGGCATCCTAAGCACGAACGAACGACACCTCAATGACCTACTCGACCTCCTCTTCCCAATGCCGCCTCCCGATCATCGATCGGACAACGATCCACCGTTGGATCGTCCAAAACCTAGAATGGACGGCTGCGGTTCATCCTCCATTTCTGGACAAGCGATATTCGATGGCAAAAACGAATTACAGATCTGAGTTACACTCATCGAGAGCTTCGCAACAATATATAATTTGATATGGTTAGGAGGAGTTTGATTTTGAAATTAGTTTGGAGATTGAGTTGTAGCGTTTGGAATTGGAATTTGTTTCTGACATTGAAGAAAGGAGCAGACAGAAGTTGATGTACGTATAGGAATAAGAAATAGAAAGACTACTAGGGTTATAATAGAACAATTTATGTGGACAAGGCCCGATAAGAAAATAAACACAATCGAATTGGTACGACTTACAATTGCTACCCAAAAACACCCGTTCTGCTTCCGAAACGAAAGTGGGTCATCCCATATATCAAATAGATGTTTTCGACATTTTTAAACTCAATGGAACATGTTTCAAGTCCTAATTCGATCGTATGAAGAATTTTGCTTAAAAATCAGCTTATTTCAAATCGATTTCCATTGAATTTAATTAAATTGATTTCTACGCGTTTCGAGCCCGTACGATCAAACGACAAGTCCGATCGCTACGAAAATTGAAACCTTACAATAATTCACTGTTACAGATCCGATGAAACTTGTTTCATCGAAATCCGAGTTAGTGGCCAAAATGGCTATTTTTACGTTAATTAAATAAATTATTATTAAATTGATTAAATCACTTTTTAATTCCACTTTTAATAACTAACCAATTTTATCATTTTTGATTACTTAGACATTTACAATTATTTAAAACAAATTTACATATCAATTCAGTGTTAATTATTACACCAGTTACAGTGTTCAATTTCAACTGAAATTAAATCCAATTCAATTTGATTCCAATAAATTGATTTAATTTGATTTCAATCTTTTTATTCAATCAATTTTTTACTCTATAGACATAGTTAACATTTGTTTATATCATATTACACTAATATTCTACAATTATCATCTTTTACCATATTAATTGCAGTATTTCAATTACATTGAATGTATGTCAATTTTATTATAATTTAAAATCTCAATAAATTAATTTAACTTTGTTTCACTCTTTTTATTAAACCAATTATTGCCTTGTGAATATAATAAACATTTCTATACTTTTTATTACATTCATAATTTGTAGTTATCGTCTTAACTCATATTAACGTGATATTTAATTACATTTAATTTGCAACTGATTTCAAATTTAATTCAACAAAATAAATAAATTGGTAACAAATGACAATCGTTACCTTTCCTTAATTTAATAACATTTGTAAGTTTGTTATCTACACAAAATGCCATAACTACTACCACAATACTACTTTTATCGATTGCAATTAATTAAATACTATTTCATTAATTTATACATATTCAAATTATCAATTACACTTTTTTATCCAATTTATCAATTAATACACACATCATTACAATTTATTTACAATCTATAACCAATTATAACTTTTTAATCATTAAAATTAAATGGAATTACATTTAAAGCAGTTATCAATTACCTTAAATTAATAATATTACATTTCATTCCAATTATACTCTTATTATTAAACCACAAATTTTCATTTCTTCCAACATTAAATCACTAAAGCTTATTAAATTAACTATTTTTAATTATCTAAAATTACGGGTCGTTACACTCTCCCTTACTTAAAACTTTTCGTCCTCGAAAAGGGAAGAAGGAATTAGGAAATTAATATATCTTATTCGAAATATTAAATTTATAACAATTATTTTACAAAATTAAATAATTTTAAATAAAATATCAATTTATAAACAATTAAATCCTTTTATATTCAAGTTAATAAAAGTTTGGAAAACATTTCACAAAATTTTCTAAGTCCAAAATTCACAGAAAATTTCGGCAGAGTCTCCTTTGTACGGAGAGGTCTAGGAGAAATAGTGATATCAATAATAACAATATATATCACATATTTTCAAAATAATATATCCCAAACAACGGGAAAGCAATATAATATCGTTAGAAACCATAATCCGAGAACGTACCTATTTGTCGGGCAAACAACGCTTAATTTATGAAACCAAAAGCAGTAGCTATTGCTTCCATATCCCGTATTTCACTTATATAATCCAAAAGAGTTAATAATTATATAAAAGTGAATATTTATGTTATCTCTATTAGTCGTTTCCAAATCAACACAACATACAATAGTCACAAGCAACAAAACCATACAATCATCACATGCAATCAAAACAATCAACCATCCATCCGTAGCAATCAAAACAAAGAGTTTGTTTGGGTTCAGAAACTTTTAATCGTATAAAATGATAAATAAACTACTAAGTATACCATACACTCAATAGTCTTAGATAAAACTCAATAGATCATTTATACATCCTACACAATAGAAGTATCCTTTCCCAACCAATCCATAAGTCAAACAAACGATAATTTCAAATAATATTTAAGTTTTATTCTTATTACTCTTTCTTTTTCACATTATTCACTGTTCATTTTCATTTGTTCATACAATGCTTGTTTAATTTCTTTACATTCATTTATACAATACCATTTTTCTTTTCATTACTTTACATTCGTTGCTTACATAAGTTATTTCCATTTCAATTATTAGATTATTTATTATGTAAATCTCTTTACAATTTAATTCACCATTAATGGATTATTTCTTTTTCACATTCATTCTTCCATATATAGTATTATTGAATATTAAATCCATTTCTAGATCATTTCAATGCCTTTTGAAGTTATAACCATTCAATTAATGTAATACTCATTTTAATTTTAAATGGCTTCAACATTAAATTAAGTTTATAATTATTTACTTACAGTGTTCACCTTTTTATTACTTTAATTAGTAGCATTCAAATTATTTACTTAGCTTTGCAATAAGCTTATACATCTTAATCCTCCCTTTAAAACATAATTACATTGAACATTTTCATTATTTAAGTTTTACTTGTATAATATTCCATTACATATTCTTATTAACATTACAACTTTTAACATTTTGGTAAGTTATATATATGTCTTAAGAATGCAATTGAAAGTTACACAAGTTCATCTTGTTCATTTTTTTTCAAAGTTCAATAATTCATCTTCTAAATTTTCATTATTCTTAAGTTTACAAGTTTCCAATTTCTCATATATTCCATTAATCACTTAACATCTAATTACTTATATTTTTCTTCATTCTAGAAACTTCCAATTATTAAAATAATTAAGATTTCATTCTCTTCAATAATTGAAAACTACTAATTTTCAGAAAATTTAAGAAATAAACTCCGGGTTCATTTTAGTCACTTAGAAAATTATATATATATATATATATATTTATCCTTTATAGATCAAATCATATTTAGAAATTCAAAATTAAGGTTTTATTCATCAAAACAGATGTGTAGTAAAACTACTACAGCAGTCTCCCCACTTTGAAACTCGAAAATGAACGTAGATGATGTGTGCACTCATCACCGAAATTATTTTCCAGCGACTGAGAGGGGAGTATGGAACTTATTTCCTTTAAAACTTCCCTTTAAAACTTCCTTTCAAATCATCTTGAAATATTCATATCAGAAAATACGTCTAAATTCTACAAATATTATATTCCAAAACCTTTTGAAAGAAATTTCAAAAATCCCGGAACTTCGGTTCTAAACTTTCAATTTATATTTACTTTATTTGTAAATCCTATTTTTCAGTCAATATTCATAAAATTTTCTACCTAACAAACAACATATTACATCCAACTATATCATTTATAAAATCTATTATTTTATATACAAAATATATAATAGGCAAATTTATTTCATTTACCTATATTTCAAAACAAATATTGTGTCGGTCTGCCCTATTAAGTGCTTAGAAATCCCTATCGATGTCATAGCGTCCTATGCACCGACCAAAATTTATAAATACAAAACCGAACAAATTAACACAATACAAAAACCTTTTATAACACTAACAAACACGCTCTCTTATATATATACACTCAACGACTCATTCTAGGATATTACTACCCTATTTCTAAAGAGTCCGACCCCACAAAGCTAAGGTTATCGCTAAACCAAAGCTCTAATACCAACTGTAACGACCTGCCTTTTTGGATGATTTAAATCGACGATAAACCACACACGTCATACTCAAACCACTAAGAGGGCAGATTGTTTGGGGGTAAATAAGAAAAAGAAAGGAAAGAAAGAAAACAAATACAGAATCTCACAACGAATGACAAAAATATAATAATCAAATAAACAGTTCACGAAGCTTTTTACAAATAACATTGATTAAACTTTTATAATATAGATCAAAGTTACATACAACAAGAATAAATGATAAATAAATGCAGTGGAACAACATGATGCAGCGGAATAAAAATAATACATAATAATAGTACAAAATCTTCGTCTTCATCCTCCAGAAAGCAGTCTTCGATAAACTGAAAAGCTCAGACTGACCTGAGCGAATTAAAAAGACAAAAAACTTGAGGCAGAACTAAAAGATCTTATGTAAGTTAAATCAAAAGTAAATAAATATGAGTGGAACGACGTCAGAGATGTTTACGGGTTTTGACATCTCCTATCCAGTGTCTAACATGAGTGCAATAACTTAAGAGATGTTCGGGATTCCCATCTCCTAATGATCCGTTAAACTATCTACATACATAGTACAATACGCTATTATAGTAGTGTCTACAGTAAAGTAAAGTATTAAAATAGTGTTAAGGTATTATCCATATCCCCTTTAACGCATTTTATATATTCCCATAGTCTATACAGTACCGTAAGCTCCTCCGAGAGGTTTACTCAAAGGGCACTCCATAGGTATGGTAGAAAACAAAGTCGTAGAAAGCGCGATAGGGCATGTGAACACGACACTCGAGGCAATGCCATGGTAGATATACCAATTGCACTCCCGGACTGGTGGTAACGCATAGCAGCTACTACCGCCCATCTCGGACACACTACCATAATCAAAATCGAGGGGTGGGCACCGAATCAATCACAAAGTAATAGTATGGTATCGAAGAAATGTGCCCAATCGGAGGTGCGACCTCACTTGACCCAGTATAGCTCATTTTTAGTCACATCTAAGCTGACTCACAGGAGTCAGGGTCATGTATATAACTTATACAGAATTGTTCGCCAAACCATCCTGCTTCATTTCTGGAATCTCCACGACGTACACAATTTTTAAAGTGGTTTTCGGTATTGACAGAGAGTATGACAATATACGATCCCGGTCTCTTTAACAACAAAATGCTTATTTCATACCGGATGGTTCTTTTACATTTCAAAACCATTTCATATTAATATCAAAATATCATATTCAATTCAAACCATACCACTTTCGAAATTATAATTTCAAAACAGGTTAAACCCTCGTTCAAAATCATCATATTTACTCAAAATATGTTATTTAAATCCCAACTTAGGTTATTATATCATTAAACCTTATTCGCATTAAAAATTGAGGCTCTAATTATAAACAGTCCACTTTACACCATTTGAAATTCAAAAAATAATTTAGATAGTTAAAATAGTTTAACTAGTTTAACATAGTTTTAAATAGATATAAATTAGGTTTAAAATAGATTAAATAAATTTAAAATAGATTAAAATACTTTAAATAGATTTAAAATAGTTTAAATGGTTTAAAATAGATTAAATAGGTTTATTATGGATTAATTAGATTTAAAATAGATTAAATGAATTTAAAATAGATTAAATAGAATTAAAATAGATTAAACAGTTTAATATAAATTAAAATAGTTTAAAATAAATTAAAATAGTTTAATATAGTTTAATAAAGTTTAAATGATTTAAAATAGGTTAAATATATTAAAATAGATTAAATAGATTAAAATAGATTAAGATAGATTAAATAGGTTAATTAGTTTAAAATAGGTTAAATTAGATTAAAATAAATTAAATTTTAAATTTGGTTAAGTTGTTTTAAAATAGATTAACTTATTTTAATTGTTGAAAATCTTAAATTAGAATTTAAAAGAACATTTACAGTTTATATTGAGATAATAAAATTTTGAAATTAACATCATATTTAACCATTCTTCCATTCCAACAAATCTGGACTATGTCCAAATTTCAAATTAAAACCCAATTTGAAATCTTGAAATATTAAATTTAACTATCCCAATTTTAATAGATTTCAAAGTTACAGTTTCCAACATTTCAATAACCCAATTTCGATGAATGTCGTTCATAATTCAAATTCAACTTTAAAATTTCAATCTAAATCCTTTAAATAATTACTTAAAACAATTCAATTTATATCAGTCAAATTCTATTTCGAATATCGTTTAACTGGATTCAAAGTTTAAAGATTTAAAATCATTATATTTAGCCAATCCGGTGTCCGTATATAATTCTCTACCCTATGGTCAAGTGATACGGATATTTATCATTTCAATCCGCAAATATTTTAAATTTTTATGGGTATATATTATTTCAACCCGCAATCCCAAAATTTATTTCAATGAAAATCGCTTGGGTTTATCATTTCAACCCATAATGATTTTCCCCTATTCTATATGATCGTTCAGGTATGTATCATTTCAACCCATAGGGAACTTGCTGTGTTATAATAATATAAAATATAACATCCAGTCATCCAATATCAACAATCAAACATCCATCACAATCATCATCCAAATCAACCAATATACATCAATAGATAATTTATTATCATTAACTGGTATTAAATTGACAATTAAATTTAATATTAAATTAAACGATGATTAAATGCAATAAAAGTCAAATTTAACTAGAATGACAATTTAAACATACTAAACATCAATCAATTAATTTCTAATCACATCATAAATTTAATTTAACCAACATAAGGAAAATTTAGTAGTTGTGAGTGGGTTAAAACACTCACCCTTGATTTCAAATCGATTTAAAATCCAAAATAGGACCCAAAATTCAACTGTCTCAGAATTCGTCCAAACTAGTCCCATAATGTCCAGAATTTCATATGATTGCAATGGAAAAAACTGCGTCCAAATCCGAGCTCATATGAAAAGGTTATTAAAATTAGAAGTTTTGAAATTTAAAATCAAATAAAATTAAAGCAGGGGCCCAATGGTAATTAGATTACCTCTTGCAAACCCTACGGCCATGAGAACGAACACAACACTCAAACCTAGCCGCCACCTCCTATTGCGTAACGCACGCGCCACACGCCCCCTTCATCTCGATCAGGCAACACCGCCGCCAAGGCCACCTCTGGCCGACCCTACTGGCCACGCGCGCCACCATGCGACGCCTCCAAAGGCAAGCCGTTGCCGCCACATGTATCGCCGATTTTTGGCAAACTCCAGCATCCTAAGCACAAATGAACAACACCACAATGACCTGCTCGACCTCCTCTACCCAACGTCGCCTTCCGATCATCGATCGGACAACAATCCACCGTTGGATCGTCCAAAACATAGAATGGACGGCTGCGATTCATCCTTGATTTCTGGACAAGCGGTATTCAATGGCAAAAACGAATTACAGATCTGAGTTACGCTCATCGAGAGCTTTGAAACAGTATATAATTTGATATGGTTTGGAGGAGTTTGATTTTGAAATTGGTTTGGAGGTTGAATTGTAGCGTTTGGAATTGGAATTTGTTTCTGACATTGAAGAAAGGAGCAGACAGAAGTTGATGTACGTATCGGAATAAGAAATAGAAAGACTGCTAGGGTTATAACAGAACAATTTATATGGACAAGGCCGGATAAGAAAATAAACACAATCGAATTGGTACGACTTACAATTGCGACCCAAAAAGCCCGTTCTGCCTCCGAAACGAAAGTGGGTCATCCCATATATCAAAATAGATGTTTTCGATATTTTTAAACTCAATGGAACATGTTTCAAGTCCTAATTCCATCGTATGAAGAATTTAGTTAAAAATTGTCTTATTTCAAATTTATTTCCATTAAATTTAATTAAATTGATTTCTACGCATTTCGAGCCCGTACGATAAAACGACAAGTCTGATCGCTACGAAACTTGAAACCTTACAATAATTCACTGTTACGGATCCGATGAAACAGGTTTCGTTGAAATCCGAGTCAGTGACCAAAATGGCCATTTTTACGTTAATTAAATAAATTATTATTAATTGATTAAATCACTTTTTAATTCCACTTTTAATAACTAACAAATTTTATCATTTTTGATTACTTAGACATTTACAATTATTTAAAACAAATTTACATATCAATTCAGTGTTAATTATTACATCAGTTATAGTGTTCAATTTCAACTGAAATTAAATCCAAGTAAATATAATTTGATTCCAATAAATTGATTTAATTTGATTTCAATCTTTTTATTCAATCAATTATTTACTCTATAGACATAGTTAACATTTGTTTATATCCTATTACATTAATATTATACAATTATCATCTTTTACCATATTAATTGCAGTATTTCAATTACATTGAAATTTTGTCAATTTTATTATAATTTAAAATCTCGATAAATTAATTTATCTTTGTTTCACTCTTTTTATTAAATCAATTATTGCCTTGTGAATATAATTAACATTTCTATACCTTTTATTACATTCATAATTTGCAGTTATCGTCTTAACTCATATTAACGTGATATTTAATTACATTTAATTTGCAATTGATTTCAAATTTAATTCAACAGATTAAATAAATTGGTAACAAATGACAATCGTTACCTTTTCTTAATTTAATAACATTTGTAAGTTTGTTATCTACAAAAAATGCCATAACTACTACCACAACACTACTTTTATCAATTGCAATGAATTACATACTATTTCATTAATTTGTACATATTTAAATTATCAATTACACTTTTTATCCAATTTATCAATTAATACGCACATCATTACAATTTATTTACAATCTATAACCAATTATAACTTTTTAATCATTTCAATTAAATGGAATTACATTTAAAGTAGTTATCAATTACCTTAAATTAATACTATTACATTTCATTCAAATTATATTCTTATTATTAAACCATAAATTTTCGTATCTTCGAACATTAAATCACAAAACCTTATTAAATTAACTATTTTTAATTATCGAAAATTACGGGTCGTTACACAATATTATCCAGTAATACTCTTTGTTAATGTGGGTCTTGGGGTAGGGAGTCACAGCCCCAGTTGGCAATAACTATGCTAAGCAGAGCAGGGATTATACCAGTCTTGGTGGGAAGTTGTTTTTGGGAATAGAGGATGCTATAGAAGTAGAGAATTTGCTTTTGCATTGTGAAAGCATCTTCGCTGACTTGGGATTAAACGATGAGCAGAAGAGGAAGCTTGCCTCTAGACAATTGTAGGGAGCAACACTTCATTGGTGGAATAGTGTTTCCACGAGAGTTCCCGAGGAGGAGTTGACTTGGGTGGAATTTCGAAGGAGATTCGAAGAGAGGTTTTTGTCTAAAGTTGCTAAGTCAGTATTGCTAAGAAAGTTCATGGACTTAGCGTATGGTGAGATGTCGGTGACAGAGTATGCTACGAAGTTTGATGAGCTATCTAGATAGGGATATGCTACCATTAACACTGTCATCAAAAGAAACGAGAAGTTTATTCGAGGGTTAAGACCTGAGATTGCTAGGGTGATAATGCCACATCTCCGTGATCCAAGTACTGTTGGAGTGGAGATGGCAATCCGGAATGAAGAGATGCTTTCTACTTATGGGAATGAGAAGTGGGTTGGAACACAGGGTTTTCAAGGCAAGAAGAGGAAATTCTTTAAGAAGAAATGAACCTAGAAGGGAGAAGCTACCAAGAAGGCGAAGGCTAATCTAGTTTGCTTTAAGTGTGATAAGAAGGGACATTATGCTCATGAATGTTAACCTGGAAAAGGGAAGAAGGCTATAGACAAGAAAGGAGTGAAGTGCTTTAACTGCGACCAAATTGGGCATTATAAGAATCAGTGTCCAGAACCGGTCAGAGCGGACATGGGAAAAGTCTTCTACGACACCCCTAATGTTTGATAACATTATTCAGGAGATTTAATTGGATAAATTAAATTGAATAATGTAAATAATTAGAGTGATAAGGGGATTGAGATTTGAAAATAAAATTAAAGGCCGAGCTTAGTTAAATAAATAGGCTTAAGAATGGTTTATAAGCAAATTAATTTACATATGGGTGTATTGGGAAACACCGCACATAACCTATTACCCATATATATTCTCATTCCTTTTACCATTCACGTTTCATTTCCCATTCACGTCATTTTGCAGAAATGAAATACAAACGTAAATCAAAGGGGAGCCGGCCATTACTAGGAGAAAAGAGGAGAAATTAAATCTAAAGCTAAGGAATTAAAGCAAGGGGAATAGATCTTAATCTCAATCCAATCTTCTTATCCTAATCAAGGTGAATAATAATCTATATCATCTCTATTTTCTTATATGATCATTTATTTTCGGGTTTAAGATTAAATCCATTTTTATGATGATTTGGATGATGATATGCTTGGATCATAACATGTTAGATTTAAACAAGATTGTTTAAATATGATTTACACAGTTTTAAGGGTAAAACCGATTATAATTGATTTCGAATGCCATGAGGAATATATATGTTATCTACTACATGATTTTGGAGTTGGATTTTAGTTTTGATAATTTTTCAAGCTATGGAAAGATTATTATGAATTTTCAAAGGAAAATATGGTTAATTGGGTTTAGAAATTTATTTCCAAAATTATATTGAGAGTTTGGGTCTGAAATTTGGATATGTTAGATAATATATTAAAAGTGAATTTCTGTGATTTTCGAGGATTTTTCCTAAGTGATTTACTATAAGAATTCAATTATTTTGAAAGGAGGACCTAAATGATTTAATTGTTTTGCTTAATGGAAGAGTTTATTTGTTAAATTAATCTTGATTTAGATCTGAAATTATGCGGTAGTTATTTTTGTAAAGAATTTGAAAAGTTCTAGCAACCAATCACATGTTTACAAGTAGGCATGTTAGTTAGGAAGTATTTGCTTTAATTAGCAATAAAACAGTTTTACCCAGAAAAGTGGGTTCCGCCTCTTTCAAAAGTACCTTTCAACCCTATGCTTCCACTTCGACTCGGTCCAAACCTACCATAGTCGGAACCAATACATAGGGTATCAACAATGTTGGTATGAAGTGGATTGGAGAAAGGCGGAAGACATGGTATCAAAACCTTTACTTCGGATGGGGTCGATACTTATGTTTTGCTTTCAAATGATAAGCGCCTGTCTTTGTTTTACTAATGCTTTCGAAGGAGTCGTAACATATACTATCAAAAGGGGTTTTCTAAATAGCTTTCGAAGAAGGTTGCCATCTTTCATTTTAAGTATGTGCTTTTTAATAAGTCCATTGTTTATAAAACAATGCTTTCGAAAATGGACTTAGTCGAAGCCCTGCTACCGTTCTTTTGCCTTTCCAGTGTATTGAAGTCATCAATGCTTTCGAATGGTAGCTTTTGTTTTAAAGATGTAATAAGCCACTTCCTAAATGATTTCGAAAGGATTCAAGGGTTTCGAAGGCAATGGCTTCGAAAGTGGGTTTCGATGCTAACCTTCAATGTTTTACTTAAATGTTTTGAAGCTTTCGAAAGGATGGTGCCAACGCCATAAAATTTTCCCTAAATAATTTTATATGAAGATTAAACGTTTCGAAAGGGATACTTTCGTATATATTCACTTTGACCCAAAAGATGTTTTTAAGTAAACCCAGTGGTTTCGAAAGGGGTACTTTCATTAGTTTTGAAGCTATGTTTCTAAGGATTATTAAGTAACGTTTAGATACTTTCGAAAGGTATATTTTGGTTTAGAAAGAGATGAATTAATGAGCTTCGAAAGGTTTATATGTAATGTTTTGAAGAGAAGTTTTCTATGCTTTCGAAGGAGGTTATCCAGGGGTTTCAGAAGTAATGTTTTAAGGTTTTGAAAGCTTTAGTTTTCAAAACAAATAACCCAATCTCATTTAAAAGGAAAACCATGGCATAAATAAAGAGTTTTGAAATGATTTTAAGTATGGAGTTTTTGAAGAAGTTTTTCCTTGATTAATAGGTTAAAGGGATTAACTAAGTTATTGTGTTTGCTCCTTCATATATGTATATATTCACATTGTAATGGACCCATAACTGTATTTTGGGGTAGGGCAGAATAACCAGCAAGGTTGACCCAGTAGTGAATATAAATTGAATTAACACCTTAATGAGTAGAATTGCATCCAAGAGGTCAGATAGACCAGAATGTAGGATGTCTAAATATTGAAGTTTTCGGATAGATAGGTTCATAGTAAACCTATAAAAACTATGTTTAGGAAAAGTTATTGGCAGGGGCTAATAGGTTCATAGTAAACCCATGAAAACTATGTACAAAAGAAGTTGTCAGGGAGACAGGTTCATAGTAAACCCATGAAAACTATGATTAGGAAGAGTTATTGGCAGGGGCCAATAGGTTTGTAGTGAACCCATGAAAACTATATCCAGATTAAGTTATTGATAGATGTCAATAGGTTCCTAGTCAACCCATGAAAACTAGGATAAGAGGGAAGTTATTGGAGTTACCAATAGGTTCAGGGAGAACCCATGAAACAATGAAGTTATTGGCAAGGGCCAATAGGTTCTTAGTGATCCCATGAAAACTATGAAATATGACAAGAGTCCATAAATTTAAATAGGTTATTAGTCAGCCCATGAAAAATATGAAACTGGACAGGGAGTCCATAAACATTACACAGGTTATTTGTCAGCCCATGAAAACTATTAGGTTAATGGTGACCCAAGTAACTATAATTGAGACAGATAGTCATAATTAATGGGGATGGGAAATCCAGAACTGATTTACTTGTTTGAATATCATCATATTAATTTGAGATGTTTTAACCATTGTGGATGCATGAGCACAATATATGGTTTTGTAAAGATTTTAGGATACTAGTGAGGGGAAAATCCATTCTGCTAAGCGGGGTGGTCTCACTAGATATCTAATTGGTTTGGGATGGTAGATAATTATTCAAACCAGGCTTTATGTCTGACTCGAAGTTTATGTTTCCCCTTAAACTCTAGGGTACTCAATTGATTTTGTGTAGTTTGAGAGTTGATGTTTTTAGGTACCTCTTTAGACGAATAAGCCTCCGGAGATGTGTAAGAGGCATGATAGCTATCTAGAGTTCTCTTTTATTTTGATTCCGATGTGTTGTTGCTGTAATGGCAAAGTTGTTTAATTGCCTATATACACTCTGATCATCCAAGAGGCATCTTCATATATCGCTCTTGGCGTATGTTGTAATAAGTATATTTTCTCTAAACGTGGTTTCGTATTGGGATTATGTAATGAATTTGAAATGCTTTGAAATGGAATGTGAAAAGTTGTTTGTTGATTTTTAAATTTTTTCCATATCCATGTGTTTTTGTTATATCAATGTATCTAACGTTATCGTATTTGGTTGTCGAGTTTTAATAACTATGGATGACTGCAGCATTCTATCCGTTAGTTTTGGGCCTCCAAGTAGGGGATGTTACATCTTCGCTTGAGGATCATTGTCTGCTAGACCAACTGCTGCTGAGAAAGGAAAGACAATGATGGAAGGTATGCTTCTGATTCATAATATACCAGTTACGGTACTATTTGATACCGGCGCATCACATTCATTTATATCTCAGTGTTTGTTAGAGAAGTTATGTTTAGAATCCTCATACCTTGTTACTTCCTTAAGAGTTGCAAATCCGATAGTAGGGTATGCAACTTTGGGAATGAGATGTGACTAACTAGAACTTGATTTGTTAGGTCAAAAGTTTGCATGCAGTTTGTATGTTTTTGATTTCATAGGTTTCAGAATCATTT
This sequence comes from Allium fistulosum, assembly GCA_030737815.1. Taxonomy (NCBI): domain Eukaryota; kingdom Viridiplantae; phylum Streptophyta; class Magnoliopsida; order Asparagales; family Amaryllidaceae; genus Allium; species Allium fistulosum. The sequence continues at coordinate 1,005,751,226 of CM060905.1, forward strand.
TGGGTATGGATTGGTTAGATAAATATGATGCTAGGATATTTTGCCAAGATAGGGAAGTTTTGCTAAGGTGCCCTAATAGTCATAACTGAATTATATTCTCAGTGGAGAATTCAAATCGGAGTGCTTGTGCTTTGTTTAGTGTTATGGAACTAGAAAAGGAGTTGAATCGGGTTTTGGTAGCCAGAGATTTTGCAGATCTTTTTGAGCTGGTCATAGGACTACCACCGAAGCGAGCCATTGATTTTCAGATAGATCTTGTGCCAAGAGCAGAACCTGTAAGTAGACCACCTAGCAGGATGACACCGACCGAGATGAAAGAATTGACGATGCAACTAGTGGATTTAGAAGAGAAGAATTTCATTAGACCAAGCAGTTTGCCTTGGGAAGCAGCCGCGGTGTTCGTAAGGAAACAAATGGGTCGTTAAGGATGTGTATCGACTATCGTAAGTTGAACGAGAAGACAATCAAGATAAGTATCCTTTGTCGAGAATCAAAGATTTTTTTGATCATTTGAGTGGAGCCAGAGTATTTTCCCAATTGGATTTGGCAACAGGTTTCCATCAACTAAGAGTGGCAAAGGGAAGTATTCAATTGACGGCGTTTCGGACTAGGTATGGTTCGTACGAATGGTTAGTAATGCCATTCGGGTTAACGAATGTGCCAGCGTTCTTTGTGGATTTGGTAGACCGAATTTTCCGAGAGCACTTGAATAGGTTCGTATTGGTATTCATAGATGACACTTTAAAATACTCTAAGGATGATAAAGAGCATGAAGTTCATCTTAGAATAGTGCTTGAGACGCTAAGGTAGCATCAGCTGAAAGTGAAGTTTTTCAAGTGTCATTTCTAGAAGAAAGAAGTTAAGTTTCTTGGTCATGTGGTTTCAGAGAAGGGTCTGTTAGTTGATTCGGATAAGATCGAAGCTGTTAACAAGTGGAAGAGATTAGAGATAGTGACTGAGATTATAAGTTTTCTTGGACTCGCTGGCTATTATCGGAGATTCATTCAGGATTTCTCATGCATAGCAGCACCTTTGACTAAGCTAACTAGGAAGGACGTGAAGTTTATTTGGTCTGAAAAATGTGAGGAAGCATTCCTTAAGTTAAAGAATTTGTTAACCAATGCACCTAAGTTAGTAGTTTTAGATGGAAACCATGGATTAGTAGTGTATACCGATGCATGTGGATCCAGATTAGGGGCTATGTAGATGCAGTAAGGTAAAGTTATTGCCTACACTTCACGATAGCTTAAACCGCATGAAATGAGATATCCTACTCATGATTTAGAGTTGGTAGCAGTGATCTTCGCATTAAAAGTATGGAGACATTATCTCTTAGGGGAGACATTTGATTTATATACGGATCACAAGTCCTTAAGGTATTTATTCTCTCAGAAGGAGTTGAATATGAGACAGCAGAGATGGCTGGAGTTTTTAGCAGCTTATGATTTTGGTATAAAGTATACACCTGGAAATGGAAATAAGGTAGAGGATGCTCTTAGCAGAAAATATCAGAATGTGGTGTTAGCAATGTTAACGGAACGGAGGGATCTAGAGGCTTTAACTACTTGTAGTGTGCAGTTAAGATCGACTACTAGTTCTAGTCAGAGCACTGCCGTGGTGTCTTATTTGGAAGTTCGACCAGTACTGATCAAAAGAATTGCTTCTAAGCAGAAAGAAGACCCATTGTTTGTCGAGAAGACTAGAAGGCTTGAGGTTGGGTCGGAGATTGATGATCTAAAGGATTTTAATCTTGACTAGAGGGGATGGTTGAGAAATAAGGGACGGTTGTGTGTTCCGAATGTTGAGGACTTAAGGAAAGAGGTTCTTAGGGAATGTCATCGATCTAGATATACGATTCATCCTGGGGGAACCAAGATGTATCAAGATATGAAGAGGAGTTTCTACTAGGAAGGTATGAAGAAGGAGGTTGGCTTGTGGGTAAAGCAGTGTGTGAACTATTAACAAGTAAAGGCCGAGCATCAGAAGTCGAGTGGATTGCTTCAACCTTTGGAGACACCAGTTTGGAAATGGGATTCGATATCCATGGATTTTATAGATGGGTTGCCAAGGTCGAATTACGTAAATAAAAGTATATGGGTCATAGTGGATAGGCCGACCTAGAGTGCCCATTTCATTCTAGTTAAGTCAACCAAGGCAACACCTGTTTTAGGTAAATTGTTTATGAAGAACATATTTAGACTGCATGGAATTCCTAGTAGTATAGTCAGTAACAGAGATGCTTTGTTTACTAGTGTATTATGAAAGAGTCTACAGGATGTGTTAGGTACCAAGCTCATGATGAGTACTGCTTATCACCCTCAGACAGATTGGCAGACATAAAGAGTCAACAAGGTACTCAAGGATTTATTAAGAGCATGTGTGCTAGACTTTGGTGGATCTTGGGAAGATCACCTACACTTAGTTGAGTTTTTCTATAATAACAGTTATCAGACTAGTATAGGAATGGCGCCTTTTGAAGCTTTGTATGGAAGACCATGCAAATCACCAACATGTTGGTTGGAAACTGGAGACAGATTAGTCTTAGGACCAGACCTAGTAAGAGAGGCAACGGAAAAGATTGAGTTGATCCGAGGAAGGATGACGGAAGCTCAGTCTAGACAAAAGAGTTACGCAGATAAGAGGCGTAAGGATCTAGAATGCTCAATTGGAGATAAGGTTTTCATTAAAGTATCACCAATGAAGGGTGTGGTACGATTTAGAAATTCGGGGAAACTGGCACCGAGATATATTAGACCGTTCCCAATTATGGAAAGGATCGGAAAGCTAGTATACAAAGTAGAGTTGTCGAGCAGTTTTGCTGTGTCCATAATGTGTTTCATGTGTCTCATCTTTGTAAGTATGTGCATGATCCAAAGAATACTATTCCACCGACAACGTTGGAAGATTTTAATAGCAGAACGGAATTTGACTTTTGTTTGACAACCAATTCGGGTTGTAGCAAAAGATGAGAAGAGGTTAAGAAACAAGATAGTCAAGTTGGTGAAAGTTCAGTGGAGCGACAACGAGAAGGACTATACTTGGGAGATAAAAGACAGGATTAGAGATACTTATCCTGATCTACTGTAGGGGTATGCTCTATATTCGCTTTATATAGACTGTTTGCTAGTCGGGTAGGCTAGTATGGTAGTTAGGAGATGTTACAGATGATTGCTATATTTAGTATTTAGTCCTTACTAAATTTCAAGGACGAAATTCTTTAAGGAGGGGAGCCTGTAACACTCCTAATTTTAAATAACATTATTCATGAGATTTAGTTGGATAAATTAAATAGAATAATGTAAAGACTAGTGTGATAAGGGGATTCAGATTTGGAAACTAAATAAAGGTCGTGCCTTAAATAAATGAAATCAAAAGAATGGTTTAATAAAAATGGTTTTATAAGTTAACTACTCAAGAGAATAAGGCAAGGGTATTATGGGAAATAGCCATATACCATAATCCCATAACCCCTAAACCCTTACTTCATTTTTCATTTCATACGTTCATAAATAAAAAACGAAGCTAAGGAGAACTAAGGTTGACCATAACCCTAGAGAAATGGGGATCAAAATCAACTAGAAGCTAAGGATTCAAGCAAAGAAGAATTAAGCAAGATCAAATCTCAAGTTCCTTATCCAAACAAGGTGAATAATAATCTAAACCATCTCATATATGTTTTAATGAACATCTTAATTTCGGGTTTAAGATTTTAAAAACCATTAGGATGATTTGAATAATGACATGCTTTGATTATATGCCATGTTTGATTTGAACAAGTATGTTTGTAAAAGTTTTGATTCGATTTTAAGGCTAAAACCATGTAAAATAGGTTTCAAATGCCATGAGGATTTAATATGTTATGTAAAACATTATTTTGGAGATGATTTTAAATTTTCATAATAATCCAAGCTATGGATAATTTATTATGAATTTTGAAAGGAAGAAATAAATAATTTTGGTTTAAAATTAATTACGGTAATTACATAAAGTATTTTGGGTTCAAAATTTATATATGTTAGAAAATATATTAAAAGTGAATTAAGATGATTTTTGGGAATTTTTTCTAAGTGATTTACTATGGAAATTAAATTAATTAAGTTTGAGGACTCAAAAGTCTTAATTTTTTTGTTAAGGGGAAGTGCTTCATTGCTAAAATATTTTTAATTATTAATTGATGAATTCGGCAGCCTTCCTAGAAAATTGATTTTGATAAAGGTTTGGTAACCAATCATATTTTGACAAATAAGGCAACCAATCATCCCAGTTGGCCTTTCGAACCCATTCAAAACCAATACACATGATATCAAATAGTTGGTATGTAGCGTATTGGAGAAAGGAGAAAGGGGATGGTGTCGAAAGCTTGCTTTCGAAAGGGTTGATGCCATTTTTAATAGCTTTCAAATCAACCCACTTGCCTTCGTTTTGCTTGGAAAGGGTGGTTTTGAAACCATCCGTTCCCTCCAAATTCTTTTACTTGGAGATTAAAGCTTTCGAAAGGGTTACTTTCGCTTATGTTCACTTTGAACCTGAAGTTATACTTAAGGTTAAATCCAATGTTTTTGAAAGAGATACTTTCATATAATTTCAAAGCTATGCTTCTATAAATCCTACTTGAACTAAGTGATTTTGAAAGATAAGCTTTAATACTTTCGAAAGGAATGTTTTAATGGTTTCGAAAGGAAGGTTTTGATGCTTTCGAAAGGGATGTATTAAGTGTTTTGAAAGGCATACATTTAAGTGTTTTGAAAAGAAGGTTTGTATACTTTCGAATGATATAATTAAATGGTTTCGAAAGATATGGCTTAAGGTTTTGAAAGCCTTAGTTTTCAAATAAGAAACTCAATCTCAATTTTTAAAGAAAAACCCATAGCAATATGAAAGAGTTTTGAAATGGCATCTAACTTTGGTGTTTTTGAAAAAGCTTTCTTTGCTAAAGATAATAGGTTAAAGGTATTAACCATATTTCATTTGGAAAATGATTACATGGAAATTAAACCAGAGATGTTTATATTATTATGTTATGATCATTTATCATGTGTGCTTCTTCTGTAAACTTATTCACTTTATAATCAATCCATAACTGCATTTTGAGATATTAAGGGTGGAATAACCAGCAAGATTGACCCAGTAGTGAATATAAATTGATAGAGTTGTATCCATGAGGTCAAGTAGACCAGAACATAGGATGCCCAGAGAATGATCAAAGAGTTGTTAGTTTAGACAGGTTCATAGTAAACCCATGAAAACTATGTAGGAAAAAGTTATTGGCAGGGGCCAATAGGTTCTTAGTGACCCCATGAAAACTATATCCGGATTAAGTTATTAACAGAGATCAATATGTTCATAGTTAACCCATGAAAACTATGATATGAGCAAAGTTATTGGAGAACCCAATAGGTTTGTAGTGAACCCATGAAAACTATAATTGGATGAAGTTATTGGTATATACCAATAGGTTCTTAGTAAATCCATGAAAAACTATGAAACCGGGCAGATAGTCCATAAGCTTTGAACATTTTATTAGTTAGCCCACGAAACCCAATAGGTTAATAGTGACCCTAGAAACTATAACTGATACAAATAGTCAAATGAATAGGGATGGGAAATCCAGTTAATATTGCATGTTTGCATATCATCATGATATTTTTATTATGTTATTTCTTAATCATTGTGGGTGCAGGAGCATAGTATATGGTTATTATAAATTGAGTTAGGATACTAGTGAGGGGAAAACCCGTTCCGGTAAGCGGCGTGGTCTCACTTGATATCTATATGGATCAAGATGGTAGGTTATTATCTATACCAGACTTTTTGTCTGACTCGAAGTTTATGTTTTCCTCCTTAAACTCTCGGGTGCATAATTGATTTTGAGTAGCTTGAGAGTTAAGGTTTTCAAGCTCTTCTTTAGACGAATAAGCTTCAAGAGACGTGCAAGAGGCAAGCTAGCTATTAGAAGTTCTTTTCTGTTTGATTTCGCTGTGTTCTGGTTGTAATGGAAAAGTTGTTTAACTGCCTATGTTTAGACTCTAATCATCCAATGGGGCATCTTCATATGTCTCTCTTAGCGTATTTTGTAATAATTATATTTTTCTGAACGCAGTTTACGAATTGGGATTATGTAATGAGTTTGAAACATGATTTGAAGTTGAATGAGAAATCTATTTTATGATTTTGAAAATTTACCATATTTTTGTGTTTCTGTTACATCAATGTATCTAACATTACCGCATTTGGTTACCGAGAATTAATAACTATGGATGATTGCAGCATCCACAGCCGCTAGTTTTGGGCCTCCAAGTGGGGGATGTTACAATTTGTTTCTATTATATACTTTTTAAATTGTGATATAATTAATTAACTATTAATTTAATGTGTATTAAATAGAAAATCCTTAAATAATATGTTATGTGATAGTAATTAAAATGTTTTGTAATCATGAAAATGGATCACATTAAAAATGACATATTATTTTAAATATTCCTAGTCAAGATGTTTCGAGATGGGATATCGATGCATCACTTGAGATTATAATGCATAAACCCTTTTCAAACGTTGAGCAGTGTATTACTCATGGTTGTTGGGGGAACCAAAGGGTTACGTATCGATAGTTATTGGATAACCATGGAATGACTCACTTGAGAGTTTTCTATTGGTTAATATAACTAAGGTTAAAAAGAGAATCTTGAAGTAACAATGTTATGGAATCTCTTAGTTGTCTTTAAATAAATTAAATGGATTAATATTTGTGAAATATTAATTATTGAAAAATTTGATTTGTTTTGAATACCATTAATGTTTAATAAAGTGTGTAGACAAAAGTTATAAACGTGCACAACAGTATACGATATCGGGAGAACTTTTAAATTGGATTTAACTGGGATTTATGCTAAGGGATTTTGGAAGTTTTGTGGGACCATAGGCATGTCAGCCATGCATATAGAAGTGGGAGAGGATTATATTGAGATTTAATAAAGAATTAATGTGGGAAGGTTTTAAGGGAGGAATAGGAAAGGTTTCTATCATTCCTTTAACACAAACCTACCTTCATCTCTTTCATTCAATTCATTTTCTTTCCTAACAATTCAATTTCTCTTGCCCTCTTCCTCTCTCTTTTAGCCAAAATTTCAATGGCTCCTATGCTACAAAATTCTAAGAAACAAATTCAAACAATATCAAATCAATTCAAGGTGGATTTTGTATCTTGATTCTTGCAAGATCAGAGGTTGATTCATTAGAATTTGGGAGTTCTTCATCATTCAAGGTGTGTTCTCTTAGTTACATCTTAAGGGAACAATTCTAGTTTCATTTATTTGTATATTCCCCTTGTTTATATGATTTGGATCCCATTACATACTTCATCTCATCAGCCTATATGCTTGTTTTGTTATTGTTAGCACCAAAATTGGTCACTAACCTCGTTGAGAAAGATTGTGTAGAGATGTAAGTGATGAAGTTAAATTAAACAAGGAAGAATATGCTAATTTAAATGCAGAAAGTAAGAACACCGGATTTATAGTGGTTCAGCGTAATTGCCTACGTCCACTTTGAGTTTTGATCTTTATTTCTTTCACAAGTAGTTGAATACAGATACAATCCATATATTGATGACTTGAATACAAGTTTGAATTAAAAAGAGGAGAGTATAAAAAATGGCAGAGTCTCCCCAGTGTTCTCCAAAAAGGATCCATTTCATTATGCCCCTGCCCTTCTATTTATAGAGGAAGATGGGTTGGACTTCCTTCATGGGCTTAGGAGCAAGGTGCCTCTGCCCATAGTGGGTGAATCTGCGCACCAGGCCAGGCAGGCCGAATGCTCTTGCTTTATTGTGGGCCTGACAACTTGCTACCACCTCCAGTCTCTCCTTGATCAGAATCTTGTCTAGTGCTAATGATAATTTCTTCAACCGTCGTTTTGTAACCGGGCCAAGATGCCGGTTAACACTTGCCCCCCAAAGTGTGTCGTGTGAAGCAACACAACATGCTTTGAATCAGCAAGTATTCCTTGTCTTCAGAAAGAAATCCAGCATGTTTCTTGAATAGTCATTATCCTCCAATTTATCCTCCCAAGGTGTTGTATCCTTCTTTGGTCATCGTGATGCTCGGTCGATTCCCAATATTATAAATCCAGGGTTGTAGTTCATTAGTGGCCATCCGTGTCTGATTCTGCAGAGCTAATAAGCTTCGGCTATATGATCTAGTCTTCTCTTAATAACCCTTAGTGAGAATTCAATTTCTGTTGATTTTAAGAAGTCAAACTTTTTCGGATGTACACATGCACGTTCGGGTACATGTTCTTGCCATTGGCTCTCGGATGCGTTTTATATGCTCATAAGTCGTCGCCAACTCCATCCAGTTTAATTGTAATTCAATCGCGATTCCTTGTTTGTATTTTCTGTGAAATAAGGGTTGCAATCAGCCACTTGAGGAGTTTTCCAAACCTCTCTTCAGTACAGACTCTATGATTTTGTTCACAGCTTCAACCTGTCCATTTGCAGTTATAATGGATCATGGAAGGTCATAAGGACAGATGACGTTACAGATAAAGAAGTTGATTATTTTCTTCATCTTGGTCGTGGTTAAGAGTTCTTCATCTGCCCATTTGGTGACGTAATCAACTGCTATGATGGTGTATTTCGCACCACCTTTAGGATCGACAAGAAGATGATTTCAGTGCCCCCAAGTGGCAAACGGCTATGAACTAGCCATTTGAATAATTTCCATCGGCGGGGTTCCCGGATTTTTTGCAAACATCTTGCACTCGTCACATTGTCTAGCATGATCAACCGCTTCTGGGTTGATAGTTGGCCAGTAATACCTGTAGCAGAGTATCTTCTTTATCATGGTTTTCCCCCTGATGTTATTACCGCATTCTTCTTCATAGAATTTTCTCAAGATATCATCATGGGCGATATGCCGAAGCATGGGGATCGGTAGACTCCTTTTGACACACGACTTATTCTTAGATGATTTGGCGTGAAGCTTTGAGGAGGATCTGTCGTTTTCCATTCCTCCGTTCAGTAAGAATTCCTCATTGTAGATAGTCTTTGATAGGAGTCAACCATGACACCTTTTCATTTTGTTCGCTGAGTACGTGTGTAATGATGTAATATGTGAAGTCGTTTAGCAGCTCTTGGACTTGGCCGAGATAAGGAGCAAGACAATGCCCCCTAGCAAGATCAACTTCCTTAAATTTGTACACTACCAATCAAGAATCACAAAAGATATGTAAAGTTTTCACTTCAAATCCTCTAGCAAGTTTAAGGCTGGCAGTCAAGGCTTCATACTAAGCATCGTTGTTTGTTACAGGTAAATCGAGTTTTAGGACGTAGCAGATTGATCGTTCCTCAGGAGTCATTATCATGACTCCTATGCCATAACACTGATCATTGGATGCTCCATCCGCGTACATTTTCCATCTCATGGTTGGTTCTCTGCTACTCTTCGAGTAGTCATCTGAGGTAGTGAATTTGGGTGTGAGGTCTGCTAATTTCCGTCCTTGGATAGCCCTTCGTGGGAAATAAGTGATATCGAATTAGCTTAGTTTGATATTCTATTTAAGTAGTCTTTTAGACGTCTCAGGTCATTGTATGCCCTGTCGCAATGGCTGGTAGGCATAGACGTTGATGGGGTGAGCCTAAAAGTAAGAGTGGAGCTTTCATGATGAAATCAATAGGATTGTGCTAGCTTTTGTAGCTTCGGGTTGATATCCAATGCATGGCTCGCGATAGTTAATGAAATCACATATGCATGTCAGAATGGGTCCAAGGGAACATATCATCATTTATTCAGAAAAATCCAACTAATTCTTTTATCATCACTGCACTGAGCTGTGATCCGATATTCAGCACCCGAAAAGGGTCGCCATGGCTGGCGGTAATGTCGACCGTCAGCTTAGCAGGTGCCATCCCAGATTCTTTGAGTAAAGATGTAACTATTTTGCATAACATTCAATGTGAAATATGGTTGAGACGGTCAATGTTGATGGTTATTCTGGTCGAATCCTAGAGTCTTGTCATGAGTTGTTAAGTCAAATAATGAAGGGCTCTGAATGCTCTAATTAATTATCTGCAAATGGCCAAAGATCAGGCTTAAAAGCATGTTGAAGGAAATGTCGAGTAGGGGCCAGCCTCGAGTTGCGTGCAACTGCATAGCTGGATCTTGCTATGAGTTTGAATTTGCTTGTATATTCGAGTAACGCATTTTCTATTCAATGCATTCATGATCCTTCACTCGCCCTTCGAGTTGGAGTGACAGTCAGTTGCCCACAAGCTTTGGCATCGATTTAATGATTCTATCTCTAGGCATCCTTTCGGTCGTTGCCTTGAGTAACTGTAAGCACTATATATAAGTTTTAATACTGAGCTATCGTAGCCAGTTTTTGAATGACCATGCGTCTTCTCCCAGTCTCGGGTTAATAAATGTATTGCATGGACGGTTGAGTCTCGTCCTAGCTATGTTTATGCTTTCACCTAAACTCCAAAGACATAAAGGTGATTGGTGAATAGTCGGTTCACATTCATCTTGCTTCTCGCTCGTGCCCCCAGGTCTGGGGCATATACCGATAAGTAGGAAGGCCAGCCACGCCTACTTTAGCTTTACTCTCTTTCCCGTTGAATCGTGGGATCATGTCAGTCGATAGGAGACTAGGTCTCGCCTATCTTGGATTTTATCGTGGTTTTTCATTCCAAGAGGAATACTTCGATGCCACGTAAGTTTTAGGGCGTAATTTGTACAGTGGATGGTCATCCACGTCCACTTTGGTTCATGCTCTGTAATCAGATCTCGGGGTAAAGTTGGCTACAAATGCAGTCACGTTATGCTCATCTAGTTTCATACTCCTCCTATCGAATTGAACGAGGGTGCTGGAGAATTTTTTGACCAAGTATTCGTAGTTTACCCTCCTTTCCATACTCTGGGGGTCATAGTTTTTCAAAAAAACAAACATCCAAGTCACATTCGTATGTGCTTGGTGCGGATCAGCATTGACCCTTGGTCTGAGGTATGATATAGTAGGTTGCTCGTAGCTTTGGATGCCATTTCGATTGGTTCTGTATTGAGGCCTCCCTGCAGTCGATGCCTCAAGTTATAAAGAACGCCATGCTAGGGCTATAGTAAGCTGTCGTATTCGGCTTTTTAGTATTTTGTACCCCTGCCCCCAGCATTGATTTAGCCAGGTCACTAGTTGGATGGTCGAACTCCATCCTCAGCAGGTTAATAATCCTCCTGTCGATTCCAGGACGAAGTTTACGGAATAGAAAATGGTCAGGATCCACTCGTCTATTTATCGATGTTTATACACCATCTGCATTCTGGTGACTTAGTGTTATTCTCCCTCCGGTTGACTCGCACCCAATTTGTGTCCATGCTTCGGTCCACGCTCCGGGGACTTAGAGATTTGTCGAACGGTTTATGCTTTAGTCCACAGTTCGAGACGCAGAGATTTTCGTCAACTCGTTTATACTCTAGTTCGCACTCTGGGAACTTAGAGTAATCTGGTCCGCTTCTGGGATTTAGGGATTTTTCTGAAGTTGTCTATAATCTAGTCCATGCTCTGGGGACTGAGAGTACTGTAGTCCGCACTCTGGAGACGTAGAGGTTTTTGAGTCATTTTTACTCTAGTCCGCACTCAGGGACTTAGAGTACTTTAGTCCGCATTCTGTCTCCCGTTCCAGAGGGTGAGACCCCCCGGATGGCTGAGAGTTTGCCTAAACCTGGTAGATAATCCTTCTCTTTAAGATTCTCTTTAAGATTCTCTTTAAGATTTCGAAAGTCGTTATTCTTTATGCAGGACTATTGCATTCTAATGCTCGTTTTCCACGATTTTGTGCAGGCCGTTCTGACCCCGAGCCCACTCCGAGGAGCGATGTCGCCAAGGAAGTGGGGGATAAAACAAGTGAAGCCACTCACGCAGAGGAGGATCCTGGTCAATACGCTCAGGTGATCGGAGCGCTTGATGAAGACAAGTCTGAAACCTCCTCTCCTACCGACGGGGGTTATGAAGTAGAAATTACAAGCGCCTCTGAGCACACATCCGAATTGAGCATGGAGGAACGGCTCGAGATAGAGAAGGAGGAGACAGTCAAGGTAATAGTAGAGCCCCGAGTTGTGGACTTGGACGATCCTTTGAACAAGCCGTTGAAGGTCATCCTTCCTGGCGGGTCCAAGCCCATGGAAGGCCCCCGTACTCCTTCAGTTGCTACCCCTCTATCAAAGAAGAGTACCAAGGGTAAATGCTCTGGAGAGGAGCCGTTTGGAAAGAAGTTGAAGAAGCACAAGAAGTGACTACTATCCTCGTTCAACGAGAGTTAGTTTAAGTCATGTAATTATTTTCATCTATTTCCTTAGTCCTTATAAATAAAATGTCGACTCCGAACTTTGGAGGGGTTGTAATAGAAACTCATTTCTGAATAAGGTTTAGTTCCTTTTTCTGTCTTACAAAAGACTCTTATTGTTCAGTTTTCTTTGTGATTGTGACTTTAATCCAAGCAGTTGTGAGTAACATAGACTTCTCAGTCCATCTTCATATAACTCGGAAACTCTTCGGGAGTCGTTGAACTTCCATTCTGTGCTTCGAGCACTTAGAATACTTTTTAGCCCGTATGTCAGGGATTTGACAAATTCAAGTCATCTGTGTCATAGTTCATATTCAGGGAACTTGGAGATCCGATTCGCTTATATTCGAGTCTACACTCTAGGGAGTTAGAGTACTCCAGTCCGCACTCTGGGGACTTGGAGGTTTAAGTCATTTATACTCTAGTCCGCGCTCTGGGGACTTAGAGTACTCCAGTCCACGCTCTGGGGACTTGGAGGTTTAAGTCGTTTATACTCTAGTCCACTCTCTAGGGACTTAGAGTACTCCAGTCCGCGCTCTGGGGACTTGGAGGTTTAAGTCGTTTATACTCTAGTCCACGCTCTGGGGACTTAGAGTACTCCAGTCCGCGCTCTGGGGACTTGGAGGTTTAAGTCGTTTATACTCTAGTCCACGCTCTGGGGACTTAGAGTACTCCAGTCCGCGCTCTGGGGACTTGGAGGTTTAAGTCGTTTATACTCTAGTCCGCGCTCTGGGGACTTAGAGTACTCCAGTCCGTGCTCTGGGGACTTGGAGGTTTAAGTCGTTTATACTCTAGTCCGCGCTCTGGGGACTTAGAGTACTCCAGTCCGCGCTTTGGGGACTTGGAGGTTTAAGTCGTTTATACTCTAGTCCACGCTCTAGGGACTTAGAGTACTCCAGTCCGCGCTCTGGGGACTTGGAGGTTTAAGTCGTTTATACTCTAGTCCACGCTCTGGGGACTTAGAGTACTCTAGTCCGCGCTCTGGGGACTTGGAGGTTTAAGTCGTTTATACTCTAGTCCACGCTCTGGGGACTTAGAGTACTCCAGTCCGCGCTCTGGGGATTTGGAGGTTTAAGTCATTTATACTCTAGTCCGCGCTCTGGGGACTTAGAGTACTCCAGTCCGCGCTCTGGGGACATGGAGGTTTAAGTCGTTTATACTCTAGTCTGCGCTCTGGGGACTTAGAGTACTCCAGTCCGCACTCTGGGGACTTGGAGGTTTTAGTCATTTATACTCTAGTCCACGCTCTGGGGACTTACAGTACTCCAGTCCGCACTCTGGGGACATGGAGGTTTTAGTCATTTATACTCTAGTTCGCGCTCTGAGGACTTAGAGTACTCCAGTCCGCACTCTGGGGACATGGAGGTTTAAGTCGTTTATACTCTAGTCCGCGCTCTGGGGACTTAGAGTACTCCAGTCCGCGCTCTGGGGACTTGGAGGTTTAAGTCGTTTATACTCTAGTCCGCGCTCTGGGGACTTAGAGTACTCCAGTCCGCGCTCTGGGGACTTGGAGGTTTAAGTCGTTTATACTCTAGCCCACGCTCTGGGGACTTAGAGTACTCCAGTCCGCGCTTAGGACTTGGAGGTTTAAGTCGTTTATACTCTAGTCCACGCTCTGGGGACTTAGAGTACTCCAGTCCGCGCTCTGGGGACTTGGAGGTTTAAGTCGTTTATACTCTAGCCCACGCTCTGGGGACTTAGAGTACTCCAGTCCGCGCTCTGAGGATTTGGAGGTTTAAGTCGTTTATACTCTAGTCCGCGCTCTGGGGACTTAGAGTACTCCAGTCCGCGCTCTGGGGACATGGAGGTTTAAGTCGTTTATACTCTAGTTCGCGCTCTGGGGACTTAGAGTACTCCAGTCCGCGCTTTGGGGACTTGGAGGTTTAAGTCGTTTATACTCTAGTCCACGCTCTAGGGACTTAGAGTACTCCAGTCCGCACTCTGGGGACATGGAGGTTTAAGTCGTTTATACTCTAGTCCGCGCTCCGGGGACTTAGAGTTCTCCAGTCCGCGCTCTGGGGACTTGGAGGTTTAAGTCGTTTATACTCTAGTCCGCGCTCTGGGGACTTAGAGTACTCCAGTCCGCGCTCTGGGGACTTGGAGGTTTAAGTCGTTTATACTCTAGTCCACGCTCTAGGGACTTAGAGTACTCCAGTCCGCGCTCTGGGGACTTGGAGGTTTAAGTCGTTTATACTCTAGTCCACGCTCTGGGGACTTAGAGTACTCCAGTCCGCGCTCTGGGGACTTGGAGGTTTAAGTCGTTTATACTCTAGCCCACGCTCTGGGGACTTAGAGTACTCCAGTCCGCGCTCTGGGGATTTGGAGGTTTAAGTCGTTTATACTCTAGTCCGCGCTCTGGGGACTTAGAGTACTCCAGTCCGCGCTCTGGGGACATGGAGGTTTAAGTCGTTTATAGTCTAGTCTGCGCTCTGGGGACTTAGAGTACTCCAGTCCGTGCTCTGGGGACTTGGAGGTTTAAGTCGTTTATACTCTAGTCCGCGCTCTGGGGACTTAGAGTACTCCAGTCCGCGCTTTGGGGACTTGGAGGTTTAAGTCGTTTATACTCTAGTCCACGCTCTAGGGACTTAGAGTACTCCAGTCCGCGCTCTGGGGACTTGGAGGTTTAAGTCGTTTATACTCTAGTCCATGCTCTGGGGACTTAGAGTACTCTAGTCCGCGCTCTGGGGACTTGGAGGTTTAAGTCGTTTATACTCTAGTCCACGCTCTGGGGACTTAGAGTACTCCAGTCCGCGCTCTGGGGATTTGGAGGTTTAAGTCGTTTATACTCTAGTCCGCGCTCTGGGGACTTAGAGTACTCCAGTCCACGCTGTGGGGACATGGAGGTTTAAGTCGTTTATACTCTAGTCTGCGCTCTGGGGACTTAGAGTACTCCAGTCCGCACTCTGGGGACTTGGAGGTTTTAGTCATTTATACTCTAGTCCACGCTCTGGGGACTTACAGTACTCCAGTCCGCACTCTGGGGACATGGAGGTTTTAGTCATTTATACTCTAGTTCGCGCTCTGAGGACTTAGAGTACTCCAGTCCGCACTCTGGGGACTTGGAGGTTTAAGTCGTTTATACTCTAGTTCGCGCTCTGGGGACTTAGAGTACTCCAGTCCGTGCTTTGGGGACTTGGAGGTTTAAGTCGTTTATACTCTAGCCCACGCTCTGGGGACTTAGAGTACTCCAGTCCGCGCTCTGAGGATTTGGAGGTTTAAGTCGTTTATACTCTAGTCCGCGCTCTGGGGACTTAGAGTACTCCAGTCCGCGCTCTGGGGACTTGGAGGTTTAAGTCGTTTATACTCTAGTCCACGCTCTAGGGACTTAGAGTACTCCAGTCCGCGCTCTGGGGACTTGGAGGTTTAAGTCGTTTATACTCTAGTCCACGCTCTGGGGACTTAGAGTACTCTAGTCCGCGCTCTGGGGACTTGGAGGTTTAAGTCGTTTATACTCTAGTCCACGCTCTGGGGACTTAGAGTACTCCAGTCCGCGCTCTGGGGATTTGGAGGTTTAAGTCGTTTATACTCTAGTCCGCGCTCTGGGGACTTAGAGTACTCCAGTCCGCGCTCTGGGGACATGGAGGTTTAAGTCGTTTATACTCTAGTCTGCGCTCTGGGGACTTAGAGTACTCCAGTCCGCACTCTGGGGACTTGGAGGTTTTAGTCATTTATACTCTAGTCCACGCTCTGGGGACTTACAGTACTCCAGTCCGCACTCTGGGGACATGGAGGTTTTAGTCATTTATACTCTAGTTCGCGCTCTGAGGACTTAGAGTACTCCAGTCCGCACTCTGGGGACATGGAGGTTTAAGTCGTTTATACTCTAGTCCGCGCTCTGGGGACTTAGAGTACTCCAGTCCGCGCTCTGGGGACTTGGAGGTTTAAGTCGTTTATACTCTAGTCCGCGCTCTGGGGACTTAGAGTACTCCAGTCCGCGCTCTGGGGACTTGGAGGTTTAAGTCGTTTATACTCTAGCCCACGCTCTGGGGACTTAGAGTACTCCAGTCCGCGCTTAGGACTTGGAGGTTTAAGTCGTTTATACTCTAGTCCACGCTCTGGGGACTTAGAGTACTCCAGTCCGCGCTCTGGGGACTTGGAGGTTTAAGTCGTTTATACTCTAGCCCACGCTCTGGGGACTTAGAGTACTCCAGTCCGCGCTCTGAGGATTTGGAGGTTTAAGTCGTTTATACTCTAGTCCGCGCTCTGGGGACTTAGAGTACTCCAGTCCGCGCTCTGGGGACATGGAGGTTTAAGTCGTTTATACTCTAGTTCGCGCTCTGGGGACTTAGAGTACTCCAGTCCGCGCTTTGGGGACTTGGAGGTTTAAGTCGTTTATACTCTAGTCCACGCTCTAGGGACTTAGAGTACTCCAGTCCGCACTCTGGGGACATGGAGGTTTAAGTCGTTTATACTCTAGTCCGCGCTCCGGGGACTTAGAGTTCTCCAGTCTGCGCTCTGGGGACTTGGAGGTTTAAGTCGTTTATACTCTAGTCCGCGCTCTGGGGACTTAGAGTACTCCAGTCCGCGCTCTGGGGACTTGGAGGTTTAAGTCGTTTATACTCTAGTCCACGCTCTAGGGACTTAGAGTACTCCAGTCCGCGCTCTGGGGACTTGGAGGTTTAAGTCGTTTATACTCTAGTCCACGCTCTGGGGACTTAGAGTACTCCAGTCCGCGCTCTGGGGACTTGGAGGTTTAAGTCGTTTATACTCTAGCCCACGCTCTGGGGACTTAGAGTACTCCAGTCCGCGCTCTGGGGATTTGGAGGTTTAAGTCGTTTATACTCTAGTCCGCGCTCTGGGGACTTAGAGTACTCCAGTCCGCGCTCTGGGGACATGGAGGTTTAAGTCGTTTATACTCTAGTCTGCGCTCTGGGGACTTAGAGTACTCCAGTCCGCACTCTGGGGACTTGGAGGTTTTAGTCATTTATACTCTAGTCCACGCTCTGGGGACTTAGAGTACTCCAGTCCACACTCTGGGGACATGGAGGTTTTAGTCATTTATAGTCTAGTTCGCGCTCTGGAGACTTAGAGTACTCCAGTCCGCACTCTGGGGACATGGAGGTTTTAGTCATTTATACTCTAGTCCGCGCTCTGGGGACTTAGAGTACTCCAGTCCGCACTCTGGGGACATGGAGGGTTTAGTCATTTATACTCTAGTCCACGCTCTGGGGACTTAGAGTACTCCAGTCCGCACTCTGGGAACTTAGAGATTTTGTGGAACTTTGTTCTATGACTCGATTGGAGTGGATGATCGGGCCATATTCATTCCAAGCAGTTTAGGTCTCCAAGTCAAATGTGGAGGTTGATGGATGGATGGTCGGTTGTTCGAATCGATCATAAGTTGAGCATACGAACTCAGATCGTCTTGAAACTTGGAACGTTGGCTTCCCTGGCTTTGATTGTTATGTCTTGTTAATCGTGGCTCGATCCAGACTCAGATAAAATCCATCGATATCCATAGTGAGCCTTTGTGTAACCGATCTCCAAGACGAACTGTCACTGGTTTCTAATCAAGTTCTTGGTGTCACGGCCTTGCCAAAAGGCGGGATAACATTTGCCCCCCAAAGGACGTCCTGTGTAACCATGACGTGCTTTGAAAAACCGCAGTCTTTCATGCTGAATATTTCCGTTCAGTTGATTGCTTGACAGTCGTCTTTTAATCGTTTCATTGCAATCTTCTTTTAGACAAATGTTCAACTAGCGTGCTTTGCTTTGGTTCTGCCCCCAGTTTTGGGGATGAGTATGGAGTTGATGTATGTTTATACTCCGTCTCGCACTCTGGGAGTACGGAGTTGAGTAGATGTTTATACTCCGTCTCGCACTCTGGAAATACGGAGTTGATTAATGTTTATACTCCGTCTCGCACTCTGGGAGTACGGAGTTAAGCGAATGTTTATACCCCGTCTCACACTCTGGGAGTACGGAGTTGATTAACGTTTATACTCCGTCTCGCACTCTGGGAGTACGGAGTTAAGTAGATGTTTATACTCCGTCTCGCACTCTGGGAGTACGGAGTTAAGTAGATGTTTATACTCCGTCTCGCACTCTGGGAGTACGGAGTTAAGTAGATGTTTATACTCCATCTCGCACTTTGGGAGTACGGAGTTAAGTAGATGTTTATACTCCATCTCGCACTCTGGGAGTACGCAGTTGTGCGAAGGATCGTCGTGTATCAACCAATTTTTAGCCATGATGTGATGGCTTGCCCCCGAGCTCGAGTTTCACTTAGCGAGTCGCCGGCCGTATCACAGCCACTCTCTACTTGAATAAATTCCACTTGCAGGATGGAATTCAGCTCTCCGTGCATCGTGATGTTGTACATTGTATTTAATCCATAGCCCCAAATCAAAGGCATATGGTTGATGATGAGCAATAGAATTATTCTCGTCCAGATGTAACTCCACACGTCCGATCATGGTCTGCGTAGATTGGTTGGCAACCAAATCTGAGTACCTGGACACCTGCATCGTTTTGAAAGTAGTTTAGTTCAAGCTAGTCGTAGTTCATAGAACAATTGAAATAGAGATGGAAATGGAAATAATTCAAAGAAGATTATGGTAAGTCTCATTGATATGTGAAGCAGCATCGTGTGCTCGCTATTCGACTCCGCCCCTGGCTCCTTTCAAAGGGATGTTGGCCGTCAACCGTCCAATTGATAATCATAGCCCTTTATTAATATGCATCGGATATTCGCTGCCCGCCATTCTGCAGGACTTGTACATACTATTGAAGCTTTCCTTTCCAGGTCATCTTTTCGATCATACCTCGGAGATGTTTGTAATCGCCCGTGTTAGGATCAGTGAGCATTTGGGAATATACAACATTCCCCTGATTTTCTTTAGACTTTGGTGTACTCTCTCGAGGTTGGTTTCCAGTACCCCTCCAAGTCGTGAGTCTTCAAGTAGAGGTTGTCAATTGAATCTTTCAAAGAGCATATGAGCTGAATTCTGAAGTCTTGTTTCGGCTACTGGGATCTACATCCTTAGCCAACGGGCCTTCATTGTTATTTTTCTTAGTCTGCACCACTCCTCCTCACTTTAGTTCTGATTCATTTTGTAAAAGAAACGATCCATAGTCGTAGGAGGTTCTTTAGCTAACTAGCTGCCAAAATATATCTGGAGGTCGACTTTCCTCAAACGCGATCAGTATGATACCCTTGTTAGTATTTGGAATAAATTGCTTAGAGCATTGGTTTGCTTGGAGTCACTAAATTCGAAGTGCTGGGTCAGCGGAGAATGGTGCTTGGAGTCATCTTGGCGTTTGCTAGAGTCATATCATCTATGTTCTCCAACCTTTGGGAGTACCGTTTGAATAGCAGTTGCTTGTCCGTTCCCTTGATGCCGTTCATAAGCTCCCGCTAGATCCTCTATGCCCTGGCCGAAAAAGTTTTTTTGTGTAAATAGGGGTCGTATAAGAGACCAGTGTAACTTAAGTTTCGATCGGCATTGAGGGCCGTTCGGCATGACAAAGTTGCTCGGCATACAAGACTGTTCGGCATCCACAATGTTCGGCATCCCACACTGTTCGGCATTCCTCACTGTTCGGCATTCACACTGTTCGGCATCCCACACTGTTCGGCATCCCACACTGTTCGGCATCCACACTGTTCGGCATTCATTCTTGTTCGGCACAACCGAGTCGTTCGGCATACAATACCGTTCGGCATTACAGAGGTGTTCAACATTCATTCTTGTTCGGCACAACCGAGTCGTTCGGCATACAATACCGTTCGGCATTACAGAGGTGTTCGGCATAGAGGTATGGATCGGCCTGAAAGAGCGTTCGGCCTAGAGGTATGGTCGGCCTGGAAGAGCGTTCGGCCTAGAGGTATGGTCGGCCTGGAAGGGCGTTCGGCATAAGCCTTTTCTGGGGCGTTCGGCATATGCCTTTTCTGGAGTGTTCGGCATACCCCTTTTCTGGAGCGTTCGGCATACCCCTTTTCTGGAGCGTTCGGCATACCCATTTTCTGGAGCGTTCGGCATACCCCTTTTCTGGAGCGTTCGGCATACCCCTTTTCTGGAGCGTTCGGCATACGCCTTTCTGGAGCGTTCGGCATACGCCTTTTCTGGGGCGTTCGGCATAAGCCTTTTCTGGGGCGTTCGGCATACGCCTTTTCTGGGGCATTCGGCATATGCCTTTTCTGGAGCGATCGGTCGAATTGCCTTCAGAGGAGGGTCGGCCTTCATTCAACTTTAGTGCAAACTTCAACGTCCAATCCCCAGATCTTGCGTACATCAGTGAATCCAATCTACGGCTATCAGCTTCCTTTAGATTTCTTTCAAATCTGAGTAGAATAGGAAGTTTTCTAGTAAACAACTGGATCTATCTCGCGAATTTGGAAATCCACTAGTAGATGATGAGATCCAATCAAGCTGAGAATTCAATTCTCAGTGAAAGCACCAAAGTGTTAGCACCAAAATTGGTCACTAACCTCGTTGAGAAAGATTGTGTAGAGGTGTAAGTGATGAACTTAAATTAAACAAGGAAGAATATGCTAATTTAAATGCAGAAAGTAAGAACACCGGATTTATAGTGGTTCAGCGTAATTGCCTACGTCCACTTTGAGTTTTGATCTTTATTTCTTTCACAAGTAGTTGAATACAGATACAATCCATATATTGATGACTTGAATACAAGTTTGAATTAAAAAGAGGAGAGTATAAAAAATGGCAGAGTCTCCCCGGTGTTCTCCAAAAAGGATCCATTTCATTGTGCCCCTGCCCTTCTATTTATAGAGGAAGATGGGTTGGACTTCCTTCATGGGCTTAGGAGCAAGGTGCCTCTGCCCATAGTGGGTGAATCTGCGCACCAGGCCAGGCAGGCCGAATGCTCTTGCTTTATTGTGGGCCTGACAACTTGCTACCACCTCCAGTCTCTCCTTGATCAGAATCTTGTCTAGTGCTAATGATAATTTCTTCAACCGTCGTTTTGTAACCGGGCCAAGATGCCGGTTAACAGTTATATTGATTAGAACCCCTTTTCTATGCCTCAATTAATAACATATGTTCAACAAGTTAATTTTTATTTAGATACATTTTATGATATACTTTAACTTATTACATGTTTATCTTGTTAACATTAGACCTATCACATGTAACATCTCATTTAATTTATTATTCATATTATTTATGCAGTTTAGATCCGAAACATTTATCATGAATTTAAATGTGCATAAATTGTCCTAATTATTTTGTTATTTTTTTAAAAACTATTGTTTAACAAAACATAATTTTAATTAAAATCTAAGTTCTAATTAAATGACATAATTTTGTTACTTATTACATACAAATATGGATAAACTACATATATTATCTATTTAAAATTCTTTGGAATTTGAAAGTATGATTTTCATGCTTGTTGTTTTGATTATAATTTTTCCATTATGTACTTTTGATTGGAAGTTGTTTAAAAAAACAAGTGGATATTCTACATAACAACATAAACCTTTTCATTTCCTTTTAAGTTAAAATTAGATTCCAATTTGTTGTTTTGATTTCAAAACATATATTAGATTACAAACTTTACACACACATATATACATACATAAATATACATGCATACATACATACATATGTACATATATATCTATATGTACGTACGTACGTACATGTGTGTGTATGTGTGTATATTGTTTTACTTTTAAACATAGTTTGCAATTGTTTGTGTGTATATATCTGTGTGTATGTATAAGTTATTTATTGTATACATATTTTAAAATAAAATTTTGGACATCAAAGGCATATATAAAGAGAGAATATGTCTGTTGTAGTGTAAATCCCACATATACATTAACTAGTTTACTGCTTATATGTTGCACTTACACAATATACACTATAGTATATTTGAATATACTCACAATTTATGCTATGTATTAATTGCTCATTAATGACATTTAATAAATCCATTATTATAATTATAGAGATAGAAATGAAAGGTTTCACTTTTAAAATAAAAACAAAATCTTTCCTCAAATAGTTGTGCATGTCGTAGAGAAAGAAATAACATGTTTACTTCTCTAAATTAACTTTAACAAGTAACTGTCACACACATGAGTTTATTTGATACACTCCTTAAATCAAATTAAAACTCCGTTTTAAACAACTTAAATAAAATAAGATTTTATTTAAAGGTTTATTAGATTGGATCTAATATACCTTTAAACTTTATAGACCCAAAAGATTCAAGGTAGGACTTTTTTGTAAATCTACCTATTTCACCAGCTTCCGAATAGCCCATTTCCTTCAACCGTGACTCATAATTCCAACCCCACTGCCAACCACCTAGCGCCGCCGCCTTTATTTGAGTCACTGCTACAGCTTATCGCATCGCCAACCACACAAGTGCTAGAATCACCCAAATCTTGACCATCTTTAGCCATCATCATTCCTAGATCTTAATCTTAAAGGTTGATCATCGTTCTATGGTTGGCGCCATAATCTCTTAAGTGGCCGTCACATTTGGACTCGACCTTGGTCGATGTGCGACCACCGATTCGACCTTGAATCACGACCTTCCCTTTCCTTCATCACCACCATCTCATCTTTAATAACTCCAAGGATGACTTCGGGGTTTTTGGAGCTATTGTAAGGTTTGCCATATTACTTGAGTGGACACAATGGAGTGGAAGGAAACACTCAATTTTCCCTAAGTTTTAGTTGAATATGGATCAGTGGCTTAATTTTTGATTAGACAATTTCAATAAATCGTCACATTAAATACACTTCGGTGTTCGATGGGTTCAAGGGTTGATACTTTGGGAATTCTCATCCCATTGACAATTGAAATCGTTCATCACATTCCCGCAATCCTATAAAGAAAGGCTCCTTATCGCTCTAAACAACTATTTTGGTATTTTAATATTCACGTAACGAGTAAAATCTGATACAAAGTTCTATCAAATTCGATTGCTGGCACGAGTGGGCTATCTACACAGAGCAATCTCGTAGACCATGTAGAGACATAGGATACACATTGCATAGGTTGAGACAATTCACTACCTCAGTCGATGTATTGACCCTGATTGATTAATACTTAACCTAAAAAATAAGTCAACACCCTGGATAGATTATGAAAGCACCAACCCTGTTTATCAGAGCAAAATAAAGTAGAATGGAGATATATCAAGGACAGAAACAGTAAGAAGACAAGAATATTTTTATAGTGGTACGGATGTTAATGAAGCCTACGTCCACTTTATAATTTTTATTATTGACTAATTGTTGTTACAAGAATAATTAGATTATAGAGTGATTGAATATCTTAAGTTAGACTTAGTCTCCAGTGTTAGAGTTCACTGGAGAATCACAGTTAACTCCTTGGATGACTATTGTGAGGTAGGAGTAGAGTGAAGAAGGTTTTTTGTAGAGGTTCAGTAACCAGTCCGGAGGCCCTAATTTATACTGTAGGCAGGAGAGTATTTATAGAGGTTGGAGAGCTACTGGGCTAAGCCCGTTTGATGAAATGTTTGCACACGACCACATGAAGGCGCACTGGAAATTGTGTCAGGAACCGAGCTAACTCTATGGATCGCTAGCGATCCATAGATTAGGTTCGAAAGCAATCCAATGCCTTCATGCATTCCCTTGCTTTGCTGTAGCAGTAAACAAATAAAAATGTATGGATCGCTAGCGATCCATATACTTATCCAATTTTTTGGTCTTCGTCTTCTGGTTCATGATGCGGGAAGATAGATGGGCTTATGAGCAAACGCTATGGATCACCAGCGATCCATAGGAATAGGATATGGATCGCTGGCGTTCGATGTCCTTAGCATTTTTCTGCTTTCTTCTGGCTTCTTCTTGGCTTGCTGTTCTAGTCCTTTTGGTTGATTCTCGGTTTGTTCTGACTCGACGTAGATGTTCTGACTTCCTTTGACATGACTTCCTTTGGATTCTGCTAGGTTAAAATTCCGGATAACAAATACATGCCGACATGTGTTGGATTCTTTGGATCTGCTATACGGGTTTCTATCAAAGTAAACACTGAAATAAATCATACCTAACCACGTTCGTCATCAAGCTTTCAGTTTACAATGGTTATCCATAGACGATCTACTCATCTTTCTACTGATGCCGGCACATCCACTTCATAATATATTTGATTGGAAGCGAGTACTTCCTCTGCCCCAGCACTGTCTTCTACTCCAACAAGGGCTAGATGCTCAATTACTCAAGGCTTGCAACTCCAAATTTCTCCCTTAGCAAAACCCCAAGGTCCTTCCTATTCAGATGATGAAAAACCTATTCTCATGATTCTAGAGAATCCCCTTGACTCTTTGGCTTTCAAAATGACCATCGATGGGTTGAAGAGGGTCTGTGAAAAGCATGGGATCCTCAAGGATGAAGTTCTTCTCCATCCCTGTCAAATAGTTCACGATCCTTCAGCAGTTTACACAGCTTATAACCGATGTATATGCGTCTACAGAGCTATGCTTCCTTTAAATAACTTTCTAAAATATGTTCTCCAAATGTTGGGCCTAGCTCTATCCCAAATGCACCCAAATAGGTATGCTTCCTTGAACTCCAATTACATCATCTTTATGATGCATTTGGGTAGGTCATCGACCTTCGATGAGCTTGCCTTCTTGTTCAAGAAGAGTCGACCATCCCTCACTATTGATCATCGATTCTTTAATCAGTGCAAGGTTTTCGTGGAACTACGCGATAAAAGGAGCTACTTCAAGGACAAATATTTCTTTTTCTAATGCCCCAAAGGCTTCAGCCATTTTAAGCTCTCTTGTCATAAGGTTCCAAGTCCCAAAGCTTCGTTGCACTCTTTTTTTTGTTTAAGTGATTAATCTTTCTCCTATACTTCTATAAGATACCCCTTATCAGACCGCGACTCTTGCTCCTAAGGACACCTTGCAAATTTTAAAGATAATTGACCAAACACAAAGGCATACCTCTTTTCTCCTTACCAATGCTTGAATGCACCACTACAAACTTCTATACAATAAATGGAAAGTTGAGCCTGATCTGATCCTTCCTAGTGCTGCTCAAGCTGCTCGTGATCCTCCAACTCCTCACAAAGTCTTCAAGAGGCTGTTGAAATCCCTAATTCTAACGAAGATGAGTAGCAGGAGAAAATGAAAGAGGTAAAATAATCGAATATTCAAGAAGAGGAGGAAACGAGGAAGAGAAGGAAGACGAAGAGGAAGAAGAAGATTACAACAATACCGATGAAGACAAATCATTTAGTGAGACATCTCTTGAAGGAACAACAATCACTCCTACTCCTAAGCCCAAAAGTCTCAATATCATCCTCGATCCCTGCACTAGAGCCACACCAGGGTACCATAGAGGTATCACCTCCCTTGGGAACCACCGATGTTATCTTCCACTCTTTGAGTGATATTGTGACCTTTCCAAATTTCACTCCAACCAATCTTAATTTCGACAATCTCCTCAACTCGAACCCTTCTGACTTCAACTTAACTCCAGCTGACGTGCCTTGACTTTCTAAGAGAGGAAACTCCATCCCTACGACCCCACGTGCATGATCCATAGGTTACCTTAGAATAGCCAGCACTTCATACACTACTTAGGTCACAAGCATGATCGCTTAGCACTTATTCTCGATCTAGTTCACTAAATCTACTCTTACCCTTTCTTCTTTTCAGGTACTATAGGGAGAAAAAATTGACTCGATATTGTCTACCAAGGCATTGGTTATGATCTCTCCCAACCTTGTGGGAATCTCACTCTTACGCGGCTTTTACCATTAGTTTGATAGCAAAAGGGCAAGAAGAAAAGTAAAAGGTTGTTGAGAGGCCAAGAAGAGACGTCGGCGTTTTGATGATCATAAGGACTCTAGTGATCGCTTCGAGTTCAAGAGAGATTCTGAATCCTCATACATAGGTGTTCTCCTTCTCAACACTCTCATGACCACCAGCATTCTGAACCTTACATTCCTTCAACTTTTCAAGCCCTAATAACTTACATGGATCCTATTCATTCATCCTACTAATTTGAAACTACCGAATCTTTGACTTTCCATCAATTACACAGAGTCAGGGAAAGATACGTCCATAAGCCAAACTCCTCCCCCTCAAGATTATCCCTTGCGCCTACTACAAAGTTACAAGTTACTCTTCTTGACTTCTGCCTAGAGGGGGTTAAATATGATTGCAATGCCAAGGACATTCCTAGAAGCTTTCCAATGAAAGGTGTCTCCAAACCAACAAGGTTGTAGTGTAATACATCCAATGGAGAAAATTGGCCAAAGGACTATCGAATGTCAATTGGGCAAATCAATGGATCACCAAATGCTTCAACATCGAAAGAGCCAACTATAATCGAATCTACAAAGATTATAGAAAGGACTTGGCTAAAAAAAAGGATATAGAGGAAAATATAATGCCATCAACGAGATAGAAAAGAAATTGTCTAAGGAGGCTATTTCTCATAAGGCTAAATTCATTTTCCTCAACGAGTAACAAAAAATGCACATATTTAAGCGACACCCTTGAGAAACAATTTAAAGTGGTAGAGGCTCATAAGGTCTTACTTAAAGTTGAGGTTGATAAGCTCAAAAGAGGCCTCAAAGAAGAAAAGGTGCTAATAGAGTAGGCCAAAGAAAATTTTCACTCTAGCATAGAAGAAACCATGGGCTTAAGGACTCAATTATCCGAGCCTTAAGAGAAAGTAGCTGAATTATAGGCCGCTATTATACAAATAGAAGAGAAAATCAAAGTCACTCCCCTTGGATTCTTTGCCGATGTTATTGAGATGAAGAACCTCAAATGGCTAGGAGATGGTTCCAATAACTCTTGCTTGGGAAGAGATTTTAAGAAGGGCCAAAGAGGCCCACTAGGATATAGATAAAGAAAGGTTGAAGGGCAAGCTGTTCGATGAAAAAGTCGTTGTAGCCTGGGAAATGGGGATTACGCTAAGAGCATTTGAAGCTTCCACTTCTGAATAGGTGCCTGCCGAAACTCCTATCGGTCCTACCTCCTTGGATCATGTGGATGACAATGCTCCTAACCAAAAGGAGTCTCAAGAAGAGATTACCACATCAACAATAACCACTACTGAGGTTGCCACTAACGAAATACCTACATCTGTGGCTCCTAACACCACCACCACTATAACTATCCCTAAAAGTTGTAACCTAGAGACTCCAGCCTTTACTCCATAGGCGATTCCCTTCGCTCGAAATCCACCTATGCAACACCCTATATTTTTATAACATTATTTAGACTAATTAATTGGGTAAATTAAATAAATAATGTGGAGATTAATAAGTTGATAATTGATTAGCTAAGGGTAGCCATGCCATGTTAATGTGCAAACTAAAATAAAATAACCTAAGCTAATGTGTTAGGATATGAGAAGGGAAACATGAGAAATAGGTGGAGCTTATACCCTAAACCCTTAGGAGATAGAATTCTCATGTTCATTTCATTTTACCCAAACTAAAAATACTAAGGTCGGCCACCATTATCATTCTCAAGAAGAAGATTAAAGGTAGAATTCAAGGGAAGGGAAATAATCAACTAAATCAACATCAAATCTCACATCTATAATCTCAAAGCTAAGGTGAATAATTACTACATCCCAATTTCTTTTAGTTTTCGGTTTTAGGATTAGACCCGAAATGATTTTGCAAGTATATGCCATGTTTTGATGATTAAAATTATATATATATATATATATATATGTTGTTGATGAATTATATATGTTCATGTAAGTTTTATGATATGTTTGACATGAAAACCCTATTTAATGGCATCCAAATTCCTTCAAAATTTAAATATAGGTCAGAAATGATATTTTAAAGATGGATTTTGATTTTCATAATTTTCTAAATTAATATGGAATTTATATTAATTTTCTAGTGAAGAAAATTGTTTATTGGGTTATAAGTTATTTTCGGCTAAAATAATAAGTATTTGGGGTTGAAATTTTTATATGTTAGGCAACATATTAAAATAGATTTTTTGGGATTTATCCAAATTTTTCCTAAGTATTTTGATGAATATATAAAATTATTTAAGGTATGAGACTTAAATGTTTTATATATTTAATTAAGAAGAAGGGGCATTTTGTAAAATAAAATGATTATTTAATTTTAAAAATAGTGGCAGCATATTTCTGAAAAGTAATTGTTAACCAATGAAAATTTGACAAACAAAGGCAGGTTACTTGAAAAGATTTCCATTTTAAATTAAAAACAAAGAAATCACATTTTTTACATGTTTAAGCCTTTACGACAATAAACCTTCCGACCTAGACTTTCCAACAAGGCCGAGAGGTTCAAAGCTTTCGACAAGGTCAAACCAATGCATATGGTATCAAGCTACTTGGTGCGTAATGAATTGGACAGAGTCGAAGGGTTTAAGTCGAAGGGTTGAAGGCCAAAGAGGTTGGGGTATGTTTGTTTTATAAACCAAAAGCTTTCACCTGCTTTGCTTTCGAATAAGAGCTTTCGACTTGGTTGCTTTCGACTAGGTCAAATGTTTAAAGTAAGGGTTTTAAAACCTTCCGACAAAGTCGAAAGGTTACTGCTGCTTTACCACTATTTTGTTTTTAAAACCTTCCGACACAGTCGAAGGGTTACTACTGCTTTATAAATATATTTTTTTGAACCTTTTGACAAAGACGAAATGTTTACTTGTTTTAAAAACTAACCGCTTCTCCATGCTTTCAAAAGGAAGCTTTCGACTTAGGTGATTCACCCTTTTTTTATAAATTGAAGTAAAACCCAAAGCTTTCGAAAGAGTTGTTTTAAAGGATATGTTTAAAGCTTTCGAAGCAGAGCTTTCGACTTAGTCAAAAAGTTGCTTCCAATGATTTCAAAAGGTTTATATTGAATAGTTTCGAAAGGTTTATATTGAATGGTTTCGAAAGGATTAGTTCAATGGTTTCCAAACATACTTTGACAGGTAATTATAATTAGCATATAAGTAACAGAATACACAACAAGTAGCAATAGACAACAATAATTTATAAACATACTGCCAAACATACAAAGTAAGAAATAACTAGCAATAAAAATCAATAACAATCAATAATCATACAACATCAAGCAACAATAAGTAATGATAAGCTTTCGACAAGGTCAAACCAATGCATATGGTATCAAGCTACTTGGTGCGTAATGAATTGGACAGAGTCGAAGGGTTTAAGTCGAAGGGTTGATGGCCAAAGAGGTTGGGGTATGTTTGTTTTATAAACCAAAAGCTTTCACCTGCTTTGCTTTCGAATAAGAGCTTTCGACTTGGTTGCTTTCGACTAGGTCAAATGTTTAAAGTAAGGGTTTTAAAACCTTCCGACACAGTCGAAAGGTTACTGCTGCTTTACCACTATTTTGTTTTTAAAACCTTCCGACACAGTCGAAGGGTTACTACCGCTTTATAAATATTTTGTTTTGAACCTTTTGACAAAGACGAAATGTTTACTTGTTTTAAAAACTAACCGCTTCTCCATGCTTTCAAAAGGAAGCTTTCGACTTAGGTGATTCACCCTTTTTTGATAAATTGAAGTAAAACCCAAAGCTTTCGAAAGAGTTGTTTTAAAGGATATGTTTAAAGCTTTCGACTTAGTCAAAAGGTTGCTTCCAATGATTTCAAAAGGTTTATATTGAATAGTTTCGAAAGGTTTATATTGAATGGTTTCGAAAGGTTTAGTTCAATGGTTTCCAAACATACTTTGACAGGTAATTATAATTAGCATATAAGTAACAGAATACACAACAAGTAGCAATAGACAACAATAATTTATAAACATACTGCCAAACATACAAAGTAAGAAATAACTAGCAATAAAAATCAATAACAATCAATAATCATACAACATCAAGCAACAATAAGTAATGATAAGCAAGAACAAGCAATAATAACTAGCACGCAAACTACCAATCATACAAAACAAGCAACAACAATCAAGGTTTTAAATCTCCTTCATCTTACCCAAGATACCAGCATGATATTTTTTCCAAAATCCAAGATTTAATAGCTTGGTTAGTTATCATAGTTTTAAATCCATTCATTTCAACCGGGATATCAGGCAGAGATTTTTTTCTAAAATCTAAAATTTGAAACCCTATCAATAATAAATCAACAAAAATCAAAATCAATCAACAACAAACAATAGCAAGCAACAACAAGCAAAAATCAAATAATAACAAGTCACAATAAACAATCCACAAGTACCAATAACTAGCATACACACTACCTATTATACAAAACAAGCAACAAAAATAAATCAACAAAAACCAAAATCAATCAACAACAAACAAAAGCAAATAACAAGAAGCAACGATAAGCAACATTCAAATAAAAGCAAGTAATAATAAACAAAAACAAGTATACAAAATAATGAAAAATACCAAAGAGTCAATATCGACATGCGTGGTGACCAATAATAGTCGAAACGTGCATAGTTAACTACAAACTCCAATGAGTTTGTTCAACATCTAAGATGCACAAAATGCTTAAATGGTATAACCCCTTTCATGAATACAATACACCAAAGGCTATTACACCTTCCACTATGAAAAGGAAAACTTATAAAATAATCTAGACCATTGAGTCTCAACTCTTGAATAAATCTAGCAATCTAAGTCTCAACATCCCTTCTCTTTTGAACAGAAATCATTCTCCAAAGGAGAAAACTCTATTAATTAAATCATCGTTAAATGACGATGTAACAATTTTGGATAAATAAATAATTAAATTAAATTAATAATTTATTAGAAATATTACAAGGTAATTAGTAATAAAATTAAATGGATTGAGAATAATTATTTATTTTAAAAATTGTAAAAATTAAATAAGTTGAAAGTTATTTAATATCCATTGAAATTTATGAACACTTGTATATTTAAAAGTAAATAAATTTTAGAAAATCCTATAATGTTGTAAAATGAATAAACTTGAAATTTAAAAGAAAATGATTTGGCTAAGCAACTAAATCACATTGGGCTTGAATGTAAATATATTTCATAAAAACGAACAAAGGAAGAAAAAGAAAGCAAAAAGAAATTAAAGTGAGGCCCAAAACCCAACAATACAAACCCAAAAACTAAGGTAGTGTTTGGTTTAACGAAGAGGATGAAAGAAAGACGGATGGAAAGACGAAAGGAATAGAGGGATGGCAGAAGAATGAATTGTTTCACGTGCTTGTTTTATTTTCCAAAACACGGAAAATAAAAAAAAGTTGTATTCTATTTTGTATGTTAACTTCGTTTTTTAAATTGGTCGTTTTCAACAATATAAATGTGCCGTGTGTATTTTTGTACGGACGAAAACTTAAAACTAAAAATAACAAACCAAACACTATTAAGTTTTCTGATATTTCATTTTTCTAGAGGCTTCGGAATCCTGATTCTTTTCCTTTTATATATACTACATCAACATTTGCATTTTATAACTTTCGAATATCACTTTATACCCCAACCATACATCTTTATAAATTCAAATAAATATCAAATTAAATCCTATAAATTAAAAGAGCATTCAATCTTAGTTTCTCAACATCTCTGTAATTTATTGCAATCGAGTAATCAAGAATTGATCGTCAAAATTGAAGAAAAAGTTTTTACTGTAAAGTGAAATAGAGAGGAGTAGTGAGAAGAAGATGTTGCTGTAAGAGAAGCTTGAGTATTTCTTTAATTCAGGTGAGTACTTTTATACTCACAACCATGTCTATCTTGCTCACTTCAAATATAAACTGAATCAAACATTTGTACATTGCTCTCATCTTCATTTTTACACTCCTCCTTATATCGAGTGCAAATGATAAAACCACATATATATATATATATATATATATATATATATATATATATATATATATATAATATTAACTAAGTTAATAAAAAAAAATGTATATATCTACAATTATAAATTTACGTGTATACTTTATATAAATGATTGAAAGTGCGATTGCAAGAAACTTGTATTACTTAGTAATATATTTTGAATGTTAATTAAATCCACCTAGTATTATAGTATACAAACGTGTATACTATCCTTTCGCCCAGAATCTGGCGAGCACATATTCAAGGCTGTGGACTTTGCTTGTATTATAATATTGAATATAAAATTATATATTTATTACTATTCATATAATACAAAGTACTAACATTATCATATAAGATTATATGTTGTGTGAGTGACGTAGTGTGTATATATAGGCAGGCCCGGCCCAAAGGGGAGGCGAGCAACTCTCGCCTAGGGCAACACCACGGAAGATGGAAAAGGGGGTAACAAATAAATTTCCGGTTGCTGTTGATAAACGGCAGGGCAAAGAAATACTCAAGTGGAAGTGTAGTGCAACGGTTTCTTGCTGGTTTGTGCTCTTTTCACACAGATTCAAATCCTGTCATGGCAAATTTTAATTTTAATTTTTTATAGTTCGCCTAAGGCAATGTTTGATGTTGGGCCGGCACTGTATATCAATATATAGGTGTGCAGCTGTATATTGCATGTGAGAGATGCATATGTATATAGGCGTGAATGTGTTGCAAGCATGAATGTTCTGGCGTGTATAATCAGGTTTAAGTGTGAGTGCTGTTTTTATATTAGTATTGTTGGTTATTTATATGTGCTGTGTGCTTGATTCCATTTATATATGTACGTGTTTTACATTTATGCTTTCGTTGTCATTCAGGTGCATTGAAATGTTAACTTAATCTGTTATTTGTTCTAAGTAGAGGTGATGTGTATAGCCATCCATTTGAAATAAGCTGCAGGTTATTAAAATGGGATGCTGCGATTGTCTTGTAATGGTTAGGCTGGGCTTTTGTGTACTTTTTGCGCTCAACTTGTATTTCGTAAACATGTTTAGTTTTATTTTGGTAATAAAGGTGTTGAATCTCTTAAATAAAAGTAGACTGCAATCTACTGTATAAAAAAATCTATACTATATTATTATTAGTGAGTTGAATTTCAAGCTCACACAGGCCTCTTTGAAATTTGGCAACTGAACAGTCGCATTTTTTAATTTTTTTATATTTCAAAATTTAAAATGTGATAACTTTTTCTACATTGATTGGATTTAAGAATCGTTTTCACTATTAAATCTCAAATTTAATTTGCTTTCCAATGAAATTCATTGTTGATATCTAAAAATAAATTTTTTAAAATCATAATTTTATATAGCAGCTTTAATTGCACAATTATTTTGTGTCACCGCTGTGTACCGCGTTTCTATAACAGCATTATTATGATGATCATAAACATTACATAGTAGTTTTACCTAGATTATTATAATATATTTATTATCTTTTAACATATTTGAAAGGAATATTTTTTTTGAATTATACAATTATGGTTGCCTTTGAATATTGTAACTACATTATGTAATAAAGTAATAATCTTGATTGTGTTTGATAGTATTCAAACTTAGTGCAGTTATAATTTAACCCCATCAAAAAATGATGTAATAATTTATAGGCATTTTTTGAATTAATTTAACTACGTTAGCATTTTTTTATTGCATTTACTATTGATGATTTTGACTATATTTGATAATTTTATTCAATTTTAAAACAGTTATAAATTAATGAAATTAAGAAAATGCAATTATAATTTACCAGCAAGTTTTGGGTAAATTTAACTATATTTGAAGATTTTTAACCACATTTATGTGATGAAGTAATAAATTTGGCTACATTTCAGGAATTTATTCAATCTTAATACAATTAAAATTTAACTACATTAATAAAATGCAGTTATAATTTAATGACAATTTTGAATTATGCATGGTAGAAATTGAATATTTCAGCTATATTTATGTGATGCAGTAATAATTTTGGTTGTACACGATGATTTATTCGAGCTTACTGTAGTTAAAATTTAAATGCATTAAGAAAAAGCGATTATTATTTTGCAGTATTTTTGGAATTAAGCAATTATTGTTTTTGAATATTTTAACTGCATTTGTGTGATGCAATACTAATTTAGCTGTAGTAATAATTTTGTTTGATGTTAACGATAGTTATTTAACCGCATTATGAAAATATAATTGAAAAATGAATTTTGATTTTTGATAGCTTGAGATGATTAAATAATGACTTCACATAATTAATGCTTGATTCAACCGTGCAGCTCAGCGTTTAATACATTGCTTCCAGGTTTGATGACATAATTTGGCTAAGTTTACTCAATTTCGTTTACAATTACGATGATCAATAATACAATAAGCATATAAGTTGTTGTATTCGGGCTTAAGGTAGATGCACAGTTTAAGTGCTGGGTCAAAACATGTGTTGTAGTGAGAATAATGTTGATAACCACCTAAAAGAGTTTATTTTTTATTTTTTGCAGTAAATTCTAAAATCACTTGCACCACCACCGTCGGAAAACTTCTAGAAAACAATTGATGAATGTATCTTTGTATAGATGATTATGTAGTCATGGTTTGATTATTAGATATAGTTATTAGGTCAGACGAGCAGTGAGAGAATTTAGTAATAATACTGCATCAATGACACTTTTGTCTTTTTTGGCTGCAGGTACAAATACCTTCAATGGTTAAAATAATTGACTGATGTAATGCATCTATTAAGGCCAAGAAAACATCACCTATTTGCGCTCAAGCCAATATCATACACGCGTTGCTAGCAGTTATTTCTGAGGCTAAAAATGAATGGACTTCTCACAATTGTTCTCTTCTGTATGTTTTGGATATTTTCAAATATTGGTTACTGCGACCAGCTGTATGCCGTGTTTTGTACCCTGCATTGACATAGATCAGATTCGGTGAACAATAGTAATTTATATTGGAACCCATGTTATTTTTTTATTGCATCATCATTTCTATTTCAATTGAATCTTCTGTTTTACTACTTTTCCCCTGTACTACATTTGTTGCTTTTTTCTTTTGCTCCCTTTTTTCAGTTGTTGACAAATACTTTTCCTGACTGTTTACAAATTTCATCATATTACTATATTTCTCCCCATTACAAAAAACTTTTGTTACTCTTATTTAATTGAATCGAACTGCACTGTGTCTTTGTGTCTGCAGTTCACAGTGAATACTTCAACTATATCTATGCACATTGAAGCAGCTGTGTAATTGCAAAAGCAACAACATTGGCGTTATATGCCACAGTGAATATATCTATGCATTAGCGGATAAATTTTTTAACACATTATCCTCTAAATAGTCTGTGAACTTTAACATATTCACTGTAATTGTTTTGTTCGATTTTAATTGTGATTACCATAACCAAATATATCTATGTATTCTTTATCCTACCAAATTGTTATTAATGATGTAACACTATCGTTCAACAATGTTTTTTCATTACCACCGTATTAAATTTCTTATACATTTGGATATGACCTATGCAACAACAATATTTTTTCAACATCCGTGTGCGAAGCACGGGTTCGCACTAGTACTAATAAATAAGTAAACTTAGTACAAGGGCAACCAGCTTCTTGAAAAGTAAAACTCATCTTTTTGTTCTAGCTCTTATCCCTATCACACATTTTTGTCTACAGTAAACAAATGATACTGATTCTTATACATTAAAACAAGCTATATTATAAAAGTCCTACATATTTAACAATAGTATATACAATGTTTTAACAGCATTTGATTATATGTAATATTCATCTTTATAAACTATTTTGTGAATATAATGAAAGAATTGAACAAGATAAGAGTCTCAGGTCCTTGTTTTTGATGTTGCTATAGAAAAAGTCCATACATAAATGAATATGTAAATTTGGTCCCTATATTTGAAAAATAAAAAACGCAAGGTTCCTTGCACTTTTTTGATAGAAAATGCAAGGTAACCTGCACTTTTCTGATTTTGGAATTTTTTTCGAAATTTTGAAAATTTTTAAAAATTTTCAAAATTTTGAAAAGCGCAATTTAACTTGCACTTTTTATCAGGAAAGCGCAAGCTAGTTTGCGCTTTTTGATTTTGAAATTTTTGAAAAGTGCAAGGTAAACTGCGCTTTCTTGATAGAAAGCGTAAGCTACTTTGCGCTTTCAGATTTTGAAATATTTTTGAAATTTTCAAAAAAAAATTACTGTTTATAAAACGTAAGCTAACTTGCATTTTTTAATTTAGAAAAAATAGGGACCTGCTTTACATACTCATTTTTACAAAGACTTTTCTTATAACAACAACAGATATAGGGACCTTTCGTGCAAAGCCCCAGAATTGAATTTCCAACTTTATTTGAGAAAGTTTTACTTATGGATTATTTATATAAAAAAGGCTGAGAATTTAGTTATTTATCGTAATATTAAACGGTATTGAATTTAAACAATTGTTGGGAATATAAATTTATTATCTGTCTTTTAATATTAATTTTTGTTATATAAAATGTTTTGAAAGATTCATTATTAAGTAGTGATTTATTTATTTATATTTATTCGAATAACCTATATTAGTTTTGATTTTTGATTTTTAATTTCTTTTCTTCTTTATATTGCTTTCGACGACATGAGTGATTTTCCATTGACATTGATTTGATTTATGATTTAATATGATACAGAGATGATATTTTTATTTTTAAATTGTGAGATTTCTTTTTTATGTGACGAGAAATTTGAATTAACGGATTAGTGATACCGTCAGTATAGGACTTTCGGTAACACTTTCGGTTATTCATCGGACTCGTCATATAGAAATATCTAGTATGGATTGAGTGTAATTTATGAGCATTGAATAATTATCCAAGTAACATGCGGTGATATGGAACACAGTTATGTTATTTGTTTGATTATTCATTGCAAGTAAATGTCACTTAAACGGGGATATGTTAAGGTTTATATGGTGATACATGCTACGGTGGGTATACTTTAGTCATGGGTTGACTTATAGCCGTGTATCGGCCTACGTCTAGTGCTATGGGTAGATATAGGTTAGGAGTACTATATGTTATCCACATTGGGTCCAGCTCCCTTTATGTTTCGGGAGTGAACCAGATTGGGCAGTATCCACCTCAGCGTCCTGATCGTGGGGTCGCACCCCAGATCCGCATCACCATTGTTGGATATTATATTTGATGGGCATCACGAGGTTTGGGTTAGGTGACCCATAAGGTGGGTGCCCTACAGCCCCTTGTGTCGCTTATGCCAATAGCTTGTTACCATTAGGGGCAAAGCAGGCTCGTAATCGGGGATACGCGTAGACGAGCCATTGGTGGATGAGGTCATGATGTTCGTTGAGGTAACTGAAGACTGTAGGAATATGCGGTACTCTACGGTAGGCGAGTAGACCCGGGTTCCTGAAGCAGGCTTGCGGTAGGCGGTTGTCAGTCTCCCTTTCTGATTCAGGGTATGTGAGTGTAGTAGATTGGCATATACCTTGAAAACTATAGGAATAGACGATTACTCTGCAGTTGGCGAGTAAACCTATGTTCCTAGAGCGGGCTTGCGGTAGGCGGCTGTCAGTCTCTCGTTAGATTCAAGGTATATATGTGTGTTTAATGGATTGGCACATATTTATCTTTCCTATAATGAGTTGGCTACACTAGAGACTGGTTGAGTTTAAAGTGTAGTCAGTCCTCGTATATCCATGCTTTTCCGAATTGATATTTTAGAGAAAGCATTTGTTTATTGATGTGATTTGGTATATGATTGATTCATATTTGTGGTTTTATGATGTTGAATTTGATGGGATAATACTATAGGCTATCTCATCTTATATCTCATGATGATTTCTTGATATGTATGATCCACCCATTTGAGTTGATTTTGTGGATTCCGATTTGATGATTTTTTATATGGGTGATGACATTTTTATACATGGTTCCATGATATTTGAGATTATGAGATGCATTTGTGATTGTCTATGATATTATAATTATATATACACACATACCACGTATACACTACTGCGTAGTTTTGATCTTATGCATGTTATCATATTATTTTACTCCTGATTTAAATATAGTCTGACCCGTGTGTTATTTATATAATACTCGGGTCAGTCCGAGACATTCCAGGTACAGGGACGATATGAACGACATTTGTTTACTTTGGGCTTAGAGGAGTATTATATTAGGATGACTACCTGATATTTGTATGACATTGGTTCACCGTATGTATGTATATAGTTGACATTTTAGTTGTATTGTATTCTTATAATATTTTTTTTGTGTGTGTGTGTATAATGTTATAGTTGCGACCGACTTTGTGTTCTCTTTTACTTATTGTATATTGTGTATTACTCTATCCTGGAGCCATATGTGTTCATTGTTTTGTGTTGATATTGTGTATGTTTGTTGGACAGTTATATACGATGTTTTAATATGTACCGGTATTAGTCCAAGGGAATATTCACATGTTTACCCCATATCGCTTCATTCTCCTTATTATCTGATAGTATTACCTAATAATACTCTTGGATAATATGGGTATGGAGGGAGGGTGTCGTAGACGATCTATAAATGCTTGGGTTTGTTCGGGTTCAAACTCACTCCAACCACATAATATTAATAAGGATAATGTACGAAGTTTACTATGACGCTTGCCTAGGTAAGTATCACATTGCCACTTAGAAGATTATCCAAATCTTCACAAAACTAGTCGAAAAGTCTTCTAGCTATCACAAGCATTCCAAATTATAGTATAATATAGATAATTTCTTAATGAAGAAAGATCATCCAAAATAATACATGATGCCCGATCAAATCCTTTGTTCACTCACATGATTTCTTCGTTAAACTGGGTCAGCCACCTGACTCATCCCATGCGAACCCCGATCCGGATCCTTGGTCAGACACTGAAATTTCCTCAAATGACTAGAGTCTCTTTTCAGAAATCTCTCGGGCATATCAAGAATCTAACTCAAATGCTCGCCTTTTAGAATCGAGTGAAAATCCCTTGCCTAACTTGTGCAAATCACCTATAAACTCTGCACTCGAACGAGGGATTAGGAACTGGCACATGAATGGAATGATCCTTAGAAATTACGTCTTCAGCACATGGGATTACTCACATCATCAAAGGTTTACCGACACAAGGACAAACAACTTTTAACAGGAATGACTTTATGCAAAACACATATAAGTCATTCGCTCAGTACTGGGCATCCATCGAATCTTACTTGGATGCAAATCCAAGCCACACTTCATCGACCAACCCCATTGAACTCAAAAGCTCATGCATCAAGTTCAAAGGTGGTACTCTCGATCATTACATCTTAGCTCAACAACTAAGGTTGCTTATATAAGGTTTAATATTAATCTATTATGAAAGGTGTCAAGTTTAGTCTATCTACCGGGTAACTAGCAATAGATTAATATATAGCCCTAGCATTGGAAAGAGCATAAGCAACTAACTTATAATTCAAGCATACCTTCCTACATGAATTTCTCTCATTTTCTCGAGCAATAAGTCTACTAGGACCGGGAAATGCCTTTAAGGCATAACACATCACCAATCACTCCACTGTTAGAAGCGTAGGACAATCCTTTGTCAAGTAACCAAGTCAACCACAATTAAAGAAATTACGCTTCGATTAAGCTACACATCATTCTGTAACGAAATGCCCCTATATGTCGTAGGAGTGGCATACCGTATCAGCTCTCATCTAGGATAATCCTGATTTCTCTTTATAACATGCTTTGCGCTTCGGTTGGAACTTCAATTTTCTTTCCACTTTCGTTACCTCCATTGGTACCTCATGGGTGCCGTTATAGAGAAGAGCTATCACCACAAGACTTTCAAAAGTGGCCATTATTGGGGGGTAAGACTAAGCAATCAATCCCTAACCGATGCATTAAGACCCTTTTCAAACTCCTTGCCAACTTCGATGGAGTACTAACCATCTCAAAATGGAACTTAGCCAAAAAGGTTAACTCGGCTAACATACTCCATCATTGACAAGCTACCCAACTGCAAATGGATGAATCACTCAAATCGTACGTCATAAACCAAGGCTAAAAAAGAAGTTTAGAATCAATCCAAGTGATGTCCTGCTCATCAACGCCCTCTACTATTATGTCTCACCAAGGCAAAGCCTCCACCATAAGGTGCGGGGAAATAATCCTTTAAGTCCATATTGGTGAAAGCCCTCTCAACTGAATGTGACCAAGCCTGTCTCTCAGCAGTAACCTCAAAACCCTGATGTGGCTTCCTACCAAGGCTAAGGAAATCTTGGCATAACTTCGAAAAGTCTAAAGCTAGTGGAGCAAGAAATACTAGTGCCACTAGAGCTACACCATATCTAACATCTATGGTTGCTACTAGGATTTTTGCAAGTAGTGGAACATCCCATATAATGGCCAAATAGTCTCTGGACTAATCAGGCATCTTAAATTTCCTATCTACACATGCTCTTGCACTCCGTTTGCTCATACTAATACCTGAATGATGACACCTTAGCAACAAACGATAGAAATAAATCAAAGTCCAAAGGATAAGTGGTGTAAGCAACATTGTATACTAGAAAATACTAGTACAGTCTCTCCGCGTATCTCCTTCTACCAGTTTGCTTAACTCAAACTAGTACTTGGTCCTAAGTGTTAAACATAAGCTCTGATACCAAATATAGCAAACCGCTCTTTATAAAACCCGAAAGTCAACGTCGAATGACAACGTAATACTCCCGAATACCACAAAAGACAGCTAGGGGAAAAGAAATAAAGAAACAAAACACTATACCAAAGCATAATAATATAATCCCACAGCGAAATGAAAACATATAATATAATGAATATACATGAATAGAATTGGATGAATAATACATAATAGACTACACTGGCAGAAGTAACTGATACATAAATATCAATATAAAAAGTCAGAATAGAATATCTAATACAACAAATCTCATACACAAATAACATATTCGTCATGTTCTACTAAAACAAGTATTTCCAAAGTATCGTCTTTGCCCCTAAAGCTCCAGCTGCACCACTCTCATAGTATATCACCAAAGGCACCTGACTCTCAAACTACTCAATTGAGCACCTGAGAGTTGTCATGACATAAATAGACAAAGACAAAACATGGTTCAATCATAAAGCCTGGTGTGAGGGGAACTATCTCAAAATACTAAATGTCAAAACTATATACATGTATAAAATGGGAGCTACAAAGGTACAACTGATCCTCTCTATAAACATGGCTCGTGGACAATTCAGACTGCTCATAAGCAAGTAAAGTAAACCAATCTCAAATGCAGGGAATCATACCATAACTTTCTCTTTTCCTATCATCAATGAGTCAGCACAACTAATATAATGTGACTGATACGTAATAGTATACCATGATAAGGAAACCTAATATACTAATGCACGGACAATATAAGTATCACAATATAAGTATATCCTAGAATAAACAACAATAGTAGCAACTAACTAATATAACACACACAATATAAAAACAAATGATAGATAGAGACCACAAATTGATACTCATAATTGCTTATGAGCGGAGTCAGCGGTAGACTCATGCCCAAGATCAATAGAGTCAATACCTCAGTGTACCATAAACCCTAAGTCACATCCAGTATGGTCGAATTCATATAGGTCTCACCGTACCCCTCAATGAGCATAGGTGGTATATGACCTACTCTATATATTTGAAACCCAAGTCCACGATATACGTTAATTTATAATTCAAATTGTCATGATCTAATGATTCCCATGAGGGTCCAAAATAAATAGAGCCAATACCTTGGCGTATCACAGAACCCAAGTCGCATCCTCAATGATCGAACTCGTATAGGTCTCACTGTACCCTTTAGTAAGCATATGTGATATACGACCAACTCTATTTACTTGAAATTTACGTGGATCTCACCATACCCCTCAATAAGTATAAGTGATGTATGATCCACTTGTAGATGATCATCGTCGTATATCTATCAACCATCATGGATTTCTTAACAAATTCACATAACGTCTCCATAAAGAAGAACAATGGGCATGCCCTATATAATATGCCATTGGGACCACAAAGAAAAACTGATGTTATATAAATATATTTATACATCAAAATATAACATCACATTACCATATATGCCTATAACAAATGAAGATCAATATCACGTCATCGTTTATCTATACGTATGGCACCGCTAAAAGACCAATAATATGCATGGTCATTAATGTAAGGCCAACCCAGTGTATGATCACTAATATAAATTCAATACAATGTACAATCACTAATATAAGAATGATACAATTTATCAACTATACATACCCTAAGTCAAAACCGAAGGTACGAATTTACATACTACTTCCCAGTAGCCCAAAAGTCTTCTCGAAGTCATACGAAGGAAATTGAGTCGGTCTGAAAGCGAAATGTTCTAGATTTGGGCATTATTGCGTGGCTTAGCCACTAATCGGTGGATCAGTCAGTGCCACCGGTCCGTGCATTAAGTTGGCAATAATGCCTAGCCCAAAGCATGATCCAAAGCCCGGTTTTCGCTCATTTCATCATATACCTTCTTCATTGAGTTAGATGACCATTCCACCGTGTTGTCTTCATCACGCAACTGAAGTTTGGTGCCTTATGGTTAGGTCTATGTACTGATTCCTTTGAGTGTTTGAGAGGGATGTTCATATCGTCATGAATCCTTTTCCCGATCATTTTGCTACTAAAATGCGATGTCCATTTCGATAACCCAACTACACTCTATCACATTGCCTTTCTTCATTATAGATGTATATTTATACACACCAATTCACATACATTTATTAAATATACAAATCGATTATTTAATAATAAAATCTTACTGTTATTTACTAAATCTTTTCTATATTATTTTATAAAATCATGCAATTATTTTATAAAATACATAACTAGATTATAAATCATTTTAAGCCTTTTAGCTTATTTGTAAAAGTAATACTCTTAATTTCCAGTTAGTAATAAAAATATAATAATATTTCTATCCTTAATATAACAACTAATTAGAGTTTAATTAATTTATAACCATGTTATAAATTAATAACATCTCTACTCTAGCTCGATTCAATATGAATAGAACACATTATAAGTACATGGATCTTAATCATATGTCCAAATTTCTAATCAAACAAATCCAATCAAATGAGGGAGATAATTGCATATATATATTATTCTACTCTTTTGAGTAACATTCCTCAATATATTTAAATATAGGGATTTATACTAAAATAAAAATTTAGAGTATCAATTGCGTTGACCTGAGTTATAATTTCTCAAGTGTCTAGATCTAGTCCAACCCTATACCATACCGTAGATCATCTTTTTACGAGTGCAATGGTGAAGATCGCATCTCGATTGGACCTCATATGCAAAAGATATGAATCAAATACAGAACAAGATAATTAATTTATTAATTAACATTTTGATAAAATAATCACCTCATTTACCTTAATCCTTTTTCCCCAAACTCTTGCACATATCCAAGCATCGAAAACCAATGCATACGCATACATTTCTCATCGAATTCTCTCTCCATGCTCCACAAATCGATGAATCGTCCACTCCGTTGGCCTCCCCTTCGCGCATTCTGTGTAACGCAGTTGACTCGTCAACTTTGTCTCCCTCATCGAAATCACAACCTTCTCCTATGGTTGGTGCGGGCAGATGCATGTCGCCAAGAGAAAGACAACCGTGCCCTTTGTTCCGTATAACTCCTCCTTAAATGTCGCTAATACCCAACCCTAGTTGACGACCACTAAACATTGACCTCCCCTAAGCATCACTGCACTCGGCAACGCCACCATGGATGTGATGCCCTCCTCTCCACGAGTCCAACACACTTGATCTCGTCACCTAAATTGGTATAGAGCTCTCATAATTGGAGTAAACCCGATAACCACTTTCTACAACCAGTTAAAGATATTTTGAGAGGAAGAAAAGTGAGGAGGGAAAAGTCAGCATATGGGTTAGAGGATATATATTAAAATATGTATAATTTATTTAATTTCTTAAATGAATCATCGCCCGTTTTGAGCACGTACGATCGCACAGTACATCAATTCGTCACGAAACTTGTTGGTGCACATCACCTCATTTTTCCGATTTCGATGATATATGTTTCATAGCTTTCCAAGGCGATGCTTTAGAATGATAATTTCGTAGATTTTGAGTTCATTTTGGTCATCGAATCAACTGATCCAAAAATTCCTCAATCGTACGTCTCATAATACAATCCTCATCCCGGAACAACAAGCCATCAATCGAGGTACCATTGAACTCAACAATGCACGTATTTTTACAAAATATGTATAATAATATGTAAATCATACAAATGTCGTGACTCCAAATATAGCGATATTTGTACTCGTTTTGACTCGCAACGTCAATCCAAACTCAACATAAGTAGTCTCAAATTCTAATATATGCAAAAAATCATATTTTGAACCTTTAAATTAATTAACGATTCAATAGTAAATTAACTATTTAAATATCCAACTGTTAGAATGTAGGTTGTTACATGTTCGATATTAATCGTTAATTGAATTTACCTAATGAGTCGCACTACGGTAATGTTGAATGCTCCAAAATACCACATGATCTAATTAAAGTATAATTGTTATAAATAAATTAATATTTATGAAATATCAATTATTAAAATTTTATTTAATTTATTTGAATTAGTATTTACTAAAGTACGTGTATAAAAGTTATATATAAATGTATCGATATATGATACCGATAAATGTTTAAATTAGGTTTAAACTATATTAGTACTAATT
Organism: Allium fistulosum; assembly: GCA_030737815.1. Taxonomy (NCBI): domain Eukaryota; kingdom Viridiplantae; phylum Streptophyta; class Magnoliopsida; order Asparagales; family Amaryllidaceae; genus Allium; species Allium fistulosum. The sequence continues at coordinate 1,005,796,165 of CM060905.1, forward strand.
AGATCTGGAAATTTTAAGAGCTTATCTAGCCCTTATGTTTGGCCAGCCATATGGTAGAAAGGGGGTGATTTTTGAATACAAAAGGTTGTTTTTGAATTGGTTAAAGGAAGAGACAAACTAGGAGATTTGGATCTCCACTTTCCCCTCATTTCCATTTTCTATTTAAACATCACCTACCTCTCATTTGCATTGATCTTTTGGAGCCCCCTCTACCATCATTTCTGGCTAAAAATTATAGGAGCATTCCTCCTTGTTTCCAAACAAAATAGAATCAAATTAAATTTAGTTTAAGGTGTGGTGTTTACTTCTAGTCTATTGTATATTCTGGAGGCACTTAAATTGGATCTATACATAGAGTTTGATTCAACATTCAAGATTCTTTATCAAGGCAACAATTTAAATCTTTGTATGTACGTAGACTAGAATTTATAATATCACGAATATATATATCTACTTGCGATCAATTCTATGTGCAAGTTTTTATTTGCTAAAAAATTATATTTTTAATATTTTTGTTTTCGGCCATGATGATAAAAAAACATTTTTCTAAAGTAATGATATTTTAAAATAATTCCAAACTCAATTTGAATTTTAAATTAGTCGTATTCATCATAAATATATGTATAATTTACTTAATACATTTTTGTGTACACATGATTTCAATATATATGTATGTATATATACATACATATGTATATGGATGTATGTATGTAAAAACATTAAAGCCAAAAACAATATATATATATGTATGTATGTATCTTAATTTTAGTTATAAAATACTAACTTATATAAATAATTATATAAATATATATTTTTATAAATGATCTAAACAACTTTCGAAATACATATACATATATACGCACATACATATACATACATATATATATATATATATATATATATAATTTTTACTAACATTTCCATATGAAAATAAAAAATTTAAACAAAAAACAGTTTCTAATAAATCATGGAATTAAAAAAAATTAATCTTGTCAAAAAACTTATTAGGCCAAAAAAATTAAATTTACTCTTATATTTAAAATATATAATTTTATATTTATAAATTAGTAATTTATAAAATCTTATATATATGGATATGTTATATACATTTTTGAAATAATTTATTTGACTATATTTCATTTCTTTATATACATTAATATTTTAAATATTTAAATCTAAATTTGAATTTCAAATAAATTATTTTTATCTAGAAATGATTTTAAATATAAATATAAGTTTAACTATATTTATACATAATTGTATTAGTATATATATATATATATATATGTATGTATGTATATAATAAGTCTGTGTATGTGTGTGTATAAGCATACTTTAAATTATATTAATATTAAAAAAATATTAGACAGTAAACACGTATATATAGAGGCTAACATGTCCATTGTGCTGTAAACCCCAACACTTATATACAAGCACATGCAACCATGTAAGCATTATATGTTGCACATGCACATATACCTATATTTGTATTTGATACACATGTACACAATATAAATTAGTTATATGAACAAATTAAACCTTTATATTAATCGGTTAAATAAAATAAAGATTTTATTTAAAATTTATTTAGATTGGATCTAAATTAATTTAAACTTTATTGGGCTAATAAGATCCAATATGGTAAATTTTTTGAAATTCACTCATCTAACTTGTTGCATGCTAGCCCAGTTCCAATAATGGTATCAGATCCAATAGCTTATGCGGTCTAAATAACAATATTAGGGCAACTTATTAAGCTTACCCATTTAGTAGAGTGTCTAGAAAAGTAGTGTCTAGGCTGCCCAAAGGTTATCCCTAGAGTAAAGACCTAATTTGAATTTAGGCCTTGGGTTAATTATTTTGAAAATTTAGCAATTCATTTTGAAAATTATTCATAATTAATTAAATAATTACTTAGTTAGTTAAATTAAATAACACACACACACACACACACACACATATATATATATATATATATATTGAAATATGTTGCATTATCCTTAAGTGTTTTAAGAGATATCTAATTATCGAAATAAATATAATTACTTAAAATTGTTTAATTAAATAAATTAATTAAAAGTTAATAAATAAATAATATAATACATATACATTAAGATACATGTGTGTAACTATAAATGTTATAATATGCATATTCAATTTAAAATGTTTAAATGAATAAAATTAAATTAATTAAAATGTTAATTAGTTAATTTAATAAGATTTAATTAATATGATTGGTATAAGATTATTATAAGTTAACTAAATTATAAAATGTTAAACGTATATAGTATGAATGTATAATAAAAGGTGGAACAATAAGAAACTTAAACTTGACTTAAGAAAAAAAATACGTATAGTATGTATACCATGATCTTAGATGCACCAGACACTTGAATAACAAGGGTATTTCAAAAGAAATATTTTATTCCATAAGTTGATATTACTTAATTAGATATATTAAAAATTATTAATCTTTAATATAAATATTGTCATCTACCATTTATATATTTATAGATTACTTGCATACTCCTTAGTTGTTGAGCTTTCCTCAAGCTAGGGATATTATGTGTAGTACTATTAATATATAGAATAGACGAGGTAAGATACATGCATATATTTGTTGAGCTTTTCTCAAGGTACATGCATTATACTTAGACCATCGCGTATGGTGAGTCCTGGTGAATAATCTCTCTTGGCCATCGTGAAATGATGTCCTAGTGAATAATCTCTCTTTATTTGTTGAGCTTTCCTCAAGGTAAAAATGAGATTAGGACAATGAACCACAAGGTAAAGAGTTACGTGATACAATTGATAAGGAATTATCCATTATATGTGGGCCTATGATTTATTGAGCTTTCCTCAAGGTCAGAATCCTAAGGCATATGAGTCCTAACACCCACTAGAGAAGTTAAAAGGCTTCAATGTTACTCTTAGGGTTTTGAATAGCATAAAGTCTAGTGGGAGAAAATGAAATGAAATTTTTAACCTTATTAATATTCTAAGAACATCAACTATGAATTAATATCCTAATCTACTAAGATAAATTTTCAAAAAAATGTCTACACCAAAGTCATTTTTTGAAAATGACAAACTCACCTAACCTAACTACATAGATTAGTTAAGGGAAATAAAGATAGCACTTATCTATGAACATCTATGGTCGTCAATAATTGATCCCACAAGGGAAAAACCTACTGATAATGGGAACCCCAGACTAACTTTGGCCTATAACAAATGGGTTTCTTACCTAGTGATCACCCAAGTTTACATGTTGTCTACATCAGACAAACCGTTGCTGAGATAGCATAAAAATATGAATGTCCATTAGATCTTCGATAGCCTCAAAGCTTGTTTGGGGAACAATCTCGTTCCTCAAGGTATGAACTTATAAAGAAGCTATTTAATAAGAAGATGTTGAAAGGCATGAAAGTGGATGATTACATCTTAATGATGAATGGCTATATTGATAGACTTTCTATATTAGATGTTATGATAAGCAACGAGCTGCAAGTGGTTCTAATCTTAGAGTCTCTTACTCCATAGTTTAAGCAATTCATATTAAATGATAATGTGAACATGATTAATGTAAGCCTCATGGTGCTACCCAAGGGTAATTGTCATTATTGTCACAAGAAGGGTCATTGGAAATAGAATTATCCTGAGTACTTGAAGATTGGTAAAGAGAAGAAACAAAATAGTTCTACTGGTTCTACATGTATATTATGATTCAAAATTGTTTTGTAATCAATAAATTATCTTGGGTTTTAGATATTGGATCAAGAACTCATATCTGTAATTCCTTATAGGGACTTAAGAACATATGTCATATGGCTAATAGAGAAATGAAACTTCAAGTTGCTGATGGATCTTTGGTAGATGCAATGGTAGTTCGACATTATCATTTTTCTTTGCCAAATGGATCAGTTTTAATTATAAATAATTGCTATTATGTGGAAAAAGTTTATTTTTAAGATGATTTTTATGTCTAGATTATTTGAGGCTGTATATATTTTTCATTGTGTGGATAATGTTGTGAATATTATGTTAAATGGACATAAAATCTGCATTGATGTTTTGGATAATGGCATTTATGTTATCAATACTAATTTTGTCTATGCTATGAAGAATTCTTTTAATGTTGACATTAATAATAACTATCCATGGCATTGTGGACTAGGTCATATAAGTTAGAAACCACTACATAAATTGAAAACTAATGGTTTTCTACCATCATTTGATTTTGAATCATTTGATACTTGTGAGTCATGTCTTAAAGGAATAATGACCAAGCACCCTTTTGGTGGGAGCAATGAAAGTGTCAATGAACTCTTGGGTTTCGTACATACTGATGTATGCGGCCAATGCCTATAGTTACAAAAGATAATTCTTCTTATTTTGTAGCCTTTATAGATGATTTCTCAAGACTAGCAATGTATATCTTATGAAAACCAAATTCGATGTATATGAGAAATTTATTAAATATAAAAATGAGGTCGAAAATCAGATGAACCATAAGACTAAAATACTTTTGATCTGATCGAGGAGGTGAGTATGTTGGACAAGAGCTCCAACAATACTTAAAAGATAATGGAATTATCTCTCAGGTTAGTCCACCTTATACTATACAACACAATGTGTTTTAGAGCGAACGAATCGAACCCTTCTAGATAAGATTCATTCCATGATGAGTAAATCCAAATCACCTCTTTCCTATTGGGGAGATGCATTAGAAACCGTAACACATATGTTGAATTTGATACACACAAAATCTATGCCTAAGATGTCATATGAGATGTGGCTTGGAAAGAAACCCCACCTTGATTATTTAAAGGTGTAGGGCCGTCCAACCCACTTTTAGAACATCGGCCCCAACTAGCTTGAGGCAAGATAGACCTTATTTAATTTTATAGGATATCCCAAGAACTCTAGGAAATATATTTTCTACAACAACGAGGAACAAAAAGTTATTAATTTCATACGTGAGAAAAGGAATCTCTATCAAAAAAAATTAACAGTGAGGTTGTGGACTTGGATGAAATCCGTGAAACTAAATGGAGGTTGAACCAGTGGAAGAACCAAATTCACCAGTATATGAAAACATGTAACTTATTAGAAGGTCTAATAGGAAATCTCATGCACAAAAGAGATACTGTGGTCTTATTGTGGATGGTAAGAAGGAAGACTACGACTCAGATGACGACATTCCTCTCTCATTTCAACAAGCACTACAAAGTAAAGACTTTGCAATATGGCTTGGAGGTATGAAATCCAAAATGGATTCAATGTACAAAAACAAAGTACGGACTTTTTCCAACATACGCTACAAATAGATTTTTAAGAAAAAGATAAATGCAGATGGAGAAATGGAGACTTACAAAGCAAGGCTAGTTGCAAAAGGATTTCATCAAATTTAAGGTGTTGATTATGATGAAACGTTTGCCTTTAGCAATGCTTAAGTCTATTCGGATAGTGCAAGCCATTGCTGCATTCTACAGTAATGAAATAAGGAAACAAATGTAAAGATGACATTTCAAAATGGTGACTTAAAAGATATTGTTATATATCATAGCTCGACGGTTTCGAGGTCAGTGGGAGTGAGGGAAAAGCTTGCAAGTTGTTAAGATCCATTTATGGAATTAAACTAGCTTCAGGGAATTGGAATAAGTGTTTTTATAAGGTAATCAAATAGTTTAGTTTTTATCAAAATACAAAGGAAGCATGCGTATACCAAAAGGAACAACGATGTGTTATCATGTTCTTAGTACTATAGGATAATGATTTACTATTGATTGGCAATGACGTTTCGTTATTGCAATCACTATAAGCATGGTTTTCAAAGAATTTCCCCATGAAGGATTTGTGAGAAGCAGCCTATATACTAGGTATAAAGATCTATAAAAATAGATCCAAGAAATTGTTGGTATTGTCCCAATCCATATACAGATACAATACTAAAAAGGTTCAGTATGGAGAATTCCAAACATGGAAAAGTTACAATGCAATATGGAACCGTCCTTTCTAAGAAGGATGCTCCTCAAACTGGTGAGGAGAAAGAGCATATGAAAAGAATATCATATGCATCGAAAGTCGGTTCCATAATGTATGTTATGCTATGTGCTTAACCAGATGTGGCCTACGCATTAGGATGCGTATGCCGATACCAGTCTAATACTGGAGAAAAGCAATGGACTGCTGTAAAATGTATACTTAATTATTCAAAAAATACTAAGGACTTATTCCTTAGAATGGAGATCTCTTTATGAAGGGGTATGCGAACTCTAGCTTTTAGAGTGATATCAATGATAGTAAGTCGGTGTTAGGTTATATCTTTAGTTTAAATGATGAGGCCATTAGTTGGAAAGGTTCCCAATAGGAAATAGTGGCTGATTCCACGGTGGAGGCCAAGTACATCACCCTTAATGAAGTAGCTGAAGAAGAGGTCTCGATGCGCAAATTAATGAGTAAGCTAGGAGTGAATCCTGACATGTAGAATCCAATGACATTGTTTTGTTACAACAAAGCGGTGATTCAAATCGCAAAAGAGCATAGAGCACACAAGAAATCGAACATTCTTTGAAAGTTCAACCTAGTTATAGAGGTTGTTGAGAAGAAAGAAGTCATGATTCAAAGAGTAGAAACAAAGGGAAACATAGAAAATCCACTCATGAAGAAACTAGCTCGGTCATTTCTTGTAAAAATAATCGAAGGGATGGGATTAAGATTCCATAATTGTCCCCAAGTGTAAGTGGAAGATTGATAGGGTTAGCGGTATTCCCTAGAGGAAATTCTGTAATACGTAAATTAATTCTATAATAAAATCTCATTTGAAATAAAAGGTATTTTTCTTTCTATTATATACTTGTTACAATGTGTTATATTCTTATTTATTTTATTTAAATATATTTAATAGAAAATCCATAAATGGTATGTTTTGTGATAGTAGTTACAATGTGTTGTAATCATGAGCAATTTATCATAACGAAAATAAACAAATCGTTTTAAATATTCTTAGTCAAGATGTATCGAGATTAGATATCGGTACATCCGCTGAGATTATAGCATGGAATGACCTCCAATGTTGGATAGTGTATTACTCACGGTTTCTAGGGCACCAAGAAGTTACGTACTGATAGTTATTGAATAACTATAGAATGAATCACTCGATAGTTTTTTGTTGGTTAACATAATTAAGGTCAATTAGGGAACATCGAAGTGATAATACTACACAGTTCTCTTGACTTGAGAATACCGTTGAACTTCAACATGGACACTTCACTTTGATTATAGTTAAATCATGGCAATGCATCCATTAAGCAACTATAGTTGGGTCTGAGTTGAAGCGTTGGAAGTGGAACATTATTCAATAGAGAATTCATCTCCTCATTTATACGAGGTTAGTATCACAGCCAAATGTAGTCAATTCAAAATCAAAGTCTCTAGCCAGAGCATATCGGTTAGTAATAAATTTTATTACTGAACCAAGGACATTGTGTTTGGAGTATACAAGTTGAATATGGACGATACTGGAATTTTGATCAATACCAAATTTCATAAGCCCTAATATAATATAGTTTTGATGAATAGAATTGGTGTAAATAATTTTCACTACCGAGAACCGCTTAAAACAATAAAATTAGATTTTACCAAAATTGCGATCAAGCGATAAATTTGGCCAAACTGCCACACCACTAGTGTTGACTAATAAATTACCTAAACTAGGAATTAGACTAATGTGTTGTGAAAGCAAATGTTACTTGCTAATAACTAGGCTTGAAAATGTAGAATGAAGAAGAAAGCAAGAAAAATAAAGTAAATGACACAAAGATGTAGAATGGATCGGAAAGCTTTCCTACGTGACTATGAAGATCTCTTACTATGTTTCTTTCTTACAATTATAAGGAAATATAAGAAAATAATAAGAGATAAAACACTTAAGACTAAAAGGTAGATAATCTTAAGAGCCAAGGGATTTGATTTACCGTGTGAGGAGTAACTGAGTTGAGTGTAATAATAAGATTTCAACTAATTTCCAACCCCTTTGAAGTTGCATGGAGGAGAGTATTTATAGTGGTTGTAATGGATGATGGATGATTGAGATTATGCAGGAAAATAGGCGGGAAGAGCGCTCAACCGTTGATCTGGTTGCACTGGCTGATGGAAGACTGCTATAAAGGGAGGCTGGAATGTGTGGCTGGGAAGTAGGCCAGTTGTCCCTCTGTATCAGGTAAATGCATGACATTTAACGTGCATTAAATGCTGACGGCGTGCTATAGGAATAGGTATGATTTTGGCCACTTTGTTACAGTTCCCATTATAGTTGGTTGTACGGCTTGTCTTTTACTTTTGCATGCTCGTGTGGCAAGGCAAATGAGTGGCTTCCCCAAGGTGGTAATGGTCGGTCGGTTGTTGATGATACTTAAGGAAAGATGAACATCGCTAAGGACTAAGAACCAAGTTACATGGGAGTTGTCAGACCGATTGCAAGGTGACATGACGGGCTGTGATGAAGCCGAGCTAAAGACAGGTCATGCTTGAGCTGGTCTTGCCTATAAGTTGGTTGTTGAAGGTGCCTTGAGTTGTGCTTGTCGGCGATAGGCTAATTATTAATGGGTTAGCCGGGAGCCAGGTTGGATGGGACTTCATGAGTGATTCAGTTGCTTACAACCAAAGTTTGCTGAGAGTTGGATGGTGCAAAGGACCTAGTTATAGAAGATATGCCAAGCCGACTATGGAATGACGAGATGGGCTGCCTAAGACCGGTTGTAGACAGGCTGTGATGAAGCCTGGTTGAAGGTAGGTCATGCTTGAGTCGACCTTGTCTAGTGAGTTGGCTGCTAGAGCCATTGTGAGTTGTGTTGATCGATAATGGATTTTGAGGGTAGTTGAGCAGGTGGATTGGCTTGGGCTTGACTGGACTTGAGTTAGCATGAACTGGGTGGGCTAAGATGTGCTAGGCCATCTTGGAATGTGTTGGGTTTTGCCTAGTCAACCCGCTAATACACTTACTAGGAAATTTAAGCAAAATTTAGCCCCTCAAGCCCATCTCTATAAGCTGGATAGGCTTGTTAAGTCACAAATATATTGTTGACCTATTTTCCAACTATGCATTTAATGCATGTTCCATATGATGCTTTGTTATTGGTTGTGGTGGTTCTCTTTTTCAAACATGGCACAGGGTTCATGTTTACGATGTGAATGAAGTGACAGATGCATTGATTACACCAAGATGGTTGAGATTTGAAGGCACTATGAATCTAATGGCAAAGACCAACGATGTAGGTGTATAAGTAACCGATACCCCTTTTTGTTCCAACGCTTTTGACTTGTCAGTCTTCTTATTATAAAAAGTAATTTCCATCTCTCCAACTTCTGCTCCGCCGCTGTAGGCGCTATTTCAATGGCCAAGCATCAAGCCTTTTCCATTATTGTATTTTGCGCTTTTTTTGTTTTTCCCCTTTTGATTTTCTATTGTTGTTTTGTACATGATACTGCTACAATATTTGTGTTTGCTTTGGTCAGAATTTGCCTTTTCTGGCCATCTTCAAACGTCGATCTACCATCGTTGTCATGTTAGCAATGGTCGATCGACGTTAATGGACTCGAGTGGGCTTGCAAATGTCAGATAATAATACTAGTAAACAAGTTAGGAAATGGTCGATGGAATAAGCCAAACTCACGTGTACGGGTTTAAGCAATAAGATAGAGTAATAGATAAGGGACTATAAGGCTTGTTAATTAGCTTAGGAGCTGGTCTTTATGTTACCCCTAGCTTGGGTACTCCATGAGACAATCGTCAAGCTTCCACTTTGGATTGTTGTCAGGTAAAGATGTCGGGCTTTATCTAACTTAGGCCCCTCATGTTTCAGATGGTCGCTTCAGGATCTACATCAATTGACAGATCGACTACTGCAGGTGCGGCTAGATGTAAGGACTCCAAGCTGGAGTACGGGATGATTAACCTAGTCAACCTTTTGGCCAACCATGAATGTAACATAGGGATGGTTTGATATCCCAGCACCACCGACCTTCCTGATCACTCTCCTTCGAGCTACTTCACCTTCTCCTCAGGCTGCCTCAAGATAAGGGTTATGCTACCATCCATCCCCTATTTTTTCTTGATCCTTAATGCATACAAGCTTACCCCCAGCCGACTAACTCCAAACAACTACTGGTTCCTGTATGGGTCTATGCTGCTTGCATGAGGCTCGACCTTCTTGAGTCAAATGCTAACTTTATAGAAATGATCTTCTAGGTGCAGAAAGAAGCTAGGTATCTGGTTGGCACTTATTACCACTTCCAGACTAACACCAAGCCTATGATTTTCTCTAGCGTTCTTAGTGAAGCCACCCATGGTCGGATGACAAGAAATCTTTTTGTTCCCTATGGGGTTAATCCTGAGCTCGAGCACCTTAATTTCCAAACCTCTAGTAAGCTTCGCTTCTTTTCTTTTCCCTTCATATTTTTCTCTACCTTCCTTTGCATAACATGCCTTTTTGACAGGCGAATCTCTTGCTTATTCCAGTGTTGGTTTTCCGATGCTGAATAAAAATATGAATCTATTGAAGACGGTTGGCATTGAACATCGAGACTTGAGACTTTTGGTGACCGATGCCAACTTACCCGGTAGGGCTAATGAGGTTGGACTAAACAATGGTCGGGGAGCGAGCTGCCCCAAATAGGAAGAATGCAAAGAAGGCGGCCACAGTAAAGCATGACTATTTTAAAGTCAATTTCTTAAACCTCGACCTTGGGTCAATCATGAGTAAGAACCAAGGATACGACGACATTATCACAGGTGAGGAGCTTGAAGAGTGGAAACATGTTGATCTTGACAAACAAATTGATGCGACGATGCTGTAGTGGGAAGAATTCGACTTACAATAATTAGTTAATATCTTGGTTCCTCGTTATGAGATGTCGCCCATTGATTGGGATACCGAGGTGAGCTCTAAGGAAAGAAGTGTTGGAGGAGGATTACAAGAGTTACGCTTTAGTAGGGACGAAGATCCCTCCTCTGAGCAAATTCCTACTTATGACCCTTTGTATCCTGGATATGAAGCTGGGGCTTCAAGTGTCGGGATGAGCCAAACTAGTGTAGGCAGCCTAGTCTCATCATGCCCCCTCTTATTGGAAGGTGGGTCTGGGACGGTACAAATGGTAACTTACTTGCACTTTCCTTTCTTTTACTTAGCATTTTGATTAACTCTTGTTTCTTCTTTGTTGTTGCTGTGGCCGACGATTTGGGATTTGATGTTTTTCATGAGAGGAAAGGAGTTGTTAAGACCACCATGACTCAAGTCACCACTGCAACATTGTGTCTGCCGTACTTGCTACACACCAGGCCCTTCTTTTCCCAGACGTGAGAAACAAATTATTGAAATTCCTTCCAGCCCCACTCATTCGCACCAACCGTCTACTGGGAGCCTAATTAAGAAGAGGAAAAGAGAGCGGAAAAGGTCCATCCTCGGTAGCCGGGATCACCTTACCTTTCAATAAGTTTCCCAAACTTTTTGACCTGGAGGAGCTAGCCGTGGATGAAGGGGAAGCATCGCTGGGGCAAATGTCCCTTAATATCAAACATGCCAAGGATGCCAATGTCATTGAATAAATGATGTCAGCCTTTCAACTTATGTCAATGGAGACCCTCGGGTACCCCTATATGGTTTGGTTTAGCTTCATCCAGCTTACCGTTGAGAACGTGATAGGCTTCCAGACTCAAAATGCACTACTAGTATGTTAACGATTTTGGAATTTTATTGCCTTTTCACTTGATCATTATTATAATGTTGGCTTTTCTTTAGGCTGGGTACCATTGTATTTGCATCCGAGGGGAAATGGAGAAGCTTTAAAATGACAGGAACATCGTGATAATGGCCTTGAAGGCAGAGGAGGCTGAGGCCATCAAGGTCATGGAGGCAAAGAAGGCAGTGAGAAGGTAAGCAAAGGGATGACCAATGCAGTCAAAAAGTTAGCATGGGAGTCAACCGAGCACGGGAAAGGGTAAAGAAGGAAAAGGCGGACCTTAGGGAGAGGTTGAATAAAGAGACCGACCAAACCAAACATATAGCTGAATGCCAAACAATTGCGACCGTTTGGAGCTACCACTTGGAAAGTGGAGGAGGCCAAGTGGACAAACTGGGTAAGGTACTTGATAAGAACTCTACTTAGGGAAAACTTCTTGTTTCCAACTTCCACCAGCAAGTTTAACACCACTGCTTTTGTTAAGGCCCGGGAGGAGGTGGCTGAGGTGATGAGGGCAGTTGGAGTTCTTGTGTCGACTGTCCTAATCCAGGATCAGTTAGACTCCCTAACCCGGCCAGTTGAGGAGCCGACTCTGTAGATATTTTAACTTTTCTCCTTTTGCAAGGGTTGGCTATGTGCCTTTGCATTTTTGTGAAGGAATAAAATTCATTTTGATGAAGTTTTTCTATGTACTCTGTTGCTTTCTCCAATATTATCTATCTATGTATAGCTTGTAAGATAGCGTACTTTGAGTAGCTGACATAGTCCCTGTGTATCTGCCTGTGCAGTTAAAGCGCTCGGTGGATTCAATGCGGTAGAGGTGTAAAAAGTCATAGCGGGGATGTAGCGAAGATATAGCGGGATATATCGGATTACTCTAAAATAGCATATAAATCCCATACTTGTTGTTTTTACAAATATATAGATAGTAATTATGTGAAAAATTAACATTCAATTGAATTATAATTAATACAAAAATAATTTTAAATAAAAATATGTGCAAATGTATTGTAAATGAACGTAAAACTGTTATATAACTTAATTTAATTTAGTAGAATATTAGAGTATTATCATTTCTAAACATATATCAAAAATTCAATGAAATTAATTAATTTCATAATTTTTATAGCGTATAAATATCATTTTTCAATCCAATTTTTTATAGAAGATATAGCGGAATATAGCGGAAATAACGGGATATAGCGGAAATAGGGGGATTAAAGCGGAAAGGCTATATGTTGGGGATATATGGAAAAATCATAGCGGTAGGAATCCGCTATAAGATATATCGGAGTTATAGCGGGGATATAGCGGGGCATTAACTGCACAGGTATCTGCGCTTTTTAATTTTCACAAGATAGATTAGCAAAGTAGGGCAAGTGATGGTGGCGAGTGTGGCCCATTCTCGCAACCTTGTACTGAACTGATTAACTCATTATGGTTGATAGGCCGGGCTAGTTAATGGACTCGAATGCCAACATTGACCATGTAACTCGATTGTCCATTTAAAGCTTTAAGGCTGATATATGATAACCAGGCTTCACTGTGTTGCTCTACTGTTGAATGGTCTTGGCATGAACTAGAGCGGTTGAGCGGCTCGAGGTTCTCTTGGTCGACAAGCAGTAAGCATGAATGGTAGGCGGTCTTGGCTTAAACCACACCGTTAAGTGGCTCGAAGGTTCTCCTAGGCGACATGCGGCAAGAAGGAGTGGTAGGCGGTCCGGGCTCAAACCTAAGTGTTAAGTGACTAAAAGGTTATCCTAAGTGACATGCTGCCCATTGATATTGGGCCTGACTTGATTTTATGCACGTGAACCACGGATGTCGGACTTCAGCGTCACTCGGGGTAACAGCATCAGCCTTGACAAAGCGCTCAATCCTGTAAGGTTGATGAGCGGCATCATGGGCGAGGGATACATGACCATTACGGTCGTGTCTTAGCTCATCGATGCACCCCGGCATAAAGGGTAGAGATTTCTCATCCAAACCCATAGGCTAATGGGAAATTCTCAAGCAAGGAAATGATTATATGATGATTCAATCTTGTTGGCTAGCCTAGCATGTGAATGCATGGTAATTCATCCTCGTGGATAGCCAACATGAAAGGATTGGAGCAAGGCTTATGTGGTCCTTTGCAGCAAAAGTCGGCAGTCCCCAAACAAGTTGATGAGCATATAATAACTCATCCTCATTGGATATCCTGGGTTGTTCGAAGGTTCTCCAAGTTGACACACTGCTAATTGAGAGTGACAAAAGGGTACGGCTCGAACCTAAACATTAAATGGCAATCCACGAATAAGGAATTGAATGCACATTAAATTACCCTCGTTAGATATCCGACCGACAAGGAAAAGAGTGTGACTCATGCAATCCTTAGTGACAAAGTTCGAATGTACCCAAATAAGGTAATGAGCATATAAAAAATCATCCTCGTTGGATGGCCTTGATGAATGTATTGAACAACGTTAGCTCTGGAGTCATCGATGTATTCTTCACAAAAGATGCATTACACAACCTTCTGGTTGGTTCTTGTATGTGATAAACCCAGAGGTGTATGGGGTTTCAAGTGTAGAAAATGTTAGTTCCATCTGGATGAGAGAGGAGGTAAGTACCATTTGTTAGGACAACATTTGTAATATACGACCCCTCTTAGTTCGAGCCAAGTACTCCTTCAGTCGGATTCTTTATATTTATGAACACATGGTTTAGTACTAAATCACCAACAACGAATTGTCATGGCCTAACTCTTTACTTGTAACGCTTGGCGATCTTTCTATTGTAGGCTTCAGTGCGGAGTTCGGCTTCAGCTCTTTCTTCTTCTATAGTGTCGAGTCTGAGCTTGAGTAGCTCATCATTTTGCTCGAGCTTGAAGGTTAGATGCTAATGTAAGGGAACATCTACTTCTATAGGTATCATGGATTTGTACTTGTAGGAAAGCGAGAAAGAAGTATGGCCGATTGAAGTACGACTAGAAGTGTGATACGACATGAGCAACTATTCTTTTACCCAGTTCCCTTTAGCATTTCAAGGCGTTTCTTGAGTGTGGACTTGATGGTTTTGTTGATGACCTTGACTTGTCCATTGGCTTGATGATGGAAAATGAAAATGAAGTCTTCTCAATTTCGTTCCTTACGCAAAATTTTTGAAATAGGCTACTCTCAAATTGATTGTCAATGTTGGTGATGATCTTCTTTGGGCGGAAACGACAGATGATGTTCTTGATAACGAAGTTGAGAATCTTGGGGGTGGTAAAACCGGTAAGGGGCTCGGTCTCGATTCATTTAGTGAAGTAGTCAATTGAGATTATGGCATGATTGTACCCTCCCATGACATCAAGCAGCTTTTCGATCAAATCCATCCCCTATATGTCGAACGGTATAGGGAAGTAATAAGGGTGAGGAGAGTAGGAGATGCTCTGGGGATGTTGGTAAACTACTGACACTGGCCATATCTCTTTACTTAGGCCATGAAACCTTTGATCATAGTAGGCTAATAGTAGCCTCGTCGGGTGGTCTTTTGCTAGTCTTTTCCCATCAGTATGATTTCCACAAAACCCTTCATGCAGCTCTTTTAGAATCTAGCCAGCTTCATGTTCAGACATGCACTGTCGAAGTGGCGTAGAGTACGTGGATGATGCGTCTATTTCCATAAATGTTTCCTCCGGCTCATAGCGAGGGGTTCTCAAATCTCTAAGGGGACCCAAGGAGTGACTGCTTCTAGGCCGCTTGCCGCATTTGCCAGCTAATCAGCCTTGGCGTTTTGTTACTTAGGTATCTGCTCTAACTTAAACTGGGCAAATGTGTTGATTATCTTCTTGGCCTCGGCAACATACAAGGCCAATGTTTTACCCTTCACTTGAAAGCGATTGTCGACTTAATTGATGACTAACAACGTGTCGCTGAAAACATGGATGGACTCCATATGCAATTCTCTTACCATCTTAAGGCAAACATGGATAGCTTCATCCTCAGCTTTGTTATTGGTCGCCTTGAAAGTAAGGCAGACCGCAAGACATAGTTCTCTTCATTTGAGCGTAATAAGGAACATGTCGACCCCTGCCCCTTCTCGTTTGATGCTTCGTCCACGTATAAGCACCAAGCATTTTTGGTTAGTAATGGTCTCTTCTTCGTCGCTATTCGGACTTGAGCACTTGGCAATGAAATCTACCACAGCCTAGCCCTTGATAGAAGTGCAAGGATAGGATGAGATGTGACACTATCTAAGCTTGAAAGTCTACTTCAGTAGCTAACCAACATTATCTGGCTAGCTAAGGACTTGCTTCAGAGGTAGTATATGATCGGTAGTGTCCTGAAAGCTTCTCTAGCCTTTTATACCTTGTTTATGGGCCTCACAACCACTTGCTGACATAATAGATTGGTTATTGGATCTTCTCATCTTCCTTTATTAGGACAACGCTGATCACATGGTCAGTTACTGCCCAGTATAGGTTCTAACCCTACCCATCGACGGGCTTGGATAGTACCAAAGGAGTAGCTAAATACCGCTTCAACTCTTTGATTGCTTTGGTACATTCATCATTCCAAGTAAACGACTTTCCCTTCTTTATAAGGTCGAAGAAAGGGAGACATCGGTTGTCTCCTTTGACATGAACCAGCTTAATGCTGCAACCATCTCATTCAAGCTCTGCACCTGCTTCACAATTCTATAGACTTGCATACCTTGGATAGCTTGGATCTTATTGGGGTTAGCATCAATACCCTTGGTGCTCACAACATAATCAAGGAATTTACCGATCTGGATAGCAAAAGTGAACTCCTTTGGGTTTCACTACATGTTGTACCAGCATAGTATGCGGAATGTCTCAACTAACAATTGTATATGCCCTCTTCCTTTTCAAACTTTACTAGCATGTCATCCACGTATACTCCATAGATCGAATGATCTATTCAAGGAACATATAATTGATGAGATGCTGATAGGTGACATTTGCATTTTGCAAGCCAAAAGGCATGGTGTGATAGAAGTATAGGCCAACATTTGTGGTGAAGGAGGTGTGCTTTTGGTCTCGATCGTGTATGGTAATCTGATTATACCCAGAATATGCATCCATGAAGGTGATGAGCTTATGTCTGCTAGTCGCATCTACAAGCTGATCGATGTGAGGCAAGGGAAAACTACCTTTTGGGCAGGCTTTGTTGAGTTCGGAGAAGTCAATGCAAGTTCTCCAAGATCCATTTGGTTTTCTGACTAATATTGGGTTAGTTACCCAGACCAGATATTCTGCCTCCCAATTGAATTCCTTGACTAACAACTTCTCTACCTCTTCTTTAAGAGCTTGGTGCTTTTCTAGGTTATGTGGTCGACACTTTTATTGGATGGGGGTGGCTTTGGGATCAATGTTGAGTTCATGGCAAATTGTCCTGGGATCGATGTCGGTCATGTCAACATTCCCCCATGTTAATATGTCTTTGCTTTGCTATAGAAATATGATTGGATACTCCTTATCTTCTAGGCTGAATTTATGCCGATTTGTACAAATTTGCTAGGATTAGCACGGTTTAGGGATATTGATTACAACGAAGTGGTTGGCCTGCCCCTAATGCTTGAGTCGCCCATGCAGTGGTCTAGCAGGTCATCGTATGGATCTATGTTTGCTTCCAAGTAGCATTGGTCCAATGCTTAAATCATGTGCTCTATGACATCCTTGACCAGGATGTCCTTGCTCGAGTCGAGGTATTGATGTTGCCTCCAACTATCACTAATGAGTCTGCTACTGTTGAGTGGGTAGGAGTTGTTGTTTTGGATGTCCTTGCTTGCCCGTAAGGTGTGACTTTCTCAATCCATGCTAAGATGAATTCTTTAATTCTTTGGGGAGTGGCCATGAATATAGGATTCCTGCCATCCCAGTCTCCATTATGGATGTTGGTCCTAGCTTAATCCTAAGCGTTGTTGGGCTTGAGGGTATCCTGAATGGCACGCAATCAATTGATGCATCTTTGGGGCCTAATGTGATCTTTGCTTGACCTTGAGCATTGATAGGATTGAGGATGACACACCATCAGCAGTATTATCTTCAATGGCAAGGATGGTCCCAACATCGCCCTGGGCACCACCCAGCTTGAGGGTACTCTCAAGTGACATGTCGTTGTTTGTCGTGACATGATCAAGTAATAAATCACTAATGGTAGGAGCTACTGATGTCAGTGCTTTAGAGTTGAGGGCGGTCTTGGTATGAATAAGAGCGTTGGCCGACTCGACTTTCCTCTCGAGTGACTAATTGTTGAGTGTTGCAAGTTCTTACTAAAGCATGAGAACACCCTTTTTTGCTTGTTTGATGGAGGTCCCATAACACTTTCTAGCCTTTTGTTGATTGCCTTGGATCTCGTCAATCCCATCTTGGATAGGGAATTTCATGATGAGTTAGTTGTTGAAGACGATGGCATCCAGTTCGACTAGCGCTGGTCGTGCTATTAGAAGATTGTAAGTAGAATGGCAATCAATCACTACAATGTTTATCAGAATCTTTAAAGCAAGGGGTTCTCAGATGAATTTTCATAAGGGATGTGATACCTATTTGAACAATGCCCACACCCCCAAAATCGTAAGTAGGCAGGGCGCAAGGGGTGAGGCTGGGGGAAGCCTTGAAAGCCTCAAAAACATTACTGAACATGAAATTGACTAAGATGCCCTATCCATGAAGGATCGATGCATATTTGAGTTGGACATTGCAAGAGTGATGGCCATATGATTGTGTATGGGGTAGGAGACTGCTTCTCTACCATCGACTATGAAAGTAATAGGCTGTTCTGGTTCCATTTTTGGTTCTTTGGATGCTCAATGCTCTAAGGAATTTACTTAGCCAACTAAACCCACTTCCTTTTGATACCAGGACTGCATGCCTCGGTTGCTGCTAGCCATTTGTGGGCCTCGGCATATGGTCAAGATATCAGTTATTACAATGATGTTATTGTTGGGTTACTAGGGTGTAGCCGGCTGGTTGTCACAATTTTTCCTTTGTTCTACTTGATCTCAGACAAACTCTTAAAGTATCTCTTCTTGGATAAGTCTTTCAATCACATCCTTGAGCACCCAACACTCAATGGTAAAGTGGTTATTTATTTGATGGAACTGGTAGTATTTTCCGTCACTGCTAGGTTCCTCACTTCTTTTGCCTTTGGAGGAGCTTGGTCTTTGAAATTACACCCGATCCTGGGTTGTGAGATATATTGTCTTCATATCCCTATCCAAAGTAGCATAGTTAGTGTACTTGGACCTATATTGGGTGTTGGCCTCGGCATGCCTTTTGGTATTGCTTTTGATGCAGCCCAGAAAGATGAAGTCGTAGGTCGTGTGCGACCTAACTTGTTGTTGAGTCGAGTATGACCTAACAAGGAAGCTGACGAGCTAAAACTTTGTGAAGAATCATGGGAAGTTGAAGTCTTAGGTCGTGGACGACCTAACGGGTTCGAGAATAGCGAGCTAAAGCAGAGGAGTAGGTCGCTGGGACGACCTAACAGGTTGCTCATTGACGCAGGACAAACAGACCAAGACTTAGGTCGCGAGCGACCTAACATACTGTTAAGTCGTGTGCGACCTAACAAGAAGAATAAGGAGCTACGACATAACGAATTACGACCTAAGTTTAAGGTCGCTGAAGAAGGGCTACGACCTAAATTCAAGGTCGCTGAAGAAGAGCTACGACCTATGATAGGTCGCGTAAATGACCTACGACCTAAGTTAGGTCGCGGAGAGAGTTAGGTCGCTAATTTTGGATGCCGCTTGTTTTTAGGTCGCTCGCTCACTACTGCTGTTCTTTAAGTCGCTACCTTGTTGTTAAGTCGGTCAAGTGTTAAGTCCTGATGGTTTGTAATGTGTTGAGATGTAAATATTGTAAGTCGTGTGTTTTCTTATGTCATTTGTATATAAGTCGTAGGTCGCGATCTTTGTTAGGTCGTGTGCTTTGTTAAGTTGCTGGTCTTTGTTAGGTCGTAAACGACCTAAGTGTTGTACAGTTTTGTGTTGTGAATTGTAAGCCTATAAATAGGCAGTTGATCTCATTTGTAAAGGGTACGTTGATTTGAATAAAAACTTTTGTTTTGTTAGCTTTGTGCTTTCACTAAATTGGTAGTTGAGTGTAATCTCCTATCTCCTCTTTCGGCATTCGAGTGCGCTCGAAACAACGATCGTAGAAGCCAATTCACGGAATCAAGTGCGCTTGATCAACATCTGAAGAATTGCAGATCTTCTTTCACGGTATCGTGCACGATCAACGTGACGAAGATAGCTAGAATTCGGTATCTTCAGATCAATGAATTTGGGCCATTCAGTATTCTTTATTCCATCGATTGCTACTTTCACAGAATCATCATTTTGTTATTCCGCTGCTGCATCATTTGGTATCAAAGCCAGGTTTAGCCAATCATAGCTAAGCCGAGTCTTGGAGCCAATATTCTATCGAAGAGTTTAAGCCGTACATCATTTAGAGAAGTTGGTTGTTCATCGCGTTCGTCGCAAGTTGCAACAAGTTTGGAGTTTTCGATCCGTATCAATTTGGATCAAAGGGTTGCGAGGTGTTTGAATTTTGTGTGGAAGCTTTGCGCGCCAAAGATTGAAGTTGAAGGCCGTGCATCATATTTGTTCACACCGAGAATTGAAGTGTTTGTGAATTTTCAAATCATGCCGCCGAGAAGAGCTAATCGCCATCAGAACGTTGAAGCTTTGTATAGAAGAGAAGAAGCTGATGAGATGAAGCAAAGAATAAACGAAAATTTTAGTGAGAAGCTTAATGAAGGGATTGGACGATTAGAGAAGATGATGTTGGAGATGAATCAGAATCGGAGAAGGGTTTCACCTGAATCTAACCATGGGGGAAGTAGAGTCTCACCACATTCCAATCGAGAAAGAAGTGTTGATAATGATCATAGAAGTGTGAGTCGAGATTGTTATAGGAATGTGAATGATCGTGATCGGAGGAATGTAGAGAGAAGGGATGTTGGTGGAAGACGGGATGGTAGTAGAGATGTTGGTGGTCAGGATCGACATCGATATACATCAGATTTCGAGGAGGAGTTTGATGGTGGTAGTGTTCATGGACGAGGACGAGGACAAGGAAGGAATCAGTCGGAGTATGATCACAAGTGGGAGTCTGGGATGAAGACTGAAATACCGGAATTCAAGGGAGGTATGAAAGCCGAGGAATTTCTTGATTGGTTAGCTTATGTTGAGGAAATATTTGACTTCAAGGAGGTTCCGGAGGATCGTAAAGTGAAGTTGGTTGCTACTAGGTTGAGAGGGAGAGCTATAGCATGGTGGCAGCAAACCAAACTTACTAGAGAACGGATGGGGAAGTCAAGGATTGTTGCTTTGGAAAAGATGAAGAAATTGATGAAGGCTACTTTCTTACCCTACAATTACCAATCATTAATGTATCAAAGATTACAAAACCTGAGGCAAGGGACGAAAGCTGTTACTGATTATGCAGATGAGTTCTACCAGTTGATTGCTCGAAATGACATTATGGAGACAGAAGAACAATTAACCGCTAGGTTTGTGGGTGGACTTAGAACACAGATTCAGGATATGGTGAACATGTTCGACCCTAGATCTGTGGCAGAAGCACATCAAAAGGCGTTGGCTTGGGAGAAACAAGGAAGACGTGGGGGAAGTGTGTTTCCAAGTTTTACAAGGCAGAACAAAGGAGCGGGTGGCAGTTCTAATGTTCCTAAAGCATCGAATAAGCCGGTTGTTCATGAAGTGGCTAAACCAAAAGTCAACCCCAATTTCAAATGCTATAATTATCAGGAAGTGGGTCACAAGAGCAGCGAATGTCCAAAACCGAAGAAGAGAACTATGATTGCTGAGGCAGAGGAAGATGAGGTAGAGGCTGACTGTTCTAATTCACTACATGATGAGGAGGAAGAGAATGTGTCGGGAGATGAAGGGTATTCATTGATGATGAAGAGGTCGTGTTTAACACCAAAACAGGAGGAGGAAACTAGCTGGTTGAGGAGTAACATCTTTCAATCAACATGCACTATCTTGGGAAGGGTTTGCAAGTTCGTCATCGATGCGGGAAGCTGTGATAATATTATCTCTACAGAAGCTGTGAAGAAGTTATCATTGAAGACAGGGAAGCATCCGAAACCTTAAAAGTTAGCTTGGTTGAGGAAAGGTGGGGAGGTGAAAGTTGGAAGAAGAGCTTGTGTTAATTTTTCAATTGGGAAGAAATACAAAGATGAAATTTGGTGTGATGTTGTGGACATGGATGTATGTCATCTGTTGCTGGGAAGATCGTGGCAGTATGATAGGGTTGTGCAACATGATGGACGTACTAACAGTTATAGTTTCATGTTTGAAGGTACAAAAATTACTTTAATTCCTAAGAAGCGACAACACGAAGAAAGCAAGTCGGAGGAGATTGAAGAACTTAAAACTTTGCTATCTTTGAAGGAGTTTGTTAAGAAGGTAGAAGAGGAACCTGAAGTATTCTTGTTGATTTGACGTGAGAGTCATGAAGTGGTTGAGATTCCTGAAGGAGTAAAGCCAGTGCTGGGAGAGTTTGACGATGTATTTCCTGAGGAACTACCAACGGAGTTACCGCCGTTGAGAGACATTCAACATCAAATTGATCTTGTTCCAGGTGCTGTGTTGCCACATAGACCACACTACCGTATTAGTCCAAAGGAACATGAGGAGTTGAAAAGGCAAGTGGAAGAATTGCTTGAACAGGGGCGTGTGCAGGAAAGTTTAAGTCCTTGTGCGGTACCAGCTTTGTTAGTACCAAAGAAGGATGGAACGTGGAGGATGCGCACTGATAGTCGAGCACTGAATAAGATTACTGTGAGATACAGATTTCCAATGCCGATACTTGATGATTTGTTGGACCAGTTGAGCGGGGCTACTATCTTTTCGAAGATTGATTTGAAAAGTGGTTATCATCAAATTCGAATCAGACCAGGGGATGAATGGAAAACAGCGTTCAAGACACGTGAGGGGTTGTACGAATGGCTGGTTATGCCGTTTGGGCTTTCGAATGCACCTAGTACATTCATGCGGGTGATGAATCAAATCTTTAGACCATTCATTAGGAAGTTTGTGGTGGTGTATTTTGATGATATACTGATATATAGTGGGAATCTAGAAGAACACTTGCAACATCTGAGAGAAGTGTTGATGGTATTGCGACAGGAACAATTTTATGCTGCAACGAAGAAATACGTGTTCATGACGCAGAGTTTTTTATTTTTGGGGTATGTTATATCGGGAGGAGGTATACAGGTGGATCAGAATAAAGTTGAAGTAATCAGAAATTGGCCACAACCCAGGACGATAACAGAAGTTAGAAGCTTTCATGGTTTGGCATCATTCTACCGAAGGTTTATTCCACACTTCAGTAGCGTGATGGCTCCAGTTACTGATTGTATGAAAGGGAAACAATTTTCATGGTCGGAGGAAGCAGGATTTGCTTTTGAAAGAATCAAAGGACTTTTAACGACAGCACCGATTCTAGTGTTGCCGGATTTCCAGTTGTTGTTTGAATTACATACTGATGCATCGAAGGTTGGAATTGGAGGGGTGTTGAGTCAGAAAGGTCGTCCTATTGCATATTTCAGTGAGAAGTTATCGGGAGCAAAGATGAGATATAATACATATGATGTGGAATTTTATGCTATTGTGCAAGCTGTGAAACATTGGAGGCATTACTTGTTTCATAAAGAATTTGTTTTATATACTGATCATGAGGCGTTGAAGCATATGCAGGGACAGGACAAGATTGCAGCAAGGCATGCTTCGTGGATTGCGTACATACAACAATTTACATTTGTGGTGAAGCATAAATCGGGAATTACGAATAGAGTGGCAGATGCATTGAGTCGAAGAAATCATTTGCTGACTACAATAAAGGTTGAAGTAACGGGGTTTGATGTGTTACCAGAACTGTTTATTGATGATCCTTACTTTGCAAAGTCTGTAGATGAAGTCAAGGAGAGAAAGACGAGTGAGTTTGTAATGGTGGATGGTTTTCTTTTTAAAGGGAATCGATTGTGCATACCGGAGTGCAGCTTACGAATGAAGATTGTGAAGGAATTACATGAGGAAGGACATGTGGGCAGAGATCGAACTTTACAGTTGATTTCTCAGTCTTACTATTGGCCTTCGATGAAGCGGGAAGTTGGAAGATTTGTGGAAAGGTGTCATATCTGTCAAATTTCCAAGGGAACAGCGACAAATGCGGGATTGTATATGCCGTTACCCGTGCCGATTAGACCATGGGTGGATATCAGTATGGATTTTGTTTTGGGATTACCAAGAACTCAGAGGGGAAATGATTCGATATATGTTGTAGTGGATAGGTTTTCGAAGATGGCACATTTCATCGCTTGTAAGAAGACAGCTGATGCCGTCTGTGTTGCCAAGTTATTCTTTAAAGAAGTATATCGACTACATGGGTTACCGGAATCCATTGTTTCTGATCGGGATACTAGATTTCTATGTCATTTTTGGTTAAGTTTGTGGAAGATCAAAGTTAAATTTCAGTAGTGCTTACCATCCGCAGTCCGATGGTCAGACAGAAGTTGTTAACAGATCTTTGGGAAATTTGTTGCAGTGCCTTGTGAAGTATATTCTGAAGAGTTGGGATGTGAAGTTATGTCAAGCGGTTCGCTCATAATCATGCTATAAACCGTAGTACGGGGTTCAGTCCATTCAAGATTGTTTATTCAAGTTTACCAAAAAAGCCGTTGGATTTGACAATAGTACCACAACCAAAGGGGACTGTTAAACGGGCTGTTGATTTTGTTGATGGATTGGCAGAATGTCATAAAATCGTTCAGGAACGATTGGAGAAAACGAATGAAAAGTATAAACGATCTGCAGATTTGAAGCGAAGAAGCGTCGAATTTAATGAAGGAGATTTAGTATATGCTGTGTTAACAAAAGATCGTTTTCCAGTGGGAGCATACAATAAACTTAAAGCATGAAAGATTGGTCCTGTAACAATTGTGAAACAGATCAATGAAAACGCTTACAGGTTGAAGCTGCCGGAGGATGTGTACACGTCTGACGTGTTTAATGTTAAACATCTGATACCGTATCATGGGAATGAGTTTGTTGTGGAAGAAGAGGGCGCAAATTCGAGGACGAATCTTTCTCAACCCGGGGAGGATGATGCAGCCCAGAAAGATGAAGTCGTAGGTCGTGTGCGACCTAACTTGTTATTGAGTCGAGTACGACCTAACAAGGAAGCTGACGAGCTAAAACTTTGTGAAGAATCATGGGAAGTTGAAGTCTTAGGTCGTGGACGACCTAACGAGTTCGAGAATAGCGAGCTAAAGCAAAGGAGTAGTTCGCTGGGACGACCTAACAGGTTGCTCATTGACGCAGGACAAACAGACCAAGACTTAGGTCGCGAGCGACCTAACATACTGTTAAGTCGTGTGCGACCTAACAAGAAGAATAAGGAGCTACGACATAACGAATTACGACCTAAGTTTAAGGTCGCTGAAGAAGGGCTACGACCTAAATTCAAGGTCGCTGAAGAAGAGCTACGACCTATGATAGGTCGCGTAAACGACCTACGACCTAAGTTAGGTCGCGGAGAGAGTTAGGTCGCTAATTTTGGATGCCGCTTGTTTTTAGGTCGCTCAATGCTGCTGTTCTTTAAGTCGCTGCCTTGTTGTTAAGTCGGTCAAGTGTTAAGTCGTGATGGTTTGTAATGTGTTGAGATGTAAATATTGTAAGTCGTGTGTTTTCTTATGTCGTTTGTATATAAGTCGTAGGTCGCGATCTTTGTTAGGTCGTGTGCTTTGTTAAGTCGCTGGTCTTTGTTAGGTCGTAAACGACCTAAGTGTTGTACAGTTTTGTGTTGTGAATTGTAAGCCTATAAATAGGCAGGTGATCTCATTTGTAAAGGGTACGTTGATTTGAATAAAAACTTTTGTTTTGTTAGCTTTGTGCTTTCACTAAATTGGTAGTTGAGTGTAATCTCCTATCTCCTCTTTCGGCATTCGAGTGCGCTCGAATCAACGATCGTAGAAGACAATTCACGGAATCAAGTGCGCTTGATCAACGTCTGAAGAATTGCAGATCTTCTTTCACGATATCGTGCGCGATCAACGTGATGAAGATAGCTAGAATTCGGTATCTTCGGATCAACGAATTTGGGCCATTCAGTATTCTTCATTCCATCGATTGCTACTTTCATAGAATCATCATTTTGTTATTCCGCTGCTGCATCAGCTTTGCGATAATTGGGTCGTCGGTTGGTATTTTCACAAGGTCCAGCTTGAGTTGTACATCGGGTATCATTATCGCTATTTGAAAGAACTGTATCCTCCATTCTCATAATGTCATTTGCTTGTTGATAGAAGTCAGTTAGGGATGTACCCGGTTGCTTCTGAATCTCCCTCCACATTCTCGATTAATATCCGACGCTTGAGCAAAGGGCCATGTCCAGGCTGTTTTTATAAGAACCCCTAGCTTATGTGGATTCTTTGTTGAAGCAATCGACATATGATTAAAGATTCTCGGCTAGCCCCTACTTGATGTTACCTAGCTCATTAGCCATCATAACATGGGTTTTTGATGTAAGGAACCTAATCTTGAAATTTGCCCATAGCTAGGCCTAAGAATTGATGTTGTCTGGCTATAGATGTAGGAATCGATGGGGTGTCATCTTATGATGATGGAGGGTAAGAGTAAGCACTTTATTAGGCTAGAAAGCTGATCATCACAAGTGATGGAGTTAAATGCGGTGATGTGATCAGATGGGTCAACCCACTATACTTATCAATAGGCGATAAAGCATACCATCTACAGATGTAAGTGTTCAAGATATCCTTAGAGAATGGCTCATCATTCTCATCATTAGTAAAAGCTTCAACACTAGTGTTCCAGGCTTGCATTCTATCGAGCTGTCGACGAAGGATGTTAATTTCCTCCCTAAGGCCAACCTGTTCTTGCTATGGGATGGTCTAGTCAACGATAGATTATGGGCTTAGCTGGCATCTTGATGGAGTGGAGATCAATGGCAAGAAGGAGAATGATGATGATGATGAGCTAGGATGGGAGACCTCCTTTCCCTATGCATAGAGGGGACCTTGAATAACTGGCCACCCCTCCCTTGATCTATTCCTAGCCATAACCCTATAAGATTTGGTGTGTGTCAAGGGAGCATCATCCTCCTTTCCAGCAGTAAGAGAACTGCCATTAAGATGTTTAAAAGAAGACATTCGTAGATGCTCAAAGGTATATGGTTATTCCACTAAGGAGGAACGATGGTGTCTTGATTCTCTGGGCACGACCACATCTGGAGCAATATCAACAACATGGCTAGACAAGCGTGCAGTATATCCTTTAGGATGAGCATGAACATCCATGAGTGGGGTTTCAGGCACCACTCTATTTCGATCCTTAGCAGTATTCACAATGTCATAGCACCAGGAGGACTAAGTTGGTGAATAGGCAGGTCGACTGTTGGAGGAGATGGTGGAACAAAGTTTACGGTAGCCCGAGCGTCTAACCTCATTCTCAAGCTTTGCACTTCATGGGTCAAAGTACCCAGGTTTGTTAATTGTTGCAACATGTTATGCCATCTGGTGAGCCCAGGAATAGGACAAGCAGCAGTAGCAATGGTATTTCCATTGGTTCCCTGCTCATTGGAGCCGTTACCTTCAATATCAGGAACTTAGCCCATGTTAACAAGTCGGAACATATTTTTGTAAAGAAGAAAAGTGATGAAAGATGAGAGCTTTAAGGAGAGGCTCTCCTTCTAGCATCATAATGTTGAATAATAAATTAGCAAACTTTGGAGTTATACTAGTGCATTGTGAAGCAAAGGTTACTTACTAATCATTAGGCTTTAAAATGTAGAATGAGGAAGAAAGCAAGCAAAAGAAAGGAAATAACACAAAGATATAGAGTGGTTCGGCAAGCCTTGCCTACATCCACTACGAAGATCTCTTACTATGTTTCTATCTTACAATTATAAGGAATTACAAGAGAATAATAAGAAATAAAGCATTTAAGACTAAAAAGCAACTAATCTTAAGAGCTTAGGGATTTGATTTGCTATGTGAGGAGTGACTGATTTTGTGTAATAATCTAATTTCAAATAGTTTCCAACCCCATAGAAGTTTCATGGTAGTGGGTATTTATAGTAGCTGTAATGGTTGATGGATGGTTGAGATTAGGCGAGAAAACAGGTGGGAAGTACGCTCAGCCATTGATCTAGTCGCATTGGCTGATGAAAGACAGCTGCAAAGGGAGGTTGGAAGTTGTGGCTGAGAAGTATGCGATTTGTCTCTCTGTACCAGGAGCGTGCATTTCTTTTAATGTGCATTAATTCTAATGGCATGCTATGGGAGTAGGCATGTTATTCTCGCTTTGCTATAGTGCCCAGTACAGTTGGCTATATGGTTTATCATTTAGTTTTGCATGCCTATGTGGCAAGGCGGGTGAGTGGATTCCCCCAAGTGTAACGGACAATTTTGTTATTGATGAAACTTGGGGAAAGGTAAACATTTCTAAGGACCAAGACCAAGCTGCAATGGTGGTGTCAGGCTGGCTGTAAGGTAACTGGATGGGAAATGATGAAGCCGAGCTAAAGACAGATCATGCTTGAGCCAGTCTTGCCAAATGAGTTGGTTGTTGAAGCCGTATTGAGTTGTGCCGACTGACGAGGGGATTGTTCTTGACGGGTTGGCTTGGAGCCAGGCAGGATGTAGACTGCCATGAGTGGGCTAATTGCCTGCTACCAAATTTTGCTGAGAGTTTAATGGTGCAAAGGATCGGTTGAAGGCAGAATATGAGGAAGCCAGGCCGGAAGCGAATCACGCTTGAGTCGGCTTTGTCCGATGAGTTGGCTGCTCGAGCCACCGTGAGTTAAGCTGGTTGAAAATAGATTTTGAGGATTTTTGAGCAAGTGATTGGCCTAGAACCAGACGGGGCATAGGCCGACATGAACCAGCCGGGCTAAGATGTTCTGGATTGTCTTGGAATGTGTCGGGCTATACCTAATCGGCTTGCTAATTACACATGCGAGATATTTGAGCAACAACTAGCTGTGGTGATGTGTGAACATTAATATTCAAATTATTTGATATTGATCGTTGACTGTATTTACACTTATGAGTCGCACAACCGCAATGTTGAATACTCTAAAATGCTACCCAATTAAATTAAATTATAATTGTTACAAATTAATTAAATCAATTCATATTTATGAGATATTAATTATTAAAATTTTATTTGATTTATTTAAATTAGTATTTAATAAAGTATATATATATATATATAAATTATTTATGAGCCTGTTGATATACGGTATCTATAAATGTTTAATTTTGATTTTAAACTATATTAATACTAATTGGATTTGGAAATTTTGATGGCCCATTTAGCCCTTCTGTTTGGCCAGCCATATAGTAGAGAGGGGGTGATTTTTGAATACAAAAACTTTTTATGAATTGGTTAAAGGAAGAGCTAATCTCAGAGACTCAAATCTCCACTTTTCCCTCATCTCCATTGCTTATTTAAACATCACCTACCTCTCATTTCAACTGATCTTTTGGAGCCTCCTCTACCATCATTTCTAGCCAAAAATTATAGGAGAATTCCTCATCATTTCCAAACAAATTAAAATTAAATTAAATTTAGTTTAAGTTATGGTGTTTACTTTTAGTTTGTTACATATTTTGGGGGCATTTAGATCGGATCTATGCATGGAGTTTGATTCAACATTTAAGGTGCTTTATCAAGGAAACAATTAGGTAACATCCAATTATCTGTTTATTCATTTATATATTAATTTATATCATTGTATATAAGTATGTTAGAATTTACATTATCGTGAATTTATATATATGCTTGCTACCAGTTTTATCTGTATGTGCTAAAAAAATATTATATTTTTATATTTTTGTTTTCGACCATGATGATAAATAAACATTTTTTTAAGTAATGATATTTTAAAGTAAATTTAAACTCAATTTGAATTTTAAATTGGTGATATATTTATTATAAATATATGTAGTAATTTACTTAATTAATTTTATTGTACATATATTTCAAATATATATATATATATACCCATTAAAATCGAAAACAATTTATATGCATATATACACACACACATATACAATTATGCATCTTAATTTTAATTATAACATATTAATTTATATAAAAAAGTATATGAATATATATATATATATATATTATAACTGATATAAACAACTTTCGATGAACAAAATATAACTTTTAATAAAATTCCAAACGAAAATAAACTAACAAATACACTTTATAAAATCAAGCGGAATTTCGAAAAAAGAAATTTGATTTTGTCAAAAACCTTTTAGGCCAAAAAAAATTGAATTTGTTCTTACATTTAAAAATATATAATTTTATATTTATAAATTAATATTTTATAAAATTTATTATATACATATGAATATGTTATATTCATTTTCGAAAAAATTATTAGTTTTATTTCATATATATATATTAATATTTTAAATATAAGAATATTTGAATCTAAATTTAAATTTTAAATAATATATTATTTTGAATTTGGAAATGACTTTAAATTTTGAATATTTCTTTAACTATTTTTAATATTGAATTTGGACCTAGTATTATATTTAAAATATATTTGTACATAACTATTTTAGTGTGTATATATATATATATATATTTGTATGAACATATTAAATGTATACACACACAGTTATATATATATATATATGAGTATGCTTTAAATTGTATTAATATTAAAACAATATTCGATAGCAAACACATATATAAAGGGACTAACTTATCAATTGCGGTGTAAATCCTAATGCTTATATATGGGCATGATAAACCATGTACGGATTATATGTTGCACATGCACGTGCCCCTACATGTATATATGTATTTGATACAGTTGTACACATTATAAATCACTTATATAAACAAATTAAATCTTTTTATTAATCTGTTAAATAAAATAAAGATTTTGTTCAAGATTAATTTAAATTGGGTCTAAATTAGTTTAGACTTCATATGCACAATAAGCTCTAAAACGTTAAAAATTTGAAATTTGCTCATTTAACCTACTGCATGCTGGTCCAGTTCCAACTGTATTAATCTATAAAAGACTCTCATTGATTCGTTCTATGATTTTTCCAAACAATCATAAGTACGTAATTCCTTGAGGTCTCCAATGGTCAAGAGTAATTCATAGTCCATCGTATGGAGAGCATTACATACACTAATTTCAACGGATGTATCGATGTCCTTTTCTTAATGTATCTTGCTAGGAATATCTAGGAAAAATATTTTGAATAATCAATTCAAAACTCATAGTTACAAACATATGCACAACTCCAAGCAAAAAAAAACTTTTTGTAACTTATATATGTTTACTTTATCAATAGCATTACTTATATCACTATATAATAACACAAAAGAAAACAACCAAAAACATGCTTTATTTCGAACAAGATTCTTTTACAAGAGTTAAGTTACATAATAATACACATGATTTTCCCTAGGGCTCACCCTTAACTCTATCAAGTGTAATGGGAAAAAGTCAACAACAGGAATGTCCAATCGATTGACATCTTCCCTAGAACCAGTCGATCAGATATCCCTAACCAATTGACCTATTATAGGGAAGGGGTTGACCAGTTTTGGTCTTCCTATCCCTTTTTTGTGCATGTTTAACTATTTTTCTCCTGTTTTTCATCTTTTTTATATAACAACCCTGTTTTTGGTGCTATAATATTTAAATTAATTTAATTTAAAATAGAAGTGTTTGAATTTGATTACTGATCATTTTTACCTGATCGACATAGTTAGAAAGTAGTTATATTTTACACTAATGCAATAAATAATCAAACGGTGAGAAATGATTTCAAATTGTGAGAAATTGTGCAATTTGGAACTCATTTCTCACCGTTTAATTATTTATTGCATTAATGTAAAATAAAACTACTTTCTAACTATGCCGATCAGGTAAAAATTATCAATATTCAAATTCAAACACTTCTATTTTAAATTAAATTAATTTAAATATTATAGCACCAAAAACGGGGTTATTATAGAATTTTGAATACTAATAAGTTAAGAATATAGTATAGTTTAGCTATATATTCTTTAAATAAAATTTCAATAAGGATCAAAATGAATAAAATATCATTTTGGAATTATTTTAAAACATTCAAAAGATAAACCCATCGAAAGTTCAGTAACTAGAGCCAACATCGCTCTAAAAATATAATTCAATAATACAAGATTATTTAACGACCCGAGTTGCTTTCCGACAACTCCGGTTACACAAACAATGCATAACCATCATATAATTAAACTACGAAATCAATTGTATTTTGATGATTTTCAACATACATATCATTTCATAATTTAATTATATGATGGTTGTGCATTGTTTGTGTAACCGAAGTTGTCGGAAAGCAACTCGGGTCGTTAAATAATCTCATATTATTGAATTATATTTTTAGAGCGATGTTGGCTCTAGTTACGTAATTTTCGATGGGTTTATCTTTTGAATGTTTTGAAAGAATTCCAAAATGAGATTTTATTCATTTTGATCCTTATTGAAATTTTATTTACAGAATATATAGCTAAACTATATTATATTCTTAACTTAATAGTATTCAAAATTCTGTAACAACACCGTTTTTGGTGCTATAATATTTAAATTAATTTAATTTAAAATAGAAGTGTTTGAATTTGATTATTGATAATTTTTACCTGATCGACATAGTTAGAAAGTAGTTTTATTTTACATTAATGCAATAAATAATTAAACAGTGAGAAATGAGGTCCAAATTGCACAATTTCTCACAATTTGAAACTCATTTCTTACCGTTTGATTATTTATTGCATTAGTGTAAAATATAACTACTTTATAACTATGCCGATCGGGTAAGATTTATCAATAATCAAATTCAAACACTTCTATTTTAAATTAAATTAATTTAAATATTATAGCACCAAAAACGGGGTTGTTACATTTTAGCTTTGAAAAAACATGATTTTTTTTTGAAAATATTATGACATATTTCGAAGGATGTGGAAAATTTGGAATTTGGGTATCATTTGTGCGGTATTAATGAATGTGTAATCTAAAAGACTTGATAATGACTCGATATAAAACATACTCTTATTTTTAGCTTTGCGATCCATCTTTGAGTATATCTTCAACATATATGTGCTCCAATATATTGTTAGCTTAATTATAATGCTTTGAAAGCTCAGTCACTTGATTATAGTTTTGTGTGCTTCGTTTTTGTTGATTTCTTCATGGTCCCTTGTTTCTTTGTACACCGCTCTTTGTATAATGTTATAACTCCTATTATATCCTAATAAACGCAACAGTAACATTGTCGCACTATTGTTATTATCAAAATACTAAAATGATGTTCCTAATATTCTCCCTCTTTTTAATGATAATGATGACAACCATATGGCTTATAAAAACATAAAATTTTAATTTACTCCCCCATAATTCATGCTTTTCTTATTCCTATGCACTTCCAATTGTATTTAAGTGTTAATGCTTTGTATCTTCTCCACCATTGACATCACCAAAAAGGAAGAAAATTTGGGTAACTTCAAAGATATTTTCTAAAAATTATACAAAGAACATTTATAATTTTAAAGAAGGGACATTTAAAATTAGGCTTAAATATGTCTATATTATTTTCTTAAAGGAGTTTATATGATTTTGCAAAAACTAAAGTTTAATAATCCTCAAAAAATCAAACAACTGACCTAACATTTTATCTATTAGGAGAACTAAAATATCGTTGATATACCGATTTTGCTAAAGTTTATATTCGGTAGACTCTCATATTTCTCAATATATGGAACATCTCTAATTAAGAATCTATTCCATATGTTTCTTCTCTTGGTACCTATATGAGATAATATTTGTTTTGGTATCTACTTCCTAAGTTACGGTCTAAAGGTTAGTCAAAGGGTGGGAGCCATATAAAAAAGGTGCGATCGTAACCTAAAAATATAATATAATAATTATATACAAAGAGTATTTTATTATTTAATCACTTAAGCATAACGATACCCTATTTTCTATATATATGTATTTCCTAAATTTTAGGAAACCATACCCAAGAGGGTATGGTTGTGCCTTTAAACAAGTAGTTCTCATCATTTACTACTTTTTCAAAATTATTACTAGTATACACTTGCTTATCATACTTACTCATTTTAACAGGTATCCATAGTTTAATATTACCTGTAATCAATTTAGTAATTGAAGAATAACTTTTTATCATTATACGAAGTACTGCAATGATAATCAGTGATTCTAGAGCTATCTCGAATTCTACTACTAGCAATAGTCTTTTTAATGTATATAAACGCATATCTAGTGCTATTTTTATTTTTAGCCTTATTATAACCTAAACCACTTTGATCATTAAAAGGTTTAGAATTAGACCAAAATCAAATTTAAATCATTTTGACCTTTATTGAAACTTGGCAACCTTTTCATACTTTTTATCATAATTTTCTTCACAGTTACAAATTTCTTTTTGAAAATACCATTTTTATTTTTTAAATATAAATTTCTTTAATTAATTCTTTATTCTTACTATTTAATGCATGGTTCTCTTTTTTAATAGCCGAAATTAAGAATTTGAATTATTTAAAGAAATTTCAAATCAGTTTTCAAATCATTTGTTTTTGCCGAAAATTCACTTATTTGATTTTAATGTATCGACGATTGTGTTTCATAATTTTCTTTGATGGCAATCACTACTCTAATGTTTTTAATTTCTTCATTGAGCTCATAAAGTTGAAAGTTTAACTTTTCACGCGAGTTTTGTGATTTTGACAATTCTTCATCCGAAATCCCATTTTCACTTATAACTTGACTACTTCTTATATGGTGTTACTTAGTTGTCCTAAAAAATCATCATTTATTTCTTTATTTTTTTAGTACAAATTATCCATATAACCACAAAATCTAATTATATCATCAAAATCAAATTGTGGACCTCATTGTTGCTTGTAGTTGACTCTATAGTAGTAGTGTATCATGAGTTTCATTCTTAGTTGGTTGGTATGCGTCGACTTGATTTTCATCTTTTTTGGCTATGATAGAGTTAAGGGTGTGCATCGGAGAAATTATGTATTTTATTATATAACTTAACTTTTGTATAAAAATCTTATTTGAAATAATGTATGCTTTTAATTTTGTTTTATATTATATATGTTGCTATATTATGTTACAAGTAATGATGTGAATAAATTAGACATATATAAGTAGAAAATCCTTAAGAAAAATATTTTATTGATGCAGCTACGAATGTGTTTGTAACCATGAATTTTGATCGAACATTAAAAATATTTATCGTTAAATTGTTCCTAGTCAAGATATATCGAGAAGAGGATATCGATAAATCTATTAAGAGTAGTGTATAAAACTCTTTCCATATGATGCGTTGTGAGTTATTCATGATTATCAGGGACATCAAGGGATTACGTACTTATGGTTGTTTGGGATAGTCACAAAATGACTCATTGTGTAACAACCTAGATTTTCAAGTCAATTAAATAAATTAAATAAAGGTTTAAATTGGAGAAATTAAATCATTAGTTCGGAATTTGTATTCTTTTTATAAAGATTAATTTGTTTTAAATTGATTAATTCTTAATCGTTGTGGAATTCGGGAATATTAAATATTTTCGAAGTGTTAAAATCATCTGAAAACAATATTGTGATTTTTATTTAACTATGGTAAATTTGGAATTTATAAAATAATTGAAAATTTTGGATTTTTGTGTTTTTAAATATGAAGAAATTCTTTTGAAATGAGAATTTTGAATATAAATAATATTAGAGAAATAAGATATATGGAACATTCCTTTAAAAAAAAGATATATGGAATGAATATTTTGAAGGTAAAAAAATTTATTATTGGGGGAAATAGAAACAAGATTTTTGTAAATCCTTTGTAATTACTATATAAAAAGGAGTTATGAAATGTTAAATTATGTGGAATTAAATTAAAAAGAAATTGTACTTTTATTTAAGTGGGTCTTAATACAAACCCATGCCCAAACTGAAGTAAATAAGAGAAGTCTCTTATTTCTCACTTTCATATACATGTACATACAACTAAAATCAGAAAATGGAAAATAGGGGCAATGCTAGGGTTTCCTTCTCTTTCAGTTAAACCCAAAATGGCAAATCAATATACAAGTAAAATCAGAGAAATCAAGTGCTTTGTTCTAGGGCTTCTTCAAGTGAAAATCTAGTTGGATTCGAATACAAATTTCTGAGCTAAACATAGGAGTCTAAAGGTGAGATAACCACTCACAAAACCTATATATGAATTCTATGATTTACTTGCTATAATTTGTTTTCTGCCTAATCTAATTTACTGCTAATAACAATTTACATAACCTTAAACCATATCTCTTTATATTAGTAGTAGTATATTAGCTATAAAGTCGATGCATGGAAGCATTGTTTTGGAATTACAAACTGAAGTCGCCGGAGTATGAAGCAAGGCATGATTAGACTGCTGGCTAGGCATGTTTGCCTCAGGCAACAGGAGTGGTCGACCGGTGGTTCCGTACCGGTCGACCAGTCAGCAAGCCTGGGCGCGACTTCTAGGCTACTGCTCCCGCCTCTCATTCATTTTGTGTTGTCTGCATTGCTATGTTGTACGTTGCCTTGTTCTACTTGCTTTTATATGGAAGAATTGATGGAGTTGAGTCTTGATCTATCAAGTTCTATTGTCTACTTTCGTGTTATGTATTTTTTTCTTGAATTGCTTCGAGACCATAGACAAATTCACTTAGTAACTTTGTTATAAACTTCTAATGGTTTCAGTTTGGTTTAACATTGTATATATATGCATGTATGTATAGTCATACTAAGTTTTTCTAATAAAATTCTTGAATACTTAAGGAATTATTTTATAATCTTTGTGAACTAAGTTTTTATGAATAATTATTTATATATGAAGTATCCTTTGGCTAAATTCAATTTTCTTACTTAGTTTTGTAATAAATAAACATAGACTTATATTTTTCTTATAAGCTTAGGTTTGATAATAAAATGAGTTATAGATTGTAAAGAAGAGACTTGTACAGTTATAATCTTTGTGTGTGTGTATATATATATATATTCGAAACTGAACTATAAATGTACGTAGATTTAAGGTTTTGGTCAAACTATAAATATGTATGTATATAGTTACACCTTGTTCACTAATTAGATATTGGGAACTAATATATTATATATTAATGTAAAATATATTATTAATTAAATAAAAGAAAGGATTTCATGGATTTTGAATTACGGTTTTGGAAATATAAACTTATGTTGTTCTAAACAAATGTATGAAAAATATATGGTTACTTATATATATATATATATATATATATGGTCTTTGGAATTTAGTTTACGAATAATATAACTTCATGGAATCTTAGTAAAAACACATACACACACATAGATACATATACATATACATATACATATACATATACATATACATACACATATACATATACATATACATATACATATACATATACATACATACATATATTGTGATCAAATGGAAAATATGGTATATTTTATCAAATGTTAAATAAACTATTTAGAAATTATTTTCTATATGAAAAATTATAATATTGGATTTCTTAACTATAAACTTTTATAAGATAAATGTTTTGAGAGCCTTAGTTCTATAATGTGAGGAGTACTAATAATCGATTTAGTGTTATCGATTGGTTTAAATGCTCTCGAGTAACGCTTCATCGAATATTGTACAAGTCATTGAATATAATATTTGAGTGGAACTTACTAGCCCATTAGCAAATAGTCGAATTTCACCGGGTAGTAAGGGATACCTTGGTTAAATTCTTGTGATTGCTATTACGGAGTATTTAACACTTTAGAGTTTTATTCTCTTTTAGTGTGTGGCATGGTGCTGCTAAATCCTTAAGAGAATATAGTTAGGTTTTCCAGTGGTATCGTAACGGGTGAAATTTGCTAGCTTTTTATTAAATGCTTGAATTTCACCGGACGATATGGGACGTTTTGGTTAAGCTTTAGTGATTGCTAAAAGTGATAGTATTTGGTACTTTAGAGTATATTACTTTTAGGGTTCGGTGGGAATGATAAATCCTAAAGAGGTCTACTCCTCGATTTCTTTCCAACCTAAATATATAATATACTAGAGTTTTCGAGTCATGGTTGCCCTAATCGTTTTGATCGATATAGATTTGGGATTTCCCCGGTCCTTGTGATCGATCAAGATTCTGTGTTATGGTATGAGTTTGATCCTTGGTATCATATCGGTTCGAGTGATACCACATTGTTTGCACGGTATGAGTGCAATCTGTATGATTGGTATGTACGATCAAATAAGTTATCGGTATGGAATTGGTTCTGTGTGCTTAGAGATATTGTGCTTTGTTCTGTAATCCTGCATTTAGTGAATAATTTGTGTTTGTAATCTAAATATATCTCTATGCCTTGAGTTAATACCGTGTTAAATTATTCCCATGACCTATTATTCTTGGACATCTAGATTTATTTATCTGTTATTCATTCTTGTGTTATATCTTGTTCTCACCATATTGGATATTCAGAGATAGTCTGACCTAGGTGTTATTTTAATTCTCAGGTTAGGCAGAGACATTTCCGGTTACAAAATAGGTTGACCTTTGGATGGTTGTGCTAGCAAGGAGATAACATTTTGACTACTAGCTTATCTCTTGTAGGATTTTTGTGTATTTATGTGAAATGTATATTGAGATAGTGATTTGTAACACTTGTATATTATGTGAGTCTATTATTTTATTTTGTAGGCTCATAGTTTGTGTATATGAGATCTATTATTCCACTATGATCTGTAATTTCTATTTTATATGATATACTGTTTAGATTCTGAGAAACCGATGTGTTTATTACTTTGAACTGAGACTATACAAGTCAAATTTTATTCCGGAGATTCGGTGAAAAGGTAAGTATGATGTGTCAATGTTAGTTTAAAGTCATATTCACATTTGTTCACCCTTAACAAGATGTATTTTCTATATTATTAGATGACATCATTTATAATGTTTTTTAATACTATGGATGTCACGGTAGGGTCGTACAGTTTGGTATTAGAGTTGAGTAAGAACATTGTAGCGTATAATATGATAAATTTGAGACCTAGTGAGACTTAGAGTCCTATCCCCTAGGGTGTGTGGTAGATAGTTCCATCAGTTATCTATTTAGGGATAGGAATATAAAATGATTATCGGGATAATCGTTTAGGGCATATTTTGATTTAAAAATTTAATTTGATAAATTGGAATTTGTGATATTAAACTTTTGGAAAATAATGTATTTTAAAATCATTTAGAGTTTGAAAATTTATTTTGTGATTTTGGAAAATTGAGTATGACTTTAAAATTTTTAAATGATCAAGGATTGATCAGAGTTGCGCAGTGGAAGCTAGTAGACTGTTTCCGCTGAGAACAATATTTAGTGGTCTATATATGTGGTTAATTGGATGGTGTATGCATGGTTGATTGGTTGTTAAGAATTGATTGTTTGGTTGTATTTATTTAAATTGGATGCATGGATGCTAGTGATAATAAAATAAGTATAACTAAGGAAAACTTGTGATTATCTATTGTGTTGACATGTCCAGACATTGTTTAAGGATTCTAGTCAATATGTGGGGCGCTATGTTATCGATAGGAGTTTCTAAACATCGAACAAGTCATTTTTACATAAGAAATAATTAATTTGGAAATTTATAAAATATTTGAGTTTAAAAATAAATTAAAATAATATTTTAGCCATTGAATAAATTGTGTGAAGTGAAGAGCATAGCGAGGCAATGTTGATATTCCGTCTAATCAACTTTGCAGCCAAGTGACGAAATGAATCACTAAAATTTCATGGCCTAGTATTATTTTATATAGTGAAATAAGATTAAGGAAAATTATTTTAGTTTTTGGAATTTGTGTATATTAAAGTAAATGGAAGTTAATTGGAAATTTATGAATATATATGTGTTTTCTATTATAGACTTTTCTTTGAATCAAAATTGTCAGGACGTAATTTCTTTAAGAGGGGAAGTTTGTAACAACCCGGATTTTCAGGTCAATTAAATAAATTAAATAAAGATTTAAATTGGAGGAACTAAATCATTAGATTGGAATTTGTACTCTTTTTATAAATATTATTTTGTTTTAAATTGATTAATTATTAACCATTGTGGAATTTGGGAATATTAAGTATTTCCGAAGCGTTAAAATCATTTGAAAACAATATTGTGATTTTTATTTAGTTATGGTAAATTCAAAATTTATAAAATAATTGAGAAAATGGGATTTTTGTGTTTTTAAATATGAATAAATTATTTTGGAATGAGAATTTTAAATTTAAATAGTATTCGAGAAATAAGATATATAGAATAAATATTTTGAAGTTAAAAATAAATAAATAAATAAATATATTATTGTGGGAAAATTGAAATATTATTTTTGTAAATGCTTTGTAATTAATATATGAAAAGGAGTTAGGAAATGTTAAATTGTGTGGAATTAAATTAAAATGCAATTATACTTTTATTTAAGTAGGCCTTAATACAAACTCATGCCCGAACTTAAGTAAATAAGAGAAATCTCTTATTTCTCTCTTTCATATACTTGTACATGCAACTAAAATCAGAAAATGGAAAATATGGACAAAGCTAGGGTTTCCTTCTCTTTCAACTAAACTTAAAATGGCAAATTAATATACAAGTAAAATCAGAGAAATCAAGTGCTTTGTTCTAGGGCTTCTTCAAGTGAAAATCAAGTTGGATTCAAATACAAATTTCTAAGTTAAACATAGGAGTCTAAAGGTGAGTTACTCACTCACAATACCTATATCTGAATTATATGATTTGCTTGCTATAATTTATTTTCTTCCTAATATAATTTACTACCAATAAAAATTTGCATAACCTTAAACTATATCTCTTTATATTAGTAGTAATAAATTATCTATGAAGTCCATGCATAGAAGCATTGTTTTGGAATTACAAACTAAAGCCATTGGATTATAAAGCGAGGCATGATCAGACTGCTGCCTGGGCATGTTCGCCTCAGGCAACAGAACCTATTACTGGTGGTTCCATACGAATTGACCGATCAACAAGCCTGGGCGTGACTTCTAGGCTGCTACTCCCTCCTCTCATGTTGTTTTGTGTTATTTGCATCGCTATTTTGTACGCTGCCTTGTTCTATTTGCTTTTGTGTGAATGAATTGATGGAGTTGAGTCTTGATCTATCAAGTTCTGTTGTCTACTTTCGTTTTAGGCATTTTCTTCTTGAATTACTTCGAGACCATAAACAAATTCACTTAGTAACTTGGCTATATACTTCCAATGGATTCAGTTTTGTTTAACAGTATATATATATATATATATATTGTCATACTAGGTTTTTTTCTAAAATTCTGGAATACTCAAGGATTTATGTTATAATCTTTGTGAACCACGTTTATATGAATAACTACTTATATCCGAAGTATACTTAGTTTAATTCGGTTTTCTAACTTAGTGTTGTAATAAATAAACATAAACTTATATTTTCTTACAAGCTTAGGTTTGATAATAAAATGAGTTATAGATTGTAAAGAAGAAATTTTTACATATATAATCTTTTTGTGTGTGTATGTGTATATATATATTTGAAATCGAATTATAAATAATATAGATTTCAAGTTTTGGTCAAACTATAAAGATGTATGTATACAGTTACACCTTGTTCACCAATTCAAACTTGGGAACTAGTATATTAGTTATTAATGTAAAAAATACCATATTCTATTAATTAAATAAAAGAAAGGATTTTATGGATTTTGAATTACAGTTTTGGAAATATAAACTTATGTTGTTTTAAACAAATGTGTAAATACTAATTTGTGTTTGGAATAAGAGTAAATTAAGACTTTGTAAGATATATAGTTACTTATAAATATATGGTCTTTGGAATATATTTTGCAAACAATATAACTTTGCGGAATTTTGGGGAAAAAACACACACACAGATGTGCATATATACACATACACACACAAATATATATATATATATATATATATATTGAGGTCAAATGGGGAACATGGTATATTTTATGTAATGTTAAATAAAGTATCTAGAAATCATTTTCTATATGAAAAATTATAATATTGGACTTCTTAACTATAAAATTTTATAAGATAAATGTTTTGAGAGCCTTAGTTCTATAATGCGAGGAGTACTAATAGTTCGATTTAGTGTTACCGATTGATTTAAATACTCTGAAGGAATGCTTCATTGAATATTGTACAGCTCATTGAATATAATGTTTAAACTGAACTTACTAACCCATTAGCAAATACTTGAATTTCACCGGGTAGTATGCGATGCCTTGGTTAAATTCTTGTGATTGCTATTAGGGAGTATTTAACACTTTAGAGTTGTATTCTCTTTTGGTGTGCGACATAGGGCTGCTAGATCCTTAAGAGAAAACAGTTCACGTTTTCCAGTGGTATTCGTAATGAGTGAAAATTGCTAGCTTCAAGTAAATACTTGAATTTCACCGGACGGTATGGGATGTTTTGGTTAAGCTCTGGTGATTACTGAAAGTGATAGTGTTTGGCACTTTAGAGTATACTCCTTTTAGGTTTTTGTAGGACCGATAAATCCTTAAGAGGTATACTCCTTGATTTCTTTCCAAACTTAAATATATAATAAACTAGAGTTTTCGAGTCATGGTTGCCCCAATCGTTTTGATTGGTCAAGATTTGGGATTTCCCCGGTCCTGATTATTGGTCAAGACTCTATGTTATGATATGAGTGTGATCCTTAGTATCAGATTAGTTCGAGTGTACCACATTGTTTGCACGGTATGAGTACAATCTGTATGATTGGTATGTACGATCAGATAAGTTAATGGTATGGAATTGGGTCTGTGTGCTTAGACATATTGTGTTTTGTTATGTAATTCTAAGTTTAGTGAATAATCTATGTTTGTAATCTAAATATATCTCTATGCCTTGAGTTAATAATGTGCTAAATTATTCCCGTGACCTATTATTGCTTGGACATCTGGATTTATTTATCTATTATTTATTTTTATGTTATATCTTGTTCTCACCATATTGGATATTTAGAGATAGTCTGA
The DNA here is from genome assembly GCA_030737815.1 of Allium fistulosum. Lineage (NCBI taxonomy): Eukaryota > Viridiplantae > Streptophyta > Magnoliopsida > Asparagales > Amaryllidaceae > Allium > Allium fistulosum. Next base: position 1,005,839,063 of record CM060905.1, read on the forward strand.
CCTGGGTGTTATTTTAATGCTTGGGTCAGGCCGAGACTTTCCAGATTACAGGACAGGCTGGCCTTTGAATGGTTGTGCTAGCAAGGAGATAACATTTTGACTACTAGCTCATCTCAGTAGGATTTTTGTGTATTTATATGAAATGTTTATTGAGATAGTGATTTGTAACACTTGTATATTATTTAAGTCAGGAATTTTATTTTATAGACTCATAGTTTGTATATGTATATGTATATGAGATCTATTATTTCGTTGTGATATGTGATTCTATTTTATATGATATATTGTTTTGATTCTGAGAAACCGATGTATATATCACTTTGAACTGAGATTGTACACGTGAAATTTTATTCCAGAGATTCAGTGAAAAGGTAAGTATGATGTGTCAATGTTAGTTTAAAGTCATATTCACATTTGGTTTCCCTTAACTAGCCGTATTCTCCTATTATTAGACGACATTATTTATAATGTTGTTTAATACTACGGGTGTCGTGGTGGGGTCATTACAAAATGAGTGTCTTTTATAGGTTAATGCAATAAAGTCAAAATAAAAGATCTTATGTAATGATGTGTAGTAGTCTTCGAACTTGAGAGTACAGTTGATTTTTAGTAGTTAATATGTACTTTGATTGTGTTCAATCACATAACATAACGATCATGTTACGACCATAATTGGATACATGTTGAACTACTCGATGTAATACCCTACCTCTTTACCCATACTACCAAAAAGTATTACTAGGTAATACTGTTTGGTAATACGAAGAATGAGGCAATATTGGGCTGTGACATGTGAATATTCCCTTAGACTAACACTGTACGTATTTCATAAATCATAAACAACTCACCTATATGTATATATTTTGGACACAAAGCAATAAACACTTGTGATTCCAAGATAGAACAATACACAATATAAAATAAATCGCAGAGATAACAGAGTCATCAATGCAGCGATATCATATAATAAAAAATATACACGAGTCCAAGTGGGTCTATAAAAATAGTAAATGTCCACCACCATCAAAAATATACATAGCATGTCCAATATATATATATATATATATATATATCATCAACACACATGCACATGTAGCTACAATATAGAAAATGATATACAAATACTCTATCATCATTTATGCCCGACATCCACAAACTAGTTAACTCGTCCTGAACCCGAAATGTCTCGGACTATGCCTAGTATTATATACAAATAACACGCGGAGCAGACTATGTCTAGAGTGTATTTGTCGATATAAAATAACAACTGGAATGGTATAAACTAGTATAACACAAGTGGCACGTGCATATCTCAAACATCAACATATCTTAAAACCATGTGCATAAAAGATAACCCATTTCCTTGTAAAGTCGAACCACAAATCAAACAGGCATATAATCAAGTGGATGAAATAACCAAATATCCAATCGTCAACCAATACACCCATAACACAAGAGGGAATCAACCGTCAAAAAACACACAATCAAGTAAGATGCTATAAATATGAAATCATGTGTCTATATATCGTATATCATATATTCTAGTTGGAGCCTCATAGCATACAGCACACTTTAGTGGGTTAAGAGGTTCTCACTTCTGAATAGATGTCTAGAAATGGTATCTAAATAATATAGTACAATCATATAGTCTTATATATTCCAAATGGGAGCCTCACAACACATAGCACACTCTAGTGGACAACACATAACACTTACAACACACCCACAATCTTACTTACTCTCGATCACCATGACACTATGTCCATCTATACACTATGGTCACGAGCCTATTGTACAATGGTAAAGACTATTTGGCTAGTGTGGCATCGGGGCATATCATCACCCAATCTAGATATTAGCATACAACACATATAAGAAGGTGAGGCCATGTATCCGGGTTGCGACCCCATGATTAGTCAACTAGGATGGACTCTAGTCTCTTTGGACAAACAACACACAACAGATCCTTTCTCCAAACATTAACCCAAAAATAAGAGTGTCCCATACTTAAAAAAAGCAATCGAACAAATATCACGTAGACATCCCATACCACCTATTGTTATACTTAATGCTTGTAACCTACACTCCTTACCCATAATAATACCATATAATGTAAGGCAAAAGAGTAATCGGAATAATACTATCGAACGTCCCATATCAGACGATGTTATTAATCCGTTTACTCAAAATTTTCACCATACCAAACTTCACAAAATAATATTCTATACCATGAGTCAGCAGAAAAATATTACCGAATGTCTAATACCAGACGGTGTCACTAATATTATTCTATATAACAAGTCCAAAGAATAACCAGAGAAAACATGCAGAAAGTCTCGTTCCAAATGGTATTATAACTTTATTTATTCTAATTCCTCGTTACACAGAATATAAAATAATCAAAATAAACAATACTAGTATTTATTTATTCGAGAAATGGTTTTATCACAAAATACACTCCGCTAAAATCGTCAATACAATTTCAAACGTCAATATTCAATTAAAAAAGATTAAATTATAAAATTCTTCCTCTTTTCTCAAAACCCATTTATATTTACATAAATAAATATTTGCAAACCTCATATTTAATTACAAGGAAATCTATAGATTAAACTTAATTCAATGCCAAATTTCTTAAAATACCTTCTAAAATTAAGTCTACATTTTAAATTTCTTCTCTATTAATTGAAAATAATAATAATATTATTAAATAAATTTTATAATACAGGATTTCCTATAAACGACGAATTTAAATAATTCTATTAAATATAATCTCCTAAAGCCATAATATAAATTCCATAACAACCGTGTTTAAGATCCACATTCCTTTCAAATCCTGTCAAAACTATTATATCGAGAAGTAATTCATCAAACAAAAATTCTACCTTGTATAATACATTCCCAAAATAATTCAATAATCAAACACGATAATGTATTACTTTTGAAGATCCATTTATCAATATATATAACAAATCCCATAAATGTTAATTTCCATTCAGTAAATAAATTACATTTAACTTACTATTACTCTAAAATATTATTTTATAAACTCCCAATCTATTAAATCCAAATTAAATTAACTTACCACTTTAAAAATATAAATTTCAAATATTATTACATAAACCCCCTTTAAATATTTTTATTATTAGCAACAAAAAATAAATAAAAATAAAAATATTCCAAAAATTCACTTATTTAATAAAATCTCAAACTTGTCATTTATCAGATAATTTTTATTCATACAATCCTCAAATTTATTCCACTTTTGTTTTTTCTCAAAATCATTCAACTTTTAGATTTTTTTAACTGCAAATGTCTTCGATATTAAATAAGAAAATCATTCCGAAATTCACTATTTATTTCCCAAAATAACTTTTTTACTTCAACTCTTCACCTTTTAATTTATTTACCCCATTTTGGGTCAATCTCAAATGTTGTGTTCGACTAACGCCATCATCAATTTGACCAATACTACACTCAACACTGCCCAACCAAGGTATACAATACCATTTCAAACAACATCAACCAACGACAATCAATTTCATCCAACAATAATACCATAGCAAATTTATACGTCCATTTAAAAATCAAATTAAAGAAAGTAGGGCATGAACTAGATCATAGATGTGAGTAAGTAATTTTACTCACCGAAATGATGTATACTATCACCAAATAACTCGATAATTGCTACCATCATTCATTGCCAATCGAACAACATAACAAGCACATTCGTGACATTCCCTCTTTACTCAACACATTTCCCGTGCTCTACAATGAAGCCTCTGATGTCATGCATCTAGACCTAGCACCTCCTCACGATCGACCATGTCGTTCCTCCATGTCACACGACTGCGGTCGTGGCCTCCCTAGTTTCAATCGCACACAAGCAATGGTTGTGCTTCATGCAAGTTCACCTCCACCCATCGAGCATTTACCCAGGTCGTGGCACCTCACTTGGCTACCTCCACTTACATCATGCACCATCTAATACGAGAGTGACTTCATATTTTTTTTTATTTTTTTTTCTTTCAGGATGCGATTTTAGATTTTTGGGTTAGGGCAAAACTAGAAACGGGGTTCGAGGTTTTAGGCTTGAAGGAGGAAGCTAGGAGAGTGTTCCATATACAAGATGAAAAGGAATAGGCATGGGCTTGGGTTGATTACTTTAGGCTTAGTTTTAAATCCAAGTTAAATTTTAGTTAATTTCCATCATATTTAAATTTGAATTTTAATCCTTGAAATAAATTTCAATCTTATATAAATTGATTTACACTTTATTCTACACATTATAATCCGATAGCTGCATAATTTTATTCAATTCATTACTTGTGTATTCCTATTTAATCATTCATTATACTCTTTAAAAAATAAATTTATTTTCCAACTGTTTCAATCATATAAAAATTACTTACACTTTAAATATTTTACATTTAATTAAAATAATTTATACAATTTCAATAAATTATGCGAAAAGAATTTATTAATGCAGTTAAAGTTATTAAATCAAAATAATTTATTAAATAGAATTTAATTAGCTTTAAATTTTATTTTCAAAAGATTAACTATCAAATATCGAATTCAAACTATTTTATTTCAAATTAAATATATTTAATTTACGGCGTAGAAAGCAGGGTTGTTACATACTTTTCCCTTAAGAAAATTGCATCCTCGCAATTTGTTATAAGAAAACATCATACACAACTCAAACCCTGAACTTTCTTCATATCTAAAAAAATTCTATTAGACTAAAACTTACACAATCCTCTATGGGCTCACATACTCCAACTCATATTATCGTATGCTACAATTTAAATAGACTTATTCAATTTGCATATGATAAATTTTGTGAAAATATTCTAGTTGTCGGATTTTTCAAAAAATTTCGGCACAATCTCCTTTGTACGGAGAGCGTTCTGAAAAATCGAAACACAATATATCACAAAAAATATACATCCCAATCAATGGGGCATCCTGATACACAGGAAAATAATATACTAACACATCATATACTAGTATATCGTAAAAGCATACCTTTTCATAGCATTGAAGCAGGTTTGCTTACTATTTTGTGAGCAAAAGAAAGCCATCGTCGCCATTAGCCTGAATATGCTTTATGTGTACCTATCTCAATGCAAATTAAAACATTAGCTTAATATGAAGAGATATAATAAATATGAATTCATTTAATCTCAAAACAACATAGTGTTCAAGTTTTTGGCCACATTTCGACAAACTTTCAATGGTCTAAAACATCAAATCAAGTTATGGTTTCTAAAAGTGAACTGTTGCATATTGTGATAGCTTTCTAAAACAATTTTCAGATTATAAAAATGTCAACTACAACATGAGTTATAGTGTTTTTCATAAGGAGGGTAAAAAACTGGAAATGCAATAAATGCGCAGGCCTGCTCGAAAAACCTGCATCTTTAACCTAGCAAATGAAAAAATTTCACAAAACTCTCTAAACAAAAGTTGTTTCTTATGTTCTTATCTTTCCTAAAGGGGTAAGATCATTGAAATCGGATAAACCATTTGAAAGTTATGGTTGAATGAAGTCAGCACTATTTTCTAGAGTTTGCAATTTTGGAACAATGAGCACTTCTTTTATCAACTCATGTTTAAACCATAGCCAACTTCAAAATTTTACATTACATTATAAACAAACATTGTTCTTAGATGATATAGTTTTCCAGTAACATTAAAATCATAGAAAACGCGTCAATGATTTGAGAATTATGATTATAACAAATCATTGTTTAACCTTTTTTAAACCCTACTCTGAGGAGTAGTGCTAGGGGATATAGATGGTTTGCCACAACCGACCCCCTTTTTAGCTAGCCCATCATAGAGCATCAATCCCCCAAGCATTCTTGATCTTTCAAGGGATAACCGCTCCATGTCTTAAGGGTTACATAGTGCAGGTGGTTAGGACTCGAATCCGCGACCTCAAGGAACTTTGTTCCATGATCACTAGGCGGTCATGACCAACTAAACTATGCATGTGGACAATCATTGTTTTACTTAGGAAACTTTTATATATTATCTAACATCTTTTATATACACTAAGCCTGCTTTAAATAAAAAATTCTAGAATTGGTAATAACTTTTTTCAAATATGCTTACAAAATGTCTTCCAAGTATCTCCAAAATTATTTACCAAACAATCATTAATTTACAAATCTCTTTCGATAATAATTTATGTCACTGCTAAATATACCACCCCCGTTTCAAAATTTTCAAATACTTTGAAATGTTCAAATCTAATAATTTTAAAATATCATAAACATTCCAAAGTTTTTTCTAGAACAGTCCACTTTCCAAGCTTTCACAAAACACTTGGTACCAAATTTCCAAAGCCATCTGAAATCACTTTATTTCAAAATGATTTCAATATAATCCTTTAATTAAATAGCTTACTTCCGAAAATATCTTTCACTTACAAAACACACTTTATTTTTCAAAAAAATTAACTCTTTACTTAAACTTTGTAATACTACGTTAATTTCAAAAATTATTATCATATTGAAGGCTTATATATATAAACTCTTATATCACAATGCATCATATCACAAATATATTAACATCACTCATCCAAGTCACAAACAATCATAAAATAAGGTAGACATATAATCGCAACACCACATACCTAAAAATTTCAAATTCAAACATATTCACAAATTTAGCAACGATATGACGGCAAGATTTTTTTAGTGGTTTACTTGGCCATTAGCTGCAGGGTTGACCATGTAATCAACAATGCCTCCCCATCGACTTCGGCTACACATTACTACTAGATCGCTATAATCATCATATAAAAAGCTAGACATATGAAATCACTTTATTGTTTATAAAATAATTCATTACTTTACCATAATAGTCTCACTCATATATATAAACCAAACCAATTTCCAAAACTTAAAAAAAATATTATTTACTTTCCAGAACAATAGCTCATCTTTTCAAAAACATCGATTTTTGAAAATTGCTCAAAATATTTTACTTTATTTTTCCAAAATACTATATCACTTTTCAACACTTTGTGTCCATATGTATCGTCCTAGCATTTAGGAATCCTTATTGATAACATTGATCAGGCGCATCGACCAGAATTCTTAAGCACTCAATAACACGAAATTAATTTCCAAAATTCCTTTAAATACTTATTGTTTAAAACAATTTAATTTTATAAAAACAATTGTTTGATTTTAGTAAAACTTCGTTCCAATGCTATATATTCCAATAACTTGCTTTATAAAAGAATCATTTAATTATACTAAAACATCATCTATGACCACACTTTTGTATATTCCCATATATTTTACCAAAATTATTTTTATCTCAACACATCTAATTAAATATTATTTTGTACTACTAAAATATTTTCAATCACTTTATAAAACGATATTCCTATTATACTAAATCATATGCCTGTTTGAACAAAAATATTTACTTTCAAAATTCGTATATACATTCAACTCAGCAACCATTCACAACAACGCAATTTATCACAAACCATACATCCATAATGTCAAAAAGCATTAATACAACAATACACACATTTTCAAACAACAAATAAATGCCTCCAGCAAAAAACTATCAATCAGTTTCCGCTGCGCAACTCTGATCATTATTGGATCTTCTTACTCGTCTCGACTCATTACAATTTCGAATCGTGAGATATTCAATACAAGATTCGAATTAGGGTCTTTTGAAATTTCCCAAACCAAATACTCCCTTCTTACTTCAAAGCCACACAGAGGTCTATCATTCACCATCAATACCGACACTATTGGCTGGGTAACAACTTCTACCTTTACTACCTTCCATCAATTTCTCTACATCTCGTACAAAGACTTTATTTAGACAAAGGTAGAAGAAATGTATTATATAATTAGAAAAATAGAAATACATTCCCTAATGATTACCTCTATAATCATCATATAATTCTACTACCATGTGACAACCCACATCTCCCGACACTCGGATCCAAAGCCTAGTGCGACTTTAGAACTCGCGCCATGCCAAGAAATGCAAGTCGTTGGGGTTTTATGACATTTCACAATATAAAGATTATTACAAGCAGATATAATATAAGATATACTACATTTTAAGAGCTCACAATGGAATGAATAAAAGTAACATAGAAAAATATCCATCTTGGAAAATATTCAAATCACAGTCTCAGAAAGCCAGTACAAAATCTAATATAGAGTATATATAAAATATCACTCCAAGCCAGACAAAAGAGAAAAACTATACTGATAAGCTAGAATAATTTATGGAGAGTAAAATAGGATAAAAGCAAACTCCGAATATAAACTTGACTCTTCAAATATCTAGAATGGGCCAATCACCTGCTGCCTATCCACCTGGAGAGGGGGAAGGAAAAAGAATAGGTCAGACATAAAGTCTGGTAAATGAGTATAAGTTTAATATGATGATCATATGCAGTTACTTTAATACTAGTCTAAAATATGTAGGGTGTGGTACAAGTGTCCGTGAATTCTAAGGTCTGTTACCTTAGGGTTTTTGTCTAGTACATTCCTACACTGCAAATTATGTTGGCTATTTCAATGGTTCGAACTAAGGATTGAATTTCATATCAAACGATCGGCCATCGCTCCTAGAGTTACTCACTGTGTAAGACACCGCCCTCTTGGCTACTAACATTGGAAGACACCACCACTAGGTTACTGTGGAAATAAATTCCCACTACTATCACCGCCACTAGACTACTAGGAATGATTTCCTCCTTACTAAACCTGGAGAGGAAGAACCTACAATGTCGACCCTACGGAATGTCTCATCGTCTGCATTTGCTTCCATCTCTCAATCGTAGTGTTGGCCTCTTATCGCATGCTTCAGATCCTTCTTTCTAATTATAACATGTGCGTTAGGAATCATGTATACTAGGACCTGCCGTTGTGCTGGACCCACTCGGTAAGGCATCCACCGAGTCTGCATGCCCACCATTGGAACCTCCTATGAGTGCCACTCATGGAAAATATATCACCTCCAATCGATTACTCGATCCTAAATTGAGTAAACAATATTTACCCAACACCGCCACGACCTAGCGTCCGCTCCTAGGGACTAGCTTCCTTACAAATCCTAACATGCATCCAATTGCCCTTAAATAGGCCCACAACAAATCACAATTTATATAATTTTTTATTTAAAAATTTGGGCCTTAGGCCGAGGTTCAATTATGCAGTTTTCAATACAAACGGTCGACGGCTAATGTAACGATCCGCCTTTCTTACACCCAAAGACGACACTTAATACACCTACAGTATTCATGTGCCGATCATCTAAGTGTCTGAAAGACAAGCTATTAGGGTAAAATGAAAAGAAAAGATAAGAAGAAAGAAAAACACACAAAACCTCACAACGTAAGGGAACAATATATAACTAGTGAACATAAGATAATTCATTACATCAATCCTAAAATGAACATCAGAGTTTCACCAATACCAACTTTAGCCAGGGACAATTATAATTGCCTATCCCCCACATTGCTGATATAAAATATATACATAAAAAGCGGATAAATAGCTAGATATCATTAAAGCCACCTGCTCCATGCTCCTCTAAAAATGCATCCATAAGAAATATGGACTACTTGGCTACTTATACAAATTTGAGTACCCAAGAGTTTTTGGGAAAGAAAATAAAACTCCAGGTCAGACATGCATCTGGTGTGAGTAAAATCAAAACAACTGAATTTTATACCTATAAAACTCTTTAAAATAAAAGTATCCCGTAAGATCATGCCGCACATTAACACGGACGGGTTTTTACCTTACAATAACCAAATCCTTTTTATAGAAAAATCCAGTGATATTATAATAATGTCTTAGGTTTTTAAAGTAAATTATGAATATAAATGCAATGCTTGCATCTCACATTCCAATATATTTGGCACAACTAAGTGCGTAAAGCACTTATTGGAAATTGGGTTTCATCAATGACAAGGTTACTCTGCTACATCCATTTTGGAATCACTTTTAGGATTAGTAGCATGTAGCCCTTACACTTCAAAGATCTCCGTCTTCGATTCCATCATCTTTCAAATGTTTCCAATTCAAACGCTTATGTTGGTTTGAAGTGGTTTTCAGATAACTTATGCTATCCGATCCCGATCTCTTCGACTTCTCTTTCCCTCGCCTAGAAAATCAAGTTCTAGATCTCATAAATAGAGGAAAGCCTACTCATCGGCTTTTAGTGCTAAATACAAGATGATTTACTTCCATTAAAACGTGTTAATATTTTAGTATAACTTATTCATATTTGTTTGGCTACTTAATGATATAGACAAAGAGAATCCCTTGTATTTAAACCATTCTTTGTAAAAGAAAGCTGCTTTTTAAACAAACTAATCCTTGGAAATAAAGTAATTAAAATTAAAAACCTTTATTTGATTAATTTAAAATAAGTTTACACCTTTATTTAATAATAATTAAATTGTAATTAGATCTTAACTTAATTAATAATTATTAATAATTAACCTTGCCTGATTAATAATTAATTTATAAACTAAACTTTACTTAATTTATAATAAATTAATAACTAAATCTTACTTAAATAATAAATAATTAGCCCTTACTTAATTAATAATTAATTAACTCATACTTAGTTAACTAATTATAATTATCTTACTTAATTAATACTTAAGTACTAATTAACTTTACTTAACTAATAATTATGTGCTAATTATCTCTACTTAATTAATTAATTAAATAATCATTAAACCCTTACTTAGTTAATAAGTAATCATTACCATTTTATATTTATTATATGTTTGAAAATACTTTTCCAAAAATACTTAAAAGGAAATCACCTTTAATTTACACGAAAGTGTTTTTTTACGAACTGCATCCATATCGACTATCGCTATGGATACCATAACTTCTAAACTAGTTATCTATCCAAAATACCCCTTTAAACTCTTACCTTTATATTTTAAATTACTTTATAAACTTTGTATAAAGTTTTTGAAAAATAAAAGTAAAAATTTTAGAAAACTTTATAAAAGTTTTTCCTAGAAATTAAATAAGCAAAACAAGTTCAAAAGCAGGGGATTTTCGATGTCACAACATAACCAAATCAAGTGATATCTTTTCCTTTGGCCTACAACATCCATACATAGGCTCATACATTCACACAAATGCCATAACCAACATACACAAGTAAAAATCATAACTTGCAAACTATAACTTAACTTTTGACTTATTTTTCAAGTATACAACTATTACATATAAATACAAATATGTAAAGCGCAAACTACACTATTTTTCAACCAAACAACCAACATACATTTTTACAAACATAAGGTTTAAAACTTTACTTAAAACGGTGGGCTTTACTAACAAAATCTACCAAAACCAAGTCAAACTACTACCACTTTCCCATCATCACCCAAAACTTAGCCTTTTCTTTTCAAAACTTGATTTTCAAAACTCGGAAAGGGAAATATGGGTTCGGCCTTGGTTATGTAGGCTTGGCCTAGGGTTTGAGAGGGTGAGTTTGGACTTGCTTATGGATTAGAGGAGGTCTAGAAGGAAAAAGAGTTTTTTAGCTTGGTTTTAAAGTATGAAAATGGGTAAAAGAAGGATTTTTAAATTTTAATCTTTAAGGAAGCCATTAAAATGAAAATGGAGCTTTTGAAAGAGGATAAAAAAGTTTGAAATGAATAAGTGAAAGTAAAATGAAAATTAGAAAGAGAAGAAATAACTTCTATATAAAAAGAAGTAAGGGAATTACCCTTTTACCCATAGGTCCCTTACCGTCCACATACTTTTGCCACATCATCATCCTTATCCCCCTTCCCTTGTTGCACACGCAACACACTCCTCCCTTCACACAGATTCCATTACCTCACTTCTTCTTAGTACTGTGATGTGATAATATCTTTGGCAACTTTTTTTTTCAAAATTCAAATTAAGAGAAAAGTCAAACCATTTTAACATTTTACTTAAGTAAACATTTTTTAACATATTCATATTTTAACTTTAACCATAACATATATTATATACATAAGTGTGTGTGATACTCTCTTGTGTACACAATATTTTTGACAACTTATACATGATGAAAAGTTGAAAATCCAAAATATAATTTCCGGTCACATTTTCGATTTTTCTTCGAACTAATTATTTTTGTAAACAAATTTTGAAAACAATTTCACCATCACTGGTTATTATTAAAAAGGGGTATATAAGTTATAAAATCCATAAATTAATTATTTAAAAATATATTAAATATTCGTATTTAAAGTGATTAAATTCTAGGTCGTTCCAGCTAGGGTTTCCAAGTCGATCGGCCGTAACTAAAGATTAGGGTACTTTTCTGTTTCGATTGTCGATTGTTTACTTGCTTACTTTAGGTCATTAATATTATTTGACTAACCCTAATTAAAGTCTAAGCATCAGTTTACAATCAAATTTAGTGTTTCCAATTTCAAGTGAAAAGGGGTATATACATCAATCTCCAATTAACAATTTATTGACAATATAAAACTAGGGTTTTAGATCCAAATCCAAGGATTAGCATATTAATTTTGGATTTAGCATATTCAATTTAGGATTTTTTAGCATTCTAATCAATTAAAATAGTTTAAACTACTACAATAATCAACTTATCTAAGTTGTGCCCACTCACCTCAAGCCTAAGATCTTCCTAATAATTACGCTTGAGAATCATTCCCCCAAATCGATAGCTCCACCTTAATTTAGTTGCTTCTAGGTTGAATTGTTTGATTTTTAGAAATATTTAAGGTTTAAGTTTAGGGAAAATTTTTGGCAGAGCTTGGTTATAGTAAACTTTTAATTAAGAATTAGGGTTTCATTAGTATGGTATTTATAAGGGTAGGGTTTAAGTTTAGGCCATTAGATTAGCTTGGGAAATATTTATAGAGAATCCAGTTCTATCATCACAGCCTTCAGTTGCAAGCAAATAATCTAGTTTATTCTTCTCGTCTCTGTAAAATTGATAATGTTCTATTTTTCACATGTGTGGGTCGACCGCCCCCGGCATGGTCGACTGTTACTGGTCAACCTTGAAACCCTATGGGTCGACCGAAGGCCTATAAATTTTAAAATTTCAATTAAATTTGATGCCCGTAACTTCTCTACACTAACTAGGAATTTGAAGTGTTATGTAAGAAAATCATCCAAAAATCACACGAACCCAATGGCACTAGTTTCGTAGCCAAATTCGAACGTCCGTGAAAATTTTCTTTTAAGTCCTTGTTTTATTTTAATTTAATTTTCTTATTAAATTTCCATCTAAACTTTTGTTGAATTTTTGGGGTGTTACATTCTTCCCCCTTAAAAGGATTTCATCCTTGAAATCTCAATGGTTAGAAAAATGTAATTCATACAAACACCAACCAATAGCTACAATAATCTACTCCATTCATCATCCATGAGCAAACATTGTCCTTGGATATTTTCTAATGCAACATGCACACAGATATATATATATATATATGCATCGTGATATGCACATGAACCTATTCTAATGCAAAAGTAGGAAGTCTGCTGATTTAGTCGACCTCCTGTTATGCAAAATGCTCATGCTATGCATCCAAATGTATTCAACATCCTAAATAATATACTTGTAATTCTATATGCATGCACAACCATTCGAACATATGCAACATCCATATACATAACATCTACTAGCATAACAATAATCAAGAAATAACATGCAACTAGATATAAGTGTGCATGTGTGTACCTAAAAGATATACTGGTCTATAGTGTAAAAGAGTAAACTGCGAACAATACATCCATATACATCCATTAGCATTCACCTTGCATAATACGTCCTATATACATGTTTGTAACCATTCCTACCATCCAATGGTCTCTTCCTAAAAGGAGATACCACCTAAGTTCTACATATAAGTAATTTAAACTTATAAGAATTAAATTGGAAACGTAGCAGAAAAGAGTTATTGGTGGGTAGAGTGGATTTTCTCCTCGGTATCCCATGTACTCTCTACTGTATCGTCTTCCCATTGAACTTTTACAAGTCTAATCTCCTTGTTGTAGAGTCTCTTTATACCATGCTCTAGAATATGCGTGGGCGCATGGTAGACAAGTGACTCTTGCTCTACCTCAAACTCCTCCAACTGATTTGGCTCGACCAGGTAGCTGTATTGTGTCAGCACTTCCACAAGTGCGACACATTGAAAATGTCATGTATCCATGCCAACTTCTCTAGAAGCTCTATCGAATATGCCAACTTCCCTACTCTAGCTATTATCGAGAAGGGTCCCCCATATCTCGATGCTAACTTCCTTGAATTACCAAATCTCATCACATGCCTAAGGTGTGAAACCTTCACGAATACTATGTCTCCCACTGCGAACTCTAGCTCCGTACGTCTCCTATCCGCATAAGATTTCTGCCTATCCTAAGAGGTCTTCATTCTCCTACGGATCAAATCCACCTTCTTCGACGTCTCCCTAACCATATACGGCCTAAGAATAATCCTATCCATCATATCCCACCAACACAACGATGATCTACAGGATCTATCATACATTCTTAAAAGGTTTCATTCCAATGCTAGCTTGATAACTGTTGTTGTAGGTAAACTCCACCAATGGTAAGTGATCCTCCCAAGAACCTCCAAAATCTAAAATGTACATCTGTAGCAAGTCCTCCAAAACCAGATTTACTCTCTCTATCTATCCATCGGTCTGTGGATGATATGTAGTACTCAAGCTCAATTCAGTTCCCAAAGCCTATTGTAGACTCCTCTAGAACTCACTAGTGAAAAGCGAATCTCGATCACTAACTATGCTAAAAGGAACTCCATGTAATCTAACGACCTCTCTCACATATAGAGTCGCCAACGATGTCGTCGTCCTAGTATTCCTCACTAATATGAAATGAGAGCACTTGGTCAACCGATCGACTATGACCCAAATGCTCTCATTTCCTTTCCTACTCCTAGGTAGACCATCTATAAAGTCCATGGAAGGACTCTCCCAATTCCATTGAGGAATATCCAATAGCTACAGCAATCCTCTCCAGCAATCCTCTCGGCTTCTTCTACTCTGCCTTTACCCTTTGCTAAGCCAAATATCTAGCTACATACTCCGGTACTCACTTCTTCATACTAGGTCAATAGAAAACTCGCTTAATGTTATGATACATCTTGTCACCACCGGGATGAATGGTCATCCTAGAATGGTAAAACTGGGCTAGTATCGCATCTATCAGATCCATATTGTGGGGAAAACAAAGCCTATCATCCCTTCGTAACCATCCTCTCGAGTCAATGGTATAACACCTCAAATGACTTACTGATTCTCCTATACCAATCTTCTCTATAATATCTAATAGCTCCTTATCCTCCTCTGTCTAGATCCAATACGCTCTATCAATGTAGGCTAAACATCTATAGATGCTAGTAATCTTGGGGTAATATCTATTGATGGTTGGAAATCTAAGGTAGAAATGTACTCCAAACGTCTCCACTCCAAGAACAAAGGACTCAACACTACACATTGTGTACTCAAAGCATCTACCACTACATTACCCTTGCCTAGGGTATAAGAGATATCAAAGTTATATGATGCCAAAAACTCCATCTACCTCTGCTAGTTTAAATTCAAGTCCTTTTTGGAGAATAAATACTTTTAAGGACTTGTGATCCGTAAATAGCTCAAACCGTTACCTTAAAAGATAACACCTCCATGAATTAAGTGCAAAGACAATGGCTGCCGACTCGAGATCATGTGTAAGGCGGTTTTCTTATGGATCTTCTGCTGCCTACTCGCATAACTCACCATCCTTCCTTCTTGCATCAATGCCGCGCCTAACCCCATACCACAAGCACCGATATAAACTGTAAATGGCTTAGTCCCATTCACCAAGACTTTTGCACTAATCAATGCCTCTTTCAACTTCATAAAAGAATCTTCACACTTTACACCCTACGAGAAAGCTAGATTTTTCTTGGTAAGATGGGTCAATAGGCAGAGAATTTCATGGAGTCCTTAATGAACTTGCGATAGTAGACCGCCAAACCAAGGAAACTTCTCACCTCCGTGGCATTCTCTGGTACATGCCAATCCTGAACCACTGCCACTTTACTGGAGTCAACTACTAAGCCACTTTCTGAGACGATGTGTCCCAAAAAGCATAACCCCCTCAATCCAAAAGTGGCACTTACAAAACTTCACCTTAAACTTATGTGCACGGAGTGTACTGAGCACTTCTCCTAAATGTGACAAGTTCCTCCTTACTCCAAAAATATATACTAGAATATCATTCACAAATACCATGATGAATTTTTAGCAACCCCTTAAATACGCGACCCATCAAATTAACGAAGTAGGCAGGTGCATTGGTCAGTTCTAAGGGCATGACTAACCACTCATATAATCCGTTGGGTGTACGGAATGCCATCTTCTGGATACTGTCCTCAGCTACACGCAACTGATGCAATCCGATAGCTAAGTGAAGTTATGAGAATACTCTAGCTCTAACCAACTGATCAAAGTGATCGTCTATGTAGGGCAGTAAATAATGATTCTTCTTTGTTAGTTTATTCGGCTCCCTATAATCGATGTAAAGTCTAAGCGAACCATCTGCCTTAGTGGCAAAGTTAACTGGTGCTCCCCACTCAGAAATGCTTCTCCTGAAAAAACCCTTCTACAATAACTCATTAACTTGCTTATTCAACTCGTGTTATTTCTTTGGAGCCATATGCCTTAGTGGTAAAGAAACAGGTCTAGCATTCTCGGCAAGATAGATCATAAATTCGATCTCTCTTTGGGTTGGGAGATCGGTATTCTTAGCAAGAAAATCTGGAAAATCTCTAACAACAAGCATTGCACTAAGCTCATCATATGATAGGTCTGATGAATATAAGTAGCTCAACATAATAGATCCTCGGGGATTGTAATAAACCTCCAAGCTACGTCAACTATGCATGCTCAGTCTGACGACCTTCCTATTATAGTCTAAAATAGCCCTATACATAGTCATCCAGTCCATGCCTAAATTAATCCAAACCCAAGGAATCCCAATACAAAGGCATTACAATCAAATTCAACAACTGAGATAAAAAACTTCAAACCCCTATATAACATAGACAAATAGGTCGATCCTCCTATGGGGTTTGACACAATTACACGGTCCGTGACTACTAGTGTGTAAGTGTAAGTTATCAACAAGTCTACTTGAAATGAAAGAATATGAAGTCTCGGTATCGAATAGAGTGCGAATGGATAAACTAGAAAGAGTTAACATACCTTCGACCACAACTATTTTACCCTTTTCTACCACTACATGTGAACTCGAGCTAGGGGCTGCCTCTAGTGCAAAAGTCGGGACCACCTGAATAGAAGTCTGAGTAGAAGCTCTCAGTGGTGTTGTGCAAGCTCGCTTCAAATGTCCAAACTAATCGCAGTTATATCACTTATTCTTTGGAAGATCTGCCCTGCACTCCTTCATAAAATGTCTCTTTCTGCCACACTTCTTACAGTGCATATCTTTCTTCTGTATCTAGAAAAGCTCTTTGAAGTATCTTTACTTTATACATGTGTACTTTGAAAGTCTGTTTTGAAAAGATTTAGAAAACATTTTTGGAAAATCATTTGAAAATACATTCATTTGCAAAAAAAATTAAATACGTTCCCTAAATATAGTCCTACTCCCTAAGGAACCATGAACCTATGCTTTGATACCAACTGTGACAACCTACACCTCCCAACACACCAATCCAAAGCCTATTGTGACTTTCAGACTAGCCCCATGCCAAGAAATGCGGATCATCGGGGTTTGTAACATTTCACAACAAAGTGATAAATACAAGCAGATATAATTTAAGATATACTACACTTTCAGTACTTGTAGCAGAAGGAATAAAACATATAACGTAGAAAAATATCCATCTTAGAAAATATCCAAATCACAGTCTCAGAAAACCAGTATATGATCCAATACAGAGAATATAGAAAATATCACTCCAAGTCTGATAAAAGAGATAAATTGTACTGATAAGCTAGAATAATACATGGAGAGTAAAATAGGATAAAAGCAGACTCTGAATATAAGCTCGACTGTCCAAGTATCTATAATGGGCCAATCACCTACTGTCCTGTCCACCTATGGTGGGGAAAATGAAAAAATAACGAGTCAGACATAAAGTCTGCTGAATGAGTACAAGTTTAATATGATGATCATATGCAATTACTTAATACTACTCTAAAAGATATAAGGTGTGGTAGAAGTGTCCATGAATTCTTAAGTTCTGTTACCTAAGGGTTTTTGTTTATTACATTCCTGCAGTATAGACTGTGTAGGATGATTCAATGGATTGAACCAAGGATCAAACTCCGTATCTAACGATCGGCCACCGCTCCTAGAGCTAGTCACTGTGTAAGATACCTCCCTCTTGGCTACTAACTATGGAAGACACTACCACTAGGCTATTGTGGAAATAAATTCCCACTACTATCACCGCCACTAGGCTACTAGGAACGATTTCCCCCTCAATGTGCGTGGAGAGGAAGAACCCAAAATGCCGACCCGTCGGAATGTCTCATCATCCATATTCGCATCCATCTCTCGATTGTAGTGTTGGCCTCTTATTGCACGCTTCGGGTCCTACTTTCTAACCGCATCATGTGCATCAGGGATCGTGTATAATAGGACATCTCGTTGTGCCAGACCCACTCTATTAGGCATTTATGCTATCTGCACTCCCACCATTTGAACCTCCTGTGAGTGCCATTTGTGGAAAATACATCGCCTCTAGTTGATTACTCGATCCTAAATTGGGTAAACAATATTTACCCAACATCGCCACAACTTAGCGTCTGCTCTTAGGGAACTAGCTTTCTTACAAATCCTAATATGCATTCAATTGCCTTAAATAGGCCCACACCAATTCACATTTTATATAATTTTTTATTCAATAATTTGGGCCTTTGGCCGAGGTTCAATTCTACAAATTTTGATATGAACGGTCGACCACTTATACCCAACGGCCGACCGGTAGCGGTCGACCGCTAGGATTTCCAAGTCGATCAGTCATGGGTAAAACTTAGTGTACTTTCCAGTTTCGACTATCAATGGTTTATCCACTTAGTTTAGGTCGTTACCAGTATTTGATTAACCCTAATTATAGTCTAAGCATCGGTTTACAATTAAATTTAGGTTTATTGATTTAAGTTTTCCTAATTTCAAGCGAAAAGGGTTATATACATCTATCTCCAATTAACATTTTATTGACAAATTAAGACTAGGGTTTTAGATCTAAATCTTGGGTTTAGCATATTAATTTTGGATTTAGCATATTCAATTTAAAGTTTCCTAACATTTTATTCAATTAAAACAGTTTAAACTAACTACAATAATTAACTTATCAAAATTTTCCCCACTTACCTCAAGCCCAGCTCTTCCTAATACTTGTGCTTGAGAATCATCCCTCCAAATTGATAGCTCCGCCTTGAGCTGCCTTGATTTAGTTGCCTATAACTTCTCAATACAAACTCGGATTTTAAAGTGTTATGTATTAAAATCGTCCGAAAAATCACTATGAACCTAATGGTTTATTTTAATTTAAGTCCTTATTTTATTTTACTTTAATTTTTCTTATTAAGTTTGTCTAAACTTCTATTAAATTTTTGAGGTGTTACATATCACTTAAGTTAAACATTAATCTATCACACACTCATGGAGATAGAGACTCTAAGTCTCATCTAAGGCCAACACTCATGCCTCTGGTACTCTTTATTGTTCTAAACCTACTCTGATACTAAATGTAACATCCCACCTCTATACCCATACTACCAAAGAGTATTACTAGATAACACTGTTTGATAAAATTGAGAATGAGGCGATATCGGGCTGTCACACGTGAATATTTCCTTAGGCTAACACTGGTATGTATTTGAAAAATCATAAACAACTCACCTATACATACAAAAAATTGGCACAAAGCAATAAACATGTACGATTCTAGGATAGAAAATACAATATATAAAATAAATCATAGAGATCACTGAGTCATCAACGTAGTGATATCATATAATATAAAATATACACGAGTTCAAGTGGGTCTATAAAAATAGTCCAATGCCCACTATCATCAAAAATATACATATCATGTCCAATATATATATGTATATATATATATATACATCTTATCAACACGCATACACATGTAGCTACAATATACAAAATGATATACAAATACTCTATCACCATCTGTGCTCAACATCCATAAACTAGTTAACTCGTTCCTGAACTTAAAATGTCTCGAACTGACTCGAGTATTATATAAATAACACACAAGTCAGACTATGTCTAGAATAACAACTGGCATGGTATAAACAAGTGTAACACTAGTGGCATGTGCATATCTCAAACTTTAACATATCTTAAAACCATGCACATAAAAGACAACCCATCTCTAAGTAAATTCAAACCACTCATCAAACAGGCATATAATCGAGTGGGCGAAATAACCAAATATCCAGTCATCAACCAACATACCATAACACTAAAGGGAATCAACCATCAACAAGCATAAAATCAAGTGAAGTGTTATAAATATGGAATCGTGTGTCCATATATCTCATATCACATATTCTGGTTAGAGCCTCATAGCACACGGCACACTCTAGTGGGTTAAGAGGTTCACTCCTCTGAATAGGCGTCTAGAAAGGGTATCTAAATGATATTGTACAATCATATAGTCTCATATATTCCAGATGGTAGCCTCATAGCACACAGCATGCTCCAAGAGACAGTACACCCACAGTCTTAGTTACTTTCGGACATTGTGATACTACGTCCATCTATATACTATGATCATGAGCCTACTGCCTAATGGTAATAGACTATTTGGCTAGTGTGGCATTAGGACATATCATTACACAATCTAGATATCAGCACACAACACATATAATAAGGTAATTATCTGGGGCGCAAACCCATGATCAGCGAACTAGGATGTTTCTAGTCTCTCTAGATAAACAACACAAAACAAACTTTTCTCTAGACATTTACCTAAAAATTAAAGTGTCCCTCACTTATAGAAAGTAATCAAACAAATATCTAGCGGGTGTCCTATACCACATGGTGTTACTCACTCGTCTACTCAATGCTCGTAAACTGTACTACTTACCCATGATAATATAATATACCATAAGTCAAAAGAGTAATCAGAATAATATTACCGAATGTCCCATACCAGATGTTGTTATTAATCTATTTACTCAAAATTTTCACCATACCAAATTTCACATAATGATATTCTATACCATGAGTCAACAGAGTAACCGAAGCAATATTATTGAATGTCCCATACCAAACGATGTCACTAATCCGTTTACTCAACTTCCCCCACAGTCTAAAATTTCATACAATATTATTCTCTATAACAAGTCCAAATAATAACCGAAGGAATATTACCGAAAGTCCCATTCCAGACTGTTATCCAGCTTTGTGACCAGGCTATATTCGAACGCATCAAGTTGATTAAACTGAAGAGTTATCAAGTAGGGATCTAAAGCAATATTGGCCAAACTCAAGTGTCAAAAGAGTACCAAGCTCAAAACTTCACCATGCAAGAGAAGTGTATGATAAGTACCGAACCCTGAACAGAGATTGGTAGCAATACCCAAGAACTCTTCCAATTGGCATACATCTCATGCCATGTCAAGTTGGTGTTAGAACCTCAATTGTTGGATTTTAATGACAACAACTATACAGTTATGTCAAAGAGTCTCTAAGCTAATTTGCAGGTACATGAGCATCAAAAAGAGATAATCAAATACGTTCAAAATGAAGATACATGGTACAAAAGTATGAAAGAATGTATATGGAGATACAAGAAGAGATATATACGATAGAGACAAGACGAAGGTGACAAACAAAGTGTTATTAGTCATAGAATGTCGTGTCTAGAGTTTACAAATGTTAAAATCTTCTCAAAATGATATACACACATATACATTCATATTTTAAATGAAAAATCAAGTTTTCAAAAATTGCATGGAGCGGGACTCGAACCCGGGTCACTAGTTCAGAAGGCAAGTTCTCTAACCATTTGAGCTATGATAATTTTTTGTTACAAGCTAAATTCAGACGTCTGAATAATGTCATTCAGACATCTGAATGCTAAAACTTGAATATTGTTTCACAATATTCAGACGTCTGAATGAAAATATTCAAACGTCTGAATCAGGTCAAAAATGACCTATTTGCTTTTTGATTTGCAAGTGAATGATTTTAGAAGTCTAAATTCTAATTTTCAGACGTCGAAATTCCTGTAACGGCTATATTTCTAAACAGACATTTCTCTTCCATAAAGAGATACGACTTTTAATCAACAAGTATGACCATATACTTTCATGATAACTATTCACGAACAATTGCACCTTTTTATAATCTATATAAACATGTTAGAATCATCAGTTTTATTAACCTAATCGATCTAACTCTTTCTATTCTTAATCTACTTTGATTCTAACACACTCTTATGCATTCAAGTTCATACAAAATCATTCATTTACTTCCATATTCTTCACATACACACATATATATCAAAAGGAGAAGATTATAGGAAGGTTTTACTATCAAGAGACAAATCCGTGTTATCAAGAACACACTGTGTCAAATACTCTCTGTACAAGTTGAAGTCCTGTTCTGCTACTCAGGCGTGTGAAGTCCTCTTCGGCTGTTGAGGCGAAATCCTGTTCTGTTGCTCAGGTCCCTGTTCGGCTGCTCAGGGGTTGTATAGACCTGTTCCTCCGGGTTAAGTGAGGGTTGTTGTTTTAGTGAAATTCCAGAAGGAGTTTGGGACTGGACGTAGAACGGGAAGTTCGAACCAGTATAAAAATTCCTGGTGTGCTTGTTTTATTTTACTTATTCACATTGCTATAGTATCATAGTCTATTTCTGCACTAGTATAGTATAATTCCATATAGCACGATCTGCACCGTCTTTTCATTTGGTATCAGAGCAAGGCATCTAATAACCGTTACAAAGTTATTTGATATTTTGTTAATATGGAAAACATCACCAGCACTAGCACTGTCACTAACACCAGTTTTGTAGAAGGTCAATCTACTGGACGACCTCCACTATTCGATGGCATGAATTACAACTAATGGGCAACTCGAATGCGTATTTATATGCAAGCAAATGGTTTTGATTCATGGAATATCACTCAAACTGAGTATAACATTCCTACAACAAAATACTCTTCATGGTCAAACACACAAAAATTAGATGCTACTGCAAATGCCAAAGCTATGAATATGTTATTTTGTGCCTTAGACAAGAATGAATTTAATCGAGTTAGTATGTGTACAACTGCTTATCAAATATGGAGAACACTAAAAGTTAAACATGAAGGTACTAACAAGGTTAAACAAAGCAAAATTTCTATGTTGAAAAGTCAATTTCAAAATTTTAGAATGAACTAGGATGAGTCTATTAATATTATGTACTCTAGATTTCAAGATATTTATCACTCTCTATTAGGACTAGGAGAAAAATTTACTGATTTTGATGTTGTATCAAAAATCCTAAACTCTTTAACGGATGAATGGGAAAGAAAGGTCTTAGCCATTGAAGAAGCAAATGATCTTTCTACTATGAAGCCAGAAGAGTTAATAGGAAATCTAATGTCCTACGAAGTGAATTTGCAGACTAAAAGAGTACAAGCGCAAGACAAAAAGAATATGGCATTTCATGTAGAAAAAGAAGAATCAGATTCGGGTGGAGAAGACTTAGCATTCATTGCTAAAAACTTCAAAAAGTTTTCGAAGTACAGAAAAGGAAATCGAAACAACGAGAAAAGAAACTTCAACAACAATTCAAATAAGCCATCTTCATCAATACTAGAATGCTTTAACTACCACAAAAAGGGGTACATACAAAAAGATTGTCCATAACAGAAGAATCACAATAAGAACCGAAAGGACAAGTTTAAAATAAAAGCATTTTTAGTAACATGGGATGACTCGGATTCTTCTTCTTCAGAAAGCAATAGTCACAGTGAAAATGAACAAGCAAATGTTTGTTTCATGGCTACAGAGAATGAGGTAAATGATCTTACTTTAAATGACATGATTGAAATAAATTTTGAATTATTAGATACTTTAAAAAGTCTCAAAAGAAAATATAAAGAGGCTCTAGAAAATCAGAGAAAAGCAGAATTCGAGAGAGATATGCTTAATGATGAAAAGAAGATATTAGATGAAGAACTTGGAAAACTTCAAGATACTTTTTCTAATGATAACTCTCAACTTACCTTATTGAGTCAAGAAATTGAAACTCAAATGAAAAAGAATGATGCTCTTATCTCTGAAAATCATGAGCTAAAAACCAAGATCAAAATGATTGAACTAGACTATACTAGCCTCAAAACAAAGTTAGAAAGCATTACTAAAAATGTGACTAACTTCAATAAAGGCAGAGAGAACCTATCTAAGATTATTGAGAATTCCCAATCTGTTTTAAATAAGAAAGGACTAGGTTATTCTAAGAAATCAGTAGCTCCACCCAAAAATAAACAAAATAGGAGAAATATTTCTAAATCCAAGTCTACCATAGTTCAACCAAAAAGGAATCAAAATTCAAATATTGTTATGACCGATAATGTTTATAATTTCTCTAGAACAAAATCATTGACCAGAAATATGAATAAAAATTATCTAAGTATTTGGGTTCCTATTAATTGGAAAAATAGAGAAAAATACATTGATGACTATTTTGATATGGTAGTTAATAATGAAAATTATATTTATAAAGGTTCAACCACACCCAAATGGGTATGGTTTCCTAAAACCTAACCCCCCGTACCCTAACATAATAAGTGGGTACCGAAAATGATTATTATTTTTTGCAGGTACTCGGAGAAACAAAAGGAAAAGGATAGATTTTGGAATTTTAGAGAATGTTCCATACGTTTAATAGAATTACGTGCTTACAATGAAATATGGACTTCAGCAAATATGGTAAAATCTATTTTATCCTTCATAATTAATAATGAGTTTATCTCGTTATTTACAAGATATTTTATACAATTTATTATATTCCCTCATTCTTTTTGATAATGACAAAAGGGGAGAAATTCATATGCATATTAATAGAGGGAGATATTATACTTAGGGGGAGATGTTATACTTAGGGGGAGCTTTAAACATATTAATATTATTTTTTATATAGAATGAATATTTTTTAAAATTGTATAGCTGTCATCATCAAAAATGGGAGAATGTTAGAACCTCAATTGCTGGATTTTAATGACAACAACTATACAATTATGTCAAAGAATATCTAAGCTAATTTGCAGGTACATGAGCATCAAAAAGAGATAATCAAATATGTTCAAAATGAAGATACACAGTACAAAAGTATGAAAGAATGTATATGGAGATACAAGAAGAGATATATACGATAGAGACAAGACGAAGGTGACAAACAAAGTATTATTAGTCATAAAATGTCATGTCTAGAGTTTACAAATGTTAAAATCTTCTCAAAATGATATACACACATATACATTCATATTTTAAATGAAAAATCAAGTTTTCAAAAATTGCATGGAGCGGGACTCGAACCCGGGTCACTAGTTCAGAAGGCAAGTTCTCTAACCATTTGAGCTATGATAAATTTTTGTTATAGGATAAATTCAAACGTCTGAATAATGTCATTCAGACGTCAGAATGCTGAAACCTGAATATTGTTTCACAATATTCAGATATCTGAATGAAAATATTCAGACGTCTAAATCAGGTAAAAAATGACCTATTTGCTTTCTGATTTGCACGTGAACGATTTCAGAAGTCTGAATTCTATTTTTCAGACGTCTGAATTCCTATAACAGCTATATTTCTAAACAGACATTTCTCTTCCATAAAGAGATACAACTTTTAATCAACAGGTATGACCATATACTTTCATGATAACTATTCACAAACAATTGCACCTTTTTATAATCTATATAAACATGTTAGAATCATCAGTTTTATTAACCTAATCAATCTAACTCTTTATATTCTTAATATACTTTGGTTCTAACACACTCTTGTGCATTCAAGTTCATACAAAATCATTCATTTACTTCCATATTCTTCACATACACACATATATATCAAAAGGAGAAGATTATAGGAAGGTTGTACTATCAAGAGACAAATCTGTGCTATCAAGAACACACTGTGTCAAATACTCTCTGTATAAGTTGAAGTCCTGTTCTGCTGCTCAGGCGTGTGAAGTCCTCTTCGGCTGTTGAGGCGAAATCATGTTCTGTTGCTCATGTCCCTGTTCGGCTACTCAAGGGTTGTATAGACCTGTTCCTTCGGGTTAAGTGAGGGTTGTTGTTTTAGTGAAATTTCAGAAGGAGTCTGGGACTGGACGTAGAACGGGAAGTTCGAACCAGTATAAAAATTCCTGGTGTGCTTGTTTTATTTTACTTATTCACATTGCTATAGTATCTTAGTCTATTTCCGCACTAGTATAGTATAATTCTATATAGCACGATCCGCACCGTCTTTTTAGTTGGTGTGTTCACGAACTAGTTTGTGCTTTATAAGATGGATCGTGAATTTGAATCAACCACTAAGGATAATGGACAACTCAAACACTCATGCTTCATCCATGAACCAAGAATTTCACTCAGATCCATGCTCATAGCAATGCAAACTATTAACCCAAAAAATGGATCAACACCCATATGAGTTTGTGAAAGCACCAGCCCTATTTTGACAGAGCAATAGTACAGAAAATAAATATAAAAAGAGAAAAAATAGTAAAGAGACCAAAAGATTTTTATAGTGGTTCAGATGTCAATGAAGCCTACATCCACTTTATAACTTTTTATTAACTGACTGTTGTTACATGCTGAATCAGATTACAATATGATTGAATATTCTAGGTTAGATCAAGTCATAAGTACAAGAGTTCACTGGAGAATCACGGTGGGCCCTTAGATGACTATTATGTGGGAGGAGAAGAGTGAAGAATAATATCTGTAGAGTTCCAGTAGCCAGTCCAGAAGACCACTTTTTGTTGCAGGTAGGATTGTATTTACAGGAGCATGAGAGCAGTTGGACCTAGGCCAACTTGTTAGAAGCCTTCACACAGCACTAGGAAGAAGTCGTGAAAAATTCAAGGCGACTCGAGCCAACATGATGGATCGCTAGCAATCCATGGGTGATGGATCATTCGATACATGCCCTTAAACTATTTTTGAGTCTACCCTTTTAGGTTGCCTTCCTTTTATCTATTTGAATGCTTGTCCAAATATCAAGTCGTTTGGAGTTGGTTTGATCATCCATCTTCATGGGTCATCTGATCTAGAAGAATCATTCATAACTCGCTCAAAATTTAACAAAATCAGATGAATCTTTATAGGTACACTCTAGAAGGTATCTAGGACCTGCCCTAAAATTTTTAGTTGGTGGGGCCTAATCTACATGGATCTTTAGCGATCCATCTAGTTAGGTCCCTAACTGTCCATCTAGCCTTATCTAATTAAGCCCATTTTGGTTAGGACCTTCTTTTATGTCTTTTAAGTATTCTCTCAAAATTTCAAGTCAATCTGGCTCCGTATGAGTTCTCTAGTTCCATTTTAAGTTAGTTTCTTCGGTCAAAAAGTAGGTAAACATTTGCCCCCTAAAGTACGCCTTTTGAATAAATGGTGTGATTTACTTAAGAAAAAGTTCCTATCTTTGGTCTTCGATAGTTTATCTTTCCAACGGCTTCAGCCTTGGCGAATCATCTAGTTCCTTCGGATTCTCTTGCCAATCACAAGTCATTCCAAACCTGTTACAACCTAAGACTCTAGACTCTGCCTAAGTGTAATCTATACATGACAATCATTCCGATTTCATTCGGAGTTATTACATTATATATCTCTAATTAAATCACATGTTTCCAATTACATCATATATCTACAATTACATCACATATCTCTAATTACATCACATATCTTTTATTGTCCCATGTTCATTCGGGATTTACGTCATTATCATTTTGCTTCTCATTCAGAGTTGTCACATCATATATCAAAATCACATTATATATCAAAACCACATCATATATCAAAATCACATCATATACCGGAATCATCCTGTGCTCATCCAGGATTTATCAGTTTTATTATATTTATAAGGCATCCAATCCTTTTATTAAATCAAATCTGTTTTAAGGCTCGATCTCTCCTGATCGTTTAAGTTTAATGCACAATCTCTTTAGATCATTTAATGTTTAGTTTAATATGCAATCTCTCCGGATTGTTTAATGTTTTAAGTTAAGGGGATAGTCTCTATGGATCGTTTGTTTGTTAAGTTAAGGGGGATTATGTAAGCCCATCTGCTTACTCTCCGATGAGGGGACTTACTTCTTGCACTTTGGTCTCGTCTCTCCTGTTATGACTCTATGGCGTTCAATATCATACAAGTCCATCCAAGGAGACTTGCACCTTGTACTCCAGTCCCGTGTCGAGACTCTAAGGCAATCAATATCGTACAAGTCCATCCACTCGCTTTTCCGGCAAGAGGACTTTCACCTTTCACTCCAACCCCGTATCGCGACTATAAGGCGATCAATATCAGTCATCACTCTCCGCTGGAAATAAAAATTCAAGTACAAACCAAAGAAAACAAGAAAAAACAAACAAGAAATAATCAAAATAAGTAGAAATCCAAAATGTTCTCCCAGGCATCCAACTTAGAGCATGCCTAGAGACCGATATGGGTCTTGTACACGTGTAAGCGGTCGGAGGTTATTGAAGGCAAAAAAGCATAACGTAGAGAGAAGGGATGAACCTACCCCATGTTCCAACTATGGGCTTCCGATTTCGACTCATGCGGTCATGTATTCGTACTCTGATTTGCTACTCTAGCTCCAACATCACCCATTCCTGGCGTTAAAGCTCATCCTAGATCCAAATCTATCGTGCCCCTAAGATGAGTGGGCATTGTTTCAGTTTGTTTTGCTCTAACTCCAGATGCTCCTACATTGGGTCCTATTGTTGATTCCAGCATTGCCCCCAAGTATCAGTTATTCTAGGTGTGGAGGCAGTACTCCAGCCTGTTCCAATCCAGCTCCAGCGACTCTTATTGTTAATTCTCGGAGTTTGATTCATATTCCCTGCAGATCTAGTTATCCATTGCTGCTCCATCCTCTATAAGAAGCTATCCATCATCTCTTGCTGCCTAGACAAGATCCTATCTTGCATCACCTTCATCATCATTTCAATTTCTTCTTTAATCACATAGATGGGTTGATGAGAAATTAAAGACACCTTATGGCTGTTCCCAGGCTCTGGTTGACTTTCTACAGCTCTAGATCTAGTATTAGGCCTAATCATCTTCTCTAAATGTTAGATTCAAATTTCAATTTTCCATATCTCGTTCAAGGTTCTCAATGAAAGAACCAAAATGTTAACTAAAAAAAGGGATCAACACCTGGTATGAGTTTGGGAAAGCACCAGCCTTGTTCTAACAGAGCAATAATATAGAAAATAAATGTCAAAAGAGAAGAAATAGTAAAAAGACCAGAAGATTTTATAGTGGTTCGGCTATTAGTTAATGAAGCCTACATCCACTTTATAACTTTTTATTAACTAACTACTGTTATAGGCTGAATCAGATTACAATATGATTGAATGTCCAAGGTTAGATCAACTCACAAGTACAAGAGTTCATTAGAAAATCACAGTGAACCCCTAGATGACTATTAGTAGGAGAAGAAGAGCAAAGAATAATCTCTGTAGAGTTCCAGCAGCTAGTCCACAAGATCCTCTTTGTGTTGCAGGTAGGATTGTATTTATAGGAGAAGGAGAGCAGTTGGGCCAAGCCCGACTTGTCAGAAGCCTCTACTCAGCGCTAGGAAGAAGTCAAGAAAAACTCAAGGTGACCCGAGCTAACATGATGGATCGATGGCGATCCACGGGTGATGGATCGCTAGTGAACCATGTCCTTAAACTATTTTTGAGTCTACCTTTTTTGGGTTTCCTTCCTTTTGTCTATTTGAATGCCTTGTCCAAATATCAAGTTGTTTGGAGTTGGTTTGATCATCCATCTTCATGGGTCATCTGGTCTAGAAGAATCATTCATAACTCGCTAAAAGCTTCACAAAATCAGATGAAATTTGCAGGTACATTCTAGAGGGTGTCTAGGACATTCCTTAAAAATTTAGGTGGTAGGGCCTAATCTACATGGATCTCTAGCGATCCATCTAGTTAGGTCGCTAGCGATCCGTCTAGCCTTACCTAATCAAGTCCATTTTTGGTGGGTGCCTTCTTTTATGTCTTCTAAGTGTTCTCATAAAATTTCAAGTCAATCTAACCCTATAGGAGTTCTTTAAGTCCATTTTAATTTAGTTGTTTTGGTCAGAAAAAAGGTAAACACAAACAAAGCTGCAAAGATGAAAATACGAGTCAACCCAGCGATTAGGAGTAGAAGATCGTGATCCATAAAGAAAAGTCATGGATCGATACAGACCCTGATAATTGATGATATGGCCATGATCTCTTCAGTTAGCTTCTCCTGGATGTGGGAAACATAGGATAGAACGTGACCGATGCTTTGAGCTTTCCGACGACCTACAGTTATAAATAGAGGGATTGGGGCATAATTTGGACGACCTTTTTTAGTTGTTAACAATTTATTGTATTTTCCTTATAATTTCATGGATCCTCACTGATCCCTAAGAACAGTTCTGTAAAAACTCATCAAAGACTTCAAAAAGTTTAAGTGGACGTAGGCCTTTGGTTAGTCGAACCACTATAATTGCTGTGTGTTGTAGGTTTCCTCATTTTCAAGTTATTTTCTTCATTTTATTCTCTACTATTAGTCTCTGGGTGTTTGTGCTAACTTTCGGCCTAAAAATTTTAGCGCTTACACTGAGAGTGTATCGATCTCGGGCTATTAGCATCTATTTTCTACTTTTGGGTAGCTTAAATCCATAAGGTAGATCTATCAGCTTTATTACTATAATCCATAACTATTTAGATTCCCATAGAATCTATCACAAAATCATTTGAAGTTATGGCCCCATGAAAGGATAAATCCACTATCTTCAGACCTACTGTTGATGTTGTGAACACCAGTCCCAGCACATTGAAGAAGTTGCTTATCCCATAATTCTTGAAATTCAAAATCCCACGGATATGACAATGCTGGTTGAGATGGACTGCATGATGAAGTAGACGAATGACAAGGATAGAATGAATTAAGGAGGCAAATGAAGCAAAGCCTCGACTTGGTGAACCAATTAACTTGTAATCGTAGGAGGAGGAGGAGAGATTTATCACCTTCTAACTCAGAAGGAAGTTGTTCTTCATTTGTTGAAAAACATCAAGTAGGAAAGCATAAAATGAAGCAAAAGGAAACAGGTGTTTTGAAAAATAGACTACATCAAGGAACTATGGATCGATACCAAACTGAACCCAAGGATCGATAACGAACCCCATGTTGTCGACTTGGGCGATAGAGATGTTGGTGACCTTGGAGGTGATGTAGGCCATGTTGCTGATGGCCAAAATGTTGGAGCTTAGGCGATTGCTGTTGATCTGCCTTTTAGAAACGATAAGAATGCATCAATTGGAAGAACGGTTCTCCTAAAGATAGGAGAACCTAGGTATCAAGGGTCTAACCAAAACCATTTTCAGAGCCAAACACTTGGGGTAGGCTATGATTATCAAAGTCTAGTAGAACAAGTTGAGCTAGAGTCACAGGTGGATATGGTAAAGAAACTAGTGTGTGAGAGCCAACACAGAAGTAATGATGAATGGGGCTCTTCCCCTAGTAGGTACCTATTCATAAAAGAGATATTACATGAGGAATACCCTCGGAGGTTCACACTGCCAACGATGTCGTCTTATAATGGGACAATAGATCCAAGGTAGCATTTGCTGAAATATGAATGGCATATGGACAAGGCAATGGCGATGGATGCCGTGAGATGTATATGTTTTTTGATTTTACTTGAAGGTGTAGCGACAATGTGGTTAACTGAGCTTCCGCTGAGGTCGATATCGTCTTTCGATCAGCTGGCAAGGAAGTTTGTTAAGTAATTCCATTTGCACACAACATGCCCCGAAGACATGATGTCATTATCAAACCTATTCTAAGGAGCGGGATAATCATTGAAGGAATTTTTGAGCAGTTTTAATAATGTAGTGGCGGAAGTGAGCAATGCGCAGGAAGACATCATGTTAATGGCTTTGTTCAGTGGGATACATCCCCATACAGACCTTGGAAGGTGGTTAAAGATGAATACCCCATCGATGATGGATGTATCTATAGGAAGGCGACTCAATTCTTATGCTTGGAAGAGGCATGTACGACTGTTGGGAAGGTCGATGGTGGCCGATCAGCTAAAGTTATTCAAAGCAATGTGGCTATGAAGCAATCTAGTCAAAGTTCCAAAAATGTAGCTGTGAATGTAGGAAATAAAGGAAATAACCAGAAGAAAACAATCAAGGCGATGAAGGCAAGAAACCCGATTTCAAGTGGCATCTGAAATATGAAAATTATACACCTCTGAACAATTAGATTGAGAACATATACCTTACGACGCGGGGTATTAAATAGTATAGGAAGCCGGCTCATAAGGAGTTAATTGAGAGAGAGAGAAGAGGTATGTGAAGTTTTTCCACTTCCATGAGACCCATGGTCATAACACGAATGAATGTAGACACTTGCGAGATGTGATGTAGGACCTGATTTGAAAAAAGAAACTTTAGCACTATGTAAAAGCCCCGCTGGATGGTGGGTATGAGAATGCTTAACCCTAGGGGCAGCTACTCTAAAGGGGTCAAGCTGGGCCTAGTGATGAAGAGCCTAGGCTGCTTAGGAAAAGATTGGTTATTAACACTATCTCTAGTGGACGTCATCCGGCTGTGAAGAGCTGGAATGAGATGGAGAGGTATACAAGTTCTTTAAAGTACGTCGTGAAGGAGAGTTGCTTTGCCGTCAAAGACGGAGCTCTGGCAAAGAAGCTCAGGACAATAACTGGCGATATTATGTTTAGAAACAGGGATGCCAACGAGGTTGAAGCACCCTCTCTGGATTCCTTGGAGATAACGGCCATGATTAGGTCGACAACTGTGAGATAGGTGTTAGTTGAGTTTGTTAGTTCGATTAACATTTTGTTCAAAAAAAGCTTACGATCAGATGCTGATGGATGGCCAGGATCTGAATTCGTGTAAGTTCCACATTCGAGGGTTCAACGGAGTAGCGATAGAGCATGTGGGTTGTGTGGATTTACCAGTGATTATAGGTGAAGGTGACTGCAAAAGAGTGCGGGTTATGACCTTCATGGTCATGGATGTTGTTTCTGCTTATAATGCTTTTTTGGGACGGCCGACCCTAGCTAGCTTTTGGGTAGCCCTTGCCCAATGGTGCTTAACAATGAAATTTCCAATGAAGAATGGGGTAGGAGGCATTCAAGGAAACCAGAGTGTTGGATGTGAATGCTACATCGCCGAGCTAAATGAAGAAAAGCGACGCGAAAAGGGAAAGAATATGAGGAAGACTCTCTACATCAAGATGACAGATGCATAACAACACTACCTAAGCCTGGCTTAGTCAACGTAGCCACAAAGCTATGGATACAAGGAAAGAGCCATAGGATATGATGGAGGCCCCTATCTAGCTGACGGTCTATATGCCAGTCACTCGGGGTGATCCTAAACGGGTCCTAAAAATCGGCTCTCGGCCTGGCATGAGGATGAGGAAAGAATTGATGGGTTTCCTCTGGGAAAACCTTGATGCGTTTTCCTGGACACATTCTTACATGTGTGGAATATCGCTAGAGAAAGCATGCTACACATTAAATGTGAACCCCAAGTATCTCCCAGTGAAAGAGAAGCGGCGCAGTTTGGGTCCGAAGCGATCCGTTATGCTAAAAGAAGAGGTGGATAAGCTAAAAGACAATGGCTTCATCTACGACACTCTATACCTGGAGTTGGTATCCAATTTGGTCTTGGTCAAGAAGTCCCATGGGAAATGGAGGACGCACATCGATTATTCAGACCTAAATAAAGCATGTCTTAAGGATAGTTTCGCACTACGAAAACTGACCAACTAGTAGACTTAACCACTGGCCATGAATTGATGTCATTCATCGATGCCTACTTTGGTTGTAACCAAATTCTAATGCAAGTTCTAGATCAGGAACGTACCAGTTTCATAACCAATTTGGGGTTGTACTACTACCTTATCATGTCGTTTGGTCTAAAGAATGGCAGAGCCACCTACCAGAGACTAGTGTATTCGATGTTCAGAGATCAGATTGGATGGTTAATGGAAGTCAACGTAGACGATATACCGGTGAAGCCACGGTGGTCGACGAATCATTTGGAGGACTTGTCAAAAATGTTTAGCATGCTGTGTGTTAGGCGAATCCTCACCACCGGATCAGAACAGCCGGACCAAGACATCTCCAAACCAAAGCCGTACCAAGTCATCTCCAAACCAATGCCGAACCAACTCAATTCCAACTCCATGAATACAAGTCCTCCCGGTCCAAGCAATGCCGAACCAACCACTTACCCAAGTCCTACCGAACCAACCACATACCCAAGTCCTGCCGGACCAATCCACTGCCGGACCAATCTACTGCCGGACCAATTTTCTCCCCACCACAACCGGACCAAGTCGTCTCCATACTAACATTCAACTCCTACTACCGAACCAAGGGAGGCCGAACCAAGACGCGCCAGGCCAGATTACGTCAGCCCAGGCCCGCCAGCTGCTATATACCTCCAAGACCCCTACCCCCAGCCTCACTCTATAAATAGAGGGGCAGGGGTACGACAATGGGGGACAAGTTTGAGAGCTCAAGCACGGAGAGAACTTTCAAACAACTTTCTTTTACTTATACCAAAGCTTTGTACTTGTAATCAAAAGAAGAGAAGAGAAATAACATATAAAGTGGACGTAGGCACATTCTGGCTGAACCACTATAAATTTGCGTGTCTTTTTACAGTTTAGTCCCTGCTTTTCATATATTTGCATAAATCAACCAAATCACTAAGAACAACATAAGATCTATTAAATCATACAACTTTGAGGTGTTTGTCCATTTTTTGTGCAAACATTTTTGGTGCTTTCACTGAGAAGTAGAAGCTCGAAGCTTCAGCTTCATCCACTTAACAAGTTTTCCTAACAGCATCGTCCGCCACTTGGAAAACATGCCTCCCAAATAGAGAAAAGATGTTAACAAAGGAAAAAACATCGCATCCAGCAGTCTCCCAGATCAAGCTGTCACGAATCAAGTAAATCGTCCTCCTCTAGCAACAGTAACAAATGAAGGACAGGCTAACCCAACCACTCCTGCCACAGAACAGCCTGCAACAATTACTAGGGTAGATTTGGACAGAGTTGTGATTGAAGTAACTAACCGCTTCACGTCCCAACAGGAAGCCTTGGTGGACCATCTCATGTCACGCTTAAGGGATGCTGAAGAATCCAACCGCAACACTAAAACATGGAGCGAGTCCCAGTCTGGAGGATCTCAGAGACAACAAAGATCTTCCTTCTTCGAAGGAGCTAACGGCAGAAGTAGCCATGGTAGGAGCCGAGACCGAGCACAGCCCGAAGTTAGGCCTGAGGAAACGTTTGGTACCGAAACCAACGGGGGAGGTACCGGACGGAGGTCAACTATAGCTGAGCCTGTCATACTGCCTAACCACGGAAACGCCGATGAACGGGGTCGAGCTAGAGTCCAGCCCGAAGTTGGACCCGAGGAAGTGCTTAGATCAGAACCCAGCAGGGGAAGATCAAGGCAAGGGCCAACTGTAGCTGACCCTAGCATGCTCCCAGAAGATCAAAGGCAGCTGCTGGAAAATATGAGGAACGATAGACGATACCATCCCTAAAGGTCATCTGGACGGAATCAATCCCATAGAACAGAACCAAACTCATTTCTATCTGCTCCAAATTCTGATGAAAGGATGGCACGCTTATTCAGAGAGTGTGTCCAACGGGAGCAAAGAGATCGAGGGATAGGCGCTAGGGTAACCAGCCCTTTCGCCCGCAATATCAAAATTGCTATCACCCCCCGAGAATGGAAGATGCCGACAATGGAACCTTACAAAGGAACCTCCGACCCCGTTGTACACTTAGAGAGGTACACGCAACATATGCTCATGAGTGGAGCAACAGAGGGAGTACTATGCAAATGCTTTCCGCTCTTCTTAGCAGATCTCGCTACCTCCTGGTTCTGTCATCTACCCCAGGGATCCATCGGCTCGTGGGAAATGTTGAAAGAAAAGTTTATCAGTTAGTTCCGCATCCATGTGGAACAACCTAAGGACGCTTATTCCTTATCCAGCATCAAACAGAAACCTGGAGAAAAACTGCAGCAATACCTAACCCGATTCAATGCCGCAGCAGCCGCAGTCCAAGACGCCGATGAGAAGCTTATCCTAATGGCCCTCTGTAGTGGTGTGCATCCGGACACTAAATTTGCTAGAAGGTTGACGAAAGAAAAACCAGCTACTCTACCCGATTTCTTCCATGAAGCCGGGAAATACATGAGGCTTGAGGATGCTGCCGTTGAGGGGCAGTCAGGACAGCAAAATAAGGCAACTCACAGCAACGCCCCCGATGTGGCAAGGGACGTTCGAAGAAATGATTCCAGAGACAATGCTGGGGGCAAGAAGGGAGAAAAGCGCCTATATCGGCCTGGGCCGAGATTCGACACTTACACTCCTTTGAACGAGACCGTCGAAAATATCTTCCTTGCCACCCAAGGCGAAGTTAGATACAAACGCCCACCATACAAAAAGGAATCAGATAACGCGCAGAAATCTGGAAAGTTCTGCCGCTTCCACGAATCTCACGGGCATGATAACAATGAATGCCATCATCTCCGGGATCTGATTGAGGAACACATCAGAAGGAAGAAACTGGAACGTTATGTAAAAAGTCAGGACAGGACTCCAGCTCCTGCCAATGAAAACCCAAGGCTACCCTCACCGGACACCGGCAGAGGAAACCGCAATGCTAGCAGCTCTAGTCAAGAGAAAATAGTGGTCCATACCATCTCAGGAGGACCGCACATCACGGACAGAAGCTGGAAAGAGATGGAAAGGTATGGAAAGTCGCTTAGAGACAATAAAGACTGTGTCAATTCGGTTATAGAAGAATGCCACCCGAAGCGGAAAGAAAGTAATGACATCACATTCGGTAAGCGTGACCTAGAAGGAAGGCAGTACCCTCACATGGATCCCATGGTCATCTCTGCCCGACTTGGTCCCGCCGAAGTTTACCGAATCCTGGTAGACACTGGAAGCTCAGTAAACATCCTGTTCAAACACGCATTCGACAAAATGAAGCTATCAATGAAGGATGTATCTCCTTGCAATAAACCACTACACGGTTTCACTGGGGATGCTAAGATGCCCCTCGGGCAACTGGACCTCTTTGTTGAGATTGGAAGCCATCCCCGCTCCATTGTACGGAAGCAGACGTTCGTGCTAATAGAAAACCATTCGGCCTACAACGCCTTCTTAGGAAGACCAGCCTTGTCTGACTTCCAAATTGTCCTAGCCCCATGGTGCCTAAAGATAAAATTTCCAACGGACAATGGAATAGGGGAAGTAGAAGGAGACCAGGACATTGCTCGAGACTGCTATGTGACTGAACTTCGCAACAACCACATGAAGGATAAAGGGAAGGGTGTAGAGATTGCCCTCTGCACGAAAAGTCTAGAAGCATAGCAACTAAAGAAAGCCCCTCCTCTTCGATATACCAGCGACCCTTTCAATGAATTAGACCCTAGGGACAAAGAGGAGGAGGCCACCGCCGAGCTTGCAGAGGCTATGGAGTTTATATCTGTAAACAAGCACGACTCAAGTAGACTATTGAAAATTGGGTCCCAACTAAAAGCCGAATTGAAGGAACAACTCATCGATTTTCTCCGCCATAACTTGGATGTATTCGCATGGTCACACACTGACATGACCGGAATCTCCCCTGACATAGCATGCCACGTATTAAACATTGATCCTACCAGGGCGCCCGTAAAACAAAGAAAGAGAAGTATGGGGGCAGAACGATCAGCAGCCCTCGATGAAGAAGTAAAGAATCTACTCGCCAATGACTTCATACGAGAAGCTATCTACCCGGAATGGATCGCCAACCCGATACTGGTAAAGAAGGCTAATGGGAAGTGGCGAACCTGCATTGACTTTTCCAACCTAAACGACGCCTGCCCAAAGGATTGCTTCCCACTTCCCCGAATCGACCAACTTGTAGACAGCACAGTCGGGCACGAGCTCCTATCTTTTATGGACGCATACTCAGGATATAACCAAATTCCTATGCATGCTCCCGACCAAGACCACACTAGTTTCGTCACCGACCGGGGTTTATACTGCTATAAGGTAATGCCTTTCGGACTTAAAAATGCAGGAGCCACCTACCAGCGCCTCGTCAACAAGATGTTTGCAGGGCTAATAGGACAAACTATGGAAGTATATGTGGATGACATGCTGGTAAAGTCAAGAAAAGCCAAAGATCACGTAAGCCACCTAGGCGAGATGTTCCAGGTACTTCGACAATATGGAATGAAGTTGAATCCACTAAAGTGCTCCTTCGGAGTGTCATCAGGAAAGTTCTTAGGATTCATCGTACATGCCAGAGGGATTGAAGCAAACCCTGAACAAGTCCGAGCGCTAAGGGATATCAAGATACCTTCCACTCGGAAGGAAATGCAAAGTTTGAATGGAAAAGTAGCCGCCCTAAGCCGATTCATCTCCAAGGCAACAGACAAGTGCGTTCCCTTTTTCGAAGTTCTAAAGAAAGACAAAGGAAAGTTCGAATGGACTGACGAATGCTTAACCGCTTTCCTTAACTTAATCGAACACCTCCAGAAACCACCGGTACTCTCGACTCCAAGCGAAGGCGAAGAATTATACCTATACCTTGCTGTGTCATCTCATGCCCTAAGCGCTGCCTTGGTAAAGGAAGACAACCGCATGCAGCGGCCAGTTTACTTCGTCAGCAAGAGGTTTACTGGGGCAGAAGTCAGATATCCTAAACTCGAGAAGCTAGCATACTATTTACTAATCACATCACGGAAATTGCGTCACTACTCCCAGTCTCATTCCATCAAAGTTCTGACCGATCAACCACTGAGGCAGGTACTCCATCGTCCCGACACTTCTGGGCGACTACTTAAATGGTGCATTGAATTAAGTCATTATGATATAACATATCACCCTCGCACCGCCATCAAGGGACAAGCCATGGCTGATTTCATTGCAGAATTCACTACCAACGAAGATAAGGAGCAATTGGAAATAGCAAAAGACATCAAGTGGAATCTCTTTGTGGATGGCGCATCGAACGAACAAGGCTCGGGGGCAGGTGTGGTAATAATCACTCCCAGGGGGAATAAGCTGCACTATGCTATAAGGTTGGAGTTCGCTGCC
The DNA here is from genome assembly GCA_030737815.1 of Allium fistulosum. NCBI lineage: Eukaryota > Viridiplantae > Streptophyta > Magnoliopsida > Asparagales > Amaryllidaceae > Allium > Allium fistulosum. The sequence continues at coordinate 1,005,878,504 of CM060905.1, forward strand.
ACCAACAACGATGCAGAATATGAAGCGGTGATAGCTGGATTAGAACTTGCCATAGAAATCGGAGCCAATTCTTTGTGTCTTCATAGCGATTCTCAACTTATTGTTAACCAGATACTAGGAGAATTCCAAGCTCGAGAAGAACGACTCATAGCATATCTAAAGAAGACCAATTTACTTCTCAGCCGATTGGACCACTACCTAGTCAAACACATCCCTCAGGAAGATAACCAAGAGGCCGACGAATTGGAAAAGCAAGCAAGTGTGAGAGACATCGCCATCTTCGGGGCAGTAACCATCTCGAAGCAACTGGCCCCAAGTTTTGAGCAAGTGAATCTGATAGCTACAACCGAAGAAGCAACTTGGATGACTCCCATCCGAGACTACCTACAAAGCGGCACGCTACCCAATGGGCGTAACGAAGTCAAGAAAATCTTGAGGAAAGCATCCCGCTACACAATACAAGAAGACGTCCTCTATCGGCGCGGATTCTCTAACCCGTTATTAAGGTGTGTCGCTGGGAGGGAAGCCAAGGAAATCTTATCTAACATCCATCAGGGAAGCTGTGGAGATCATACCGGAGGGCAAACTTTAGCTAAGAAGACACTCCGATATGGATATTTCTGGCCTACCTTAAGCAAGGACGCCTTAGATTTCGTCAAAAAGTGTGATAGATGCCAGAAGTTTGCTAAGATTCCGCGGCTACCAACAACTGAAATTACTCAAATGACCAGCCCTTGGCCCTTCGCAATATGGGGAATCGACTTAATTGGCGAACTGCCAATGGGCCGAGGCGGGGCCAAATATGCTATAGTGGCAGTCGACTATTTCACCAAATGGGCGGAAGCGGAACCTTTGAATAAAGTATCTTTAACAAAAGTTATCAACTTCTTGATCAAAAATGTTCTGTGCAGGTACGGAGTCCCACTCAAAATCATATCAGACAATGGACTTCAATTTGACAGCGAGGAATTCGCCAACTGGTGCCAAGAACACGGAATTCACAAAAGCTTCTCATCCGTAGCGTATCCCCAGGAAAACGGACAAGTCGAAGCAGTCAACAAAATTCTGAAAACTCTAATAAAAAAGAAGCTCGAAAAGTCAAAGGGCGCTTGGGTGGATGAACTCCCTACGGCACTATGGGCATATCGCACATCTTTCAGAACATCGACGGGGCACACTCCTTTCTCTTTGGCATACGGATCAGAGGCTATGCTCCTAGTTGAAACCTTTGTGCCTTCCCACTGTAGGATCCACTATAACCCAGAAGAGAACGAAGAACTCCTTCACATGTCTTTGGATCTAGTTGAGGAGAGAAGAAATGATGCAATCCTTAAAGCAGCAACCCACAAACAGAAAGTGGCGGCACAATACAACTCCAAAGTCAAGCATCGTACCTTAGAAGAAGGGGATCTTGTCCTCAAGCGAATCTTCACTCGCCCTGGAGCACTAGACCTAATCTGGGATGGACCATATGTAATCCATACAGATCTCCACAACGGAGCTTATATTTTGTCAACAGTGGACGGAGAGGTGTTCCAGAGGGCATGGAACATCCAACACCTCCGTCGATACTTTTCTTAACTTGTATTGCCCATATGAAGTGAATTAACAAAGAGAATCAGTGGACGTAGGCATTTTCGTGCCGAACCACTTTAAAAAACCTTGTCTTTTTTTTTTTTAACTTGTTCCTTTATATCTTGGCTGCTTGTTAACTTTATCCTTTTCTGTTGGACAAAATCCTGTGCCTACAGCATTTCAATTCGAGGCACTCCACAGCACAACTTCATCTGGACAAGACCTAACAGGTACTATGCGAATCTATGCCCTCGCCAATGAGACACTTTCACTCTAGCATCCCTCTGCTGCGGGTTAACTCATTGCTCGCGACGGCCCTTAAAGCCAACTGTAATGAGCCGATTATAAGCCACCGAGAAGGCCGACTATAGCCGAGGCAGCTCATTACGGCGTTCGGCTCGCCGGCAACTGTGAACCGATTATAAGCCCCAACATAAGGTGTGGCCAGCCAGGGGCAGTTCATGGTTGACGATCGGCACCCACGCTAGCCGGCCACAGTAAATCGAATAATACCCACGATTACGGGCCATAATGGCCCGGGTAGTTACTGTGCGCGATCTCGGCTCCGATGTGTCTTAAGTACGGCTGTGGTAAAAAAGAATTAACTCCCCGCGGAGGCGTAAGATGGGTGACAAATGTCTCCAAGACCCACAGCTAGGGAAAGTGACTACAAAGCCCGTTTGCCATGAACTTAAGCACATCGAAGGCCTTCCGTGATTGGAAGTTTTACTATTTCACATATTTCAATTTTACTTAAGAAACTTTTCTCCTATCCTCTGTAACAATCCCTGAAGTGCAGGACACAAAACAGGAGACACTCACTAATAGAAGCGGATACTCATAGCAAATTACTGGACTGCATCCCTTACTCGATCACACAAGATATTCAAAGTTGCCATCTACAAGCAAAATATAAGGGGCGGTATTTCCTTCTTTCATATATGCCTATAATTTGTTCACACCTCACGCTAACACTGCAAGTCATGAAATTATGTTTTAAACAAGAACCTGACACCAAACACAATTTAATTACAAGAATATGCATAGCTATATTTCTTAGGCAACATGTCAAAATAGCAAAAACATTCAAAAGACGACAAGATCAGCTTAAGTTAAAGGATTGCACATCAAGAATAAAGCTATTTATTACAAGTAGCAAGAATTACAACCTAAAAGTTACTCTACTGTTTTAAGACTAACATATACTGCCATGTCAAATCCACAAAAAGAATTCTCCAGGTCTAATCAGGGAGCCGGCTGCGTTGGAGTCTTGTCCTTGTCCTGTTGCCCACTTGTCCGGTCAGAAAAAGAAATCATTAGTGATAAGCAACAGAGTTAACAAAAGAAGAAACTAATGAAGTAGAGATTACCAGCAACTTCCCCTTGATCGTCTTGGTAATCATCCCCTACTTCCACACCTGCCTCCTTAACAGCGAACAACCGCATCCCCTCTTTCACCGCTGTCTTCTCCTCCTTGGTAAACTGAGCGGTGACCACATCCATCCTAAAAGCCGCTCCACCCTCCTTATCCGCCTCAGCCTTGGCCTCCTCTAGAGCCTTGAGGTAAATCCTAGCCATAACCCGGGGGTAGTCGTCCATCCAAGATAAGCTGCCCTGCTTCCAAGTGCGAAAGTACATGTCCTGCAGCATATCGTCCATCATCCCCTCATTTTCCTCAAACTCCCTCATACGGGCCTCAGAAACCGATAGCCTTGCAATGGCAGCATCCCTTTCCAGTTGGTATCGCAAGCAGTCAGCCTGAAGGGACCTCCTCATCACCTCTATCTCCTCCTTTAGCCTGACCTGAGTAAGCTCTACGGCTTCAAGCTTCCCCGACAGCTCCTCTACCTGCTCAAGATCCGCCCTCCGAACCTCGTCCACTGTCGAGATGGCCATATTTATCTGCTCCTTGCAAGCAGCCTCCATCTTCCGCAATTCCGCCTTACTGGCCTCCTCCATAGTCTTCCTCAACCGCCCGGAGGCAGCCTTATGCTGGGAAATCTGAATGGCCTGATCAGCAAGCTGTTTGGCTTGATCCGAAACCATCAATCGTAGTCGGATGTTGGTAGTCCCAATCTCCTCTCCAGCCTTAACCAGCCGGGCATGATGCCCCATCAGCTTCCTAGTCTCCTCCGCCACCCGCTCAATATTAGCCTTGGCCTCGTCTCCCATGGTAATTACCCGAGTGGTAAGTAAATCGAGATCTAAGGACTTAGCCTCATCAAGCACCCGTACCATGGGATTGCGGGGAAGAAGGTGCTCACCGGTAACCTCATCAAAGGTAATATCATGAGAACCTGGATCCAGATCAGGGTGACCCGCAAATGGATTACGAGCCAAATCAGGACGATCAATCTGCGTAACGGTAGGATTTTCAGACAGGTGCGGAGAGAGTGCGAACTCAGTATCCTCCTCTGTGATATCATGAAGGGGCTGAATTGGGGGCTGGGGACCGAGTGAAGGTTCGGATAAGGGATGACTCCTCTTTCTCTTCTGAATACCCTCTTCAATAACCCCGAGAAGAGGACGGTAGTCGACTACATCCCCGGAACGGTGGGTCGGAGTCTTCGGCTTGGCGGATGCTTTGGAGAGCTTGTATTGTTCAAGCCTGTGCCGAATATCTGAGGCCTTGGCCGTTTTACCTGCTCCTGATATAAAGAACAAGTGTCACAAGCTTACATTGATCCATAATTCAAGAAACGCGGTAAATTAAAAGTTAAAAGAAGAAAGGAAACACATCTGTTATACAAACCCTGGGGAGGAGTAGGATACTGCAATGAGTCCTGGATTTCATTCTAGGACGGGAGCGGATCATAAAATATTCCTAAGTCCCTATCATAAATGGAGCCTACAGGAGTCAAAAGTTCACCTTGAGTTGTCAGAGCCACCTTCGCTGGAGTAGTCTGAGAAGATTCGCTTGCACCGGTCCCGACCTTGTCGGCTTTCCCGGATTTCTCTACCAAAGCCGTTTCTCCGTCCAGCCCCTCAAAAGCCTGACGAAATGCATCATCCGTCCACTCCTGAATCTCGCCTGCCTGCCCAGGGAGCAAGGCCCCGATGCCATCGCCACCATCATCACCTTCCCGACCATCTCCACCCTTACCTCTTTCCTCCTCTACGTCTTCCTCCCCCTGGGTAAGTGGACAATTGCTGGGGGAAGGACCGTCCGACTTCTTAAGTTTCTTACCTCCGACAGCTGGAGGTTTCGTGAAAGGTTTCCTCTTGCCACTCTCTACCGTGACCCCTCCCTTAGCCTGAGCAGCCGCCCTCTCCTCCGCCGTTTCCCTCTGCTTGACTACTGACTGCTGTGGAAGGATCAAGTTATACTCCAGAAGGGTCGCATTTCTGATCAGGTAGGCAGCTGATCTATCTCTCCTGGGGATAGCTTCTATCTCAGCCCCCGTCTGAACCAGGCGATCAGTCTCCACAACCGCAAAGCCACCTGTCGCTAGCAAAAATGAAAACGTATGAGAAGAAGCATCGCAACCAGAATGGAAATTATAAATAAAGCATCGACTTACATCCATAGGTGAAACGCCGAATAGAAACAGAGTCGTCCCTGACGAAGAACCACTCCTTCTTGAACATGCTGTACTTAGAATACAGATCCAAGACCGGCTTAAAGGTTATAGCTAACTCCAAGCTGATGTATGGGGACCCCTTCTTATAGCCCCTCAGATTATATAAGTACCGGATCTCCCGGTTGGAAGGAGCACGCCCATACTTCCAATTGAAGATGACGAAGAGGCTCACCAGTATAGTATAAGAGTTGGGTTGAAGCTGGAATGGGGCCACCTTTAGATATGTGAGGAAGCTGAGTACCCAAGCATTAAAAAGCGGGATGGCACCACACATACAGTGGTATCTGCTGTAGGCAAAGTACCCTTCGGGAGGGTCATATGGCATAACTTCTCTCCCTGGCAATAGCATGCGTGCCCTATCAATTCCGAAAGAACGGGAGATGACATCAAGTTGCTCTTCCTTGAGGGAGCTAGGAAAGCAATCGGGCGGGGAATTCAGAAGCTCCTGAGGGCCGTACCCATCCACCAGTGATCTCGGGGCAGTTCCGTGACGTTCCGGTCCTGGCTAAGCAGGGGGCACTGCGGAAGACTCTCCTTCGCTCTGGGACTTCTTCTTATCCGATCGGGTTTCCACTCTTTGAGACATTTATCTGCAGACGCGAGAAAGTATATCGTTAAGACACGCAAACTATATAATCTAGAGTTTCACTAGTGATTCAGGTATAAAATTCCATCCGGTAGAGGGATCATTCAACACTCGGAATCTCCGAATTCATTCGGTAAATTCCAAGTGGAAGCTCATTCGGCATTCCCAAATATGAAAGTTCATTCGGTCACTCGGAAGTCCAAACGCACCGAGTTCATTCGGTATTCGAACCCTTTCTCCCATTCGGCAGTCCAACCCCATAAGTTCATTCGGCGGAGACAAACTCACCTGGATCGACAGTTAAGTATGACTTGGTATTCAGTTGATTCGGTCAACCTCAATTCTGCACCTAGTTGGTTCGGCTATCTCACTCAGTAAGGAAGGACGAAGGCTTAACGCCTCTACTTATAGGCAAATGAAGGATACCGGACCAACTGGACCGGCACTCAGGAGCCGAATGAAGATGACCAAGAAACAAAGTAGGTCGTCTGCCAACATACACCCCACTTTGGGGGGCAAGGGTTAGGCGAATCCTCACCATCGGATCAGAACAGCCGGACCAAGACATCTCCAAACCAAAGCCAGACCAAGTCATCTCCAAACCAATGCCGAACCAACTCAATTCCAACTCCATGAATCAAAGTCCTCCCGGTCCAAGCAATGCCGAACCAACCACTTACCCAAGCAATGCCGAACAAACCACTTACCCAAGTCCTGCCGAACCAACCACTTACCCAAGCAATGTCGAACCAACCACTTACCCAAGTCCTGCCGAACCAACCACTTACCCAAGTCCTGTCGGACCAATCCACTGCCGGACCAATCTACTGCCGGACCAATTTTCTCCCCACCACAACCGGACCAAGTCGTCTCCATACTAACATTCAACTCCTACCGCCGAACCAAGGGAGGCCGAACCAAGACGCGCCAGGCCAGATTACGTCTGCCCAGGCCCGCCAGCTGCTATATACCTTCAAGACCCCTACCCCCAGCCTCACTCTATAAATAGAGGGGCAGGGGTACAACAATGGGGGATAAGTTTGAGAGCTCAAGCACGGAGAGAACTTTCAAACAACTTTCTTTTACTTATATCAAAGCTTTGTACTTGTAATCAAAAGAAGAGAAGAGAAATAACATATAAAGTGGACGTAGGCACATTCTGGCTAAACCACTATAAATTTGCGTGTCTTTTTACAGTTTAGTCCCTGCTTTTCATATATTTGCATAAATCAACCAAATCACTAAGAACAACATAAGATCTATTAAATCATACAACTTTGAGGTGTTTGTCCATTTTTTGTGCAAACACTGTGGAAATATGGAATGAAGCTCGAACTGCTAAAATGCTCATTCGGAGTCACGTCAGGGAAGTACTTGGGTTTTATTGTAAATTAAAGAGGAATTGAGGCCAATCCAGAGAAAACCGAAGCCTCGAGGAATATGGAGGCCCTAAAGATGATTAAGGAGGTTCAACGTCTGAACGGGAAAGTAACCGCGTTGAGTGGATTCTTCTCAAAGGCTACTGACAAATGCATACTGTTCTCTGATGTCCTCAATGTCAGGAAGAGAAACTTTGCTTGGATGCAAGAATTCCTTCCAAGCATTGGTCGAGCACCTGGAAAAGCCATATATCTTATCAAAGCCTTTGAAAGGAGAAGATTTATTCATTTATCTTACAGTATCTATTCATGCTTTGAGTGTTGCCCTCGTTCAAGAAGAAACTAGAATCCCAAGGCTGGTATATTACGTAAGAAAATGATTATCTAGAGAAGAAAGAAACTATCCAAAGCTGGAAAAGATGGCATATTGATTATTGATTGCATCAAGGAAGCTCCATCCATACTTCCAACTCATCCCATCAAGGTGTTGATTGATCATCCCCTATGATAGGTCCTACAACGACTTGAGACTTTTAGGAGATTATTAAAGTGGAATATCGAACTAAGTCAGTATGGTATATTGTATCATCCTAGGAGGGTGATACAAGGCCAAACCTTGGCCGATTTCATCATTGAATTCACTTTTTGAGATGATGAAAGGGAAGATGTTGCAGAGCGGAGTGCTTAATGGAATCGGTATATGAACGGAGTGTCCAACGAACATTGCTTGGGGGCAGGATAGTTTTGGTAACCCCCAAGGAACGATCTGTTTATTAATCCTTGAAATTTGAGTTCCCCACAACAAACAATGAGGTTGAGTTTGAAGTGCTAATTACATGACTCAAGGTCCCAAAGGAATTAGGAGTCAAGATCTTACACATATGCAGTGACTCTTAGTTGGTAGTCTGCTTGGTAAGGAAGGAATTCCAAGCAAAGGGCGCTAGGTTGGCCCCTTATTTGATGAGGTTCTGGAACTGCTCAATGATTTTGAGTATTACACGATAAGGCACATTTCAAGGGAGGAAAACATGAAAGCCAATTTCCTAGCCAATTTGGCTAGATCCGGGGATGCAAAACTCATGGGTTTAGTTCTAGTAGAAGTACAATCAACTCCGAGCATCAATAAGATGGATGTTGATTAGATCTTGGAGGCTGAACCTAGAAAAGAATCATGAATGACTTGGATTAAGGAGTACTTACTAAACGGAACCTTTCCGTATCAGAGGAGCGAAGGAAATTATCGTGCCTAGTGCCAGGCTCCATGATTTATTGTCTAGGATGGGCTACTATATAGAAGAGGTTTCTCTGTACCCCTGCTTCCGTGTGCCACCCACGAAGATGCCAAAAAGGTCCTTGTGGATGTGCATGAAGGAGCCTATAGGGACCACACCAGAATGTTCTTTGTCATCAATACTTTTGGTCGACCATTAATAAAGGTGCAGTTGATTACACCAGAGGGTGCGATCGGTGCTAGAGATTTGCCAAAATTCCTAGAGCCCCGCCTATGGGGATTACACAAATGGTCAACACATGGCCGTTTGTGGTATGGGGAATTGATATTATCAATGTGTTGCCGATGTCAAAAGGTAGGGCAAAGTGTGATGTTGTTGCAGTTGATTATTTCACAATGTGGGCCGAGGAGGAACCACTTGCTAATTACCATGAAAAGGTGATCAACTTCGTAGTGAAGTAACATTATATGTCATTTTGGGATCCCAAAAGTGATCATTTCCAACATAGGAACACAATTCGACAGTGCGAAATTCAAGAACTTTTGCACCAAGTATTGGATGGAGAAAAGATTCTTTACAGTAGCGCATCCATAAGCAAGTGAATAGGTGGAAGTAGTTAATAAAATCATCAAGTCCATTTTGAAAAAGCATTTGACAAAGGCCAAAGGCAAGTGGGTCGATTAATTACCACTGGTACTTTGGGCCTATCGAATGACTCACTAATCCACGATTGGTCACACTCCATTTGCTTTGGCATACGGGTCAGAGGCCATGATTCTAATTAAATTGGAAATGAAATCTCAATGGAAGAGCCACTATGATCCTAATAAGAACGAGGACCTCCCGCCCAAGTACCTAAACATAATTGATGAGAAGCATGATGAGGTTGATTTTAGAGTTGCTGCTCATCGGAAGCGAGTAGCTCGATATAACAACACAATGGTCAGAAACCAGACCTTCGAGATCTGCGATCTCATTCTCAAACGAATCTTTCCTGGTACGGTGAATATGGGCTCGACTTAGGAAGGTCCGTATGCTATCAAACACAAGCTAGGAGATGGAACATTCAAGCTAGCGACTACAGATAGAATTTCACTTCCGAAGGCATGTAATAGCGAACATTTAAGGCGCTATTTTGTCCAAGAGAAGACGGGACAACTTGATGATGTCAGAATGACTCTGAACTCAACCAAGAGGGGCTAAAGCAACGAATGAGTTTGACTAAACCAAGAGACAAGCATCCGTCCGGTCCAACCAGTAGCTAAATACAACCAGCAAGTAAATCGTCATTAAAAGAGAGCGACATGCAGCAAGACTACACGAACAACATCGATACAAGGCAATGAAAGCATTCCAGGCATCAAAGTCCAGAAATAGTCTAAGTGCATGGATCGCTAGTGATCCACACACTATGCATCGCCAGCGATCCATTGGGTCCCTATGGCACGTAGGAGCAAAGAAGGCTTAGAGGACAAAGTGCAAAATATGCCAAGTGTATGGATCACTTGGATCGCCAGCGATCCATACTTGATCTTGGAATCATGGGGACCTAAGCAAGGCGAAGAAGGGAAAAAGGAGCTAAGTGATTGGCTCGCATGCGAGCTAAATCTATGGATCGCTAGCGATCCATGGTTTTGGCTCGGGTCGCGAGCCAAGCTTCGTTGGATCCTTCTATGTCCATCTGCAAGCAATTGGCGAATAGGCTTGGCCCCGAGCTCTCCGATCTCTAGAAATACCATCCTAATTTCAACATAAACAGGATCTTCTCCGGACTGGTGGCTGAAGCTCTACTGGGAACTTTCTTCACTCTCCACCTCCCCCACAACAATCTTCAATGGAATTCACTGTGATTCTCTAGTGGATTCTAACCTTGGAGATTCAATCTAGCAAAGGACAATCAAGTACCTTGTAATCAAACACTTCTTGTAGTAGTAACCAGTCTATAATAAAACTATAAAGTGGACGTAGGCTTCATTAAAAGCCGAACCATTATAAAAATCTTCTTGTCTTCTTTCCCTTACTGCTTTTTTCTATATCTATTATCTCTATTATTGCTCTGTGAGAACAGGGTTGGTGCTTTCACACTCATACCAGGGTGTTGATCCATTTTTTGGGTTAACATTTTGGTGCTTTCACTGAGAACACAACTTTGGGTTCAGATCTAGCTATCTACTTTGGATCCCATAGGTCCAGAAGTTAGATCCCCAATCATTGCTTGAAAGATCTACCGCTTGGAATCAAAGGCTCTTGGAGGAAGAAGAACTGCCTCTGGAAGGTCCATAGGAGCAGTGATAGCTGGAGAAGATGTTAATCCTCAACATACTGAAGAAAATGGCGCTAACTTAGGAAATCAGGCGCCAATATCCTCCAGTTAGCACGAAGTCGCCACTAGGGATGAGTTGAATAAGATGATTGACGAGATCAACCAAAGAATGGAAAGTAGTCAAAAGGCCCCGATGGAGAAGCTTAATGCACTTCTTACCCTACAGATAAATCCTGCTCCAAGAACAATGTCTGAACCCATAGCTGCTATAGAACAAGAAAATTCTTCCGTTTATGGTCTAAACAGAAGAAATGAAAAACAGTCGCAAAAAAGGGTAACAACAGGGACCATGGGACACAACATGGAAGGAAATATGAATACCCTGCTCGCCGCAAGGTAATCTATTCTGAACTTGAATCAAGGGGCGAAGACCCCGCAAGAAGATATAACTATGGACCTCTCCGACTCGAAAGTTGGAGAACAAGAGAACCAGTTGGAAGAGAATGTCAATGCATTTGATGATGCTAGGAACGTCCAAGATGCCCCAATCATGCCAGTTGCAAGCCAACGGGATCCCACGGGAGTGGCTTTCCCAAAGACAGTAGAGCCTAGGCTTTAACCCACACGCCAAGATCGTTTGCAAAGCAAAACACTTGGTGCAGTGACCGACTGCCATCCCAGGACTACCGGATATCAGAGGCGTACATAGCAGACATGGTCAAACGATTAATAGACGAGAGTAAAAATATGAGAGATGATGAATGGGGACCTATCCCAAGTCGAACTCCCTTTATCGATGAAATCTTGAATGAGAAATATCCAGAAAAATTCACATGCCAACTATCCCATCCTATGATGGGACGAAGGACCCAAAACCCCATTTATACAAGTATAGTTGGTATATAGACGGAGCCAACACTTCAGAGGCTATTCGGTGCTGATGTTTTCCCATCTTTCTAAAAGGAGTTGCATCTATGTGGTTCACCAGGCTTCTGCCAAGATCTATCTCTACCTTTTACCAACTAGCAACAAGATTCCTTGACCTATTCAGACTCCATACCGCGCAACCAACATATGTTATGTCCATATCCGGATTGGTCTAGGGACGCAATGAATTGCTAGAATCTTTCATGAACCGGTTTAAAACTGCAGTGGTGGAATAAGCAAACCCAACGAGGATATGATTTTTATGGCGTTAGTCCGTGCCATTCACCTGAAGACTAAATTCGAATAGTGGATTAAGATGAAGCAACCTACGACGAGGAAAGAATTCAATCGTAAAGTAAGTTAGTACTTAAGATTGGAGGAAGCGCAGGAGCTGTAACGAAAGTCTACTGGTGTACAACCAATGAACATCGAATAAAGCGATGTAGCGATGAATCAAAACGCGCATGCTTCCAGAACTGATGAAGGAGCCATAGGAAAAGATGGAAATAAAAAGAGGAAAAATCAGAACTCCAATAAAAGGAATGGTAATGGCAGCAAAAAAAGGCTAAAAAGGTTCAAGCCTGAAGACTATACCCCTCTAAACGACACTCCGAAAAATATCTATCTCACGACACAGGGGACTGAGGAATACAAGAAGCCCCCTGGGAAGGAAGCAACTGAGCAGCAAAAACGCTTAGGAAAGTTCTGCTGCTTCCACGAAACTCATGGTCATAACACAAACGAATGCCGCCATCTGAAGAATCTCATTGAAGAGTTGATCCGGAAAAACAAACTCCAGTAGTACATGAGAAATTCACAGAACACCAATCAAACCACAACTCCTTAGCCTCCTAAAGAACGAAGGAATCAGGCCGGAACTAGTGAAGAAGGGTCCAAACGAACAATCCAAAGACTTATTATTGGAACAATATCTGGGGCACCACACCCCACGCAAAGAAGTTGGGGGGAGATAGAGCGGTATGCAAGTTCGTTGAAACATGCTCCAAAGGAATCATGTCTCGCAATAGAAGATGAAACCCCAGCCAAACTATAGAAAATCTTGGTTGACGACATAGTGTTCCAAAATCGGGACACCAAAGGGATCAAAGCCCCGACTCTCGATCCAATGATGGTAATAGTGGGAATCGGTCCCGCTGTTGTTCGATGAGTGTTGGTCAATAGTGGTAGCTCTATTAATATACTTTTCAAATGTACTTTTGATCAAATGAAAATCAGTATGAAAAGCATGTCTGCATGCCAAACGAAGATCCAAGGGTTCAGTGGCGAACCCAAGCAACCTTTGGGAACAATCAACCTGCCAGTGGAACTTGGAGAGGGTAATCGAAGAGTCGCCCTCATTCAGACTTTCGTGATCGTGGATGAAATGTCCGCATATAAGGCCTTCTTGGGATGGCCTGCTCTAGCAGATTTCAAAATAGCTCCGATCTAATGGTGTCTAACCATGAAGTTCCCTACTGGAATCGGAGTGGTGAAAGGAGATCAGTGCGCAGCCAGAGAATGTTACATCGCAGAGTTATGTGAATCCAGAAGAAGGGAGAAAGGGAAAGATGTGGGGAGAACGCTCCACATCCGTGAACCGTCTGAATAGCAACTATAGAGCCGCTCTTGGCTTGAGGACCATAGCCGATTTGACAAGCTTTTGGACCTTAGAAAGAAGAGTTCAGCGGAGGAGCGGGCAGCACCGACATAATCTACAATGTCTGTCCCGGTCGATATGGACGACCCAACTAAAGTCTCGAAAATTGGATCGCACCTTGGAAACAAGATGCGTTTGGAGCTTACTAAATTTCTTTGCGCCAACTTGGATGTGTTCGCATGGACGCATTCCAATATGTATGGGGTGTCACCAGAAATTGCATGCCATGCACTCAACATCGACCACAAGTTCACACCAGTAAAGCAAAAGAGGTGCAGCCTGGGCCCTGAATGGTCCAATGTGTTAAGAGAAGAGGTGGCCAAGTTAATGGCCAACGGTTTTATCCGTGATGCAGCTTATCCTGAATGGGTATCTAACCCTGTGTCAGTCAAAAAGTCCAATGGAAAATAGCGAAACTGTATCGATTACTCAGACTTAAACAAAACTTGCCCAAAGGACAGCTTTCCTCTCCCCAGAATAGACCATCTTGTAGATGGAACAGCAGGACATGAGCTGCTATCATTCATGGATGCATACCCCGGGTACAACAAAATCATGATGCATGAACCTGATCAAGAAAACACCAGCTTCATCACCGAACTAGGCCTATACTGCTACAGGGTAATGCCATTCGGCTTGAGAACGCCTGGGCAACTTATCAAAGGTTGGTAAATACCATGTTCAAGCGCCAAATCGGGAAAACTATGGAGGTTTATGTAGATGACATGTGGTCAAATCATGAGCAGCAACCAACCACCGGGATAATCTCGTTGAAATGTTCGAAATACTTCAAAAATACGGGATGAAACTCAATCTACTCAAATGTCACTTTGGGGTAGCTTCCGGAAAATTCTTAGGATTCATCGTAAGTGCCAGGGGCATTGAAGCAAATAAAAAAATAACGGCACTACGAGAAGTCCAAGCTCCGAAAAATAAGAGGGAACTGCAAATCCTGAATGGAAAGGTCATAGCACTAAGTAGATTTGTCTCGAAATCTACTAACAAATGAATACCATTCTTCGATGCACTGAAAAAAAGAAAGAAGAACTTCGAATGTAGTGAAGCTTGTCAAATAGTATTCGAAGAATTGCTGCGACACATGGAAGCTCCACCAATCCTATCAAAGCTTGTGGATGGAGAAGACCTTTTCATTTACTTAGCAATCTCACCTTATGCATTAAGCACCGCACTTGTGCATGAAGAAGCAAAAATCGAACGACCCGTGTATTATATTAGCAAGCGGTTCACCGGAGCCGAGAAAAATTACCCAAAACTAGAAAAACTAGCGTATTGCTTCTTGATCGTGCTTAGGAAGCGACGCCTATACTTTCAGGCTTATCCAATCAAAGTGTTGATGGACCAGCCCCTGAAGCAAGTGTTGTATAGGCCTGAAACTTCCGGACGACTTCTCAAGTGGAATATAGAACTGAGTCAATATGATATCACATACCATCCAAGGAAGGCCATCAACGGGCAAGCATTAGCAGACTTCATCGTCCAATTTACTACATAGGACGACGAGGAAGAAACACAGCTGGAAGTGGACACACAATGGAGGCTTTTTGTCAATGCCGCATCTAACAACCTCTGTTCGAGGGTAGGAGTGGTGCTTGAAACCCTCGAAGGACGAGCCATTTGCTACGCTTTGCGCTTGGAATTCCCTGCTACAAATAACGAAGCGGAATACGAAGCATGATAGCAGGACTAGAAGTTGTGAAAGTGCTCAAGATAAAATCTGTTCGCATCTACAGCGACTCCCAGCTAGTCGTCTGCCAAGTTATAGGGGAATACCAGGCTCGAAGCGAGAATCTTGCCCCGTACCTGTCTAAGGTGCAAGAGCTACTAAGCGACATCGAACACTACACCATACCTCACATTCCACAGGAGTAGAACACCAACGCGGATTATTTGGCTAAATTGGCAAGCTCCGGAGAATCTCAGTCATTGGGGTTAGTCCTAGTTGAAACTCTAATCACTCCAAGCATAGATGAAATGAATGTTGACTGGATCCTCGAGATCACCGTTGAACCAGATACATGGATGACACCGATAAAGGACTATCTACTTGTAGGGACACTTCCGACAGTTTGGAATTAATGGAAAAAGCTTCTCTGAAAGGCACCTCGATTCGTGATACAAGACGGAGCACTCTATCGAAGGGGATTTTCAACCCCCCTTCTTAGATGTGCGTCCGATGACAAAGCCCTACAAATCCTAATGGAAGTACACGAAGGCGAATGTGGAGACCACACTTGGGGGCAAACCCTTGCAAAAATGTTCTACGGTATGGGTAGTTCTAGCCAACAATAAACCACGACGCTGCAGACTATGCCAGAAAATGTGATCGCTGCAAAAGATTCAGCAAAATTAAAAGAATTCCTTCAATAGAACTAACGCAGATGGCCAGCCCATGGCTATTTGCAACATGGGCGATCGATTTGATCCGCGTCCTGCCAATAGCAAAAGGAGTGGCCAAATATGCTATAGTCGATGTTGATTATTTCACGAAATGGGCTGAAGCGGAACCGCTGGCCACCATAACCACAAAAAAAGTCATTAATTTTGTTACTAAAAGCATTATTTGCAGGTTTGGAGTGCCATAGAAAATCATCACTGACAATGGAATTAAATTCAAAAGCACCGAGTTCAAAGACTTCTGCAAACCCTTCCGGATTGAGAAGAGTTTCTCCGCAGTAGCTCATTCGTAAGCAAACGGGCAAGTGGAAGCAATAAACAAGATCATCAAGTCCACTATCAAAAAGCGACTAACAAAGCAAAAGAAAACTGGGTTGATGAACTTCCACTTGCACTATGTGCATACAGACTAGCCACAAAGCGGCAACCGGCCACACTCCCTCCGCTCTGGCGTATGGCTCAGAAGCAGTGATTCCTATTGAATTAGAAGCCCCCCCGCACCGAAGGCAAAATTTTAATCAAAAGAAAAATGAGCAGCTCCTACTCGAATCGTATACATGATCGATGAAAGAAGAGAAGAAGCCAAGTTGAGAACCACTGCCCACCAAAAAAGGGTCGCACGATACTTCAACTCCAAAGTTCACAACCAAACCTTCGAATTGGAAAATCTTGTAATCAAGCGAGTCTACCACATTCCAGGGGCCTTCGGACCGAACTGGGAAGGACCATATGTCATCAATCAAAAGCTAAGGGACGAAACTTTCAAGCTAACAACCGTTGACAGACTCCAAATTCCCAGTGCATGGAATAGCGAATCACTCTGTCGTTACTTCATTTGAAAACTACCTTATGTATTATCTATTTTTCAGCAAATAAGCCATTCCGGGATGCCGGGGGCATTGTAAATAGGCAAAGGGCTGCCTTGCCGCCCTACTTTCCTTAATAAAATTTGATTCGCTTTCTGAACCAACAAAACTGTGTTCATAATATCTACCCGCTTGGTCGACGGAAGCAAATCGACTCAAACCATTGGATCGGAGGAACCCAGTCTTTGCCTTCTAAAAACCGGTGTTACCCCGGCAACATCGGGATGGCCAAAACAAACACGTCCCACGTTGCTCAAAGACAAGCAACAACGAGGAGTATGAAAAACCATGCCTTCAATAAGCCGCGCACTAACTCTTAAAAACTTACACTCCTCACGTTGCCCGAAGATAGGAAAAACCGAGGAGTACGAAAAGCCACGCATTTCATAAGCCATGCACTAATTTTCAAAATACCAACTCCTCACGTTACCTGAAGACAGGCGACACCGGAAGTATCAAAAGGCGTGCACCCCATAAGCCGCGCACCAACTTTACAACATGAGCTCCTCACGTTGCCTATAGATAGGCAACATCGAGGAGCACTAAAACCATTCCAGACCAATGCGTCGTATCAGTCCCAAATGCCGTGCATTTCATGGGTTGCGCATTAACTCCGGAGCTGTGAAGTGACGCTCCTAAAACGTAACCTCCTCACATTCCCCAAAGATAGGAAACACCGAGGAGCATCGCCATGAAATCAAGCCCCTAAAACATAAACTCCTCCTGAAGGTAGGAAACATCGTAGAGCGCCAGAACCATCCCGGATCGTTGGGATATTCCAATCCAAAAATCCACACATCCCAAAAACCACGCGCACTTTCCAGTCCCGGAATTGCCCCGGCAACACCAGGGAACTTATCCATACCAAAATAACAAGATTCAATCCACTCCCATTGATGGAAGCAATGGGTATGACTCCAACAAAATCGGAGTGCTACAAACTATAACACCAAACGTAAGGAATGTGTAACTGCCTACAATCAACTCATACGGTGTGCACGTGTCAAATATGTGTATGTTGCACGCTTACCAGAACATTGTAGAAAACATGGACTACCTGCTCAAGTCACAAAACTTCTAAAAGGAGAAAAATCGAGCTGTGATTTAGTTAAATTTCAAGTGTTAATATGTAGATTATTTAAGCCCTAAGTTACCGGTCATTTGTCAGTTGTTTGAAGTAAACAACCCTGTGAACTAGGGAGCATACACCGGCACTTAAATAAAATTACTTGAAAACAATAATTTCACAAGTTCTATTACTCCAAACAAAGAATTGTTACTCCAATAAAGAATTCTGGCAGTAATCACAGAACTGGATAAGTACAAACAAAACAAGCACAAGTGAACAGAACACATATGAACAGCCAAGTAATAGTACAGCCAAAATGTCAACAATGTATTGCTTGTCATTTTCTTTTATACAAGGTCAAAACGTGGGGACCGTACCTACACTACACCGGCCAACAAAAGTAAAATACAGACTCTATAACAAAAACACTAAGTGCAGACTCTGCACTTGAATAAAATGACTCAAAACGAATCAAAATCAGATCAATCACCACCCAAGCTTCTCGACGCTTCTTTCCGTCACTCCTATTTCTACCTCTTGTTCGGTGTTTCTGCTTTGCCTCGAGAGTGGTGTCGCTGCCAGTACTGTCAACAATGTCCTCAACACTAGTGTCGTCCTTCTGCTCAGCAACCTTCCCAGAAGATTCGCCTTTCGTTTTATGCTTCCGTGACTTGCGGGAGCTCTTAAAGGCCTTGATTGCTTCAACCTTCTCTTTTTTGACGGCAACCAGCTATTCTTGAGTTTTGAGTGGCTGCTCGGTCTGAACTTCCTGCTCCTTAGCTTCGGCCGCTGTTACGTCACCTTCCAAAGATATAGAAGGGTCATCCAAGCAATGAAGCACGGCGATCTTTTCAGATTCCAGCCCAGGGTGCGAGCCAGACGCAGACATGGAGACCGGAGTAGGAACGGAAACGAGCACGGAAGCAGTGGAAATAACAGCAGGTCCAGGCACCAAGGAAGCTGGCAGATCAATATGTAAGGTAGACGGACCTATAAGATCAAAAATGAAAGCATTAAATTCTTCCCGTTCTTGCGGCGTAAGCTGAAAGCTCCCGAACTCGGGGGAAACAAGAGGATTACCTGCACCAGAAGAATGACCAAGAATGTCAGCTTCGTATTCACCGCCTTAACCCTCCTTAGACGGATCTATAATCCGAGGGGAAGCCTCAAGCCTAAAACTTGTTGGAAGATCACGATGCTGCTACGATGGGTCGCCGGAACCAAAAATGAAAGGCTCCATAAGCGCTTTGGCAGCCGCAGTCGTAGCGGCATCGGCAGCTTTTTTCTCCCTCTTGATCCGCAAAATCTCTTGGCCCTCCAGCAACGCCTTCTTTGATTCTTCATTAAGGTAGGCGTTCTCTAACTCTCACTCGGAATAAATGTCACCGCTGTCACGAAATCGGGTCAAGATTTCTTCCAAGACCACAGCGAGAGTGCGTGGAAATTTTGGGCCTACGTAGCCGAGGCTCCCCTGATGCAATAGAGAATTGACATAAAAATTTAAGATGGTCTCGTCCATCTTTTCCATCTTCCTTTCGAAAGCATTTTGAAGCTCAAGATAATCCGCCCTGACGACGGCCTTTTTGACTTCGATGTGAGACTTTTTAGCGTTAAGCCGTGCAACCTAATCTTATAGCCAAGTGATTGTCTCAGCCTAGTTGAAGACGGTCTTATTGTGCCCCTCAACGATAAGATCATGATCGGAGATAGTTTTCTTCCGGGCTTCAATTGTTGTGCTGCAAGCAGCTACTTCCTCTTTTAATTTGGCCTCCTCGGCACGAGCCTTCTTTATTTCATCCCTATAGATGATCTCAATTCTCTCATGGGCCTTTTTTACTTCCTTCGACAAGTCGACGTTCCTTTTGCTTTCTCGCAGCACTGCTTATTTCTCCTCCTCCAGCTGTTTAATCCTGGCACCGCGTTCTATCAACGTTCTTTCAAAATCATCCTTCTCTGACTCAAAAGAGAGGATTTCCTAGTAGTTGTTGCGATTGGTATCTGCCAGCTGTTTACACAATTTTCCCCACCCTTCGGCCTATTCTAAATTGTGTTGGACAGCTTGAAGATGTGGCATGTAAGAATCTCTACGAACCGGACAGAGATCGCGATTAAACTTAACAGCCCTTAGAAACCACCCGAGGAGCGCCGCCTCAAGCTTGGGAGGACCGGATGGAAGAATATAGGCGGGTCTTCGGTAGGGACGTGAGGCACCGGGGGAAAAAACAAAAGAAGATGGCAGAATATAAGTTGAAGGCGAAACAGGGACATAAGTAATAGGGATTTCCTGACCCGTTGACGAGTGCGTCAGAGAAAAAGCTTGCTGTTCTGAAGAATGGGAATGGTGATCGAATTTTGACCTCTTTGATGGCTCCTCCCTCTCTTCGAAAATCCTCCTCTTCTCATACCTGCCTTTATATGACTGGCTCCTCTCTCTCTCTCATCATGGCGATGAGTTTCGGCCTCTAGATCTCCCCTTCTTCTGTACTCTTCCTCCATCTCTCGGGGCTGGCGATGGCCGAAAGAACGCTTAGACCAACGCTAGGAGTAAGTGAATTCCTCGAAGTCATTATAAAGGCCACGTCCTCTCATCATACCTGACATGAAGCATAAATAAAAGGTTTTAGAAATAGAAAATAGACATGGAAAGTGTGTGTACAACTGAGTGTGACCCTGGTGAAGCGTGTGATGTGTTTGGGAGGAGAGCCTAAAACGATTTCACAAACCGGATTGGGCAGGCGCCGCGAAAGGGATCAGACTAACTTTGGATACGACATGGCTCAAACGAACAGGCACCTCCTCAAATTTGAAATCTTCCCCCATAAGCGCATCGAAATCGACGTAAACATCACTCAAATCTCCAAACTCCGCACCAGCATCTTTGCTCAGAAAGCCCTGATGTCCCTTGATTCCTGGGGCATTGTCTTTATCACTTGTGTCTGGAGGCGGTGAGCTCGGAATAATGGGACTCATCCCCGGAATCTCATCACATGATTCAGAATCCCCATCATCGGATTCTGCATAGAAATCATCCCTAGAAGTGGACTCATCGCTACTACTCCCGATTTCCCCTCCTCTTTTTCTAACTCCACTGTGGCTTTGCCTTCCCTCTGTTTGAACGCTTCTTCTCCTTCTTCCGGAATCGAAGGAATTCCGACCATACGACTAACTCCGGTCGCAGCTACATCTCTTCCATCACGAGCCTCTTCTTCTGATTCTCCGGACAAGCCCTCTCTCTCTTGAGAAGCGCCTTCTTCAGAGCCGTGAGAAGAGGAAGTGGATCGTGTGCGAACCCTGGATCGAGAAGAAGAGGGGGCTTCAACTGGAATGGTGGACCTCGTCGGATGCAATAACCCATATCGGAGTAAGTTCTCGTCATTCAGCAAGACTTTAACAGACCTTTTATCAACATCGATAGCCTTCATAGTTTGAAAAATTTCATCAAGAGACAAGTCCCTGTTTGGCCTTGGGATAACTGCAAGAAATGCTAGACTTGTTAGAAGCCCCGCAACAACATGTTGGAACTCAATAAATAGGGAAAAGAACTTACCCCTGCCATCCACAGACGGTTAAACCCCTCGGGGCATCTGACGAAGAAATATTGGGTCTTGAACTTGGATAGGTTGCTTTGTAGCCACAATACGATTTCTCGATTCCTTTGAGCTTCGATTACGACCAAAGACGGACACTCATCCCTTCTCTTGAATGAAAGAAAGTACCGCAACTCGTCGAAGATCGGAGCATGGTTGAATGTGCCCATGAAAAGGACGTGCAAACAAGTTAGGATGGCATAGCCGTTGGATGAATCTGGAATAGGGAAACACCTAAATTCGAGAGAGTATCTTGCAAATAGTCATTAAAAGGGGGCATAGCTCCATTCAAACACATATACCAATGACAAGTGGAATATCCCAGGGGAGGCATGTGAGCAAACTCGTTCTTCTCTGGAAGGCACACATCCTCCTCTGGTATGCCATGCTGCACGCAGATATTATGTAGAACCTTAGTAGAAACCACGAAAGAAGCTCTCTCCGGCGGGTTGAGAAGAATCCTAAAACTAGGAGGAGCTCGTTCCAAGACCAGACCTACTGGGACCAACTGGCCATATTCAGCCTGTGAGATGGAAGGAGAAAGGGTGACGGATAATGACTCGGCTTCCGAAAGTGCTGGGCTTCCTCCACTTGACTTACGGCGCGAAGATGGATGCTTCATTCTAAATCAACAAAACTTGCATCCAAAATGGTCGATGATTCTATTCTAAACTAATAATTTCTCCTACAACACTTGAATTCCGGAGAGACATTGATTCGTGCCAACACAATGGATTTCAAGTATGTATAGGGATAAGTGCAGTGTGTTGTCTATAGAGGGTGACCTCGGTGTCCGAAACACTACAAACGCTCTATCCCGTGTAGATAGTTTGTTCGCAGTAGGAAAGGAAAAGGACTTCCTGTATTGTTTCTATTTGTTTTAACTTCCTCTACACTTACCCGTTATCGATCAACGATCGTTAATGGTTCCGTTGTCCGAAACGGCGTGGAAGATTCTTTTCATTATAGGAAAACGAGCGTGCAAAAAGCAAGTAAGATAAGTCCAAATTCTTCGGAAGAGCCAGAACCAATTTGCGATGTGTCGTGCAATATCAGCTATGGAACTTGGCACAAGTCAATTCTGGCTTAATGGACGAAGATAGCAAAACGTGTCAAGCACCGGGGCAAGACCCAAATGTCGTTCCGAAAGAAACTCAAGACCTGAATTACTATCTTCCTCCATTAAGCCGCAATCAACTCAAACTTCTCATGATAAACACCACAAAACGCAACCTCGCTATCGAATCATTAAATGAACGTTGTAATCGGAGAACCCACCTCGGATTAAAGACCTCAACGCAAAATTGGTAGAAGCTTTGAGATCGGCAAACTACAATGAATCAGTGGCGATCTAAGGGTTGGTCGTAGGCAAGCCAAAGCGCAAGCAAGACTATGGTTTTAGTCGGAGGAGGCTTGAGAAGGCAGCAGCGATGCTCCGGTGGTGGCGATGCAGAGGGAATAACGGCAGAAGGCTTGGGCAAGATCAGATCTTAGGAGGCGATGGATCGAGTCAATGAACCAAAGGCTAGAATCGTTGCTAGTGTTCAGATCACACGAAGGGAAGCTTGGGTCGTGGAGAAGTGGTGAGATAGCTCGCCTCAATTGCATAAATAGGAAATGAAAAATAGGAAAAAATATCCTAAGTACTCGGGTCGCTAGCGATCCATCAGTTATGGATGGCCAACGATACATAGGATTGCCCATCTCCGACTTCAAACTTGCACCGTGACATTTACCTGCAATTCCAAGGTATACCTGGAAGCCATGGAAAGAAATTTGATCTGTTATGACAAGCAGTAACCGTTGAGACCAAAACTGAGTGATCAACAGTGTGACCTAGCTCACGTCCGCAAAGCTCTAACATGATTACTTGGAATTCAACAAGCAGAGACTAAAAGCGATAACTTCCAGAGCATGCCTTGTTTCCAATGAAGACATACTCGGGAGGGGCAAATGTTATTCGAGTTTTTAACCCATCGGAACCAAGAGAAGACGGGACGACTTGATGAAGTCAGAATGACTCCAAACTCAACCAAGAGGGGCTAAAGTAACGACTAAGTTTAACTAAACCAAGAGACAAACATCCATCCAGTCCAACCAGCAGCTAAATACAGCCTGCAAGTAAATCATCATCAAAGCAGAGCGACGTGCAGCAAGACTACACGAACAACATGATACAAGGCAATGAAATCATTCCAGACATCAAAGTCTAGAAATTGTCTAATTGCATGGATCGCTAGCAATCCATACATTATGAATTACCAACGATCCATTGGGTCGCTTTGGCATATAGGAGAAAAGAAGGCTTAGGGGACAAAGTGCAAAATATGCAAAGTGTGCTAGCGATCCATACTCCATGGATCACCAGTGATCCATACTTGATCATGGAATCATGGGGACCTAAGTAAGGCGAAGAAGGGAAAAAGGAGCTAAGTGATTGGATCGCATGCGAGTTAAATCTATGGATAGCTAGCGATCTATAGTTTGGCTCGGGTCCTGAGCCAAGCTTCGTTGCATCCTCCTATGTCCATCTGAAAGCAATTGGCGAACAGGCCTGACCCAGAAGTTCTCTGATCTCTATAAATACTATCCTACCTGCAACATAAATGTGATCTTCTCCGGACCGGTGGCTGAAGCTCTACTGGAAACTTTCTTCACTCTCCACCTCCCTCACGACAATCTCCAAAGGAATTCACTGTGATTCTCTAGTGGATTCTAACTTTGGAGATTCAATCTAGCTAAGAACAATCAAGAGCCTTGTAATCAAAAAATTCTTGTAACAACAATCAGTCTATAATAAAACTATAAAGTGGACGTAGGCTTCATTAACAGCCGAACCACTATAAAAATTTTCTTGTCTTCTTTCCCTTACTGCTTTTTTCTATATCTATTATCTATGCTATTGCTCTGTGAGAATAGGGCTGGTGCATTCACACTCAAAGCAGGGTGTTGATCCATTTTTTTGGGTTAACACTTAGATCTATCTTTGTACATAATTTATTAGTCTCAATTTAAATAGGCATGATTGGCCATTCTTGCGAATATGAAATGAATTGGCTTTTAGGGTCGACGAATTTACATTCTCATTAGCCAGTTTCTACGTTGTAAACAATAGCATGATTGAATGATACATGCTTATATAATACAAAATTGTAGTTGCCTGGAGATAGGTGTCGATTAAACTTTACGGTCTATGACTAGACCTAAGGAACACGATTGTTTTGGGCATCTGAAATAGATGCCAGTTAACTCCCCCAACCCATGACTTGGACAGTGGAGTATGAAACACATGAGGAGCCGAACGAGATAGTTCGCCCCAAGAACTGTTGCCCAAAGTTGGAAAACCAAATGATTTATACCATGATAAAGCTATCGCCTGGAGTTTGGTAGAGCTCAAACTCCTCACTAGAGTATGGTGAGGTCAAAGATCTGTGCTCGCAGTTAGGCGAGATCTTCTCCAAGTACCCCAGGGATGAACACTATAACCACCATTTCAAGTGATAAACCCCATTTAACTCCCAAAGTTAGGTGAAATCGAAGTAAAGCCTCAACGAAACGAACGTTCAAGCTGCCATTTTGAGTAGCCAATTCTGGTCCACACCCAAGGTTAGCCTTGGCCTAAAAAGGACGCTCAAAGACAGGCATCCATGCCATTATTCTTGGAGAATGGAAATAATGTGATTTCAAACATTATCACTAGTTGGACAGAACTCGACTCAAAGATATCAAAGTAATCCACTGAGTTAGTTAACTAAGGACAAAGAGATGATTCACAAGCATCTGAGCAAAAATAATAAACACATCTCTCAATGCTTAAATATATTTACGTAAGGCTTAAACAAAAAATAAGTCTAATCTTATTAACATACTACTTAAAACAAAAAACGAGGGCTGCACTCACACAACTTCAGCCTACTTACATGATTATTCGAATCAAAACAAAAGATGACCGAAATAAGGAAAGGTGCTACTAAACCTTCTTTCTCCTCTTTGTCTCCTTCTTCTTCTCCTCGGAAGAGGGCATTTTGGACTGATTAGGCTTTCTCCGGCTCATGTCTTTACCTTTATAACTCTTCAGAAGATCGCTCACCGAAGTGTCTAGGGACACAAAGATAGGTTGGCCAGGTAATGAGACAGATAAGGGAGGAGGTATATCGACGTCTTTCTCCTACTTGATCTCCTTAGCCAGAAGGACTTGAATTTGAAGCACCTCCTTCATGGTATGCCTCGAGGAATGGTCAGAATCAGTTATAATAAGGTCCTCTTCCTCCTTTGTCCCATGAAAGTCTCTTGTCGCCTCCTCTTCCAAGGCATGAATCATTTCGTCCCCATGGCCCAGAGTCTTACCAGCCGGAATATCTAGGAGCATTTGAGAGGCAGGTATGATGATTGACTAGGTAACTGTAGATCGTTTCCTTAAGGACAAGTCCTTTTTGGGCAAGGGGACAATCAAAGGCTAACCTAAAACTTGGGAAACATAAAAGCAGAGATTAGTGACATCTACCGGTGTCATATGGGCCATCTCAAACATGAGCGCGGTTAACGATATACCTCTAGGAGATACAGATTCAATGTAAGTTGGAGTACCACTAGAACCTTACTCCTAAATAGGAGATAAAATGAACGACTTCAGAAGCGAGGGTTCATCGGTGTTGTATTGACCCTCCAACTAAGAATTTGAAACCGTTATAGTTTAAAAAACCATCCAGATAGCAAAACCAATGGTTAAGCCGGGGAGAGAAGTGATATTCTCAGTAGTCAGCGATTCGAAGGTCGGAGTGGCAGCAATGTTCGTTGCAGAGTCATGAAGAGCAGACCTAGAGCTCCCACCATGATCTTTTTGGGCTCCGATGGCTATTTGGGGTGCCAGATACATTCAACAACCTTAAGCGCCTCCATGTCCTCTTCATCTATAAGGTTAAGCTTTAGCTGCTCCACATCGACCTCAGCTCATGTACTTCTCTTTCTTCTTGCTTTCAGGCAGCTTCTTTAATTCCTCTAATTGTTTCTTAAGCTGCTCGTTTTCTAGTGACAGATTATAACTCTTGTGATGAGCGACCTTGACTTAGTTCTGCTGATTTTGGTGCACTTCCTTGGCTGACATGGTTAGATCACCCAGTTATATTTTGGACTCATTTAACGAGGCATTTTGCTTCTCGACCTCTCCATCAAGGTTAACAATGATACACTTGTCCTACTCACTTTCTTACTTAACTCTATCAAGCTCAACCTTTCTTTAGTAAGCACCCTCGGAAATAACCTCAGCTAACCATCCCCAGTTGAAGTATTGATCATACACATTGTCATAATAAGCCACAGTGTTGGTTCTGGTGTGTGGAGGAAAGTCCTTCGGTTCAGAGACGAACATGACATCATCAAAAAGATTTTCAAAAAAGTGCATTTTAAGGCATTCATATGAGGATTAGAAACAATTTCTTTCTCTACTCAAACCGATCTTTTGTCGGGCCTTAAATGGAGTATATCATAAGTGGTTGGACCTGATAGTTGCTTATAGCGACGCGGCACATGAGAGGGTATCATCGGCTGCATCAAAGTAGAAACATGGTACATCTATAGATGGAAAGTAATTAAAGTTTCGTCGTGTATGGATCCATATTGTAAGGCAAGGGTGACCAACCCATGTGTTGCGAAGAAGACTCATGAGATGTGTATCTTTTCCTGGCTTTTGTGGTTTCCACTGGAATGCCTGCCCGGATCAAAATCGTAAGAAGGGCCATGAGGACGATCGGATGATCCATGCTTCCTTTGCTTGCTCCACTGACTTTTGATGGTATCATACATGCCTCTACGCTCCATTGAATCTGCAAATAAAACATAAGCGAGTTGGCTCGAACAAGATAGGAATATGGCATGAATAAAGCAAAGTGTAGTGTTGTGTGAGTGTGCGTATGTGTCATAGTGTTCCCCCATGGACCATAGACTTGGTGTTTGTTAATAGGAGTGATCTCCGCTGCGTAAGTGGCAGGCACTTCATATGGTAGATGGATATCCAATATCCCTAATGCTGATGTTACCCAGGCTGTAAGAACCAAACTCATCTAGAATCAGATCGAGGTTCCAATAAATGTCTTTAGAAGGCAGATAAGGGTTTCCTCTGCAATAGTGGCAAGTGAAGGTTGTATCGAAGTCCACATTGGGATGATCATTATCTTGGGTCCCTGCTTAGAAGGAAAGCTTGGTCATTATTGCCTTCATTAGTGAAAGGCTCATGACCCATGTCAACATCATCGTTATCTCCTCCAGCTTAGGGAATGTGGCGAACACTACGATCCCCTTCTAGGAATTTATAAGCTCTCAAATTCTCGTCAGTGAGAAGTGCCCTCATATCCCTTTCCTCAAGTAGGACTTGATGGAGATATGGAAAAGTGCTCACTAAGGCTATGCCACTGGACCTTCTAGAGCTATCTACAAGAACAAGGAATAATCGTATGATTAACAGAAGTTATATTGTCCACATAAAAAGGATGAAGATAAAACTTACGTCGAGACAACCACCTCTATGCAAAACTAGGCGGGTAGCGCCCAAAAATAACTCATCTTTAAAATAGCTCAATTTTGTTCCAGAGACCCATTACAATTTGACAACCCATGAAAGATTCCAGATATATGAGCGAAGGAGATCCTTTCTTGTGTTTAATGCTATATAAGTAGCAGATCTCCCGAGTGCTCAGCTCGTGATTCAAATGGTGGGTGAAAATGATATAAATGCTATTTGAAAAGGCATAGCTATTGGGGTGCAGTTGGGCTGAAGCTAATTTCATAAACTGCAAAATTATGTGGATGAAGTTGCTGAACGATGGGATACACCGGCCATACACATAAACTGGTCACAAGCCGTGTAACCTACAAGTGGGAGATGTGCCCTTTGATGGCGTGACGAAACCAACACGTCCTCATATAGGATGTCATGTGTCTTACATATTCTTCGAAGAGATGTCTCATCGACTTTGGAGGCTAGACAATCCTAGAGGTCATCTAAAGTAATAGTATCACCCATGTCAACATCAGGGGCAACCCCAACTATAGGCTCTTTGATAGGTGTGTTTGCACCAAAAATTGGCACAAACACCTAATAGAAATTTTGTAGGGAGATAAATAGAGAATAATAAATGAAAATAGAGGGAACAAGTGAATAAATGACAGAAAATAAGCAATAACAAGAGCACAACGATTTATAGTGGTTTGGCGTTGAGTGCCTATGTCTACTTTGGAGAAATAACTTTATTGATCGCTTAAATTGCTGAATACAGGAGGATGGATCAGAGTAGAACCCTTAGTTACAAAATAGTGCAAAGCAACAAGCAGCGTAAAGATCATGAAAATGAACAATCAGTCTATATTTATAGGAGAAGACGGTGAAATATCTTCTTGAAATTTCGACAATGGAGTCTCCTGATCCAAAAGAAGTCACGATATCGATCATGGGTCCCACATCTTTCATAATAATGATCGGTACCGATCATTCTATGGGCTCGTTTGGCATGCGATCGATAAGGTGGGCTCCACATTTCAATATATTGATATTCCCAAAGTTTCATATGGATTCGACTTGTAGATTTTGAGATATCGATCGTTCTCTACTAAGTTGAACTGTAATATTGATACAGTATGATCCATAATTGGTGAATATGGATCGTACTCGATCCATTTTCAATAAATGGTATATTTTCATACATTTAACGTTCTACTGAGTCCGTCTTCTACTTTCAGTTCGTCACCACTTCATATTATAATTTGTGCCTGATCTCTGATTTCATGATTGTTAATCTGATATATCGGTCCCAATGATAGTTGAGTCTAACTTGTCTAATCATTTCGAATATAGCCAGGCCAAAAGGATGGATAACACTTGCCCCCTAAAGTACCTCTTATTTCAACATGACATGCTTTGAGTCGATGCAAGTTAGAGTCGTCGGAAAAGAGTCCACCTAGCTTTCCAAATAGTAGTCATCCCTTCAATGAATTGCTTTCCTTGAAAAGTCGCATCTCTTTCTATTTGACATGACGATTGATTGAT
Organism: Allium fistulosum; assembly: GCA_030737815.1. Lineage (NCBI taxonomy): Eukaryota > Viridiplantae > Streptophyta > Magnoliopsida > Asparagales > Amaryllidaceae > Allium > Allium fistulosum. The sequence goes on from CM060905.1 coordinate 1,005,907,679, forward strand.
TTCCAATAGTATAAATTCCAGGTCACGTCTTGATTATAATCATTTAAGTCTTCGTTTTCAGTGAATCCACAGGCCTTGGCTGACTGGTCCTAATCTTCCTTTGATTAATACAGCTGAGAACTCAATTTCTGTCGACTTCAAGAAATAAAAATGTTTTGGAACGTACACTAGAACATTTATGTATTCATCCCTCACTCTCGATTATGATTACACATTCAAATGTCATTATCAATTTTCTACATATGTTTCACCTCCTTTTTTTAGATTGACTGGCATGAATCCATCAACTAAATGGATCGTACTTGATCCATTTTTAACATGGATCGGGTTAAATTCACTTGAGATTGCTCCATGCCCAATCGTTCTCCCCTCTCTTCTCTTCCTTTTTTAGCCTGAGAAAAAAGATGATGGATCATCCAAAGGCATTAGTTTTGGATCGTACATGATCTAAGTGTATGTTGAACGAACCAATTGCACTGCGTATTAGAGAGAAGGATCGACATACATCCATCACAGAACGATCGCACCCATTTCTTTATTTGGCCATTTGATTGAACGGTAGGTTAAGAAGAATGGATCGGCGTAAGGCCAGCATAAAACGATCTTACATGATCGTTTATCGATTGGGCTTCCATTGAACTACATACTTTGATGGTTCACATCGCATCCTTCATATATACACTTAGATACTTAGATCATTTTCTCTACTTCATTTCATTTTCTATCATTGTTACCCGATCCAAAAAGAAAACCTTATCCTCATATTCTCCTTCACCGTCGATCCACTGAGATTCCCGATCCAAGTCTATACTTATCTTGTAGCCATCTCCATAGGTCAGTCTGACTCCTTGCTTCATCAACCATCACCGCCATCCCCTACTGATTATGTTTCATATTCGAACCCAAATCGCCTTCGTTTTTCCACTTTTTATACATAGGTAGGTTTAATTCTTTTCTTACTTGTTATAATTTGGTGACGAGATGATAGGATCTCGTTCCAGTTCGCATGATTCAAGTCATGGTAGTTCGATCGGTTGTAATAAAAGGGGAGATGGTGACGATCGGGTCGAGTCATTTATGTTAGTGTTAAGGTTGGATGGAATGTGCTTGTTCGAGGTTGAAGGTGGAAGATCGTTTTTGACCGATTGTTCTTGGAGTTCCAAAACATGGACCATCACCGATCATTTCTAATGAGGCTGATGTGGCAAAGTTGTTATCATATGGGAATGAAATGGAGTTCAATCGATCGTTATGATGGATTGGTATTTGAGAAAGTGTACAGAATTTGGACCGGTAGTTTTCTAGAGGAGCTCTCGACCGATCGTTTTTTGGATCGGTGTTAGGAGTCTTGAATTGAAGTGAAGTATGGAACCGGAGTTTAAGGTTGGATCCATTGCAACGATCGATTGGAGAACGATTGGTTAAAGAACGATCGATTGTGAAATGATGGTGCAAAAATGTTCAGTTAAGCGCATTAGGATCGATCGGCCATAGCATTATTTTGGATCGGTTGTTGGTTTAACTTTAATAAATGTAATTAAAATCTTCAAATCTTAATTAGAACTTTGCGATGAGCTTTAGCCTTAAACACTTGAATGGTCATACATGACTTGCATATGAAATGAACTGCATATTCTGACATAGAACAATCAAATTGTGGAACGAACTTGACAAATTTCCTGCATATTTATGTTTGTTATCTATGCCTTGGACAATGTTTGATGCACATCCACTTCTAAACATGCAATTCGAACTTCGACATGCTAACAACTAATCACGATGCTTAGACTAAATTCGTAGCCAATGATGTGGAGAATCGGTTGAGGGGGTCAATAATGATGGTCACTCCGGTCGATTCCCGAAGTCTCGTCACAGCTGTTGTCTTTAATTCTGAACTATTTTTCATTGCATTGCATGACACTGCACCACTCTACACTAGCACACACTTTGCATGCGAGGTAACAGGTTACTTTTTCTAATGATGATTATCTACTGAGTTTAGTAGTCATAGGTTCCAAACACTTGGGGCTTTTACCTACCATGTCTTCTAGATAGCCTTCACAGCACAAAAATACCAGTACCAGATCGGGCTCCGCAATTACCTCCGATAGACTCTCCCCCTGACATTAAGCTAAACAACTAGAAAGTCCATGTCTGTTACTTGACCTTTTCTCCGTCGTTCATGTCCTTCCAGCAGAAGTGATAAACCCTACTCCTGACACTCTAGAAGACACTATAATTTTGAAAGACCTGGAAGATTCGGTGGCTTTGAAAATTAATGAAGCCTCTGTTCGTAAAATTTGCACCAGACATGGGATTCCGTTTGATGACGTACGAGTATCAACTTGGGATGATAGAGCTTATATGCTCCCTGAGGGGTTCATTGCATGCAACAAGTTCATGTGTTGGGCAGGATACATCCCAGACTTCAATTCATTTATCCGAGAGATGCTACATCATATAAGGTTAGTGCCAACACAACTGCATCCAAATGGCTATGCCTTTCTTAACTGTACCTACATGGCATTCATACAGTTTTTATTTTATCCTCCAACTCCAGAAGACAATTGATTTCTTTTCACCTTCAAGCAATAAAAGGGAAGCCTTTCGTTCACATTCCTCAAGTCGGCCAAGAAGTGCCAGATCTTGAGTGGTACTTGGAACAGGTTGAGCACTTTCAAAAGCGAGTGGTTTTATATTCGCTGCCCGCTCGGCTTTGCCAGACGATTGTTAGAAGGACGTAATTATTACTCCTTGCTTAGTTTCTTAAGTGCTTGTATCCAGGTTGTATCCTGAATTAAGCAACTTTTCTTGTTTGTGTAGGTTCTTATACACGACCCGATGGAAAACGTAACACCCCTAATTTTTGATAACATTATTCAGGAGATTAAATTAGATAAATTAAATAGAATAATATAAATGTTAAGTGATAAGAGGATTGAGATTTGAATAAATGATAAGAAGACCGTGCTTAATTAATTAATTAAATGGGCATAAGAATGGCTTATAGGCTAATTAGTCTACACAAGGGTATATTGAGTATTAGCCGCACCTTAATTTCATAACCCTTATATATATCCATGGCTAGCCATCCATTCATGTCTATTTTTCATTTTCTCAAAAATGTAAAACGCAAACATAAAAGTGGAGCCAGCCATTGCTAGAAGAAAAGAGAAGAGAAATTAAATAAAAGGCTAAAGAATTAAAGAAAGTGGAATAAATCTCAATTTCAATCCAATCTCCTTATCATAATCAAGGTGAATAATAATTTATACTATCTCTATTTTGTTTTATGATAATATGTTTTCGAATTTAAGATTAAATTCGTACTTATGATGTTTTGATAATGATATGCTTGAATTATAATTTGCATGATTTAAACAAGATTATTTAAATGGGGATTTATGCGATTTTAGGCCAAAACCGATTGAAATTGATTCTTTAACACCATGGAAAAAAAACTGTTGTGTAAAACATGATTTTGAAGTTGGGTTTTAATTTTGATAATTTTCCAAGCTATGGAAGGATTATTATTAATTTTCAAAGGAAAATATGGTTAATTGGGTTTAGAAAATTATTTCAAAAACAATATTGAGAATTTGGGTCTAAAATTTTGATATGTTAGATAACATGATTAAAGTTAGTTTCTTTAATTTTTGGGGATTTTTTCTAAGTGATTTGCTATGGAAATTAAATTATTTTAGAAGAAGGACTTATTAGCAATATGGGTTTTGATTAATGGAAGGGGTTATTTGTTAAATTAATCTTGATTGAGATATGGAAATAAGCGGCAATTCTTTTGTTAAAGAATTTGAAAAGTTGAGGCAACCAATCACATGTTTACATGTGGGCAGGTTAGTTAGATAGAATTTGCTTTAATTGGCATTAATTAGATTTTACTTAGAAATGCAGGTTCCGCCTCTATTAGAAGTGCCTTTCGACTCCAATGCTTCTGCTTCAACTCGGTCGAAACCCACCTAGGCCGAAGCCAATACACATGGTATCAATGATATTAGTACGAAGTGGATTGGAGAGAGGCGGAAAGCATGGTGTCGAAAGCATTGCTTCCAATGGAGTCGATACCTTCGTTTGTTTTACTAAAGCTTTCGATGTAGTCGAAACATATGTTTTGAAATAAGTTTTCTAAATAGCTTTCGAAAGGGGTTGCCAACCCATGTTTTAAAGTTTGAGGTTTCAAATGTTTTCCTTTGTTTTAAAATAAGGCTTTCGAAAATGGTGGTTACTACTTGTTCGAAATCATGCTGCCGTTAGTGTACCTTTCGAGGGTATTGAAGTCATCAATGCTTTCGAAGGGCACCTTTGTTTTAAACTTATGCTAAGCCACTTCCTGAATGCTTTCAAAAGGGATCAAGGGTTCGAAGGAAATGGCTTCGAAAGGGCATTTCGATGCTATCCTTTAGTGTTTTGCTTAAATGATTTGAAGCTTTCGAAAGGATGTTGCCGACACCATCAAGTTTTCCCCAATACTTTTATATGATAAAGAATGATTTCGAAAGAGATACTTCTGTTTATATTCACTTTGACCCAAATGATATTTTCAAATATAAACCCAATGGTTTCGAAAGGGATACTTCCAAAGATTTCGAAAGGGGTACTTCCAATGGTTTCGAAGCTATTCTTCTAAGAGTTAATAAGTAATATTTATATAAAGGTTTCAAAAGAGAGGTTTTAAAGTGTTTCAAAGGGCAGGGGACTAATGTTTTGAAAAGATATTTGTATTCTTTCGAAGGAGGTTATCCAGTGAAGTTGAAAGTAAAGTTTTGAAGGTTTCGATAACCTTAGTTTTTCAAAACAAATAACCCAATCTCATTTTAAAGGAAAAACCCATGGCTAAGTAAAGAAGTTTTGAAATGGTTTTAAGAAGAAGCTTTCCTTGATATAATATTAGGTTAAAGGGATTAACCATGTTTCATATGAAAATAATTTCAAGGATATTAAACCCATAAGAGGGGTATTGTTTTGTTATTATGTTTTGTTCTTCAAATATATATATATATATATATATATATATATATATATATATTCACATTGTAATGAACCCAAAATGGTAATTTGGGGAAGGGCAGAATAACCAGCTAGGTTGACCTAGTAGTGAATATAAATTAATTAATTACAAATATTGGCAAGGGCCAATAGGTTCATAGTAAACCCCATGAAAACTGTGTATAGGAAAAGATATTGGCAGGGGCCAATAGGTTCATAGTAAGCCCATGAAAACTATGTATAAATGAAGATGTCAGGAAGACAGGTTCATAGTTAGGCATGAAAGCTATGATTTGATACTGGCAGGGGCCATAGGTTTGTAGTTAGCCAATGAAAACTATATCTGGATTAAGATATTGACAAAAGCCAATAGGTTCCTAGTCAACCCATGAAAACTAGGATAAGAGAAAAGATATTGGAGTTACCAATAGGTTCAGGGAGAACCCATGAAATAGTAAAGATATTGGCAAGGGCCAATAGGTTCTTAGCGATCCCATGAAACTATATAATTGGATAGGGAGCCCTTAAACATTAAACATGTTATTAGTAAGCCCATGAAAACTAATAGATTAATAGTGACGCTAGAAAATATACATGAGACAGTTAGTCATAATGAATGGGGATGGGTAATCCAGAATTGATTAACTTGTTTTGCATATCATCATATTGTTTTAACCATTGTGGAAACAGGAGCATAATATATGGTTTTATAAAGGTTTTAAGATGCTAGTGAGGTGAAAACCCATTCCGCTAAGCGGCGTGGTATCATTAGATATCTAAATGGTTTCAGATGGTAGATTATTATTCATACCAGGCTTTATGTCTGATTTGAAGTTTATGTTTTCCCCTTAAACTCTCGGGTATTCAATTGATTTTGAGTAGTTTGAGAGTTGAGGTTTTCAGGTACCTCTTAGATGAATAAACTTCCGAAGACGAGCAGAAAGCATGATAGCTATCTAGAGTTCTCTTTTATTTTGTTTCCGCTGTGTTGTTTTGTAAAGGCAAAGTTGTTAAATTTCCTATATATATACTCTGATCATCCGAGGGGGCACCTTAATATGTCGCTCTTGGCGTATGTTTTAATAAGTATATTTTCTCTGAATGTGGTTAACGATTGTGGGATTATGTAATGAATTTGAAATCTTTTGAAATGGAATGTGTAACTTGTTTGATGTTTTAATTTTTTTCCATATTCATATGTTTCTGTGTATCAATGTATCTAACATTGCCGTATTTGGTCACCGAGGATTAATAACTATGGATGACTGCAACATCAGTAGTCGTTAGTTTTGGGCCTCCAAGTAGGGGGATGTTACAAGTTGGTATCAGAGCATAGGTTTATGAAACTTAAAAGGATTTTAAACCTAAAAGATTTTCAAAACATAATCCAATAAATTTAAAAATAAGATCGGGGGTTTGAGTTAACGCTGTAGTAACATACTTGTATTTGATATATATATATATATATTTATATATATATATATAAATATGTAATCCCATCTCCCTTAGACCGTTCTTTTATATCTTACTAAGGCTCCTATGCAGATTTACGAGAAAGATGATATGGAAGTTGGAAACAGAAGAGGAAATCTCGGTGGAGGAAGCACCACAACCAACTAAAATGTTCGACCTTATACTAGGAGGAACCAAGGTCGATAGGCTAATGCTAACCAAAATTCTGATGCCAATGTTGGTGATGGAAATCCACCAGTAGATATGGGGGCGATGTATCAGTTCTTCGTCAATATGATGCAAGTAGGAGTTGCTGCTGGAGTTGTTGGAAATGTTGGAGGAGCTAATCATGTGGCTCCAGTTGAGAATAATTATGCTAAGTTGAGTAGAGACTACACCAATCTTGGTGGGAAACTGTTTATAGGAACGGAGGATGCCATAGAAGTTTAGAATTGGCTGTTGCATTGTGAGCGTATCTTTGCTGATTTGGGTTTAGATGATGAAGAGAAGAGAAGTTGGCCTCTAGGAAGTTGCAAGGGTCGTTGCTTCATTGGTAGAACAGTGTTACTGCCGGAGTTTCAAAGGAAGAATTGACATGGGCTGAGTTCAGAAGTAGATTTGAATAGAGGTTTTTATCTGAAATTGCTAAGTCGACATTGATGAGGAAGTTTATGGATTTGGTGCAGGGAGAGATGTCAGTAATTAAATAAGCTACTAAGTTTGATGAGCTCTCCCGATATGGGTATGCTACTATAGACACTGACATCAGAAGGAATGAGAGGTTCATTCGGAGATTGAGACCTGAGTTTGCTAGGGCGACCCTAACATATATCCGTGATCCTTGTAATGTGGTTGTAGAGATGGCAATCCGCCATGAGGAAATGCTTGATGTTTGTGGTTGAGAGAAGCCAGTTGAAACCCAGGGTTCTCAGGGAAAGAAGAGGAAGCTCTTTAAGAAGAAGGGAGTCTAGAAGAGAGATGCAGCCAAGAAGGCAAAGGTTGATTTAGTTTGTTACAAGTGTGACAATAAGGGTCATTATGCAAATGAGTGTCGGTCAGGCAAGGGGAAGAAGGCTACAGATTAGAAGAATGCGAAGTGCTTCAACTATGACCAAGTTGGGCATTATAAGAATCAGTGTCCAAAACTAATTAGGGCGGACAAGGGAAAGGTTTTTACTGTTGGACCATCATATGCTAAGCCAACTGCAGCTGAAAATGGAAAGACCATGATGGAAAGTACATTTTTGATTCAGAGTATACCGGTTAGGATACTATTTGATACCGGTGCATCATATTCATTTGTATCCCAGTGTTTGGTTGATAGGTTATGCTTAGAACCCACATACCTTGTTACTTCCTTAAGGGTTGCGAATCCAATAGGAGGGTATGCAACTTTAGGGATGAGATGTGACCAGTCAGAACTTTATTTGTTAGGTCATAAGTTTGCATACAATCTATATGTTTTCGATTTTGTAGAATTCTAAATCATTTTGGATATGGATTGGTTAAGCAAGTATGGCTAGGATATTTTTCCAGGATGAGGAGATATCACTAAGACACCCAGATAGCCATAACCGAATCATATTCTCAGTGGAGAATTCTGACCGAAGTAGTTGTGTTTTGTTAAGTGCAATGTAAGTGGGAGAAGAGCTAAGTCAGGTTCGAGTAGCAAGAGATTTTTCAGATGTCTTTGAGCTGGTCACAAGACTACCACCGAAATGAGCTGTTGAGTTTTGGATAGATCTTATGCCAGGAACTGAACCTGTAAGTAGACCACCTAGCAGGATGACACTGATCGAGATGAAGGAATTGAAGGTGCAGCTAGTGGATCTAGAAGGAAGGAATTTTATTAGACCAAGCAGTTCGCCTTGGGGAGCGGTCGTAGTCTTCGTGAAGAAACCAGATGGGTCGTTAAGGATGTGCATCGACTATCGTAAGTTGAACGAGAGGATGATCAAGAATGAGTATCCTTTGCCTAGAATTGATGATCTATTTGATTAGTTGTGTGGAGCCAGAGTATTTTTCCAATTGGATTTGGTGATAGGTTTCCATCATTTAAGAGTGGTAGAGGACAGTATTCCTTTGATAGCATTTCGGACTAGGTATGGTTCGTATGAGTGGTTAGTAATGCCATTCAGGTTAATGATGCACCTGCTTTCTTCGTGGATCTGATGAACCGGGTCTTTCGAGAGTATTTGGATAGATTCGTGTTGGTGTTTATAGATGACATTTTGGTATACTCTAAGGATGAAAGAGAGCATGTGGATCATCTTAGAGTTGTGTTTGAGATGCTGAGGCAGTACCAGCTAAAGGCGAAGTTTTCCAAGTGTCATTTTTGGAAGAAAGTGGTTAAGTTTCTTGGTCACGTGGTTTCAGAAAAGGGATTATCGGTCGATCCAGATAAGATCGAAGCTGTTAATAATTGGAAGAGAATAGAGACGGTGACTGAGATTATAAGTTTTCTTGGACTTGCTGGCTATTATCAGAGATTCATTAAGGATTTCTCGCGGATAGCAGCACGTTTGACTAAGCTAACTAGGAAGGAGCTGAAGTTTGTTTGGTCCGACAAATGCGAGTGTTTGCGCCAAAAGTGGCCACAAACCCCAAATATCGTGAAAGCACCAGTTTATGAACACAAATCAGCAATATGTAATCATAGATCGCAGATCTGAGTAATGTAGAAGATAGAAAATGAAGAATAATAAACTTATAACGGAAAGAAGTAGACAGAGACACAAGAATTTAGAGTGGTTCGGCGTATCGCCTACGTCCACTATGAAGTTGTTAGCTTTATTGATCTTTCTTTGAAGATTACAAGTGAATTCAGTAAGTTACAACATATGATTATGATTTGCAGCAGTAAATCTCGTTGGTAGCAATAGCAATGGGGTCTAGATCTGGATCTGGTGGAGTCCGGGCGTTGGAGCTCTCAAAGAAGAAGAAGAAGAACCCCTTTTTTGTTGGCTTTGGGGATCTATTTATAGGTGTAGGAGGCTGATATTTCGCTCAGATCTCGGGAGACCCTCTCTGGCACGTGACTAGGCCTGTGCGCCCAAGCCCGTGAAGTTCTGGTCCGATCCGTGATCGATACGAAAAGATTTCTTATCGATCAAGGTTTCATCCAATGGAGTCGAAATTTGGCGTGGACATTCTTTAGCATGCACGTAGTCTTCTGTGAAAATTTCATAGCATTTGGACTTGTAGATTAGGAGATATGATCGATACGAAATGGGATTCTCGGTTGGCTGTTTCGTTCGACTCGCTCTGTTCGACTCGCTTTCGTTCGACTCGGTGACGTGGCGCTTGAATCTTTGGATCACTTCTGCCTTTGATGCTGTTTTGATCGAGTCGAAAGATGCACTGATTGAGCGAGTCAAAATGTGCATTGATTGAGCGAGTCGAAGTGGAGTGCCCTGAGGGATTCGAACAGTGGCCTCGCCAATGGAGTCGAAGTCGATGGAGTCGAACAGTGGTTCGTGCGGAGCGAGTCGAAGTAGGCTTCCCAGATGGACTCGAACGGAGCGAGTCAAAGAATGCTCTTCTGAGGGATGCGAGCTGAGCGAGTCGAAGAAGGCATCTGATGGAGGCGAAGCGAGTTGAAGTAGTCACTTCTGATGGTTGCGAAGTGAGTCGAAGTGAGCGATTCGAAGTTGGCTTCTCTGATGGATTCGAACTGAGCGATTCGACCGGTGGTTGGTTTTCATCCAATTTTGTATCGTTCATAACTTGAGCATACGAACTCGGATTGACTTGAGATTTGAAACGTTGACTCTCATAGCTTAGCTTGTCATGTCATATCAATTTAAGCTTGATCTGGACTCGGACAAAATTCGTCGATATCCATAGTGAGCCTGTGTATAACCGATCTCTAGGATGGATCGTCATTGGTTTACTAGCCAATTCCTTGGTGTCACGGCCTTGCCAAACGGCGGGATAACATTTGCCTCCCAAAACATGCCTTGTGACAAGAAGGTCTGTTTTGTAATGCCATAAGCTGGATGTTCATATCCCGTTGATGACCTGCAAAGAAATTGATAGTTTCATCTGACCGCGAATGACGATCGTTCGGGATCGTATGTCATTCGAGGTAGTACGCGACCGTTTGGGGTCGGATGCCATTCATGGCGAATGATGACCGTTCGTGGTCGGGGTGCCGTTCGAGGCGATTTGTGACCGTTCGCGATCGGGTGCCATTCGAGGCGAATTGTGACCGTTCGCGGTCGGGTGCCGTTCGAGGCGAATTGTGACCGTTCGCGGTCGGGTGCCGTTCGAGGCGAATTGTGACTGTTCGCGGTCGGGTGCCGTTCGAGGCGAATTGTGACCGTTCGCGGTCGGGTGCCGTTCGAGGCGAATTGTGAACGTTCGTGGTCAGGTGCCGTTCGAGGCGAATTGTGACCGTTCGCGGTCGGGTGCCGTTCGAGGCGAATTGTGAACGTTCGTGGTCAGGTGCCGTTCGAGGCGAATTGTGACCGTTCGCGGTCGGGTGTCGTTCGAGGCGAATTATGACCATTCACAGTCAGGTGCTGTTCGAGGCGAATTGTGTGTGCCCGGAGAGGGACTTGGTATCATTGGTGCCAGAATTCACGTTCGAGTGAGTTTCTGAACTGTTTGTTATGACGGTTTATCGCCATCTCAGAGCATGCCTAAGGACCGTTCGCGACCCCGTACGTATGTAAGTGGCTTAGCCGTTATGGTATCACAAATGGCATACTTTTTATTCAAAATGAGTTTTTTAACAGAACCGTTCAACAAATCATTCAAACATCAGAAATGGAAAATAAAAGTAAAACAGGGACGACAAAGTGCAAACACCTACACCATTGCGATTAGTAGTCGTATCAGAGCATGCCCGAGGATCGTTCACGGTCCTGTACATGTGTAAATGACTTAATCGTGTTGGTGTGGAGTTTGCTACTTATTCGTCATTATCCCAATTAATTGATGACAAGCTGACGTCTGGATCCTGAGTCGTCCCCAGTAGGTGTACGTGGTGGTCACTCCTGTTCCACCGTCGTTGTTCCCCTTCTTATGTACTGCGATAGTAGACCATTCCGGATATGTCCCTCAACCTCATCCTTCAAGTGTCAGCAATCATTCGTGCTATGACCATTCAGCTCGTGGAATAAGCAGTACTTGTCTGACCTTCTTTCATTGTTGGTCGGATCTCTTCTCATTGGCTTTCAATAAGGAACCTGCCCCCTAGTGTCCTGGTAGATTCACTCCAAAGTCTCATTCAACTCTGTATAGGAGGTGAATCTTGGTTCCTTCCGTAGTCGTGTTGGTCCACCATCATTATCCTGGGCCTTTCGTTTCTCTCTGGCAGTTCCTGAATCTATTCTAGGAGGATTTTCACCCTTGACTGCATAAACCTCGGTCCCTTCTCCTTCCCCTCTTTCAGCATTTGCATCCTCTAATCGTAAAAATCCTTCAACCTCGTGATAAAATTCTCCTAGATCCATAGGGAGATCCCTTGTTAACGAATTCTTGAACTCTATACCATCAGCTATGCCAGATACAGCTGCCATCAAAACCATGGATGGATCGGGTCGATCCACTGATGCTGCCGCTGCATTGAATCGCGTCAAAAAGTTCCTCAAAGACTCCCCGGTTCTTTGCCTCAGTGCTGCCAAACTCATCACATTCTTGGGTCTTGAAATGTGGACCCTGAATTGCCTCATAAACCTCTCAGTCAGATCGGTCCATGTTCCTATGGAGCCACTCTCTAGCTGTCTAAACCATAGCGCTGCGATGTCTGTCAAGTACAATGGGAAGCACCGGGCCATGACCTCCTCTGATGCCCCCAACACCTCCATATGCCTCATGTATCGTTTCAGATGCACTGCAGGATCTATCCTTCCATCGTACATCTCTAATGTTGGTAGCTTGAATTCTGGTGGATTCCTGGCTTGCCTGATCGTAGGAGCAAAGGGACTCCTATTCACATCCTCCAGATCTCTATTCACTAGTCCGCCTCTTATGGCACGTCTGACCATCTCCGCCAATCTGTCACTATCTCCAAGCTGTAGTCCTTGTCCGTTGTTTCTGATTTTCCCCTTGAGTTCACCAGGGATTCCTGAAATCTGCTCTCCTGGCTGAGCGTTCATTTCTCTGTCAATGTCGTGTTGGGCAGTTCCATCTGGTACTCCACCCGAGATTGGGCCAACATGCTCAGGGTTATTGCCCCCTAGTTCTGGGGCTGTGCCAGATGGTCCTACTCCGTTCTGAACTCTGGTTGCTCCTTGATTTTGCACTCCAAGCTGCCCAATCTGAAGAAGCAAGTTCTGGATCATCTCCTCTTGTCTTTTCATCATTGTCTCTATCTCATCCCTGGTGATGAAGACCGATGTCTGATTCGCTCCTGAGTAATCCTCCTGACTTCCTTCATGCTGACTTCTCTCCGCCCTTTTCTTCTATTTGATTGCCTTGTCATAGTTTTTTCAGATCTGAATCCTTAAGCCTTCAAATTCAACTTCCAAATGATAGAATTCCTGAGTTAGCGTTCTCGGTGAAAGCACCAAAGTGTTTGCGCCAAAAGTGGCCACAAACCCCAAATATTGTGAAAGCACCAGTTTATGAACACAAATCAGCAGTATGTAATCACAGATTGCAGATTTGAGTAATGTAGAAGATAGAAAATGAAGAATAATAAACTTATAACGGAAAGAAGTAGACAGAGACACAAGAATTTAGAGTGGTTCGGCGTATCGCCTACGTCCACTATGAATTTGTTAGCTTTATTGATCTTTCTTTGAAGATTACAAGTGAATTCAGTAAGTTACAGTAGATGATTATGATTTGCAGTAGTAAATCTCATTGGTAGCAGCAGCAATGGGGTCTAGATCTGGATCTGGCGGAGTCCGGGCGTTGGAGCTCTCAAAGAAGAAGAAGAAGAACCCCTTTTTATTGGCTTTGGGGGTCTAATTATAGGTGTAGGAGGCTGATATTTCGCTCAGATCTCGGGAGACCCTCTCTGGCACGTGACCAATCCCGCGCGCCCAAGCCCGTGAAGTTCTGGTCCGATCCGTGATCGATACGAACAGATTTCGTATCGATCAAGGTTTCATACAATGGAGTCGAAATTTGGCGTGGACATTCTTTAGCATGCACGTAGTCTTTTTTGAAAATTTCATAGCATTTGGACTTGTAGATTAGGAGATATGATCGATACGAAATGAGATTCTCGGTTGGCTATTTCGTTCGATTCGCTCTGTTCGACTCGCTTTCGTTCGACTCGGTGACGTGGCGCTTGAATCTTTGGATCACTTCTGCCTTTGATGCTGTTTTGATCGAGTCGAAAGATGCACTGATTGAGCGAGTCGAAATGTGCATTGATTGAGCGAGTCGAAGTGGAGCACCCTGAGGGATTCGAACAGTGGCCTCGCCAATGGAGTTGAAGTCGATGGAGTCGAACAGTGGTTCGAGCGGAGCGAGTCGAAGTAGGCTTCTCAAATGGACTCGAACGGAGCGAGTCGAAGAAGGCACTTCTGAGGGATGCGAGCTGAGCAAGTCGGAGAAGGCATCTGATGGAGGCGAAGTGAGTCAAAGTAGTCACTTCTGATGGTTGCGAAGTGAGTCGAAGTGAGCGATTCGAAGTTGGCTTCTTTGATGGATTCGAACTGAGCGATTCGACCGGTGGTTGGTTTTCATCCAATTTTTTATCGTTCATAACTTGAGCATACGAACTCGGATTGACTTGAGATTTGGAACGTTGACTCTCATAGCTTAGCTTGTCATGTCATATCAATTTAAGCTTGATCCAGACTCGGAAAAAATTCGTCGATATCCATAGTGAGCCTGTGTATAACCGATCTCTAGGATGGATCGTCATTGGTTTACTAGCCAATTCCTTGGTGTCACGGCCTTGCCAAAAGGTGGGATAACAGTGAGGAAGCATTCCTTAAGTTAAAGCATTTGTTGACCAATGCACCCGTGTTAGTAGTTCCAGACGGAAACTAAAGGTTAGTGGTGTATACTGATGCATGTGGAACTGGATTAGGAGCTGTATTGGTGCAGAAGGGTAAAGTGATTGCCTATGCTTCACGACAGCTTAGACCGCATGAAGTGAGATACCCTACTCATGTTTTGGAGTTGGAAGTGGTGATCTTTGCATTGAAGATTTGGAGACATTATCTCTTAGGGGAGAGGTTTGAGCTATACACAGATCATAAGTCTTTAAGATACTTATTCTCTCAGAAAGAGTTGAATATAAGACATTAGAGGTGGCTGGAGTTTTTGGCAACTTATGACTTTGGTATAGAGTATACTCCAGGGAAAGGTAATAAAGTAGCGGATGCTCTTAGCTGAAGACATCAGAATGTGGTGTTAGCTATGTTGGAAGAATGGAAGGATTTAGAAGCTTTGACTACTTGTAGTGTGCAGTTAAGATCGACCGCTAGTTCTAGTCAGAGTACTACTACGTTGTCCTATTTAGAAGTTTGACCAGTGTTGATCGAGAGAATAGCTTCTAAGTAGAAGGAAGATCCACTATTAACCAAGAAGATCAGAAGGCTTGAGGTTGGAACTGAGATTGATGATTTAAAGGATTTTAGTCTTGACCAAAGAGGATGATTAAGAAAGAAGGAATGATTATGTGTTCCAAATGTTGAGAACTTAAGGAAAGAAGTTCTTGGAGAATGTCATCGATCCAAGTTTACAATTCATCCTGGAGGGACCAAGATGTATTAAGGTATGAAGAGGAGCTTCTACTAGGAAGGTATGAAGATGGATGTTGGCTTGTGGGTTAGGCAGTGTGCAAACTGTCAACAAGTGAAAGTCGAACATCAGAAGCTAAGTGGATTGCTTCAACCTTTAGAGATTCCACTTTGGAAATGGGATTCGATATCCATGGATTTTATAGACGGGTTACCAAGGTCGAATAGAGGAAATGAAAGTATATGGGTTATAGTGGATAAGTTGACCAAAAGTGCCCATTTCATTCCCGTTATGTCAACCAGGACGACACCTGTTTTGGCAAAGCTGTCCATAAAGAACATAGTAAGACTACATGGAGGTCCTAGTAGCATAGTCAGTGATAGAGATGCTTTGTTTACTAGTGAATTCTGGAAGAGTCTACAGGATGTGTTAGGCACTAAGCTCAAGATTAGTACTGTGTATCACCCTCACATGGATGAGCAGACAGAGAGAGTCAATAAGGTACTTGAGGATTTACTAAGAGCTTGTGTATTGGACTTTGGTGGATCTTGGGAGGATTGCCTATATTTGTTTGAGTTTTCCTATTATAATAGTTATCAGACTAGTATAGGAATGACGCCTTTTGAATCTTTGTATGGAAGGCTATGCAAATCATTAGCATGTTGGTTGGAGACAAATTGGTCTTATGTCCATATTTGATAAGGGAGGCGTCAGAGAAGATTGAGTTGATTCGAGAAAGGATAAAGGAAGCTTAATCTAGGCAGAAGAGTTACCCAAATAAGAGGCGTAAAGACCTAGAGTTCTCCGTTGGAGATAAGGTTTTCATTAAAGTATCACCGATGAAAGGTGTGGTATGGTTCGGGAAGTCGAGGAAACTGGCACCGAGATATGTTGGTCCATTCCAGATTATATAGAGGATTGGAAAGTTCGCATACAGAGTTGAGTTGCCGGGCAGTATTGTAGGTATCCATAATGTATTTCATCTGTCTCATCTTCGCAAGTATGTGCATGATCCAGAGACTGCTATTCCTCCGATAGAGTTGGAAGATTTGGTAGTAGAGCCTAATTTGTTTTTTGTTAGACAACCAGTTCGGGTTGTAGCGAGAGATGAGAAGAGATTGAGGAACAAGACAGTCAAGTTGGTGAAACTTCAGTGGAGCGACAACGAGAAGGACTGTACTTGGGAGACAGAAGACAGGATTCGAGATACTTATCCTAATCTTCTTTGAGGGTATGTCTATATTAGATTTATATAGATAATTGCTAGTCAGGTAGACTGGTATGGTTGTTAGGAGTCGTTATAGATGATTGCTATGTTTAGTATTTAGTCCTTACTGAATTTCGAGGACGGAATTCTTTAAGGAGGGGAGCCCGTAACACCCCTAACTTTTGATAATATTATTCAAGAGATTTAATTAGATAAATTAAATAGAATAATGTAAATGTTAAGTGATAAGGGGATTGAGATTTGAATAAATGATAAGAAGGCCATGCTTAATTAACTAATTAATTAAATGGGCATAAGAATGGCTTATAGGCTAATTAGTTTACACAATGGTATATTGGGTATTAGCCGCACCTTAATTCCATAACCCTTATATATATCCACAGCTTGTCATCCATTCACATCTATTTTTCATTTTCTCAAAAACGTAAAACACAAACATAAAAGAGGAGCCGGCCATTGCTAGGAAGAAAAGAGAAATTAAATCAAAGGCTAAAGAATTAAAGCAAGGGGAATAAATCTCAATCTCAATCCAATCTCCTTATCATAATCAAGGAGAATAATAATTTATACAATCTCTATTTTGTTTTATGATCATATGTTTTCAAATTTAAGATTAAATTCGTTTTTATGATGTTTTGATTATGATATGAATGAATTATAATTCGCATGATTTAAACAAGATAGTTTAAATGGGGATTTATACGGTTTTAGGGAAAAACATATTGAAATTGATTCTTGAATTCCATGGAAATTTTTTTGTGTGTAAAACATGATTTTGGAGTTGGGTTTCAATTTTGATAATTTTCCAAGCTATGGAAAGATTATTATGAATTTTCAAAGAAAAATATGGTTAATTGGTTTAGAAATTTATTTAAGAAATGATATTGAGAATTTGGGTCTGAAATTTTGATATGTTAGATAACATGATTAAAATGAATTTCTATAATTTTTGGGGATTTTTCCTAAGTGATTTTCTATGGAAATTAAATTATTTTAGAAGAAGTGCTTATTTGCAATATTGGTTTTGCTTAATGGAAGGGCTTATTTGTTAAATTAATCTCGATTAAGATATGGAATTAAGGGTAGTTATTTTGGTAAAGAATTTGAAAAGTTGAGGCAACCAATCACATGTTTACACGTGGGCAGGTTGGTTAGATAGAATTTGCTTTAATTGTCATTAATCAGCTTTTACTAAAAAAAGCAGGTTCCACCTCTTTTAGAAGTGCCTTTCGACTCCAATGCTTCTGCTTCGACTCAGTTGAAACGCACCTAGGTCGATACCAATACATATGGTATCAATGATATTCGTACGAAGTGGATTGGAGAAAGGCGGAAGGCATGGTGTCGAAAGCATTGCTTCCGATGGGGTCGATACCTTTGTTTGTTTTAAAAAGTTAATCGCTTGCCTTTGTTTTACTAAAGCTTTCGACGTAGTCGAAACATATGTTTCAAAAAGAGTTTTTTAGATAGCTTTCAAAAGGGGTTGCCAACCTATGTTTTAAAGTATGAGGTTTCGAATGTGTTCCTTTGTTTGAAAATAAGGCTTTCGAAAATGGTGGTCACGACCTGATCGAAACCATGCTGCTGTTTGTGTACCTTTCGATGGTATTGAAGTCATCAATGCTTTCGAAGGGTGCCTTTATTTTAAACTTATGCTAAGCCACTTCCTAAATGCTTTCGAAGGGGATCTAGGGTTTCGAAGGCAATGGCTTCGAAAGGGCATTTCGATGCTATCCATCGGTGTTTTGCTTAAATGATTTGAAGCTTTCGAAAGGATAGTGCTGACGCCATCATAGTTTTCCCTAATACTTTTATATGATAAAGAATGGTTTTGAAAGAGATACTTTCATTTATATTCACTTTGACCCAAATGATTTTTTCAAATATAAACCCAATGGTTTTGGAAGGGACACTTCCAAATATTTCGTAAAGGGCACTTTCAATGGTTTCGAAGCTATGCTTCTAAGAGATAATAAGTAATACTTTATCACATTAGAAAGCTTTTGAAAGAGAGGTTTTAAATGTTTCGAAAAGCAGGGGCCTAATGTTTTGAAAAGTGATTTATATGCTTTCGAAGGAGGTTATCCAGTGAAGTCGAAAGCAAAGTTTTGAAGGTTTCGACGGCCTTAGTTTTTCATAACAAATAACCCAATCTCATTTTAAAGGAAAAACCCATGGCTAAGTAAAGAAGTTTTGAAATGGTTTTAAGAAGAAGCTTTCCTTGATATAATATTAGGTTAAAGGAATTAACCATGTTTCATATGAAAATAATTTCAAGGATATTAAACCCACAGGAGTGGTATTGTTTTGTTATTATGTTTGCTTCTTAAAATATATATATTCACATTGTAATGAATCCATAATGGTAATTTGGGGAAGGGCAGAATAACCAGTTAGGTTTACCCAATAGTTAATATAAATTTATTAATCAAAGATATTGGCAAGGGCTGATAGGTTCACAGTAAACCCATGAAAACTGTGTATAGGAAAAGATATTGGTAGGGGCCAATAGGTTCATAGTAAGCCCATGAAAACTATATATAAATGAAGATGTCAGGAAGACAGGTTCATAGTTAGCCATGAAAACTATGATTTGATATTGGCAGGGGCCAACATGTTTGTAGTTAGCCAATGAAAACTATATCTGGATTAAGATATTGACAGAAGTCAATAGGTTCCTAGTCAACCCATGAATACTATGATAAGAGGAAAGATATTGGAGTTACCAATAGGTTCAGGGAGAACCCATGAAATAGTAGAGATATTGGCAGGGGCCAATAGGTTCTTAGCGATCCCATGGAAACTATGTGATTGGAGAGGGAGTCCTTAAACATTAAACAGGTTATTAGTAAGCCCATGAAAATTAATAGCTTAATAGTGACCCTAGAAACTATATATGAAACAGTTAGTCATAATGAATGAGGATGGTTAATCCAGAATTGATTTACTTATTTTGCATGTCATCATATTGTTTTAAATTGTTTTAACCATTGTGGATACAGGAGCACAATATATGGTTTTATGGGAAAACCCGTTCCGTTAAGCGGCGTGGTCTCACTAGATATCTAAATGGTTTGAGATGGTAGATTATTATCCATACCAGGCTTTATGTTTGACTCGAAGTTTATGTTTTCCCCTTAAACTCTTGGGTACTCAATTGATTTTGAGTAGTTTGAGAGTTGAGGTTTTCAGGTACCTCTTAGATGAATAAACTTTTCGGGAACGTGCAGGAGGCATGATAACTATCTAGAGTTCTCTTTTATTTTGATTCCTCTGTGTTGTTTTGTAAAGGCAAAGTTGTTAAATTACCTATATATACTCTGATCATCCAAAGGGGCATCTTCATATGTCGCTCTTGGCGTATGTCGTAATAAGTATATTTTCTCTGAATGTGGTTAACGATTGTGGGATTATGTAATGAATTTGAAATGTTTTGAAATGGAATGTGGAACTTGTTTGATGTTTTAAATTTTTTCCATATTCATGTGTTTCTGTGTATCAATATATCTAACATTGCCGTATTTGGTCGCCGAGGATTAATAACTATGGATGACTGCAGTATCCGTAGCCGTTAATTTTGGGCCTCTAAGTAGGGGGATTTTACCGAAAACAATACACAGACGCGGTCTCGGTGCTAAAAAGGTTTCCACCAGAAGATTGTGACATTGAGAATCTCCTTACCGATGAATGCCTCATTACCTACTGCCTAATGGAAGAGGGTCGTAGCATAGGGCTACCGGTCACTACTGGAGTTATAGTAATAGAGCAGTGGGATGAAGATGATGATGAAGGCCACTAAGCTGATCATGTCGTGCCCCAGTTGAGGGGGCTTAGGAAGCCACTAATAAAGACACAACGGGAGATAAGGATGACGACCTCGGTGGTGATGATGCCAGTTCTAGTTTCGGGGTTGCGATCGGATCACCGCAAACCTCACAGCTCCCTGCTATTGGAAAACGAAAAAGGGAGAAGCTCGTTTGCAAGTTCCCTAAGAGCCACCTCTTCAAACAGCCCCAGCTATCCATTAACCCTCAGGTTATTCCAGATCGGTCTGCTTCTCAACCTTCAAAGCACTTGGACGAAACATTTGGGACATTATGTGATCTTATGATACCGGATGACGTTGAAGCCTTTTATTTAACTGACATGAGTGTCAGCGGATCAGAGTCTCCTTCCAGAGCTAGGGCTGGAATCTCTCCTACCACCAGTGGAGAGGTTACTCCAACCAGTAAAGCTTCAATTATTGTTCCGTTAGGGGGACGCACGGACACACATATTAGTACACACTTCACAATATTGCACTGCACTTATCTCGTGTCCTTCAATACTTAGAGCCGATTCATTCTTTGTATTTCTTTGCAGAAATGGTGATAAGGAAGAAGCACATATTCCAGTCTCTATAGGTAATATCAAGCTAGAATCTTGGTTCTCCTTTGGGCTCATACCGCCAAGGCAGTGGTTGTGAAGACAACCCTAGCTATTGCTCTAGCCAGGATTGGGAATATTAGAGTAGAGGTAACAGAGACAAATCTTCCCATGATAAGCATCGATCCAAGTTCAGATCTCCTCCTCTTAAAGATTCTAAAAGGCAACAAGATAGCTACGACAACGTTCCTCCCATTGACACTTCTCGCAGTCTCCTTACCACTTCAGTTTCTTCATAGTCTACTATTCCATCTCATCCTCACTGACCCAGCGATCGTCGATGTCATAGTGAGCATGATGTTCACTAACAAAGGCCGCGCAAAGAAAGCGCCGACACCCAAGTTATCACTGAAGCTCAATAAATCAATGCCACCACTCTTATGGCCCAACTTAAGTCAGATTTTCCAAATGCAAGTCTCAATGGATTTTCTTGGAACCTAATCTTAAGAAAGTTCTGAAAAAATGCAGCAAATGACCATAGATTGTGTGAATGATATCCATAAGCAGTACAATGAGTGGATGAGAACGATGAAGATGATTTCTAAAGTATCTTGGGAGAGAGCAGCAGAGATTGAGAAGTTGAAATGCCAAGAGGCCCAGGATAGACGGATCATCGAAACTCTAACCAATGAGTTAGAATCTTCAAGGAGCTCACAGGTAGAAGCTGAGAGAAAATCAAAAATGACCATCAAGGCACTCGAGGATGCGAAGGCCAAGCACTTGGCCGAGGTTGAAGTGCTTCATCATCGGCACCATAAACTAGTGTTAGATAGGGATGCGGCCCAACGAAGCGTAGCTGAGTACAAAACTAAGTTTGAGCGCGAATCTAAAGATAAAGAGGAAGCGCAGAAAACTGGTCATGATGCCTGTGATGAATTGGTTACCGTCGGGCTTGAAAGAGACGCAGGTATTGAAAAGGCCAAAGATATTGATTCCCTTGTTAAACGAGAAATGGAGGGAGCGAAAGAAAATGCCAGGGAGGAGTTTATGGAGGAACTAGATCCACTACTTATTCTTTACAATGCCAACGTCCTAAAGCATAAAAACTTGGAGTGGCTCCGGGGTGACTACCCTTACCATCTTGTACGTGATTGGGAGCATCTTGTTGGAGGAGAAGGAGGCTCTCAGCACTGAAGAAATTGATTTGATGATGCTGGAAGGCGAAATTCTATTAGGTGATGAACCCAAAGTCCTACATAAAACCCATCTTACTCCAAAAAGAGCAGGCCATGGCCTCTCAACATGAAGCTGGTGAAGGTTCCGGATCCGTATCACACAATATTGCAGATGATCAGAATCTGGTGACCCAAGCTATTCCCAACACCACTGTGGATTCTTCTATTGAGCCTAGTTATAATTTAGAAAGATCGCATATTGCAACATTTAGTGTGCTCTTCCCGATTATGGAAGGAGATTTTTGTGGCACTTCGGCTCACGTAGGGGACCAATCTGGAGAAGGTATTTCATTATCCTCACCCGAATTTAGAAAGCTGGAGTGTCCCCAGTCGATATATCTAATCTTTTTAGTTATGTTTCCTCATCCTTAAGTCAGTTGGCTACAGCTCCACCTCTTCCTGAAGAATCACAACCAGGTCCTCAGGTACCTGTAACGGAGTCGGTTACTGTCTCGACTTCAGCGGCGATCCAAGATGTCCAGGAAAAGGAAGCTTTCATGACCGACGAGCACTTGGTGGACGCTTTGTTGAGGGAAGAAAGTGATCCGCACCAAGAGATTCCTGTTAACGACGATGTTGTGATTACTAGAGCTTCGAAATCCTTGTCAGGACCCTCTATGCAAGAAATGTCACAAAAACTTGAGGCGAACATTGCCCTTGAGATGAAAGTCAAGCGGAAGAAAA
The DNA here is from genome assembly GCA_030737815.1 of Allium fistulosum. Classification (NCBI taxonomy): domain Eukaryota; kingdom Viridiplantae; phylum Streptophyta; class Magnoliopsida; order Asparagales; family Amaryllidaceae; genus Allium; species Allium fistulosum. Next base: position 1,005,930,299 of record CM060905.1, read on the forward strand.
TGGGGATTGTTCCCTCTTCCATCTCCATCATTTTCCCAGAAAAACAATGGATGCTTCCGTTCCTCAGCAAGAACCTGCTCAAGATGCACCTACTGGGTCAACCCGGTCTACTCCGATGAAATGCCAGGAAGTAGGAAAGGAGGAGAAAAGAGGAGTGAGAAAAGTTCGAGTGAAATCTCTCCCGGTTTCAAGAAGAAGAAGAGGAAGCCGAGGAGGAAGTGATTCACTGCGTTCACTCATGCTCCCATGTCTTTTAGGTTTTGTTGGCCAAATTTGTGTAGGACAGCCCCCATTTTTTCTAATTCTTTTGCTATGAATACTTGTACTTGACTTCCCAAGCTTATGTAAATAAAGTTCTTTTACCTTTTTTGAACTTTTGTGTGAATTTGCTTAAGTAGTTGAGCTATTACATTTTCCATTCAATTTACTTGTAATTCATTGCTCATTGATTCAGATGATAATCCATTAATTTTATCCCAAGGCCTGCATATAGTCGTGGCCTTAAGTCGTACTGGACACTGGGCTCAAGCCTTAGTGTTATGCTATCGGATTCAACGGTTTAATTGATTATACTCCTGGCCCAAGTTCACGGGTTAAAGGAGTTAGATAATGGATGGTTGAATTCCATCTTTAACAAATTTGTACTCTTCATGTCGGTTTTAGGTTGGGGTTTATGGAATAGTGAGCGGTCAAACTACACTCAAGTATTTGTTTATACTCATATCCACATTCTGGGGATAAGTGTTAGTTGGCGAATGATCAAATCATACCCAATTTGTGTTTATACTCCAGTCCACACTGTGGGGACTAAGAGTTATTTCGAAAAATAGTCGGACCGTACTTTCTTTAATTGATCGATTTACCTCCAAGTTCAGAGTTTAACTAAGCGAGCGATTGGTCATGTCAAGGTCGCTTTTGATTCATGTGTGTCCCATTGCTTCGTGGGATTAATTTGATAATTGGATGGTTAAGTCGCATCCATTTCTCATTAGGTACTCCGTCCATCGGGTTGTAAGCTAGAATCATCGAAGGAATGGTCGAAACACGTACATTTTTTTAAGTCCAATCATGAACTTATGTAACTGGTAGGCTCCAAACTTCGGGTACCTGCTTGGATATGGCTGTATTAGTTTACCAGAATCCTAACTAATGTGTAATACTACGACAATCACAAATACGAAGGAAATTTCAAATTTTGTTTGCTAAGTGGACAAAAATGACATAATTTGTCATATTACATATCTGGAAAATCAAATGCTAAACCATATTCGGAAATTAAATACAATCGAATGAAAAAAGAAATAAACTAAGTGAAATAGCGTCGTAAATGCTTGCTAATCCATGCCCTTGGAAGTGTGACACCATCAATAGTCGCTAGCTTGAAATCTCCAAGCCTCTGTTCAATGATGTACGGTTCTTCCTAAGCATGATTTATGTGTGACGGACAGGAAAGACCCGTTTCAAGATGAGATCGCCGATTTTAAAGTTCCAAGGTCGGAATTTAGTGTTGTAGTATCGGGCGACTCGAAATCGATGTACAACTGCCCTTAAATCAACTTCTTCGCACTTCTCATCTGGAAAGTCTAGGGATTCTAAGAGGAGATCCCTATTCGTTATGGGGTCGTAGTAGGTCACTCAATGAGAAGGGACTTCAAGTTCAACAAGAACGATGGCTTCAGAGCTGTAAGCAAGGGCGAATGGAGTATGGCCACTCACGGACTTGTGGGTGTTTCAGTAAGCCCATAATGCTATTGGGAGTTCATTCACCAACTTGCCTCTAGCATTTTCCAAACTTTTCTTTAGAATGGACTAAATGATTTTTTTAACGGCTTCCACTAGTCCATTTGCATGAGGGTGAGCAACTGCCACAAAACTCTTTTCAATATGATGTCAACAACAAAAGTCTTCAAATTCATCGTCGTCGAATTGTGTTCCATTATCAGTTACAATGGTTCGTGGAAGGCCAAAATGACAAATGATGTTCCGGACAATGAAGTTGATTACTTTCATTATCGTGATCATGGCTAAAGGTTCTGCTTCGGCCCATTTGGTGAAGTAATCAACTGCTATGATAGCGTATTCACACCACCTTTAAAGATCGGTAAGGATCCGACAATATCTAGCCCCATGTGGAAAACGGCCATGGACAGACCATTTGTGTAATTTCCGTCGGCGGTGCTCTTGGAACTTTCACATACATCTGGCACTTGTCGCATTGCTTAGCATAATCAATAGCATTTCAGTTGACGGTTGGCTAGTAATACCCATAATGGAGTATTTTCTTTGCTAGGTTTGCCCCCCAGTGTGATCGCTACATTACCCTTCATAAACTTCCCTTAGGACTCATTTTATTTCATCACAAGGGATACACCAGAGCAGATGAACAAAAAAACCCTTTCTATACATGACTCATTCTAGAATGATATTAAATGTTACCCCGCCTTTTGGGCAAGGCCGGTATATCAAAAAATTGGCTAAAAAGGATGGATATCAGGATTGAAGATCGATTGGAAACAAGGTTATGCTCGATACCGTCAAAATTGGACCAAGCTCCAATCAAGGTGGGATCGATAGGGAATGATAAACAAGGCTCGGTAAGGCTAAACTTCAAATTTCAGGTCAATTGGAGTTCATATGCTCAAGCTATGGATGGATCAATATTCATGGAAAACTACTTCTTATCGATACTTTCGTATCAATCAAAATGGACATGGAGAGTGTACTTCAGATCGATGCTTTCATATTGATAGAGATGGATATGGATATGGATAACACACTTTGAACCTTGCTTCGGATCGATCACAGTACGTATCGATCCAATTCCTGATCTATACGAAGTCATTCACCAGAACGCTTGGGATCAATACGAAAAAGGGAGTAGGGGATGGATACGAAAGGCAGTGGGGAGTCAGGGACTGATACGAAGGAAGGATGTTGGATGGATATGAAGTACACACAGGAGCCATTACGTATCGATCGCGTTCGTATCAATCCATACGAAGGAACCATTCAAGGGAAGGAGCGCAATGCATGGATCAAAGCACAAAACTCGGATCGATACGTTATTGATGGATGCGTGAGTGATGGATACGAAGCTCTGGATGCATACAAAATCATCAGCATACACTAGAAAACTGAATCTTGGATTGATCATATCTCTCAAACCACAAGTCCACACGCCATGAAAATTTCACAGAAGCTTTCATATCAAGTCAAGAGCTCACCTGATTGATCGCAGCTCAATTGGAGGCAATCTTGATCGATACGAAGACAGCATGGGTTGATCGGGGATCGATCCCAAACAACCCCAGATCGACCCGGTGGGCCCACCTACACATGAGAAAGGGTATTTCAAGTTTTGGGGCAGATATTTCCATATCTACTCCTATAAATAGCACCCCTACGCCTACAGAAAAAGGACTTTTGGAAGCTCTTACGCCGTTACTCTACTGAAACTCCATTGTAACTCGAGTGCCATTGATTGTACTGTTGTAAATCAGTTGAGAATCAATAATAAACAGCAAACTATTCAAAGTGGACATAGGCTACAACACCGAACCACTATAAATCTTGTGTCTTCTCTTACTTTCTTTCATTTTAATTTTGTTTTTTCTTCATTTCACTCTCTACATCATCTGGATCTAGGATTTATGTTTGGATATTGAGGATTTGTGTTTAAACATTGGTGCTTTCACTACTTCTGGAGTTTGTGACCAATTTTGGCGCAAACACTTTGGTGCTTTCACTGAGAAAACTAGCGCTCAGGGATTTGGAAGCTTGGATTTTGGATCTGAAAGCTTAGAACTCGGATTCTGGGAAGCAATGGCTAAGCAATCGATAAGGAGACATAGAATGGAGAGGAGTCAGCATGAAGGAAGTCAGGAGGCTTCCTCAGAAGCTAATCAGCCCTCAATCTATATTACTAGAGACGAGATGGAAACGATGCTAAAAAGGCAAGAGGACATGATACAGAACCTACTCGACAGGTTGGACAAGCTGGAGTGCAAAGTCAAAGGAATGGAGTTGCAAGGAATGTTGGAAATGAGGATCACAAAGCTGGAATAGTAGAAACAGAGGCAGTCCAGAATCAGAACCAAGGAAATGGAGCGACCGGAATACAAGATAGAGTAGGATCATCGGGAACGGCCCCTGAACAAGGGGGCATGCCCCGAATCATGTTGGCTCAAATCTAGGATGGATACCAAGCGGCGCTGTGCAGTTTGGCGTTGATCGGGATATGGATGCTCGTCCAGAAGGATAGGTTTCAAAATTCCCTCGCTGACTCGGGGGGTGGGTTGGAGATAACAGACAGAGGATACCACTTGATAACAACGAAAGGTTAGCGGACATGATCGGACGGGCTATAAGGGGAGGATTGGTGAATAGAGATTTGGAGGATGTGAATAGGAGCCCCTTTGCTCCTATAATCAAGCAAGCTAGGAATCCACCGGATTTTAAATTTCCAACGCTGGAGATGTATGATGGGAGAACGGATCCCACTGTTCGCTTGACAAGTTATATGAGGCACATGGAAGTACTGGGGGCATCGGAGGAAGTCATGGGGCGGTGCTTCCCTTTGTATTTGACGGATATAGTAGCACTATGGTTTAGAAAACTGGAAAGCGGCTTTATTGGCACATGGTTGGAGTTGATCGAGAGGTTTATGAGGTAATTTCGGGTCCACGTCATGAGACCCAAGAATGTGATGAATTTAACATTGATGAAACAGTGGAAGGGAGAATCACTTAGGGATTTCTTAAATAGATTCAATGCGGCAGTGGCTTCGGTGGACCGACCCGATCCGTCGATGGTTTTGATGGCAGCAGTCTAAGGGATTGCAAATAATTTGTATTTTAAGATATCGTTGGAGCAGGATCCACCGATGGATATCGGGGAGTTTTACCATGAAGCAGAAAGGTTTTTACGACAGGAATATGCAAAGGCTAAAAGAGAGGGGAGAGAAGCTGAAGTTTATGCGGAAAAAGGTGGAGGTCCACCAAGGGAAGATTCAAACAAGGATGATAGAGTCACGAGTCCCTTCGCCGGAGAGCAACGAAATGGACTCAAACACGGAATATAAGTCCTCGACCGAAGAGTCGAGGCCGAAGAATATAAGTCCTCGACCGGAGAGTCGAGGTCGGAGAGAGATGCCCCACAGATTAAGTCCTTGACTGGAGAGTCGAGGCCGGAGAAAAACCATGAATAAGCACTCGACTGGAAAGTCGAGGATGGACTAGGATAAAATGACCCGGCGAGGTCTATGGATTTGGATATGGACCTAAACAGGTCCCAGTTTCGGTTAAGGGCCCGGAGCGGTCTCGGATTTGGATATCGACCCGAAGAGGTCATGGATTTGGTTATTGGTTACTGGATATGGATGGATTAGAACTAGGTTGTCGGGTTCGGATGGATATGGAATTGGCTAAGGATTCGGTTACTAGATTCGGAATCTGATAGCGACTCGGAGTGGTCGCGGGTTTGGATAGGGATATGGCTATGGGTGTAATATGGACTTTGGATGTTGGGTTTATAGCTATTCAACACACACCTTCCTACCACAAGGCATGTTTTGGGGAGCAAATGTTACCCCACCTTTTGGAAAAGGCTGGGATATCGACAAATTGGCTAAAAAGGATGGATATCATGATTGAAGATCGATTGGAAACAAGGCTATGGTCGATACCGTCAAAATTGGACCAAGCTTCGATCAAGGTGGGATCGATAGGGAATGATAAACAAGGCTCGGTAAGGCTACAGTTCAAATGTCAGGTCAATCGAGTTCATATGGTCAAGTTATGGATGGATCAATATTCATGGAAAACTAGTTCTTATCGATACTTTCGTATGGATCAAAATGGACATGGAGAGTGTACTTCAGATCGATGCTTTCATATCGATCGAGATGGATATGGATATGGATAACACACTTTGCACCTTACTTTGGACCGATCACAGTACGTATCGATCCAATTCCTGATCGATACGAAGTCATTCACTAGAACGCTTGGGATCGATATGAAGAAGGGAGCAGGGGATCGATACAAAAGGCAGTGGGCAGTCAGGGACTGATACGAAGAAAGGATGTCGGATGGATACAAAGTACACCTAGGAGCCATTACGTATCGATCGCATTCATATTGATCGATATGAAGGAACCAGTCAAGGGAAGGAGTGCATTGCATGGATCAAAGCGCAAAACTCGGATCGATACATTATTAATGGATGCATGAGTGATGGATACGAAGCTCTGGATGGGTATGAAATCATTAGCCTACACTAGAAAACTCAATCTTGTATCGATCATATCTCTCAAACCACAAGTCCAAATGCCATGAAATTTTTATAGGAGCTTTCATATCAAGTCAAGAGCTCACCTGATCGATCGCAGCTCAATTGGAGGTAATCTTGATGATACGAAGATAGCATGGGTCGATCGAGGATCAATCCCAAACAACCCCAGATCGATCTGGTGGGCCCACCTACGCATGAGAAAGGGTATTCCAAGTTTTGGGGCAGATATTTCCAAGCAGCGATACGCCTACAGAAAAAGGACTTTTGATAACTCTTACACCGTTACTCCGCTTAAACTCTGTTGTAACTCGAGTGTCATTAATTGTACTATTGTTAATAAGTTGAGAATCATTAATAAATAGCAAACTATTCAAAGTGGATGTAGGCTACAACACTGAACCACTATAAATCTTGTGTCTTCTCTTACTTTCTTTCATTTTAATTTTGTTATTTCTTCATTTTAATCTCTACATCATCTAGATCTGGGATCTTTGTTTGGATATTGAGGATTTGTGTGTAAACACTGGTGCTTTCACTACTTCTGGGGTTTGTGACCAATTTTGGCGCAAACAGATATATCATAGAGCTTTACGAAGGATCTATCATCTTTTATTCCTCCGTTCGGGAAGGACACCCCATAACAAATCATCTTTAATTGGAGTCATCCACGACTCCTTCTCAGGCTCCATCTCTAGTGTCCAATCGATTTCCATCTATTTTATGCTCGAAGTATTTAATACTTTGATTGGAACCAAACCCATTTGTTGTGCATCCCTGGTGCTTGTAAACTTTGCCAATGAATCGGCCTTTTTGTTATGATCCCTAGGAATGTGCGTGATGTCATAATACACAAAGTCAGCTAATAGCTCTTGAACTCGGATAAGTTACAGAGCAAGCCGTTTTCCATTAGCCTGGTAATCTCCCCTGACTTGGTATACCACCAATTGGGAATCGCAAAAAATTTCAAGAGTTTTTATCACCAGTTCTCTGGCAAGCTTGAGTCTAGCAATCAGAGCTTCATACTCAGCTTTGTTGTTCATTGCAGGCAAGTCAAGCTTCAAAGCATAGAAAATTGATCGATCCTCTGGAGTTACTAGCACGACTCCAGCTCTAGAACAATGATCATTGAATGCTCCATTCGTATACATTTTCCACCGAATGGTAGAGACTCCACAGCTCTCTGGGAGATCGTCCTGTGCAGTGAATTCTGCTATAAAGTCCGCCAGTGCTTGTCCCTTTATGGCTCTCTAAGGGAGATAAGTGATTTCGAACTGGCTCAGCTCAATGTTTCACTTGAGTAACCTGCCAGACGTCTTAGGTCGATGTAGGACCTGTCGTAATGGTTGATCGGTGTAAACATTGATGGGATGAGTCTGAAAATAAGGGCGTAGCTTTCGTGAAGCAATCAACAAGTAGTACACCAACTTCTCTATCTTCGAATAGTTCCTTTCAACTCATGTTAATCGCTTGCTAACATAATAGACTGGTCTCTGGATCTGCTTGCGGCACTTATAGCGTGTAACAACACGGCCAAGTGGATATACAAGTCTTTGTGATCTACCGGCTTTAACAAGATGGGAGGTCTCTCCAAGTGGTTCACCAAAGCTTGGAATGCATCTTCACAATCCTATGTCCATTCAAAGTTCCTTTTCCCTCTTCTAATCAAGTTGAAGAACGGAATGCATTTATCAGTGGCTTTGGAAATGAACCGGCTCAAGGCAACAACCTTCCTATTTAGGCTCTGAACTTGTTGATAGTCTTCGGCACCTGGATTTTGCAAATAGCTTGAATATTTTTGGTGTTAGCTTCAATGCCATGAGAATTGACAAAGAAACCCAAGACTTTCCCAATGCCAACCCAATAGAACACTTTAGAGGATTGACCTTCATTTTGTAATATCGAAGGATGTCGAACATTTCTGCTAAGTCTCTAATGTGGTCACTTGATCATCATGACTTCATGAGCATATCATCCATATATACCTCCATCGTCTTTCCAATCTGATCTTTAAACATTCAGTTAACTAAGCGTTGATAGGTTGCTCCAGCATTCTTTAATCCGAATGGCATTACCATATAGCAGTACAGTCCAGCGTCGGCAATAAAACTGGTGTGCCCCTAGTCAGGGATGTGCATTAGGATTTGGTTATATCTAGAGTACGCATCCATGAAAGATAGCAACTCATGTCCTATGGTTGAGTCTACCAGCTGGTCGATCCTTGGAAGGGGAAACTGTCTTTTGGATATGCCTTGTTTAAGTCCGAATAGTCTACGCATGTCCGCCACTTTCCATTCGCCTTTCTCATAAGTACAAGATTAGATACCCATTTATGGTAAAGGGCATCATGAATAAACCTGTTACTTTTGAGCATATCCACCTCCTCTTTAACTGCAGCTGATCTATCTGAATCTATGCCACGCCTTTTCTATTTCACCGGGACATGCCTTGATCGATATTTAATGTGTCGCTCGCCATGCAAGGTGAGACACCACAAATGTTAGAGTGAGTCCAAGCGAATACATCAAGTTTCGCTTAGAGAAAACCATCAAGCTCTTTCATCATCAGGGGGCTAAGCTGTGATCCGAGCTTTAGGACCCACGATGGGTCATCATTGCTAACCGTAATGTCGATCGTCAGCTCAGTCGGTGTAGCCTTGGTCTCTTTAGGCTCTTCCTCATCATCCCTCGGATCGATGTCTTTATAGAACCCAATATGGCACCTGAGCCTTGGCTCAGGCGCTGGTTGTCAATCTTCGGCTTGGATGTGGAGAGACTTGTCCACACCCTTACCTTTCTCCTTCCACTGAGCATCCCTCAACTCAGCTACATAGCAGGCACGTCCGGTTTCCTAATCTCCATGCATAACTCCCACACCATTTTCAGGTGGGAATTTTGAGGTAAGGCACTAAGGTGCAATGGCTGCCTGGAATTCAGCAAGGGTCAGTCGACCCAGAAAACATTATATGGAGAATACACATCCAACACAACAAATGGTAACATCCACACTCTCGTGCGGTCTCCTTCTCCCAACTCCACCGGTAGCTCGACATAGCCTACCACTTCGATTACAACACCGTTAAAGCCCTGAATGCAGGCTTATCTTTGGCTTCCATTCTCATCTGGTCGTACGCCTTTTTGAAAATAATATTCACCGAGCTACCACTGTCAATCAAAACATTTCTCACCAAGGCAGGGCCGATCATGGCCGAAATGACCATTAAGTCAATCGTTGCTACCTCCACTTCATCTACATCTCTGTTTCTGAATACAATGTCATCCACCACTATATGTTGCTAGAACAACACTCGAATCCACATGCTCGATTGCACTAGCATAGCGCTCCATCTCGTGCCAACTTTTGTCGGCTGGGTGTGGTCCTCTGGCTATTGTATTGTTAACTAATCTTTCACCAGTTCATGCAAACTCTTCAGTCTTGTGCGACGCTTGTCCTCGGTTGGGGTCAGATGTCCCCTGCTCGCCATCCTACGGGGCTTTGACAAACTGCTATAGTTTTCTTTCCTAAATCAGTTTCTCGATAACATCCTGGAGATGCCTACACTCATTTGTGTTGTGACCATAGCATTCATGGAACCGACAATATTTTCCAGTCTGCTTTTGTTTATCCCTCGATTCCTTCGGAGGTGGCTTTCTATACTGCACGATATTTCATGTAGACAAGTATACGTTCTCTAGAGACGTATTCAGTGGTGTGTAGGTATCATACATTGGAATCCTTGACTTTCCTCTTTCAGAATCCCTTTTTTGTTCGTGGTTCCTATCACCGCCTTTATTTTGCTGATTCGGTTTATTTTGGACATTTATTTGAACTTTTCTGGAACCCTCTCCGGACTGTTTCACTGCAACATTACTCTACACTCCCTCTCCACTTGATCCCATAACATTCTTCTTCCTAGAGCATTTAGCTTCCTCTTTCCTCAAATACCGAGCTACTTTTGCATAGAAACGCTCCAACGTCGCGGGTGATTAGCCACCTAACTAATCGCCAAAATCAGATTCTGGATTAATCCCTCTTGTTACCGCCATCAATATTGAATGGTCATCCAGATTACTGACTTCTGTGACGGCTATATTAAATCTCTTTAAGTAATCTTTCAGGGATTCTCCTGGAGTCTGGATCATGCTTGATAGGGACATTACATCTTTAGGGTGAGTTGCATACAAACAGAACTACTCCACAAATTTTATTGCTAACTCACCAAATCTAGAGATTGACTGTAGGGGTAATCTCATAAACCACATTGTTGCTATGCCAGAGAGAGTAATAGGAAAACATCTACATTTTGTGGCATCATCATCAAATGCAGAATCCATCAACCATTTATATCTCATGATGTGCTGCCCGGGGTTGGGTTTTCCCTCGTAGGCAGGCATCGACGACATGCTAATCTCCTCAGATATTCCACATGTAAAATATTGTCTTTGAACGGGGTATGGCTACTGAAGATCCCCCAATCATCATTGGTCAAGCCTTGGCTTTACCTTACTAACAGTCTAACCATAGTCGATAGGTTTGAAATTTGGATAGTTAGAGCCAAGCGGTTGTCATGCTCCACCTCACGTGAATGGTCTGGTCGATGGCTACGGGTCGTTCCACACCTTCTTGGCTCAGCATCCTCTCGATGTGCGTCGCATGCGTTCACATTGTCATTATTCCGAAGAGGTAATTGATCTATATTAACTTGAACTCTAGCATCCAGATCAACTACGGTGTCATTAGTGTGCATTCTTCCCTTCATTTGTTGCAACCTGCCTCCAAAAGTTGGATCAACACCGATTGTTCTAGATGGATCAGTATCGATCGGTATCTGTCTGTCTGGATCACTCAAATGATGGAGGGTTGACGTTTTGGCATGGTATCTATCAGTTCTGCAATTTCTACGTCTGTGATAGTCATCTGATGAAGTTGGGCTCTCCGATGCAGAATAGGGAGTTGGCTCACTCTAAGTTTTCTCACGTTGTTGATCCTTGAGTTGATTCATTAAATCGTTATTGGCTTGAATCTACTGATTCAACTACCGGTGGTTGTCCATAAGGTCTCTAATCAGGCTCTAGAAATCAGCTCTTGTGAAGGAATCAACTGGATTCTGGATATCAACTGGATTGGTAGCATTAACATCTACTAGTAGATTGCTCTGGCCTTCTTGCTGGATGCTTGCATTCTCGTTTCCCTCTACGTTTTGAGCGGTAGATCTGGTGTTCCTGACCATTGTTGATAGTTTTCCTTAGACCTTTGCAAATCTAAATAGAATGAATATACTATTTAAAGATAATTTTGGATCTCTTCCTAAGATTTATATAATCCAGTAGCAGCAAAGGGATCCAAATGAAGTTGAGAAGCTTGGGTCTCGGTGAAAGAACAAAAATGTTCGCACCAAAAATTGGCACAAACACCCAATGGAAATTTTGTAGGGAGATAAATGAAGAATAATAAATGAAAATAGAGGGAACAAGCAATTAAATGATAGAAAATAAGCAATAACAAGAGCACAATGATTTGTAGTGGTTCGGCATTAAGAGCCTACGCCCACTTTGGAGAAATAACTTTATTGATCACTTGAATTGCTGAATATAGGAGGATGGATCGAAGTAGAACCCTTAGCAAAATAGTGCAAAGAAAAAAGCATCGTAATGATCTCGAAAATGAACAATCAAGTCTATATTTTTAGGGGAAGTCGATGAAATATCTTCTTGAAATTTCGGCAGTGGAGTCTCCTAATCTAGAAGAAGTCACAGTATCAATCAGGGGTCCTACATATTTCATAATAATGATCTGTACCAATTGTTTTATGGGCTCGTGTTGGCATGAGATCGATACGGTGGGCTCCACACTTCAATATATTGATGTTCCCAAAGTTTCATATGGATTTGACTTGTAAATTTTGAGATATCGATCGTTCTTTGCTGAGTTGAACTGTAATATTGATATAGTATGATCAATAATTGGTGAATATGGATCGTACCCAATCCATTTTCAGTAAATGGTATATTTTCATACATTTATCATTCTATTGAGTCCGTCTTTTGTTTTCACTTCGTCATTGCTTCATATTATCATCTGCGCCTGATCTCTGGGTTTCGTGATTGTTAATCTGACTTGTCGGTCCCAACGACAGTCAAGTCTAACTTGTCTAATCAGTTCGGATATAGCCGAGCCTAAAGGCTGGATAACACTTGCCCCCTAAAGTATGTCTTGTTTCAACATGACATGCTTTGAGTCGATGTAAGTTAGAGTTGTCAGAAAGGAGTCCACCCAGCTTTCCAAACAGTAGTCATCCCATCGATGAATCACTTTCCTCGAAAAGTCACATCTCTTTCTGCATATTTTGATGCATAGGACAATCGAACTGTGGAATGTACTTGACTAATTTCCTGCATATTTATGTCTGTTATCTATGCCTCAGACAAATTTTTAAAGCTCATCCACTTCTAAACACACAATTCAAACTTCGACATGCCAACAACTGATCCCGATGCTTAGACTGAATTCGTAGCCAGTGATGTGGAGAATCAGTTGAGGCGGTCAGCAATGACGGTCACTCCGGTCGACTCCCGAAGTCTCGTCACAGCTGTTGTCTTTAATTCTAAACTATGTTTCATTGCATTGCATGACTCTGCACCACTCTGAACTAGCATACACTTTGCATGGGGGTAACAGGTTACTTTTTCAAATGATGATTATCTACTGAGTTTAGTAGTTATGGGTTCCAGACGCTCGGGGCGTTTAGCTGCCATGTCTTCTAGACAGCGTTCACAGCACAACAATACCAGTACAAAATCGAGCTCCGCAATTGCTTCTGATAGTCTCCCCTGGACATTAAGATGAACAACTAGATAGTCCATGTTTGTTACTCAACCTTTTTCCCATTGTTCCTGTCCTTCCAGCAGAAGTGATAAACCCTGCTCACAACACTCTAGAAGACGCTATATTTTTGGAAGATCCGGAGGATTCAGTGGCTTTGAAAATTAATGAACTCTTCATAGAATTTGCACTAGACATAGGATTTCATCTGATGACGTGCGAGTTCCGACTCGGCATGATAGAGCTTATATGCCCCTTGAGGGGGTCACTACATGCAACAAGTTCATGTGTTGGGCAGGATGCATCCCACCCTTCAATTCATTTATCCGAGAGATGCTACATCATATGAGGTTAGCGCCAGCACAACTGCATCCAAACGGCTATGCCTTGCTTAACTATACCTACATAGCATTCATAAAGTTTTTATTTTGTCCTCCAAATCCATAAAACATTTGGTTTCTTTTCACCTTCAAGTAATGAAAGGGAAGCCTTTCATTCACATTCCTCGAGTCGGCCAAGAAGTGCCAGATCTTGACTGGTACTTGGAACAGGTTGAGCGCTTTCAAAAGCGAGTGGTTTTATATTCGCTACCCGCTCGGCTTTGCCAGATGGTGGTTAGAAGAACGTAAGTATTACTCCTTGTTTAGTTTCTTGAGTGCTTGTATCCAGATTGTATCTTGAATTAAGAAACATTTCTTGTTTGTGTAGGTCTTATCCACGACCCTATGCATAGACGCGGTCTCGACGCTAAAGAGGTTTCAATCAGAAGATGGAGACATTGAGAATCTCCTTACTCATGAATGCCTCATTACCTACTGCCTGATGGAAAAGGGTCGTAGCATAGGGCTACAAGTCACTTCTGGAGTTGTAACAGAGCAGTTGGATGTGGATGATGATGAAGGCCACCAAGCTGATCCTGTCGTGCCCCAACTGAGAGGGCTTTGGAAGTCTCCAAGCTGATCCAGTAAATGGTATATTTTTATACATTTATCATTCTATAGAGTCTGTCTTCTTCTTTCACTTCGCCACCGCTTTATATTATCATCTATGCATGATCCCTAGGTTTCGTGATTGTTAATCTAACTTGTCGGTCCCATTGACAGTCGGTCTAACTTTTCTAACCAGTTCGAATATAGCCGGGCCAATAGTCTAGATAACAGGGCACAAAAGGAATTATTTCTATAGGATGTACTTCTTGGTGACCGGTTAACTAAGGCGTATGTCTCACTATAGGTATTGTAAAGGGAATCAGATTATATGTGGATTCTGCATATCTTGATATTGATAGGCCTATTGTTATAGCAAAGAGATGCTCAGATTGTCTACGATCCATAACTACCATAGCTACATACATATGTGATACAGACACATTAAAAGCTGTGATCTTCATGCTGGAAAGGAGCCCAATAAAGTCAATATACCAATCCCAACGAGCATCAACGTGTTCTGATAGCTTGGGTCTCGTACATTGATGGGTGGCAATGTAGTGCAGTTAAAGTGTACAGTGCATGCATATAACGTAGTTCAAATTAGATTTCGGATAAACATTTGATAAATAATTCACTCAAAAGTTAACTTAGTGCCCGAAGTAACCATCACTACTGACCGTCCCAACAAATCTTACACCACCGACCACACTTCAGCAATCCCACGGTAATGCTTTAGAAATTTTAACTTGGTAGTTTAATTCGTTTATGCAAAAGTAGCTCAAGCTGTTCAAGTGAAGATCCCTAAAAATAGGATCAATGCCGACTCCCAAGGCCAAACACTAAAGAGATTCTTCATTCTCCTCCTTCAATCGAGTATGGCCAAAAATGTAAATGGCAATGAACTTCACCTTTCCAAGCTACTGCCACCTACCTAAAACGACCAAAGCTGTTGAACTCGAGAGAGTTGAAATGGGGGATTTGAATCGCCTTCACGGATCGACGCTTGAAGTGGGAAGTCGACAAAAGAGGCGGGAGGCGACATTGAGTTAAGGCGGCGCTTCAGGGTCAGCTTCTCTGATGGAAGCTTGGATGACAATGGCGAGCTTGAGCTCCAAAATTTCCAAGGTAAGAGTAAGTAACCAGGAGAGAGATGAAGTGTGGGTTCGGTGCTTAAATAGCACTCAACCCAGATACTAAGGCTAGAAAATAGCCTAAATTTTAAAGGCAGGGTTTGGTATCGATCCCTGATCAAGAATCGATACCGAACCCTATTTACAGTATTATACATATATATATGATAAATAAAATATATGTATATGTGTATGAAAAAATGATGACAAGCTTGTATACTCCAACATGGCAGTAGACTATTGGAGTTCTAAAGAATTATTTCGAACCTGTAGAATCCGAAAAAGGAAATCGTTGAAAGCTTTTTGAGTTCAAAATAACAAGCTTGAAGAACATGCTTTGACTTTTACACTGCAGGGACCTTGTAAGCCTAACCCTAACGAATTGGTACAATGATTGACAAAAGATGTCACACTTTGCTAAAGCGGTTCATAGGGAAAGAAGATATCTTTTCGAGGCAAAGCAAGAAGCCAACGATGCGGAACCTTTAACTTGTCTCGTTACAAAGTACGTTATGTTAAAACAAGATATATTTTGTGGGAAAATGTTATCCAACTTTATGACCAAGCCATATTTGGACGCATCAAGTCGATTAAACTGAGGAGTTATCAAGTAGGGATTTAGAGCAACAATGGCCAAACTCAATTGTCAAAAGAGTACCAAGCTCAAAACTTCACTATGCAAGAGAAGTTCAGGGTTCGGTATCGATCCCCAAGAACTCTCCTGAAATGTCATACATCTCATAGACAACTCAAACACTCATGTTCCATCCTTGAACTAAGAACTTCACTTAGATCCATGCTCATAGCAATGCAAACAAAGCTACGAAGATGAAATATGAACAACCAATCGATTAAGAGTGGAAGATCGTGATCCACAATGCAAAGTCATGGATCTGTACCGATCCATGAACATGGATCGATACCGATCACTGATAATTGATGATGTGGCCACGATCTCTTCAGTTAGCTTATCAAACATGGGCTAGAACGTGGTCGGGAGCTTTCCGACGATCTACAGCTATAAACAGAGGGATAGGGGCATAGTTTGGTGATCTTTTTAGCTGTTGACAAGTGACTATATTTTCCTTGTGTTCCATGGATCGTCACAGATCCCAAAGAACAAATCTGTAAAAACTCATCAAATACTTTAAAAAAGTTAGACGTAGGCCTTTGATTAGCCGAACCACTATAATTGTTTTGTGTTGTTGTTTTCCTCATTTTCAAGTTATTTTTTTCATTTTATTCTCCACTACTAGTCTCTGGGTGTTTGTGCCAACATTTGGCGTAAACACAGACGATATTATGACTCCGTTTAATCTAATTCCTCGTTACACAAAATATAAAACAATCAAAACACCTAATACTACTATTTATTAATTCGAAAGGGGTTTTACCATAAAATATACTTTTCCCCAAAATCGTCAACACAATTTCAAACATCAATATTCAATTAAAAGAAGATTAAATTATGAAATTCTCATTCTTTTCTCAAAACCCATTTACAGTTACATAAATAAAAATTTGCAAATCTCACATTTAATTACAAGGAAATCTATAGACTAAACATAATTTAATTCTAAATTCCTTAATACTCCTAAAAATAAGTCATACATTTTAAAGTTCTTCTCTAATAAATGAATAATATTAATATAAAATAATTTTTACATATTGGTATTTTCTTTAAATGGAAAAATTTATATAATTCTATTAAAAATAATCTCCCAAAGCCATAATATAAAAATTCCATAACGAACATGTTTAAGACCCACATTTCTTTCAAATCCTTTCAAAACTATTATTATCGAGAAGTAATTCATCAAACCAAAATTTTACCTTATATAATATATTCCCAAAATAATTCAATATTCAAACACAATAATATATGACTTTCGAAACTTCATTTATCAATATATATAATAAATCCAATAAATGTTAATTTCTATTCAATAAATAAATTGCATTTAATTTACTATTACTTCAAAATATTATTTTATAAACTACCAATCTATTAAATCCAAATAAAATTAACTTATCACTTCAAAAATATAAATTTCAAATATTATTTCATAAACCCCATTTAAATATTTTTATGATCGAGGATAAATAAAAATAAATATTCCAAAATTTCACTTATTTAATAAAGTCCCAAACTCATCATTTATCAAATAATTTTTATTCACATAATCCTCAAATTTATTCCACTTTTATAAAAAAATTCAAAATCATTTAACTTTCAAATTATCATTAACCACAAATATCCTCAATATTAAATAAGAAAATCATTTTGAAATTCACTATTTATTTACCAAAACGACTTATTTATGACCAAAATAATCTATTTATTTCAAATCTTCACCTTTTAATTTATTTACCCCCTTTCTGATCAATCTTAAATGTTGTGTTTGACTAATACCATCATCAATTCGACCAATACTACACTCAACATAGCCCAACCAAGCTATACAATACCCTTTTAAACAACATCAAGAAACGACAATCAATTTCATCCAATAGTAATACCGTAGCAAATTCATTCATCCATTTAAAAATAAAATTAAAGCAAATAGGGCATGAACTAAATCATTTATGTGAGTAAGTAATTTTACTCATCGAACCAAATAACTTGAAAATTGCTACCATCATTCACTGCCTATCGAAAAATACAGCAAGCATGTAACAATCAGCACCTTAATGGGCCCGAATTTCAACAAAATCGAAACCCAAGTCCATTAGGGTATGGATCGTTGGTTTTGGTAACATGTAATAAACATAGTATATTAGAGATTAATCAATCTAAACTCACAATGAAATAGAAAATATTCCTTGGACATCCAATCGCCTTGTCACTATAGAGCATGAATAAAAAGACTTCTTCATCAATCATTCCCATCTTGCTTCAATTACCTGTCCCTTTAAATCTATCATATGGGTTGTAATAAGGAGGGGGTCAGAACGTTTGACGTTCTGGTGATTGGAAAATTGCATACTTTATCCTTAACACAAACTTATACCAATTGGCTTTCATTTAAATGTTATGTCTATTATTTACAACTAACCTATTTAATTCTTATATGCACATTCATTATATTTAACCTAACCTTATCCTAGATATGTTATACATATATAATGCCTATGTACATATACACTTCTTAACATTTCACTACCCAATACCCCGACCACCTAATACTTCTCAAATATAAAGCAGGCTCTTTGCATCATCAACGCTAGTCTATCAGTCCAGCTACAGAGGCCGATGACTCCTATATATGGCTTTTGCAATATAATATATAATTTAATTGTCGTACTACTAACGCAATTCAAAGACTCGTCTACTGGTTAAGTGGTCCACCTCCACGAAACTAATTTTTCACCTAAACATATACCATAAGGTCTACGCGTGTCCCATACAGATTCTACATTGTAGGAAGTGAAATCCATCAAGGCATAACCCAAGTCTTTACTACCGCTCGCTTGGAATTGCTGGGCGTCAAAGCCTATATGCCAAACCTACCACAAAATACCGGTACAAACTACTGACAAAGCCCGGCTACCCTCCACAGCTGACATCCCGTTTAGATTAACCTAAGTAAGTCAAGGAAAATACCCCTTTCAGTTACTAACTAACTTTTATTGGATATGAAGCATACCCCATTTCCCAAATGGTGCTGGGCCATTTAATACTTCAAATCCGAGGTGAACCCTAGGTATATTTTTCACTTTCTTACCCACAACACATATCCCTTTCCATGGGCCATATGGTTGGTGATGTCTCATATAAGTATTAATGCTGGTAGCCTCTGTGTGAAGGGCATACTATTGTTATGTAACTCTACTGACCTCGCATCCCAACCTACTAAATAAAATTGATCATCCAAAGTTTAAGTACTGGGGTAAGCCCATTAATATTTGTTTGTATAATTAAGGCTGTATAATTTACCATATTGACAGTTACATTGCCTTATAATATTTAATTACTACATATCATGTTTATTTACTATTTCTATAAATATCACTTTATCTGTAATAAATGATTATTAACTTACTCGGAAATTTCATAGTGACATTTATTTACTTATTCAAAATTTTCTATTATTCCTTCCTTATCTCATTAATCAGTCCCATTAATCTATTTATAACCTATTTAGATTCTTGTAACTCCTTATTTATTGCACATTTATTGCCCTATTAATTTGGAGTTACAAATCTTTCCATCTTTATTTCCTAATCTTATCATTTATTACACTATTTATTCTAACGTTTTAATTATATATAATGCAAATATTAATGTGTATTACGTTGTATTAATCGTGTTTTTTTATTTTGAATGTTTAGCGTGGTTATACGTATTTATGTATTTATATTTTTGTTTCTGGTTATTGATCCCTAACTAGAATACTCCCTTCCATATTTTAATCCATTAAAATTATCCTTCCAAAAAGGCTTCCCGTTATAACTTTCCATAAATTAACCTAAAATAAGAGATTTTCTTCGCTCAAAATTTCAAGGAATTATTTCTTTTCTTTTTACTAAAATAAATGGCATAAACTATGGAAAGAATATACATACTTTACATATCGATTACCCTTTTGTGTATATTCCTTTTCAATTCAAATGCTACACTTTTTATATATTTAAGAAATTAGACAAAATTGTGGAGGTTATACGGCTAATATTTTCAACAAATCAAAATATAGAAATTCACATTCTAATAAAATTAGGGCAAATCTAAATTATACTAACATCTTTACAACCGAATTATAGATCTAGAATAAATTCTACACCTTATTAATATCAAACTTTTAAAAGCTTGGGGACTGACTTCCAAATCTTGGTGTAAATTATATTTCTATATCCTAAGTTGCAAAATATATAGGCAATGTTTTTATGCATTTAATTCGAGCCTACAACTCTTAGGTATTTATTTAAACATAATAATCAAATTAAAATACAACGAAGTAAATTCCAATATTGTAAATAAATTACATAATTTCCTACTCACCTTTTAAAGCTTCCAAATCTCCCATCTGAATATGATCCTTTGATTTAACTCCATCTTCTTTTTATTCCAAAGAAATATGTATAATAGGGTATATATATACTATTAGAATTACAGATACCAGAAGAGATTTGGGGTTAAGAGGAATATGGATTTATAATATTGAAATTTACCTCTTTATTGTGCAATGCTGATTCACTTCTTCTCTTCATCTTTTTATTTTTTGCTCTTCCCTAATTTGTATAAATACAATTATTTTATTGTTAGGAGGAATAGTGGAGAAGATAAAATGACAGAGTTTCACTGCTTGAATCAGAAAATATGAGAAGAGAAGTGAGGAGTTACACCTGTATTTATAGGCACTCTAATCAATCGTATCTGTTAGATTAAAATTATAATCCGGGCCATTGTCCACGGTTTAAACCCTGAATGGCGTGTGCCGACCGGTCGACCGCACCCTTATGAGCAGTCGACCGCTAGTGGCCGACCAGCCCATAGTGGGGGTTGATCGATGGGATCTTGGTTATTAATTATATTTATTACTATTTTTGTTTTCTAATTATTTTTGTTTCGAATACTTTAAACGCTTGTAACTTCTTCGTTTGAACTTTGATCGCGGAACTCCAAATATGAAAGTTACTCGGAAAATCATCATAAATGCAATGGTGCAAATTTTATGATCAAATTCCATTATTTACTCAAATTCCATTTTTGGAGCCTTATTAATTATTAATTTATTAACATATATTTTACGGGGTGCTACATTCTTCCTTCCTTAAAAGAATTTCGTCCCCGAAATTACTCCAATGATTAAATTATGGGATATTACACGCAAACATCTAAACTATTCGACCAATTAGTATACAACCAACTTGCAACCAAATGTGTAAAAGTGCATGGTGTATCACAACATAGAAAACATGTATGTAGAATGATTCTAGATCGGGCCCTCTTATATGAATGCATTCTTTTCAAAACATTTTTGAAAATATAATGCAAACAATCTTATATAATGGCAGTTCTATATGTATCCAGGTTTTCAAAAATCTTTTCACACAATAATGTATGGTTCAACTAAATTTGCATCCAATTCCTACCATCCAAAAATCCAACGCGTTAAATTTTCATTTCCTAAACATTCACTCCTACGCCAGAAATGGAACTTAGGTGCAGAATTTTACATTCTTACCACTCTATTGGTACCAATCCTGTTGTACATTGGAAATTTCTTCATTGTCTCGAACTTCCTCCATATTTTTCCATGTATAATAAGCATCAGGAGGCTTGTTTTCAAGCTCTAAACGGAACTGAATTCAAAAATGTATTCTCGTATGTTTGCACCAAAATTGGTCACAAACCTCAAAAGTAGTGAAAGCACCAGTGTTTACACACAAATCCACAATATCCAAGCACAGATCTCAGATCCAGATGATGTAGAGAATAAAATGAAGAAATAACAAAATTAAAATGAAAGAAAATAAGAGAAGACACAAGATTTAGAGTGGTTCGGCGTTGTAGCCTACGTCCACTTTGAATAGTTTGTTGTTTATTGATAATTCTCAACTGGTTTACAACAGTACAACTGATAGCACTCAAGTTACAATGGAGTTTCAGCAGAGTAACGACGTAAGAGCTCCCAAAAGTCCTTTTTCTGTAGCCATAGGGGTGCTATTTATAGGAGTAGATCTGTAAATATCTGCCTCAAAACTCGGAATACCATTTCTCATGCGTAGGTGGGCCCACTAGATCGATCTGGGGTTGTTTGGGATCGATCCCCGATCGATCCATACTGTCTTCGTATCAATCAAGATTGCCTCCAATTGAGCTATGATCGATCAGGTGAGCTCTTGACTTGATATAAAAGCTCCTGTGAAAATTTCATGGCGTTTGGACTTGTGGTTTAAGAGATATGATCGATCCAAGATTGAGTTATCTAGTGTAGGCTGATGATTTCGTATCCATCCAGAGCTTCATATCCATCAATCATGAATCCATCAATAACGTATCGAGCCGAGTTTTCCGCTTCGATCCATGCAATGCGCTCCTTCCCTTGCTCGGTTTCTTTGTTTCGATCGATATGAACGCGATCGATACGTAATGTCTCCTGAGAGTACTTTTTATCCATCCAATATCCTTCCTTCGTATCGGTCCTTGACTTCCCACTGTCTTTCGTATCCATCCCCCGCCCACTTCTTCTTATCGATCCCAAGCGTTCTGGTGAATGACTTCGTATCGATCAGGAATTGGATTGATACATACTATGATCAATCCGAAGAAGGGTGCAAAGTGTGTTATCCATATCCATATCCATCTCGATCGATACGAAAGCACGATATGAAAGCATCGATCCGAAGTACACTCTCCATGTCCATTTTGATCGATACGAAAGTATCGATAAGAACTAGTTTTCCATGAATATTGATCCACCCATAACTTGAGCATATAAACTCCGATTGACCTGAAATTCGAAGTGTAGCCTTACCGAGCCTTGTTTATCATTCCCTATCGATCCCACCTTGATTAGAGCTTGGTTGAATTTTGACAGTATCGATCATAGCCTTGTTTCCAATCGATCTCCAATCCCGATATCCATCCTTTTTAGCCAATTTGTTGATATCCCGACCTTGTCCAAAAGGCGGGGTTACATTTGCCCCCCAAAACACGCCTTGCGGTAGGAATGCGTGTTTTGAATAGCATTAAATCCAACATCCAAAGTCCATATTCCATCCATAGCCATATCATCCAACCCATAATCCAATCCATTACTAGGTAATTCTATCCAAGTACCATATCCATAGCCATATCCCTATCCAAACCCGCGACTGCTCCAAGTCGATATCTGATTTCGAATCCAGTAATCAAATCCTTAGCCAATTCCATATCCATCTGAACCCGACGACCTAGTTCTAATCCATCCATATCCGGTAACCAATAACCAAATCCATGACCTCTCCGGGTCAATGTCCAAATCTGGGACCGCTTCGGGCCCTTATCCAAAGCCGGGACCTCTCCGGGTCCAAATCCAAATCCATAGACCTCGCTGGGTCATTTTATCCTACTCAAGCCTCGATTTTCCAGTCGAGGGCTTATTCATGGTTTTTCTCCTGCCTCGACTCTCCGGTCAAGGAATTTATCTGTGGGGTATCTTTCTCCGGCCTCGACTCTCCGACCGAGGACTTATATTCTCCGGCCTCGACTCATCGGTCGAGGACTTTTTATTCTCCGGCCTCGACTCTTCGGTCAAGGACTTATATTCTCTCGCCTCGACTCCCAAGTCGAGGACCTTTTATTCTCTGGCCTCGACTCTCCGGTCGAGGACTTATATTCCGTGTTCGAGTTCATTCCATCGCTCTATAGCGAAGGGACTCGTAACTCGCAGTTATTGCCCCGTCTCTCCAGTCGGGACCGTAACCGCGTGACTCATAATATTTATTACATTAATCCAAATCCAATCATCACAGAGTTCAATTGATAAAATAAAAGTCTATACAACCCAGAAAACTAAATAACCATAGTGCCAAAAAAGAAACCAGAGTTTGTAGAAAACAGAAAAAATAAGATTTCATAAACCCGAGCATCACCATTTTTCATCATCTCAGAGCATGCCTAGGGACCGTCCTTGATCTCGTACATGTGTAAGTGACTTAGCCGCATTACTTCGGGGTTTATCACTTATTCCATCCATAAATCCAATCACTGATAATAAGCTGATGACGATGGCGAAATCCAGTGCCATCTTCGTTTGAGGTCGGTGGTGGCCGCTCCTGTTCCACTGCCACAGCTCGATTCCTTATGTATTGTTGCAAATGACCATTCCTCACATGTTCCTCAATAATATCCTTCAGATGCCTACAGTCGTTTGTGTTGTGCCCATCCAGCTCATGGAATAGGCAGCGCTTTCTCGATGCCCGCTCGTATTTGGAGGGTTCCCTTTTTCCCGGCCTTCGATACTGGAGGCGCCCTCGACTATCCAAGTAAACCTTTCCATAGTTTCAGTCAAATCCGTGTAAGAGGAGAATTTAGATTCCCTCCATTGCCTTTTCAATGTGTTACCACTACCATTCATTTTTCTTTTGCCTTTATCGCCCTTGTTTGAATCTTCCCTTGGTGGACCACCACCTTTTACCGCATAATTTCAGCCCCTCTACCCTCTCTTTCAGCCTTCGCATCTTCCTGTCATAGAAACCTTTCTGCTTTATGGTAAAACTCCCCGAGATCCATCGGTGTATCCCGCTCCAATTATATCTTAAAATCCCAATTATCTGCAATCCCTGAGACTGCTGCCATTAAAACCATCGATGGATCGGGTCGGTCCACCGAAGCCACTGCCACATTGAATCTGGTTAAGAAATTCCTAAGTGATTCTCCCTTCCACTATTTCATCGATGTTAAAGTCATCACATTCTTGGGTCTCACGATGTGAACCCAAAATTGCCTCATAAACCTCTCGATCAACTCCGTCCATGTGCCAATATAGCCGCTTTCTAGTTGTCTGAACCATAGTGCTGCTATATCCATCAAATACAAAGGGAAGCACTGCCCCATGACTTCCTCCAATGCCCCTAGTACTTCCATGTGCCTCATATACCTTGTCAAGTGAACAATGGGATCCGTTTTCCCATCATACATCTCCAGCGTTGGTAGTTTGAAATCTGGTGGATTTTTAGCTTGCCTGATCATAGGAGCAAAGGGGCTCCTATTCACATCTTCCAAATCTCTATTCGCCAATCCTCCCCTCATAACCCGTCTGATCATCTCTGCTAACCTATCGTTGTCATCAAGTGGTAGCCTCTGTCTGTTATCTCCATCCTATCCCTCGAGTCCACGAGGGAATCCTAAAACCTATCCTTCTGGACGAGCATCCATATCTCGATCATTGCCAATTTACACAGCGCCGCCTGGTATCCTTCCTGGAATTAAGCCAACATGATTCGGGGGCATGCCCCCTTGTTCAGGGGCCGTTCTCAATGGTCCCACTCTATCTTGTATTCCAGTCGCTCCGTTTCCTTGGTTCTGATTCTGGACTGCCTCTGTTCCTGCTGTTCCAGCTTCGTGATCCTTATTTCCAACATTCCCTGCAATTCCATTCCCTTGACTTTGCACTCCAGCTTGTCCAACCTATCAGAGTAGGTTCTGTATCATGTCCTCTTGCCTTTTCAGCATCGTTTCCATCTCATCTCTAGTAATATAGATTGAGGTCTGATTAGCTCCTGAGGAAGCCTCCTGACTTCCTTCATGCTGACTCCTCTCTGTTCTCTATCTCCTTGTTGATTGCTTAGCCATTGCTTCCCAGAATCCGAATTCTTAAGCATTTAGATCCAAAATCCAAGCTTCCAAATCCCTAAGCGTTTCTCGATGAAAGCACTAAAGTGTTTGCACCAAAATTGGTCGCAAACCCCAGAATTAGTGAAAGCACCAGTGTTTACACACAACTCCTCAATATCCAAGCATAGACCTCAGATACAGATGATGTAGAGAGTAAAAATGAAGAAATAACAAAATTAAAATGAAAGAGAGTAAGAGAAGACACAAGATTTATAATGGTTTGGCGTTGTAACCTACATCCACTTTGAATAGTTTGTGGTTTATTGATAATTCTCAACTGGTTTACAATAGTACAATCGATAGCACTCAAGTTACAATGGAGTTTCAGTAGAGTAACGGTGTAAGAACTCCTAAAAGTCCTTTTTCTGTAGGCATAGGGGTGCTATTTATAGGAGTAGATCTGAAAATATCTGCCCCAAAACTCGGAATACCCTTTCTCATGCGTAGGTAGGTCCAACATATCAATCTAGGGTTGTTTGGGATCGATCCCCGATCGATCCATGTTGTCTTCGTATCGATCAAGATTGCCTCCAATTGAGCTACGATCGATCATGTGAGCTCTTGACTTGATATGAAAGCTTTTGTGAAAATTTCATGGCGTTTGGACTTGTGGTTTGAGAGATATGGTTGATCCAAGATTGAGTTTTTTAGTGTAGGCTGATGATTTCGTATCCATCCAGAGCTTCATATCCATCAATCACACATCTATCAATAACATATCGATCCGATATTTGCGCTTCGATCCATGCAATGCGCTCCTTCCCTTGACCGATTCCTTCATTTCGATCGATACAAACGCGATCGATATGTAATGGCTCCTGAGTGTACTTCGTATCCATCCAACAGCCTTCCTTCGTGTCGGTCCCTGACTGCCCACTGCCTTTCATATCCATCCCCCGCTCCTTTCTTCGTATTGATCCCTAGCGTTCTGGAGAATGACATTGTATCGATCAGGAATTGGATCGATACGTACTGTGATCGATCCAAAGCAAGGTGCAAAGTGGGTTATCCATATCCATATCCATCTCGATCAATACGAAAGCATCGATCAGAAGTACACTCTCCATGACCATTTTGATCGATACGAAAGTTTTGATAAGAACTAGTTTTACATGAATATTGACCATCCATAACTTGAGCATATGAACTCCGATTGACCTAAAATTCAAAGTATAGCCTTACCGAGCCTTTTTTATCATTCCCTATCGATCCCACCTTAATTGGAGCTTGGCCGAAATTTTGACGGTATTGACCATAGCCTTGTTTCCAATCGATCTTCAATCCTGATATCCATCCTTTTTAGCCAATTTGTTGATATCCCGGCCTTGTCCAAAGGGTGGGGTAACATTGTACATCATTGACAAGGTATGAAAATAGAAATTCCAGGACTAAAACAGTTTTTTCCTTGTTATCATTTGCACTAATCCTAATGTCAGCCTTAATGTGCCGCTAAATTCATATCTACTAACCCATCACTCTTCCCTACGCCTAGTATGTGGCCATTGAAAATAAAAAATTCCTATAAATATCTTTCTACTTTTTCAATCAAATTTGCACATGGTTTGAAAAGTCAATTTCCAAAAACATTAAAACACCATTTCCTTCTAAATAAATTGGACAAAATATCTAAAAATTATTTAAATGCTATTTTTTTTAAACATTCGCCTTTTCCATTTTTAATAAGTCAAGCCACATTTCAATGTAATTGGAATTCAGTTATGTATTAATGCATATGCTTGATCCTAGCATTTCTTAATTAATCTTAGACTTTAAAACCTATTCCTTTTATTTAAAAAGATGACACACTAAAGTATATATAAATTTTAGTTTTTAAGGAATAGGAATAGTCAACCATGATTTCACAACAACCTTAACCTGTCCTTCGCTCACTAAAATTTATTATTTTATAAACTTCAAGTCTTATATTGCATTTACCGTTAGTTAAGTGCCTTATAAGATTTCCATATTTATACCGTTTCTTCCAAATACACACACAAGAGCTAACTACATATCCAGAAACAACAGTACAATACATAAATAGGAAAACTTCTCATAATATATCATACTCGACTAAACCTAAAATACTACCTACAGACTGTGGTATGGTCATGATCCTTTATGGGAGTCCAAGCCATTGCTACAAACCCGAAATGGGCGTAGCATGGTGGCTATACAACCAATCTCGTGAACCTAGCACCGCTGCTCGGCTCGAATCTCTAAAAGCTTGGCCTGGACCTATCGAATAGCAGCTACCTCGGGGCTCTGGTATCCTCCAGTACCATGTCCTTGCTCGCCTTCTACTGCGGCTACTCTTCTGTTGCTGGCACTACTATCTCAACTGTTGGCTCAGGGACCCTTATCATCTTGAGAGAGGCTCTGTCAAATAGGGTAGTGACCACCTTTTGGACTGACTCCCCATGGAGGTTCACTCTATATCACCTAAAGATACGAGTGAAAACGTGGTAATATGGAATGTAGCTCCATCGAATACCAACTCCAGGACTCACACAATGGCTCATGTTAGCAAGAGTCTAATTAATAGCCATACCATCCACGATAGCGTATGTGGCCTTCTACACCAACGGATAAATCTGATCGGAGCTCCATATCTACAGAATAATATTCTACTAACTATGCGAACGATGAGGTAGGATGTAGGTTGCAAATTGTCTGACCTCAAGACACTGATATCTCTAGAAAAAATCCACTGCAGAATCTTTAGATCAATCATCTCAACATCCTCCAAGTATGTTCCCTCTATGGCTATCCCCAAAATATCATCAAAACCATAGTCACACAAATCAGTCCCGCCTTTTTTCACTTCCGACTTGAGATTACTGATATCCTCAACAAAGTTGTACTATAATTGGGCGTCAAAAATCTACATGCAATGCGGGTAGCATCCTCATTCAAAAGTGTCGTTGCAAAGGATCGGTGCTAATCCTGCTGTCGAGATCAATTCCTTGAGTCCAAAAGCGGGGAAATCTCCGAATTTGACTAGCCGTCCTTGAAGAAAGGTGAAATTTGCCGAGGCTAAGTAAATGGAGATTTTTTGGTTGTCAGGGTCTAGCCAAGCGATCTCTTGAGGGCTAAGACCTGAATGGTGTGGGGAAGAGCTAGCGATTCAGGGTGGTGCTATGGACTGAGTAAGGGTCGAGGATAGGAGATTGGGTTCAGATCTAGAGAAGTGGATAGGCTAGATATGGTGCGCACAACTGGCGCTAAGGGCAATCTCGGTAGCTATTGTAGATGCGGAAGGGTTGCTGTAGGCAGAGGAGGGACGATGCTCGCTATAGGGGAGGGAGGAGCAGCGGCGCTTTGAATTGGAGGGGGAGGTGAGGGGTTCGATACTTTGAGAGAGGAGGGGGAACGATGAAATAAGGGGGTGACTGTACCTAGGCACGACAATATGCCACATTCGAGGTTTGGGTTGCGCATTTTACCCGATATCCGGTCAATCGCTCTAAGGTTACTGGTCGACCTCTAGGGGTCGATCAGTTGTCGAATTTCAAGCGCAGATTGAACTTAGACCCTATTCGGGCCAAGTTAATTAATAATAGTGATATTAATAATCGTTTCGTGTCGTCTTCTTCGATCTGACACGGTCCGAACTATCCCGAGAAATTCTTGTCCTCTACATGACGGTGCCCTAACTTATCACCTAGATCTTCGAACCTTATTCCTTTTTTCATAGAACTCCTAACTTATACTGCTTCTGCATCAACAAGTTTCAAAACATGAAAATATTCCAGCTATTATTCTCCGTATTATTTTTATACGGGAATATTCCTCCTATTTTTGTTGGCGGGCATTTCTGCACTTTCTTACAACTTACCCTAACTAAATTAAGTGTTATTTCTATTTTATTCGCCCCATTGGACAGAGAATTTCAAAAACTTCCAATTTTTCTAAACATGAAAAATCTTCGAGCTAAACATATGCTCCTTTTCTATTTATTTCGAAAACAAAAATCCCATATTTTTGCCAAAAACCTTTTAAACCAATATCCTTCAACTATATATATATATATATATATATTTAAAAAATTTCAAAACTTTCCTACTTTCAAAATAACAGTTTCCAAATAGACCCTTTGGAAAAATCCTTCTAAAAACCCATCCAAACATTTCAAGGCATTTTTGCAATATTTTATCAAATTCTCTCATATGGGGTCGGACTCAGAAATGAACTTTACTTCTACTTCTCTATGATAAAATCTTGTTTGTCATATTATGGTGATTGGTGAACGTTCTCTTCTGAGAACTTTCCTTCGGATGTTTTTAACATATAAATTCTATTTCCCACCTATCTGGATAAAATGTGTATCTTCAATCTTCAATCCATCAAAATCCACAATCACAAGGTAGCCAAGTCTCAACAAAGAAATCAAATACCATCCAGCCTCCAGGATCTTTAATATGTCATGCTCATGCTCTTCCTAGTTAATGCCTTACAAACATCCAATGCTCCATGGAGTAATCGGGGTAGGGTGTGTAATTTTTAACTCCATAAATATTTTCCCAACTCATAATTGCCTCGTCCATCCTTTCGAAATATTCATAACTACTATATAGTCCAAATTTATAAAGTTTGGTGTATAATATATATATATATATAACTAGAAAAACTAAAGATACATTCTCGCAGAATATCCTAATTCCTATGAATAACAAACCTCGCTTTGATACTAACTGTAACAACCCACACCTTAATGGGCTCGAATTTTTAAAAAAAATTGAAACTCAAGTCCATCAGGGTATGGGTCATTGGTTTCGATAACATGTAATAAACATAAGTATATCAGAGATCGATCAATCTAAACTCACAGTGGAATGGAAAATATAATAGAACATAAATACCGACTGAGGCTACTACCTTAGAATTCAAAGGTATTCTTTGGACATCCAATCGCCTTGTCGGCACCGAGCATAAATAAGAATACTTCTCCATCAACCATTCCCCCTTGCTTTAGTGACCTGTCCCCTAAATCTATCATGTGGGTTATAATGAGGTCGGGTTCGAACAACGTTTTAGTGACTGGAAAATTGTATACTTTATCCACAACACAAACTTATACCGATTGATTTCCATTTAAATGCTATGTCTATTATTTGCCCCTGATCCATTTAATTCTTATATATGTGTACGATATGTCTAACTAACCTTCTCTAAGGTATGTTATATATATATATATATATATCTGTGTATGCGTGCGCACGTGCATGCCTATGTACATATACATATCTTAACATTTCACTACCCAAAACCCCGACCTCTTAATACTTCTTAAATATGAAGAGGGCCCTTCACGTCGTCAATGCTAATATATTGGTCCTAGCTACACAGACCGATGACTCCAATATATGGCTTTTGTAATATAATATATAATTTAATTGTCATACTACTTATGCAATTCAAAGACTCATCGAAGGATTAACTAGCCTACCTCTACTAAAATTTTTCGTCTAACCATCTACCATAGGTCTACTCGTATCCCATACAGATTCTACACTAGTTGGAAGCAAAATCCGTCAGGGCATAACCCGAGTGTTTACTACCGCTCACTTAGGATTGTTGGGCGTCAAAACCTTTATGCCAGACCTACTACAAAATACCAATACCTACTACCAACATAGCCCATCGACTCTCCACAACTGACGTCCCATTTATACTAACCTATGTAGGTCAAGGAAAATAGCAGTTGTAGCCTCTAAGTGAAGGTCAAACTTTTGTTGTGTAACTCTATTGACCTCGCATCCTGACCTACTGAATCAAATTGACCATCCCAAGTAAGTATTGTGGTAAGCCCATTAATCTTTGTTTGTATAATTAAGGCTGTATAATTTACCATAATGACAATTACACTACCTTATAATATTTAGTTACTACTTAACATGTTTAATTACTATTTCTATAAATGTCACTTTACCCATAATAAATGATAATTATCTTACTCGAACATTTCATAATGATATTTATTTACTTATTCAAATTTTACCTATTATTCCTTTCTTATCTCATTAATCAATCCCATTAATCCATTTATAACCTATTTAAATTCTTGTAACTCCTTATTTGTTGCACTTTTATTGCCCTATTAATTTTGGAGTTGCAAATCTTTCCAGCTTTATTTCCAAACCTTATCATTTATTACATTATTTATTCTAATGTTCTAATGATATCTAATGTGAATATTAATGTGTATAACGCTATATTAATTACGTTTTTTTATTTTAAATGTTTAGCACATTTATACTTATTTATGTAATTATATTTTTGTTTTTAGTCATTAATCTCTAACTAGAATACTCCTTTTCATATTTTAATCTGTTTGAATTATCCTTCCAAAAAGGCTTCTCGTTATAACTTTCTATAAATAACCTAAAATAAGAGATTTGCTTTGTTTGAAACTGCAAGGTATTATTTATTTTCTTTTTATTGAAATAGATGGCATAAACAATGAAAAGAATATCCATACTTTACACATATCTTTCCCTTTTGTGTGTATTCCTTGTCAATTCAAACGCTGCACTTTTTTTATGTATTTAAGAAATTAGACAGATATATGAAGGTTACACAGATAATATTTGCAACAAATTAAAATACAGAAATTCACATTCCAAAAGAATTAGGGCACATCTAAATTATACTAACATCGTTACAACCCAATTGCAGATCTGGAATAAACTCTACACCTTATCAATATCAAACTTTTAATAGCTTAGGGACTGACTTTCGGATCTGAGTGTAAATAATATTCATAAATTCTAAATTGCAGAATATGCAGGTAATGTTTTTATGCTTTTAATTCGAGCCAACAACTCTTAGATCTATATTTAGGTATAATAATCAAATAAAAATCTAGTGAAATAATTTCCACTGTTGTAAATAAAATACATAATTTCCCACTCACCTTCTAAAGCTTCCCAAATCCCCCAAATTCGAATATGGTTCTTTGATTCAACTACATCCCCATTTTAATCCATAGAAGTATGTATAATAGGGTATATACATACTATAAGAATGACAAAGCTGAGAATAGATTTGGGGTTAAGGAGAATATAGATTTATAATATGAAAATTTACTTCTTTATTGCGCAACGCCGATTTTCTTCTTCTCTTCTTCTTTTTATTTTTTGCTCTTCTCCAATTTGAATAAATACAAATTATTTTATAGCTAGGAGTAATAGTGGAGAAGAGAAAATGGCAGATCTTCACTGCTTGAATTAGAAAATATGAGAAGAGAAGTGAGAGGTTAGGCCTATATTTATAGGCGCTCAAATCAGTCATATCTGTTAGATTAAAATTATTAAATCCGAGCTGTTTGCCAAGGTTCAAACCCTAGCCGATGTGTGCTGACCAGTTGATTGCATCCCTATAAGCGATCGACCGCTAGCGGTCGATCGACTCAGTGGGGGTTGACCGGCAGGGTCCCGGTTATTAATTATATTTATTACTATTTTTGTTTTTAAATTATTTTTGTTTCGAATAGTTTAAATGCTTGTAACTTCTTCATTTAAACTCTGATCGCGAAACTCCAAATATAAAAGTTGCTCAGAAAAATGCCACAATCGCAATGGTGCAAGTTTCGTGACCAAGTTCCGTCGTTTATGAAAATTCCCTTTTTGGAGCCTTATTAATTATTAATTTGTCAACGTAAATTTTACGGAGTGTTACAAAGCACATCCGCCCCATTCCCTCTTCATGCAACACGTTGTCTATGCATCCACATAAAGTCTTCAATGTCACACACCTAGATCCAGCACCTCCACACAATCAACCATGCCATTTCCTCAAGTCGCACAGTTTTGACATCCCTAGTTTCAGTCATGCACGAGCAACGATCATGCTTCATGCTAGTTCTCCTCCTCTCATCGAGCGTTCGCCCTATTCATGGCACCTCACTTCACTGCCTCCACTTACATCGCGTGCCATCTAATACGAGAGCGGCTTCGATTTTTTCCTTTCATGATGCGAATTTTTTTTGGGTATGGCAAAACAAAAAAAGGGGGTTGGGTCTTTTGGCTTAAAAGAGGAAGCTAAGAGAGTATTCTGGTTACAAGATGAATAGGAATGGGCATGGGCTCGGATTGATTGCTTTGGGCCTAGTTTTAAATTCAAGTTAAATTTTAATTGATTTCCATCACATTTAAATTTGAATTTGAACCCTTGAAATAAATTTCAATCCTACGTAAATTGATTTACACTTCATTCTATAAATTATAATTTAATAGCTGCATGATTTTATTCAATTCACTACTTGTGTATTCTTATTTAATAATTCATTATACTCTTTCAAAAATAAATTTATTTTCCAACTATTTTAATCATATAAAAATTACTTACACTTCAAAATATTTCACATTCAATTAAAATAATTTATTCAATTTCAATAAATTATCTGAAAAGAATTTATTAATATAATTCACGTTATTAAATCAAAATATTTTATTAAATAAAATTTATTTAGCTAAAAATTTATTTTCAAAAGATTAATTATCCGAATTCAAACAATTTTATTTTAAATTAAATTTATTTAATTTATGGTGTAGAAAGCAGGGTTGTTATACTTGAAGTGACACACTACTCAAGAGATGATTCATTTGTATCATTGTAGGAGGTTAGTATCAATGTAATTGGTAGTCAACCTAGAGTCAAAATATCTAGTTAGAGTAAAATAGTTAATTGGTAAATATTATCGGATTGGACCAATGGATTTTAAGTGGCACTATGCAATTTACTACGTATATTATTTGTTTCTTTATCATTAACCAAACTCTTGATATCTTAGTGATATAGTAACGACGAATAGAAAAAATACACAAAATATCTTTACAAAGTTGTAGCTTAATAAAGATTAGTAATAGGATTTCACCTGAATCATCTTTAACCAATTGAACTCATGTCTTATACTATACTTCAGCAAAGTTTGTACATGCTTTAGTATTTAAATTGTTTAAATGTTACTCAGGACAGAGATCAAACTGAGGAGTTAACAAAATAACGTTGTTAACTATTTTCTGAGTTCAACTAGTTTAATTAAGTGGAAAATAGGATTCGCTCCTTATTTTCGTACTTTATAGATGAAAAAATCTTCTTAAATACAAGTTTCACATAACACCCCTGTCAATGTTTTCAACAAAAATGTGCATTATAAACTACACATATTTACAGTTAGAACTATAAATATTTGCAGTTTAAATTCAAACTTATGCTGTTTAAAATACATATACTTGTAAAATAAATAATTCAATAAGGACTGCAAATACTTAAAGTGTAGAACTTACATTCTTATTGTAGACTGCAAATTTTCATTTTACAAAAACGTGTGGTTAAAATAGTACATATTTGCAATGTAAAATGCAAATATTTGTGGTTTTAACTGCAAATATATGTAGTTTAAAATTGCATGTTTTCACTAGAAACATTGATAGGGGTTTTTCATGAAACATGTTTTTGATAGGGGACGGAAGCGAATTTCAAAACTTTTGAAGAGTGATTAAAACTACGTTCCTTAAATTAATTTGTATATATTATAAATTAATAATAAAAATTAGTACAGATATTTTATTAAATTTTTATGGCATTTAGTTATTTATTTTAGGCCTTGAAACTAATTAAAAATATATAATTGTTATATATTAATGTAATTAAATATATGGGCTTACTTAAATAATTAATGAAAAGTATATTAATTAGGCCCAACATCATGGAGAATCCATGAAAAGGGGCGGGCATATCAAGAAGGGGAGGGTTATGAATGGGCCTTTTGATCTAGATGAAATTTGGATTTAAAAGAGAGAAAAAGGTAGAGATATTTTATTTTTCTAGTGGCTATAAATAACCCTACCTTCTCTTATTCAATACACACATAAAACATACAACCCCAGCATCCATTAAAACTAGTTGGAGCTTGGAAATTGCGATTTATGCACTAAGCTTGAAGGAGAAAGGAAACATTGTTCTCGAAGGAAGTGCTAGCATCACAACGTATCGATAAATGAAAAATCCAAGGTAATTTATATATATATACACACATATTCACTTTTTATTTTTTGCAAAAAATTAAAAATAAATAAATAAATATTAACGCATATATGTTTGCGCGCACACAGATATGCACATGTGTGTGTGTATTCAAAAATATTTTTCCTTTTGGCTAATTTAAAATACATACATAATTTATATATATATATATATACACTATTCCTAGCAAAAAATGTTTTAGACTTAAGAAAATAAAAAATCTTTGGTTTAGATTTCTATTTGGATATTTATATATTTATACTTCGAAAATTAATATATATATATATATATTATGTGTATATATGAATATATATATATATACATACACATATTTATATATATATATATATATCTGTGTGTGTGTGTGTGTCTGGGATAAAATATAAATGTTTAATTTTAAAACTATGTGTATTATTTATTTAATAAAATATGTTTGTAGTCGAAAATCTTTTATATATATATATATATTTATATAACAAATTTTTTATGTATAGGCAAACATTTTTTTAAATATACTAGAATGGGGAAAATAAACATTAGCACATACACAGAGATACACACACATGTATCTCTTTGTGTATCTTTATTAAAACATACAAATATATTGTGGAAATATTCTTGATATTGTGTGCTCATTTTATATTCATAAATCATAGTGTTACATGCATACACACACTTTATATATATATATATATATATTTCACATAAATGTTTTTGGTTAGTGGATATAAATTATGATGTTCATATTGTGAATGAATGTGAACTTCTATCAAATAATATATAGCAATCTAAATTAAAGTTAAAACTAAAAAATTATTGTATATAAATAATTTGAATTATAGTATATAATTAATGCATTAAAATTTAAATTAAATTAAATTCAAATAATAAATTCTAATTTATTTATATTCACTAGATATGGTTTAGTGCAAAGAAATTATTCATTTAAACACAAAATAAGATCTATTGCAAAATTAATAAAAAGATTTTTTTTGAAAATTAATCTTTTACCCCATCGTAGATGTAGCTGATCCAAAAAAGGTATAGGAGCCTACATTATGTCAACATGAAGAATTAACGAACATGTAGGGTTAGTCACTTGAAAAATCCAATTAGAGGAGCATCTAAGGCAAGGATGTTTAACAAAGGAGGAGAAAGTTACTCTAATTAAGGAACGTTCTTATGAATGGAATACCTCTCATTCTTATCCCTTAACGAGCTCATCGAAGAGAACCGTTTCAAAGTAAGCTCTTAGTGGAAGGCTTAAAATTGTTTTGTGCCTTAGATTAATTCAAATATATGTATTTGAATATAATAAAATTAAATTTAAATTTTTGTTGAATTTAAAAAAAATGTAATAATTTTTTTTACAGGGTATAAAATGCAAATTTGAAATTGTTTTAATTTTTACATAGATATAAATATTATATCTACATTTATTAAAAAAGGTTTGTTAATAAATAATTACATATGTATATAAATATATATATATAATTTAATATATATGTATATAACATATGTATAAGAAAAGGTAGTTTAAATAAATTAAAACCTATAAAGACTTAAGGGAGTATAAATAAGATGTAGAGACATAAGATATCATGAGATTTTATACTCATCTCCATTAAAATGTTGGTAATATTCAATTATTATTAGTTTGAATTATAAATTTAAAGTGATGTTGTTCGTCATCATTTGCAATACAAATAGAGTACCTTACATACTTATGTTTGTTGAGCATCCTCAAGCCATAAAATAATTACAGTAATGTTTATAGTATCTCTAGATTGGTAAGGATATTTTGTAACTTTGTTGAGCACCCTCAAGGGTGATAAAATTACCTTTAGGTTATTGTGAAGTGATGGGTCTAGAGTATCTAGTGTGCTTTATGATTTCACCCTCAAAGTCATAAAGATGATTAGGAGCAAATATATATTTGGTTAGAAACAATATTCAAGATATGATTAGTAAATTATTTTTTGATATAAGAGCGGTACTTTATTCATGCAAAGCATTCACTTTAATGTCTAAGGGGTTTGAACCCATGACCTCCAGAACCTCTGCCTAGAATGCCATATCACATGCCACTTGAGCTAGCGGTCATTGACTAACTAGTAAATTGTTACTTGTCGTTTATAGGGACTACAATTTGTTGATCACCTTCAAGACTATTGTAAAATAATTGATCGCTCCTAATACCCATTAGAGGAATATGAGAAATTCCTGTATCTTTTTTAGGATTTTTAAGAGATGTAGGATTCACTTATTATGTAAATAATAAACCAATCTAATAAGTATAAAAATATAAGCAATGCTATCTAGCTTACTATAATATATTTGTATGGATTAAATGGCAAAAATGAAGCTATTTCAAGAGAAAAACACACTAAATCATGTGAATTATAACGAGTGGTTAAGAAATGTAAAGTTCGTACTCACCTATAGAAAACTCTTATATATAGTCATTAATGAGCCTAAGGCTAAACTCGAAAAAGATTCAATGCTCAAACAAACATTATCCTATGAGTCATGGTCAATAGAATGTGGACTTGCTTGGTGTTACGTACTATTAGCCATTAGCACCAAGCTCTAAAGACAATATGAGAATTTGGATATCTGACCCATATTCAAGCACCTACAAAAGTTATACAATGAATAGTCTTGTACTGCAAGGGTATTAGATCTCACGGAAATTATTTCATATGAAGATGAGCAAAGGGACTCATGTCTAAGACCACATACTCAATATGATTGGGTATATATTGAGATTGGCTGAACTGGGAATGACACTTGACATAGGGTTACAGACCAACTTAATTCTTGGATCATTGGCTTTGAAGTTTGATCCATTCATACTTGAATTTCAATATGAACTCATTGATGTGTACTATCGTGGATCTCCTTAATATGTTAAATATGGTTTAGAGTACATTCACAAAATAACCAAGTGTGGTACTCACAGTCAAGGGCACAACTTCTTTAAATAGTTCAAAGGAAGTAAAACTTAGGTTAAAAGGTGGCAGCGGTAAAGCCAAGACCAAGAAAATGAAAGGTAAATATCATGATTTCTCTTAAAAGGGATACTCGAAGA
Source organism: Allium fistulosum (assembly GCA_030737815.1). Classification (NCBI taxonomy): domain Eukaryota; kingdom Viridiplantae; phylum Streptophyta; class Magnoliopsida; order Asparagales; family Amaryllidaceae; genus Allium; species Allium fistulosum. Next base: position 1,005,968,906 of record CM060905.1, read on the forward strand.
GGAACTGTCCAAATTATCTAAAGATGCTGAAAGGAAAGGAATTTGCTTCTGCTCCTAAAGATATTTTCCTTATCGAAAAATGTTGGTCTATAACTGCTTCATCTTGGGTTTTAAATACTGGATTTGCAACTCACATCCGTAATTCGTTGCAGGACTTGGAAGCAATAAGCCATGGTAAGAGAGACCATGGTATTCTAAGTTGAAAATGGAGTTATTGTAACTATTATAGCGGTAAGAGATTAACATGTGAAGCTTGCTATTGGACATGATTTAGTTTTATATAATAATTATTGTATACTGGACTTTGTTAGTGGAATAATCTACGTTTCCTATTTCATGGAAAATGGTTATAGTATTATTTGTAATGATAATGTTTGAATATTTATTACCATAATAAATCTGTTTGCTTTGGTATTAATAAAGATGGCATTTACATACTTAATTATAATCATGTATTTGTTGTTGAAAATAATAATGCATCTAAAATAAATGATAACTACCTTTCACAATGTAGACTAGACCATATAAATAAGAAAAATTGAATAAGCAAAGAAGCCAAGGTTTTTTACAGTCTTTTGAATCTAGATCATTTGACACTTGTGCATCGTGTCTTAAAGGTAAAATAACTAAAAAGCCATTTTATGGGAGCAATGAAAGAGTTGCTGAACTCTTAGAACTAGTGCATATAGAAGCTACCAAAGGTGGATCCTTATACTTTGTTTCATTCATTGATGATTTATCTAGATATGGATTGTGTATTTTATGGAGCACAAATCAAAGGTGTATGAAAATTCATAGAATATAAGAACAAAGTTGAAAACCAAACATATAAGAAAATTAATAGTTCAATCTAATCGAGGCGGTGAGTACATTGGATATGAAATCCAAAATTACCCAAAAGAGAATAGAATTCTCACTCGATTCAATCCTCCCTATACTTCTTAACAAAATCAAAAAGGAGAAATCAAACTCTGTTAGAAATGGTTCGATTAATGATGAGTGGTACTGAGTTACCTTTTTCCATTGAGGATATGCACTTGAAACTGTAGAATACAATAGCCTATGATTTTTGTTTGATGATAATAAACATATATATATATATATATATATTCGTTTAAATGTATCTGATAGTGTACTATTTTATTTTTCACATAATTAAATAAATATTTGTTGAATAAAATAAATAACTCAAAATTCATATTCAAACAAATATTTTATTACAAATTTGAATAGTACAAATTTCAGCTCTCACTACATTTACACAACTTCAATTACAAAATAATTTTTCACTTTACAATTTAAATCTCGCTACATAGCCACTCAACACTCGTATTTTTATCTTCAACTCTGTTCCAGCCTGAATCCAGCAACTGAGTCATCTGCAAAATAAACACTGATGCAGTAAAATTGAAAAAGAAAATATTTTGCAATGCAAATTAAAGTGTGTGTTTTTGAAAATGTTATTTGCCTTAGTTATTTGGGTTGTTCATCATTTATTTCTTTTGAATTCATCTACACGAACAACTTGTGACATGCACAGTGTATCACTGTACATGCCACAAGGCCGTGCACACCGATATACACTTGCTTGTTAAAATACAGGGACAGGTGAGCACAAGGTTAAACCCGAGCCATGGCTGGATTCAACTCAGGTGCAATACAAAAACAAAAATAGAATAGCACAAGTACATGTAGTTCAGGTGAACCAGAATAAAAATGTACAAAATCATACACACACCAGACCTCATATGGCACAAAGTTATCAACAACAATGGGAACCAGTAATGCAACATGGAGATGACTAACAACTCGACTCATGTGCACTAAACATATGCAACAAAGTGGACAGTGCAACTAAGTGCACAAATCAAAGCGAAAAGCATATGAAAGCGAGGAGGGAACAACAAAGAGACCAAACCAGACCACTTGAATAATAAGAAGGCACTATCACACTTACACCAAACTGCAACAAGAATAAGGGATGCAATAAGGACTGACTCAAGTGGAACCACCGTGTAACATGCAACAAGACTTCAAGTATATATGGTGGTCAAAGCAAAAAAAGAACAGACCCAACAAACCAGTCCAAGTTCAGACTGCAAATGCAACTATCCAGACATAGCAACAGAGGCATGTACAAGACAGCAGACTCCATGATGCAGCAAACCCAAACATATGAAACAACAGACAACAATGGGAGTAGTGCACAAGCAGTTATGAACAAAAGAAATGGTTCAACCAATATGAACATGACACTAGACCACTAAACCAGAATTTTAGAGGGATGATAAAATGTTGCAATAGAGACCAAGTAGCATACAAGTGAAGATGGATATAGTGCATGTATACATACGCAAATGAAATGTAATATACACATGTATACATATACGCATATATATGTATACACGTATATTGTTTTAGAGAATCACACATATATACATATATATATATATATATATATGCATGTATATATGCATAGAGAGCATCATAAAACTCAAAGCAATCACGAAACAAAACAAGTTCAGCTCGAAGCAAATAAAAGCAAGCCATTGGACACAACATACAACACAAGAACAGAACAATATGACTCAAGCTCAATAACTCAATGCAACCAAATAGTCCAGGCAACCTCATATACAAAGTTTAGGGCTGCACACATATGTACAAAGAGGACATCATATATGGCAATACAAGCAGTATAGCATGAAACAATGGAAAGTCCAGTTACATCATGAACCATGCACATATATAAAATGAATGAGCAAGTTCATAATCAGTTCAATGATGTATACATGAAGACAAGACAGATTCAAATGGAACCAATCACAATGCAGTAAACATAAGGTGTCACACCAACCAGTACAAAGCTACTGGACATAGAACTCCAAGAAAGCAGTGACAGTGATCAAGTGACAATCGAACAAGTCAACATACTCAACAGTTACAAAAGAAATAATCAAACAGTGGCAAGTAGCAATTCGAACAAGTCAGAGTAGTTTCAAATACAAATTTAAATGCCAAGGTCAAAAATTCGAACATTGCCAGAAAATGAATGAAACAGTAGGTTGAATAAATCACAGAGAAAATCATGGTGAACCAGTAAGTTTTCAAGAGGTTAACATTATCTCAAATTCAAATACAAGCTGGAAGAATCAGATAACAAGTCATAGTTAGAAAATCTAGATCATCTCAAAATTCAAAGAGACGAAGCCAAAGGAGTAATGAACGGAACCGACCTAAAGCAATTCATGGAGAAAATGCAAATGTATCAGAGAAAATAATGGAACCGACTCAAACTATTCAAGAAACATATCAAATAAGAACAAGTCAGAATTATCACGAGCATTGAATCAATTATCTAATGGTCAAGCAAAAACCACAAAGAATTCAAACAAAACAAATACGAACGAATATATAGGGCTTTAATCCCTATAAAACCCAATTTACATCATCGGAAATTATGTATTCGAGTTCAAGCAAAATACGAGAGCAATTCATCGAAGAAAATCATAAGTCAATAACTCAAATTGAAATAGAGTTCGAAAGCGAAATCGAGTCAAGCATAATCATAAATCGAAAAGGAAATTCGCATACCAGTATTCGAACTCAACAGAGAAGCGACCGTAAGCAATAATCAGCGAATGGATCGATTGTCAAGGCAAATCAAGGAGAATTCATCACTTCAATCGACCATAAATTATTCGACGACTTTGTTTTTGAGCAAAGCCCTAAATTTCCAGAAACCCTATATTCCAGATCGAAAAATAAAAAGGGGATCGGACTTCACTTTGCATGATTATTTTTAAGGCAGTCTTTTAATTTTTTGGGCCAGATTTAATTTTTGTTTTGGGCTTGAATTATTAAATACGGTTAAGTTAGTTTATTTATTTTAATTGTAATTTTCTTTTTTAAATTGTGTAATTTTCTAGTTGTGTAACTAGGTTATGAACTACGTGGCGCAGTTCGAGAATTCGCAACTCAGTGGTTGAGTTGTGGCAGGGTTTTGAGCGTAGAGTTAGGTTAGTCATTAGCGAGTGTCGCAAGTTTACGTGTGTAACGACCCGTGTTTTTCGAGAGAGAAGAAAATTCAAATTTTAGAATTTAGTACAGTAAGAAATTAAAAATTTATGATTTTAAATAAAATTTACCTTGAATTATAACATGTGATTTTGATTTGATAAAGTGACAACTATTTTATGTGATTTCAAACATATGGTTTAATAAAAGTAATTGGATAGATTTAATATTGTGTAAAGCATGAAATCAGTTTATGATTAACTGGAATTGGGTTTTAATTGTAAATTAACTTCTAATCTATTTGTAACAATAAATGTAAAATTGTGTATTCAAACTTATTTAAATTCTAGTCTTGGTTTCTGCTCATCTTACATATCAACCTATTGAAATTTATTGTTAATAAAATTTAGTATAATTGGATTTTCATAAAAGGAAAGAAATACAAATTTTAATTTAATAACGCTTAATTAGTTAAATGATTCAGAAATTGAGAAATTGAGAATTTAATACTGTATTAGTTAATATTAGCATTTTCATTAAGGAACTAGAATTTATAGACCAATGAATATCCAATTTTATTAATTTGAAATATAGTTTATTTTGAAATTAAATAAAGATGAATTTTTTTGAAAATAATAAACTGAAATATACCATTTAAAACAAACAATAGAATTTTACGACGGAAACTTGATATTTGCTATGCGTCCATCTAGACTTAGCAAAGTGCAAATTGTCGAATAATATAGATGTTCTATCGGTCGCTAGAAATTCAGTTTAAATCAGTTAATAATAGTTGAATTTAAAAATGTTCCGAAATTTAAATATGTCAACATGATAAAATTTATTTAGAACACTCTGAATAAGACTGCATAATCCATTTCACGAAATTCGGTCGTTTCTAGCTCGGTTTGGATTTTTCCATACGGGATAGCAACGTATATCAGAGTCAGTGTAACAACCTGGAAATTTTAATAGTTTTACAACGTAATTAAATGAAAATTTAATATTTGGAACGTCTATTTTAATATAGAAAATGGTAAATTTTCATTAGAAAATATGCAAGTAAATTTTATTGTGTAATTCTATTTCAATTTCAATCAGTTAAAAATTGATGGTAACAAAATATTTTCCAAACCTGAATATTTTTACATAGAAAATTTGTAAATCATCTTCTGAGCAAGATGTCATATTTCGTTTCTCAAAATTTGGACTGTTATTGCTACGTCGATCTTATTTTCGACGAAATAGCAGCATTTTCGTACCGATATCGACTTTTGATCGGATGATCGTACCACCAATATTTTTGTACCGTTTTGATCGTCTCGTCGTGCTGGTCTCTGCGGTATATTCAATTCTGTGTTTTGAAGTCCGATACACAGCGGAATCCGCGAAACCGGTAACCGTATCGGTAACGGATCCGTGACCTTTTGTTTCCTTTTGCGTTCAAACAATTGAAACCGTGCAACCCAAAAAATAATAATTTGCTTTAACTTTTCTGCTAAAATCAATGCGTGAATGTTGAGATTTCATTTATTACTTTTCTATTATATATGTAACAACCCTGTATTTTGTGATTATTTTAATTATATATCTTAATTATTTTAAATTAAATTTCCTGATTTGAAAACATTATTTATTTATTTAAATGGATAATTTTTGTTATTTTAAATATAAATTTTGATTTTGATGTGAATTAGAATTCCAAACGTGACTAAATAGAATATTTTCCGGAAAAGTGAATTTTGGTCGATATGGTCAAACTCTGACTTTTAATTTTAAAAATTTGAAAGTTTGAAAATTTTAATTTTATCTTTTATTATGAAAGTAAATAAAATTTTAAGAATAATTCTTTTCGTTTCGTTAAAATCCGATTAATATTGTGAAAGTTATGCCTTTTTAACTATTGAGTGTAATTTGTTGTATTTAACAAAATTGTTTATTTTAAATTGTATAAATAATACTTTATTTGGTCATGTAATGTTCTAATTTACATTTATATGGGTAAAATAACATGTTATGTATATATTTTGGTTTTAAAAACATTTTTAAAAGTGTAATTGACATTTTCCAATGTTAGTTGTATTTTGTTTACAATTTCTAATTTCCAGTTTCAATTAATTAAAGAAATTCTTTATTTATTTTCTATTTTCTTAAGACATTATTTTATTCTCATTTCCACTTTATTTGTTCAACATTTATTTTTATTTTACTTGACCTTTATTGGTTTAGAAGTATAGTAATAATTTTCCATACTTAATGGTATTTTATTTGTAATTTCTAAGTCTTGTTTCAAATTTATAAACTATTTCTTTATTTCTTTTTCTATTTTTCTTAAAATTATTTATTTCTTTCAGTTTATTTTATTTTGCTTCCTTTTTCTAATGCATTTACTGAAAATTTTATTTGTTTTATTTGATTTAATAGAAATGGAAATTTGAAGAGACTAAAGCTTTAAACATTTGACTTTTCACTTTCTTGCCTTTTCATATTTTTGGCCGTTCCTTTTCTATTGATTAGCCGTGAGTTTTTATTCATTTTTCACGTGAAAAAGCTTCTCAACATCACAAATTTTCGGCCAAACTCGGATCTGAAAGGTTTGGTAATGACTCTCTCTTCTTTTCTACTTTTTCTTCTTCCTTTTGCCTTGTTTTGGCCATGATTTCTTCACATATTTGCATGCTCTCCACTCTAGTTGCCTCTTCCACCACCTCCACCACCTCCTCCTCTTCACCATCAACCACCTATCACCTCCACCCCCTCTGACCAGATCAGGCCATGGCCTTTAAATGAAGATAAACACCTCAAAAGTTGCACAAAACCTTCCAAAATGCATGCTAGCTTAGCCTAGTTGCTTCACCACCTTCATACATCACCTTGGCCACCCCCTATTGCTCCACCACCACCATGATATGACAACCACACATCGACTTAGCCTCTGTCCAGATCTGAAACATGTATGGCCGAGCCAAACAATGCATGTGGCCGAGCCTTGTGGTGCACCAAAACTCCATTTAGTGCCTTGTCCTTTTGTCTTCTTCATGTTGTAGCCTCCACTCTTCATCTTCATGTTGCCTTGCTAATTTAGGTCCAAACCCAAGCCATTCTAGTCCATGTAGCCGTGCTATATTAGGTCCAAACCCGAGCATTTTAAACCCCTAGGTCGAGCACTTGATGGTTGAAAGCATGGCCAAAGCAATTGTGTTCATTTGCTTTTTATTTCAAAGATCATCTCAATATATGTTGTATTATATTTATGTTTATATTGTCTTGTTTATGGATTGTTCACAAGATTAATAGCTTGGTTCTCTTCCCACTTGAGTCTATTATCGTGTCATCGTGATTTCTGGAATTTGTTTGTGTCATTTGATTTGCTAACTCCATCATAAAAAGGTGAGTAAATCTCACCTGACATTTATACTTATGCAAATGTGAATTGACAACAATTGAATGTGTAGTACTATTATGTTATGTTATCCCTGTCTGTGATTATTAATTATATGATGTTAAACCTGTTTATTTACCTGTCATCTCATTTGTTACTAATATATGTTGTTAAACTGTTCATTTATATCTGTTTATCACACTGCAAGTTCCCTATAGATTAGATCACTATGGGTTGAAATGATACATACCCGAACGGACTTTAGAATAGGAAAAAATAGTTATGGGCTGAAATGATAGGCCTGAACGATTTTTATTTTTTTTATTTTACTTGGGATTGCGGGTTTGAAATGATAAAACCCAGATTTTTCTTTGTAAACTGCGGATGGAAATGATATATATCTGTATCACTTGACCTAGGTTAGAAAACTATATACAGGCCCGTGGTTATTTTATAAAGTATTTTGAATATTTTAAATATGTTTAAGAGTGTAAATTTATGAAAATTTGATTTAAATTGGATTTTTAATGTTTAAATAAAGAAATTTTGATTCTTCTATAAGTTAAAAATGTAATTAAATGAATGGTTAAATTTTATTATTGAAATATAACTTAATTCTGGAAATTTGGATTTTTAGGTTTAGAAGAAAATTTGAGTTATAGAAATAAAAATGGAAATTTAATTATATTGGAAAAATGGAAATAAAAATTTAAGTGTTAAGTTTAATTGTTAAAATGAAGAGAATAGAAATTTTACACTTAAATATTATTAAGTGAATTCTTGAAAATTGGTTTTATTTATAAGAAAATTTATTATAAAAATCATAAGTTAAAAGTATTTTAAATGAACATTTTGAATGTTAAAGTATGATTTTTATAATGTTTAATGGTTTAAATTGGGATTTATTATTTGCTGGAAATACACTAAAATCTGGAAATACTTTTAATAGCACTTCAGAAATGCTATCGTTTCTGAAATGAACTAAAACTTAATAAAGGGCTATTACAGCAGTTCTGTAAATGTTGTAGTTGCCTGCTGTCTTTGCTGAATTTAATGAAAACCTTTATTATGAAACCTGAGCTATTACAGCATTTTTGGAAATGCTGTCTTTGCTGAATTGAACTAATTTTCAACTAAAATTGAGATTTTACAACAGTTTTAAATGTTGTCTTTGCTGAATAAAAATGTTTGAAATATAACTTATAACAGCTTTTCTAAATGTTGTGAAAGGCTGAAATTTTCAATGTTTATGCTTTTTAACTAAGTAAATGAGCTCAGAATGGTTCGAAACTTTGGAAATTTAATACTTGACTTGAAAGAATAATAACTTCATTTTTAAATGGTTAAATGAATTAATTTAATTGGAATATAAACTATTTAAAGGGTGATTTGATAGAAAAATAAATGAATGATATTTTGGAATTTTAAAAGGTATTTTATTTGATAAATTGGATTTGAATTCAAACAATGATTGAAAGGAAGTTTTGAAAAGATATGATATTTTGATAAATTGAAATGGTTTGGAAATGATTTAATCTTTATTTTGATAAAGATTTGGATTTGAAATGATATTTAATTTTGAAGTATAAAATATTGTTCTGAAATATTATAACCACGGGTATACTTCTCTGTATGTCATTTGATTTCCTGATGATGGCTGTGATGCACATTTACACTGTTAGTTGCATTGTTTACTTTGATATGGACATTTATGTGATATTGTTATTACTGTTTAATTGATGGTTTTATGGATCCTTAAAGGATGGGTGATCCCAAGCATCCTTTAAGTTATTATACATTTATATTACAGTTCACTTGAGTTGGTTTACATTGTATAAGTATGTATGTCCTGACTCGAGTGTTTTGTGTTTTACTTTACGCTCGGGTCAGCCTGAGAATCTGTAACATCCCGAAAATTTTGAATATAAAATTTGGTAAATTATTTGAACTTTTGAATTGAAATTTGAGAGTTTCAAAAGTAATAATTTTTTTGTTAATATCAAATATTATAAAGATGTATAGAATAAAATATATAAATAAAATTTTATGGCAACATAAGTTAAATACATATCAATAACTATTATCATTTTAACTCAAGCATAAAGTATAAAACAAAGCTACGCTTATGTATGTATATGAATTAAATATGCAACAAGATAACAAAACAAAAAATATATATATATACATAGTTGAAATTCAAACAACATGTTAATAAAGTATGAAGATTTGTACAAGGAGATAAGTGTAGACATGATGAAATAAGACAAAGCAATAAATGCAAGCCTCCACAAAATCATATCAGCCACCATTAAATAAATAAAAAATGTACTTACAAAAAAAATCTAATTAAACAGAACATGCTGTAGATATACAAAGAAATATGCCTTCATTAAATGCTATTTACTCTCCATTATGTACAAGATCACATTAGCCCTTGAAAGAAGGTCTTTTGTTGTACAAAACATGTATAAAGTAATTATACAATATAGTGTTCAGTACTTGAACCTGTATACAAACCTTTCACATATATGTATACATCCGCAAACTTCAAGTTCGTTCAAAGGAAAATCTGAGCAAAGAAACAAAAAGAAAAAAGAAAAGCAAACATCACCTCATATTCAAAGTTGAAAGCAATTTACTGAAGAAACAAAGCAAAGAGGAAGATTCAATCTGCAGGTTTTCAAAACAAAAGAAAAGTGTTCTCTGTTTTCAAATATTTTCAGGTGAGTAAACATATCTTTAAAAAGTTTTAAATTTATTTAAAATAGTTCAAACTTCATTTATAAACTGTTTTGTTCGTGCTTCAGTATAAAAAAAAGAATATGATAGTGATGTTCTGAGTCCTCTGAAAATTCATACAGGGTTTATGTTTGTTTCAAAACTAAAGTCCATTTGTTGTTAATCACTGACAAGCTTTGTGTTGTTTTTTTAATAATCAAGATGTTTAATTCTCAAACAAGATTTTGCAAAGTTTATTTAAACATACAGTAAATTATTCCCACTGTAACTCCGTTTACAGGCATTCAACTAATATTTGATAAAAATAAATTGTTGTAAAATATTAATTCAAGAATATTTATTGAATCTATACTGCATGGCATGAATTTTAAAACAAAAATTTAGATTTTTAGTTTAGTATTCTCAGAGAAATTCGTATATGAACAAAAATTGCATTTTTTCGAATTTCTGACAATCGAATAAATAATAAATGTTGAGATTTGTTTTGAAGCAAGCTTGATGACCTACGAAAATGGGAAAAATGTTAAAAGAATTTTCTATTGCGTGAATTGGGAGTACGAGTTCGAATTAGGGTTTTAGTCTTGAAAATTATACGGTCTGGAAACGAGGTGTGTACACCACCTCTGACGCATCGAGTTCGAAGATTTTGAGGGGGATGATGGCTTGGGGTGTGGATGTGACGGTGACGGAGTTCGAGCTGCTCCGATGGTTGGAGCGACGAGGGCGAAGCGAAATTGTTTGGTGAGGATGGGTTCGAGTTTCGAACTGGAAGCTCAATTTCGTTCTAGGGTCGTTAGCATTGAATCGATCATCGCTATCGAATGTGGGGATGAAGCGCGACTTGCTGGAGGTCGCGATGGCCAATGGAGCGGAGGCGCGGTGACGTGCACGTGCACGGGGACGGTCACGTGTCAGGTGGTGCTCGAGTTTAAATGAAGTTTGTTTCAGCAGTTTATAACTTAAGTTTAAAATTTTATCTTACTGGGAATGAATAAAAGAAAAAGGAAGAAGACGTGGTGTGTGTCTCGAGGGATAACTGGAAATGCTCGAGTTATGGGAAGTCTCGGGTTTGTCTTGAGAATGGGTTAAGCCCAAATTATTAAAATTTATAATGTTAAATTTAATAATGTTGACTATTTTTAAGTTGAGAATTTGTTTAAGTTATCGACTAAGTAAGTATATATATATCAATGCTTTATAAAACCTTAATTAATATCTAAATTAAGTAATTTAATCTAAGTTAAGTTAAATAACATTAAAACTTTCTATAACTGTAATAAATTGATTTCCAAAGTATAAAGAAGATTTTCAAATGATAATTAAGGTAAATAATTTTTATTAATTAATAGTTTTGAAAAGAAATTAAGAATGATTTAAAATTTGTAATTCAAATTGATTAATAAACAATTAAGTATTTAAATAAATTTGTAATTAAGAATTTGTTGATTAGATAAATTAAGTTAATTAATTTTAATTGGCAGTTAATTAAAATAAATAATTTTGAAACAATAAATCGAGTTAATTAAGATTTAATTTATTTATCCAAATTTTGATCATTGATTTTAAACATCACTACAAATAATTGTGTGGTAAATTTATCTAAACCCCATTGGAAAATAATTAACTATTGCTGTGCACTGTATTGATATTTCTGTTCTGATTGCGATACTATGTAATGTAGATTGCTATGTACTACACTGTGTTTAAGCTTTGTTCTGTATTGATGTGAAAACCCTGTTGCCCGTAAAATAGCATTTAAACTTCGATGCGACAGGGAGTCGGATTTCAGTTTGTTATCCGAAACCCACATCGAACCTTGAATATGAATCTTTGTGATTGTCATATCCACGTGTTTTAAAAATTTATTGATCACTATTCAGTTTAACCGGGAGAGGACCTTTGTGTCATATAACCCATTCCGAATAGTGATACGTCGTAATGGATAGCATTTGAAGACCGGTGTTGAAGACCGGGTATTTATGAAAACGATAGGATGACCTATCGATTGTCTCTACACTGAGTTGCTCCGGTATAGAGATTCCCTAAGTGATGGGAAGTCCGATCGGGATTGTGAATACCCGGATTGCAAGGGCTTCTTCGGAAGTGCCTTCGGTTCTGTTCGAACCCGGAACAGACTTGTATGGTTACATGTCTGACATTACACTTTGAGATATAAAGCAGATTCCTTTGAAATACATTTCTGTTGGTGGCGGAGAGTTTATTCTCTTAGCTTAACACCGTTCTCTGAGACGTACGAGCTCAGAGGTTATGTAGTTGAAAGTTATCAGCGATATACTCCCAATTTGGTAATGTGGCATGCTGAGTGTTGCTGTGTGTTGATCATTTATTGATCATTTGTGATCAAAGCGTGGCTTTGTGAAAAAGCGTAGCTTTGTGGACGAGACCTCTTTGGACCTCACAACCCGGAAATGGTCGAAACAGGAATATGCGGCAAGGTTATGAGGGTCGCACCCTTTAGGGTATGTCATTTCTTTCTGGAAAAGGGTGGTATCAGGTATGGAGCCCTGGTATTTAACCTATGTGGATACTCCGATCTCATTTATTGTGTGATTGTGTGTTTATCGAGGCGCCTCGGATAAAGGTCCCAAAGGACCGGGGGATGGCATATTCGTGAGTTACCTAGTTACAGGGGTAACCCGGCCTTGTGTTGGCAGAGAGCAGTTGTCTCTTGGGACGTCCAGCCAGAGGCGATCCCATGTGGCAGGAGGAAGTTCCTTAGCCTGACCATTTGTTGGAAATGCAATTTCCAATACGAACCTTGTACGGTTTTAGTTGTAGAACCTGCTATTTAACATAGCAGCTATAGTAGGCATAGTATAATGGTAGCTATGCTGGCTAAGATTTATATTCTATTTTCGAATTGGCTTTCTACACTATGCACTAGAAATAATATCAAAGAATTTTCTCGTATTAAGCATATTTGACTATCATAAGAAGAAATCTCCTCCAAGTCTGCGATTGCATTGTGTGTGTGACGGGAGGTCTTATGGTAGTTTCATTTTCCAAAAGCATATCGGATTCTATTTAAAATCTGTTTTATTTAAAGCAACTACTTTTGTTTACTCATACCAGTCCCATGACTGACTCGGAGTTTATTGTTTCTTTTCTAAACTCTGGGTGCCCATTATTTCCACACAGGCAGCCTAGTAGCAGGTTTTCCGTGCTTTGGTGATTGCTGGATTTTGGAGTCTTTTTGGGTTTAGGAGCTATCAGATTTTGGGAAGCTTTTGCCTTGGATATCTTTTGAAGTGCTTAGAGTTCTGAAGACTTTATCCAAGTAGATGTATGTTGGAACTTTTTGGAAGACTCTGTTGTTGTTATGTTGAGGAGTTATTATCTTCTGTTATTGTATCTATATGTAGTGTTCTGGTATGGAAGGCATATGTATTATGATACTCTGATGTAGTACTGGATATTATGATGATGTTGTATCTTTGATGTAATGTATGATATTCAGTTTATTTCCGCTGTTTATATTCATCTGTTGTTGTTATAAGCTTCGCCGAACTGAAGTTTGACGTTTGAATATCTGACAGTCGAATACAAGTGAGGTATTTGATGTTGATTTTCGAACGTTGAATTTCAGGATCGTTACATTTGGTATCAGAGCTGAAGGTTGAGTAAGAAGCTTTAGCATGGTGGGAGACAGTCACTGTGGATAAGCCAGAAGACGAGTTTTCTTGGGAGAAATTTAAAGAAGTATTTGAGAAGCGCTATATGCCATCAGCTGAGATTTCTCGTATGTATCAGGAGTTCATGGACTTGAAGCAAGGAAGTTTGTCATTTGAGGAGTATCTAAACAAATTCAATGAATTGTCTCATTTCGGTCCAGAATTGGTGAACACACCTTTGAAGATGAATGAAAGGTTCATTCGTGGGATGAACAAAAAGTTCCACGAAAGGATGAATGGCCACGTCAAAGAGTCCTTTTCTGATCTTACTGATATGGGGTATAGGTATGCTACTTTGGATATGCTAGAGGTCCCGAAGGAGGGAGGAAATATGAGCAATCCAAATTGGAAAAAGAGGAAATTTGGAGGCAAGAAACCATGGCAGGGTAAGTAGAAAAAGGAGAGCGACCAGGGAAACACAGCAGAGAATGTTACTTGCTATAATTGTCAAGAGAAAGGCCACTACTCAACTAGTTGTACGAAACCTAGGAAACAAGCGAATCATTTCGTTCCAGCGAAGTCCAAGAAATGTTATGTTTGTCAGGAAGAGGGACATGAAGTCAAAGATTGCCCAATGATGAAGAAAGCACAGGTAGCAAAGGTATACGTAGTCAAAGATCAACCTACAACTTCTAAAGCAGGAAAGGGGAAGGGAGTTCTGGAAGGTAACCTTACTATTTATGATAGAATTGTTCGAGTTCTGTTTGACACTGGTGCTACACATAGTTTTATTTCTCAACAAGCTGTAAATGAATTAAATCTTGAACTTGATTTCGTTGAGGAGCCTATATGCGTAAAGAATCCAGTGGGAGGCCCGGCAAATCTTTGTCTTCGATGTAGAGATGTTCCTATCTCATATTTTTATTACCAATTCCCTATTGGCCTCTTTGTGCTTGATTTTAATGAATTCGAAATCTTACTCGGAATGGATTGGCTAACGAAATACGAAGCCAAATTGGATTGTAACAATCGATTGATTTCGATTAAAACTGAATCTGGAGATTTTATTGAAATTTCTTGTGAGGACCCTAGTCCTAAAAGAGAAGGGTTGATGTATAATTTGGGATATTCTGAACCCAGTTTGGAATCTATACCTATTGTTAAAGATTTTCCAGACGTGTTCGAAGAAGTAAAATCCTTACCTCCACATCGAGAAATAGAATTCAGAATTGACTTAGTTCCAAACGCTCGTCCTATAGTTCACGCAAGTCGCAGGATGGCGCCCAGAGAAAAGGGTGAATTAGTCAAGCAAACTAATGATCTGCTAAGAAAAGGATTAATTCATCCTAGTGTTTCTGAATGGGGTTCAGCCGTTGTGTTCGTTGATAAATTGGACGGATCTTTGAGATTGTGTGTAGACTACCGCGATCTCAATAAGCAGACTATCAAGAATAAATTTCCTCTACCTAGAATTGACGACCTATTTGATCAACTACACGGCGCCCGTTTCTTTTCAAAGATGGATCTAGCTCAGGGATTCCATCAGTTACGAATCGCCGAAGATTGTGTTCATTTGACCGCTTTCAGGGGTCCTAATATGTTCTATGAATGGTTAGTCATGCCTTTCGGGCTAACCAATGCTCCAGCATACTTCGTAGATCTTATGACTCGTGTATTCCGGGATGTATTGAATGAATTTGTTCTTGTATTTATTGATGATATCCTGATTTATTCCAAAACTGAGGAGGAGCATTCTGAACATCTCAGAATTGTTTTGGAAATATCAAGAAGGAACGTCTTGTTCGCTAAATTCTCTAAATGCCATTTTTGGGTCAAAGAAGTTAAGTTTCTTGGCCACATTGTTAATAAAGAAGGGAATCTGTTGATCCTAGCAAGATTTCTTCTATTCTAGATTGGAAGCAACCTACTACTCCGAAAGAAGTTCGAAGCTTTTTGGGTTTAGCAGGTTATTATCGGAAGTTCGTTCAAGATTTTTCTAAGATAGCTAGTCCGTTGACTAAGCTAACGATGAAGAATGCAAAATTTAACTGGACTCCGAAATGTGATGAAGCTTTTCAGGAGTTGAAGAAGAGATTAACCACCGCTCCTGTTCTCGTGATTATCAATGGGAATCAGGATTTATCTGTCTATACTGATGCTTGTGGTGATGGGGTAGGTGCCGTATTAATGCAGAAAGGGAAGGTGATTGCCTACGCGAGTAGACAATTACGCCCACATGAAAGAAACTACCCAACACATGATTTGGAGCTTTTAGCTGTTATTTTCGCCTTAAAGATCTGGCGACATTATCTTCTGGGTAAGAATCTCCTTCAGCTTTCTAAAAGAAAATTTTAAAGTTCAAATTAACTTAACATATACTAATACTTAATAAATTCTTTTATTATAGGTGAAAATTTTGAATTATTCACCGACCACAAATCTTTGAAATATCTCTTCACCTAGAAAGATCTAAATCCGCAACAACAGCGTTGGTTGGAATTTCTGGCATCTTATGACTTAGATATTTTGTATACACCCGGAAAAGCCAATGTAGTTGCCGACGCTTTAAGTAGGAAGCATGCTATTCTTGCTCATCTTGTTATTGCTCCTACTCATCTTGAGAAAATCGCCAATAAACAGAAAGAGGACAAGTTTCTTCGAGAAATATATGGAAGGATTCGACGAAGTGAGGATTCCAGTTTTGGAATCGATAATACCGGGGTTATAAGATTAAAGGGCAGAATCTGTGTCCTTTATATTCCAGAGCTAAAACGCAAAGTTTTGGACGAATGTCACAAGTCTAAACTTTGCATCCATCCAGGAGTCAATAAGATGTATCGTGATATCAAAAAAAATTTCTGGTGGAAGACAATGAAAAGGGATATATCTATATATGTAAGTCGTTGTGCTACTTGCCAACAAGTCAAAAGCGATCAAAAGAAAATAGCGGGTTTACTTCAGCCTTTAGAAATACCGAAATGGAAATGGGACCAAGTGTCGATGGATTTCATCGACGGATTGCCTCGTTCTCAGAAAGGCAATGAAGTCATTTGGGTCATTGTAGACCGTTTGACTAAGACAACCCATTTCTTGCCAGTAAAGTCTACCCGCACGGTAGCAAGCTAAGCTGCGTTGTATGTGAAAGAGACTGTCCGTCTCCACGGTATCCCTAGCAGTATAGTGAGTGATCGTGACCCGATCTTCACTAGTAGATTTTGGGAAGCATTTCAAGACGCGTTAGGAACAAAACTGAATTTCAGCACTGCTTATCACCCACAGTCTGATGGGCAGACTGAAAGGGTTAACCGAATTTTAGAAGACCTATTGCGTGCTTGTATACTTGATTTTGGTGGTTCCTGGGAGGACCATTTACATCTGGTCGAGTTCTCTTATAACAACAGCTATCAGGCCAGTATAGAGATGGCTCCTTTTGAAGCTTTATATGGTCGTCCGTGTCGATCACCTACATGCTGGATCGAGGCAGGTGATAGACTTGTCCTTGGACCGGATATGATTAAAGAAGCCATTGAGAAAGTTGATTTCATTCAAAAGAAGTTGATAACTGCTCAAAGCCGCCAAAAGAGCTATTATGATCGCAGAAGGAGAGGTCTGGAATTTCAAGTTGGGGATTCTGTATTTCTGAAAGTGTCTCCGATGCGGGGTGTATTAAGATTCGGGAAAACCGGTAAGTTGGCACCACGTTATATTGGACCTTTTCCTATTCCGGAAAGGATTGGTTCTCTAGCATATCGAGTGCAGCTACCCAACTAGTTGTCTGGCGTGCATGATGTGTTCCACATTTCTAATCTTCGGAAGTATGTGCACGATCCAGATAGTATTATTGAAGAAGCTGCTCAACAGGATCTCGAAATCACTCCTAACTTGGCAGTAAAAAGAGAGCCAATAAAAATTGTAGATCGCGATGAGAAGCGATTGAGAAACAAAGTTGTGAAGCTGGTCAAAGTTCAATGGAGTGGCGATCCAAAGGACTGTACTTGGGAAACTGAAGATAATATGCAGAAATCATATCCCAACTGCAGAATAGACATCTAGACTTAAACTGGTAAGCTATTTCTTTATTTTTCTAAATTCGTATATTCTTTGTTTACTTTTCTCTCTCTTTCAATTTCGAGGACGAAATTTTCCTAAGGAGGGGATATTGTAACATCCCGAAAATTTTGAATATAAAATTTGGTAAATTATTTGAACTTTTGAATTTAAATTTGAGAGTTTCAAAAGAAATAATTTTTTTGTTAATATCAAATATTTTAAAGATGTATAGAATAAAATATATAAATAAAATTTTATGGCAACATAAGTTAAATACATATCAATAACTATAATCATTTTAACTCAAGCATAAAGTATAAAACAAAGCTACACTTATGTATGTATATGAATTAAATATGCAACAAGATAACAAAACAAAATATATATATACATAGTTGAAATTCAAACAACATGTTAATAAAGTATGAAGATTTGTACAAGGAGATAAGTGTAGACATGATGAAATAAGACAAAGCAATAAATGCAAGCCTCCACAAAATCATATCAGCCAGCATTAAATAAAAAAATAAAAAATGTACTTACAAAAAAAAAATCTAATTAAACAGAACATGCTGTAGATATACAAAGAAACATGGCTTCATTAAATGCTATTTACTCTCCATTATGTACAAGATCACATCAGCCCTTGAAAGAAGGTCTTTTGTTGTACAAAACATGTATAAAGTAATTATACAATATAGTGTTCAGTACTTGAACCTGTATACAAACCTTTCACATATATGTATACATCCGCAAACTTCAAGTTCATTCAAAGGAAAATCTGAGCAAAGAAACAAAAATTAAAAAGAAAAGCAAACATCACCTCATATTCAAAGTTGAAAGCAGTTTACTGAAGAAACAAAGCAAAGAGGAAGATTCAATCTGCAGGTTTTCAAAACAAAAGAAAAGTGTTCTCTGTTTTCAAATATTTTCAGGTGAGTAAACATATCTTTAAAAAGTTTTAAATTTATTTAAAACAGTTCAAACTTCATTTATAAACTGTTTTGTTCATGCTTCAGTATAAAAAAAAGAATATGATAGTGATGTTCTGAGTCCTCTGAAAATTCATACAGGGTTTATGTTTGTTTCAAACTAAAGTCCATTTGCTGTTAATCACTGACAAGCTTTGTGTTGTTTTTTTAATAATCAAGATGTTTAATTCTCAAACAAGATTTTGCAAAGTTTATTTAAACATATTATAAATTATTCCCACTGTAACTCCGTTTACAGGCATTCAACTAATATTTGATAAAAATAAATTGTTGTAAAATATTAATTCAAGAATATTTATTGAATATATACTGCAAGGCATGAATTTTAAAACAAAAATTTAGATTTTTAGTTTAGTATTCTCAGAGAAATTCGTATATGAACCAAAATTGAATTTTTTCGAATTTTTGACAATCGAATCAATAATAAATGTTGAGATTTGTTTTGAAGCAAGCTTGATGACCTACGAAAATGGGAAAAATGTTAAAAGAATTTTCTATTGCGTGAATTGGGAGTACGAGTTCGAATTAGGGTTTTAGTCTCGAAAATTATACGGTTTGGAAACGAGGTGTGTACACCACCTCTGTCGCATCGAGTTCGATGATTTTGAAGGGGATGATGGCTTGGGGTGTGGACGTGACGGTGACGGAGTTCGAGCTGCACCGATGGTTGGAGCGACGAGGGTGAAGCGAAATTGTTTGGTGAGGATGTGTTCGAGTTTCGAACTGGAAACTCGATTTCGTTCTAGGGTCGTTAGCATTGAATCGATCATTGCTATCGAATGTGGGGATGAAGCGCGATTTGCTGGAGGTCGCGATGGCCAATGGAGCGGAGGCGCGGTGACGTGCACGTGCACGGGGACGGTCGCGTGTCAGGTGGTGCTCGCGTTTAAATGAAGTTTGTTTCAGCAGTTTATAACTTAAGTTTAAAATTTTATCTTACTGGGAATGAATAAAAGAAAAAGGAAGAAGATGTGGTGTGTGTCTCGAGGGAAAACTGGAAATGCTCGAGTTATGGGAAGTCTCGGGTTTGTCTTGAGAATAGGTTAAGCCCAAATTATTAAAATTTATAATGTTAAATTTAATAATGTTGACTATTTTTAAGTTGAGAATTTGTTTAAGTTATCGACTAAGTAAGTATATATATCAATGCTTTATAAAACCTTAATTAATATCTAAATTAAGTAATTTAATCTAAGTTAAGTTAAATAACATTAAAACTTTCTATAACTGTAATAAATTGATTTCCAAAGTATAAAGAAGATTTTCAAATAATAATTAAGGTAAATAATTTTTATTAATTAATAGTTTTGAAAAGAAATTAAGAATGATTTAAAATTTGTAATTAAAATTGATTAATAAACAATTAAGTATTTAAATAAATTTGTAATTAAGAATTTGTTGATTAGATAAATTAAGTTAATTAATTTTAATTGGCAGTTAATTAAAATAAATAATTTTGAAATAATAAATCGAGTTAATTAAGATTTAATTTATTTATCGAAATTTTGTGTGACGACCCGGAATTTTTGTATATTGAAATATGAATATTTAATTTATTTTAAATATCCGAAGGTAAAATTTTAACTTTAATTTCAAATATACAGTATTTATTTGGATAATTAATTATTAAATTTAATAATTGGAATTGAGTAAAATATAGAATCTGGAATTTTAAGGCCATTAAAAATAATATGAAGGCTTAGAAAATTTATACTGATAATTCTGAAGGTGTTGGAACTTTCAGAATTGAATTTTGAGCTGTTTTGCTCAGTTTTGAAAAGTTAACGTTTAAATAAATAATATAATTGCTTTAGTACTGTTGCAAATCTATGCGGACACGTAAAGGAATTTTAAAACACGTGTCCTACCTAATAAACACGCGTCTCCTTCTTTCTTTAAAAATCATAACCGAGCTCAAACCAGATTTACCACTTGAACACTCCAAACGAAAATCAAAAGCAATTCGTATTCAACTCAGATAAATTTCCCTCTTTCAATTATAATCGAGCATGAAAAAGAAAACCCAAATCAAAAATTATATACGGCTGCTTCGAAATTCTAATGGCCGTTTGAACGAATTTCTTTTGGGCCGCAATTTCAGTTTCAAATCGCGAACTGGTCGCGAGCGTAGGAGGGGTGGTGTTCGGCGACTCTACCGTTGAGGGGTGTGTTGCGAGTTCGTTTCGCACGAGGTCGTAAAGGGAGGGCTTGTTCTCGAAGTCGCGGTCGCGTACTAGGTTGTAAGGCGAGAGTCACGATTTGGGCTTAGGGTTTGGATCGCGTTCGTGGCGATGGTAGGGCGGTGCTATGGGGTTCTGCGCATCGTCGAAGTGAAGCTCGATTTGGTTCGCAAACTCGACAGCGTAGGTGAGGAGGCATAGTCTCGAGTTGCATTGCCGGAGGGTCGTGAGTCACCTGAGGGCAGCGTACGGTTGGGCAATCAAGATGAAGTGGTCGCGAGGCTAATAAGGAGCATGCTTGACTGTGGAGTGTGGGATTGAGCTCGTCAGGCGTGAGGTGGATTTCGAGCAGCAGTGATTTTTGGGTTCCTGTTCTTTGAGGTCTGAGATTATGGAAATCAAATCGGGTTGGATGGACGGCAAAACAATAATCAAAGGTGAGTTAATCTCACTCAGTTAGATTTAAATTTAAATGGTTAAATTTAAATATTTGATTGAATGGTTGATTTGGTGGATATGATATATATATATATAGTAGTATATACCAATATATATATATTGGCATATGTATATATTGGAATTGATATTCCCGCATTATATAGCGGATGAGACCCTATGCGCCGCATAATAGCGGATGATATTTTATAAACCCATATACCGCGATATTCCACCTCGAAGTGGAATTGGTATTGTGCTAACGTCTGTGGATGCAGGGAAACAGGTTGGAGGGATCCAACTGGATTCCTCAAAATATTTAATTTTTGTTTAAATATTCTGTGATATGATTGTTGTTATCCTGTGATAATTTATATTGGATAATTTGGTTGGATTGAATTTCCCAGTATAATGAGTTATCAAAAGCAATTGAATTGGATTTTTGGAAAATATAAAAGAGTAAAATTAAGTTAAGTAATTCTAGTGAATTCGAATAAATTAAATATGGAAAAGAGGAATTTTGAATAAATAGAGAAATGTTGAATTTAAAGAAGACTTATGTGATGTTATTTAAAGGGATAAAAATTTATTTTAATTCAATGTTTAAATGTAATTAAAAAGAGAAGGAATTTGGGAAATCTGAAACTTGTGTTTCGGTTTAAAGATTTTAAATCATAATGAGAAATAAAATCTGGAAGTTAATGAATTTGGAAATAAATGGATTAAGTAAGAAAATTTATTTCAAAGTAAAATAAATTGGGAAATCAATTATAAATTGATTTAAATACTTTGGAATTTGAATTTTAAAGAGAAATGAGATTTGGGAGAGATAAACTGGGTTTGTAAAGTAAAATAAAATATCAGAGGATATTTGAAAATATAATTTCAAAGTGGGAATTTATAAAAGGATATGGTTTGGTTTAAAAATAAATGTTATTTTATTTTTAAAAGATGGGAGTGAGAAGGATATTTCTCTGTATAGCCAAGTACGTTTTCAAAGCAATTTTAATATAAGTTAAAAGTTCTAATTGTATTTTTAAAAGCATATTTTAGAAAATTTATTATTTCTAAATGTTAATTTCCTAAGTAAGTATGTTTTAGGAAACCTATTCTTTTTAAATATTTAAACTTTAAAGTAAGTATTTTTCAAAGATCTATTATTGTAGTAATTATATAAAAGTGATTTGGTATTATATTTTAAAAAGAGAAATTTAGTTTATATTTGTAAAGTGGTTTCATTTTAAATATTTCTTAAGTATATATTTTGTTAAGGTATTAAAGTAGTTTTTTTTTAATTTCAATATTATTAAGTATATTTATAGTAAAGTGTTTTAAGATTATTTTAAAATCTAAGTGTTTTGTACTTGGTGTTTCAGAGGAAATAAATATTTGGAAGTGTATTCCGTAAGCGGAAACTGTTTTGAAATTGTTTTCAAATGAGTTTTGAAAATTCGGAAATATATCTTGGAAAGATATTTGGGCAAATAAATAATGTGGGAAATTATTTAATTGTGTGATGGTTGCTTGTGGATGTTAATTGATAGTTAAATAACCGACTATCAATATTGGAAAAATGCGCTGATCGTTTCGAAGAGACTGGGATCGGGTTTCCGTATACCGGGATTCTAGGTCTGGAGACTCGAATACCACTTCGATCCGGTTTGTACGTTTCGTGTAATGATTTTGGAGTCGAAGATGGAGCTGTGAAGTGCAAGGGCTAGTCGCTACTAATCCTGAGGATATTTCCAAAATGGATGTAGTAGGAGTAGTGCCTTCGGTTCCGTTCGGACCCGGGACGGACTTGTATGGACGAATGCTTTCGTGACATCGTCAGGTAAGCGATGGGCATTCTAAGGGATATGTTCTGAAAAGGTATCGTTTAGCCTCGAACCTCATCAACCGGGAATGACTGAAAATCAGGGGTTATGCAGCAAGGCTTCGTGGGTAGCTCCCACTGGAGGGTAAGGTCATCCCTGTCTAGATGTCCCTTTTTATTTCGGCTTAGTGGTGCGGTTGCTGATCCCAACCGTGGGGTGATTTTATTCGGGATCATCCAGTAAGGGATGGTTCCGGCCTTGTGTTGCAGGGGAGCGGGCGTACTCCTCGGTACGCTGATCTAGACCAGGTACTGTGATAGGTGGTACCCCAGTGCCTAGTCATTCGTTGGAAATCCATTCTTCCTACGTGCCTTGTACGGTATTTGTTTGTATTACCCACTTTTGTGGCTAGTATGCTGGAATTTAATAATGTAACAATTTCAGCTATTTTAATAAGTATTTGTATATAGACACTATTATAATATCAGAGGAATTTAATAAAAAGTGTTTTAGCTATCGTAAGGTAAAAACCCGACATGTTTATTTGTGGCGTGGTCTTACGAGATGCTTTCGTTTTCAAAGGGTTTGAAACTTTAATAATCAATTGAGTGTGATTTTCTCACGCTGGTATTCCAGACTGACTCGGGTATTGTTTTATATGATGCTCGGGTCAGACCGAGTATTATAGATTACAGGAAATGATGCTATGGAGCTGGATGGCGATACGTACTTTCGTATTTGAGTTATATATTCCGCTGTGTATTCAGATTGTGAGGACAAGTTATGATTACTGTCCAGATGTATGATATTGATGTGATGTACTCTGATGATGTATTTGGATGATGTATATGTAAACAGAAATAGATTTCTCTTTGTGTAAAGATCTGTTATTACCTATTATATTTTATTTCACTGCGTATGTGAGATTCTGTTGTTGTTTTCTATTTTTCTTCTTCTTCTACCTCTTCTTTTTACCCAAATGGTCCGGTTTTTCGTGTTAGAAAAACTCGGGTTGTTACATTTTGATCATTGATTTTAAACATCACTACAAATAATTGTGTGGTAAATTTATCTAAACCCCATTGGAAAATAATTAACTATTGCTGTGCACTGTATTGATATTTCTATTCTGATTGCGATACTATGTAATGTAGACTGCTATGTACTACACTGTGTTTAAGCTTTGTTCTGTATTGATGTGAAAACCCTATTGCCCGTAAAACAGCATTTAAACTTCGATGCGACAGGGAGTCGGATTTCAATTTGTTATCCGAAACCCACATCGAACCCTGAATATGAATCTTTGTGATTGTCATATCCACATGTTTTAAAAATTTATTGATCACTATTCAGTTTAACCAGGAGAGGATCTTTGTGTCATATAACCCATTTCGAATAGTGATACGTCGTAATGGATAGCATTTGAAGACCGGTGTTGAAGACTGGGTATTTATGAAAACGATAGGATGACCTATCGATTGTCTCTGCACTGAATTTCTCCGGTATAGAGATTCCCTAAGTGATGGGAAGTCCGATCGGGATTGTGAATACCCGGATTGCAAGGGCTTCTTCGGAAATGCCTTCGGTTCTGTTCGAACCTGGAACAGACTTGTATGGTTACATGTCTGACATTACACTTTGAGATATAAAGAAGATTTCTTTCAAATACATTTCTGTTGGTGGCGGAGAATTTATTCTCTTAGCTTAACACCCTTCTCTGAGACGTACGAGCTCAGAGGTTATGTAGTTGAAAGTTATCAGCGATATACTCCCAATTTGGTAATGTGGCATGCTGAGTGTTACTGTGTGTTGATCATTTATTGTTCATTTGTGATCAAAGCGTGGCTTTTTGAAAAAGCGTAGCTTTGTGGACGAGACCTCTTCGGACCTCACAACCCGGAAATGGTCGAAACAGGAATATGCGGCAAGGTTATGAGGGTCGCGCCCTTTAGGGTATGTCATTTCCTTCTAGAAAAGGGTGGTATCAGGTATGGAGCCCTAGTATTTAACCTATGTGGATACTCTGATCTCATTTATTGTGTGATTGTGTGTTTATCGAGGCGCCTCGGATAAAGGTCCCAAAGGACCGGGGGATGGCATATTCGTGAGTTACCTAGTTACAGGGGTAACCCGTCCTTGTGTTGGCAGAGAGCAGTTGTCTCTCGGGACGTCTAGCCAGAGGCGATCCCATGTGGCAGGAGGAAGTTCCTTAGCCTGACCATTTGTTGGAAATCTCATTTCCAATACGAACCTTGTACGGTTTTAGTTGTAGAACCTGCTATTTAACATAGCAGCTATAGTAGGCGTAGTATAATGGTACCTATGCTGGCTAAGATTTATATTCTATTTTCGAATTGGCTTTCTACACTATGCACTAGAAATAATATCAAAGAATTTTCTCGTATTAAGCATATTTGACTATCATAAGAAGAAATCTCCTCCAAGTCTGCGATTGCATTGTGTGTGTGGCGGGAGGTCTTATGGTAGTTTCATTTTCCAAAAGCATATCGGATTCTTTTTAAAATCTGTTTTATTTAAAGCAACTACTTTTGTTTACTCATACCAGTCCCATGACTGACTCGGAGTTTATTGTTTCTTTTCTAAACTCTGGGTGCCCATTATTTCCACACGGGCAGCCTAGTAGCAGGTTTTCCATGCTTTGGTGATTGCTGGATTTTGGAGTCTTTTTGGGTTTAGGAGCTATCAGATTTTGGGAAGCTTTTGCCTTGGATATCTTTTGAAGTGCTTAGAGTTCTAAAGACTTTATCCAAGTAGATGTATGTTGGAACTTTTTGGAAGACTCTGTTGTTGTTATGTTGAGGAGTTATTATCTTCTGTTATTGTATCTATATGTAGTGTTCTGGTATGGAAGGCATATGTATTATGATACTCTGATGTAGTACTGGATATTATGATGATGTTGTATCTTTGATGTAATGTATGATATTCAGTTTATTTCCGCTGTTTATATTCATCTGTTGTTGTTATAAGCTCCGCCGAACTAAAGTTTGACTTTTGAATATCTGACAGTCAAATACAAGTGAGGTATTTGATGTTGATTTTCGAACGCTGAATTTCAGGATCGTTACAGAATCACAGCTTTGGATTCACCTTCTGGAGCTACAGATTTGTTGGAGTTTATTTGTCTATCGGTTCATCGACTTCTATTCCAATTATTTCCTATTCAGTATTGTCTCGGTATTATTGATTTATGTATCCTGACTTCTATTATATTTATTTTGACTATGAGATTTTGTATATATTTTGAGAGTTTGTATATAGTAGCTTCATGAACTGCTATGGTATTTTATTTCCGTTTCGAGTTATTCTGATATTCCCTGTCTGTGATTCTGTATTTGATTTTATTTGCTCCAAATTTTATTACAATATGTTATTTTGAATTATTCAAGTCAGACATGTGTGGATTATTGTCGATTTGAATGGTCCAAAATAGTGGGTCGTTACATTTGGTATCAGAGCTTTGGTTTTAGGCAAACCTTAGCCTGCGGAGCAAAAACTCATTAGAGATAGGGTAGAAATACCCTAGAATGAGTGAAATCAATCTCAGAATCATTTCTTTGTGAGAGGACGTATTTTCAAAGTATAAAATGATTTTCAAATGATTTTCAAAGAATTTCAAAGATTATTTTGATATAAAATTTTCTTGCTTTGAAAGTAAAATTTTCTAAACTTCATTCCTTTCGTATCCACCTTGTTAGTAATTTCTTCGATTAGGATTCCTTTGAACTTTGGAATGCTCCCACTTGTTCTGAAATCTATTCCTGTCTTCCCTATTTGTATTCCTTTGATCTATGGAGCATTCCGTAACTCCACTTTGAATGACCTTGATAGGGTGGCGATTCCGCCAATCTTTGAATGATTTGTAAAAGGGTGAAATTCCCTTATAATTGGCATTGATTCACCGGAGATTTCTGTATCCTCGGTTTATGATGTTTTCTATCTTCTGCTATATTTGGATTCTATCGCTGGTGATCGAAGGTCGATTTGCCTTAGATTTTCGCATCGATTATATTCCTGAAGTCACGGTTGACCCTGTTAAGGTCGCTCGCGACCTATATGGGCTTATCCATCTTCTATTTGGTAATTTAATTATCTTACCTTCGTTTGAGCTTATCTTTGAATCAGAATTCTATTTGATTAGAGTCCCTCTAAATTTTAATCTCTGTTTTGCTTTGAAATCCATCCTTGAATCATCCCTTGAAAAATTTGTGGTTGATTGTCTTTTGAAAATTGTGTATTAATCAAAATTATTATTTTGATAAGGATGACCATATTTTATATATAAAGGTGAAATGTTTTCTATAAGGATCTATATACCTTTTAAATGAGAATTTGAAGTTTTGAAAGGATTATAAAATTTTGAAAATTTATAAGGAATGGTTTCATATAAAATGATTTATAACTGAAGGTTTTGAATCTGAATTTGAGTGATTGAACTCCGGCATTTTGGAACTAGTTTAAGATTTTGAAATAAAATAATATGATTTGGAAGTATCTTCCGAATATGAAATGTTTCAAATGATTTTAATGAGTTTCAAATGATTTCGAAGAAATTTCAAAAGAAGTTGAGAAAATAGAAGTCCCGAACCCACTTATGTCGCTGGAAAATAATTTTGGTGATGAATGCATGCATCATCGACATTGATTTTCGAGTTTCAGAGTGGGGGAGAGGCCACTTCGGTAGCTTTGTTATGCGATTGATTTGTGAAACCAATTTTGATTTCAAATTCCGAAGTGTGATGTGATATTCGAAAGATATATGTATATATATTTGAACAATTTGAAATGAGCCGCTGTTGAGTCCTTGAGTTTTGGATTTGATTTGATATAACCCTATTTTTGGAATTGATTTACTGATTTATTGTGATTCCCAACTCTTGGATTGAAATATGATTTTTTTCGACTATTTTGAAGGTTCGAGCACTTCCAAAACAAGGTTAACTTTTCAAAGCTAAGAAATTTTGAAAAGTATAAAGTATATAAGTTTGGTATGTATGTTTAAAGTATGTAGTAATATGATTTAAATAAGTTGAAACTGTTTTGTTAAGTAAACGAATAAGGCCATTTTTAATTTTTCTAATATGAAATTTAGATTTGAAATGTTTTGAAAAGAATTTGGTCTTCAAAATATTTTGAATAAAATTTAGTTTAAATGTTTTAACTGGGCAACATCTTTATAAAACTATATATTGAACAAGTTGGAATAGATACATCAGTTGTACGTACGCTGTTTTATTCGCATAATTAATTTGATTCAGGTTTGAGTACACAAGTTCGAGGTGAATTACACCATTTCGTGTTAGGATTTTTCATTTGATTCTTGATGGCGAATATTTGATATGGATTTTGGGCTTGATTCTAAATTTCTCTATCATAGTATATGGCTATGCAAGGAGACTAATGGCTTCTAGTAGAGAAACCATATCGAAGTCCGCATTAGGGAAGTCGAATGGACAATACTAGTTTGAAAGGGAACTTATGTGATCGAGCGAGCGATCAAATGTAATGTTGCGAAATGATGGCATATGTACATCTTATATTCTAATATCATTGACTCACTTGACGCTGAAATTGGAAGTTGTTGGGTTGGATATCTTTGTAATTTAATTGGAAATTTTCTTTTATGAAAAACTACTATCAATTTAAAACCATTTTTCAAAACTATTTTTCTTTTATTCTTCTTAAACAAACTGTTTTATTCTATTATACATACGAACTATTCTACAAACTATTTTATATACAAAACTATTCTAAATTAAAAATCTTTTATAAAGCAAAGATGTTCAATCCCATATGGCTCTTCATGCCGCGAAATTTATTCTGAAAATTTTGATTTTGATATAAGATGGACCTTATGTAAATATAAGATGATTTTGGAAATGAATTGGTTGACTTAAATTATATTGATTTGGAAATTTGGATTTATTTTCTAAATTTATTATTTTGGAAACTTTGAAACTGAAGATATTTGATTTGGAAGAATAATTTAGTGAAAGCGTATACGATTTTGAAAACAGAACTGATATTGAAACAAATTGAAATTTGAGAGCCTTGTGTTACTAAATACTTGATTTGGGAGTTATCGAACTTGTATAAAAAAATTGGTTCGTATAAGTATGATGTTGATTCGAAAACTATGGATTTGAAAAGGTACTCAATTTGAAAAGTGAAATCTTATATAATTGAAGTCTATATAAGTGTGATTTGATATACTTTTGATTTTGGAAAGGTATTTGATTTGAAAATAAAATATTATATATGATGGACTTTATATAAGTATGATATTTGAAAGTGATTTGAAAAGGTACTATATGATACATATTTTCGAAGTAAATATATGGAAAGTGCCTTCTGCTTGATATTCGCTTTGTGGCCACATTGTGGATTCATTTTATCGATATTTCTCTGATTCTCGGTTTTTCAAATATGATACTCGAGTTTCCATCGAATTCCATGGCATTACCCATGGTATTACGAGCGCGACTGCATAGCGTAATTCACCTGGCTGAGATGGCCCAGGGGTACGGATGTTTCCTGGGGGATTTAGGCGTAACCATTGTGTATCATGTGACATATGTAGGTCGTTTTAGTAGCGAAATCCGCAGGGCTGAGAAAGCTTACGGATGTTTCCTGGGGTTCCAGGCATAACCTTTGTGTATCTGCGGTCTACTAGTCATCATGGCGAAATTCGCAGGGCTGAGAAAGCTTACGGATACGGATGTTTCCTTGGGGATCTAGGCATAACCTTTGTGTATCTGCGATCCATGGTTAAACAAAGGTTTTGGTTGTTTTGTTTGGATTGTACTTTCCATATCTGTTTTTTTTAAGTTTTCCAGTATTTTCACTGGGTGTTGAAACAAGTCTACTAAGTACCTAGAGAATTCTAGCTTTGCGCCTGATCAACGCACTGCCAGAGTCTGCAAAAACGAGGATAAACTTGTTAAGACATCGAGTTATAAAAGTATTTTGATAAAATATTATATAAAGGATATTTTGATCAGTTATTTCCTTTCTAAAAGATTTTAAAGTGTTTTAAATATTGTTTACTTCTTAACTAACAAGTTGAATTTAAAGGACTTTTATGGATATAATAAAATGAATTTAACCAAATTATTAAGTATTAAATAATTCCAATTGAAATTTATATGGTTTTAAATTAATGGCTCATCCTTGTCTTTCGTCTTATTTTCTCTTCTAGCTATTCCTATTCTCCACCTTATTAAACTTACCTATAACAATAGTTATCAGGTATAATTTTAATCTTCCTGTCATCTTGTCTTAATCCTATTCCACTCTATCTTTTCTGTGTTTTTCGTACCTCATTCCTTTTCGAGGACGAAAAGATTTGAGTGGGGGAGAGTGTAACAACCCTGTATTTTATGATTATTTTAATTGTATATTTAAATTATTTTAAATTGAATTTCCTGATTTGAAAACTTTATTTATTTATTTAAATGGATAATTTTTGTTATTTTAAATATAAATTTTGATTTTGATGTGAATTAGAATTCCAAACGTGACTAAATAGAATATTTTCCGGAAAAGTGAATTTTGGTCGATATGGTCAAACTCTGACTTTTAAATTTAAAAATTTGAATTTTATCTTTTATTATGAAAGTAAATAAAATTTTAAGAATAATGCTTTTCGTTTCGTTAAAATCTGATTAATATTGTGAAAGTTATGCTTTTTTAACTATTGAGTGTAATTTGTTGTATTTTACAAAATTGTTTATTTTAAATTATATAAATAATATTTTATTTGGTCATGTAATGTTTTAATTTATATTTATATGGGTAAAATAACATGTTATGTATATATTTTGGTTTTAAAAAAAATTTTAAAAGTGTAATTGACATTTTCCAGTGTCAGTTGTATTTTGTTTACAATTTCTAATTTCCAATTTCAATTAATTAAAGAAATTCTTTATTTATTTTCTATTTTCTTAAGACCTTATTTTATTCTCATTTCCACTTTATTTGTCCAGCATTTATTTTTATTTTACTTGACTTTTATTAGTTTAGAAGTATAGTAATAATTTTCCATAGTTAATGGTATTTTATTTGTAATTTCTAAGTCTTGTTTCAAATTTATAAACTATTTCTTTATTTCTTTTTCTATTTTTCTTAAAATTATTTATTTATTTCAGTTTATTTTATTTTGCTACCTTTTTCTAATGCATTTACTGAAATTTTATTTGTTTTATTTGATTTAGTAGAAATGGAAATTTGAAGAGACTAAAGCTTTAAACATTTGACTTTTCACTTTCTTGCCTTTTCATATTTTTGGCCGTTCCTTTTCTATTGATTAGCCGTGAGTTTTTATTCATTTTTCACGTTAAAAAGCTTCTCAACATCACAAATTTTCGGCCAAACTCAGATCTGAAAGGTTTGGTAATGGCTCTCTCTTCTTTTCTACTTTTTCTTCTTCCTTTTGCCTTGTTTTGGCCATGATTTCTTCACATATTTGCATGCTCTCCACTTTAGTTGCCTCGTCCATCACCTCCCCCACCTCCTCCTCTTCACCATCAACCACCTATCACCTCCACCCCCTCTGACCAGATCAGGCCATGGCCTTTAAATGAAGACAAACACCTCAAAAGTTGCACAAAACCTTCGAAAATGCATGCTAGCCTAGCCTAGTTGCTTCACCACCTTCATACATCACCTTGGCCACCCCCTATTGCTCCACCACCACCATGATATGACCACCACACATCGACTTAGCCTCTGTCCAGATCTGAAACATGTATGGCCTAGCCAAACAATGCATGTGACCGAGCCTTGTGGTGCACCAAAACTCCATTTAGTTCCCTGTCCTTTTGTCTTCTTCATGTTGTAGCCTCCACTCTTCATCTTCATGTTGCCTTGCTAATTTAGGTCCAAACCCAAGCCATTCTAGTCCATGTAGCCGTACTATATTAAGTCCAAACCCGAGCATTTTAAACCGCTAGGTCGAGCACTTGATAGGTGAAAGCATGGCCAAAGCAATTATGTTCATTTGCTTTTTATTTCAAAGATCGTCTCAATATATGTTGTATTATATTTATGTTTATATTTTGTCTTGTTTATGGGTTATTCACAAGATTATTAGCTTGGTTCTCTTCCCACTTGAGTCTATTGTCATGTCATCGTGCTTTCTGGAATTAGTTTGTGTCATTTGATTTGCTAACTCCAGCGTAAAAAGGTGAGTAAATCTCACCTGACATTTATACTTATGCAAATGTGAATTGACAACAATTGAATGTGTAGTACTATTATGTTATGTTATCCCTGTCTGTGATTATTAATTATATGATGTTAAACCTGTTTATTTACCTGTCATCTCATCTGTTACTAATATATGTTGTTAAACTGTTCATTTATATCTGTTTATCACACTGCAAGTCCCTGTAGATTAGATCACTATGGGTTGAAATGATACATACCCGAACGGACTTTAGAATAGGAAAAAATAGTTATGGGCTGAAATGATAGGCCTGAACGATTTTTATTTATTTTATTTTACTTGGGATTGCGGGTTTGAAATGATAGAACCCGAATTTTTCTTTATAAACTGCGGATGGAAATGATATATATCCGTATCACTTAACCTAGGTTAGAAAACTGTATACAGGCCCGTGGTTATTTTATAAAGTATTTTGAATATTTTAAATATGTTTAAGAGTGTAAATTTATGAAAATTTGATTTAAATTGGATTTTTAATGTTTAAATAAAGAAATTTTGATTCTTCTATAAGTTAAAAATGTAATTAAATGAATGGTTAAATTTTAATTATTGAAATATAACTTAAGTCTGGAAATTTGGATTTTTGGGTTTAGAAGAAAATTTGAGTTATATAAATAAAAATGGAAATTTAATTATATTGGAAAAATGAAAATAAAAATTTAAGTGTTAAGTTTAATTGTTAAAATGAAGAGAATAGAAATTTTACACTTAAATTTTATTAAAGTGAATTCTTGAAAATTGGTTTTATTTATAAGAAAATTTATTATAAAAATCATAAGTTAAAAGTATTTTAAATGAACATTTTGAATGTTAAAGTATGATTTTTATAATGTTTAATGGTTTAAATTGGGATTTATTGTTTGCTGGAAATACACTAAAATCTGGAAATACTTTTAATAGCACTTCAGAAATGCTATCATTTCTGAAATGAACTAAAACTTAATAAATGCTGTAGTTCCCTTATGTCTTTGCTGAATTTAATGAAAACCTTTATTATGAAACCTGAGCTATTACAGCATTTCTGGAAATGCTTTCTTTGCTGAATTGAACTAATTTTCAACTAAAATTGAGATTTTTACAACAGTTTTAAATGCTGTCTTTGCTAAATAAAAATGTTTCAAGTATAACTTATAACAGCTTTTCTAAATGTTGTGAAAGGCTGAAATTCTCAATGTTTATGGTTTTTAACTAAGTAAATGAGCTCAGAATGGTTCGAAACTTTGGAAATTTAATACTTAACTTGAAAGAATAATAGGTTCACTTTTAAATGGTTAAATGAATCAATTTAATTGGAATATAAACTATTTAAAGGGTGATTTGATAGAAAAATAAATGAATGATATTTTGGAATTTTAAAAGGTATTTTATTTGATAAATTGGATTTGAATTCAAATAATGATTGAAAGGAAGTTTTGAAAAGATATGATATTTTGATAAATTGAAATGGTTTGGAAATGATTTAATCTTTATTTTGATAAAGATTTGGATTTGAAATGATATTTAATTTTGAAGTATAAAATATTGTTCTGAAATATTATAACCACGGGTATACTTCTCTGTATGTCATTTCATTTCCTGATGATGGCTGTGATGCACATTTACACTGTTAGTTGCATTGTTTACTTCGATGTGGACATTTCTGTGATATTGTTATTACTGTTTAATTGATGGTTTTATGGATCCTTAAAGGATGGGCGATCCCAAGCATCCTTTAAGTTATTATGCATTTATATTACAGTTCACTTGAGTTGGTTTACATTGTATAAGTATGTATGTCCTGACTCGAGTGTTTTGTGTTTTACTTTACGCTCGGGTCAGCCTGAGAATCACAGCTTTGGATTCACCTTCTGGAGCTAGAGATCTGTTGGAGTTTATTTTTCTATCGGTTCATCGACTTCTATTCCAGTTATTTCCTATTCAGTATTGTCTCGGTATTATTGATTTATGTATCCTGACTTCTATTATATTTATTTTGACTATGAGATTTTGTATATGTTTTGAGAGTTTGTATATAGTAGCTTCATGAACTACTATGGTATTTTATTTCCGCTGCGAGTTATTCTGATATTCCCTGTCTGTGATTCTGTATTTTATTTTATTTGCTCCAAATTTTATTACAATCTGTTATTTTGAATTATTCAAGTCAGACATGTGTGGATTATTGTCGATTTGAATGGTCCAAAATAGTGGGTCGTTACAATATATATTCGTTTTCATTTTTGATTTTGGCTACTGGTTTCCTTTCCCCATTTCTTCTTTTTGGTACGTTTCCTCCATTTCCTTTTTCCTATCAATGTTCCTCTCCTTTTTCTTTTGTATCTTTATTCTTGGATCTGGTCTTTCTCCCTTCCCCTCTGGTTCCTTTTAATTTGTTTTCTGCAAAACAAAGCTTTATATATATAAGCATGAATATATTTTTAGAGGCTGCTCATCCTCCTTTGTTACCGTGCTCTGCTTCTCCCCATATCACAGCAACCGCCCACCATCTCAACAAAGCATACACCCATCTCTACGTCGTACTCGGTAGCACCACCTCCACAAAACCCAGAGCACCAAAACTGCACCTAGTTTCGCCACTCTTCCCCTTCATTTGCTTCCAGCAACCGAAGTAACAACCTCACCCTATCACCCACGCCGACCTCACAACTATCGCCTTCCCCTTCACCCTCAGCTCAGTGCGCCAAACCCTAGCCCTGAGCTTCCTCCTCCACCACTGATTCCCTTTCTCCTCCTCTGTGCTTTGATGTAGGTGAGTTAGTATATATATACATTAGTTATATAGATAACGTTACAAAGTATGTATAAAACTTTATAAAGTTTGTTTTTTTTAGTCAAAGGATAGATGTTATTTTGTTATTTGT
Organism: Allium fistulosum; assembly: GCA_030737815.1. Taxonomy (NCBI): domain Eukaryota; kingdom Viridiplantae; phylum Streptophyta; class Magnoliopsida; order Asparagales; family Amaryllidaceae; genus Allium; species Allium fistulosum. The sequence goes on from CM060905.1 coordinate 1,006,004,258, forward strand.
ATAGTTTACATATATAATACATATATAGTCTAGTATATATCTTTCGCATGTAGCCTGTTTTGCTATTTATTTACTATAGTTGTTTGTTTATATATATTATGTTGTTCTGCTATTTTATAAATATATATATATATATGTTAGATTTCAGAGTGTACTATATTATATTATATATTTTAACATATACTTAAGTTTGGGTTTCAAATTGTATATATACAGCGATGTATTTTATACGTGATTTGGAAATACTTTAGAGAAATTTTGTATATAATGTATATAGGTCTGTATACGAGTGTTGTGTATATGTAGGATAGCTGATTTATATATATGAAGTTATGTAAAGATATATATAAATTTATGTGTTAACTTATATGTATGTTTACATATATTTGATTTTGCATTTCGCTTGCATATTTGCACATTGTCTGCAATCATAGGAAGTAAGCATTATAGCATGTGTGTATATACAATTGCTTCATACGTTGTCTGCATTGGTTATATGAATTTATTAACTATTGATTTCAAACTGTATATATGTATATAATTTATATTATAAGTTTGTTTTCTTTTGTGATAAGCTGTTCATTGTTTAAAACCTGCCACTGCTACTATAAAGAGGTATAAAGATGTTTGGATGATTTGATTCTTTTTTTCTTTATGTACTGTAATATATTATGTGGTTATATACAGGTCTTTGCATTTGCTTATATCTGCAAGTATATTCATACGTTGGTTTATGCATTTACAAGTATATGGGTTTTGATTTTTTTTTAATATAAGATTTGTTTGTATAAAGATTTATATGTATAGGTTTGTATAATTTATAATAATATTAAATATTTTATCGGTTGTACAATTTCAGATTGGTATTATAGATATATCTAATCTGATTTTATAGTTAAATTTATTTTATTTTTAAACACTTGTTTGAAATGTTGGAATTACATATCTATTTTATTTGTATGTGCTTTTAAAAACTTTATTTTGATTTTGAGAAAATGTATAACAATATAATTTACATTTCGTCTTAATTTATGTCAAACTGATTGTTCTATCGATTCCTATTTATCAGCTTTGTCCGTCAAAATTCGTGCCAATCTAGCTTTGCTTTGGAATTCGTGCTCGGAGTCGTAACTCGTTGCAATTGTCGAACCTCTCTAACCTCGGAAGGTGAGAAATCCCTCACGATTAACGTTCTTATATTTATTAAATTTGATTTCAATTGAAACGACAATTGAAATATGCTGCTAAATTTAACTGTTAATTATTTAAATTGTTATCTATGATATGCATTTACATGTAATTGTTCACCTATGGGATATGACACCATATCCCGTTGTTTATATTATATTGTTATTGATAATATATGCCTGTTATTATTATCATATCTGTTATCACCCTGCAAGTTCCCTATTAGTATAGAATTCACTATGGGTTGAAATGATACATACCCGAACGATCTGTAGAATAGGAGAAAATCGTTATGGTTTGAAATGATAAACCCAAGCGGTTTTTATTTGAATTGAATTTGGGATTGCGGGTTGAAATAATATATACCTGTATATATTTAAATTACGGATTGAAATGATAAATATCTGTATCACTTGACCATAGGATAGAAAATTTTATACAGACACCGTTGGTCTATATATAAATATTTCAAAATGATTTCTATGGTTTTATTTAAAAATTGAAATATCATGTATATGAATAAGTTTTAATATAAAATAGATTGAATAATAAGCTTTAAATTTAGTAAAGTTTGATTTAAGTAAATCACAATATGTTTAAGTAATTATTTAAAATTTTATTTTAAAAATAGATTTTTATAATGATTCTATAAGTTAAGGTTGGAAAGATAAATTTGAATTTATTCGAAATTGTATTTAATTAAGAATTTTGTTTAATTAAATCGATTTGAAACTTATTGAATTTGAGGGTTTTAAGATAGGATTTTATAACTTGATTTTGATTTAAAGCGATTAAATGGATATTTCAAGTTTAAAATAAATCGAAGGAAATATTTAGTTTAATGTAATTTAAGGTTATTTAAATGGATTTATTAAGTGAATTATTCAAAACTAAATAAGAATGAAGCTAAAATAATATATATATGAAATTATCAATTTAGTTTTGAAAGTGCTATAATTTGGAAATATATATATTTGAAATGGAAATGATATTTTGGTTTTGAAGTATAAATTAATTTGAAATGACCACGGTGTTATAATGACGTTTGGTTGTTAATAGCGTATATTTCTACATTGTAGATAGTTCCACGGATCCTTAGAGGATGATTATCCCAACATCCTTTAAGTACTTGTATTTCAGTTGATATTTCACTTGAGTTGGATTTATTGATATAAGAATGTTAATCCTGACTCGAGTGTTTTGTGTTTTGCTTTACGCTCGGGTCAGACTGAGTATCGCAGCATTTAAGACTCACTTTTGGAGTTGGAGCTTCTTTTGGAGATCCAACTATCGATTCAGCTTTCAGATATTCAGTTGATTCTAGTGATGTATTCAGATTTGATTATTGTATCGAGACTCCCGTGTATTCGAGACTTTTGTTGTATTTTGTTTTACTCTATTATATATAAATGGTAGCTTCATGAACTACTATTCTCTTGTTTCCGCTGCATTCTGTTATAATACTCTGTATCTGTGATTCTGTGACTATTTTATTTACTATATATGCTGAGTTTTGCCAAATTTTAAATTAACAATATGATATTTTGAGCAATTCAAGTCGGACATGTGCGGATGCGAATGGTTGAAAATATCGGGTCGTTACAACGTGTGTAAGCATCTGACTACTTAATTTCTAGTAGAAACCTTGGAGGCAGCACGTAGGCAGGGTTTTGCTGAAGCTGGGTAAATTTGTGTGTGATCTCTTCTGCATTACTTTCTGTTTTATATTTTATTTCCACATTAATTTTTATTATTATTAGTATCACCCTATTCACCCCCTCCTCTAGGGTGAAAATGATCCTACAGAAACCATACTATATATGTTGGATTTCTATACCATTTAAATATATGCCTAAGACCCCATGCGAGTATGGATTGGTAATGTAACGTCCCAGAATTTTGAACACTTTGTATTTGAATATCTGAATTATTTAAATATTTGAATCTTGAATTAAATATGATTAAGTTTATTTAATAACCTTGTTAACCACTTTTTAAATCATAACTAACCATGGAAAACTTATTTTATAAAAATGCTCACAAAAATAAATATTTTGAAGAAATATCAATAATGTGACCGAAAATCGTTTTATCGATAAATAACTTTTTACTCGTCAGAAGTTGTTCAAACTTTTTGTACATGCACTTATTTGCTTAGGAAATCATTGATATGAAATAAAAATATTTTACCATTTATGGAAAGAAAATATGATTATGTCATGGGTGCTGTCATGGGAAGATATTTGTGTGTAAGGGTAAAAGGGTAATTTGCTAAGGAAAAATGAGGTGTAAAGTAAAATAAGCATGCAAGGCACATGGAAGGGGGTCTTGGCCATGTAAAAAGGGCTTAGGCATATGTGTTCATTCATTATGTCCTAACGCTTGAAAAATAACAAAAGAATAAAAATGGTGGAAGTGGATTAGCACTAATCCATTTTGTTCTTCACTAATCTTTCTCTAATTATTTCAAATCTCCTTCAAACTCCACCAAATTTTCACCAACACTTTAGAATGTCTTAGGAAGCAATAATCTAAAGTCAAAAGTGGAAAAAGATATAAGAAACGGGGGAGATTGCTTTGGGCTGTGAGCTTTGAAGATGAGGGAGGAGTGTTTCCTTGGTTTGTAAGTGCTAAAGGTGGGATCTTCAGGCTTTTAGGTGATGGTAGGAAGTGGTTATTTGTTCTTGTGTTTTTGAGCTTGATGTAGGATTGGATTTGAGTGAGTTATCTCACTATCTTATATGTATATATCATTTGTGTGTGTGTACAAATATAAAGCTAAAGTGAAATTAACTAATTAAGTTATAAACTTTGGGCCCCCGAGCTTTTGAAAGAAAATGACAACTTTATATTGTATAACATCACTGCTATTACCTTTTATAGCATGTGGAATGGTCTAGATTTTGTGTTTACACATTTGGTTGGCTTGTGTGTTGAATTTAAGTATGTTTGAAAGTGTTTGTATAGTGATAGTCGCTACAAGTGCACTTTGATGGTCTTTAACTTTAACTTGTGTAAATGGAAGATTTATGAATTTTACTTAGGTTAATTTGATTTGGTTGTTCTCTACACATATTTTAGTGTATGGGACAATAAAGAACTGGTTTGGAAAGTTATAAAAATTGTGAAATAAAGTTGTGAAAGTTAGAAGCGAAAAGGTCACTATGTGTAACGACCCGTAATTTTCGATAATTAAAAATAGTTAATTTAATAAGGTTTTGTGATTTAATGTTGGAAGAAATCAAAATTTTGATTTAATAATAAGAATATAATTGGAATGAAATGTAATAGTACTAATTTAAGGTAATTGATAACTGCTTTAAATGTAATTCCAATTAATTGAAATGATTAAAAGGTTATAATTGGTTATAGATTGTAAATTAATTGTAATAATGTGTGTATTAATTGATAATTGGATTAAAAGAGAAATTGATAATTTAAATGTTGTATTGATTTAATGAAATAGTAAGTAATAAATTGTATTTGAATAAAATTAGTGTTGTGTAAATAACTATAATATTTGTGTGTAGATAACAAACATAAAAATGTGATTAAATATAGAAATGGCGACAATTGTTATTTGCTACCAATTTATTTAATCAATTGCAATTAAATGTAATTTAATGTTACTTTAATACGAGTTAAGATGATAACTGTAAAAGGTGAATGCAATAAAATGTACAGAAATGTCAATTATATTCATAAGGCAATAATTGAATTAATAAAAGAGTGAAACCAAGATAAATAAATTAATTGGGATTTCAAATTTTAATTAACGTGAAAATCAACAAAAATTCCATATAATTGAAATATTGCAACTAATATGGGAAAAGATGGAATTTGATAATATTAGTGTAATAACACGTAACCCAATGTTAATTTTATTCATAATCTGACAATTGATTTAATAAAAAGATTGAAATCGAATTAAATCAATTTATCACAATTAAATATATACTTAATTGGATTTTTATTAAAGCTGAAATTGAACACTACAATTAGTGAAATATTTAACACTAAATTGATATGTAAATTTGTTTTAAATTATTATAAATGTCTAAGTAATCAAAAATGAGAAAATATGTTAATTATAAGATTTGAAATTAAAAAGTGATTTATCCAATTTAATAATAATTTATTTAATGTGAAATTAGCCATTTTGGCCGCTGGCTCGGATTTTAACGAAACCCGTTTCATCGGATCTGTAATGGTGAATTATTGTAGGATTTCAAGTTTCGTAGCGATCGGACTTGTCGTTTGATCATACGAACTCGAAACGCTTAGAAATCAATTTAATCAATTTAATTGAAATCAATTTGAAATAAGCTGATTTTAAGCTAACTTCTTTATACGATGGAATTAGGACTTGAAACCTGTTCCATTGAATTTAGAATTATTGAAAACATCTATTTAGATATATGGGATGACCCACTTTCGTTTCGGAGGCAGAACGGGCTTTTTGGGTCACTATTGTCAATTCAAATCTATTCGGATGTTCGTTCCTTCTTATCGGGCCTCGGTTATATAAATAGTTTTTCTCTCAAACCCTAGCAGTCATTTTCTTATTCACTACGTACAATTTCATCTGTCTACTTCTCATTTTCAATGGCAAAAACAAATTCCAATATACAACCCTATATCCAAATTCAAATTCAATTTCAAAATCAAACTCCACCAAACTTTATCAAATTTTATATCGATTTGAAGCTCTCGACTTGTGCAACTCAAATCTACTATTTGTTTTTCGATTCGAGTCACTATTTGGTCAGAAATGGTCGATCATTCTTCGCCGTTCATAGGCCACAACTTCGATTAACGGTGGATCTTAAGCGATGGATCGATCGGAGGTAATGGATAGAGGACGTCATGCCGCTAGATCCATGCGGCTAATTGGTCGGAATGGTCTAGGGTTTTTCCATGATTGGCTGGGATAGGAGGGTGGCGGCGGTTGTCATCTGGGATTCGTGGGCGTGCACATGGGTGCCACCAGGAGCGGCTGTGGACGAGCCGCACGTTGATGGTCTCAGATCTTGTCGAAGTCGGCATGGACGAGGCGAAAATTGCCTGAACGGTGGCGGCTAGGGCATGGGATGGGTCGATTGAACAAAGGCGAGTTGAGGGTTTCGAGCGCGTGAATTAGGTGCTGACGTGGACAAGTATGAGAGGTAAGTTCTATTATTATTATTTTTTTATTTCGATTGTCGAATGTTGTAACCACCATAACTTTTGCATACGAGCTCGGATTTGGGCGCGGTTTGTTTTGCTAGGATCGTATAGAAATTCCGGAAATTTTGGAACTAGTTTGGATGAATTCTAAGACTGTTGATTTCTGGGTCTTATTTTGGATTTTAAATTAATTTGAAATCAAAGGTGAGTATTTTAACCCACTCACAATTACTAAATTATCTTATGTTAGTTAAATTAAATTTATGATGTGATTAAAAATTAATTGGTTGATGTTCGGTATGTTTAAATTGTCATTCTAGTTAAATTTGAGTTTTATTGCATTTAATCATCGTTAATTTAATATTGAATTTAATTGTCAATTTAATACCTGTTAATGATAATCAGTTATTTATTGATGCTTATTGATTGATTTTGATGATGATTGTGATGGATGTTGATTGTTAATATTTGATGATTGGATGTTATATATTTATACTGTTATAACACTACAAGTTCCTTATATGTTGAAATGATACATATCCGAACGATCATATAGAATAGGGGAAAATCGTTATGGGTTGAAATGATAAACCCAAGCGATTTTCAGTGAAATAAATTTAGGATTGTGGGTTGAAATGTTATATACCCGTAAATTTAAACATTTGCAGATTGAAATGATAAATATCCGTATCATTTGACCATAGGGTAGAGAATTATATACGGACACCGGATTGGTTAAATCGAATGATTTAAAATCTTTAAACTTTGAATCTAGTTAAACGATAATTGAAATGGAATTTGACTGATATATATTGAATTGTTTAAGTAATTATTTAAAGGATTTAAATTGGAATTCTAAAGTTGAATTTGAAGTATAACAAAATTATCGGAATTGAGTTATTGAAATGTTGGAACTGTAAGTTTGAAAATCTATTAAAATTGAAATAGTTAAATTTGATGTTAATTTCAAATTTATTATCTCAATATAAACTGTAAATGTTCTTTTAAATTCTAATTTTAATATTTTCAACTATTAAAATAAGTTAATCTATTTGAAACCAGCTTAATCAATTTAAACTATTTAATTTATTTTATTCTAATTTAACCTATTTTAAACTAATTAACCTATTTAATCTATCTTAATCTATTTTAAATTATTTTAAACTATTTTAATATATTTTAACCTATTTTAAATCATTTAAACTTTATTAGACTATATTAAACTATTTTAATTTATTTTAAACTATTTAATCTTTTTTAAATTCTATTTAATCTATTTCAAATTCATTTAATCTATTTTAATTTATTTAAAACTATTTTAAACTATTTTAATCTACTTTAAATCATTTAAACTTTATTAAACTATATTAAACTGTTTTAATTTATTTTAAACTATTTAATCTATTTTAAATTCTATTTAATCTATTTCAAATTCATTTAATCTATTTTAAATCTAATTAATACATAATAAACCTATTTAATCTATTTTAAATCATTTAAACTATTTTAAATCTATTTAAATTATTTTGATATATTTTAATCTATTTTAAATTTATTTAATCTATTTTAAACCTATTTAACCTAATTTATATCTATTTAAAACTATGTTAAACTAATTAAACCATTTATAACTATCTAAATTATTTCCTAAATTTTTAGATGGTGTAGAGTGGAAATGTTTATAATTAAAGCCTTGATTTTAAAGTGAATAAGGTTTTAAAATGTTATAACATAAGTTGGGATTTGAAATGATATTTGCTGGTGCAACGTCATATTTGAGTAAATTTGATGATTTTAAATGAGGGTTAACCTCTTTTGGAAAGTATGATTTTGAAAGAAAATATGATTTCGAAAGTGATATGGTTTGAATTGAATATTATATTTTGATATCAATATGAAATGGTTTTGGAAATGTAAAAGAACCATCCGGTATGTAATAAGCGTTTGGTGGTTAAAGAGACCGGGATCGGATATTGTCATACTCTCTACTAATACCGAAAACCACTTTAACAACTATGTACGTGGTGGAGATTCCAGAAATGAAGTAGAATGGTTTGGCGAACGATTCTGTATGAGGTATTTATATGACCCTGACTCCCGTGAGTCAGCTTAGATGTGACTAAAACAGGAGCTATATCAGGCTAAGTGAGGTTGCACCTCCAAGCACATTTTTTCAATACCATACTATTAATTTGTGATTGATGTGGTGACCACCCTTGATTTGATTATGGGAGTGTGTCCGAGGTGGGCGGTAGTAGCTGCTATGCGTTACCACCAGTCCGGGAGTGCAATTGGTATATCTACCCTGGCATTGCCTCGAGTGTCATGTTTACATGCCCTATCGCGCCTTCTATGAGTTTGTTTTGTACCATACCTATGGAGTGCTCTCTGGGTAAACCTCACGGAGGAGCTTACGGCACTATATAGACTCTGAGAATATATAAAATGTGTTAAGGGGGATATGGATAATGCCTTAACGCTATTTTAATACTTTACTTTACTGTAGACAGTATTATAATAGCGTATTGTACAACATAGTAGATAGTTTGATGGATCCTTAGGAAATGGAAATCCTAAACATCTCTTAAGTTATTGCACTCACGTTGACACTGGATAGGAGATGCCAAACCCCGTAAACATCTCTGACACCGTTACAATCATATTTATTTACTGTTGATTTAACTTACATAAGATCTTTTAGTTCTGACTCAAGCATTTTGTCCTTTCAATTCGCTCGGGTCAGTTTGAGCTTTTCAGTTTATCGAAGACTGCTTTCTGGAGGATGAAGATGAAGAATTTGTACTATTATTATTTACTATATTTATTCCACTACATTATATTGTTCCGCTGCATTATTTATTCATTCCTGTTGTATGTAACTCCGATCTGTATTATAAAAGAGTAATCAAATGTTATTTGTAAAACAGCTTCACGAACTGTTTATTCGATTATTATATTTTTTCATTCGGTTGCAAGATTCTATATTTGTTTCTTTCTTTCTCTGCTTCTTCTTATTTACCCCATAACAATCTTCCCTTTTGAATGGTTTGAGTCTGACGTATGTGGTTTATCATCGATTTAAACCGTCCCAAAAGGCAGGTCGTTACAATTGTTATTAGAGCTTGGTTTAGTGATAACCTTAGCTTTGTGCGGTCCGACTCATTAGAAATAGGGTAGTAATACCCTAGAATGAGTCGTTGAGTGTATATATATGAGAGAGCGTATTTGTTAGTGTTATAAAAGGTTTTTGTATGGTGTTAACTTGTTCTTCTTAGTATTTATAAATTCCAGTCGGTACATAGGACGCTATGGCATTGATAGGGATTTCTAAACACTAAATAGGGCAGACCGACAAATATTTGTTTTGAAATATAGGTAAATAAATAATTTTACTTAATATATAATTTGTATATAAAAGGGTAATTTTTATAAATGATATAGTTGGATGTAATATGTTGTTTGTTAGGTAGTGAAATTTTATAAACATTGATTGTAGCATTGGATTTACAAGTAAAGTAAATATAAATTGGAAATTTAGAACTTAAGTTCCGGGATTTTGAAAATTTCTTTCGAAAGAGTTTGGAATATGATATTAGTAGTATTTAGAAGTATTTTCTGATATAAATATTTCAAGATGATTTGAAAGAAATGTTTTAAAAGAAATTTTTTAAAAGGAAATAAGTTATGTACTCCCCTCTCTATCGCTGGAAAATAATTTCAGTGATGAGTGCAAGCATCATCGACATTCATTTTCGAGTTTCAAAATGGGAAGGTCATTGTAGTAGTTTTACTACGCCTTGTTTTGATAACAAATCTTAATTTTTAATTTCTAAATAGGATTTGGATATATAAGAGATATGATTATATATATTTTATTTTGAAATGATTTGAAAATGGAACCCGGTATTTAGTTCTTAGGTTTCTGTAAATTAGAAATTTCAATTACTATAATGAAATGAAATCTTGGCTATATTAATAATTGGAAACTTCTAAAAAAATAGAAATAAGAAATTTGATGCAAGTGATTTATGAAATATATATAAGAAATTGGAAACTCGTATATTTAAGAATAATGAATTTAAAGGATGTAATTATTAAACATTTTTTTAACTAAAGTGAATAAGATAAACTTGTGTAAATTTCAATTTCATTCTTAAAACATATATATAACTTACCAAAAGTATTAAAAGTTGAAAATGTTAATGAGAATATGTAGTAGAATATTATACAAGTAAATTTTAGTAAATGAAAGTGTTCAATGGAATTACTTTATAAATAAGAATTCTGATATTATAAATGGTTATAAACTTAGGTTAATAGTTTTAATGTTACTAATCAAATGTAATAGAAAAGTGAATAATGTAAGAAAAATGATTATAAACTTAAGTTAACATTTTAAGCTATTTATAATCAGATTGAATAGTAAAGGTGAAAACTATAAGCAAATGATTAAAACTTAAAGTGATGTTTGAATCCAATGATAATTAAAGTAAACAGTAACAAGTGAATATTGCATGTGAAAGAAATAAATGTGAAAAGAAAAAAATCTAAGTATGAGTTGCTTCACAAATGAATATTGATGTCTAAAAAGGAGATCGATGTAAATAATAAATGTGAATAGACTGAAATAAAATGTATACAATACTTCAATAATGAATTCATTGATGATCTAAATAATTGAAATAAAAATAACTTGGGAAAGTAATGAAAATGGCATTGTATGAATAAATGAGAAATGAAATTTTGTAATAATGAATGTGAATTAGAATGAAAGAAAATGTATGCAATACTCTAATAATGAATCCATTATTTTTTTTAACAATTGAATGGAAATAACTTATGTAGGTAAATGAATGTAAAGTATTGAAAAGAGAAAATAGCATTGTATAAATGAATGAAACTGAAGAACAGTAAATAATATGAAAGGAGATTAATAAGAAAAACTTACTTGACATTGAAATTCTTGTTTGTTTTGGCTTATGAAATGGTTGGGAAAGAATACTTCTAACTGTATAAAGATGTATAAATAATCTATTAAGTTTTATCTAAGACTGTAACAACCCGCATATTTTACGATTGAATATTTGAATATTTTTATTTAAATAAAGAATCGTTAATCGGATTAAGGTCTGAAAAGATACTTTTTGCAAACAGTCGAATTGGGACTCGAGACCACTTCCATTGAGTCCAAAATGGCATTTGCGACTTTTTTAAGTATAAACATCGATATATTTGGAGTAAGTTGAATTTTGCTATTTTCTATTGGGCTTTGGGATTAGATTTCACCCCAACTCTCTCTATAACCTAGTTCAGCCCTCTCCTCTACTCTTCACTTCATTTCTATTTTCTCAAGCACTTAAGCAAAACTGAAAATGGGGAGAGGAATGGGAAATTAAAACTCCAAGCCCTAGTTTTCAATTGCAAATCCAAGTTTAGCTCCAAATTCAAAGAGAAACTATTGGTAAGTATCTCCATCTTCTTCTCCAACTCAATCTCTCTTTAAATTCAGAAATTTCTTAAACCTAACTTTGGAAATGTTCTTCTTTTGAGCTTAGATTCAAGCTTCTAGAGTTGAGTTTGAAGAGTGGTTGATCTTCCTTTGCATTCAAGCTTCTCCATCATCGTTTTCGGGTTTAAAATGAGTTTTTGAACTCACATCTATTTCTATAGATATTGTTGTTGTTGGGTATGAATTCCTAACACTAATTCATGTTCATTTGCTTTTGATTTGGATTGAATTGGTGAATTGTTAAATTTTTGGTTTTTGGAATCCAATTTGGTAAAAAATCCAACCGATGATGTTCGAGCACGTTAGTGGAGCGTTTCGGAGGGCCATACATGGCTGGGTTGTCGATTGGCGTAAATCCTTGGTCGAAGTTTCTCAATTCGTCGCTTTCGTCCGTGTTTCGAACTTGCCCCAAAAGGGGGCTAGACTGAATTTGCTCCTGAAGCAGGTTCAGTCGACTGAACCAGTGGTTCAGTCGACTGAACCAGAGCATGAAAATGCTTCAGAGCAGGTTCAGTCGACTGAACCAGTGGTTCAGTCGACTGAACCAGACCTAGGAAATTGCCTGGGTCTGTGTCAGTCGACTGACCATCTGGGTCGGTCGACTGACCCTGGGGATACAAAAATCGTATCCCTGTGTCAGTCGACTGACCCCCTGGTTCAGTCGACTGACCTGATTACCTTAGAAAAATTGATTGTTTTGTTTGTTTTGATTTCCAGTTTTATCGATTCGTTATTTCCAATTTGTCGTTGTCGTTTATTATCTTCTATGATGACTTTTCTTTCGGGATTTTAGTGGTTATCCATTTTGATGGACTCGGTATCAATTTATCTGGATTTGATTCACGTCTTCGTATGTGAATTTTTGATGGTTGATTGTTTCTACAATCATTTCTATGATTTGTCACTTTAAATTACAAAGGTTTTTATACTAATAGTAAATATTCAAACTCTTTTACTAAAAGGATTTCAACTCAATTTTTAATACAAAGCTCGCTTTCAAAACCGTTTTCTAATCTATTAGTATATACAAACCTTTACCTCATTCGTATGAGAAAATCTAATTAAACGGCTTAGCAAAACAAGTGGTATGAAACGCTTGCGTTTACTTCGTCGGTTAATTTATGGACTTGTTCGATTGAAAATCTTGTGACAATTTTCTAGTGGAAATCTACAATTTGTTCGTAAATATTTAAGTTAAGCTAGTGGTTATGGGACATGAAGCTAAACTCTTATATTTACTGGCTTAGTGTAATTCACACTTTTTGTTGATCGTTGATGATCATTTTGTGATTTAGACTAGCGATCTGTGATGTCTATTTGTCTGCGAGGGAGACTAAACCCCGTTTTGTGGAACTTCAGTTCAATTTGGCGGGGTAGCGACCCGTGGTCTTCGGACCATTTGTGGAGCTTCGGCTCAATATTTATGGTTAGCGACCATGGAATAGCGTTCCGTTTGTGATACACGTGTTGGTGAGTTTTCATGCTCCCGTTTGTGATAGGCCTCCCCCCTTTGTGATTTATGGATTTCTATTTGATGATTTCTAGAATTTGTGTTTAACCTCTTTATGTGATTGGCAATGATATGTTTGTCAATATTTGTAGTTTGGTGAATAAAATAAAGAATATGATATTCTTTTTGGTGCTTGAGATTCTTGAGATATTTTATGATTTTGATGTTGTTTAAATCATATTTGTTCTTGTATGACAATATTGTCATCATACATTCTTATTATATCTCTGCTTTTATCTCATTCCTTTATCTGATATTTATAGCTAGACTGATCCATTTATTATTTTCTTATTAAATAATACTCGGGTCAGACCAAGATGTTACAGGTGCTTCCGCTTGACTCATTATCTGGGATTGTCTTCTGACTTTTGTCTAACTACATTACATTTATAGTTTTTGTTGTTATACATTCGAGATATAAACTCCATGATGTATACTTATTCTTTTGTCTAGCACTTGTATCTATTCTCTTGTGATATTGTGGATCTTATTTGACCACTACTCTGATGTACACCTTTTTGTGTTATATATTCATATCTGTTTCCGCCATTGTGATATGAATGTCTGTGACTGATTTGTGTTATGTTTATTTCTATATTTGTTTCCGAAGGCCTCATAGCCACTGTGTGGTAGCTTCGAGTTTGTATTTGATATGTTGGATTTCCCCTTGAAATGAAATGTAAGTTATTTTATCTGACATATCGGTACTCTCCCAAAATAATTACACAGATGGTCGCTCCTCAACAGCCTTATTCTTCACGCTAGTCGACAGCATTACCCTGTAGTGTCCTTGGCTAGCATGACCATAGAGGTGGGGCATCACAGCTTGGTATCGGAGCCAAACTTCAGAACAATGTGGAATAATCTAGCAAGGATCATTGTCCTAAGTCTTTCTTAGGAATTGAGCCATAGGATTTAATTCGAGTCTTCGTACCGTTCTATCCTATTTTCTTTTGTGATTCCTTGTTTTGTCAATCAAGTTTGTTTGATATTCGTTCTAAGATTAACTTTTTCTCTTTTCTTTCTTTCTTAAAGAAAAGAAATGGTTATACTTGACCGTTCCAGCGCCGGTCAATCTAGTGCTACTCCCCAGGATGGAGTATTCATGTCTGCTAAGCAACTTCTTGACCTTGTGAGAAATGCTCAGGCTGCCGGTCCTATTTCGGAGCCTACTCACCCTAAATCTAGGTTTGCACGCTTGTGCAGTGACTATACCAATTTGGGTGGGAAGCCATTCAAAGGTTCCGAGAGCATTATAGAAGTCCAGACTTGGCTTCGAACATGCGACCGCATTTTTTCTCGCATGAATCTTATTGATCTTTATCGAGTCCAAGTGGCTTCTAGTATGCTCCAAGAAAAAACATTAGACTGGTACGAACTTATGATCTCCGAAATTAATGAAGTGGACCTTACTTGGGAGCAATTCCGGGAAAGGTTCGAGGTGAAATTCATGCCGAAAGCTGAAAAAGTATCTTTAGCCCGACGCTTCATAGACCCTGTTCAATATGAATCTTCCGTGACTGACTACGTCGCATCTTTCGAGTCTCTCTCAAAATATGGGGTCGAATACATTAATACCCCATTGAAGAAAAACCAGAGATTTGTTTATGGCTTGAACAAGAGCCTCAAAAAGCCATTACTTCTGAAATTGGAAGTTTCTTTTGATCAACTTGTTGATATTGCTCTTCGACTAGAAGAGGCTGATAAAGATAGTGATGTTGAGGTCAAACCAAACATAAAAAAAAAGAGACCTTTTAAATTCAAGCCTAATCTCAACAAAAAGCGAAAGCAAGTAACACCGGTAGCAAATACTCCTAACCCTCGTCGCGGAGAATGCTTCAATTGTGGTTCTAAGGACCACTATGCAAACAAGTGCCCGAAGTCTATTTCTTACCGCTATTGCAAGAGTTCGGGTCATACTCTATCTGTGTGTCCCAAACTTCAAGGCAAGAAGGAAGGCAAGCTAAATGTTGTACAAGCCCCCGCTAACACTTCTCGCGGTCAAGGTATTTCTCATTCTATCCTTGATGGCATTATTATATTTCGTGAATTTCCTATTCGAGTTCTTTTTGATACGGGTGCATCTCACTCTTTTATATCAAAAGAACTTGTTGATGCTTTATCTTTGGATGTTATTGGCTTGATGACTTCATTAAGGATTGTGAATCCAGTTGGTGGATCCGCAACACTTAGTTTACTTTGTAAAGATGTCGAAATTATTTTATGTGATCACTCTTTCCATGCCGATTTGCATGTTATGCATTATTTAGGTTTCAGAATGATTTTGGGGATGGATTGGCTTAACCGTTATGAAGCCCATATTCTATGTCCTGAACGGACTATATATCTTCGGCATCCTCAATCTGTTAAGCAGATTTCTCTTGTTCTAAAAGATTTGGATTCCAATTCGGGAGCGTCCTTGTATTCACTAAATCCTCATGATGACGATAACGATGATGAGGAAGATGTCATTTCCCTCATTCACATTGTTCGTGAATTTCCCAACATATTTGATCCCGTTTTAGGATTACCACCTAAGCGAGCAATTGAGTTCAGAATTAATCTAATCCCTGGAGCTCTACCTATTACTTGTCCTCCTTATCGTATGTCCAATAAAGAAAATGAGGAGATGCGCAAACAATTATCCGAATTGGAAGTTAAGCAATTTATTCAATCTAGTTCCTCTCCTTGGGGGGCTTCAGCTATTTTTGTGAAGAAATCTGATGGTACACTTAGACTTTGCGTTGACTACCGCAAGCTTAACGATCTCACCATCAAGAATAAATATCCCATGCCTTGGATTGATGATTTATTCGATCAGCTTAGTGGTGCTAAAGTCTTTTCATAGTTAGACTTAGCAACCGGTTTTCATCAGCTCCGTATTGCAGAGGATAGCATTCCTTTGACATCGTTCCGTACTCATTATCTGGGATTGTCTTCTGACTTTTGTCTAACTACATTACATTTGTAGTTTTTGTTGTTATACATTCGAGATATAGACTCCATGATGTATACTTATTCTTTTGTCTAGCACTTGTATCTATTCTTTTGTGATATTGTGGATCTTAATTGACCACTACTCTAATGTACACCTTTTTGTGTTATATATTCATATCTGTTTCCGCCATTGTGATATGAATGTCTGTGACTGATTTGTGTTATGTTTATTTCTATATTTGTTTCCGAAGGCCTCATAGCCACTGTGTGGTAGCTTCGAGTTTGTATTTGATATGTTGGATTTCCTCTTGAAATGAAATGTAAGTTATTTTATCTGACATATCGGTACTCGCCCAAAGCAACTACACAGATTGTCGCTCCTCAACAGCCTTATTCTTCGCGCTAGTCGACAGCATTACCCTGTAGTGTCCTTAGCTAGCGTGACCATAGAGGTGGGGCGTCACAAAGACGGTTGATGGTATGATATACTTAGTAGTTTACTTATCATTTTGTATGATTAAAAGTTTCTGAACCTGAACAAACCATTTGTTTTGGTTGCTATGGAT
The DNA here is from genome assembly GCA_030737815.1 of Allium fistulosum. Classification (NCBI taxonomy): domain Eukaryota; kingdom Viridiplantae; phylum Streptophyta; class Magnoliopsida; order Asparagales; family Amaryllidaceae; genus Allium; species Allium fistulosum. The sequence goes on from CM060905.1 coordinate 1,006,021,134, forward strand.
GTGTGATTTATTACTTTGATTTCATGTGATAATTGTATGTTTTGTTTGTAAGTGATTGCTGCTATGTTGTATTGGTTTGGTTGTTGTTGATTAAGACAACATAAATATTTCTCTTTTATATAATTCTTAACTCTGTTGGATTATATGAGTGAAATACAGGTTATGGAAGCAATTGCTACTGCTTTTGGTTTCATAAATTAAGCGTTGTTTGCCCGACAAATAGGTACGTTTTCGGATTTCGATTTTATAGCGATATTATATTGTTTTCCCGTGGTTTGGGATATTTTATTTTGAAAATATGATATATATATATATTGTTATTATTGATATTTTTATTTTTCCCAGACCTCTCCGTTCAAAGGAGACTCTGCTGAAATTTTCTGTGAATTTTGGACTTAGAAAATTTTGTGAAATGTTTTTTTTTCAAACTTTTATTAACTTGAATACAAAGGATTTAGTTATTTATAAATTTAATATTTTGAATAAGATATATTAATTTCTTAATTGCTTCTTTTCCTTTTCGAGGACGAAAAGTTTTGAGTGGGGGAGAGTGTAACGACCTATAATTTCGATAATTAAAAATAGTTAATTTAATAAGGTTTTGTGATTTAATGTTGGAAGAAATAAAAATTTGTGATTTAATAATAAGAATATAATTGAAATGTAATGTAATAGTACTAATTTAAGGTAATTGATAACTGCTTTAAATGAAATTCCAATTAATTGAAATGATTAAAAAGTTATAATTGGTTATAGATTGTAAATTAATTGTAATAATGTGTGTACTAATTGATAATTGGATTAAAAGAGAAATTGATAATTTAAAGGTTGTATTGATTTAATGAGATAGTAAGTAATAAATTGTAATTGAATAAAATTAGTGTTGTGTAAATAACTATAACATTTGTGTGTAGATAACAAACATACAAATGTGATCAAATATAGAAATGACGACAATTGTTATTTGTTACTAATTTATTTAATCAATTGCAATTAAATGTAATTTAATGTCACTTTAATATGAGTTAAGACGATAACTGTAAAAGGCGAATGCAATAAAATGTACAGAAATGTCAATTATATTCATAAGGCAATAATTGAATTAACAAAAGAGTGAAACCAAGATAAATAAATTAATTGGGATTACAAATTTTAATTAACGTGAAAATCAACAAAAATTCCATATAATTGAAATATTGCAACTAATATGGGAAAAGATGAAATTTGGGAATATTAGTGAAATAAGACGTAACCCAATGTTAATTTTATTCATAATCTGACAATTGTAGATTGAAATCGAATTAAATCAATTTATCGCAATTAAATATATACTTAATTGGATTTTTATGACAGTTGAAATTGAACACTGCAATTAGTGAAATATTTAACACTAAATTGATATGTAAATTTGTTTTAAATTATTATAAATGTCTAAGTAATCAAAAATGAGAAAATCTGTTAATTATAAGATTTGAAATTAAAAAGTGATTTGTCCAATTTAATAATAATTTATTTAATGTGAAATTAGCCATTTTGGCCACTGGCTCAGATTTCGACGAAACCAGTTTCATCGGATCCGTAACGGTGAATTATTGTAGGATTTCAAGTTTCGTAGTGATCGAACTTGTCGTTTGATCATACGAACTCGAAACGCTTAGAAATCAATTTAATCAATTTAATAGAAATCAATTTGAAATAAGCTGATTTTATGATAACTTCTTTATACAATGGAATTAGGACTTGAAACCTGTTCCATTGAATTTAGAATTATTGAAAACATCTATTTTCATATATGGGATGACACACTTTCGTTTCGGAGGCAGAACGGGCTTTTCGGGTCCCTATTGTCAATTCAAAATCTATTCGGATGTTCATTCCTTCTTACCGGGCCTCGGTTATATAAATAGTTTTTCTCTCAAACCCTAGTAGTCATTTTTATTATGCAGTATGTACAATTTCATCTGTCTACTTCTCCTTTTCAATGGCAGAAACAAATTCCAATATACAACCCTAAATCCAAATTCAATTTCAATTTCAAAATAAACTCCCCCAAACTATATTAAATTTTATGTCGATTCAAAGCTCTCGATGAGCGCAAATCAAATCTACTATTCGTTTTTCGATTTGAGTCACCATTTGGCCAGAAATCGTCGATCATTCTCGGTCGTTCATAGGCCACAACTTCGATTAACGGAAGATCTTCGGCGATGGATCGATCGGAGGTGATCAGTGGGTAGAGGACGTCATGTCGACCAGATCCATGCGGCTAATTGGTCGGAATGGTCAAGGGTTTCGCCGTGATTGGCTGGGATAGGAGGGCGGTGGCGGTCATCGTCTGGGGTTCGTGGGCGTGCGCGTGGATGCCACCAAGAGCGGCTGTGGACGAGGTACATGTTGGTGGCCTCAGATCTTGTCGAAGCTAAGCGTGGACGAGGCGAAAATTGCCTGAACAGTGGCGGCTAGGGCACGGGATGGATCGATCGAACGAAGGAGAGGTGAGGGTTTCCAGCGCGTGAATTAGGTGCTGATGTGGACGAGTATGAGAGGTAAGTTTTTTTTTCAATTGTCGAATGTTCTAACCAACATAACTTTTGCATACGAGCTCAGATTTGGGCGCGGTTTGTTTAGCTGGGATCGTATTGAAATTCCGGACATTTTGGAACTAGTTTGGACGAATTCTGAGACTGTTGAATTTTGGGTCTTATTTTGAATTTTAAATCAATTTAAAATTAAAGGTGAGTGTTTTAACCCACTCACAATTACAAATTATCTTATGTTAAATTAAATTTATCATGTGATTCGAAATCAATTGATTGATGTTTGGTATGTTTAAATTGTCATTCTAGTTAAATTTGACTTTTATTGCATTTAATCATCGTTAATTTAATATTGAATTTAATTGTCAATTTAATACCTGTTAATGATAATCAGTTATTTATTGATGCTTATTGATTGATTTGGATGATGATTGTGATGGATGTTGATTGTTAATATTTGATGATTGGATGTTATATATTTATATTGTTATAATAATGCAAGTTTCCTATGGGTTGAAATGATACATACCCGAACGATCATATAGAATAGGGGAAAATCATTATGGGTTGAAATGATAAACTCAAGCGCTTTTCAGTGAAATAAATTTGGGATTGCGGGTTGAAATGATATATACCCGTAAATTTAAATATTTGCGAATTAAAATGGTAAATATCCGTATCACTTGACCATAGGGTAGAGAATTATATACGGACACCGGATTGGTTAAATCAAATGATTTAAAATCTTTGAACTTTGAATCTAGTTAAATGATAATTGAAATGGAATTTGACTGATATAAATTGTATTGTTTTAAGTGATTATTTAAAGGATTTAAATTGGAATTCTAAAGTTTAATTTGAAGTATAAACGAAATTATCGGAATTGAGTTATTGAAATGTTGGAAGTGTAACTTTGAAAATCTATTAAAATTGAAATAGTTAAATTTGATGTTAATTTCAAATTTATTATCTCAATATAAACTGTAAATGTTCTTTTAAATTCTAATTTTAAGATTTTCAACTATTAAAATAAGTTAATCTATTTTAAACAAGCTTAATCAATTTAAACTATTTAATTTATTTTAATCTAATTTAACCTATTTTAAACTAATTAACCTATTTAATCTATCTTAATCTATTTTAATTTATTTTAAACTATTTTAATCTATTTTAATCTATTTTAAATCATTTAAACTTTATTAAACTATATTAAACTATTTTAATTTATTTTAAACTATTTAATCTATTTTAAATTCTATTTAATCTATTTCAAATTCATTTAATCTATTTTAATTTATTTTAAACTATTTTAATATATTTTAATCTATTTTAAATCATTTAAAATTTATTAAACTATTTTAATTTATTTTAAACTAATTACTCTATTTTAAATTCAGTTTAATCTATTTTAAATCTAATTAATCCATAATAAACATATTTAATCTATTTTAAATCATTTAAACTATTTTAAATCTATTTAAAGTATTTTTTAATCTATTTTAAATTTATTTAATCTTTTTTAAACCTATTTAACCTAATTTATATTAATTTAAAACTATGTTAAACTAATTAAACCATTTATAACTATCTAAATTATTTCCTAAATTTTCAGATGGTGTAGAGTGGAAATGTTTATAATTAAAGCCTTGATTTTAAAGCGAATAAGGTTTAAAAATGTTATAATATAAGTTGGGATTTGAAATGATATTTATTGGTGAACATCATATTTGAGTAAGTTTGATGATTTTAAATGAGGGTTAACCTCTTTTGGAAAGTATGATTTTGAAAGAAAATATGATTTCGAAAGTGATATGGTTTGAATTGAGTATGATATTTTGATATCAATATGAAATGGTTTTAGAAATGAAAAAAGAACCATCCGGTGTGTAATAAGCGTTTGGTTTTTAAAGAGACCGGGATCAGATATTGTCATACTCTCCGCCAATACCGAAAACCACTTTAACAACCGTGTACGTGGTGGAGATTCTAGAAATGAAGTAGGATGGTTTGGCGAACGATTCTGTATAAGGTATTTACGTAACCCTGACTCTCGTGAGTCGGCTTAGATGTGATTAAAACAGGAGCTATACCGGGCCAAGTGAGGTCATACCTTCGATCGGGCACATTTCTTCGATACCATACTATTACTTTGTGATTGATTTTGTGGCCACCCTTGATTTGATTATGGGAGTGTGTCCGAGGTGAGCGTTAGTAGCTGCTATGCGTTACCACCACTACGGGAGTGCAATTGGTATATCTACCCTGGTATTGCCTCGAGTGCCGTGTTCACATGCCCTATCGCGCCTTCTATGAGTTTGTTTTGTACCATACCTATGGAGTACTTTTTGGGCAAACCTCACGGAGGAGCTTACGGTACTGTATAGACTATGGGAATATATAAAATGTGTTAAGGGGGATATGGGTAACGCCTTAATGCTATTTTAATACTTTACATTACTGCAGACACTATTATAATAGCGTATTGTACTACATGGTAGATAGTTTAATGGATCCTTATGAGATGGAAATCCCGAACATCTCTTAAATTATTGCACTCACGTTGACACTGGATGGGAGATGTCTAACCCTGTAAACATCTCTGATGCTGTTACACTTATATTTATTTACTGTTGATTTAACTTACATAAGATCTTTTAGTTCTGGCTCGAGTGTTTTGTCCTTTCAATTCGCTCGGGTCAGTCTGAGCTTTTCAGTTTATCGAAGAATGCATTCTGGTGGATGAAGACGAAGAATTTTTACTACTATTATTTTTTATATTTATTCCATTGCATCATATTGTTCCGATGCATTATTTATTCATTTCTGTTGTTTGTAACTCTGATCTATATTGTAAAAGTGTAATCAAATGTTATTTGTAAAACAGCTTCACGAACTGTTTATTTGATTATTATATTTTGTCATTCCGCTGCGAGATTCTGTAATTGTTTCTTTCTTTCTCTGCTTTTTCTTATTTGCTCCATAACAACTTGCCCTTTTGAATGGTTTGAGTCTGACGTGTGTGGTTTATCGTCGATTTAAACCATCCAAAAAGGCAGGTCATTACACTATGGATGCGCTTTGAAAATGCTTTGTGTTCAGTGATTTTCAAAGTCAACTTTGACAGACATCCTACGGGCTTCTTTGTATTTTTGATAAGTAATATAATAGTACTTATTACTATATAAATATGGAAGTTTAAATCATTCATTAACTACCGAAACAACGTTGCAAAATGTTATGGCGAGAAGAAGGTCGTTATATAAGCACTTTGAAATGTCCTGTTTTTGGGAATTTTTGTGATTGATTTGAAAGATTTCCTTAGGGTTTTATTTGAATTTTTAATAAGTATTATATGTGTAATTTTTACCGGAAAATAATTGAAGTTTAAAATATTTTGAAACTAGTCAAACAAAATGGCTAAAGTTGGGATAAAAATGTCCCTAAACAAACATTTTAGTAAATAGCTTGTTTTCGGGAATATTTCTAAGTAAATTGAAAGATATACTTAGGTGTTTATTTTCATGATTTTTAAGTATCCTAAGTGTAGTACTCACTTTAAAATTTTCAAGTCTTAAATCAATTGTTAAAGTGGTTAAAACTGGTCGTAAAGTTCATACTTTTCTACGTTTTTCCTTATAGAAGACTTTTAACAGTATTTATAAATGCTGTAGTAAATTGTTAGAGGTTTTAAGTGTCTTAAAATAATATTAATATTTGATATTTTTCTCTAATCTTTTAGGGATATTTTCTAACATATTTTGCAGTATTTTAAAGTAGGTTTGAAGTTTAAAAGTATTTGCAATATTTATTTATGAATTTCCAAAGTAAATAGGCTTTATGATATAAAACATGTTTCTTATTTATTTTCATCAGGTTATAAATTAGTAATATTTTAATTAATATTGTACACAGATAATTAAAACCTATTTATAAGTATTTTTAAAGCATTTATATATAAGTTTGGAAAAAGCGAGTTAAGTGTTTTATATAAGAACAAAGGAAGTTTTGAATTATAACACACTGTTATAATAAACGATTTTGTGAAGTTATGTAAAAGCATGTTATCTTGTAAATAAGTATACATAGATCTTTAAAAAGAATGTTTTTAAGATAATGACAAATATGGAATGGTTTTGGGGTTGTTGTCACAATATGTTAACAACATTAATCATTAACCATTTTTTTATTATACTTATGAACGTAAATAGATCTTTGAAAAGAATGTTTTAAAGATAAGCATAAATGAAATGGTTTTGGGCTTGTGGTGCAAATTTGTAACAACCTGCCCTAAAATAGATCTAAATTCCGACCTAGAAAAAGACCATCGAAACTCAAACCCATCTCTAAGATGGTTGTCGGTTGGTAAAAGAAAACTACAAAGCTATTTATCTATGTATCAGAATCTTACAACGGAAGGATAAAATATAATAATAAAAATAGTACCCATTTTATTAAACTTCAAAATGTTACTAAAAACTATAACAAAATATCCATAATCACCATTACATATCCGTGGTACAATATTTCAAAATTACAACATCATTTTTATTTCATGGGTACACCAGAAACCACATAAAATAAAAAATAAATAGACTACTGCCATAAATTCTCATCAATGTCTCTTCCTTCAGCATCGTCCTTCTTAACCTATGTTGTAATGAGGAGGGAGTCAGAACAACATATGTATGGTGAATAAAAATCTCAAGCCTTACAATATTAGTACTTGGGCAGTATAATTTAAATAGGAATATATCTTATGTATTCTACCTACATCATAATTCTTTTCAAATATAATCCCAAAGGTTTTTCTCAAACATAAATAAAAAGGTTTTCCAAATATAAACCCATAGCCAACTTGCAATCAACCTAGTAACCCATATATATTGTCCATAATGTCCTATCAATGTAAGAGATAACACTCAAGTCACTTAATAACTTTTAATGGGAATTAGGCAGACTTCGACCATTTAATACTTTATTTAAGGCAGGTCCACATTATTTACTACCTATCTAAGGCGGATTCCTCATTACTAATTATCTAGCTAACATTGCATGGGATCTCTTCAGCCACTTAATACTTCCTATTAAAGCATGCCCTTTTCCCGAGATATCCTATACTGTGCCTAACCCATAATCTCGACCATTTTCTCTTCCTACATAGAGAAGAGGCGGACCCTCACAAAACCACTTAATATCTTCAATATCTGAAGCAGGTCATTCATATTATGATCTGTATCCCGTGGTGACATCTCACATTAGTCCGACTATTTGTAGGTACTAGTAACCAGATTAGCTGGGAAGATTTATCCTACAGAATTTGGGACTAACCTCGCGTCATCATATTTACTTATTATAGACGATGTTCACATCAGCCCAAAGTCACACTACTGGTTGCCAGATTAGCTGGGCAGACTTCTGTATGCTTTTGATAGACCTCGCATCCCTATAACTTAGGCATAATCTATATCACACTCTACATATATGATACACATCTCATCATTTACATAATTAGGACCTTATAATAAATCTTTCTTTTTTCGCCTTTAACATTAATTACATTTCTAAAGGGGATTTAATAAAGCTAATAACCTATTTAATTAGGCCATTATACATTATAATTATATGTTAATTATGCTAATATATATACACACAAGCGTGCGTGCCTAGCAATTTCTAAGCGTGCGGAATTTTCATCCTAAACTAGCATTCAAATGTCGACTCTTTTAATAAATATACAAGTCTCGTTCCGTATTATCAACAATGTCAACATTCCAATATTCATATCCTAATATTCCAATCAATAGACATGTATACCATTAAAATTTAAACTCAACTTATTACATCAAAATAATGGAATATACTGATAATAAAAACTTATAATTTCAATTTTACGCTGTGTTCAACTCCTTTTTCACATAAAAATAAATAAGAGAATTTCTATTTAATTCATGGAAATAAGCGCTGTAAATTACAAATAAAATTTATACCTTATACGCAATTCCTAAATCAAACTCTTTATTCAAATTCAAAGAAAAGAATAAGAAGTTGAATGGAAGGTAAAATTATCAAAACTGCAAATTTACACAATTCCCATTATATCAATATATAAACAATTGAGATTTCAACCTAGAATTGACATTTCGCATTGGAGGAGTTGTGGGGGTTTATATTATGATGTTTTTGCAAACCAAAACTGCCCAAGGCATATTCAAACCCAAACTATACTAATCAACTACTAAAATAGAAAAGCTAAGATTTCTACATAGTATATCGTTAGCTTTGCCTCCTTTGGATTTCACACACCTTTAACAATCTCTACCAGATCTCCTCTTTTTGATATATATATATATATATATATATATATACTACAAGGAATTTCTATATACACATTAGATTTAGAAAATTGGAGAAGAATGGGTTAAGAAAATAAATAGAAAACAAAATAGATATATAGGATTTCTTATCTAAAACCCTAATGGATTTTTTCTAAATCTACAAAGAGATGACTTGATAGAGCTTCCCTAAAGTTCCAAAATATTTTGTGAATAAAAGTGAGGGGGGTAGGCTCCTATTTATAGTGGTTGAAATGCAGCAGAACCATCGGATTTAAGTCGGTTTAATATTATATAATTATGTACGTTCATTGTGCAAAAACCCTAGCTGCCACTGTTCAAAATCGGTTGACTTCCGCTTCCTACTGGTTGACCGGCCTAAAGGGAGAGGTCGACCGGTATGTGTTATTTGGGAAGATTTTGTGCCATTGTTTTTTAATAATTTATTTTATTCCTTAATTGCAAGTTAACTTTAACGTTAATTTTAACGTTTATTTAACCCCCAAAGTCTAATTACTGTTTACTTTCAAATTTCAAATTAAAGAATTATTTAATTATTTGAATTTGAATTCTATTTAAATTATTTTTCCAAAAACTTCAAACGTCCATAACTTTTCTATTTGAGCTCCGATTTAAACATATTATACATAGAAATTGATCATAATTTTTCCACAAATGCAAAGGCATAACTTCCATGGTCAAATTCCAACTTTTGCAAAATTTCCATTTTTAGCTCTATCCTATTTAAATTGATTTATCCAATTTATTTATTTATGGTTGATTTTACAAGTTGTTACATTCTCCCCCTCCCTTTAAAAAGGATTTCATCCTTGAAATCTCTTTAAAAAGGATTTCGACCCCGAAATCATTCCAAGGGACGAATAGTGTAACATGCAATAAACATCCATGTTATACAACCAAGTTAGCCACACAATCAGCTACTTAACTAAAAGTGCAATGTGATTATGTACTGTAGACATACTATAAGTGAACTCAATCCTAGCATGAGTGTATGATCGTGACATATATATATATATATATATGTATGTATGTATGTATGTATGTATGCAAACACCTTAAACATGCATAAAATTTCTATATGGGTGCCAAGTGACGGTGAAAAGTGTAGCAACCATCTTTTACTATCCAATCCAGCAACCATTGTAACAACCCTAGATTTTTGTATATTATTTTTTTTGGACTTTATTTTTTTTTATTTTAAACTTGTTTTATTTCAAACATTTCATTTTTAAATATAAATGTTGATTATTAAGTATTTATAGTTCAAACTAGTATAATTTGAATATTTTAATGTAAAGTGAATTTCTGGTCAAACTGTTCAAACTTTGACTTTTAAACTTCAAATTTAAATTATTTAAAATCTTAAATTTTATCTTTTATTATGAAAATAGATGTAATAACTTGAACACTACTTTTCGTTTCGTTGAAAATGGAGTTAAAATGTAGAAGTTATGCACAATTCAAATTTTAGTATAATTTGTTTTATTGTGCAATTTTGCCTATTTTAAATTTTGTAAATCATATTTTCTTTCTTATATTTTATTTTAATATGTGTAAATATGTTAATTTATGTATATTTTCATCTCTAAATATTTTTAAAAATAATAATAAAATTTTTCCAAAATTTACTATGATGATTTCCTATTTTTAAAGGCTATTTTCCTATTTTCTGCTATTTTCTTCATTAAAAGTTATATGTAAATTTAATTTTAAATATTTATTTTGTGAATACATTTTTATTTTATGTTATTATTTATGTTTAAAAAAAAATATTACAAGCTCATATGAATTTTCTAAAGTTTATACCATTTATTTTCAAATTTTCTAGCCTAGTTGACAATCTTTGCTATTTTCTTGATTTAATTATTTATAATTAATATTTATTTATATTTTTTTTATTTGTTATATTTTCGTATTTTAACTGAATTTATATATGTTTTTCAGTTATATAAAAATTTAAAAAGAAATAGTGAATAAATGAAGAGTTTGAAACCCTTGGTATGCTTAGTCCTTTTGCATTCCGACCTTTCACTTTCCAAACTCCATTCATCAATGCTTTGGTCGTACCTTTACTGCATCTTTCAGCCGCATTCCTCACTCTTTCTCACGAAAATTTTATCATCTTTCTTGAGAAAAAAACTCACGGCCATTTGTTTTACAAAAATTTGGTAAATTCTATCATCTTTCTTCTTGTTTTATGATTTTTCTATTGATTTTTGCATTGATCCTTCTTCTGTTTTGCTAGGCCTAGCCTCTACCACCACCACCATCCTCTCCACCATCATTTGCAGCAGCTCCTCCTCCAACCCCTCTGTCCATGTCAGGGCCATGGCATCCCAAAGATGAAAACACCACAAAAACTCTACACAAACTTGCAAAATCCCTTAAAAACTATGCATAGCCGACCTTGTTTGTCACCATCGCCTTCATAGTTCACTTTGGCCACCCATTAGCCACACCTCCTGCCATCACATCATCTCTGACATCAGCTCCAAACCTGTACCTGACATGATCAGATCCGAAGACCCATGGCCGAGCCCAAGCAATGACAAGGCCGAGCCTTGTTGTGACCAAACATCACCTATTTTGCCTTAACCCTTTATCTTCTTCACTTTGTAACTTCTACCTTCATCACCACTTGTGTAGCCATGCTATTTTGATGCCATACCCGAGTTTAACATGATCATGGCTGAGTATATGCTCCACTCTGGTCAAGCAATTGAGTGGCTAAAGCAAGGTCTAATCCTATCTTGTCTTTATTGCTTTTATATTTCAGTTTGTTCAACATTGTTTGCGTTGAATATTTATGTGTATATTGTCTTGTTTTGGTTATTGTTTACAAGATAAATATCAAGGCTCTTCATTCATTCAAATCAAAATTCATGCTATATCCTGCTTGTTGTGCTTTCTGGAATCTATTCTGTGTGTTTTGGTCGCTAATCTCCAGCTTTAACAAGTGAGTAAATCTCACCAGACTAATATGTACTTATATAGTGATAAACTGACATCACTTGAATCTGTAAATGCATATCATTCTGTTATAGCTGCTATATTATAATCTTATGATGTTCACCCATGCTTATTTATCTGTTATACCATATGTTACTGTTTATTATGTTATTCTGTTTATTTATATCAGTTTATCACACTACAAGTTCCCTGTTAGTATAGAAATCACTATGGGTTGAAATGACACATACCCGAATGGACTTTAGAATAGGGAAAAAATCGTTATGGGCTGAAATGATAGGCCTGAACGATTTTTATTTAACTTGGGATTGCGGGTTTGAAATGGTAGAACCCGGATTTTTCTTTTTAAACTGCGGATTGAAATGATACATATCCGTATCACTTGACCTAGGTTAGAAAACTATATACAGGCCTGTAGTTATTTTATAAAGTGTTTTGGATATTTTTAAGTATTTTAAAAATATAAATTTATGAAATTTGATTTAAATAGATTTTGAAATGTTTTAAAATAAAGAAATTATGATTTTTCTATGAGTTAAAAATGTAATTAATGAATGGTTAAATTGGATTATTGAAATATAACTTAAGTTTGGAATTTGGAATTTTGGTTAAAAATGATATTTAAGTTATATGAATAAAAATGAAAATTTAATTATATTTGGAAAATGGTAAATATGATAATTTGATTAAATTTGAATTTAAGCGATTTATTAAAGTATTATTGATTTTTCTATGAACTTAAGTGGTTAAATAAATGAATGTTTAAAAGTGATCTTTTAAAATATAACTTGACTTTGAAATGTGAAATTTGGTTTTAATTAAAGGTTTAAGTTAATTAAATAAAATTGGAAATTTAGTTAAATTTGTGACATGGAAATTTAAATTTGAAGTGCTAAGTTTATTTGTTGAAATGTGAAGAATTGGAAACTTTTACACTTAAATTTATTAAGTAAATTGTTGAAAATTGGATTTAATTATAAGAAATTTATCGTGAAAAATATATATATGTTAAATGATATGTAAATGAACATTTTTAATGTTAAAAATATGATTTTGAAATGTTTAAATGATTTAAAATAAAGTTTATTATTTGTTGGAAATACACTAAAATCTGGAATTAACTTTTAATAGCATTCAGAAATGCTATAGTTTCTGAATTGAATTAAAATTGTGTAAAAAGAGCTATTACAGCATTTCTAAAATGTTGTAGTTGTTGTGGTTGAACTTATAGGCTAATATTGAACTCAGGTCTATTATAGCATTCTCTGGAAAAGCTATAGTGGTCTGCAGTCTTTGCTGAAATCAAATAAAACCTTTGTTTTGAAATCTGAGTTACCGCAGCACTTCTGAAATGCTGTCTTTTCTATTTTGAACTATAATCAAACTAAAAACCGAGTTTTAACAGCAGTTTTAAATAAATAAATACCCAGAAAAATAAATACCCAGAAAAAAAAAATGTTGGATATAAGAAAAGAGTGTTGGTTTTGGCTCAACCCAGAAGAATTGATAAGCTTGTGGGCTGCAATATACATATGTATATGTGCTGAGGCTTAAAATGAAAAGGAATTAGGAGTGCAATAGGCTTGCCTATGTGCTAATACTCCCGATTCAAAGAAAATATACAATATCCACCCAGCAAATAGATTCTGTGATTTAGGAAGCTTGGTCAATCTGAGTTAACTAAAGCACAGATGTTTGCAATAAAATCTTCCCATAGAGCCATAAACCAATGTTAGTTGTCTATATCTCTTTAAAATTGCAAGAACATGTTTTAATAAGTACCAATACTAAAATTGCTTGGTTGTCTCTGTTCATTTATGAGAATGATAAGGAATGCTATGAGGTGAATGCTTGTTTTTGTAAAATAACTCACTGATTGGGTTTGCTCTGAAAAATTTTAAAAGAGAAAGTACCTAAGAATTTGATTAGGAAATGGGGTCAAGATTACTGCAGGAATGACTTGTGTTCTTGAGTAATGCAAGTTGACACATGGCTTGTTCAAGTCCTGAGATCTTTGTGTAATGGAGTGAATTAGTTCATTACAGTGTGTCCATTGATTCATAAAATTGCAGATGAGACCAGGATAGATAAATATACCAAAGGAAAAATATTTGATATGATGAGGAAACTAGAGTTTTTCCCAGAATTGAAATATGAGGATGGAATAAATGATTTAACTCATATTGGTTATTTTCCTGTTTGGTGTGAATGATTGTTTGACTATGACTGAATTTGTATGCTTGAATGTATGTACCATATTTATATATGTAGTCTTTGGAAAGAAAGATTAAAATATGCACATGCACAATGACACAGAGCATGCACACAAGTATTACCTGTTTCCAAAGGGCAGAACTTTATGTATATGTACTTAACTTGATTTTAACCTAATTAATTAATTGCTTTTGTGAATTTTCTCATACCAGACATGTGTCTGACCCTAGTGTGCTAATGGCATCTGGGGTGTCTCATTTAAAATGAGGCAGCTTCAAATGCTTTTTCAGGGACAGCAGCCTCTAGATAGGAGTAGAAGCAAAGCATTGAGAAGAAGATTATAGCATGCTAGAATTAGATAGATAAGAGCTTACAAGATGAAATTTACATGTATGATATTTAAAAAAAAAATTTCCATTGTACTAAGTACAGAGTGATGTTGGATATTTGGTTAAGTATTTTGAGAATTTGACTTGAAACTGGTATTTAAAATATCTGAGTTTTATTATCTGGAATGTTGGAAAGTTTTAGCTATAATTTTGTAAGTTAGATCACCAGTAGGGATTTTATAAGATAGTAATGTTAGATCCATATTAGTAAATTATTTACATGTTCAGATATGATTTGCTCAGACACTGTCACACCAGTACCTTAGTAATTTTAACATAAAATCTGAATCCCTCTTTACTAAAGCTTTGGGCAAAATGCATTTTAAGACCTTCTGAAATATGTCTGAGTAGAGAGTCTGTTTAATCCATATTTTATTTGCCAAGTATCCATGTGTGAGGAAACTCACCCCGGACTGCATTTCATTTTGTCTAGTACCTTGGTATCAAGGAATCAAGCTTCTGGAATATGATGATTCACTTAAGAATATCCCAGACATGAGTTTGCATATAAAGGTAGATATTATAAGAAAGCAAACATAGGAAATGATATAAGCTTATATCATTTTCAAAGCACAGACACTATACAATTGATTTTACAGATAATCATAACATAATTATCTGGGTTCTATGAATCATATTTCATGGAGAATCCAACAAGCTATCAAAGAATAAAAACCATACTATTACCTATATGAATAAGATTTTCATTACTTAAATAATAAAATGAAATTAAGCTATGTGGGGATTGATTAAATTTAAATCAATCACTGTAACCTCTTGTTTGCCATAACCTGATTAAACCAGAGGGGCACATGCATCTTCATATGTGTGTGCATATTTTTTTGTGGTTGCACTGATATATCTATATTGGTAAAATTTTTGATCCTGGATAAAGTTTGTTTATTGGAAAAAAATGGCCCTGGAAAAATATATTTGTTAATGAATGTTATATACATATATCATCTCTAAAAAAAAAATCCTTACAAAATGAAGGTAGAGAAGAGAGGGTCATTTCATTTGGTATCAGAGCTATGTTATTCAACATAGTAGAAGTAAAGATCAAGTTCTTAGATAGAAATAAAATTTAAAGGAACTAAATATATATCAATGTTTTCAGTGTGAATAAAAACCACTGAAATAATAAAATTACCAATCAAACTAACCATCTATGTAAATTATTATTAGCAAACCATGGTAGGGAGACCACCAAATCAGGTAGCAGGATCTTCCCATGCACCACCAATGGTCAATCTGCAAGACTTGGTGAGAGCATTTAGGGATGGGGCAGGACAAAGGCAAGAAAATCCCTATGAAGAACTCTCAAAATTACTTTAGACATATACTCATTTAGAAGGCAAAAGCTTTAAAGGGACAGAGGGTATCATGGAAATTCAAACATGGTTGAGAACATTGGAAAGAATTTTCAATGACATGCAACTTGATGATCAATGAAAGAGGCAAGTGGCTTCAAGACAACTAAAAGGAGTAGCTTTAAGCTAGTGGGAAGTAATCATTGCAGGGAGAGGTGAGAATGAAATCACTTGGAATCAATTCAAAGAGATGTTGGAAGCAAGGTTTGTACCAGCATCAGCTAAGACTACCTTGCTAGAAGAATTTATTAGACTTAGACAAGGAACCATGACTGTCACAGAGTACACTCAAAAGTTTGAGGGGCTTTCCACATATGGAGCAATGCTTGTGGCAGATGAGGCATCCAAAAATGATAGGTACATAAAAGGTTTGAACCCAGGACTTAGCAGAGCCATGTTACCCTATACTGACAGGACTTTTGACCATGTGATAGACTTAGCTTTGAGGTTGGAGCAGCATGACTAGGAAAGGGAGAAGTTCAGAAATTTTAAGAACAATAACACCAAGAAAGGTAAGGGGAGGTATCACCCTTATGATAAGAAGAAGGAAGAGGCCAGTAACAAAGGCACTGGAGATGTCAAAGCTAAGGAAACCAAGAAGATTGTGTGCCATCAGTGTGGAAAAGAAGGACATATCAAACCAAGATGTCCAGAATTGAAAGGAGGAGCTTTCAAGTGTTATTTATGTGGGAAAGAAGGGCACATGAAAAGAAATTGTCCTGAAAATAGGCAGCATGGAAAATTAGCAAACTTGGAAGAAAAAGGCAAAACAGTGGAGATCAATGCTGAGAAGCACAGTCAAGTGGAAGGTACACTATTTATTTGTAATGTACCCATAGCAGTAGTATATGATACAGGAGCAACTCATTCTTTAATTTCCTATGAATTAGTTAAAATGCTGAAATTAAGTTGCATATTGGTTGAAACCCCTTTACATATACAAAGTCCACTGGGAAGTTCTAGTGTTTTAAACATGATCTGTGTGGATGTGGGATTAAACATAGGAGGAGATACTTTTATTTCCAATTTATATGTTTTAAATTACCCAAATATAGGTGTTATTTTGGGAGTAGACTGGTTAAGGCAATTCAAGGCCATAATTAACTTAGACTCATCCACCATATCATTGCAAAACCATGGAAGCCAGAGGATCACAATTTTGTGTGAAGTGTCCAAGGGAAGAAAATTGTGTCATTTGATTGATTTGGGTAAAGATTCCAGTAAACATATTATTGAGGAAATCCCCATAGTCAATGAATACTTGGATGTTATTGAGGAGGTTAATGGTGTTCCAAACCATAGGCTAGTGGAATTCCAAATTCATTTAGTTCCAGGAGCAAGCCCAGTGATTAAAAAGCCAACAAGAATGGGGCCAAATGAACTAAAAGAATTAAAGAAACAATTAGAGGAATTAGAAAATAAGGGTTTTATAAGACCCAGTAATTCTTGCTGGGGGGCACCAGTGGTGTTTGTTAAGAAACAAGATGGTACTTTGAGACTCTGTATAGATTATAGGGAATTAAACAAGGTAACCATTAAAAATAAATACCCACTGCCAAGAATAGATGATCTTTTTGATCAATTGGCTGGAGCAAGAGTATTCTCTAGGCTAGATTTAGCATCTGGTTTTCATCAAATGAAGGTGGAAGAATCAAGCATCAAGTACACTGCCTTTAACACTAGATATGGGTTGTATGAATTTTTGCTTATGCCATTTGGCTTGACCAATGCACCATCATACTTTGTAGATTTAATGAATAGAACCTTTAGAGATTATTTAGACAAGTTTGTGCTTATTTTTATAGATGACATTTTAATTTATTCCAAAACAATGGAAGAGCATGAAAGCCATCTGCACATGGTTTTGTCTAGACTAAGGGAAAAGGACTTAAAGGCAAAATACTCAAAATGTGAATTTTGGAAAGAGGAAGTGCATTTTCTTGGCCATGTTATATCTGCCCAAGGAATTTCTGTGAACCCCAATAAAGTAGTGGCTATTCAAGCATGGAAGAGGCCAAGCACTGTGAGTGAAGTAAGGTCATTTATGGGGATGGCAGGGTATTATAGGAGATTTATAAAAGATTTTTCAAAAATTTCTACACCACTCACTAACCTAACCAGGAAGAACCAAGCTTTTGTTTGGTCGGAAAAATGTGAAAAGTATTTTGAACAGTTGAAGGAGGCATTGGTGAATGCTCCAATTTTAAAGGTACCTCATGGAAATGAAGAATTAGTTGTATACACTGATGCTAGTGGATTTGGCTTGGGTGCAGTGTTGATGCAACAAGGCCAAGTCATTGCATATGCATCCAGACAACTTAAACCCCATGAAGTAAGGTATGCCACACATGACCTTGAATTAGCAGCTGTGATCTATGCTTTGAAACTTTGGAGACATTATTTGTTAGGCACTAAGTTTGAACTTTACACTGACCACAAGTCTCTAAAATATTTATTTTCACAAAAAGATTTGAACATGAGGCAACATAGATGGGTGGAATTCTTAGCTGCCTATGACTTTGACATACTCTATACACCAGGCAAAGCAAACAAAGTTGCAGATGCTCTAAGTAGACAGCATGCTAAATTGGCTATGATGATGATAGAAGAATTTAAGGACTTGTCTTTGCTAACTGAGTTAGAAATTGGGGAGAATGGTTGTGTGCACATTGATGAGCAGATGCATGGTGCACAAAAAGATAAAGGGAAGTTAAGCTTAATGACACTTCAACCAGATTTAATTTTGAAGGTAGGAAAAATGCAAGAACAGGATGTCAACTTATTAGAGAAGAAAATGCTCCTCTCAAAAGGGGAGGAAGTGATGAATCACCATATTGATAAAAATGGTTATATGAGATACCAAAATAGGATGTGTGTACCAGAGGACACAGAATTGAAGAAAGAGATATTGAATGAATATCACAGAAGTAAATACTCCATACACCCAGGCAACACAAAAATGTACCAAAATTTGAAAAGAGACTTCTGGTGGAAGGGGATGAAATCTGATGTAGCTAAATACATTGCCAAATGTATGACTTGCCAACAAGTCAAGGCTAAAACCCAAAGTCCATCAGGGTTGATGCAGCCTCTTAGTGTACCACAGTGGAAGTGGGAAGACATATCTATGGACTTCGTAGATGGACTGCCTAGATCTAAGAGAGGCAATACAAGCATATGGGTGATAGTTGATAGGCTAACCAAGGTAGCACACTTCATCCCAGTCAAGTCAGAAAGGACAGCACCAAAATTAGCTCAAATTTTTATAAAGGAAGTGGTAAAGTTACATGGCATTCCCAAAACCATTGTAAGTGATAGGGATACCATCTTCACCTCAAAATTTTGGAGAAGCTTTCAAGAAGCAATGGGAAGTGAACTATGCCTAAGTACTGCCTACCATCCTCAATCAGATGGGCAGACCGAGGTAGTAAACAAGGTTTTGGAGGACATGTTGAGAGCATGTGTACTGGACTTTGGGGGAAACTGGGAGGATTATCTTCATCTAGTTGAATTTACATACAACAACAGCTATCAAAGCACCATAGGAATGGCTCCATTTGAAGCCTTATATGGTAAACCCTGTTTGTCACCTGTTTGTTGGGTAGAAGCAGGAGAAAGGTCTATTTTAGGACCTGAGTACATACAAGAAACTAAGGAGAAAATTGAGTTGATAAGAAGAAGAATGGCAGCAGCACAAGAAAGGCAGAAGAAATTTGCAGACATGAAAAGGAGGCAGGTGGAATATGAAGTGGGAAATTTTGTTTTCATCAAAATCTCACCTATGAAAAATGTGCTGAGGTTTGGGAAACAAGGCAAGTTAACCCCAAGATATATTGGACCATACAAAATTCTGGAAAGAATTGGTCCCTTGGCATATAAGTTGGAATTACCAGAAAACATGCAAGGTATACATGATGTTTTTCATGTATCACAATTGAGAAGATGGGTCCATGACAAGGCAGAAATTCTTGAGACCCCAACCCAAGTGCAGATAAATCCTAATTTGATATATGAAAAGGATCCAGTGGGAATTTTGGCAAAAGATGTGAAGAAGTTGAGGAATAAATCTCTGAAACTTGTAAAGGTACAGTGGAGTCTTGATCCTAGTGATTGCACATGGGAATTAGAAGAAAAAGTTAGGATGAATTATCCTAAGCTATTGTCAGATTAAAGGTAACTCTGATTTTTGATTGTTTTAGATGCATATATTTTTAGTTATTATAGAACTAAAAATCTATTTGGTTGAAAATGTACTTGTTCTCTGAATTAAGTTTAAAATTCATTTTAAGCTTAGGAAAATTGTGGGACACAATTTCTAAAAGGATGGGTGTATGTAATGACCCAAGATTTTAGGAATTTATTCTGAAAAATATAAATAAATTCAAAATAAATTTTAAATAAATTTTGAAAGGGAATTGATATAGCTTGATAGTGTATCAGTATGTGTGTACATGTGTGCACAGGAAATGCACATGAACTAAAGCTAAAATCCCTGAACTCTAAGAATAAATACATATTGATATGTATGGGAATATATATATATAGATTAAATCCTTAAAAGCTGTATGCATAAGTAAATATACATATATGGATGCTACTGAATATTTTTGAGTGTACATGTGCATGTGTGTGTCAATACAGAATGATGTATAAATATATATATGGGTGTACTAATTATTTCAGTAAGACTTATATATATATATGTTAATAAAATACTAGAGTTCAAATTAGTAAAATAAGATATATAGACATATTTTAGTATATAGGCAGAAAGAAAAAAAAATGAGGATATAAAAAGGAGTAGTCCTCTTGTAAATAAATAAAGGAAGTACATACCATTTACATGAAAGCTAAAAATAGGAAAAATAAGACAAAACAGGGAAATGCTTCGTATAGGCAGAATTAGGAAGAGTATTTGATAAATAACAAATCAAGTCACATTTTTAGCATGATTGTAGACAAGGGAAAAAGTATTTTCTGAAAAGCAAATTTCTGAAATTAACCAAAAAGAATATAACCACTTTTCTCTTCACCTAAATTAAGCCGGGAAGGGTAGAATTTTGGGTTCAAATAAAATGCAGATAACATAATTTTTCTGGTGGGCAAAAATGGCTTTAGCCAATACCCAAAACCCTAAGGAGGACCCTGTATATATATATGTACCTGCAGCAGCCTCCTCTCCTTCTCAGAAAAGAACTTTGAAAAAAAAAGAAACAACACCATAGAAATCATAAGGCAAGGGAAGGAAAAGAGCTTGAGGCTAAAGGCAGAAGTTCATCAATTAATTAAGGAAGCAAAGAAGAGAGCTAAGTGAGAAAACTCACTCAACAACTTAAGGCACTAAGTCCTAATGAAGGCAGCCAGTTATAAATGAATTTTTCTTAAAAGTATATGTGATTGTTCTTCAGAAGTTAAGGATGCTTTAATGCTAAATGGTTGTTCTGGTTGTTTTATTTTGTGAATATTCTAAATATGATCTGCATGCATACATAAGTATCTTTGAAACCCAGATCTCTTTTTACTACGATACTGGTTAGAAACAAATAAATACCCAGAAAAATAAAATATTGGATATAAGAAAGTAGTGTTGGTTTTGGCTCAACCCAGAAGAATTGATAAGCTTGTGGGCTGCAATATACATATGTATATGTGCTGAGGCTTAAAATGAAAAGGAATTAGGAGTGCAATAGGCTTGCCTATGTGCTGATACTCCTGATTCAAAGAAAATATACAATATCCACCCAGCAAATAGATTCTGTGATTTAGGAAGCTTGGTCAATCTGAGTTAACTAAAGCACAGATGTTTGCAATAAAATCTTCCCATAGAGCCATAAACCAATGTTAGTTGTCTATATCTCTTTAAAATTGCAAGAACATGTTTTAATAAGTACCAATACTAAAATTGCTTGGTTGTCTCTGTTCGTTTATGAGAATGATAAGGAATGCTATGAGGTGAATGCTTGTTTTTGTAAAATAACTCACTGATTGGGTTTGCTCTGAAAAAATTTAAAAGAGAAAGTACCTAAGAATTTGATTAGGAAATGGGGTCAAGATTACTGCAGGAATGACTTGTGTTCTTGAGTAATGCAAGTTGACACATGGCTTGTTCAAGTCCTGAGATCTTTGTGTAATGGAGTGAATTAGTTCATTACAGTGTGTCCATCGATTCATAAAATTGCAGATGAGACCAGGATAGATAAATATACCAAGGGAAAAATATTTGATATGATGAGGAAACTAGAGTTTTTCCCAAAATTGAAATATGAGGATGGAATAAATGATTTAAATCATATTGGTTATTTTCCTATTTGGTGTGAATGATTGTTTGACTATGACTGAATTTGTATGCTTGAATGTATGTACCATATTTATATATGTAGTCTTTGGAAAGAAAGATTAAAATATGCACATGCACAATGACACAGAGCATGCACACAAGTATTACCTGTTTCCAAAGGGCAGAACTTTATGTATATGTACTTAACTTGATTTTAACCTAATTAATTAATTGCTTTTGTGAATTTTCTCATACCAGACATGTGTCTGACCCTAGTGTGCTAATGGCATCTGGGGTGTCTCATTTAAAATGAGGCAGCTTCAAATGCTTTTTCAGGGACAGCAGCCTCTAGATAGGAGTAGAAGCAAAGCATTGATAAGAAGATTATAACATGCTAGAATTAGATAGATAAGAGCTTACAAGATGAAATTTGCATGTATGATATTTAAAAAAAAATTTCCATTGTACTAAGTACAGAGTGATGTTGGATATTTGGTTAAGTATTTTGAGAATTTGACTTGAAACTGGTATTTAAAATATCTGAGTTTTATTATCTGGAATGTTGGAAAGTTTTAGCTATAATTTTGTAAGTTAGATCACCGGTAGGGATTTTATAAGATAGTAATGTTAGATCCATATTAGTAAATTATTTACATGTTCAGATATGATTTGCTCAGACACTGTCACACCAGTACCTTAGTAATTTTACCATAAAATCTGAATCCCTCTTTTCTAAAGCTTTGGGCAAAATGAATTTTAAGACCTTCTGAAATATGTCTGAGTAGAGAGTCTGTTTAATCCATATTTTATTTGCCAAGTATCCATGTGTGAGGAAACTCACCCCAGACTGCATTTCATTTAGTCTAGTACCTTGGTATCAAGGAATCAAGCTTCTGGAATATGATGATTCACTTAAGAATATCCCAGACATGAGTTTGCATATAAAGGTAGATATTATAAGAAAGCAAACATAGGAAATGATATAAGCTTATATCATTTTCAAAGCACAGACACTATACAATTGATTTTACAGATAATCATAACATAATTATCTGGGTTCTATGAATCATATTTCATGGAGAATCCAGCAAGCTATCAAAGAATAAAAACCATACTATTACCTATATGAATAAGATTTTCATTACTTAAATAATAAAATGAAATTAAGCTATGTGGGGATTGATTAAATTTAAATCAATCACTGTAACCTCTTGTTTGCCATAACCTGATTAAACCAGAGGGGCACATGCATCTTCATATGTGTGTGCATATTTTTTTGTGGTTGCACTGATATATCTATATTGGTAAAATTTTAGATCCTGGATAAAGTTTGTTTATTGGAAAAAAATGGCCCTAGAAAAATATATTTGTTAATAAATGATATATACATATATCATCTCTAAAAAAAAATCCTTACAAAATGAAGGTAGAAAAGAGAGGGTCATTTCACCACCCTTGATTTGGGAGTGTTGTTCGAGGTGGGCAATAGTGGCTGCTATGCGTCACCACCAGTCCGGATGCGTAATTGGTATATCTACCTTGGCATTGCCTTGTGTGCCGTGTCACCTACCATATCGAGCTTTACTACGAGTTTCTATTTGTGTCGTACCTATGGAGTATCTTCTCATAGCCTTGCGAGGTATGCAGGTACTGTGTAGACTATTGGCATTTTACGTGTTAAGGTGGAAAATGTAAAGCCTTAACGCTATTTAAAAGTATGTTTATTTTATGATTAGACATTATTATAATAGCGAATATTACTACATAGTAGATAGTTTAACGGATCCTTAAAGAATGGGCGATCCCAAGCATTCTTTAAGTTACTTGTACCTTTATTACATTACACTTGAGTTGGTTTACAGTATATAAGTATGTATGTCCTGACTCGAGTGTTTGTATTTTTATTTACGCTCGGGTCAGCCTGAGTTATTCACAGATTTGGATTACCACTCTCTTGGAGATTTGAATAGCCGGAGATTATCTGCTTGTCTTGTCCTATCTATTTCAATTCCGTTGTTCTACTCAGCTTGTACTTGGTTATTATATTGAGACTTTTGTTGTATTCTATTTCTTCTGTTATATCTTATGTAACTCTGATATATTTATATAGTAGCTTCATGAACTACTATTTCTTTTACTTCCGCTGCATTATTTTACTCTATGTATGTGATCTGTGATTTTATTTATTTACTGTATATTCTGAGATTTGCCAAATTTTATTTACAACGCGGTATTTTGAGCAATTCAATTTCGGCATGAGTGTCTACCTATACACTTATAATGGATGCGAATGGTTGAAAATATCGGGTCGTTACAGTTGGTATCAGAGCCAGGTTTTGAGGCAAAACTCAGCATATGGAGTAGATTTATTTACAGACTCACTTTCGTTCGAGTTTGAATCTTTTCCTCTTAATTCGAATTTCCTTTGAATTTTTGGAACATTCCCTGCGGTTCCAAAATTCATTCTTGTCCCTCACTATCCATCTTCTTTTGATTCTGGAGTATCACATAACTCC
Source organism: Allium fistulosum (assembly GCA_030737815.1). Classification (NCBI taxonomy): domain Eukaryota; kingdom Viridiplantae; phylum Streptophyta; class Magnoliopsida; order Asparagales; family Amaryllidaceae; genus Allium; species Allium fistulosum. The sequence continues at coordinate 1,006,045,760 of CM060905.1, forward strand.
ACTTCGAATGAGCTTTATAGTGAATTGGCGTTCTCGCCAATACTCTAATGACTTGTAAAAGGGGGAAAACTCCTTTACAAATTAGCATTGGTTCACCAAAGATTTAAGTCTATTCTTGGTTTAAATGCTAATATCTTTTGTTATTCCAAACTCTATCTCTTGAGATCGGATGTAGATTTACCCCAAAAAAAAATATATATTTGATCTTTTTCATTAAGTCACGGTTGACCCGGTTAAGGTTGCCCGCGATTTATCTAAGCTTACCCATCTTCATATTTTGTTAATTAATCATCTTGTTTTGTTTCCAAAATATCCCCAAACATTTTGAATTGTACTTGTAAATCTATGTTTGTTTTATATATTGTGTTGTTTGAGTTGTTGATGTTGATTTGGGCTTCCGATCGATTCGTCTAATCAACGCTATCGATAGGATTTCTAAAACACTTTGACAGAACAAACTGACACAATATTATTTTAAAAAATTTGGTTAATAAAATAAATTTTGATATAAGTAAATATTATGGAACTTAATAAATTGATTTAAATTGATTATTTGAGATGATAATACTTGCTTTATCATTCTATAAATGAATTTATAAATAGTTGTTTATAAATTTGATTTGGGAACTGAAATGAATTTAAATCAAGAATTTGAGAATTTAATTTCTGATGGTTTCAAACCTTGTGTTTAAAGTTTTTAAAAGGACATATTATTTAAAGTATTTTGAATAGAAATTTGTTTCCAAAGAATTTTAAAGCTTTAAAATTTTAGTGCACTTCTCTTTGTCGCTGGAAAATAATTTCGGTGATGACCGCGGCATCATCGACTTTCATTTTCGAGTTTCGAAGTGAAGAGACCGCTCTGTAGGCTTGCTACAGTGTTGCTTTGAGAATTTAATTGATTTGAACTTCTAAAATATGATTTGATTTATATATAGATATATGATTTAAAATTGATTTGACATATTATGTACATATATTTATTTATCTCTAACTGGTTTAAAGGAAATCAGAAATTAATTCTTACATTTTTTTCTTCTTAAAGAATAATTTCAATTATAAAAAAGAAAAATAAAAAATTTGGATAAATGATTCAAACTTGAGATAATTGAATTGGAAAGTTTTATTTGTATAACACACAATTTCATTTCCAATATAACTTACCTAAATTACACAGAAGTTGAATATGAAATTGGATAATATACAATATAGAAAGGATTTTTATAAATAAAACTTGAGTGGTTATAATAAATGTTATACACTTAAATTTTAGTTATAAAAGATTAACAGAGGTAAATAGTGAAAAAGGAATTTAAAGAGATTTTATTTAAATAACTTAATAATCAAATTTGATTTACTATGGAACCTTAAGTCTAACCTAGGAATTTTAATAAAGGTTATTTCCTAAAATGAATATGTTGTATAATAAATAATGTATCTTTGAATAGATAAAATAAAAAATACATTTGAATTGGACATTTTGTAATAATGTTTATTTAACTTGAATTCATAGTTTAATTGATGTCTAAATGAATAAATGTGTAAAGAAATTTGATTGTTATATTTGCTATGATAAATATTTTATTTATGAAATAGATATGTCTTAAAAAATGAATAATTATGATTTAAATAGTTAAAATATATTTTAACATCACTAAAACTTGATAATTGAGAATTTGGTTTTCAAATGGAATTTTAAGGAATATCTATTTATGAAATGGGTATTTTAAATAAAGTGTTAGGTTATGTGTTAAATTAAGAGCTAACTAAAATAGTGAGCTTTTGACTTAATAAACGAAGTATAGTTTAATTTGGATATTCCATTCATAAAAGTTTGTTTTAATAAGTCATAAGTTAAATGATATCCAAATGAATATTTCTGAAATTAAACTGATTTGAAATACTAATATATCTACTGTAGCATTTTATAAGTGCTGCTGTTTTTGAAAATACAATTTTTTGGAAATTTTATAATTGAATGAACTTATAAATGTTACAACTTTGAAATGAATATTATTTGACATTGGACTTAAATGGTTTAAATGAAGATTATTTTTAAAAGGTGTTATGATTTTCTAAGTATTATGTTTTTTTTAAAAAAAGAATAACATTTCCAAAGTGTTATGATTTTAGTAGTATGATTTCCAAATGATAAACATCCCTAAATTATTATGATTTCAAAGCATTATGGTTTCAAATTTATTATCTTATTTTGTTTTTCAATTATCTTTTGGTTGCCCTTATTTCTCTTATCTTGTTACAGAATGGGAAGGCTATTGCTTATACCAGTCTGTTTAGAAATATTTCTGTAATCTTTGATAATCTTTGTCACTCATCTGGATCTGAACACTGTTTTTTCCATTCATAGACCGTCGGCCAAGTGAAAAGGGAGATTCAGACTCTAGAGGATCTTTTTTTTTTGTGCTTGTATTCTTGATTTGATCACCTCCATCTTGTTAAACTTACCTATAACAATAGTTATCAGGTGTAATTCCAATCTTCTTATCATCTTGTCTTAATCTTATTTCACTATATTTTTTTTCTGTGCTTTCCCGTACCTCATTTCTTTTCGGAGACGAAAAGTTTTGAGTGGGGGAGAGTGTAACAACCCTAGATTTTTGTATATTATTTTTTTTGGACTTTATTTTTTTTATTTTAAGCTTTCTTTATTTCAAACATTTCATTTTTAAATATAAATGTTGATTATTAAGTATTTATAGTTCAAATTAGTATAATTTGAATATTTTAATGTAAAGTGAATTTCTGGTCAAACTGTTCAAACTTTGACTTTTAAACTTCAAATTTAAATTATTTAAAATCTTAAATTTTATCTTTTATTATGAAAATAGATGTAATAACTTGAACACTACTTTTCGTTTCGTTGAAAATGGAGTTAAAATGTAGAAGTTATGCACAATTCAAATTTTAGTATAATTTGTTTTATTGTGCAATTTTGCCTATTTTAAATTTTGTAAATCATATTTTCTTTCTTATATTTTATTTTAATATGTGTAAATATGTTAATTTATGTATATTTTTATCTCTAAATATTTTTAAAAATAATAATAGAATTTTTCCAAAATTTACTATGATGATTTCCTATTTTTAAAGGCTGTTTTCCTATTTTCTGCTAGTTTCTTCATTAAAAGTTATATGTAAATTTAATTTTAAATATTTATTTTGTGAATATATTTTTATTTTATGTTATTATTTATGTTTAAAAAAATATATTACAAGCTCATATGAATTTTCTAAAGTTTATACCATTTATTTTCAAATTTTCTAGCCTAGTTGACAATCTTTGCTATTTTCTTGATTTAATTATTTATAATTAATATTTATTTATATTTTTTTTATTTGTTATATTTTCGTATTTTAACTGAATTTATATATGTTTTTCAGTTATATGAAAATTTAAAAATAAATAGTGAATATATGAAGAGTTTGAAACCCTTGGTATGCTTAGTCCTTTTGCATTCCGACCTTTCACTTTCCAAACTCCATTCATCAATGCTTTGGTCGTACCTTTACTGCATCTTTCAGCCGCATTCCTCACTCTTTCTCACGAAAATTTTATCATCTTTCTTGAGAAAAAAACTCACGGCCATTTGTTTTACAAAAATTTGGTAAATTATATCATCTTTCTTCTTGTTTTATGATTTTTCTATTGATTTTTGCATTGATCCTTCTTGTGTTTTGCTAGGCCTAGCCTCTACCACCACCACCATCCTCTCCACCATCATTTGCAGCAGCTCCTCCTCCAACCCCTCTGTCCATGTCAGGGCCATGGCATCCCAAAGATGAAAACACCACAAAAACTCTACACAAACTTGCAAAATCCCTTAAAAATTATGCATAGCCGACCTTGTTTGTCACCATCACCTTCATAGTTCACTTTGGCCACCCCTTAGCCACACCTCCAGCCATCACATCATCTCTGACATCAGCTCCAAACCTGTACCTGACATGATCAGATCCGAAGACCCATGGCCGAGCCCAAGCAATGACAAGGCCGAGCCTTGTTTTGACGAAACATCACCTATTTTGCCTTAACCCTTTATCTTCTTCACTTTGTAACTTCTACCTTCATCACCACTTGTGTAGCCATGCTATTTTGATGTCATACCCGAGTTTAACATGATCATGGCTGAGTATATGCTCCACTCTGGTCAAGCAATTGAGTGGCTAAAGCAAGGTCTAATCCTATCTTGTCTTTATTGCTTTTATATTTCAGTTTGTTCAACATTGTTTGCGTTGAATATTTATGTGTATATTGTCTTGTTTTGGTTATTGTTTACAAGATAAATATCAAGGCTCTTCATTCATTCAAATCAAAAGTCATGCTATATCCTGCTTGTTGTGCTTTCTGGAATCTATTCTGTGTGTTTTGGTCGCTAATCTCCAGCTTTAACAAGTGAGTAAATCTCACCAGACTAATATGTACTTATATAGTGATAAACTGACATCACCTGAATCTGTAAATGCATATCATTCTGTTATAGTTGCTATATTATAATCTTATGATGTTCACCCATGCTTATTTATCTGTTATACCATATGTTACTGTTTATTATGTTATTCTGTTTATTTATATCAGTTTATCACACTACAAGTTCCCTGTTAGTATAGAAATCACTATGGGTTGAAATGATACATACCCGAACGGACTTTAGAATAGGGAAAAAATCGTTATGGGCTGAAATGATAGGCCTGAACGATTTTTATTTAACTTGGGATTGCGGGTTTGAAATGATAGAACCTAGATTTTTCTTTTTAAACTGCGGATTGAAATGATACATATCCGTATCACTTGACCTAGGTTAGAAAACTATATACAGGCCCGTAGTTATTTTATAAAGTGTTTTGGATATTTTTAATTATTTTAAAAATATAAATTTATGAAATTTGATTTAAATAGATTTTGAAACGTTTTAAAATAAAGAAATTATGATTTTTCTATGAGTTAAAAATGTAATTAATGAATGGTTAAATTGGATTATTGAAATATAACTTAAGTTTGGAATTTGGAATTTTGGTTAAAAATGATATTTAAGTTATATGAATAAAAATGAAAATTTAATTATATTTGGAAAATGGTAAATATGATAATTTGATTAAATTTGAATTTAAGCGATTTATTAAAGTATTATTGATTTTTCTATGAATTTAAGTGGTTAAATAAATGAATGTTTAAAAGTGATCTTTTAAAATATAACTTGACTTGGAAATGTGAAATTTGGTTTTAATTAAAGGTTTAAGTTAATTAAATAAAATTGGAAATTTAGTTAAATTTGTGACATGGAAATTTAAATTTGAAGTGCTAAGTTTATTTGTTGAAATGTGAAGAATTGGAAACTTTTACACTTAAATTTATTAAGTAAATTGTTGAAAATTGGATTTAATTATAAGAAATTTATCGTGAAAAATATATATATGTTAAATGATATGTAAATGAACATTTTTAATGTTAAAAATATGATTTTGAAATGTTTAAATGATTTAAAATAAAGTTTATTATTTGCTGGAAATACACTAAAATCTGGAATTAACTTTTAATAGCATTTAGAAATGCTATAGTTTCTGAATTGAACTAAAATTTTGTAAAAAGAGCTATTACAGCATTTCTGAAATGATGTAGTTGTTGTGGTTGAACTTATAGGCTAATATTGAACTCAGGTCTATTATAGCATTCTCTGGAAAAGCTATAGTGGTCTGTAGTCTTTACTGAAATCAAATAAAACCTTTGTTTTGATCTGAGTTACCGCAGCACTTCTGAAATGCTGTCTTTTCTATTTTGAACTATAATCTAACTAAAAACTGAGTTTTAACAGCAGTTTTAAATGCTGTCTTTGCTGAATAAAAATGTTTTCAAGTATAACTTATAACAGCTTTTCTAAATGCTGCGAAAGGCTGAAATTTTAATAATTATGGTTTTTGACTTAGTAAACGAACTCAGAATGGTTTGAAACTTTGGAAATTGAATACTTGATTTGAAAATATAATAATTACACTTTTAAAATGTTTAAATGAATTATTTTGATTGGAATATAAACTATTTAAAAGTGATTTGAAATGATAGTAAATGAACGATATCTTTGAATTTAAAAGGTATTTAAAGTTGAATATTTGGATTTGAACTGATAGGATATTTTATTATATTAAAATGATTTGAAATGAATTTTTGTAAGGATATGATATTTTATTATATTAAAATGATTTGAAATGAAGTTTTGTAAGGATATGATATTTTATGGGGCATTTCACCAGAAGGACAAACTTTGCGGTCCAATTAGTTTCTAGGACACACATTCAAAGAAATTACTTTCAAGACCAAAGTCGGCAGAATAATTACTTTCAAGGACAAAGTCAACGGTCCAATTACTTTCAAGGACATAATTTCATAGGTTTTTAGGCCCTAGAAACTAATTATTTTGTGTTTTGTCCTTGAAAGTAATTATTTCAGTTCTGTGTCCTAGAAACTAATTCCACTGGCTAAAGAGGCCCTTGTGGTTAATTTCCACATATTTTATTATATTAAAATGATTTGAAATGAAGATTTGGAAAGATTGATATTTGATATATTAAAATGATTTGAAATGAAGTTTTGGAAAGATATGATATTTTGATATATTGAAATGATTTGAAATGAAGTTTTGAAATGATATGAAAATTTAAATATATGGAAATGGTTTGGAATTGATTTAATCTTTATTTTGATAAAGATTTGGATTTGAAATGATATTCTATTTTGAAGTATAAACTGTTTTTAAACTTATAACCACGGGTTATAATAACGATTGGTTGTTAAAGAGACCGGGATCGGATATGGACATACTCTCTGTCGATACCGAAAACCACTTTGACAACTGTGTACGCGGTGGAGTTTCCAGAATGAAGTATGATGGTGGCGATGATCCTAAGGTATATACGTGGACCCAACTCCCGTGAGTTGGCATAAGGTGGCTAAAACAGGAGCGATTGACGGACCAAGGAGGTAGCACCTCTTATCGGACACACTTCTTCGATACCATTCTATTACTTGTGATTGATTTGGTGGCCACCCTTGATTTGGGAGTGTTGTTCGAGGTGGGCGATAGTGGCTGCTATGCGTCACCACCAGTCCGGATGCGTAATTGGTATATCTACCCTGGCATTGCCTTGTGTGCCGTGTCACCTACCATATCGAGCTTTACTACGAGTTTCTATTTGTGTCGTACCTATGGAGTATCTTCTCATAGCCTTGCGAGGTATGCAGGTACTGTGTAGACTATTGGCATTTTACGTGTTAAGGTGGAAAATGTAAAGCCATAACGCTATTTAAAAGTATGTTTATTTTATGATTAGACATTATTATAATAGCGAATATTACTATATAGTAGATAGTTTAACGGATCCTTAAAGAATGGGCGATCCCAAGCATTCTTTAAGTTACTTGTACCTTTATTATAGTTCACTTGAGTTGGTTTACAGTATATAAGTATGTATGTCCTGACTCGAGTGTTTGTATTTTTATTTACGCTCGGGTCAGCCTGAGTTATTCACAGATTTGGATTTCCACTCTCTTGGAGATTTGAATCGCTGGAGATTATCTGCTTGTCTTGTCCTATCTATTTCAATTCCGTTATTCTACTCAGCTTGTACTTGGTTATTATATTGAGACTTTTGTTGTATTCTATTTCTTCTGTTATATCTTATGTAACTCTGATATATTTATATAGTAGCTTCATGAACTACTATTTCTTTTACTTCCGCTGCATTATTTTACTCTGTGTCTGTGATCTGTGATTTTATTTATTTACTGTATATTCTGAGATTTGCCAAATTTTATTTACAACGCGGTATTTTGAGCAATTTAATTCCGGCATGAGTGTCTACCTATACACTTATAATGGATGCGAATGGTTGAAAATATCGGGTCGTTACAGTTGGTATCAGAGCCAGGTTTTGAGGCAAAACTCAGCATATGGAGTAGATTTATTTACAGAATCACTTTCGTTCGAGTTTGAATCTTTTCCTCTTAATTCGAATTTCCTTTGAATTTTTGGAACATTCCCTGCGGTTCCAAAATTCATTCTTGTCCCTCACTATCCATCTTCTTTTGATTCTGGAGTATCACATAACTCCACTTCGAATGAGCTTTATAGTGAATTGGCATTCTCGCCAATACTCTAATGACTTGTAAAAGGGGGAAAACTCCTTTACAAATTAGCATTGGTTAACCAAAGATTTATGTCTATTCTTGGTTTAACTGCTAATATCTTTTGTTATTCCAAACTCTATCTCTTGAGATCGGATGTAGATTTACCCCAAAAAATATATATTTGATCTTTTTCATTAAGTCACGGTGTACCCGGTTAAGGTTGCCCGCGATTTATCTAAGCTTACCCATCTTCATATTTTGTTAATTAATCATCTTGTTTTGTTTCCAAAATATCCCCAAACATTTTGAATTGTACTTGTAAATCTATGTTTGTTTTATATATTGTGTTGTTTGAGTTGTTGATGTTGATTTGGGCTTCCAATCGATTTGTCTAATCAACGCTATCGATAGGATTTCTAAAACACTTTGACAGAACAAACTGACACAATATTATTTTAAAAAATTTGGTTAATAAAATAAATTTTGATATAAGTAAATATTATGGAACTTAATAAATTGATTTAAATTGATTATTTGAGATGATAATACTTGCTTTATCATTCTATAAATGAATTTATAAATAGTTGTTTATAAATTTGATTTGGGAACTGAAATGAATTTAAATCAAGAATTTGAGAATTTAATTTATGATGGTTTCAAACCGTGTGTTTAAAGTTTTAAAAGGACATATTATTTAAAGTATTTTGAATAGAAATTTGTTTCCAAAGAATTTTAAAGCTTTAAAATTTTAGTGCTCTTCTCTTTGTCGCTGGAAAATAATTTCGGTGATGACCGCGGCATCATCGACTTTCATTTTCGAGTTTCGAAGTGAAGAGACCGCTCTGTAGGCTTGCTACAGTGTTGCTTTGAGAATTTAATTGATTTGAACTTCTAAAATATGATTTGATTTATATATAGATATATGATTTAAAATTGATTTGACATATTATGTACATATATTTATTTATCTCTAACTGGTTTAAAGGAAATCGGAAATTAATTCTTACATTTTTTTCTTCCTAAAGAATAATTTCAATTATAAAAAAGAAAAATCAAAAATTTGGATAAATGATTCAAACTTGAGATAATTGAATTGGAAAGTTTTATTTGTATAACACACAATTTCATTTCCAATATAACTTACCTAAATTACACAGAAGTTGAATATGAAATTGGATAATATACAATATAGAAAGGATTTTTATAAATAAAACTTGAGTGGTTATAATAAATGTTATACACTTAAATTTTAGTTATAAAAGATTAACAGAGGTAAATAGTGAAAAAGGAATTTAAAGAGATTTTATTTAAATAACTTAATAATCAAATTTGATTTACTATGGAACCTTAAGTCTAACCTAGGAATTTTAATAAAGGTTATTTCCTAAAATGAATATGTTGTATAATAAATAATGTATCTTTGAATAGATAAAATAAAAAATACATTTGAATTGGACATTTTGTAATAAAGTTTATTTAACTTGAATTCATAGTTTAATTGATGTCTAAATGAATAAATGTGTAAAGAAATTTGATTGTTATATTTGCTATGATAAATATTTTATTTATGAAATAGATATGTCTTGAAAAATGAATAATTATGATTTAAATAGTTAAAATGTATTTTAACATCACTAAAACTCGATAATTGAGAATTTGGTTTTCAAATGGAATTTTAAGGAATATCTATTTATGAAATGGGTATTTTAAATAAAGTGTTAGGTTATGTGTTAAATTAAGATCTAACTAAAATAGTGAGCTTTTGACTTAATAAACGAAGTATAGTTTAATTTGGATATTCCATTCATAAAAGTTTGTTTTAATAAGTCATAAGTTAAATGATATCCAAATTAATATTTCTAAAATTAAACTGATTTGAAATACTAATATATCTACTGTAGCATTTTATAAGTGCTGCTGTTTTTGAAAATACAATGTTTTGGAAATTTTATAATTGAATGAACTTAGAAATGTTACAACTTTGAAATGAATATTATTTGACATTGGACTTAAATGGTTTAAATGAAGATTATTTTTAAAAGGTGTTATGATTTTCCAAGTATTATGTTTTTTTAAAAAAAAGAATAACATTTCCAAAGTGTTATGATTTTAGTACTATGATTTCCAAATGATAAACATCCCTAAATTATTATGATTTCAAAGCATTATGGTTTCAAATTTATTATCTTATTTTTTTTCAACTATCTTTTGGTTGCCCTTATTTCTCTTATCTTGTTACAGAATGGGAAGGCTATTGCTTATACCAGTCTGTTTAGAAATATTTCTGTAATCTTTGATAATCTTTGTCACTCATCTGGATCTGAACACTGTTTTTTCCATTCATAGACCGTCGGCTAAGTGAAAAGGGAGATTCAGACTCTAGAGGATCTTTTTTTTGTGCTTGTATTCTTGATTTGATCACCTCCATCTTGTTAAACTTACCTATAACAATAGTTATCAGGTGTAATTCCAATCTTCTTATCATCTTGTCTTAATCTTTTTTCACTATATATTTTTTCTGTGCTTTCCCGTACCTCATTTCTTTTCGGAGACGAAGAGTTTTGAGTGGGGGAGAGTGTAACAACCTAGATTTTTGTATTTTTTTTTGGACTTTATTTTTATTTATTTTAAACTTGCTTTATTTCAAACATTTCATTTTTAAATATAAATGTTGATTATTAAGTATTTATAGTTCAAACTAGTATAATTTGAATATTTTAATGTAAAGTGAATTTCTGGTCAAACTGTTCAAACTTTGACTTTTAAACTTCAAATTTAAATTATTTAAAATCTTAAATTTTATCTTTTATTATGAAAATAGATGTAATAACGTGAACACTACTTTTCGTTTCGTTGAAAATGGAGTTAAAATGTAGAAGTTATGCACAATTCAAATTTTAGTATAATTTGTTTTATTGTGCAATTTTGCCTATTTTAAATTTTGTAAATCATATTTTCTTTCTTATATTTTATTTTAATATGTGTAAATATGTTAATTTATGTATATTTTCATCTCTAAATATTTTTAAAAATAATAATAGAATTTTTCCAAAATTTACTATGATGATTTCCTATTTTTAAAGGCTGTTTTCCTATTTTCTACTATTTTCTTCATTAAAAGTTATATGTAAATTTAATTTTAAATATTTATTTTGTGAATAAATTTTTATTTTATGTTATTATTTATGTTTAAAAAAATATATTACAAGCTCATATGAATTTTCTAAAGTTTATACCATTTATTTTCAAATTTTCTAGCCTAGTTGACAATCTTTGCTATTTTCTTGATTTAATTATTTATAATTAATATTTATTTATATTTTTTTATTTGTTATATTTTCGTATTTTAACTGAATTAATATATGTTTTTCAGTTATATAAAAATTTAAAAAGAAATAGTGAATAAATGAAGAGTTTGAAACCCTTGGTATGCTTAGTCCTCTTGCATTCCGACCTTTCACTTTCCAAACTCCATTCATCAATGCTTTGGTCGTACCTTTACTGCATCTTTCAGCCGCATTCCTCACTCTTTCTCACAAAAATTTTATCATCTTTCTTGAGAGAAAAACTCACGGCCATTTGTTTTACAAAAATTTGGTAAATTCTATCATCTTTCTTCTTGTTTTATGATTTTTTATTGATTTTTGCATTGATCCTTCTTGTGTTTTGCTAGGCCTAGCCTCTACCACCACCACCATCCTCTCCACCGTCATTTGCAGCAGCTCCTCCTCCAAACCCTCTGTCCATGTCAGGGCCATGGCATCCCAAAAATGAAAACACCACAAAAACTCTACACAAACTTGCAAAATCCCTTAAAAACTATGCATAGCCGACCTTGTTTGTCACCATCACCTTCATAGTTCACTTTGGCCACCCCTTAGCCACACCTCCAGCCATCACATCATCTCTGACATCAGCTCCAAACCTGTACCTGACATGATCAGATCCGAAGACCCATGGCCGAGCCCAAGCAATGACAAGGCCGAGCCTTGTTGTGACCAAACATCACCTATTTTGCCTTAACCCTTTATCTTCTTCACTTTGTAACTTCTACCTTCATCACCACTTGTGTAGCCATGCTATTTTGATGCCATACCCGAGTTTAACATGATCATGGCTGAGTATATGCTCCACTCTGGTCTAGCAATTGAGTGGCTAAAGCAAGGTCTAATCCTATCTTGTCTTTATTGCTTTTATATTTCAGTTTGTTCAACATTGTTTGCGTTGAATATTTATGTGTATATTGTCTTGTTTTGGTTATTGTTTACAAGATAAATATCAAGGCTCTTCATTCATTCAAATCAAAATTCATGCTATATCCTGCTTGTTGCGCTTTCTGGAATCTATTCTATGTGTTTTGGTCGCTAATCTCCAGCTTTAACAAGTGAGTAAATCTCACCAGACTAATATGTACTTATATAGTGATAAACTGACATCACTTGAATCTGTAAATGCATATCATTCTGTTATAGCTGCTATATTATAATCTTATGATGTTCACCCATGCTTATTTATCTGTTATACCATATGTTACTGTTTATTATGTTATTCTGTTTATTTATATCAGTTTATCACACTGCAAGTTCCTTGTTAGTATAGAAATCACTATGGGTTGAAATGATACATACCCGAACGGACTTTAGAATAGGGAAAAAATCGTTATGGGCTGAAATGATAGGCATGAACGATTTTTATTTAACTTGGGATTGCGGGTTTGAAATGATAGAACCCAGATTTTTCTTTTTAAACTGCGGATTGAAATGATACATATCCGTATCACTTGACCTAGGTTAGAAAACTATATACAGGCTCGTAGTTATTTTATAAAGTGTTTTGGATATTTTTAATTATTTTAAAAATATAAATTTATGAAATTTGATTTAAATAGATTTTGAAACGTTTTAAAATAAAGAAATTATGATTTTTCTATGAGTTAAAAATGTAATTAATGAATGGTTAAATTGGATTATTGAAATATAACTTAAGTTTGGAATTTGGAATTTTGGTTAAAAATGATATTTAAGTTATATGAATAAAAATGAAAATTTAATTATATTTGGAAAATGGTAAATATAATAATTTGATTAAATTTGAATTTAAGCGATTTATTAAAGTATTATTGATTTTTCTATGAATTTAAGTGGTTAAATAAATGAATGTTTAAAAGTGATCTTTTAAAATATAACTTGACTTGGAAATGTGAAATTTGGTTTTAATTAAAGGTTTAAGTTAATTAAATAAAATTGGAAATTTAGTTAAATTTGTGACATGGAAATTTAAATTTGAAGTGCTAAGTTTATTTGTTGAAATGTGAAGAATTGGAAACTTTTACACTTAAATTTATTAAGTAAATTGTTGAAAATTGGATTTAATTATAAGAAATTTATCGTGAAAAATATATATATGTTAAATGATATGTAAATGAACATTTTTAATGTTAAAAATATGATTTTGAAATGTTTAAATGATTTAAAATAAAGTTTATTATTTGTTGGAAATACACTAAAATCTGGAATTAACTTTTAATAGCATTCAGAAATGCTATAGTTTCTGAATTGAATTAAAATTGTGTAAAAAGAGCAATTACAGCATTTCTGAAATGCTGTAGTTGTTGTGGTTGAACTTATAGGCTAATATTGAACTCAGGTCTATTATAGCATTCTCTGGAAAAGCTATAGTGGTCTGCAGTCTTTGCTGAAATCAAATAAAACCTTTGTTTTGAAATCTGAGTTACCGCAGCACTTCTGAAATGCTGTCTTTTCTATTTTGAACTATAATCTAACTAAAAACTGAGTTTTAACAGCAGTTTTAAATGCTGTCTTTGCTGAATAAAAATGTTTTCAAGTATAACTTATAACAGCTTTTCTAAATGCTGCGAAAGGCTGAAATTTTAATAATTATGGTTTTTGACTTAGTAAACGAACTAAGAATGGTTTGAAACTTTGGAAATTGAATACTTGATTTGAAAATATAATAATTACACTTTTAAAAGGTTTAAATGAATTATTTTGATTGGAATATAAACTATTTAAAAGTGATTTGAAATGATAGTAAATGAACGATATCTTTGAATTTAAAAGGTATTTAAAGTTGAATATTTGGATTTGAACTGATAGGATATTTTATTATATTAAAATGATTTGAAATGAAGTTTTGTAAGGATATGATATTTTATTATATTAAAATGATTTGAAATGAAGTTTTGTAAGGATATGATATTTTATTATATTAAAATGATTTGAAATGAAGATTTGGAAAGATTGATATTTGATATATTAAAATGATTTGAAATGAAGTTTTGGAAAGATATGATATTTTGATATATTGAAATGATTTGAAATAAAGTTTTGAAATGATATGAAAATTTAAATATTTGGAAATGGTTTGGAATTAATTTAATCTTTATTTTGATAAAGATTTGGATTTGAAATGATATTCTATTTTGAAGTATAAACTGTTTTTAAACTTATAACCACGGGTTATAATAATGATTGGTTGTTAAAGAGACTGGGATCGGATATGGACGTACTCTCTGTCGATACCGAAAACCACTTTGACAACTGTGTACGCAGTGGAGTTTCCAGAATGAAGTAGGATGGTGGCGCTGATCCTAAGGTATATACGTGGACCCAACTCCCGTGAGTTGGCATAAGGTGGCTAAAACAAGAGCGATTGACGGACCAAGGAGGTAGCACCTCTTATCGGACACACTTCTTCGATACCATTCTATTACTTGTGATTGATTTGGTGGCCACCCTTGATTTGGGAGTGTTGTTCGAGGTGGGCGATAGTGGCTGCTATGCGTCACCACCAGTCCGGATGCGTAATTGGTATATCTACCCTGGCATTGCCTTGTGTGCCGTGTCACCTACCATATCGAGCTTTACTACGAGTTTCTATTTGTGTCGTACCTATGGAGTATCTTCTCATAGCCTTGCGAGGTATGCAGGTACTGTGTAGACTATTGGCATTTTACGTGTTAAGGTGGAAAATGTAAAGCCTTAACACTATTTAAAAGTATGTTTATTTTATGATTAGACATTATTATAATAGCGAATATTACTACATAGTAGATACTTTAATGGATCCTTAAAGAATGGGCGATCCCAAGCATTCTTTAAGTTACTTGTACCTTTATTACAGTTCACTTGAGTTGATTTACAGTATATAAGTATGTATGTCCTGACTCGAGTGTTTGTATTTTTATTTACGCTCGGGTCAGCCTGAGTTATTCACAGATTTGGATTTCCACTCTCTTGGAGATTTGAATCGCCGAAGATTATCTGCTTGTCTTGTCCTATCTATTTCAATTCCGTTTTTCTACTCAGCTTGTACTTGGTTATTATATTGAGACTTTTGTTGTATTCTATTTCTTCTGTTATATCTTATGTAACTCTGATATATTTATATAGTAGCTTCATGAACTACTATTTCTTTTACTTCCGCTGCATTATTTTACTCTGTGTCTGTGATCTGTGATTTTATTTATTTACTGTATATTCTGAGATTTGCCAAATTTTATTTACAACGCGGTATTTTGAGCAATTCAATTCTGGCATGAGTGTCTACCTATACACTTATAATGGATGCGAATGGTTGAAAATATCGGGTCGTTACAACCTAATGCAACCAAAACCTAATTTTGGAGAGAAAAGTTTACTAGTGAAAAGCATAGAATGAGAAGTTCTCAAGCTTTACATCGGATTTTCTCACCATTTTATTCGAACCAGCCTGATTTCTTTTATTGCGGAGCTTCCTAGTTCCGTGCTCCAAAATGCATTAGGTGGCATGGGATGCTATTGGCTAGGTCAAATTATCGCCCAATTAATTAGGCTCTACCATAATGGTTGTGTTATGAATGCATTTCCTAAAATGTGAAAATTGAAGAACATCATTGATTCCTACCAATTTATCTGGTAACTCCACACAATACGCAAGTTTTCTTAATTTCCCCAAAATTGGGAAAGGCCCGATAAATCTTGGTGCTAACTTTCCCGACTTTACAAATCTGACGACCTTCACATGATCCCTAAGCAACTCTATCTTTCTGAAGTGTCGTGAATTAAAGCTGGTCCGAGTAGGATTTTGTCGGTGGATTCCTACCAACAATATAACGATTTGCATGGCCTCCCAAAAAGCACTTCAAAGGATGCCATACCAATTGTCGACTGGTGACAATTATTATACGCATATTCTATAAAAGGTAGGTGTTGCTCTTAATATCCTCCAAAGTCCATGAAGCAAGCTTTTAACAAATCCTCCAAGATCCTATTCACTCTTCTAGTTTATTCATCGGTCTATGGGAGTTAAGCAGTGCTAAGATTCAACAAAGTTTCTAAAGCTATTTGCACGCTCCTTTGAGATTCACTAGTACATAATGGGTTATTATCACTAACGATGCTGACTGGAATTCATGAAGTCGAACCACATCCTTAATATACATCTGTGCTAGAGACGCTGCAGTCATATTAGTCCTAACCGAAGGTTTATTTTTATTAATATTTTTTAGTCAAACAACTAGCAGCAAATTTTTCTACCTTCTCCTTTATCCTTGTCCAATAGGAAACTCTCTTCACATCCCTAGACATTTTATCTCTTTCTTGAAGGGCGACATTCTACAAGCTAAAATTTATTTTTCCTAAAATCCTAAAATTTCTGATATTGAAGCATACTTTTATTTTTGGTTGCTAACCTAATTTCTTTATTAACTTCCAATTTTATGTACAATTCGTTGCTAGTTAAGTGTCCTTATAAAATTTCTTTATTTTCGCCGCTTCTCAATATGTAAATATTATCAAGCGTCTAATCCCATTTCTAAAATCAACACTATGATAAAATAGGGACATAACTTATACCATATCTTTTGTTTTTCTAATAATTAAGGGAGACAACTAATTATTACAGCCCAAAAATTCTAAAAGAAAATTTTGCTGGAAGCTGCCATTTATCATTAAATGTCTAAATGGTGTTGAGGTCCTAACGCTCTTTATTAAACTAAGATGGGCATTCCTAATATATCATCCTACTATCACGCATCCTCTTTAATTTTCCTTATTGGTTTCTAATAAATGGTGTACATCTATTACTTTAGTTAATATACCCAAAATAGTTGATCATTATTGTCAAAATTGGACCATCTCTGATCAATCTCATCTAAATCTCTTTGATTTATTACGAATTTCAAAATCCATCTATTACTCCAAATTAATTCCTCTATAAATGCCATCTTAAATTTCCCTAATCAGTCCCCATTTAATTCCTTTTTACTCTCATTAATTACAAATTTATTGTCCATTAAATTTGCAAACAATGTCCATAAATCCTAATTCATTAATAACTAACTGATACGTGTACAATCGTAAATTACGCTATATTTTTTATATTTTTAGTTATTAAGCATGGTTATATGTGCATACTAATTTCTAAATTAGAATACATATTTCTGCATTTTTAATTTATCAAAGTTATCATTCGAAAAAGGATTACCTTTGTAATTTCTTATAAATTAACCACAAACGAAATTTTTCTTGATTTGAAATTACAAAGAATTATTTCTTTTCTTTTATTGAGATAGATAGTACCTACGAAAAAGAATCCTACACGTTGCTTTCCTTTTTTTAGTACATCCTTTGATAATTCAAACAACGTGCTTTTATACATATTTTGGAATATGATAATTTATGGAAATTATACAAAAACCGCTCCAAATAAATTAAAACATAGAAATTTACAATCCAAGTCATCTAGGAAAACCTTATTTACAACCAATATAGATCTGGAATATCTTTCAACTTTACAAATTTCTACAAATAAAGGTTTGAGACCGATTTCAAAATTTTAAATCAGGTTGTAAATACTATTCCTATTTTATTCATATCCTAAAACTTTTACCATGCCTTACCCAAGTAGCGATCCTTATCTACTCCATAAAAATTGGGTTTTCACTATTCTTTATAACATAAAAAAATTAATAAATTGTTTCCATACAAATAAATTTATTACATTAAATTAGAAATCAGCAATTATTACCCCATATCATGACCTATACTTATGAAAATTTCATTGACTACCAATTTAAGGGTATATTATTATTATTATTTTTCCAAATTTAACTCTTTTTAAATTCATTACAAGTTTATAACTTCAATATTATTCTGAAATAACAAATTTTCCTCTATTGGTCATTTATTATTTCAAAATTATTTCACATGCATGACAAATTTCTAATTTCAGGTTGTTATATTATTCTAAAGATACACATCAACATCTATTGTTTTATTACTCAGAATGTACTGTCACTTAATCAAATACTTATTATAACTCTGTTTTAAAACTCCAATAATCTTTCGCAATCCTTTTCTTATCAATCCCAATTTATTTATCTTTTATTACAATTTTAAATTCAATAATATTATTATTCAAACAAGTTCTAAATACAAAAAAATGTATATGTAAAATTCTCATCTTCACATAAATGTTTTTCCTTATATACAAAATTATCCCAGCTCATTTATTAATTATCATTTAATTCCATTCAATTGTCAAAAACACCTTCTATAACTTTAAATGATAGAGAAATGGAGTAGACAAGATAGCTTCTATATTATTTATTTCATATCCCAATTACTTCTCTCCCGTATTATTTATTACTGGATTAAAGTTCCTGTAACGACCCGTAAATTTAACCGGTTTTAATAACGTAATTAGTTGAAATTTTGTGAAATTTTAAACGATAAAATTTTGAAATATAAATTGATATTTGGAATGCGTTTAGTTAAACAAAGCAACTGGTAAATTCTCGTCCAAAAATATGAAAGTTTATTTCGCGCGTAGATTTACTTTCAATTTAATCAGTTAAAAAGCGATAAAAATAAAATGTTTCCGAAACCTAAATATTTTTACATAGAAAAATTCTAAACCATCTTCTGAGCAAGATTTCAATTTATCGTTTTTCCAAATTCGGACATCTTTGGCTTCGTCGATCTTATTTTTCAGCGTTTTTCTTGCACTTTCCGCTAGTAGAACATTCGAATTTTTATAATTCAATCATACCACAGATATCTGTATACTGTTTTGATCGTCTCATCGTGCTGATCTCTATGGTATATTCAATTTTGTGTTTTGAAGTCCGATACGCAGCAGAGTCCGTGAAAAACGATTTCGTATCGGTACATGTATTCGTGTCCTTTCGGTTCTAAGTCCTTTCGTTTCCTTCGGTTCTTGTGTCTATTCATTTCTCAAAAGGTGAAAGCTGTCAGCCCGCAGCAATTATTACTTTCTGAATTCAACTCTTACTCTTTGATATTCACGTCGTTCAAAATTGTATGTGATGTGAAGAGACACGTCCTTTCCGGTTGCAAGCTGTCATGCATTTATTGTATGAAACTATTACATTACTTTTGCTTACTGAAATTCATTTCTTCTTACTTCACCTACCATCTCCTCCACTCCTCTTTGTATTATTTCAGTTTTTTTTTGATGAAAACTTAAATATATGCTTGCCTTCGTCTGCTCATCCGTGCTTGCTTTAGCAGGAACATCTTTTATGGCTGCTAGCCATTTTCACCATGCCTCCCACTGCTCCCCTCCTCCTCACGCACTTCCTCTCGGCCAAAACCCAAACCCACTCCACACAACACCACGCAAGACAAGCAGCCCCGACCTCTGCCCTCACGCACCTCTCCCCCTCCTCCTCCAGCTTCACCGACCGAGTAGCTCCACAACCCGACACCACTGACGTTCCTTCTTTCACCTCGCTTTCGGTCATTAGAGCAGCAGGCATCACCTCTTTCTCCGCCTTCGCCCAGACCTGCCGCCTACCACTCCACTGCCTTCACCGCCTATGCCACTGTAACCACCGCACCCTTACTTTCCTATTTTCTCCACCTTGCCTCGGCAGTTGCGCCGCCTCCACCTTAGCCTGCTTTGCCGAGACACCAAACTCGCGTGACTACCCTTCCCTCCTCTCTCTCTCTCACGCACGCATTTCCTTCCGTGCTCCGACCGATCGTAGCAGCTTCATGTATGTTTAATTTTTTTTTATGAGTTATATATTCCGTGTTTATAAGATTATATATATAAATCTATTTGTTATATATGCATGCAAGTTTAGATAAGTTTACATTTATGTGTAATGTGCAGTAGTAAATCATATGTACTTATTTAGTAAAGCATGTTGTTAACATCCTGATATGTTTATATTTATATATTATGATGTATTTACATTTTATTAATACTTTGGAAAGTATACAAATTATGTGTTTCATAACAGAGACGAGACTATTAAGTTTTATATATAAACAAGGTTATAAGATATTGTTTGAAAACTGCCACTGTACCTACTTTATGAAACTATATTTATGAAGATATTTTATAACTTGATTTGCTCTATATTCCTAATTCCATTTTACGTGTGTTTGGGGAAAATTGATGTAAATCGGTTTTTTAAACTATAAGATATAGATGTAGTTATATATATATATATATATATATATATATATATATATATATTACACTGCTGCAAACACGACCTGAGTTCATGTTTGACGCATCGTATCTCTTCTGTCTTACGTCGGAATGGGTTGATTTTATTTTTAAAAAGAAGTTAGAGTTACCTAGTTTATGCCTGTCAAATTTCAGCCAAATCCGACATCGTTTGATTAGTGGTCGAGGATCTGAAAGTTAGACCCAGACAGCTATTCTTTTGTACTTAGAATTATTTTACACTGCTGCAAACACGACCTGAGTTCATGTTTGACGCATCGTATCTCTTCTGTCTTACGTCGGAATGGGTTTATGCTATTTTCAAAAAAGAGTCGAAGTTAGCTAGTTTATGCCTGTCAAATTTCAGTAAAATCCGACATCGTTTGATTAGTGGTCGAGGATCTGGAAGTTAGACCCAAACAGCTATTCTTTTGTACTTAGAATTATTTTACACTGCTGCAAACATGGCCTGAGTCTATGTTCGTGACATCGTAACTTTTCTCGTCTCTTGTCCAAAACAAATGAATCTTTTGCAGTTTGAAATACAAGTTTTGATCTTTATTCATACCAAATTTCAGACCATTTCGATCTCGGTAGCACATAGAATTATATTGTTAAACTTTGATGCATGACATGTTTTATTTGTTGCTATGTTGAATGTTGTGATTTGATTTCATCGATTTCTGTTATCAGCTTTGATCGTTGTATTCGTGCCGATTTGTTTTGCTTGGATTCGTAACTCAATCTCTGTGTCCGTATCAGTGTGCGTATCCGTGTCATCTTCTCGTGCATCTCTAGCCTCGAAAGGTGAGCAATCACTCACGATTAACGTTCTTTTATTTATTAAATTTGATTTCAATTGAAACGACAATTGAAATATGCTGCTGTTAGTTATTTATATTGCTATACCTATGCCATCATCTGTATCTGTTCACCTGTGACACCTGACATCATTATCTGTTATTTATATTGATATATATATATATATATGCCATCATCTGTATCTGTTCACCTATGACATCTGACACCCTTATCTGTTATTTATACTGATGATATATGCCTGTTACCGTTGTTATATTATTATCATATCTGTTATCACTCTGCAAGTTCCCTGTTAGTATAGTATCACTATGGGTTGAAATGATACATACCCGAACGGACTTTAGAATAGGAGAAAATCGTTATGGGTTGAAATGATAAACCCAAGCGATTTTCAAATTAAATTGAATTTGGGATTTCGGGTTGAAAAGATATATACCCGAATATATTTTAAATTGCGGATTGAAATGATAAATATCCGTATCACTTGACCATAGGATAGAAAATTATATACAGACACCGTTGGTCTATATATAAATGTTTTGAAAAACATTTCTACGGATTTGAAAGAAATATATGGTTTTAATAAATAATGATTTTAAAAATTTATTAAAGTTGATTTAATAAAGTTGATTTGAATCAATATGAAATATGTTTAAGTATTTATTTATCTATATTTTCAAATATAGAGTTTATAATGATTTGAAATTGATTTGAAATTATATTTGTTTAAAAATTATACTTAAATTAAGTTTGGTTTGAAATCTATTAAATTTGAAATTCTAAAGATATGTTTTAACTTGAATTTGATTAAAAGTGACTTTAATGAATATTTCAAATGATATAAATTTAAATGAGATATTTTGTTGATTTGAATTTGTGAATTGAAGTTGTATTAGATGCTATTGAAATGTTAAATATTTAAAGCTTTGAAATATATTGAAATTGAAATGGCTTATTTTATGGTTTGAATATGTATTTGAAATCGATAGATTGAAATGGTTATTTAGAAACTAAATTAAATTGAAATTGATGATTTGAGATTTAATTAAATTTTAATTTTGGAATTCGAGTTTATGTAAACTGATTTGTGAATATCTAAACTGTTTAAGAGGAAAGTGCTAGGATTTCAAAGTGTTATGAATTTCAAGTTTTGATTTCCAAAGTGTTATGATTTTAAAAGACTTATGATTTCAAAAGCAATATAACTTTAGAAAGTAATATGATTTTGAAAATGGATTTATTTGAAGGAAAAGTGATATCGTATTTATATGGTTTTGAAATGGCAATGATATGTCGGTTTTGAAATATAACTATTTTGAAAGTTTATTAAATGACCATCGGTGAAATAATACGTAGTTATTAAAGAGACCGGGATCGGATATGGACATATTCTCTGTCGATACCGAAAACCACTTTAATAACTATTATACGCGGAGTGTTGATCCAGAATGAAGTGGATGGTTTGGTGAACGCGTTGACTGAAGAAAGAGAACGATTTTGGATGACCCCTGACATGACTAAAACAGGAGCCGCGCCGGGCCATTGAGGTTCGCCACCTCTAGCGGACACACTTCTTCGTTACCATATCTATTACTTTTGTGATTCGATTTGGGTGCACCCCTCGATTATGGGAGTGTTGTTTCGCGGTGTTGGGGTAGTAGCTGCTATGCCCAACATCAGTCCAGATCACGCAACTACTAGTATCCTAGTTGGTATCGCCTCATGTACCTTGTCATACTGATTATCCTATTCGCGACCACTACGATTTCGATTTGTACCTTTAGTATATGGATTGCCCTCTGGTGACTTCCGGTTTTGGGGAAAATACGGTCTTGTATATGCTCTTGGGAATAAAAATGTGTTAAGGGTGGAATGGGCCATGACTTAACGCTATTTTGATATCGTACTTTACCGATTAGACATTATCTACTTAGCGTATTCTACTGTATATATATAGATAGTTTAATGGATCCTTAGAGGATGGTTATCCCAAACATCCTTTGAGTCACTTGTATTTCAGTCGTTATTTCACTTGAGTTGGATTTATTGATATAAGAATGTTAATCCTGACTCGAGTGTTTTTGTGTTTTCTTTACGCTCGGGTCAGACCGAGTATACCAGTATTCGAGACTCACCTCTGGAGTTGGAGCTTCGCTTGGAGATCCAGCTATCTATCCAGCTTTCAGATATTCAGTTGATTCTAGTGCTGTATTCTGATATTGTATTTGACTATTGTATTCGAGACTTCTGTCGTATCTTGTTTAACTCTGTTATATATATAGTAGCTTCATGAACTACTATTCTTTTGTTTCCGCTGCATTATTGTTATATTACTCTGTGTCTGTGATCTGTGATTATTTTATTTACTGTATATGTTGAGTTTTGCCAATTTAAACTAACAATCTATTGTTTTGAATTATTCAAGTCCGACATGTGTGGATTTATTGTCGATTTGAATGGTCCAAAATAGCGGGTTGTTACAGTTGGTATCATAGCTTTGGTAGCTCTAGGAAAAACTTAGCATATAGGGTAAATGTATTTACAGAATCACTCTCATTCGAGTTTCAATCTCTTCCTTTGACTCAATTCCTTTAAATTTTGGAACGTTCCCCTCGGTTCCGAAATTCATTCGTGTCCTCCACTATTCGTCTTCTTTTAATCATGGAGCACCCCATAACTCCATTCTGAATGTTATCTATAATAGATCGGCGGTCTCGCCAATCTTAGAATGATTCGTAAAGGAGTAAACTCCTTTATAATAGGCATCGATTTACCGGAGATTTCTGTATCCTCGGTTTACGATGCTATCTATTACCTGCTATACCTGAATTCTATCTCTTGAGAGCGAGTGTTGGTTTACCTCGGAATTCAGCATCGATCTTATTCTTGAAGTTACGGACGACCCGGTTAAGGTTGCCCGTGAATTAAATAAACTTATCCATCTCCCGATTGTGGCAATTGAATTATCTTATCTTCCGTTTCAAACTTATTTTCGAATCCAAATTCTCTTTGATTTGAGTCAACAAAAATTTGAATCCCTATCCTTATTTTGAAAATTCATTCCTGTATCGTCGAGCAAAGAAATGTATTTGTAAACTAATATATAAATGTTTTAATATATACTGTGTTGTTTGAGTTGTTGATGTTGATTTGGGTTTCCGATCGATTCGTCTGATCAACGTTATCGATAAGATTTCCAAAACACTTGAACAGAGCAAATTGACACCATAGTATTTTCAAAATTTGGTAAATAAAATAATCTTGTATGATTATATTTTTTTATAAGTACACATTTTCTGAAAGTGAATTGTTAACTAAATTGGTTGTCAGAAAGGTAATATTTGATTTCACTATTTGTTTTGTAAATCATTGACTATTCCAACATAAAAATAAATGAAATTATAAAAGTTGGTTTATAGATTTATTTAGAAATTTAAATGAAATTAAAGTAAGAATTTGAGAATTTAGATTCCTAAAATTTCAAGCTTTGGTTTTTAAATTTTTAAAATGTATATTATTGAACGTATTTTCAAATAGAAACCGTTTTCAAAGAATTTAAATATTGAAATCAGTACTCTTCTCTTTGTCGCTGGAAAATAATTTCGGTGATGGCGGCCGCATCATCGACATTCATTTTCGAGTTTCGAAGTGGAGAAACCATTATGTAGCTTTGCTACGGTTTTGTTTGGGAAATGTTTTAAAATTTGAATTTCTTAAGTATGACTTGATTATATATATATATATATATATATATATATATATGGGAATATTATTTTAAATTTAATTTGATTTAATATATATAGTATATACATAATTATCTCTAAAGGGTTTGAAGTTAAACGGAAATTTAATTCTTAAAATTATGTTAAAGGATGTTTTCAATTGTAAATAAAGCTAAATTTTGGATAAATATTTAAGCTTGAAATAATTGGATTTGAAAATATTATTTGTATAGTACTAAATTGCATTTCAATATAACTTACCTAAATTATTCAAAAGTAAAAAATGTAATTGGATAATATACAATATAAAATTTGAGTGTTTATAATAAATGTTTTACACTTAGATAAAAAAAATATATATGCTAATAAGTGGATAGAATAATAAGTTAACTAAATGAGATGAATATGATAAATTTGTTCTGAAAGAATTAACAAATTGAAATTTGATCAACTTATGAAAATACCTTGAATTTAAAGGCAATTAGTAAATATAAATTAATTTAAATCGAAACTTTTATGGTTTAAATTTATTTATATGGGTTAAATATATGTGATTAGATATATTAAGTAGAATAAATTTAACAAAAATTTGGAGTAAAGAAGAATTTAAACTGCTGAAAAAAAAAATATGATTATAATAAAAGACTATTCAAATTTATGGTTTTAGAAATTGTAAATTTAAGATAACTGGATAATAAGATAATGAATTTAGAAATAGTTGAGATTGGTTTTAGTGAAATCAAATGGATTAAATCAATTATTGAATATCAATTAATTTAAATTTGAATTTATATGGTTTAAATTAATTGTTATTTTGTATTTCAAATCTGTTTTCTTTCTGGTTGTTTCTATTCTCCTACCTCGTTCCTTTTCGGGGACGAAAAGTTTTGAGTGGGGGAGAATGTAACGACCCGTAAATTTAACCGGTTTTAATAACATAATTAGTTGAAATTTTGTGAAATTTTAAACGATAAAATTTTGAAATATAAATTGATATTTGGAATGCGTTTAGTTAAACAAAGCAACTGGTAAATTCTCGTCCAAAAATATGAAAGTTTATTTCGCGCGTAGATTTACTTTCAATTTAATCAGTTAAAAAGCGATAAAAATAAAATGTTTCCGAAACCTAAATATTTTTACATAGAAAAATTCTAAACCATCTTCTGAGCAAGATTTCAGTTTATCATTTTTCCAAATTCGGACATCTTTGGCTTCGTCGATCTTATTTTTCAGCGTTTTTCTTGCACTTTCCGCTAGTAGAACATTCGAATTTTTATAATTCAATCATACCACAGATATCTGTATACTGTTTTGATCGTCTCATCGTGCTGATCTCTATGGTATATTCAATTTTGTGTTTTGAAGTCCGATACGCAGCAGAGTCCGTGAAAAACGATTTCGTATCGGTACACGTATTCGTGTCCTTTCGGTTCTAAGTCCTTTCGTTTCCTTCGGTTCTTGTGTCTATTCATTTCTCAAAAGGTGAAAGCTGTCAGCCCGCAGCAATTATTACTTTCTGAATTCAACTCTTACTCTTTGATATTCACGTCGTTCAAAATTGTATGTGATGTGAAGAGACACGTCCTTTCCGGTTGCAAGCTGTCATGCATTTATTGTATGAAACTGTTACATTACTTTTGCTTACTGAAATTCATTTCTTCTTACTTCACCTACCATCTCCTCCACTCCTCTTTGTATCATTTCAGTTTTTTTTTTGATGAAAACTTAAATATATGCTTGCCTTCGTCTGCTCATCCATGCTTGCTTTAGCATGAACATCTTTTATGGCTGCTAGCCATTTTCACCATGCCTCCCACTGCTCCCCTCCTCCTCACGCCCTTCCTCTCGGCCAAAACCCAAACCCACTCCACACAACACCACGCAAGACAAGCAACCCCGACCTCTGCCCTCACGCACCTCTCCCCCTCCTCCTCCAGCTTCACCGACCGAGTAGCTCCACAACCCGACACCACTGACGTTCCTTCTTTCACCTCGCTTTCGGTCATTAGAGCAGCAGGCATCACCTCTTTCTCCGCCTTCGCCCAGACCTGCCGCCTACCACTCCACTGCCTTCACCGCCTATGCCACTGGAACCACCGCACCCTTACTTTCCTATTTTCTCCACCTTGCCTCGGCAGTTGCGCCGCCTCCGCCTTAGCCTGCTTTGCCGAGACACCAAACTCGCGTGACTACCCTTCCCTCCTCTCTCTCTCTCACGCACGCATTTCCTTCCGTGCTCCGACCGATCATAGCAGCTTCATGTATGTTTAATTTTTTTTTATGAGTTATATATTCCGTGTTTATAAGATTATATATATAAATCTATTTGTTATATATGCATGCAAGTTTAGATAAGTTTACATTTATGTGTAATGTGCCGTAGTAAATCATATGTACTTATTTAGTAAAGCATGTTGTTAACATCCTGATATGTTTATATTTATATATTATGATGTATTTACATTTTATTAATACTTTGGAAAGTATAAAAATTATGTGTTTCATAACAGAGACGAGACTATTAAGTTTTATATATAAACAAGGTTATAAGATATTGTTTGAAAACTGCCACTGTACCTACTTTATGAAACTATATTTATGAAGATATTTTATAACTTGATTTGCTCTATATTCCTAATTCCATTTTACGTGTGTTTGGGGAAAATTGATGTAAATCGGTTTTTTAAACTATAAGATATAGATGTAGTTATATATATATATATATATATATATATATATATATATATATATATATATATATTTTACACTGCTGCAAACACGACCTGAGTTCATGTTTGACGCATCGTATCTCTTCTGTCTTACGTCGGAATGGGTTGATTTTATTTTTAAAAAGAAGTTAAAGTTACCTAGTTTATGCCTGTCAAATTTCAGCCAAATCCGACATCGTTTGATTAGTGGTCGAGGATCTGGAAGTTAGACCCAAACAGCTATTCTTTTGTACTTAGAATTATTTTACACTGCTGCAAACACGACCTGAGTTCATGTTTGACGCATCGTATCTCTTCTGTCTTACGTCGGAATGGGTTTATGCTATTTTCAAAAAAGAGTCGAAGTTAGCTAGTTTATGCCTGTCAAATTTCAGTAAAATCCGACATCGTTTGATTAGTGGTCGAGGATCTGGAAGTTAGACCCAGACAGCTATTCTTTTGTACTTAGAATTATTTTACACTGCTGCAAACATGGCCTGAGTCTATGTTCGTGACATCGTAACTTTTCTCGTCTCTTGTCCAAAACAAATGAATCTTTTGCAGTTTGAAATACAAGTTTTGATCTTTATTCATACCAAATTTCAGACCATTTCGATCTCGGTAGCACATAGAATTATATTGTTAAACTTTGATGCATGACATGTTTTATTTGTTGCTATGTTGAATGTTGTGATTTGATTTCATCGATTTCTGTTATCAGCTTTGATCGTTGTATTCGTGCCGATTTGATTTGCTTGGATTCGTAACTCAATCTCTGTGTCCGTATCAGTGTGCGTATCCGTGTCATCTTCTCGTGCATCTCTAGCCTCGAAAGGTGAGCAATCACTCACGATTAACGTTCTTTTATTTATTAAATTTGATTTCAATTGAAACGACAATTGAAATATGCTGCTGTTAGTTATTTATATTGCTATACCTATGCCATCATCTGTATCTGTTCACCTGTGACACCTGACATCATTATCTGTTATTTATATTGATATATATATATATGCCATCATCTGTATCTGTTCACCTATGACATCTGACACCCTTATCTGTTATTTATACTGATGATATATGCCTGTTACCGTTGTTATATTATTATCATATCTGTTATCACTCTGCAAGTTCCCTGTTAGTATAGTATCACTATGGGTTGAAATGATACATACCCGAACGGACTTTAGAATAGGAGAAAATCGTTATGGGTTGAAATGATAAACCCAAGCGATTTTCAAATTAAATTGAATTTGGGATTTCGGGTTGAAAAGATATATACCCGAATATATTTTAAATTGCGGATTGAAATGATAAATATCCGTATCACTTGACCATAGGATAGAAAATTATATACAGACACCGTTGGTCTATATATAAATGTTTTGAAAAACATTTCTACGGATTTGAAAGAAATATATGACTTTAATAAATAATGATTTTAAAAATTTATTAAAGTTGATTTAATAAAGTTGATTTGAATCAATATGAAATATGTTTAAGTATTTATTTATCTATATTTTCAAATATAGAGTTTATAATGATTTGAAATTGATTTGAAATTATATTTGTTTAACAATTATACTTAAATTAAGTTTGATTTGAAATCTATTAAATTTGAAATTCTAAAGATATGTTTTAACTTGAATTTGATTAAAAATGACTTTAATGAATATTTCAAATGATATAAATTTAAATGAGATATTTTGTTGATTTGAATTTGTGAATTGAAGTTGTATTAGATGCTATTGAAATGTTAAATATTTAAAGCTTTGAAATATATTGAAATTGAAATGGCTTATTTTATGGTTTGAATATGTATTTGAAATCGATAGATTGAAATGGTTATTTAGAAACTAAATTAAATTGAAATTGATGATTTGAGATTTAATTAAATTTTAATTTTGGAATTCGAGTTTATGTAAATTGATTTGTGAATATCTAAACTGTTTAAGAGGAAAGTGCTAGGATTTCAAAGTGTTATGAATTTCAAGTTTTGATTTCCAAAGTGTTATGATTTTAAAAGACTTATGATTTCGAAAGCAATATAACTTTAGAAAGTAATATGATTTTGAAAATGGATTTATTTGAAGGAAAAGTGATATCGTATTTATATGGTTTTGAAATGGCAATGATATGTCAGTTTTGAAATATAACTATTTTGAAAGTTTATTAAATGACCATCGGTGAAATAATACGTAGTTATTAAAGAGACCGGGATCGGATATGGACATATTCTCTGTCGATACCGAAAACCACTTTAATAACTATTATACGCGGAGTGTTGATCCAGAATGAAGTGGATGGTTTGGTGAACGCATTGACTGAAGAAAGAGAACGATTTTGGATGACCCCTGACATGACTAAAACAGGAGCCGCGCCGGGCCATTGAGGTTCGCCACCTCTAGCGGACACACTTCTTCGTTACCATATCTATTACTTTTGTGATTCGATTTGGGTGCACCCCTCGATTATGGGAGTGTTGTTTCGCGGTGTTGGGGTAGTAGCTGCTATGCCCAACGTCAGTCCGGATCACGCAACTACTAGTATCCTAGTTGGTATCGCCTCATGTACCTTGTCATACTGATTATCCTATTCGCGACCACTACGATTTCGATTTGTACCTTTAGTATATGGATTGCCCTCTGGTGACTTCCGATTTTGGGGAAACTACGGTCTTGTATATGCTCTTGGGAATAAAAATGTGTTAAGGGTGGAATGGGCCATGACTTAACGCTATTTTGATATCGTACTTTACCGATTAGACATTATCTACTTAGCGTATTCTACTGTATATATATAGATAGTTTAATGGATCCTTAGAGGATGGTTATCCCAAACATCCTTTGAGTCACTTGTATTTCAGTCGTTATTTCACTTGAGTTGGATTTATTGATATAAGAATGTTAATCCTGACTCGAGTGTTTTTGTATTTTCTTTACGCTCGGGTCAGACCGAGTATACCAGTATTCGAGACTCACCTCTGGAGTTGGAGCTTCGCTTGGAGATCCAGCTATCTATCCAGCTTTCAGATATTCAGTTGATTCTAGTGCTGTATTCTGATATTGTATTTGACTATTGTATTCGAGACTTCTGTCGTATCTTGTTTAACTCTGTTATATATATAGTAGCTTCATGAACTACTATTCTTTTGTTTCCGCTGCATTATTGTTATATTACTCTGTGTCTGTGATGTGTGATTATTTTATTTACTGTATATGTTGAGTTTTGCCAATTTAAATTAACAATCTATTGTTTTGAATTATTCAAGTCCGACATGTGTGGATTTATTGTCGATTTGAATGGTCCAAAATAGCGGGTTGTTACAGTTTCCAATGTTATTACTATCTAAATTTCAGCTGTTATTCTCCGTATTTTCTTATATGGGAATGTTCCCCCTTCCTACCTTATTGGACATCCTTACCCTTCTATTTTCCTATTTCAATCAAGTGTCATTTCCATTTATATACCATTTAAAAAGTATTTTAAAGAAAATAACTTCCAAATTTATAAGGTAAGAAAAATCATTAAGTCCAACACATGCCCTATCTTACATTTATTTTAAAAAACGAAAAATCCAAAAATTGAAAACTTTTTAACGCAACAAAATTTTAAATCGATAATATCAAAAATGAAAAATCCTTTTTACCAAAAACTTTAGACTCGGCAAGTTTCCAAATTATGAATTTCCAAATCTCCTTGATTTTTTTTCAAAACAACGATTTACCTATTCAAACATTTCAAGGAATTTTCCAAAAATATTTTATCAAAATCTTTCTCACAGGGTTGGGTTTAGAAATTGACTTAATGTCTCCTTCTTTTGAAATTTCCTACTCAACCTTTCTAGTTACCTCATTGTAGTGATTAATGTATACCTTCTTATGGAAATTCGATCCATTCATTCATTACATCTTTCTTCCATATGTTTACAAATATCTTGCCTTATAGTAATTAATTACTACCTAACATGTTTATTTGCTATCTCTATAAATGTAACCATGTCCGTAATAAATAATTATTATCCTAATCGGACATTTCTAAAGACATTTATTTAGTCAAACTAATTATTATCCATTATTCCTTCTAACTCTCCATAATTACCCTATTAACCTCTTTAATTAGTTCATTTATATCCTTATTAAATTCTTGTAACTCCCTATTTATTCCACATTTATTGCCTTGGAGTTACAATTTCTATCCCTATTTCTTATTACGCTTATAGAGTCCATAATTCTAAGGAAGTATAGTTCCAACAAGAAGTCAAGTACCATTCAGCTTTTATATGTTGTGGTCATGCTCTTCTTAGCCCACTCCTTCAATACGACCTCCGTCCCATGGGTAATCGGGATAGGAGTATAAATTTAACCCTATATATTTTTCCAACTCATAATCACCTCATCCATCCTATCAGAATATGGTGGCAGCTACTTTTATACTCGGAATTTATAGAGTTAGGCGTATGCTCAAATTAAGTATCCATATATTTATAGATATAATAGGGTTTTTGAGAAACACTTTCAAATATAACAAGTATGCCTCTTATACGTACAACTATCCCCGTTGATCGAGTAACCTAAGCTTTGATACTAAATGTGACAACCCACCCTGAAATGGCCTGAATTCCAACCCAAAAAAGGCCCATCGAAACATAGAGCCATCCCGAAGCTGGCAGTTGGTTGGTAAAAAGAACAATACAAAGCTATTTATCTATGTGTTCAGAATCTCACAAGGGAAGCATAAAATATAATAATAATAATAACAGTACCCATTTTATTCAAACTTCAAAATGTCATTGAGGACCATAACAAAATATCCATAATTACCGTTACATATACGTGGTACAATATTCCAAAATTACATCATTTTTATTTCATGGGTACATCAGAAACTATGAAAATAACAAGTAAATAAATAGACTATCTCCACAAGTCTCATCAACGTCTCCACCTTCATCATCACCCTTCTTAACCTATGTTTTAATGAGAAGGGAGTCAAAACAACATATGTATGGTGAATAAAAATTTTGAGCCCTACTATATAAGTATTTTGAGCAGTATAATTTAAATAAGAGTATGTCTTATGTATTCTAACTACATCATGAGTCTTTTCAAATACAAGCCCAAAGGCTTTTCTCAAACATAAATAAAATTGTTTTCTAAATATAAGCCCAAAGCCAACTTGCTATCAATCTAGTAACCTATAACTATCGTCCATAATATCCTATCAATGTAAAATATAGTACTTAAGTCATTAATACCTTTTGATGGGAATTAGAAAACTCCAATGTTTTAATATCTTATTTAAGGTAGGTCCACATCATTTACTACCTATTCAAAAGAGGATTCCTCACTAGTAACTATCTAGCTGACATTGCACGGAATCTGTTTGGCCACTTAATACTTCCTATTAAAGCAGGTCCTTTCTCGAGATATCCTCTACCATGCCTAACACATAATCCTGATCATTTACTACTTCCTTCATAAAGAAGAGGTAGGATCCCGCACAACCAGTTAATACCTTCAAACTATGAAGCAGATCCTTTGTATTATGTCCCGTATCCCACGGTGACGTTTCACATTAGTCTGACTATTCGAAGGTACTGGTAGCCAGATTAGTTAGGCAGAGTTACCCTATAGAATTTGGGACTAACCTTGCTTCATTGTAGTTACTTATTATAGGCGATGTCTCACATCAACCCAAAGCTACACTACTGGTAGCCAGATTAGTTGGGCAGACTTTCATGTGCTTTTGACTGACCTTGCATCCATATAACTTTGTCATAATCTATATCTACATATATTATACACATCTCACTGTTTCTATAATTAAGACTTTATAAGAAATCTTTCTTTTTTCGCCTTTAACATTAATTACTTTCAAAGGGGTATTTAATAAAATTAATAACCTATTAAACTACTTCATTATGCATTATAATTATATGTTAATTATGCTTAGATATATATATATATACACATACACATATACACGCGCCTATCAATTTCTAAGCATGTGAAATTTGCCTCCTTAACTAGCATTTAAATATCAACTATTTCAATAATTATACAGGTCTCATTCCATATTATTAACAATGCCAAAATTCCAATATTCATATCCAAAAATTCTAATCAATAGACTTGTATACCATTAAAATTTAAACTCAACTTACTACATCAAAATAATGGAATATATTGATAAAAGAAACTTACAATTTCAATTTTACACTCTATTCAACTCCTTTTTCACACAAAAATAAGAAAGAGAATTCTATTAAATTCATGGAAATAAGCGGTGCAAACTACAAATAAAATCTGTACCTTACACACTATTCCTAAATCAAATCCTTTAATAAAATTCAAAGAAAAAGAAACGGATGTTGCATGGAAGGTAAAATTATCAAAACTGCAAATCTACACAATTCTCATTATCTTGACATAAAAAATTGAGATTTCAACCTAGTATTGACATTCGCATTAGAGAAGTATTGAGGGTTTATAATATGATTTTTTCGCAAACCAAAACCCCCCAAGGCATTTTCGAACCCAACTATACTAATCAACTACTAAAATAGAAAAGCTAAGATTTTTACTAAAATAGTTTCGCAAACCAAAACTCCCCAAGCTTTTCCTCCTTTGGATTTGACACACCTTTAACAATCTCTACCAAATCACCCTCTTTTTGATATATATATATATATAGCAAGGGATTTGTATATAATCATTAGATTCAGAAAATTGGAGAAGAATAGGTTGGGAAGATAAATGGAAAAAAATAGATATTTTAGATTTCTTAGTTGAAACCCTAATGGAGTTTTTCTGAATCTATAAAAAGATGAACCAACAGAGCTTCGCTAGAGTCCCAAAATATTTTGTGAATAAATGTGATGGGGCTAGGCTCCTATTAATAGTGGTTGAAATGCACTAGAATCATCAAATTTAAATCGATTTAATATTATATAATTCGGTACTTCATTATATGAAAACCCTAGCCGCCACTGTTCAAAACCGTTCGACCTCTACTTCTAGCAACCGACCGCCAGCGGTCGATCGGTCCAAAGGATGCAGTCGACCAGTATGTGCTATTTTGGGAAGATTTTGTGCCATTGTTTTTTTCTTCTAATTTATTTTATTCCTTAATTGTAATTTAATGTTAAGGTTTATTTTAATTTTACTTAAACCCAAAGTCTAAGTACTGTTAACTTTCAAATTTCAAATTTTAGGAATTATTTAGTGATTTGAATATGAATTCTATTTAAATTATTTAACTTCAATCGTCCATAACTTTTCCATTTAAAGTATGAAATCTAGTTAATGATTTGTGAATACACTTATACACCATTTTAGATAAGTATATGAATACGTTTTAAAGTATTAAAAGAGTACAAACGAATAGTAATGATTGAAAAATGAAGTTTTATTAGGTAAAAGACGATTTAGTAATAAAAAGGGTTTTAACTAATAAGAGGATTAATTAAATAATAAGGGGATTAGAAGTCACTTATGTGACTTAATCGAGCTCTATGTGGATTGATCATGCTTTGTATGTTTACTTGTTACGGAAAGTATTTAGTCATGTACTTAGCACTAAAAGCCAACTAAGTAGACTTGTCTATCTGTGAGAGTTGAGAATGAAGTGTCTAGGCAAGACTTTGATGCAACTAGTGCTTTAATTTACCTAGCTTCACTCTTGACCGAGATATAGTGTAAGTTGAAAATTTTGGAAATGTGATAAGTATACGAGACTTAGTTTCCAAATGTGATCATTTTCATTGTTATTCAAATTAGCCAAATTCTTCGAATTAGTTTTGAAAAGACCGGGATCATAGGTGTTTTACTTATCAAACATCACTTCAAAACTAGTATACATGTTCTATGTTTTGAAAATGGTTGTGAAGTGGAATGCTATAGAGTTATACTGTCTGTCCTAAGGTAAAGTCCAAGGAAGAGGTCAGCATTAGCATTCTTCGGAGGAATTATGTAGGAATCTATATAGAGATTCGTGATTTTTTCGAGATGTTGGAATCCATATGTGGTTCCGAGATCTATTGAGATGCTGGAATCCATGTATGGTTCTGAGATCTGTTCGAGTGGTGAAGGCTCGTGTGAGAGATACCGAACGTAACCTCGAGATCAAAAATGACAAAAAAGGAGTAGAAGCATAGTATGGGGTTTAGCTAACCCATGATAGGGTATATCAACTTCATATATATAGTATGTTTAACAATGTTGCATGTAGGAGTTAATGGTACTTGGGATCACGTGTTTTAGATGTGGACTAGCTATGTTTATCTTATGGTATATTTTATCTAGAGATATACATCGCTCGAAGGTAGTTTCTGACCCTTGTGCAGGAGATTGAATTTTGGCTTGATCGAAGGGATCTCTGTCGAAAATCCGTATGTGAACGTACCTTAGTGGTTTTAGATGTACTTCTAAAATTGTTGTGTCATGAGATGCAAGCGGCACAACTATTTTCTAATTTATATTCTTCACTCTAGACCTTATCTATTATATCATCTTATGAACTTATTAGATGGTAGTTCTTTTAAGGGGATGACAATTACGGCATTCCATGTGGTCTTAAAAGTATTATTATATGTTGACCATATATTTCTTGAGTCTCTCACACTAGACTTAGGTCTGCCACGCGGTTTTTTTCTTAAATTCCTCATATGCTCTTTCAAGCAGTTTGAGAAAGGTAAGTTTTAGTTGGATATTTTTGGAGCTCGAAGAGACGAACTGGATGTTTCACGTACCGTAGTATTCTTATTTCTGTTACATTACTATTATGTATGTTTCAGCATTTGTGAACAGGTTGGTATAATTATCCAGGCTAATGATAGTGTTTAGAATTGTAACTCTAAAATGACATGTATCTTAGACTGATAGTTTGTATTGTCTTTTAATATTATATGTTATCATTTCGTGGTGAGATTCTGATATTATGTTCTCTTGTTTCTTGTTCTGTTTCTTATTCTTTTTATCTTACCATAACAATGCACTTTTTTGGCACTTGAGTTCTTAACACATGAATATTACGGATGTATTAGTGTTAACATTCGAGGGTCAAAAAGGCAAGTCGTTATGTCTGGTATTGGAGCTAAAGGTTAAGCAAGAACCTTGGTTTTGGTTGGGTATTACTCATTAAGAGATAGGGTAATGGAATGCCTAGCATATTATACATATGAGAGCGTATTTGTCATAAATGTTACCATAAAGTTAATTCCAACTGCGAAAATTAAAAATCTTATATAAGGTAACTTATATAAGTATGTAATATTAAAGTATATTTCAATTATTGTAGGGATTAATGATGTTCATTTGTTACCCCTCGTTAATTAATTTAGTCATGCTGGCTAGTTTTTGAGCATTGTTATTTTTTGTAAAATGATTTGATATTTTCGACCAGTTTATGAGAATTATTACCATTTTTAGAATTATTAGCTTAATAACGCTCAACTAGTTTATGAGCATTGTTATCATGTGTTGATTGAATAATTATGCTCGGCCAGTTTGTGAGCATTAACTATTGGTTGTTAATTATTGATTTGTACTCGACCATTTTATGAGCAGGTTTATATTTTCACTGCATGGGTTGGGTAGACGGTATTTGTGAGGGCATTGAAATGAACACCTTGTGAATTGATTTTCATAGTTTGACTAAAAGACGTTCTATGATAATGTTGGGTTAAAAGCAATTTAAAAAAATGTTTATTGTGATCTAAAGGAAAGATAAGATATTTTTTAAATAAAACATTTGTGAAAAGATTTTATATAAGAAGGTGATTTTATATGAGTACGGTTTATAAAACATGGCTAATAAACAAGAAGGATTTAAACTAATATTTTGAGAACTTAAATCCCTGTGCCTTTGAAAATGTTTTTCAAGATTTTGGAAATAATAGTAATAGTATTATTTGAAATTAAATATTTGGGAAATAGGTTTATGAGATTGAGATCATGGTACTCGGTAATATTTACAAAGTAATTGATATCGCTCTGAAAATGATTTTGGGTTAAGTTCGAAAGACATGATTTGGATATACTGAACTCACTTCTGTCACTTGAAAATAATTCCGATGATGATTGCAACATCAACGTTCATTTTCGGATTTTGAAATGGGGAATGCTACAAGAGCAGTTTGCTATAAAGTTGTTTTTTGTGAAATGGATTTTTATTTAATCTCGAAAGAATGATTTGAGATACAAGATATATATATATATATATATATATATATTATTTCAAATGCTTTGAAATAAAAATCAATATATAGTTCTTAAGTTTTTCTTAAAGAAGTTGATATAAATATATAGTAGTTTAATAAAGATTTTGATGTAAGCTTTCTATATGGAAAATATTAGTATGAATGCTATGTTGGGAGCCAAAGTGGTAGTGGCATAGCCTAGAATAAATATTGGAACTTTTCATGCTTTTCTTTTTGGGTAAAGTGTTTAATAAATAATTAAAACTTTGTTAAGTTATTTTATAGACACATGTATCATATGCATTAGGACGGTATTGTATCTGCATCATGTTATATATGTTGTTTGGTAGTTTTCATTTGTTAAAATGAAATGGGATTTTCGGCAATTTTAGACGGTCGGAAACTTCCAAATCGTTATAGAACTGAAGCTATGTGTTTTTGTGAAATATACAAGTTGAGTTTTTGTAACTCTTGAATTGAGAAGGTAGTAAGTTAAAACAAGTTTCAAAATTGTTGAACTTACTTGTTAAGTAAAACAAATTTGATGTTTTGTATATACTCTTATAATGTAGTAGAGTATTATACGAGTAATAAAGTAAAGTAAGTTTTTATGAATGTTTTATAAATAAGGTTATAAAAAGTTTATAAACTTGAAGTTATGTTTATATGAAATGGTTCATAAATGATTTTAGTATTAATGAGACATACTATTTGGAAAATGAATGTGATTTAAAATGATATTGGTATAATTAGGAAATCAATAGGATAAATGTAACAACCCGAGATTTCGTACCAATTAATTATTGTCTCTAGACGATTAAATCTGGTTGTTAATTGCTGATGGAAGTTTTTGATCGGTAGAAATTCTTTTACAATTTTGATTAAAAGGGTATACGGGCTTTATAAATTCTAAATCTTGGCCCATACTTAATTTGTTGCCGTGATAAGTGATAACCCTTTCCCCTTTGTATCTGTTCATTTGAAAACCCTAAACCTAAATCAAACGTTCGAAAGAAAAATGGAGGCGGCTCGTTCGTGTTCGTTCCTCTTCGAAAAATTAGGGCTTCGCGATTTTTCGAATCATCGTCTCTCGAGACGATTTCAGCTGTGATTGGAGCTTCGAATCTTCAAACTCTCGACCGATCAAAGGTGAGTGAAAACTCACATCTAATTCACTCGACCCTGTTGGTTTTCGTTCGTTTTTGGTTAACTTCGATCTTTTGGTTTTGTTGTGAAAATTGGGTTTTGTCGACTTCGACTTCGTTCGATTTTATATGATGTTTAGTGGTTTCGACGTTGACCATTTTAAATTGATTGCCGAAGTATCGAGTTGTTTTTGTTGTTTCTTCGGCTTTAATTGATTTCGTGGTTGCTATGGTTTTGATGTTTTGAATTGCTTGTTGTTCCTTTCGAGTTCATGTCATCGCAATCAATATTATTTTAAATTGCACATTCGTGTTGCACTGTGCATATCCCTGCCTGGTTTTGTTTTCATGTGTATTTCTCGATGGCACTGGTTTTTGATGATCTCTTTGAACCGCCGTGACTTGGGCTTTGACAAAACTATAAATTTGGGAAATTGCTTGACAGTGGTGACTTCATATATGTGCATATATACCATTGTGGGTGTATGCATATATCGTGGAATCCACACTTGAGATTACATCTCTCTTGTAAGTTGTTGTAGTGCCACTGTCTCACTGTTTTGATTCCTGGTTCTTTCAATTGTTTTTATTTACTTCGAGTAATTTTGTTTGTCTTGACAATTTGATGTTGAGGCAGCTACTGTTTCAACCTTTTTAGTTACAATTGGGGTCTGTTATATTGGTTCTCAGGTGCACTGAGCTTGAGTTATTTTTTTTGTGGTCCTTACTTGCATATAGCCTGGTTGTCTCGAGCACATCTGTATATATGATGTTGTATCTGGACTTTTGTTTTATTTTGGGTTGGTTTACACTTTTATATTTAGTTGAGCTTATGCTTGACTTTGTGATTTCGAGCCTGTTGTTATTGTACTATGGGGTTGCTTGGTTATTGACTCCGAGATGTTTTTGTGTATTTATGATTTACCGTCTGGACTGTTTGATGGTTTCCTTGGTCATTTCAACATATTGCTCGTTGTTGTCTTGATAGTGTTACTGCTATCTTGATGTACTTGAACAACCTGAATCTTGAATGATTGTTATTGCTATGATACAGTCATCATGTAATCTATTTATGCATATGTATATAGTTGTACCTATTATTTGTTGGCTTGTGGCTTCCTATTACATAGCCCAGTTTTGCTTGCCTTCTTATCTTCACTATTTCTGTTGCATTGCTTCTGGACTTGATTCTTTTGTGACTTTGGTCACTGTCATTGCTTCGAGCTCTTATATATGTATATATGTAGTTTGAAGCAGTAGCTTTTTTAGGTTGTGTTCACCGGTCTCTCTGGTACACTTTGTTGTACCTGTTTGTAACTATATTTTCAATGGGGTATTCGATCTACTTGTGCACTGATCATCACTTTTGCACTTTGGTTTGATTTATGACTTTGTTGCTTCGACCTGTCTTGGTCCTTGAACATTTCCGAGTATTCCTTTTTACTGTGGCATTGGTTTTGGGCACAGTTGCCTTGAGCCTCTGTTGTGCACTTCATATTTGCACTGTTTCATTAGTGATGTACCATATATTCACTATATTCATGAACTTGTTTCATTAGTGATGTTCTGTACATTCACTATTCTCACTTGTTGTCGTTATTTGCATACGGCTGCTGCTTTGTTCTCTGGTTCTGGCTCCTGTAGTCTTGACTTTGAGTATTTATGTGTACGAGCACTTGTATCCGGTACATGTGCTATGGGCATTTAAGTTGTACTTCTTTTATTGTCGGGTCTGACCTTGTGTTCATTTATGACTTTCACTGAGCTCTTGTGTATCTCATGCGATAGTGGCGAGGCAGTACACGTGTGCGTGTACTGCAGCCCTATCAGATTTGACAGTTTTAGATTGATGTTTCGATTGTTGAATTGTTATGTTGGTTAAATTCAATATTTTGAAGTTGTATTAAATATTTGTGATTTACTGATTTGTTGTTTAACACTGTTTAGTGTTATATTTGCCGTTATCCGATTCTCTTATCGAGAAGTTGGATATACGAGATTTCTGTGACTGTCGCCTATTTGATATTTGATTATTATTGCTTCTGTGCATTTATAACTGAGTTTGAATTAGACTGACCCATGTATTATTTTCTTTTGAATTTAATACTCGGGTCAAACCCGAGTTATTTCAGGTTGTAGATTTACTGCTTTGAGTTGTTGTTGAGCTATGAAGACTTTTCACATCTTTTGAAGTGGTTTTCATCTTGTTGTAGTAGTCGGTGTGTCTCTTTAGGGTTGATATGTATTCATGTATATTAGTCGATAATGTACTTGTATATATAACTTCCAGAGTCGACAGTTGTAGTTGTATCATATGTATTGTGTCAACTTTATTGTAACTGACATCAGTTATTGTATATATGAGACTTTTTGTTATCTGTATTCCGCATTCTTTTGTATCTGTGTTATTATTATATATATTGTCCTAAACTATTATGAACCATCGTAGTTCGTTTTATACCGGTAATTGGGTATGTCGATGGGAGTAAATAAAGAACGATGAAAAATGAAAAATATATACCACTCCTATCGAGGTAACCAATACTAGTGTAAGGCCAACTACGGATGGCCGCTCCTATCCAGCCTTATTCTTCGTAATAACAGACAATATTTCTTTTAATACTCTTTGTTATTGTGAGCATAGAGGTGGGGCGTTACAGTTGGTATCAAAGCTTGGGGTTTATGGACATAATATAAAACATAACTTAGATGGAACATATGTTACAACTATTGGTCGATGTTTTATTCGTGCTTTGAGTCAAAACTAAAATTTTGAAATTTTGATGAAATTTTTAAATATCTTTATTTAAAAATAAAAGTGAAACTATGTTTTGTTGATTGATTAATTTGTGTTATGTTAATCAGAGTGCGCAGCGGAAACAGTGAAACTGTCTTCGCTGAGTACAACTGATAATCTTTTTGATTTAAAAATCAAAATATGAAATTGAAATAAATTTCATTTGCTTTTTACATAGCTGTGTTTATTTTGTTTCTTTGAGAATTTCAAATCCGAATTGAGGATTCGAAACGATTGCAGTTATGTGATCCTTGTTGAGATTTTTGCTGATTTTCTTTTATGCTAATCACATGTTGATTAGATTTTTGCTGTTTTAAATTATCTTCATTGAAGATAATAGAATGATTTCTTTGTTCATATTGTAGTGTGCGTGCAAATATGAATTGCACGATACTGCATTAATTTTACGTTGAACCAATGCTTGGTTATGAAACGTATTTTGTTGCCGTTATTTTTATAACGGGATTTTTACACCAATGCTATATTTTTGAAGCACGGTGTTTTGTGGCATTTTTGATGAATGAAAATTCACTAGTGTTACATTTTGATGTGAACTATTTTGATGAGATTTTGATGTTTAAAAATTACTGTCGCTTTGACTTCAGTAACCGTCAAATTTTAAAAGTGGATTTTCAAACGGTTATACCGCAATGCTGATTTGTGACCCGTTTTTACGGTATTTTGAGAAGTACAATTTCCTTATCGAAATTGTTACTGATTTGCTGTTTTAATCACGTGATTGGTGAAATCGTTTTAAAAGGAAAAATTGTTTTCTAAATTTTTAACAGTTTGCGCTTTCAAAAGAATGAGGAAGCGACTTAAACGTTTCAGCAAAATCGAGGACTATGACCCCTTTCTTTTACTGATTCGCTTAACTCTGGACTTGTCCAGTTGAGAACGTGAATTGTTATTTTTATGAAATAAATAAAATTGTTTTTAGAAATTTTACAGTTTGCGCTTTCAAAAGAATGAGGAAGCGATTTAAACGTTTCAGCAAAATCGAGGATTATGACCCCTTTCTTTTACTGATTCGCTTAATTCCGGACTTGTCCGTTTGAGAATGTAAAGTGTATTTTTACAAAATACACAATTTTGCACTTTCAAGGAAACGTTGAAGAGAATCAAACGATTTAGTAAAACACGTGGTATGGGACATGTGCATTTGCTATTTCGGTTAATTCCAGACTCGTTAATTGAAATATCTGCTGTTTTGATGATTTTGATGAATTTGCACTTTCAAGGAAACGATGAAGAGAATTAAACGATTTAGTAAAACTCGTGGTTATGGGACATGTGCGTTTGCTATTTTGGTTAATTCCGGACTCGTTAATTGAAATATTTGATGATTTCGTGTGCTTTCGAGCCACTATGATGGACCTTCGGGTCATATGTTGGACCTTCGGGTCATATGATGGACCTTCGGGTCAAATACCAGTACTAGACCTTCGGGTCACTCTACGGACCTTCGGGTCATTTGTTGGGCGCCAAAATTATGTTGAGTACTTGGTAGGCTTCGGCCATTTGTTGATGCACGTGCGGCGAACTAAAAACTCGCCATCTGATAGGATCGATCCAAGCTTTTATGTTGATTTTCTAGTCTTCTTAATTGATTTCTAGATATTTGTTGTTTCTAATTATCTACAGGTAATTAGATATCTGATGTTATGAGATTTAATTATCGTATCGGTAATTAAATATTTGTTGTGTCTGATTATCGCTTGTGATAATTAGATATTTGTTGATTTGCTTTCTAATTATCGTTTGAGATAATTAGGTATTTGTTGTTCCTGATTATCGCTTGTGATAATTAGATAATTGTTGATTTGAGATTTGATTATCATTTTTGATAATCGAATAATTGTTGATTTGAAATTTGATTATCGTTTTTGGATAATCGAATATTTGTTGAATTGAGATTTGATTATCATTTTTGATAATCGAATGTTTGTTGATTTGAGATTTGATTATCGTTTTTGATAATCGAATAATTGTTGATTTGAGATTTGATTATCGTTTTTGATAATCGGATGTTTGTTGATTTGAGATTTGATTATCGTTTTTGATAATCGAATAATTATTGATTTGAAATTTGATTATCGTTTTTGATAATCGAATATTTGTTGATTTGAAATTTGATTATCTTTTTTGATAATCGAATAATTGTTGATTTGAGATTTGATTATCGTTTTTGATAATCGAATGTTTGTTGATTTGAG
Source organism: Allium fistulosum (assembly GCA_030737815.1). Lineage (NCBI taxonomy): Eukaryota > Viridiplantae > Streptophyta > Magnoliopsida > Asparagales > Amaryllidaceae > Allium > Allium fistulosum. The sequence goes on from CM060905.1 coordinate 1,006,089,994, forward strand.
ATTTGATTATCGTTTTTGATAATCGAATATTTGTTGATTTGAAATTTGATTATCGTTTTTGATAATCGAATATTTGTTGATTTGAAATTTGAATATCGTTTTTGGATAATCGAATATTTGTTGAATTGAGATTTGATTATCGTTTTTGATAATCGAATATTTGTTGATTTGAGATTTGATTATCGTTTTTGATAATCGAATGTTTGTTGATTTGAAATTTGGTTATCGTTTTTGATAATCGAATATTTGTTGATTTGAAATTTGATTATCGTTTTTGATAATCGAATGTTTGTTGATTTGAAATTTGATTATCGTTTTTGATAATCGAATTTTGTTGATTTGAAATTTGATTATCGTTTTTGATAATCGAATATTTGTTGATTTGAAATTTGATTATCGTTTTTAATAAGTAGATATTAGATGATTTGATGTTTCCTGATTATCGTTGTGATAATTAGATATTGGTTGATTGCTGATTTTATTGAATTGCTATTTTCTATCTATCTTTGTTGATAGTTAGAGTTTACTGATTAAGGAATTTGTGTTTTCTAGTTAATTGTTGGATAACTAGATATTTGCAGTTTGCGATTTGTGATTGTGTTTCATAATTATCCTTGTCGATAATTAGATTTTGTTGTTTTCTAATTATCGTATCGATAATTAGATATTGCAGTTTTGAGATTTTCTGTATTTTAATTATCTAGTTGATAATTGAAGATTGCTGATAATTGTATTTATCCAGTTTTGCTGTTTTCTGGTTATCTATTGATAATTAGGCTTTGTTGAGAAATTGTGAATTTCTTTTATGAAATTAAAAGATTTCTTTGATGTTTGAATTCTCTACCTTTATTTTTCTAGCTTAACCAGTTTATGTTAGAAAATTTATTATTAATGACGACCTTAATTATGAAAATTGCGGGGATGCAATTTCTATAAGGAGGGGTGTCTGTAACAACCCGAGATTTTGTACCAATTAATTATTGTCTCTAGATGATTAAATATGGTTGTTAATTGCTGATGGAAGTTTTTGATCGGTAGAAATTCTTTTACAATGTTGATTAAAAGGGTATACGGGCTTTATAAATTCTAAATCTTGGCCCATACTTAATTTGGCTCCGTGATAAGTGATAACCCATTCCCCTTTGTATCTGTTCATTTGAAAACCATAAACCTATATCAAACGTTCGAAAGAAAAATGGAGGCGGCTCGTTCGTGTTCGTTCCTCTTCGACAAATTAGGGCTTTGCGATTTTTCGAATCATCGTCTCTCGAGATGATTTCACCTGCGATTGGAGCTTCGAATCTTCAAACTCTCGACCGATCAAAGGTGAGTGAAAACTCACATCTAATTCACTCGACCCTGTTGGTTTTCGTTCGTTTCTGGTTAACTTCGATCTTTTGGTTTTGTTGTGAAAATTGGGTTTTGTCGACTTTGACTTCGTTCGATTTTATATGATGTTTAGTGGTTTCGACGTTGACCATTTTAAATTGATTGCCGAAGTATCGAGTTGTTTTTGTTGTTTCTTCGGCTTTAAATGATTTCGTGGTTGCCATGGTTTTGATGTTTTGAATTGCTTGTTGTTCCTTTCGAGTTCATGTCATCACAGTGAATATTATTTTAAATTGCTCATTCGTGTTGCATTGTGCATATCACTGCCTGGTTTTGTTTTCATGTGTATTTCTCGATGGCACTGGTTTTTGATGATCTCTTTGAACTGCCGTGACTTGGGCTTTGACAAAACTGTAAATTTGGAAAATTTCTTGACAGTGGTAACTTCATATATGTGCATATATACCATTGTGGGTGTATGCATATATCGTGGAATCCACACTTGAGATTACATCTCTCTTGTAAGTTGTTGTAGTGCCACTGTCTCACTGTTTTGATTCCTGGTTATTTCAATTGTTTTTATTTACTTCGAGTAATTTTGTTTGTCTTGACAATTTGATGTTGAGGCTGCTGCTGTTTCAACCTTTTTAGTGTCAATTGGGGTCTGTTATATTGGTTCTATGGTGCACTGAGCTTGAGTTATTTTTTTTGTGGTCCTTACTTGCATATAGCCTGGTTGTCTCAAGCACATCTGTATATATGATGTTGTATCTGGACTTTTGTTTTATTTTGGGTTGGTTTACACTTTTATATTTAGTTGAGCTTATGCTTGACTTTGTGATTTCGAGCCTGCTGTTATTGTACTATGGGGTTGCTTGGTTATTGACTCCGAGATGTTTTTGTGTATTTATGATTTACCGTCTGGACTGTTTGATGGTTTCCTTGGTCATTTCAACATATTGCTCGTTGTTGTCTTGATAGTGTTACTGCTATCTTGATGTACTTGAACAACCTGAATCTTGAATGATTGTTATTGCTATGATACAGTCATCATGTAATCTAGTTATGCATATGTATATAGTTGTACCTATTATTTGTTGACTTGTGGCTTCCTGTTACATAGCCCAGTTTTGCTTGCCTTCTTATCTTCACTATTTCTGTTGCATTGCTTCTGGACTTGATTCTTTTATGACTTTGGTCACTGTCATTGCTTCGAGCTCTTATATATGTATATATGTAGTTTGAAGCAGTAGCTGTTTTGGGTTGTGTTCACCGGTCTCTCTGGTACACTTTGTTGTACCTGTTTGTAACTATATTTTCAATGGGGTATTCGATCTACTTGTGCACTGATCATCACTTTTGCACTTTGGTTTGATTTATGACTTTGTTGCTTCGACCTGTCTTGGTCCTTGAACATTTCCGAGTATTCCTTTTTACTGTGGCATTGGTTTTGGGCATAGTTTCCTTGAGCCTCTGTTGTGCACTTCATATTTGCACTGTTTCATTAGTGATGTACCATATATTCACTATATTCATGAACTTGTTTCATTAGTGATGTTCTGTACATTCACTATTCTCACTTGTTGTCGTTATTTGCATACGGCTGCTGCTTTGTTCTCTGGTTCTGGCTCCTGTAGTCTTGACTTTGAGTATTTATGTGTACGAGCACTTGTATCCGGTACATGTGCTATGTGCATTTAAGTTGTACTTCTTTTATTGTCGGGTCTGACCTTGTGTTCATTTGTGACTTTCACTGAGCTCTTGTGTATCTCATGCGATAGTGGCGAGGCAGTACATGTGTGCATGTACTGCAGCCCTATCAGATTTGACAGTTTTAGATTGATGTTTCGATTGTTGAATTGTTATGTTGGTTAAATTCAATATTTTGAAGTTGTATTAAATATTTGTGATTTACTGATTTGTTGTTTAACACTGTTTAGTGTTATATTTGCCGTTATCCGATTCTCTTATCGAGAAGTTGGATACACGAGATTTCTGTGACTGTCGCCTATTTGATATTTGATTATTATTGCTTCTGTGCATTTATAACTGAGTTTGAATTAGACTGACCCGTGTATTATTTTCTTTTGAATTTAATACTCGGGTCAGACCCGAGTTATTTCAGGTTGTAGATTTACTGCTTTGAGTTGCTGTTGAGCTATGAAGACTTTTCACATCTTTTGAAGTGGTTTTCATCTTGTTGTAGTAGTCAGTGTGTCTCTTTAGGGTTGATATGTATTCATGTATATTAATCGATAATGTACTTGTATATATAACTTCCAGAGTCGACAGTTGTAGTTGTATCATATGTATTGTGTCAACTGTATTGTAACTGACATCAGTTATTGTATATATGAGACTTTTTGTTATCTGTATTCCGCATTCTTTTGTATCTGTGTTATTATTATATATATTGTCCTAAACTATTATGAACCATCGTAGTTCGTTTTATACCGGTAATTGGGTATGTCGATGGGAGTAAATAAAGAACGATGAAAAATGAAAAATATATACCACTCCTATCGAGGTAACCAATACTAGTGTAAGGCCAACTACGGATGGCCGCTCCTATCCAGCCTTATTCTTCATAATAACAGACAGTATTTCTTTTAATACTCTTTGTTATTGTGAGCATAGAGGTGGGGCGTTACAATAAATATGTAAGTTGTATGTAGATCGTTTTATTTGCATGATTGTTCTTGATTTAGGATTCGAGTACATGATTTCGAGATGATTTACACCGGTTCAAGGGATTTTTCATTCGATTCTTGATGGTCAACACTTGATGTGGATTCTTGATATGATCCCAAAGTTTTCTATCATAGACTCATAGTACATAGCTATATAAGGAGAATGGAGGTTTCTAATCAAGGAAACTGATTGGAATCCACACTAGAGAGGTCATGTGATCTATACTTGTTTGGAAGTGAAATTTATGTGTGTAATATCCCCTATCTAGAGGCCTAAAGCTAAAAGCTATAGATGCTGCAATCATCCATGGTATTAACTCTCGGAGAGTAAATACGGCTATGTAATGGGATCCATAATATCAGAAGCATTTGAATATGAAACAAAACCATAGATTTCAAAAAACATCTTCTCACATTACATTTCCAAAACACATGTTCCACATTCAAATTACATAATCCCATAATCGTTTCCCAGGTTCAGATAAAATATAATTATTACATAAATACGCCAAGTGTGACATATGATGATGCTCCCTTGGTTGACCAGAGTACTATGTAGACATAGCTGTTTTAAATACAACACAGTGGAATAAAACAAAACAAAACAGCAACTCCTAAATAGTTATCCGTCATCCACCTGCTCGTCTCCGGAAGTTCGTCAACCTACTAAAACTTGTAAAACTTCAAACCTCAGCCTACTCAAATCAATTTTGAGCACTCGAGAGTTTAAGGCGAAAAACATAAACTTCAAGTCAGACATAAAGTCTGGTGTAAATAATACTATACATCTCGGATATATGATATTAAGTGAGACCATGCCACTTAGCAGAACGGGTTTCCCCTCACTAATATCCTTTTAAAATGTATCTTTTGCAAATCATAATCCTTCAACCAAAACTGGTTAAAACTGTAAAGCATTTTATGTAAACTTACATATCAGGCAACAAATGGACTATCTGTCCAAAAACTATAGTTTTGTTTGGCTAACTACTAACCTTTGGCTGACTTGGACCTACCAGACACTATAACAGAATAATCTAACATCCGTTAGGCACACCTCTTCTGGACGGCCTTTCCTTAACTATCTATTAAATACTTCTCTTCTGGATGGTCTGTCCCTAACTAAACATCTCCCAGGGTCACCTGATCCTAATGGTTTTGCGGGCTCACCAATAACCTATCTGTATACAAACATATATTCCCTTTTGTGTGTAATCATAATTTTAGTCTTATCTGTGACAAAGCACTACACACTGGAATTTTGGACTAAATTAGCTGGGGCTAATAGCTAATGTGTAGGGTTCGACCCTATAATTGTCTCATCTGGTATTCTAATATCTGGGTCATTTTACTTAGGGAAACCTTCCCAAAATTTTCCTTGAAAACCTTTTCAAACTGATTTAAAACCTTTAAATCTAACTCACACAAGGAAAATAAATATACTCTATGCTTTACTCAAAATCACCTTGCCATGTTATATATACTTTACCCAAATCTTAGTTGATGAAAACATATAAATCTTTGAAAGTACCCCTTTTGAATCTATTAAAGTACCCCTTTCAAAACCAAGTAAAACCCTTTATTCAACCTAGGCCGAAAGGCCAAAACCTTCCTTTCGAAACCACTTATAGAAACCTTTCGAAACCATTGAAAACCCATCCTTTTGAAAGCGTTAAAACCTTAAAAATATTTCTTTTAAAACACTTTAAAACTGCCTTTCAAAAACATTGGAAATACCTTTCCTCTTAGACCTTTCGAAACAATTGGAAAAACTTTTGAAATCAATGGGGAACCACCCCTTCGAAACCTTCATTTAAAACCCTCTCCAAAGCAATAAAACATTAAACCTTTCGATAGCCTTTGGGTTCAATTAAAACATGTGGAAACCTTTTGAAACCATTCAAAATTTCCCCTTCGAAACGTTAGAAAACCGTTTCGGTCGAAACCATTTGGAGTATGCCTTTAAGTAGATCAAAAGAATAGGGAACTCATTAAGGTCGAAAGCATTCCTTTCGTAAGCTATTCTTAAGTAAAGAAGTGATGGTGTCAAAACCAACCTCTCGAAAGCATTGGAGAAGTGACCAAGTTTTGAAAACAAAGTATACCTTCCGAAACCATTGACTTCGAAAGGTAAGAAAAGCGGAAACTAAGGGTTTCGACCCCTTCGAAAGAATTACTTAAGACAAAAGAGCGCAACCCATTCGAAACCATTTTTTTAAGACAATTTGACCTGGTCGAAAGCTAACCAAGTCGAAAGCAGAGCAGGCACAACTTCATTTTAAAACAAAGGCATGCTTCAACCCTATCAGAACCATACGTTTCGACCCTATACCTTCCACCTTCATCCAATTCGCTATGTACCAAGTATATTGATACCATGCATATTGGTTTCGAAAGCAATGATGGCAAAACGTCTAGGTCGGAACCCTTGGTGCCGAAAGTGGTGAAACAGGTTAAAAACAAATAAATTTTGTCTTTAACTTAATAGAGAAATACTTTTTGACTAACCTGCTATTTTTGTCAAATTTTCATTGATTACTAAATTTCTTTCCTTTCAAAAGTGTTGCCAAGATTTCAGAACTAAACAATAATTTTATTTTATAAAATACCCCTTCTCCTTTTATAAATATATAAAACATTTAAGTCACATACCTGAAATAATTTTATATATTCATTAAAATACTTAGGAAAATTCTACAAAAATTCCAAAAATCATTTTCAATATGTTTTCTAACATATATAAATTTCAGATCCAAATAAATAAATATTTAGCCGTATATAATTTATAACCCAAATAATTATTTTCTACACTAGAAAATTTATATAAATAGAAAATTATGAAAATTGAAACTCATCTCTAAAATATCATTTCTAATCTAAATCTAAAATCGCAAGGCATTTGGATGTCATTTAATAGGGTTTCTTATCAAAACATATCATAAAATCTATATGAACAAGCATAAATCATCAACAAGCATATATACACATTTAATCCTTTAAAAACATGGCATAAACTTGCAAAACACTTCGGATTTAACTTAAAACTAAAAACATTTAAGAGAATGAGATGTAGTCATTATTCACCTTAGCTTGATATTAAGGATTTGAGATTTGAGTAGCTTTCGATCTGATTAATCTTCTTCCTTGGCTTTTTCTTTCTCTAGTTCCCTAAAATGCTTGTCAACCTCTATGATTTTAATTTGCAAATGAGAATGAATAAGAGAATACACGACTAAGGGGTTTAAGGTTTAGGGTTTAAGGATTTTCCTTGTTCCCATTTTGCCCCCGCCTACTTCCTAACCCTTTATCTATTTTATGTCATGTTATCTCATTTTGATTTACTAATTAACATGGCACAACTACCCCTATTATTACCAAATCTCAATTCATTAATCACCTTACATTATTTTATTTTATTTAGCTAATTAAATATCCTAAATAATTTTACAAAAATATGGGGTGTTACAATGTGATCGAGCAAGTGATTGGAATTGATATTACGTATAAATGATCCATGCACATCGTATGGACCTTAGTATATGCATACTATGTTCTATTGGCTTATGGAGAGTTTAGGGGATGATTTTTTGATTTGCTACAAGGTAGCATGAATGATCAACTAAGTAATAATCTGATGCTGTTGAGCGTAAGGTACTCTTTGTAGATTGTTTATCGTCCTTGTATGATAAGAGGATTTTTTGAACTTGAGCAAACTGTGAGTTTTGTTTGCTAGTAATTTTGAATACTGTTAAGTATTACTATGTGATTCTTTCTTTTGTTGCTCATGCTGGAATTTCAAGGATGAAATATTCTAAGTGGAAGAGAATGTAACGACCCAGAATTTCGTACACTTTGTATTCAAATACCTTAATTTATTTAAATATTTGAATCTTGGATTAATATGATTAAATTGATTAAATAAACTTATTAACCCCCTTTTAAATCATAACTAATGATGGTAAACTTGTTTAAAAAAAGCTTACAAAAATAAATACATTGAAGAAATATCGATAATGTGACTGAAAATCGTTTTATCGAGATACAACATTTTACTCGTCAGAAGATGTTTAAACTTTTTTACATACACTTATTTGCTTAGGAAATCATTAATATGAAATAAAAATATTTTACCATTTATGGAAAGAAAATATGATGATGTCATGGGTGATGTCTTAGGAAGATATTTGCGTGCAAGGGTAAAACTGTAATTTGATAAGGAAAAATGAGGTGTAAAGTAAAATAAGCATTCAAGGCACAAGGGAAGGGTTCTTTATAGTGTAAAGAAGGTCTTAGGCATATTTATTCATTACTTATCTCCTAAGGCTTAAAAAATAAAAAAAGAACAAAAATGGTGGAAGTGGATTAGCACAAATCCACTTTATTCTTCACTAATCTTTCTCTAATTAGTTCAAATCTCTTCAAAACTCCATCAAACTTTCACCAACACCATAGAAAACCTTAGAATGTAAGGATCTAAAGTAAAAAGTAGAAAAAGATGGAATAAATGTGGGATCTTTCTTTGGGCCGTGAGCTTTGAAGATGAGGAGAGAGTGTTGCCTTGGTTTGTAAGTGCTAAAGTTTGGATCTTTAGGCTTTTGGGTGGTTGTAGGAAGTGGTTCTTTGTTCTTGTGTGTTTGAGCTTGATGTAGGCTTCAATTTTAGTGAGATATCTCACTATCTTGTATATACATATTGAGTGTGCGTGTGTGTGTGCGCGTGTGCAAATATAAAGTTAAAGTGACATTAACTAATTAAAGTTACAAACTTTGGACCCTCTTGCTTTTGAAAGCAAATGAAAACTTTATATTTTATACATCATTCCAATTATCTTCTGTAACATGTGGCATAGCCTAGACTTTGTGTTTACATGTTTGGTTGGCCTGTGTGTTGAATTGAAGTATGTTTGAAAGTGTTGTATAGCGATAGTCGCTATAAGTGCACTAAGATATCCCTTAACTTTAACTTATGTAAATGGAATATTTATGAACTTAGCTTGGGATAATTAGATTTGTTTGTTCTCTACATATATTTTGGTGTATGGTACAATAAAGAATTGGTTCGGAGTGTTATAGAAATCGTGAAATAAAGGTGTGAAAGTTAGAAGCGAAAAGGTCACTATGGATGCACTTTGAAAATACTTTGTGTTTGGCGATTTTCAAAATCAACTTTAAGAGACATCCTAGGGGCTTCTTTATATTTTTGATAAGTAACATAAGAGTACATATTACTAGAAAAATATGGAAGTTCAGATCATTCGTTAACTTGTGAAACAAAATTGCAAAATGTTATAGCGAGAAGAAGGTTGCTATATGAGCACTTTAATATATCCAGTTTTTGGGAATTTTGTAATTAATTTGAAAGATATCCTTAGGTATTTCTTTGTATTTTTAATAATTATTATATGTGTACTTACTACTAGAAAAAAATGGATTTTAAAAGAATTTGGAACTGGTCAAACAAAACGGCTAAAGTTGGAGTAAAAATGTCGCTAAACGAATATTTTAGTAAATAGCTTAATTTCGGGAAATTTTCTAAGTAAATTGAAAGATATCCTTGGGGGTTTCTTCCCATGGTTTTTAAGTACTACAAAGGTAGTACATATTGTACAATTTTCAAATCTTAAATCATTGTTTAAGTGGTTAAAACTGGTCGTGAAGTTCATGCTTTTGTATGTTGTTCTTTGTACAATACTTTTAACATCATTTATAAATGTTTTAGTTACTTGTTTGACGTTTAAAGTGTCTAAAAATGACATTAAAATTTGGTATTTTTCTCTAACCTTTTTAGGAATATTTTCTATCATATTTTGCAGTATTTTAAAGTAGGTTTGAATTTTAAATATATTTTTAATATTTATTTATGAATTTTCAAAGTAAAGAGGTTTTATAATATAAAACATGTTTTTTTATTCATTTTCATCAAATTATAAATTAGTTATACTTTAAGTAATATTTTATATTGATACAACCATTTATAAATATTTTTAAAGTAGTTATATATATAAGTTTGGAAAAAGTGAGTTAAGTGTTTTATAAAAGAACAATGGAAGTTTTGAATTATAACACTTACGTTATAATAAACGGTTTTATGAAGTTATGTAAAAGTATATTATCTTGTAAATAAGTATAGTTGGATCTTTAAAAAGAATGTTTTAAAGATAATGAAAAGTATGGAATGGTTTTGGGTTTGTTGTGACAGTGTGTTAAAACATTCGTCTTCCCTTTTTATTATACTTATAAACCTAGATAGATCTTTGGAAAGAATGTTGTAAAGATAAGCATAAGTAAAACGATTTTAGCTTTGTGGTGGCAATAGTTAAATTGCATTTGTCTTAAACCTTTCGGAATAAATTTTTGAATGTACTTTGACCCTTTTAAATGGATATTCTAAAGGTAATAACAAGTATGGAATCTTTTGAAAAGGATAGAAAACGTAAAGGTTTAAAGTAAGAATCTTTTTAATGATTTGTGAATATACTTCTGCCATTTGAGATAAGTACGTGAATGCTTTTTGAAGTATTTAAAGTGTATAAATGAATAGTAGTGATTGATAAATGAAGTTTTATTAGATAAAAGAAGTTTTACTAATAGAATAGGTCTTAATTAATAAAAGGATTAATTAAATAAAAATGGGATTAGAAGTCGTTTATATGACTTAATCATGCTTTTTGTGACTTAATCATGCTTTGTGTGTTTACTCATTTATGAAAAGTACTTAGTCATGTGCTTAGCACTAAAATTCGACTAGGTAGACTTGTCTATCTGGGAGGGTTGAGAAAGAAGTGTCTATCTGTGAGACTTTGATGCAACCAGTGCTCTAACTTTCCTGGCTTCACTCTTGACCGAGGGATAATGTAAGTTGAAAAGTTCAAAAACATAATAAGCATACGAGACTTAGTTTCCATATGTCATCGTTTTCATTGTTGATGAAATTAACCAAATTCTTCGAATTAGTTTTGAAGAGACCAAGATCAGTAAGCGTTTTACTTATTGATTACCACTTCAAAACTAGTATATGGATTCTATGTTTTGAAAGCGATTAGGAAGTAGAATGCTATAAAGGTTTACCGTCTATCTTAAGATTAAGTCCAAAGAAGAGGTTAGCATTAGCATTCATCAAAGGACTTATGCAAGAATCTATGGAGAGGTTCATGATCTGTTCGAGAGAAGGTTTACTGTCTATCCTAAGATTAAGTCCAAAGAAGAGGTCAGTGTTAGCATTCGTCAGAGGACTTGAGTAGGAATCTATGGAGAGATACATGATCTGTTCGAGATGCTAGAATCCATTTGTGGTTCCGAGATCTATTGAGATGTTGAAATCCATTTATGGTTCTGAGATCTGTTCGAGTGATGAAGGCTTATGTGAAAGATGTTGAACATAACGTCAACATTGAAAATGACAAAAAAACAGAGTAGGAGCATAGTCTGGCATTTAGCTAACCCGCTACATGGTATATCAACTCCATTTCTAAAGTGTGCTTATCGATATTGTGTATGGGAGTTGATGGTACTTGAGATCGTGTGCTTTAGGTGTGGACCTGCTATGTTTACCTTATGGTATATTCTATCTAGAGATATGTGGCGCTCGAAGATAGTTTCTGACCCTTGTGTAGGAGATTGAATTTTGGCTTGACCAGAGGGATCTCCATAAAAAATCTATATGTAAACATATCTTAGAAGTTGCAAATGTACTTCTAATATTGTTTTGTCATGAGATGCGAGTAGCATAACTCTTTTCTGGTTTATATTCTTCACCCTGGACATTATCTATTATATCACCTTTTGTACTTATTAGATGGTGGTTCTTTTTAAGGGGATAACCATTATGGTATTTCGTATCGTCTTAGAAGTACTATTATATGTTGATTGCATATTCCTTGAGTTTCTCATGCCTGACTTAGTTCTGAGACGTAGTTTTTGTTTTCTCTAAATTCCTCATGTGCTCTTTCAAGCAGTTCGAGAAAGGCATGTTTTAGTTTAATATTCTAAAGCTCAAGGAGACGAACTGGATGTTTTACCTAGTGTAATATTCTTATTTTCGCTGCATTATTATTATGTATGTATCGGTATTTGTGAGGAAAGGTTGTTATAAATTTCTAGGCTGATGATAGTGTTTAGAATTGTAACTCTAAAATGCTACATATCTTAGAGTAACAATTTATATTGTCTTTTGAAGTTATATGTTATCGTTCCGCTGTGAGATTCTAATATTGTGTTCTCTTTTTTCTTGTTCTATTTTTTTTCATTGTGTTTTACCATAACAATTCATCTTTCTAACACTTGAGTGCTCGGCACGTGAATATCGTGAATGTATTGGTGTTGACATCCGAGGGTTGAAAAGGCGAGTCATTACAGGTAAGAAACTCCACTTTAATTATCTTAAGGTATGAAGTTGTCCGACTTATGTTAAGAACGTAAACCACATTAAACTTAAGGCAAGATCAGCTTTATGCATTTTGTAGGGTATTGTAAAAACTCTCATGGATATATATATATATATATATATATCCCATTATAAAGAGGAACAAAAAGTGTTTGTTTCAAGATGTGCCACCTTTTTAAAATGGAATTTCAATCTCAAGAAATTAGTGGAAATAAGATAGACTTAAATGAGATCCAAATAACTACCAGAGAACCTGAATATTTAGATTGTAATCTAACACTCGTAGAATTCACATAATCTATTAGAATGTCTAGTAGGAAATCACATGTGCCAGAGAGATTTTACGGGTTTCTCATCGTCGATAGGAAAGATGATTGCATCATCCATGACGATGGTCCCATCACATACCGACAAGTCTTAAAGCATAAAGACTCTATCTTGTCGCTTGATAATGAAATCTAAAATGGAATCCATGCATAAGAAAAATGTTTGAACTTTAGAATATGTACCCGAAGAATAAAAACCGTTGGTTGCAAATGGACCTTTAATAAAAAGATCATTGAAGATGGAAAAGTCGAGACCTATAAAGCTAGGTTAGCAGCAATAGGTTTCCGTCAAATTCAAGGTGTTGATTTTGATGAAATGTTTTCTTTGATCGTCAGGCTTAAATTAATTTGGATTGCACTTGTAGTTGCTGCTTACTATAACTACAAAATATGCCCAAAAGACATTACAATAACGCTTTTAAATGGTTATTTAAAAGTGATTTTTTATATGTCGTGGCTAGAGGATTTCAAAGTCAGTAGGAGTATTAAGAAGGCATATACAATATTAAAATTAATTTATGGTCTTATTAAAGCATCAAGGATTTAGGATAAATTTTTTAACTAGGTAATCATATAGTTTTCATCCAAAACATAGAGGAAGTGTGCATATATAGGAAAGAACAAATGGCTTTGTTATATTTTTAGTTTTATCCGTTGACGATTTACTACTGATAGGTAATGTTGTACCAATGTTACAAGCAGTAACAGCTTAGTTGTCCAATAATGTTTCGAAGAAAGATTTGGAAGAGCATTATTTATACTAGGTATAAAGATCCATGGAGATATATCTAGAAAGTTATTGAGATTGTCCCAATCAACGTACATATATATCGCACTAAGAAGGTTTAGTATAGAATATTCCAAGTGTGAAAATGTTCTAGTGTGGCATGAAATTGTTCTTCCTAAGAAAGATACCCCATCTACATATGGGAAATGAAAGCATATGAGTAGGATTTCTTATGCTTTGGAAATAGGATCAGTCATATATGCTATGATATATACTATGCCAGATGTCCCTTTTGAATTAGGTGTAGTAAGCCGATATCACGCAAATCTAGGAGAAAATCATTAGACAATCGTTAAGATCATCCTAAAATATTTTAGAAATACTAAGGATTTTTTTCTCATATATGGAAACAACGAACTCCTTATGAAAGGATATTTGGACTTGAGTTTTGAAGGATATGTCAATGATAGCAAATCAGTTTTAGGAATCACATTTACCTAAATGGAGGAATTGTAAGTTGGAAAAGTTCCAAATAAGAAGTTAAGGCAGATTCGACCATGGAGGTTAAGTACATCGCCTTGAACGATACCACGAATAAAGTGGTGTGGATGTGAAAATTCATTACAAAGTTAGGAGTGATATCAATCTTTGAAGTTCTAACATTAATATATTGCGATAATAATATGCCAATATATATTAGAAAGGAACCACAAGTTTACAAAAGTTCGAGACACATATTTTGCAAGTCCTATATGATAAGATAGTTTATTAGTGATAGAGAGACAGTAATCAGGAGAGTAAATACTAAAGATAACATTGTAGATCCATTCACTAAGGCCATTCTCAGTTTAATTTAGGTAGATGCTCAAAGTTATGGGCATAAGGCGACATAATTGGTCCTAAGATCAAGTAGAAGATTGATAGAGTTAAAGTGTAAACTAGGGCCAACTATGTAATTTATTATATAACTTAATTCTTGTATGAGAATCTTTTTTGAAATAAATATTGCGTTTGTGTTTATTTTCGATTGTATTTGTTGTATTGTGAACTAACTAATGATTTGAATACGTTTAACATATGTATGTAGAAAATCCTTAGGAAAAATATTTTACCTATAGTTGCGAATGTGTTCGTAACAATGAGTATTGCATTAAACAATAAAAATAATAATTATTAAATTGTTCCTAACCAAGATTTGTCAAGAAAAGTGATAGAGTTAAGGGTGTTCCCTAGGGGCAATTTTGTAATTTGATTATATAACGTAACTCATATAAAAAATCTTGTTCGAAATAAAATAAGCTTTTGGTTTTATTTTCTATTGTATATATTGTTATAAATAATGTTTTAAATACATCAAAGATATACAAGTAGAAGAAAAGTATTAATCGCTTGCAATTTTGATTGTTTGTAACAATGGGTATTGAATCATATAAAATAAATATTCTTCCTTAAGTATTCTTACAAGATGTATCTAGAACAAGACATCGATATATCTATTAATACTAGAATACGTAATACTCTCTATATGATGGACGGTGAATTACTATGATAGTTTGGGGCATCGGAGGGTTACATATGAGTAATTGCTAGAACAATTACAGAACGACTCATAGAGAGTCTTCTATAGGTTAAAAGTAATAGAAGATATCACCTGATGATTTATAGTAGTCTTTTGGCTTGACAATAATGTGAAGCTTACATGTCTATACTACACTTTGATTATGATTAATCACATGACTATGAGGATCATGTTAAATCCATAGATGGCTATTAGTTGAACCACTTAAAGTAAAGCATTATATAAGAAAGGATCCAGCTCCTTCGAATAGAAAGTTAGTATTACAATAATTGATGGTCAACATAAGTTAAAGTCTTTGGCCAAAACAAATCGTTTAATTGATAATTATTATCATATTCAACCATGGACTTTAATGGCTTCATAACTAAATATATATATATATATATTGTTTAATTAGTTTTGACAATTGTACGAGCTACAGTGATGATGAAGAAAACAGGTGTGACAACCTACCTCCTCGATCCTCAGAAATCGAAACTAATACATCCTCGGTATTCACGTACCACAAATCCAAATGTCGGAGAGGCAGATTATCATGTGGTAAAGGAAAATAAATATAGAAGACAAAACAATAATAGAATCTTGCATCATATTTAACAAATTGTAATCATGTAGATAGTACATACAATCACTCTCAAAAATGAGATATCATAGTCATAGCAAGTCCTAACCCAGCTAGGATAGTTAGAACAGCCTATCCCTACAGGTGCTCGTAGATTCTTATACATAATACAGACACAATGGAAAGTAATAGATAATTTCAACAAAAAGATCCAAAATGCTCCATGCTTTATACTCCATGCTCCATCCCAAAATGCTCCAAATAATATAGCTACTTGGCTATTCGAAGAAATAGGGCACTTAGAGTTTAAGGGAAAATAAAAATAAACTCTGGGTCAGGCACGAGACTGATGTGAGAAACTCAATACGCATTTCGAAAACAAAGCGTATCTCATAAGACTATGCCGCACATAAACATGAAACTGGTTTTTACTTTATGATAACCCAAAACATTTACTACGTAAAATCATTTGATATTATTTTTAATGACATTCTTTGAAAATATTCGCAAGTAAACTTATTAATCTTAGCTGAAATTGTTACCATTATAAAATTCTAGAATATGTTAGGCTCTACAATCAAAATCTTACAAGGCTCGTTTGGAGAATAGATTCCATACAATGGCAGGTAAGAGACTACCTTCCGTACAGTACACCGCTGGAGGGATGTACCGAGGATCAACGTCTTTGAAACCTCTACACTTGGCAAGACCGGCCTACCCACAGACCCGCCTAGTGGTGGATAGAACCGAATATGACATCGCCCCAGTCGTAACCGACCTATCCGGATCCCATAGCATACATAACACTCGACATATAGGGAGTAATCTAGAAAGGTGATGACCATACCCTAATGGGCGCGACCCAATTAGCCTCATGGCATGCCCTGTTTAAGGCATTTCCGGTTGATGAGCCCTGAGGTAACGATTACCTTTTACATAGCACATTTTCTTTGAATGCCACATTGCCATTCCTTAATAACACAACTGATTTCTACAAACGTATAACTCCTGAGCTTGTATGTCACAGGAAAGGGTGTTAAGCTAAGAGAAGTTTCCTTCTTCGCCACCAAACAGATGATACGTTCATAGAGATCAATCAATGTAATTAGAAATGCAACGTCAGACATTCGTCCATACAAGTTGTCCAGGAACAGGACAACCCAAAGGCACTCTCCTACCACATCTTATCGATGATTACCCCTAGGATTAGTAGCGAGAAGTCCTTGCATCGAAGGTCTCAAATGGAGAACTATTGCCACATAAATATGATATGGGAAAATCCCCCTGAGGGTCAGTGAAAAGCAGCCCTAAATTCCATCTTCCAAACCATTTCATGTCTTTACTTCGAATGCACAAATTGATTCAAAGTGGTCTTCAGATAGGAATGACCCAAATCCATCCTCAGTTCCTTTGAACCAATCATCGATAAAAAGATGTTATGTAAATAGGAATTATTCTTTGATTGATTAATCAAAATATCTATTATAGATGTATATCTTAAAAACATTTTTAGACGGTACATACAGAATTATTGAACCTCTCTTTAAATTTGGAATTACCAAATCAAATTCATAAATCATTTTAGATAACTTTTGAGTAAATAGGATTACGGAAATTATACTAATTCTACTCAATATAAATTTTCATATTCAACCTTTACTATCCGTCGAATAACAGTGAGATCACCTTTTAAATTCTCACGGATAGTACGGATTCCCTCCTCGAAATTTAATACCGAGTAGAGGAAGATTATTTCTATGCAATCCAAGTTATTTAAATTTGGAAAATTATATCTTTTATACTTTGGGAAATTTGATCTGAGTAAATCAAATTTACTATTCCCTCCGTCGGGCCAGTCCCAATAGCTAGGGAGGGCAGACAATTGGTTTTACAAACCCAAGCCTAGAGGCTACCTCTCTGTCACCCAAAAGGCGATCAAGTTATTTTATCGACTTTAAATCTTTTAACATACTTAATTAACTTTTAATTATTTTAGAGCATCCAGGCTTTCCCTTCGATCTGTTCCGTTCCTCGGTCGGATTTTCTGTGACACTCACAAATGGAACAAATGTACTAGTCATTTCCACATACTCGTTTTTAAACCTCTTAATCATCTTTAAATTGCTTAATTATTTATTTGAAAACATTTATAAAAGATTTGGAAAGGAATTGTTAAGTTTAAATTCATATTTCAAAAGTTAGTAAAAAGTGTTGTAGAAAGTGTTGCAAATAATGATTTAAAAGCTATATTGGTCAAAATGACTTTTCTATCTTTTAGAAATTCATTTTTATAGCTCAAATCACTTTAAATCATTTTAAAATATTTATGGAATTTATTCCATATTTTTAAAGAATTTAAAAATATCAATTTTAAGGAATTTGTCGCTTTGGTTTCAGAACTGCCAAACCGAGACTATTTTAAAAACTTGATTTGCTCATATTTCAAAATCTACTAAATGAAATCTCAATTTTCTTTCTTCGTTTGAAAACTACGATTATAAGGGCTCGGAAAATTCTTAGTATAAAGAAATCCGACTCCAAATCCATCCCATAAATGGATTTAACTTTTAAGACATGAAATCACGAAATGTCGTTACGCGATGCGCCTATTTTTGACTAAATTTCCAATATTTATGTAAACTTTTCCAAAACACTTTTAAATGTTTATAAAACATTTATAAACCCTATTAAACCATTTTTAAGAGGTTTGAACGTTCCATATTCACCATTTCATTTATTAAAGGAAAGTGATGTCCTTTGTGCTTATCGACATGTATTTAAACGTGACTTGTATATATATTCAACAACAATATTAAACAACAAAAGTTGATGATCAAAGCATAGTAAACATCCATTGCAAACATCATATCGTCATCCAAAAATATAATATAAGTAAGAGTTTCTCACCTCAGATTAAACGATTAATTTTATAAAATACTATATAGCTTTGCTAACTCGGATTTTTAGCTCACGATCACTTGGATTATTGCTCCTAGATGGCTTGGCCTTATCTTGGAATGGGTGAAGGAGCTCATGGCTTAGGCTTTGGAGGGAGGAAGGCTCGGCTTTGATGGGAAATGGTGATGGCGATGGGTAGAAAGATGAGAAACGAGATGGTTTGTTTAAGAGTTTGAGGTGTTTTAACTATATATATACTATATAATTTTAGTTTCTTTTTGAGAAATATTTTGAAATTATTTTGTTATGAGAAGCCATTAATATGCTTGAGAATGTGGAAAAGAAGGTGAAGAAAATTGTGTGAAAAATATGAAGAAGAGGTGGGGTATTTATAGGATTTTAGAAAACCAAAATATCATAATATATATGGACAATACTACCCCTAGCCACCTCCTTCTCCCCATCATATTAATGCACGATAGCCCCATCCCTAGGACAAGGTGATGATGGTGTAGGTGGTGGTGATGTGATG
This sequence comes from Allium fistulosum, assembly GCA_030737815.1. Taxonomy (NCBI): domain Eukaryota; kingdom Viridiplantae; phylum Streptophyta; class Magnoliopsida; order Asparagales; family Amaryllidaceae; genus Allium; species Allium fistulosum. The sequence continues at coordinate 1,006,109,019 of CM060905.1, forward strand.
TGGTGTAAGGTGAGGTGATGTTTGATGGTAAGGGTTGTTTACTTATGTGTTAAGAGATTTATAAAATATCTTAGATTTATATATATAATATGCATATATTTGTTTATAAGTTATATGTATGTGTATGTGTGCATGTGATATGTTTATACATGTACATGTATATGCACATGTTGTTTGAACAACATTATATAACTTATATAGGTCAAACCGTTACGAATTTTAATTCCGATTTCCAGTCATATTTTCACTTATTAATTAACGTACCTGTATTTGTACACAAAATTTGAAACTATTATCTTATCATTTTAGATGAATTAAAATGATTATATTTGAATTATAAAGCCGTATAAATAAATATAAAACAATTATTTACAAAAGGTGTTATTATATCGATAAGCGATATGAATTTTCTTATATTCTCAAATGAAATATATTATTTTATGAAACTTAAATATATAATTTTATGAAACTATTATAGATGATTTTATTATCACTATATAACTATTTAAAATGAATTATACCATTTAAACCAATTATTTGAATAATTATTAAGTCTTTAAATCTCAATTTAAATTATTAATCAATTATTAAATATAATGGCATCACTGATGATGTCATAAATACATTAAATTTCCAAAAAATTTAATAAATCATTTAATTTCATATTCTTGTTCAATTATAAAAATAAGTATATGTATCCAGCTCCGTGCATGAGTTCGGATGGCTAAAGAGCTGTTTACTTATAAAATGAGTTATAGTTATTTTGTCGATATTTTAACCAATTTATATTTTTTGTAAATACTTATTCAAATAAGTTTACATTTATTATTTATAATTTAAAACATCCTCATTTATGTTTGAAATCTTATTTTTGAATATTTTGATATTTTTCTGAAGTGATGATTTTATGGGTCGTTACATACTTCCCACCTTAAAAGAATTTCGTCCTTGAAATTCAGGATGAGAAGAAGATAACTCGAAAACAAATATATATACATACATATATATATATATATATATCAAGATGAAATATATATATATATATAGGATATGGCAAGTGACTACGCCACAGGTTGGTGAGTACACTAAATTAATACATCATATAATTATGTATCAACCCTAAACTCAGGATATGCTTTTCGCATTCTATCTTCTGCTTCCATGTGTAGTTTGTTGCATCACCACTCCATTTGACTTTGACTAATCTTACCACCTTCCACCTTAATCGCTTCTCATCGTGATCTTTGATTCGCATTGGTCGCCTGATAACCACCAAATTAGATTCAACTTCTAAATCTTCTTGGGTAGCTGTTTCTATAATTTTCTCTAGATCATGCACATATTTTCGTAGGTGAGATACGCGAAAGACATTGTGCACACCAGAAAACCTTTCGGGCTGTAAAGACCCAGTATTTTGGACCATTCAAATCGACAATAAATCCACACATGCCGGACTTGAATAATTCAAAACAATGGATTGTAAATAAAATTTGGCAAAACTCAGCATATACAGTAAATAAAATAATCACAGACACAAAGTAATATAACAATAATGCAGCGGAAACAAAGGAATAGCAGTTCATGAAGTTACTATATAAATATAACAGAGTTAAACAAGATATAACAGAAGTCTCGAATACATAGATGTCTCAAAACAATAGTCAAATACAAGATCTGAATACATCACTGAAATCAACTGAATAACCGATAGCAGAATCGATAAATAGCTGGATCTCCAAGCAAAGCTCCAACTCCAAAGATGAGTCTCAAATGCTGTATTACTCAGTCTGACCCGAGCGTAAAGCAAAACACAAAACACTCGAGTCAGGATTAACATTCTTATATCAATAAATCCAACTCAAGTGAAATATCAACTGAAATACAAGTAACTCAAAGGATGTTTGAGATAACCATCCTCTAAGGATCCGTTAAACTATCTACTATGTAGTAATATTCGCAATTATAATAATGTCTAATATAAAATAAACATACTTTAAAATAGCATTAGGGCTTTACATTTAATTTGAACTCACCCTAACACGTAATAGTCCCAGTAGTCTATCCAGTATTAGCATACTCCCAAAATGGGGGCTACCCTCGATACTCCACAGGCTACGGGAGAAATCACAACTCGTAGTAAAGCTCGATATGGTAGGTGACACGGCACACAAGGCAATGCCAGGGTAGATATACCAATTACGCACACGGACTCATGGAAACGCATAGCAGCCACTACCGCTCCACCTCGAACAACACTCTCAAATCAAGGGGTGCACCCAAACAATCACAAAGTAATAGAATGGTATCGAAGAAGTGCGTCCGATAAGAGGTGCTACCTCACTGGTCCGGGATCGCTCCTGTTTTAGCCACCTTATGCCAACTCACGGGAGTTGGGTCCACGTATATACCTTAGGATCGTCGCCACCATCCTACTTCATTCTGGAACTCCACCGCGTACATAGTTGTTAAAGTGGTTTTCGGTATCGACAGAGAGTATGTCCATATCTGATCCCGGTCTCTTTAACAACCAATCGTTATTATAACACCGCGGTCATTTCAAAATAGTCTATACTTCAAAATCAAAATATCATTTCCATTTCAAACCAAATCAATACTATGTCATTTTCACTTCAAATATATCCATTTTAAAAATCATATCACTTTTCAAAGTTATAACGCTTTCGAAATCATAGTCTTTTAAAAATCAAAACACTTTGGAAATAACAGCACTTTGAAATCATAGCATTTTGGAAATCATAACACTTTCCTTTTAAACATTTTAGATATTAAAATTAGTATATATAATAAAATAGTTTATAAATAAAATAGTTTATATCGATTTCAAATACCGATTTGAACCATAAATACCATTTCAAATTTAAATACATTTCAAAGCTTCAAATATTCCACCTTTCAAAATTAATTCGAAAATTTTATATATATCAATTCACTTTTCTATTATGTAGTTTTGAAATATTTACTTAATTATTTCAATATCATTTGAATACAACTTCAATTTACAAAATATCCCATTTAAATTTATATAAGTTTGAAATATCCATTTAAGTCATCTTTAATCAAATTTCAAGTTGTAAAACACTTCTTTAAAATTTCAAATTCAATAAATTTCGAATCAAACTTATTTAAGTATAATTCTTAAATAAATATAATTTCAAATCAATTTCAAATCATTATAAACTCTATATTTGAAAATATCGGTATTAAATAAATACTTAAACATACTATTTACCAACTTTATTAAATCAACTTTAATAAATCTTTAAAATCAATATTTATCAAAACCATATATTTCTTTTCAAAACCATAGAAATCATTTTCAAAAATATTTATATATATATAGACCAACGGTGTCTGTATAAAATTTTCTACCCTATGTTCAAGTGATACGGATATTTATCATTTCAATCCGCAATTTAAATATATACGAGTATATATCTTTTCAACCCGCAATCCCAAATTCAATTCAATGAAAATCGCTTGGGTTTATCATTTCAACCCATAACGATTTTCTCCTATTCTACAAGATCATTCGGGTATGTATCATTTCAACCCATAGTGATTCTATACTAATAGGGAACTTGCAGAGTGATAACAGATATGATAATAAAATAACAACAGTAACATGTATATATCATCAATATAAATAACAGATAATGGTGTCAGATGTCACAGGTGAACAGATACAGATAATGGCATATATATAACAATGTAAATAACTTGCAGCAGCATATTTCAATTGAAATCAAATTTAATAAATATAAGAATATTAATCGTGAGTGACTGCTCACCTTTCGAGGCTAGTGAGGAGTTTGACAACAGAACAAGCTACGAATTCCAAAGCAAAGCAAGATGGGCACGACTTTTGACAACAGGGCTGATAACAAGATCGATAAACGAACCAGAACTGGATTGATAAAGATAAGTGGTATAAATGACCTTATATGCATAACTATGTAAAAATATTAAAAAAAATCATATTTATATTTTCAATACATATTAAATTATATATATATACACACACACATTTGTAAATCATATAAAGTAAACTGAAAAATATATATACAAGTAATTATATAAATAAATGAACAATACACTATTATATGCAACAACATATACATATCATCACTTACTAACATACAATATGTTTTAACCAAAGTATATAATAATAGTGTAGCCAAGGTACATTACAGCAATTAGGACAATAGCCGACCTAGTATAATATATATATATATATATGTATGATACTTTAAAATATAAAATACTGCAAACATAATACTTTATATCTATATATACTATAACCTACCCTATATAGAAGCTAACTATCATATAACTACAACACACGACTATATATATTTTTGAAATACACGTATAACAACTTAGTATACTTTAATTTTTAATAACCAACAACAGTTTTATATACTTACATATATACACGTAAAACAATATATAAAATATGTGTTCAAACCCAAACAAACCTTTGATACATATCTTTACTAATACTATATATAAAATCTTTATCAACTTATATATAGCAGACCAATATATATATAACATACAAGCCTGAATCATAAAATAGAACTCAAGTACATAAACAGAGAAGAATAATATATATATAACTTTCATAGCAAAATATATAAACATTTGGTAAATTGTAAATTTACATATTGTAAGCTAACAGACCAACCAAAATAATATATATATAAATAATAGATGATATCACCACATATAAACAATAGCACAAACATTATTATTACCTTCGAAAACTGCAATGTAAACCAAACCCATTTATAGGATTAATACATAACACATATAACTTAAATAGACTTATAACAAAAAAAATAAACTGAGAATTTTACTATATTATATTACTAATAAAATTGTAAACGTATATATAGTATAAAACAAACCCATTCACAACTACTAACATAAATATTCACATGTAGTATGGCCGAGACTTTCATATACGAACATGATATAACTTTACAATATATATAAGCATATGAACCATATATATATACACATCATATACTATCAGATACAAAATATGATATATTAAATATCATAGCTAACGTGCTTGGTCAAAGTATGCACAACATAAGGCAGCCAAGACACAAGGCAAGATGCAGATCATGGAAAAATACAAACTACTTTCATCGAATTTATATAAACAATATATGGATATACCGTTTATAAGAGGAAAAACAAGTGAGTCCACCAGCAAATATTCAACTGCTGAATGATGTGGTCATGCTGTCGATGGGGATGGAGGAAAAGAGCAGCTCGACCATGAGATGGTGACTTGGTGATGGCGGAGTGTAGGGTAGACAAAGTAGTTTTGGGGTACTATTGGCTGTTTGTAGGAACGGAGGCCAGAAGGAGGGGTTGCGTTGGCTGGGTCGAAGCATGGAGATGGGTGATGGAGAAATTTGTGTGGCCGAAGGGGTGGAATGAGGAGTTGCGTGAGGGGGAAGAAGAACAGAGCAAGAAGCAGTATATATTTTATATATATTTTCCGTTCACAAATGAAAGTAGTTGAACCAAATAAAATAAACGAACCACAGATTTCCGTGAATAGATGGGAATAGGAAAAATCAAAGTTGAAATAAATGAAAATAATAAAAGAAGTGGCTGTTAGTTATTCACGTGAAATCTGAATGGACTCAAAACCCAAAAGACCTGAAACAGTCAACGATATTGTTACTGTTCCGCAGATTCGGTCGCGAATCGAACGTCGAACTGCACAGACGAATATACTGTGGAGATCAGTACGATGAGACGATCAAAATAGTATACAGATATCAGTGGTACGATCATCCGATCAAAAGTCAATATCGGTACCGAAATCCTGCTATTTCGTCGAAAATAAGATCGACGGAGCAACAACAATCCAAATTTGACGAAACGAAGGATGACGCCTTACTCAGAAGATGATTTACAAATTTTCTATGTAAAAATATTTAGGTTTGGAAAACATTTTATTACCATCAATTTTTAACTGATATAAATTGGAATAAAATTACACTAGAAAATAAACTTCCAAATTATATGATGAAAATTTCCCAGTTGCTATGTTAAAACAGACGCATTTCAAATATCAAATTTAAATTTCAAAATTTTATTGTTTAAAATTTCACAAAAATTTAATTAAATATATAAATAAAACAAATAAAATTATTTAAAATTTACGGGTCGTTACCACTACTAGAAAATGGCTAAATACCGACGGAGGGGGGCGACGGCTTCCGACGGCCTATTTCCGACGGCTTCTGACGGGCCGTCGCCGGCCGTCGGAAGCCGCCGGAAATTTACGAAATACAGGCCCAGCCGAGCCTTCTTCCTCCTCATTTTTCATACGAAAATAATTCATCCTAAATCCCCAAATCTCTTCCCCAAGCTTCCAATCATCAATTTTGAGCTTTCGGATCCTCCCCGGCTGCATAATCAACGTCTATTGCTCTCTAGGTCAGGTATAATCTCTTATTTTCGCCAAATCTAATTTTTACCCTAAATCTAGATTTGCATAAGTTGTTAAATTAGGGCTAATTGGTGATTGAAATTGTTTCCAATAGTGTTATAATAGTTTCTAGTATTCCATGGTATTCCTATTTCATCTTTTATCGTGAAATTGTGAAAAACATGTATAATTTGTGGTTGTTCGTGTATATGTAAATCGTTGTGTATGCCTTGATTCTACGATTGCATATGTGTGTAGCGCTGCTATCATTGAATTGTGTTAGTTGGAATAAGATAAAATGAATGCACGAGCTAGGAATATTATATTGTGCACGTATTGACTTATGCAACAACAAAAAATGCGTCGAACGAGCCTTAAGTTGATGTAATACGTCGAATAAATGTGTTAAATTAAAATATATTTTTGTAAATGTGAACAGTTAGTAAAACTGTATTTTTTCGTAAAATGCGCACATTTAATTAACTAATGTCCCTTAGATAGTTTTTGGCCCCGTCTGACGAGTGTTGTACATGATCGTTATATAAATAGTCGTTTTTTTTCAAAAAACGACCATTTATATTCATCTGGTACAATGTTTGTTGGATTTGTCCCTGTATTGGACAAGTTATGAACACAATAAGCATTTACATTTTCTATACTACTTCGTCTCAAACGGTTCATAAAATTTTGGCCTAACTTTTCTTTTTGTTTCCCGCGTACACGAATTTGTGTACAATGCAGGAAACAAAAGGGGAATGCTGCCGAAATTTTGTTGAATCGTTTGAGACGAAGTAATATACGGAATGTAAATGCCTACTGTGTTTGTAATGGGAAGTAGGATGCCTGACCATGGAAAAAAAAATTTATACAATTTTTTATATCGATACGTTAAAAAATAAAATGTGCCCTATTTGAAAATATTTTTAAATTTGTGAAGTTGTTCTTTAAATTCAAATCTTATACGACCATGAAAATAATCTTTTTCGAATTTGTATTCTTGAAAATAAATATTAAATTTGAACTTCTAATTTTCTCAAATAGGAAAAATGATTGATTATTTTGTTGATCGGGGGAGATGGATGTACCAAAGAAAAGGACTGAGGGCTCAATAAAAGAAGATTTTTATAATGGTATAAACGTGTTTGTTGAATTCGCTTTAAGTAATAACGGAAACGATCCAGAAATTCGTTGTCCGTGTAGTAGGTGTAGACATTTGAAGTATTTGTTACCAGATATTGTGAAAGTTCATTTGTGCCAAAACGGTTTCGTACCCGAGTATTATGTTTGGGATCGGCATAGAGAAGTTGTAGCAAATACTTCTGTAGAGTCTGAAAGTGTCATTAACGAAATAGTTAGGACGACCCATGTAGAAAATATGGTCGAAGATGCAGCACGATCAATGTTTCCTATGGTTGAAGTTGACGACGATGATGCAAATGTTGAAGAACCAAATATTGAAGCATTTTTTTTTATGATTTACTAGATGCTGCTAAGAAACCTATTTGGGATGGTTGTAAAAGCGGCACTCAGCTGTCAGTAATCGCAAAATACATTGCGATGAAGTCAAAATACAACATCACTGAAGCTGGGTTTACGGCTGTTGTACAAGCTGCAAAAAGACATATGCCGCTTGATAATCTAATGTGTGAAAATCACTATGAAGTTAAAAAACTTATGTCGGCTTTTGGTTTACCTTATCAGAAAATAGATACATGTTTAAAAGGCTGCATGTTGTTTTGGAAAGAAGATGCAAACCTTAGAAATTGTAAAATTTGTAACCATGAGAGATACAAACCAAGAAAAAAGAAGGGGAAGGAAGTTCTGTACAAGCGTATGCATTACTTACCCATAACTCCAAGACTTCAAAGATTATATGCATCTTCTGTAACTGCATCTAATATGAGATGGCATAGTGTGAGAATGGAGGAAGAGGGTACGTTGACACATCCGGCTGATGGAGAAGCATGGAAGCATTTCGATAAAACGTATCCAAATTTTACAGCGGAGAGTCGAAATGTTAGATTAGGATTATGTACGGACAGTTTTTCTCCATTTTCTCAATTTGGTTCTAAATATTCATCCTGGCCCATTATCATCACACTGTATAATTTACCTCCATGGATGTGTATGAAAACGCAATATATGTTTCTAACTGTTGTCGTTCCTGGCCCCGACGATCCGACACAAGGAATCGATGTATATTTACAACCGTTGATTGAGGAGTTAAAAATACTGTGGAACGAAGGAGTAGAAACATACGATGTGTCCAAGAAGAAATTTTTTGGTATGTTTGCTTCTTTGTTGTGGACTATAAGTGATTTTCCTGCCTATGCAATGCTTTCATGATGGAGTACTGCCGGTCGTCTAGCATGTCCTTATTGCATGGATGAAACACGAGCGTTTTCTTTACCTCATGGTAAGAAAATTTCATGGTTTGACTGGCATCGATATTTTTTCCATGTAAATCATCCCTTCGGAGGAGACAAGAAAAACTTTTTAGCTAATAGAGTAGAAACCAGACAACCACCGACGATATGGTCAAGCGAAGACATATATGAACTTGTTAGGGACTATCCAAAGATATATGAAACTGGAGAGCAAACAGAAATTGAAGGTAAATCAGTTGTTCATAACTGGTGCAAACAAACTATTTTTTGGGAGTTGCCGTATTGGAAACATCTTCTGCTTCAACATAATATAGATGTGATGCACAATGAGAAAAATGTATTTGATAATGTTTTTAACACAATTTTGAAGGTGAAAGGGAAGACGAAGGATGATTTGAAATCAAGACGTGATATAGAAGAATTATGCAAACGTCATGAGCTTCATATGAAACCAAATGACAGTAAAGAAACCCAAAGCATGTTACGAATTAGATAATAATCAAGTTAAAGCTGTGTTAAAATGGGTGGAAGGGTTAAGATTTCCTGATGGGATATCATCAAATCTTCGTAGATGTGTTGACTTTAAAAATGGTAGATTGAGCGGAATGAAAAGTCACGACTGTCACATAATGATGGAAAATTTATTTCCCGTTATGTTTAAAGAACTACTGCCGTTAAAAGTTTGGAAGGTAGTAAGCTTAGTATGTTTTACAAAGAGCTTTGTTCGACTACTTTAAAAGTGCAACGTTTACGTAAACTTAAAGTGGATATTCCTATATTGCTTTGCAAATTAGAGAAAATATTTCCGCCAGGTTTTTTTAATGTAATGGAACATTTACCTGTTCATCTCCCATCTGAAGCACGACTTCGAGGTCTTGTCCAATATGGATGGATGTATCCATTTGAGAGGTATGTAATATGTTATCACGTAATTTAATTGCATTTGAAAGATGAAGTTAATATAAATTAATTTTGCATAGATATTTGAATCATCTAAAGAAAAAAGTGAGGCAAAAAGCACGAGTTGAAAGTTCGATGTAACGACCCGCATTTTTGACCGTTCAAGTCGACAATAATCCACACATGTCCAACTCAACCGTTCAAAAAGGCAGATGGTTATTGGGGTTAAATAAGAAAAGGAAAGAAAGAACAAAAGCAAACTCAGAATCTTGCAGCGGAAGGAACATGATATAATAATAAAATAACAGTTCATGAAGCTGTTAAATAATTTTTTTTGATTATTATTATACATCATAAATCAGAGTTACATACATATCAGAGATAAAACAACAATGCAGTGGAAAAATAATACAATAGTAGAATACAAATGATGTAATACCAAACTCCGTCTTCGTCCTCCAGAATATACCTTCAACCTAATCTAAAATGCTCAGGCTGACCCGAGCGTAATGAAAAGACAAAACACTCGAGTCAGGACTAAAATATCTCATGTAGGTTAAATCGAATAAGTAAATATGAGTGCGACGGCGTCGGAGATGTTTACGGGTTTTAGACACCTCCTATCCAGTGTCAACGTGAGTGCAATAACTTAAGAGATGTTACGGGATTTTCCATCTCTCAAGGATCCGTTAAACTATCTACTATGTAGTACAATACGCTATTATAATATGTCTACATTAAAGTAAAAGTATTAAAATAGCGTTAAGCCATGGCCCATTCCACCCTTAACACAGTTTATATTCCCAAGAGCATATACAAGACCGTAGTTTCCCCAAAACCGGAAGTCACCAGAGGGCAATCCATATACTCAAGGTACAAACCAAAACGTAGTGGTCGCGAATAGGATAATCAGTATGACAAGGTACATGAGGCGATACCAACTTGGATACTAGTAGTTGCCTGATCCGGACTGATGTTGGGCATAGCAGCTACTACCCCAACACCGCGAAACAACACTCCCAAATCGCGGGGTGCACCCAAATCGAATCACAAAAGTAATAGACATGGTATCGAAGGAGTGTGTCCGCTAGAGATGGCGATCCTCAATGGCCCGGCGCAGCTCCTGTTTTAGTCATGTCAGGGGTCATCCAAAATCGTTCTCTTTCTTCAGTCAACGCGTTCGCCAAACCATCCACTTCATTCTGGATCAACACTCCGCGTATAATAGTTATTAAAGTGGTTTTCGGTATCGACAGAGAGTATGTCCATATCCGATCCCGGTCTCTTTAATAACTACGTTATATTTTTCACACCGGTTGGATCTTTTACATTTTCAAAATCAATTCATCATTGATTATCAAAATATCATATTCGCTTCAAAGATCAAATGCGTTTCAAAATCATCATATCTACTCAAAATATACGATTTCATTTCAAAAATCATTTTCGCCTCAATATCTCATTTCAATTTCAAAATCGTATCAATACGATATCACTTTCACTTCAAATAAATCCATTTCCAAAATCATCCTATTTACTCAAAATATACGATTTCATTTCAAAAATCATTTTCGCCTCAATATCTCATTTCGATTTCAAAATCATTTTCGCCTCAATATCTCATTTCGATTTCAAAATCATTAATTTCAACTCGATTTAGCTTCTCAATAAACCATTTCAAATTATCAATTTCGAATACATATTTGAACCACAAAATAAACAATTTCACTTTCAATATATTTCGAAACTTTAAATATTCCACATTTCAAAACAGCTCATATATTTATATAAGAATATAAGATTCGCTTTTAAAACCATTTCGTATTCAAATTAGAATATACTTCAAATTAAACATCCGTATTAAGTAGTTTACTTAATTTCTGGAGCAATTCCAATTCAATAAACTTAGATTAACATTCGGATTTCAAGAATTCATTTAAGTATTACATTCCAAATCAATTTCAGTTCAAATCCTATTCAAATCAATTTTATCTTCAAATTTAATTCAATAGTTTCGATTTAGTCCAATTCACAAATTTCTTTGAATTTCAATTAAATTCCAAAGTAATTAAATCTCAATTTCAAATAAAATTTTCAATTCCAAACTCAAACTTGAAATATCATTTCATATAAATTTTCTTAGAAATATTCAAAGTTCAATTAAAAGTCCAATCTTTTAAAAACAAATCAGCTTTCGAAAATTTACGCCGTATTTCATTTCTTTCTTAAAAATCTAAGCTTCTAATAATTAAACAATTTCATTTACCAAGTTTAAATTTCAACATCTCGAGCTTCAATTTAAAATAATTCAATTTCCATAAATTGGATTTTTTCATAACCTTTAAATCAAATCATTTAAATAAATTTCAAATCAACGATTTTAAAATTATTAATTTAACCAATCCGGTGTCCGTATGTAATTTTCTATCCTATGGCCAAGTGATTATTTATTTCAATTACATGTCAGGGATGAATATATATTACTTAAACCAATCACAGTGTCATATGCATGTATAACAGGATAATATATATAAGCAAATAAACATCCAAACATTTAAATATCAACCAATAGCATCCATCGAAATAAATCATCCAATAGTCAATACAATTCACGGCAATTTCATAGTTATCAAAATCGGAAATTTGATTTTGATTAAATCCTAATTTCAATTTACTGTCAATTTAATTTTTCAACGGTGAATTCACGTGGCAATCTATATGACAATTAAATTTTTATCAAACAACGACAAATAAATTCATATCACTTCATAATGTCAAATTTAACTACCATAAAGATATTCAATACGTTGTGAGCGTTATAAAACACTCACCTTGATTTTCTGTTGTCGCCGAGACGTTCCGGTTTGGAACTAAAACTGGACGACGCCCAACTTTAGCCCAAATTTCCACCGTCTCCAAATCCATCCAAACTAGTTTCATTTCAAAGCTCTCGTCATTACGATCGCAACGCAAAAAGTTTCGTTATAATCGGACCTCGTATGAAAAAGTTATGCTATTTTAAAGTTTACACGAATTTAAATAAAACAATTTCAGCTTTTATTTTTTTTTTAAATTTTCAAACCCTAATCAACATCTGCCGTTGGATCAGCTTGCTTCAGATCTGGACCGCCCCTATGTGCTTCTTCTCCAACGTGAACATCACGTTCACAACCAACCCATAGCCGTCATTCCTCCATCAATTCTTGCCACCCCCACCGACCACTACACGACGATCAAGCACCACCATTCCAAAGCCTTCGACGAAAGCTACTCACGCCTGGAACCCTAGCAAGCTCGGCCACCCCCTCTGCCTCGAAATGCGTGAAAACGCAGCAGCTTCCAGCACGATTTCCCGTTGATCCGTTGCTCCGTTTTCGATCATCTCCGTATGGATTTGAAGCTCTCATCGTCCTCTACAACTTTGTAGTTGACGACTTTTGCTAATTCTTTATGGATTGGAAGATATTAGAGGAGAAAGAAGATGCATTTCTGACCATTGATAGGAAAGTGGCGGCTAAGGGCTGAAACCCTAGTTCTTTTGCACAATGAAATAAGTGAGGGGCTTTTATAGAAAAATACGCGACACTATTCACCCGAAATTTTCCGAACTCCAAACGAAGCGTGCCGGCTGGCGTTTCTAAGGTTTACGCCACGTTCCGAACGCAATGGAACATGTTTCGGAGGCTAATTCGGTCATCTGTGCGAGTTACGGAGAAAAACGATCAGTTTTAAATTAAACCGATTTAAACCGATTTCGATGCGTTTTGGCTTGCCCCGGACAAACGGTAAATCCAATTGACACGAAATTTGAAACCATACAATAATATCACATTATGGATCTGATGAAACTGGTTTCGTCGAAATCCGAGACTTTTTGAAAAATGGCTATTTTCTCTCGCCGAATTAATATTAAAACAATTCGATGCGTTTCGAGCTGCCACGGTCAAACGATAACTCCAATTGGTACGAAAATTGAAATCCGACAATAACAAACTATTACGGATCCAACGGAACTAGTTTCGTTCAATTCTGAGACTGTTCAAAAAATGGCTATTTTTCAATCGATAATTAAATATTAAAATATTCAATTTTCACAAATTAACTTTAAATTCAATTTTAAAAGTTCTATAACATTACTATAACTCCAATATGATAAGATAAAATTTTACAAATCATTTTCAATCATATTCAACTCGATTTTCAATTATTTCTGAAATTTAACTTATTAAATTATCGATTTAATTGTCTAATTAAATCCAATATTCGAAAAATAAATTATTCGACTGTTTAATTTCAATATAAAATTCCTAATTTTAAATTATTAACTTTTAAATCAAATTTCAATTGTTCACAAATCCCATTTTTAATTTCACAGTAATTAACAATCTTTTACAATGCAGTTTCCATTATAAATCCAATATAAAAGATTATATTAGATTTAGCATTCAATTATATTGTAATTCAAATTCAAGTTATTTAATTCCAAATGAATTCTTTTATTTCGATTTACACTTTCATTATTGAATCAACCATTTACTTATACATTATTATCAATAGTTTGTAATTCATTTACTTTCATTTTCTTCAGCTATCATCTTATTTAAATTCACAGTAATATTAAATTACATTCATTTACGTTGATTTCCATATTATAACTTCAATATTAAATGTAACATTTTATTTATTTCGCTGTTTACAATCACATTCAATTCAATTCAATTACTTGTTACGTTCAAATTTAAATCTTTACTTACGTTCAATTACAAGTTAACATCTTTATCGAATTACAGTTTCAGTTATTATCTGCTTTCAATCAACTGTAATATTAAGTTACATTTATTTATATTAGTTTCAGTAACATAAAATTCCATTATTAAATCTACCATTTTATTTATTCTTTGTTTACAATCATAACCAATTTGGTTTACAATCAAACTCAATTCATTATTTACATTCACTACAAGTTAACATCCATATTTAATTTACAAATAACTTATTTCAGAATTCAGTTTTGTATTTTAACTTGTAATTCACATTTAACAACACAAAATTTTATTTCCTTCGGTTTTTTATCAAAATTTTCATTTTAATTCGTATTTTTAAAGTGTTAAAAATACGGGTCGTTACATTCGATATGTAAATCTTACATCGAAGAAGAAGATTCGTTCTTTTTCTCTCACTATTTCAGTGACCATGTGAATATTTCATTTGAAAGTGTTCCTCATAATGACGAAGGCGACGAACAAGAGTCCTCTCAAGCAATGTTATCTATTTTTAGACAACATGGTCGGCCTTTTGGAAAATGTGTAGAAATATAGCTAGATGATAGAGATCTTCATGTAGCACACACTTATATTCTTCTAAATTGTGTCGAGGTTGCACCGTTTGTTAGGTAATCTGAAATAATAATTTGTGTTTTATTCTTTTCTATAATGCATGCACGTGTATAACCTAATTTAATAATTTGTTTATATAAACAGTGTTTATGAACGTGAACATCCGAACGGAGATCTCAGTAAAGAATTTTCCGGTTGGTTTTCAAATTACGTTTATGAGTCGAGAAATTGTGTTGTTGACGAAGGGTTGAAACATCTTGCGATGGGACCAAAAAGAGTGGTCAATACATATCCAATATATTTCGTCAATGGATATAAATTTAACACCAAAGAATACGGTGCAGAAAAATTAACAAATAATACTGGTGTATTTGTTAAAGGTAGTGACAATCCAGAAAATCACTTAAATGATTTTAATGGCGTTCTAATACAAATTTTGCAACTGACATATTTCTCACGACCCGCGAAAGAGGTGTTTCTATTTAGATGCAATTTGTTTAGCAATGTTCCAGGTTCTGGAATTAATGTGCACAAGGATTATAATCTTATCGAAATAAACATACATCGCACTATCACAAGTATGATCCTTTTGTACTAGCCAAACAAGCATTGCAAGTTTATTACGCTCCTTATCCGTCTCTAAAAAGAGATCAAGCAGATTGGTCTGCATTTTTTAAAACAAAGGCCAGATTCACATTCGATGGGAAAAATATTCCGGACGAACAAGCTTATCAGGCAGATCTTGAGCAAAATAACGAAATAATAATTACAAACGATCATATAGATTTTGGTCCTTTGATCGATGATTCAAATGTTTTGGTAGAAGGGTTTGACAGTGCAGAGGAAAATATCGTAGAAACGAGACCGAATCTGAATCAAAAGACGATGATGACTGATATAAATCTGAATGTGATTTTTTTGCAATTGATGTAACTATGTTGAATGCTTGATGTATTATGAAATTGATGTGACTATGAAACCAAATCTGTTTACCATTTTTTACATGTTTTATGTCATTTCCATTTGTCATTTATTTAGCAATTTCAATTAAAAATGCAATGAAATCTGCTTATCGTCGGAACAGTACACCCATTATGAATCAGGTATAACACACTTCCATTTCTATTTCCATTTCAGTCATTAATTAAGCAATTTATACCGTTCATGTCATTTACAAATGAAATATATTTCATTATCATGTTATTATTCTCTTATATAATGATGTGTATATATGTCACAGGTTTATCACAATGTTATATAGAGGTAGGAGCTCTTCACGTTCATCAGGAGGCGATGGCAGTGGCCCATCGCAAGAGTCACAGCGTCCAGCAATTTCGTTAGTCCCTAGAGCAGAGGGGTAAGAATTAAATTTTCTTCAGCATCTTATTTTTTTTATGATATACGTACATACTTATCAATATCGTATTTAAAAACAGGGGGTTCGACCTACTTCCCTCGAAGGTTGTGCTGGATGTCTCTAGAGCTTCTTATCGCAGTAGGATGAGTGCTTGCTAGCCGAAGTGGGATAACATCCCTCCTCACATCATAGAGTGCATATGGCAGGATGTTCTAGTATGTATATTTTTCTGTTTTCCATTTTTAATTCGTTTTTGTCGTTTTTCTACTGTTTATCGTTTACAGTGTAATCTTTTTTTACTTTTTATCGTGAAACACAAGCTGAGATAGACATCCAAACAGACGATATGTTGCTGGCACGAGGATACTGGATGAAGAAGATGCATAAGAACTATAGGGACACGATATCTGAAATTAAGAAATCTGGTAAGAAACCACGGTGGATGGGGGAGAGCGTATGGCAAGCATGGTTGGGATACTGGGAAACGGACGAGGCGAAGGCAAGTACACTAATTTTTTTGAATTATTAATTTGACGTGATCGAAAAATAATGTATCAAATTTTGAATGTACAGGCAGAGTCGGATAGAAACTCTGCAAACAGAAATAAAAATCCCATCACTCATCGCGGAGGGTCGAAGTCATTTCAGCAGTATCAGCAGGAGTTGGTAAATTTACTGAATGATAATTGTAAATAGTTTATACTATATAATTTTAAATGTATAATAATTGTATGTAAAAATCAACTTCAGGAAGCTGAGGTGCATGGTCACGTGGGCTCTATGGACGTGTTCACTTGTACGCATGCTGTCGAGCATGTAAATCCGGACGGAACTGTTTCGTATACATGGAAGGACGATAAACCCAGCAAGAGCCATGTAAGCATATTTCATTTTATGCAGTATTAGTAATTGTTCTACTTGTTAAACTATAATGAAATAATATATGATGTTATTTATTTGTTAATGCAGGAAAAGTTTATGGAGCAGCGCCAGAAACTCCTTGCTGATACGGGTCGAGAACAGCTGACGATTGATGAGGAGGATGCTATTTTTGAGTCCGTTATGGATCCAGCAGAGCATGGCAGACGATACGGATTTGGCAATCAAGTGGTAATTAATTTATTTTACTGCTAATTTGATATTTAAGTCAAAATTCTATATTGGAATATATAATTTTATCTTGAATACTTCAAATATGCTATTTGAACTTTTTCAAAACAATAAACTTGAATTTTATTCATTTACAGAGATATGCGCATACACTTACAGAGATCACACAGCTAAATTTAATATTTATTGCAGGCCAGCAGTCAGAGACGGGGTCGGCGGAATAGAGCTCAGAGCGATCTAGCCAAGATAGAAGAATTGCGGACTAGAGTGTCCCAGCTGAAGGAGCAGAACCGCCAACAGGCCATGCAGACCACACAGTTGTTAGAGTACATGCAGCAGTTTGGTGGCCGCTTCCCTTCCTCGGTTGGCTCTGGATCTGGAGGAGATTGATTCATTGCTTTCTTGCTTTTTCAAGTATGATTTTTTTAGTTTTGTATGATTATTTTTGATACACTTGGTTGTGTGGTTGTATAATGATGTGGATGTTGATGATTTTGTGTATGTATAACATGGTATAACACTTATTGTTGGGGTTGTTGGAATGGTTATGTATATTATGTATTTTATTTTGATGTAATTTGATATATTTGTGTGTTTGATTAATTTTGTGTAGTTTGGGTTTTGATATTTGGTTGGTATATTGTATATTGGATTGTGCAGTATTGGTGTAATAGTTTTTGGAAGAGAAATGTGTATGGAAGGCTATATTTGCAGCAGTAATAAAAAAAACAGCAGATTTCCGATGGTTTCCGACGGCTTCTGACAGTTTACAGGTAGGCAATTTCCGATGGCTTCCGACGGCTTCCGACAACCTGTAGGACATTTTTTTCCGACGGTTTCCGACGGATCCCGACATGTGTCGGAATCCGTCGGCAATATGTACGACGCCCTCCGTCGAAAGCCGTCGGAAATACTGCTCCCCGACGCCGTATATTCCAACGGCCGCCGACGGCTTCCGACGGCTGCCGACGGTTTTCAGCCGTCGGAAATCACTGCTCTCCTTGTAGTACTCTCCCTCACTCAAAACTTTTCGTCCCCGAAAAGGAACGAGGTAGGAGAATATAAACAACTAGGAAGAGAAAGAATAGATTTTGATATTCAAAATAAACAATAAATTTAAAATCATATAAATTTCAAATTAAACTAATTAATATCACACATTTTGGTTAAATCCCTTTGAGTTCACTTAAGTTAAATCAATCTATCTATTTATAAATTCATTATCTTATTATCTAGTCATCCTCAATTAACAATTTCTAGGTCATCAATTTGTATAATCATTTATTGTACTCATATTTTATTCAACAAATTTAATTCTTTTATTCCAAATTATTATTAAGTTTTATTCCACTTAATATATCTTATTACATATATTTAAACCATATAAATTAATTAAACCATATAAATTTTAGTTTAAATCAATTTATATTCAATAATTGATTTTAAATTCAAGGTATTTCCATAAGTTAATCAAATTTCAATTTATTAATTCCTTCAAAACAAATTTATTTGTCCCATCTATTATTCAATTAACTGATTATTCTGATTATCTCTATTAACATCTTTATAATAAAATTTAAGTGTATAACATTTACCATAACACTCAAATCTTTCCTTATAAAGTCATTTTATATTGTATATTATCCAATTACATCTTTAACTTCTAAAAATTTAGGTAAGTTATATTGAGATGTAATTGAGTATTATACAAATAAGATTTTACAATTCAGTTATTCCCAGTTAAATATTTATCCAAGAATTTTGACTTCAGTTTATAATTGAAATCATCTTTAACCTAAAATTTAAGAATTATTTACTTCAAACAATTTAGAGATATATATAATATATTTATATCAAATCAAATTAAAATTTAAAATTTAAAATAAGATACCTATATATATATAAATCAAATTATACTAAAGAAATTCAAATCAAAATATATTTATTTCAAAACAAAACCGTAGCAAAGCTACAGAATAGTATCTCCACTTCGAAACTCGAAAATGAATGTCGATGATGCGGCCGCCATCACCGAAATTATTTTCTAGCGACAAAGAGAAGAGCACTGATTTCAACATTTTAAAATTCTTTGAAAACGATTTCTATTCGAAAATACTTTCAATAATATATACTTTAAAAATTTAAAACCAAAGTTCGAAATCACCGGAAACCAAATTCTCAAATTTTTGAATTAAATTCATTTAAATTTAAATCAATTTATAAACCATGTTTATAAATTCATTTATAGAACAATAAATGATAATCAAATATTATCATTTCAAACAACTAATTTAATTAACTATTAAATTCCAAAAAATTTTACTTATATATATAATATAATCCTACAAATTTATTTCATTTACCAATTTGAAACACAATATTGTGTCAGTTTGTTCTGTTCAAGTGTTTTGGAAATCCTATCGATAGCGTTGATCAGACGAATCGATCGAAAATCCAAATCAACATCAACAACTCAAACAACACAATATATAAAATATCTTAATATTAATACAAATACAAATACACTCCCTCACTCGATGATTCCAGAATGGATTTCAAAACAAGGATAGGGATTCAAATTAGGGGACCCAAATCAAAAGAATTCCGACTAGAAGATAGAATTGAGAGGGAGATAAGATAATTAGATTTCGAACTAGGAAAATAGATAGACTTATATAAATCGCGGGCAACCTTTAACCGGGTCAACCGTGACTTCAAAATAAGATCGAGATAGAATTCTGGAGCAAATCAACAATCGATTGCCAGAGATAGAATTCAGGTATAGCAAAAGATAACAGCATCGCAAACCGAGGATACAGAAATCTTCGGTGAATCAATGTTTGTTGTAAAGGGGTTCACCCCTTTACAAATCATTCGAAGATTGGCGAGACCGCCGAGTTATTATAGAGATTATTCGAAGTGGAGTTATGGGATACCCCAGAATCAAGAAGACACGAATAGGGGAGACAAGAATGGACTTTGGAACCGAAGGGAACGTTCCAAAATTCAAAGGAAACCGAGTCGAAGAAGAAGGAATTCAGGCTCGAACGAAAGTGATTCTGTAATTAAATTTACTACATATGCTGATTTTTGCCTAAAACCAGAGCTCTGATACCACATGTAACGACCCAGTATTTTGGACCATTCAAATCGACAATAAATCCACACATGACGGACTTGAATAATTCAAACAATGGATTGTAAATAAAATTTGGCAAAACTCAGCATATACAGTAAATAAAATAATCACAGTTCACAGACACAGAGTTATATAACAATAATGCAGCGGAAACAAAGGAGTAGCAGTTCATGAAGCTACTATATAAATATAACAGAGTTAAACAAGATACAACAGAAGTCTCAAATACATAGATGTCTCAAAACAATAGTCAAATACAAGATCTGAATACATCACTGAAATCAACTAAATAACCGATAGCAGAATCGATAGATAGCTGGATCTCCAAGTGAAGCTCCAACTCCAAAGGTGAGTCTCAAATGCTGTATCACTCAGTCTGACCCGAGCGTAAAGCAAAACACAAAACACTCGAGTCAGGATTAACATTCTTATATCAATAAATCCAACTCAAGTGAAATATCAACTGAAATACAAGTAACTCAAAGGATGTTTGGGATAACCATCCTCTAAGGATCCGTTAAACTATCTACTATGTAGTAATATTCGCAATTATAATAATGTCTAATATAAAATAAACATACTTTAAAATAGCATTAGGGATTTACAATTAATTTGAACTCACCCTAACACGTAATAGTCCCAGTAGTCTATCCAGTATAAGCATACTCCCAAAATGGGGGCTACCCTCGATACTCCACAGGCTACGGGAGAAATCACAACTCGTAGTAAAGCTCGATATGGTAGGTGACACGGCACACAAGGCCATGCCAGGGTAGATATACCAATTACGCACACGGACTGATGGAAACGCATAGCAGCCACTACCGCTCCACCTCGAACAACACTCCCAAATCAAGGGGTGCACCCAAACAATCACAAAGTAATAGAATGGTATCGAAGAAGTGCGTCCGATAAGAGGTGCTACCTCACTGGTCTAGGATCGCTCCTATTTTAGCCACCTTATGCCAACTCACGGGAGTTGGGTCCACGTATATACCTTAGGATCGTCGCCACCATCCTACTTCATTATGGAACTCCACCGTGTACACAGTTGTTAAAGTGGTTTTCGGTATCGACAGAGAGTATGTCCATATCCGATCCCGGTCTCTTTAACAACCAATCGTTATTATAACACCGTGGTCATTTCAAAATAGTCTATACTTCAAAATCAAAATATCATTTCCATTTCAAACCAAATCAATACTATATCATTTTCACTTCAAATATATCCATTTTAAAAATCATATCGCTTTCCAAAGTTATAACGCTTTCGAAATCATAGTCTTTTAAAAATCAAAACACTTTGGAAATAACAGCACTTTGAAATCATAGCATTTTGGAAATCATAACACTTTGAAATTTTAGCATTTTGAAAATCATAACACTTTCCTTTTAAACAGTTTAGATATTAAAGTAGTATATATAATAAAATAGTTTATAAATAAAGTAGTTTATATCGATTTCAAATACCGATTTGAACCATAAATACCATTTCAAATTTAAATACATTTCAAAGCTTCAAATATTCCACCTTTCAAAACTAAATTCGAAAATTTTATATATATCAATTCACTTTTCTATTATGTAGTTTTGAAATATTTACTTAATTATTTCAATATCATTTGAATTCAACTTCAATTTACAAAATATCCCATTTAAATTTATATAAGTTTGAAATATCCATTTAGGTCATCTTTAATCAAATTTCAAGTTGTAAAACACTTCTTTAAAATTTCAAATTCAATAAATTTCGAATCAAACTTATTTAAGTATAATTCTTAAATAAATATAATTTCAAATCAATTTCAAATCATTATTAACTCTATATTTGAAAATATCGATATTAAAATAATACTTAAACATACTATTTACCAACTTAATTAAATCAACTTTAATAAATCTTTAAAATCAATATTTATCAAAACGATATATTTCTTTTCAAAACCATAGAAATCATTTTCAAAAATATTTATATATATAGACCAATGGTGTCTGTATAAAATTTTCTACCCTATGGTCAAGTGATACAGATATTTATCATTTCAATCCGCAATTTAAATATATACGGGTATATATCTTTTCAACCCGCAATCCCAAATTCAATTCAATGAAAATCACTTGGGTTTATCATTTCAACCCATAACGATTTTCTCCTATTCTACAAGATCGTTCGGGTATGTATCATTTCAACCCATAGTGATTTTATACTAACAGGGAACTTGCAGAGTGATAACAAATATGATAATAAAATAACAACAGTAACAGGCATATATCATCAATATAAATAACAGATAATGGTGTCAGATGTCATAGGAGAACAGATACAAATAATGGCATATATATAACAATGTAAATAACTAGCAGCAGCATATTTCAATTGTCATTTCAATTGAAATCAAATTTAATAAATATAAGAATATTAATCGTGAGTGATTGCTCACCTTTCGAGGCTAGTGAGGAGTTTGACAACAGAACAAGCTACAAATTCCAAAGCAAAGCAAGATGGGCACGACTTTTGACAACAGGGCTGATAACAAGATCGATAAACGAATCAGAACTGGATTGATGAAGATAAGTTGTATAAATGACCTTATATGCATAACTATGTAAAAATAAAAATAAAAAATAAAAAATCATATTTATATTTTCAATACATATTAAATTAAATATATATATATACACATTTGTAAATCATATAAAGTAAACTGAAAAATATATATACAAGTAATTATATAAATAAATGAACAGTACACTATTATATGCAACAACATATACATATCATCACTTACTAACATATAATATGTTTTAACCAAAGTATATAATAATAGTGTAGCCAGGGTACATTACAGCAATTAGGACAACAGCCGACCTAGTATAATATATATATATATAGGTATGATACTTTAAAATATAAAATACTGCAAACATAATACTTTATATCTATATATACTATAACCTACCCTATATAGAAGCTAACTATCATATAACTGCAGCACACGACTATATATATTTTTGAAATACACGTATAATAACTTAGTATACTTTAATTTTTTATAACCAACAACAGTTTTATATACTTACATATATACATGTAAAACAGTATATAAAATATGTGTTCAAACCCAAACAAACCTTTGATACATATCTTTACTAATACTATATATAAAATCTTTATCAACTTATATATAGCAGACCAATATATATAACATACAAGCCTGAATCATAAAATAGAACTCAAGTACATAAACAAAGAATAATAATATATATATAACTTTCATAGCAAAGTATATAAACATCTGGTAAATTGTAAATTTACATATTGTAAGCTAACAGACCAACCAAAATAATATATATAAATAATAGATGATATCACTACATATAAACAACAACACGAACAATATTATTACCTTCGAAAACTGCAATGTAAACCAAACCCATTTATAGGATTAATACATAACACATATAACTTAAATAGACTTATAACGAAAAAATATAAACTGAGAAGTTTACTATATTATATTACTAATAAAATTGCAAACGTATATATAGTTTAAAACAAACCCATTCACAACTACTAACATAAATATTCACATATAGTATGGCCGAGACTTTCATATACGAACAGGATATAACATTACAATATATATAAGCATATGAACCATATATATACATCATATACTATCACATACAAAATATGATATATTACATATCATAGCTAACGTGCCTGGTCAAAGTATGCACAACATAAGGCAGACAAGACACAAGGCAAGATGTAGATGGAAAAATACAAACTACTTTCATCGAATTTATATATACAATATATGGATATACCGTTTATAAGAGGAAAAACAAGTGAGTCCACCAGCAAATATTCAACTGCCGAATGATGTGGACATGCTACCGATGGGGATGGAGGGGAAGAGCAGCCCGGCCATGAGTTGGTGACTTGGTGATGGCGGAGTGTAGGGAAGACAAAGTAGTTTTGGGGTTCTATTGGCTGTTTGGAGGAATGGAGGCCAGAAGGAGGGGTTACGTTGGCTGGGTCGAAGCATGGAGATGGGTGATGGAGAAATTTGTGTGGCCGAAGGGGTGGAATGAGGAGTTGCGTGAGGGGGAAGAAGAATAGAGTAGGAAGCAATATAGATTTTATATATATTTTCCGTTCACAAATGAAAGTAGCTGAACCAAATAAAATAAACGAACCAGAGATTTCGGTGAATAGATGGGAATAGGTAAAATCAAAGTTGAAATAAATGAAAATAATAAAAGAAGTGGCTGTTAGTTATTCACGTGAAATCTGAATGTACTCAAAACCCAAAAGACCTGAAACATTCAACGATATTGTTACCGTTCCGCAGATTCGATCGCGAATCGAACGTCGAACTGCATAGACGAATATACTGTGAAGATCAGTACGACGAGACGATCAAAACGGTATACTGATATCAGTGGTACGATCATCCGATCAAAAGTCGGTATCGGTACCGAAATGCTGCTATTTCGTCGAAAATAAGATCGACGGAGCAACAACAATCCAAATTTGACGAAACGAAGGATGACGTCTTACTCAGAAGATGATTTACAAATTTTATTTGTAAAAATATTTAGGTTTGGAAAACATTTTATTGCCATCAATTTTTAACTGATATAAATTGGAATAAAATTACACTAGAAAATAAACTTCCAAATTATCTGATGAAAATTTACCAGTTGCTATGTTAAAACAAACGCATTTCAAATATCAAATTTAAATTTCAAAATTTTATTGTTTAAAGTTTCACAAAATTTCAATTAAATATATCAATAAAACAAATAAAATTATTTAAAATTTACGTGTCGTTACACGGGAAATTCCACATGGTAAGCTAATGGGCCAATTCGCTTGAGAACATGAAAAGGTCCAATAAATCGAGGTGTTAACTTCCCTGCTTAACCAAATCTTACCACTCCTCTCATTGGGGAACCTTAAAGAATACGAAATCTCCAACCGAGAACTCTAGATTTCTTTGCCTTTGATCAGCATAGCTCTTCTACCTGCTTTGAGCTTCTTTCAAGTTCTTTTGGATCATGTCTACTTTTTCTAAGGCTTCTCTAATCATATCAGGGCCTAGTACTAATCGATCTCCGGTCTCGATCCAACATGATGGGGATCTACATAGATGGCCATACAAAGCTTCATACGGGGCCATGTCAATACTAGCTTAATAGCTGTTGTTGTAGGAGAACTCAACAAGATGAAGATAATTTTCCCATGATCCTCCTAAATCTAAGGTACAAGCTCTTAGAAGATCCTCCAACACTCGATTTACCCTTTTAGTTTGCCCATTGGTCTGGGGGTGATATGTTGTGCTTATGTTTAGCTTCATTCCTAAAGCTGTCTACAATGCCTCCTAGAACTTACAGGTAAATATTGGGTCTCGATCACTAACTATGCTACTTAAGACACTATGTAATCAAAAAAATTCCCTCATGTATATTTCTGCAAGACTTGCAGCAGTTCGTGTTGGCTTTATAGGGATAAAGTGTGTGCTTTTCGTTAACCGATCTATTATAACTCAGATGCCTTCATTTTCCTTTCTCGATCGAAGTAAGCCTTCGATGAAATCCATCGATATTTGGTCCCATTGCCATCTCAAGAGGCTAGAGTAGTCCAGCAGTCTTTTGTTGATCACTCTTGATCTATTGACAATTCGCACATCTGCTAACATGGATGGAGATGTCACTCTTCATGCTTTTACACCAAAAGGTATGTTTTACGCCCTTTTAGATTTTGTTAACTCCTAGGTGGATATTCAGTTTAGGTTGATGGCATTCTGTCAATACTTCTTGTCTTAAGTTGTCAACCTCTGCCACGCAAATTCTCCCTTTTAACCGTAATACCACACGGTTATCAATTTCAAAGCTTGAACTCTGCCTTCGGCATACTCTTTTAAAAATCCCCCTTAGCTGCTGATCTTCTTTCTGCTTGCTAGCAATTCTTTCTAGAAGAGTTGGGGTAACTACAAGATAAGATATAACGACATGCTTTCAACTCAATGCATCCGTTACTACGTTGGCTTTCCCGGGTGTGTTAGTCCCTGAGGAGTTGGTTTTGATGACAACAACCTTACTTAGAATTAGGTTATAAAATATATAATACTAACATTATTGTGTAGATATATATAGATATGTTTGCAGGTACTAAAGAATGAAGAACTGTACAGTATAAAGATTCAAGATCAAAGATTGAAGACATCAAGATTCAAGACTCATGAGTATCAAGAATTTCAAGAGTTCAAGTTTCCAAGATAAGTTATATAGTTAGGAATATTGTTAAAACTCATAGAAAGGCACTGACATCTTAAAATCTATTTTATTCGTGGAACAGAATCCACTTCGTGCTTGTTAAAGGGATGGAACCGTAAGTAGGATGGAATCTATGAAAAATCTAGTAGAACATCTTTTTGTATCCACTTACTTTTATTTCAAAATGATTTTCAAAATATATATAGCTTGTTTTTCAAAATGATTTTAAATATTCCTGTTTAAAAACCAAAATCATCTGTCCTGGTTTTTCAATATATTTTAGCCTCAAAAATATCCTTAGTTTTAAATATCCTTAATTTTAAATATCTTTGATTTTAAATTATTATCCTAAGTTTTTAAACTATAATTCTGATATCATATATTTAGCTGTTTTATATATTTATACTTAAGATTTAAATATAAAAGTATAGAAAATTATTATATATATTTTAATATTGTTCTCTATAGATATTTATGTATTATAACTATATATAAGTATATTTTAAAGTTTAAATATAAGTGTAATATAATATAGAAATTATTTTCAAAGAAAAACAAATCACCAAAAAATACAAGGGCATGTCGACATGGTCACATGTACCCTTGTCAACATGGTGACAGTTAAATTGTTTTTTAAAAGAAGTGTCTATTCGCCACATCCCTTCACCAATGGACATGGCTATTGATCTACTATAAATAAAGGGTGTTTTCAACGAATTTTAATCACTTTTTTCTCTGATTTAACTTCTCTTCTTCTTCTCCACTTTCTTATTTACAAATTACACCATTACTCTACCGAAATCAATATCGAATCTAACTAGATAATTTCTGGTTTTGATTCTCTCCACTATCTCTACAAGATCCAAGTGCTAATCTGAGTTATAGAATTTTTGTAATCAATCAAGCGAGAAAATGTGTGATTGTAGCCTTGGAAATCAATTGGGTGAACTTGTTGCCCCGGAAATCAAGTATCTCTACCCAGAGGATTGTGAATCTGGAGCGGTGTACCTCGTAGCCTTGAAATCGAGGGTTGTATTTGTAAGAATTTTTTTTGAAAGGAAATCCGTACTTTTGTTGCGGGACTGATGTAGGGTAACTCTGAACCAGTATAAAATCCGGTGTGTTCTTTCCTTTACTGCTTTTACTTTATATTTGCATCTGTGTTTGATTCTATGTTCATATCTGTGTCTGATTAGTGTATACATTGTTAACAAATTAAGATAAATTCAAAAAGATTAACAAATTTCTTAAAACACTATTCACCCCCTTCTAGTGTTAATTCTAGCCTTAAGATCCTTAATCCGCATTCTAACATTTGGTATCAGAGCAAGGTTTTCAAAAGTTTCATTATTTGAATTTTGAAAAATTTCAAAATGGCTACTAACACTAGTACTGCTATTACCACCAACACTAGTTCATTAGTAGAAGGTCAGTCTACTACCAAGCCACCACTTTTTAATGGTAATAACTATGCATATTGGGCATGTAGGATGAAAATATATTTACAATCTATAGGACTAGACACTTGGAATGTCACACAGATAGAATATTCTGAACCCACAACTGCTTTTGCTCAGTGGACTGCTGATTAAAAGACTGTTGCACAAAATAATTCTAAAGCTATGAATATCTTGTTTTATTCACTTGATAGGAATGAATTTAATAGAGTGTCAGTTTGTAAGTCTACATATGAAATCTGGAAAACTTTGCAAGTTACTCATGAAGGAACAAGCAAAGTTAAACAGACAAAAATCTCCATGCTCACAAATCAGTTTCAATTATTCAAAATGAATCCTAATGAGTCTATTCCAGATATGTATAGTAGATTCCAGGATATTGTCTACTCTCTAATATCATTGGGAAAAGTATTCTCCAAAGAAGATCAAGTCAGAAAAATCCTAAACTCTCTTACTCCAGAATGGGATCAAAAGACACTCGCAATCGAAGAAGCAAATGACATCAGCATCTTAAAGATTGAAGAATTGATCGGAAACCTAATGTCGTTTGAAGTTCAAATGCTTGGGAGAAGAGAAAGCAAGGCATCAGAAAAGAAATCAATTGCATTCAATGCACTAACAGAAGGATCAGATTCAGACAGCGATAATGATGAAGAGATTGCTTTTATGACCAAGAATTTTCGGAAATTCCTGAAGTACAGAAAATTGAATAGTTCCAAGAGAAACAACTTTAAGAATTCCGGTAATCAGACTACAATACCAAACTTTATCAAATGCTTCAATTGTGACGAACCAGGTCATATCAAAAGAGACTGTCCGCATCCAGATAAGCAAAACCCTCCTACAAACAATGATTCTGCAAAGAAACGGAAACGTGCATTCACTGCTACTCTAGATGACTCTGACTCATCCTCCAGCGACGATGAACAGAAGAAAGATAATTCAAATCTGTGTTTCACAGCAATTCTCGATTTAGTCGATACCAAAGACACGGACTCTGAAAAAGGTACACGTTTACAATACATTGGCTGAAATTGCTTGCTTGAATTGATTGATTGATTGGTTGTTTTTGAATTGATGTGTCGTTTGAATTTTAAAATTTTTATTATTTTATTATATTTTTTATTATTATTTTATTATTATTTTTATTTTTAATAATATTATAATATTTTATGAGTCTTAGTAATATTCCAGATATTATATAGACATTAAAATAATAGATATATATATATAAATATTACATTATATAAAAGTATCTAGTCATCAAAATTTACGGATACTTGTCGACATGGGTCCATCCCTACCTGTCGACATAGTATAGAAAATTTGAAATTCAAATTTTGAATTCAAATGCTTGTATTTTCCTCCACTCTTTCACACCATTCGAGACTCTAAAAGGACACTTTTTGACCAGAGAAACTGTCCATTTAATTTCTATTTATTTACTATCATTTATCTCATCTTTTCACTTAACTTTTCAAATTCAAACTCTTTCTTCATAACTCAATCTCTCTTCTCTCTACATCAATGGCCTCCTCAAGTACTCCATCAACTATGAGACTCTTCAAAACCTTAAAAGAACACCTTTTTTATGATCCGGAAGCAATCAAAGCCTATATTGGCTATGCTAATTATGGAAAAGTTCATCCCAGAAAGTTTGCAATTTTCCGCGATTTCGCTTCTTATGAAATCGATTCTCTTTGTGTTAGCAACAACATTTTAAGTCTTGTTGATGATTCTAAAAATGATTTTGTATGCTACCCAAATCTTGTGAAAATGTTTTATGCAAATCTTAATCGTGGCTTTTATCAAGGAAACGATGATGAATTTGGAGTAGTGTAAAAGGCACTCAAATTGTTTTAAATTGTGATGTTTTGGGAGCGATTCTAAATTGTAAGTGTACGGGTATGGATCTTTCAAATTTCAATTTTAATGAAAGTGATCGTGAGACTTTCCACCATATTTTTGAAAGTGACGAAAACTTTGATTTTATAAACCGCAATTTTCGTCCAAAAGCAAAAATTTGTGAGCCTTCTTTTGCAACACACTTTGACCCTGAGATCGGGAAATTTTAATAATCCTACTTCAAAAGTTTGTAAAGCTCTTTTCGCTCTTTTTGGAAACTATGATATTAATTGGGCTCAAGTTATTTTGGATGAATTTCGGCCTAAAAACTTGGAAATGGGAGAAAAGATTTTATATCATGGAATTTACCTTACTAGAATTTTCAACTATTATGGAGTGAATTTTAAAGGATAGGAATTCATTTCTAGAAAAGTTTTCAATCATTCCAATATCTCACTTATGAAAATTCCATACATCTTTCAACCTTATGAATCCCTTGTGGAAAAGGAAGAGCGTTTAGCTTACGAAGAAATGGATAAAGGAGAGGAAGAAGAAGAAGAAGGGGATGAAATGGATATTCAAGAAGAAGAGGAAGGTGAAACATCTCTTGAAAGTATTGATTACACCTCCAAACCAACCAATAAGATGATTATCCAAAACCAAAAGATAATTGTGGAAAATCAACGGACACTTAAGAGATCCGTTAGTAAAAAGTTGGATAAAATGTCTTCTAAGATGAACAAGTTCTTCTCAAAAGTCAACAAGAAGTTTAACCTTTCATCATCCTCATCATCCTCCAATTAGATCTATCTTTTCATACCTTATCGTAGTTGTTTAAGTTTATTTTAAGTTTGAATGTTATTGTATTTCATGTTGTTTAATCCATGTATCATTCCAGTTTGAATTAATGTTGAAGTTCTTTCTGTTATCTAGCTTATTTCATCTCTAGAATACTGTTAATATGATATAT
This sequence comes from Allium fistulosum, assembly GCA_030737815.1. Lineage (NCBI taxonomy): Eukaryota > Viridiplantae > Streptophyta > Magnoliopsida > Asparagales > Amaryllidaceae > Allium > Allium fistulosum. Next base: position 1,006,140,280 of record CM060905.1, read on the forward strand.
ATAAATATATATATATATATACATTTATTCAAAATCAAAAACAAGTCATCAAAACATAGATGACTCTGTCGACAACCCCCAAAGGCACCCTGTCGACATGCTTAAAATCTGAAGTGTCTTTTCATTTTAATTTTTGAATTTTAAATAACTTACTTGTATCTATTCAAACGAAATTTACACCTATAAATACCTGTTCTCTTCTAGAAATCTTTACTCAAAATCATTACTTATCTATTTCTATCTATATTTCTTCTCTTTTTCACAAAAATGGCCGATCCTATTCACAATTTATTTGAAAATCTTGAAGAAACTCTTAAATCCTTCAAGAATATTTTCTCTATCATTCTCCGTATTCAGCGTCACTTAGAATTGAGTCAAATACGGATGATAAAGGAGCAAGAAAGGCATTTCGAAGCAATTCGAGGGATGATTTCCCCCCTGCACAAGGATGATAATGAAGCACATCCTCCCGTTTCTCTCTCTGTTGATAATGAGAATTGGGATGCCATCAAACAAGACCCTATCTTTGGAGAAGAAGGATGGGTTGATGTTCCTCGTAATATTTGATTAACTTTGTTTAATTTTTATTTATTTGCTTGCTTAATTAGGATTTGGTTTGATTTGCTTGAATTTGACTTAGTATGGATTGATATTATGTATGTAAAATATAACATACATATGATTAGTATTAATAATATATGATCTTTTAAGTTATCATGATTATCAGTTTAACTATCTATTTTTATATTAAAAACTCCATTATGAATAAATAAATTGTGTTCTCTTATTCGTATATTCTCTTATCTTTTGAATAAATAGTTTAGTAGTTAGGAAAAGTAGTTATTAAGAGTTTAGTTTAAAGTTAAGTATTGATTATGTATGATAACACTATCATTATAATCACAAGTAATGTAGTCTTAGTTTCAGGGGGAGTTATATAGAGTTATATAGTATTATAAATTATAATTAGGGAGTTATATGGTTTTTGTTGATGACAAAGGGAGAGAAGTATAAAATAGGATAGTTAGGCATAAATTAAGGGGGAGTTATTAGAAGTATTAGGATAGAAGTGATATTTTATCAACAAAAGTTGTCATCATCAAAAAGGGGGAGATTGTTAGTCCCTGAGGAGTTGGTTTTGATGATAACAACCTTACTTAGAATTAGATTATAAAATATATAATACTAACATTATTGTGTAGATATATATAGATATGTTTGCAGGTACTAAAGAATGAAGAACTGTACAGTATAAAGATTCAAGATCAAAGATTGAAGATATCAAGATTCAAGACTTATGAGTATCAAGAATTTCAAGAGTTCAAGTTTCCAAGATAAGTTATATAGTTAGGAATATTGTTAAAACTCATAGAAAGGCACTGACATCTTAAAATCTATTTTATTCGTGGAACGGAATCCACTTCGTGCTCGTTAAAGGGATGGAACCCTAAGTAGGATGGAATCTACGAAAAATCTAGTGGAACATCTTTTTGTATCCACTTACTTTTTTTTCAAAATGATTTTCAAAATATATATAGCTTGTTTTTCAAAATGATTTAAATATTCCTGTTTAAAAACCAAAATCATCTGTCCTGGTTTTTCAATATATTTTAGCCTCAAAAATATCCTTAGTCTTAAATATCCTTAATTTTAAATATCTTTGATTTTAAATTATTATCCTACGTTTTTAAACTATAATTCTGATATTAATATGTTTAGCTATTTTATATATTTATACTTAAGATTTAAATATAAAAGTATAGAAAATTATTATATATATTTTAATATTGTTCTCTATAGTTATTTATGTATTATAACTATATATAAGTATATTTTAAAGTTTAAATATAAGTATAATATAATATAGAAATTATTTTCAAAGAAAAACAAATCACCAAAAAAATACAAGGGCATGTCGACATGGTCACATGTACCCCTGTCGACATGGTGACAGTTAAATTGTTTTTTAAAAGAAGTGTCTATTCGCCACATCCCTTCACCAATGGACATGGCTATTGATCTACTATAAATAAAGGGTGTTTTCAACGAATTTTAATCACTTTTTTCTCTGATTTAACTTCTCTTCTTCTTCTCCACTTTCTTATTTACAAATTACACCATTACTCTGCTGAAATCAATATCGAATCTAACTAGATAATTTCTGGTTTTGATTCTCTCCACTATCTCTACAAGATCCAAGTCCTAATCTGAGTTATAGACTTTTTGTAATCAATCAAACGAGAAAAGGTGTGATTGTAGCCTTGGAAATCAATTGGGTGAATTTGTTGCCCCAGAAATCAAGTATCTCTACCCAGAGGATTGTGAATCTGGAGCGGTGTACCTCGTAGCCATGAAATCGAGGGTTGTATTTATACGAATTGTTTTTGAAAGGAAATCCGTACTTGTGTTGCGAGACTGGATGTAGGGTAACTCCGAACCAGTATAAAATCCAGTGTGTTCTTTCCTTTACTGCTTTTACTTTATATTTGCATCTGTGTTTGATTCTGTGTTCATATCTGTGTCTGATTAGTGTATACATTGTTAACAAATTAAGATAAATTCAAAAAGATTAACAAATTTCTTAAACACTATTCATCCCTCCTCTAGTGTTAATTCTAGCCTTGAGATCCTTAATCCGCATTCTAACAAGGTGTATATAAGATATCAAGGTCGCATGATGCGAGAAATTCTAGCCGTTTTAGTTTCATATTCAAGTCCTTCTGAGTGAAAAGATACTTCAAAGATTTGTGATCTGTGAAGAGTTCGAACTTTTCACCTATTTAAAGAAGGAATATTATTTGCTCGGGTCAATTAAAGTTTATTAAATTAAACTATGAGGAATTCTTATCCAGCAAATAATGTCTCCATATTTTTAATGCGAACACCACGGCTAATAGCTCCAAGTCGTGTGTTGCATAATTTCGCTCATGGGTCTTTAATTGCCTACTAGCATAAGCGATAACCTTCCCATGTTGCATTAATACATCACCTACTCCTTCTCCACAAGCATCAATATAAATAGTTAGACCATCGCTTTCATTAATAATAGTCAAGAATGGAGCAGTAGTCAACCTCTTCTTAAGTTCCTGTTATGCTTCTTCGCATTTCGGGGTCCATTCATATTTGGAATTCTTCATAGTCAGTGTAACGACCCCGGATTTTATATATATATTTAAGTTTGTAATTAATTTATTTTTTGAATTAAAATTGTAAAATTTGTTGTAAATTGAAGCGAGTTTCCCCAATTCAAATAGAATATATATTTAACCATTTAAATTTAAAAAAATTGTATATATGTGATTTGGATTTAAATTTCAATTAAATGGTTTAATAATAATTTGAATATATATGTATATTTGTATATATATATTGAGTTTGAATTAAATTTTAAACTAAATGGTTTAAAGATAAATTATAATGATTAAATTTGGGATTGATGGTCTATATTAGAAATAAAAATAAAACAATAAGTATTACAGTAAAATTTATAATAAATATTTAAAATAGAAATGGAAGTAAAAAAATAATAATAATTAAGCTAAAAATAGAAATCAATATATAAAAGATAAGTTATTGAAATATAAAGAAAAGCATTAGCTAAAATTTTAACAACAAAATAAAATATAGAAATTCATTTATATTACAAAATTATAAATTATAAAATAAAATAATAAACATAGAGATAAATTCTAATATCATGTTAATTTGAACTTCATTTACATTACAAAATAATAAGACAAAAGAAAATATAAGAATTTATTCAAGTGCTTTCAATCAAATAAAAGAAAGCAATACACTCCAATATGAATCAAGAAATAAAATACATTCAAACAAAAGAAGAAAACATATATATGCATGAATGAAACAAAGATAAAGAAAATACAAGACAAACCAAACGGAAAACAAATTACATATGTAAACATGAAACCAGCAAAACAAGTCTAGAATGTAACTTGCAAATATGAAACAAAAACAAGAATATATATATATATATATGAAAGCTTGCAAGGGAAGCCATCAAATATCTTCATATATGTACACAAATGAAATGAAAGAAAATAATAAGATAAGTATATTGTACAATGCTAATTAATGCAGCACCCAAATTGTTCTTATCAGCAAGCAAAACAAAGGAAAAATCTCTGCTAAGAAAGTGTACAAACAAATATATATTTTTATCAACCTGTACAAAATAACATACCCTGTATATTTCATTTCCATATATCAACTTTTATCATTCCAGTTTCATTCCTTGAAGCTGAGAAAACTTGAAGTAATTATCATTTAAACCTTAAACAAAAATTTCAGATTAAAAACATCAAAGCAATCAAAGAAAAATCTGAGAACAAGGAAGAAGTTTCAGCTAACAGTTCAACCCAGTTTTCAACTTTACAAATTCAAAAAGGTTTCTACTTTCAACTTGAAGACTTCTGGAAATCAGAATGTTTAAGGTGAGTAACAATCAACCATTTAATCTTGAGTATATATACATTGAAGAATGCTCTGTGTATATGCTTGTGCCAGTGTTCTTCCTCTCTGTTACTTCACAGAGTACCAGGCAACATCAAAAAATCCAATTTCTTCTTTCCTCATCAATATTAGGCTTTGCTTTTAAAACTAATTAGTTGAATTTAAGTTTGAGTTATAATCTAAAAAATGGTTTCATGAAGTATCAATGCATATAGAATGAAAAAATCAAATTTTTACAGTGAAACCTTTAAAGTCTGGAAATTTCGAACCTCATGAAATATTGATTCAAGTATATAACTCGAATTCTCATAGAAAAATAGGATTTTTGAGGCTTGTTTGATGATTTTTAAGCGATTGGTTTGAGAAAAGTTTGTTTTTGTTCAAAAATTGGATTTCGACCAATTACTAGTGATCGACTGAATCGTGTTGGTTGGGGCTCTGGCTGGAGATGGAGGGTCCTACGGTGGTTCCAGGAAAAATGAGGTGATGGCGTGTAATTGATCAAGGTGGTGGCACAGTGGCTCTGTAGGGTTTTAGGTCGACGAAGTTCAAAGGGGAAAATCGACGTTGATGGTGGACCGGACTCGATCTGTCAGTGGGGGATTTATGCGTTGTCATGTGGTGCACCCCTGGTCAAGTTCGCATGGCTTCTGGTGATCCTGGGTGGTTGGCGAGGTGGTTTTAGATGAACTGTGTTTGTTCCAGGTGTTACTCGATTCACATTGATTTCGAGTTGAAGTTGGAATCAATTTTCTGGGTGGTCGTGAGGCTTGAGGGGATCATCGGCGACTTGCCGAAGATCGTGGTGATGGTCGAAAGCAATTGGGTCGATCGTACACGTGCACGAAATATCATAGATGTCTGGTGTTGTTGAAATTTGAAGAAGAAAAGAAATGCTCGGGTTCAAGCTCGAGATCGAAGGCGAGTTGCCTCGGAGCATTGTGATGATCGAGAGTTTCTCGGGTGTTGTCTCGAGAATAGCAAGTTTTGGCTCGAGTATTTTTATGTGGAGCTCGGGTTCCTGATTTTGTTAACAAGATTTAAACAGTTTTAAAAAGTTTTATAAAAGCAAGGTTTTAAATTTTTTTAAATAAATTTAGTCTAAACAGTTTTCTTAAATAAATTTCTTTCATATATAATAAATGTTTTCTTTAACATTTGATTTAAAATGTTATATGATTTGTTTAACTTGAATTTGTTAAGTTAAAATTTTAAGTTATTTAAACTTAATTCATAAATGTAATTAAGTGTTAATTTAAAAGAATAGAATGTTTTAAATTAATATGTTAGTGATAATTAAGTAACTAATAAGATAAATGGTTTATCTTAAATTTAATTAAGGTTTTGATGATTAAAGATTTATTAAATTAATAAAGTAATTAAAGAGTAATTACTAAATACGATTAATTAAAGGATAATTAAATGATTAATGGTTAATGAATTAATTAAAGGTAATTAATTAAGGGTAATTAATTACTTAAAGATAATTACTTAATGAAAGTAATTAAGAATAATTAATTAATAATTAAGGTTTAATTAATCAAGAGATTAAAAGATAATTAATCATTAATTAAGGTTAATTAATTAAATGGTAATTAATTAAGGGTTAATTAATTAATGTAATTAATTAAAGATAATTAATTAAAGGATAATTAAATAATTAAAGGTTAATTATTTAATGATTAAAGGTTGATTTATTTATTAATTAAGGTTGATTGATAAATAATTAAAGGGAAAATTATTTAATGAAATTGATTTATAATAATGAAGTAATTAATGAATAATTGCTTAATGTCGTTCATTAAGGAGCGTAATTTATGAGTAAGATGTAATTATTTAATGATAATTACTTAATGAAGTAACTAAGGATTAATTAGTTAGTGTAATTAATTTAGGATTGATTGATTAAGGAAACTAATCAATGATTAGTTAAATAATGAGTATGATTAATTAAAGGATAATTGATAAATGAATGATTATGAGATAATTAATTTGAGTGATTAATTAATGATCAATGTAATTAATATGGATGGGTAAAGGATAATTAATTAAGAGTTAATTACTTATTGTAATTAAAGAATAATTAATCAAGGAATGATTAATTAAGATGGATGGTTAAGGGATGATTAATTAATCGGTTTGTAATTAATTAATGTTAAGTATGCATGATTTAAAAGTAATTAATTTGTAATTAAGTTTTATTAATTAATAATTAAGCTTTATTAATTAATAATTAAGAAATAAGTAATCTATAATTTAAAGTTAATTAATTATTAAAGATTAATTAATTGAAATAATTTGTAATTAACCTCTATTAGTGATTAATCTGGTTTCAGTTAATTAGATGATTCATTAACCTTACTTATGGATGACTGTATTCTATTGAATGTTGTGAATTGTTTGATATTCTCTACTGTGTGATATGAATTGATTTAATTCAAGCTGTGATGAATGTAATTTATTTTATCTGTGATATATATGTGATATGTGAATGAACAATAAGCGTTATAGTTTATACCGCTCATCAAATATATTGTTGTATTTGAATCTGTGATGATTGAATGATGTTGCACTATTGTGTGAAACCCGTGGACCATACTTTTACACACACAAATATGGATTTCACGAGGGAATCGGTTAAGTCATAGATGATTTAAATTTTAATTTCAATTGATTTTGGAAATGAATTTGGGTTAAATGTTAAAGCTTTTGAGAAGGAGTTTTTAAGATAAAAGTTATTTTGAATAACTTAGTAAAGTTTCCAATTTAAATAATTTAATTTGAATTTGAATTCAAAATTTGGAATTGAATTCCATAATTGGACATTATGGTTAAAGATGTTATAAAATGTGTTTAAACCATTTTAAAAGTAGGGTTTTGAGAATTTGAATTTAACCCAAGGACTTTAACTCGTATAAATGAATCAGATTTTCCAAAATGAAAACTATTTGTTTTCAAATGATAGAAGCTTTCATATAAGGAATAAATTTCCAATTTGTGTCAATAGAATTTCAAGTTTGAAATGAAAGTGGTTTTCCGAGTTATGAATAAACCTTTGTGAAAGATTGTTGAACTTTGTTTTGAAATTGGAAAGGTGTACCTTTTGTATAAAAGATTTGAATTGTGAATTGTTTTGAAAGCTATCAATTAAATCTTGATTTAAAGATTTAATGAGTTAATCCAATTGAAATGGAAATAGTTTTGAGAACTATGAAGGAATCTTTGTGAAACTGGGTGAACTTTGTGAAATGAATCTTTTTGTGTAAAAGATTAAAATGGTAATGTGTTTAAACCATTTGAAGAAAAGTTTTGGGTAATAAGTTGTGACTGAAATGAAATTCCAATATCCATATGGATTGCATTCGAAGACCGGTGGTGAAGACCGGGTATTTCAAAAACGAAAGGATAACCCGTCGATTGTCTCTGCACTGAGTCGCGCCGGTATAGAGATTTCCTAAGTGATGGGAAATCCGATCGGGATTGTGAATACCCGGATTGCAAGGGCTTCTTTGGAAGTGCCTTCGGTTCTGTTCAAACCCGGAATAGACTTGTATGGTTGTATGTCTGACATTATACTTTGAGATATAAAGCTGATTTCTTTCAAATACATTTCTGTTTGGTGGTAAAGATTTATTCTCTTAGCTTAACACCCTTCTCTGAGACGTACGAGCTCAGAGGTTATGTAGTTGAAGGTTATTAGTGATATACTCCCAATTTGGTAGTGTGGCATGCTGAGTGTTGCTGATCATTTATTGATCATTTGTGATCAAAGCATGGCTTTCGTGTAAAGCGTAGCTTTGTGGACGAGACCTCATCGAACCTCACAAACCGGAAATGGTCGAAACAGGAAAGATGCGGCAAGGTTATGAGGGTCGCTCCCTTTAGGGTATGTCATTTCCTTCTGGGAAAAGGTGATATCATGGTATGGAGCCCAGATATTTACCTGTGTGGTTGCTCCAATCTCATTTACTGTATGATTGTTGCTTTGTGATCGAGGCGCCTCGGATAAAGGTCCCAAAGGACCGGGGGGTGGCATACTCGAGTAGTAGTTACCTAGTTACAGAGGTAACCCGGCCTTGTGTTGGTAGAGATCCGGGTAGGTTCTCGGGGCGTCCCTCCAGAGGCGTTCCCATGTGGCATAGGAAGTTCCTTAGCCTGACCATTTGTTGGAAAATCCAAAGAAACAATACGAGCCTTGTACGGTTTTAGTTGTATAACCTGTTATGGAATGTGGTGGTAACCTGCTATTGAACATAGTAGCTATAGTAGGCATAAGTGCGAAATGCCTATGCTGGCTAAGATTAATATTATACTTTCGAAATGTTTTCCTCACTATGCACTAATAATAATATTTAAAAGATTTCGTGTATCAAGCATGTTTGACTATCATAAGGAGAAATCTCCTCCAACTCTGCATTTGCATTGTGTGTGTGTGGCGGGAGGCCTTATGGTAGTTTCATTTTCCAAAAAGCATTGCGGATTTCAATGTTTAAAATTCCTTTGTTGTTTGTTTAAAGATAACTGTTTTTGTTACTCACACCAGTCCCATGACTGACTCGGAGTTTATTATTCCCTTCCTAAACTCTGGGTGCCCACAATTTTCCATACGGGCAGTCTAGAGTTGGGCTTTTCAGATAGTCAGGTTTAGTAGAGCATCTGGAACTAGTTCAGTGTTTGCAGTTCACTCGTGACTGCACTTGCTTCTCTTAGTGAAATGTGATAAGGGGTTCTTGCTTCGCAGTTTGGTGGCGAACGGGAGACTCTTACCCCTACATGTCCCTGAGATTTAGTATCGAGGGGTTGGTTAGCCGTAAGGTGTGACAGTCGAAAGGCTGGCTGTAAAAGCAAGGGCAGGGTACCAGTGAATGCCACGGTGGGTCTTGGATGGTTGCAAAGCCTACCGGTCGCCACTGCCTCGTGTGGGTCATCACATTTGGTATCGGAGCTAAGGTTGAACTTTAGCTCAGGAGTATAACACATTAAGTAGCTCATTAGAGATAGGGTGAAGTATACCCTAGAATGAGTAATCCCTAAGATAGCCGTTCGTGTGCCTCAGTAAATTCTCTTACTATCCACTGATAGTGAGTATGAGTGCAAGAAGAGGATGAGATAGGGGACAGGGGAATACGACTATAAATGGTCAATACCCTGTAACAACAAGGAAACAATCTTTTCTCTACCAATCTCTTTGGTTCGTCATCTTTTTCTCAATTCTTCGATAATTTCTGGTAGATCGAGGAAGAAATTCGATATATAAATATGGGATGTAAACTCCAAATAAGTCAGTCAGAATTATTTGTTTGGATGAATTGGTTGCTATGGTTGATAGGTATAATTTGGTTTCTAAACTGAAAGTTTTGAAATTGTATCTATATATCTATATATTCTTTGGGTCCGGATATATTCTACGAATGGTTAGTTATCCCTTCGAACTAACCAATACTCTCCATATTTCGTAGATCTGGATAACCCGAGTATCTTGTGGAAAATTAAACAGATTCGTTCTTGTATCTATTATGGATATTCTGATTTGGTAAGCCAAATGCAGAATAGATGTTCAGTTTGATTTGATGAAACATTCTTCATCTATCTTTGTGTCTCCTTTGCTAATTTCGAGGACGAAATTTCTTAAGGGGGGAAGGTTGTAACGACCCCAGATTTTATATATATTTAAATTTGTAATTAATTTAATTTTTGAATTAAAACTGTAAAATTTATTGTAAATTGAAGCGAGTTTCCCCAATTCAAATAGAATATATATTTAATCATTTAAATTTAAAAAATTGTATATATGTGATTTGGATTTAAATTTCAATTAAATGGTTTAATAATAATTTGAATATATATGTATATTTGTATATATATTGAGTTTGAATTAAATTTTAAACTAAATGGTTTAAAGATAAATTATAATGATTAAATTTGGGATTGATGGTCTATATTAGAAATAAAAATAAAACAATAAGTATTACAGTAAAATTTATAATAAATATTTAAAATAGAAATGGAAGTAAAAAAATAATAATAATAAAGCTAAAAATAGAAATCAATATATAAAAGATAAGTTATTGAAATATAAAGAAAAGCATTAGCTAAAATTTTAACAACAAAATAAAATATAGAAATTCATTTATATTACAAAATTATAAATTATAAAATAAAATAATAAACACAGAGATAAATTCTAATATCATGTTAATTTGAACTTCATTTACATTACAAAATAATAAGACAAAAGAAAATATAAGAATTTATTCAAGTGCTTTCAATCAAATAAAAGAAAGCAATACACTCCAATATGAATCAAGAAATAAAATACATTCAAACAAAAGAAGAAAACATATATATGCATGAATGAAACAAAGATAGAGAAAATACAAGACAAACCAAACGGAAAACAAATTACATATGTAAACATGAAACCAGCAAAACAAGTCTAGAATGTAACTTGCAAATATGAAACAAAAACAAGAATATATATATGAAAGCTTGCAAGGGAAGCCATCAAATATCTTCATATATGTACACAAATGAAATGAAAGAAAATAATAAGATAAGTATATTGTACAATGCTAATTAATGCAGCACCCAAATTGTTCTTATCAGCAAGCAAAACAAAGGAAAAATCTCTGCTAAGAAAGTGTACAAACAAATATATATTTTTTATCAACCTGTACAAAATAACATACCCTGTATACTTCATTTCCATATATCAACTTTTCTCATTCCAGTTTTGTTCTTGAAGCTGAGAAAACTTGAAGTAATTTTCATTTAAACCTTAAACAAAAATTTCAGATTAAAAACATCAAAGCAATCAAAGAAAAATCTGAGAACAAGGAAGAAGTTTCAGCTAACAGTTCAACCCAGTTTTCAACTTTACAAATTCAAAAAGGTTTCAACTTTCAACTTGAAGACTTCTAGAAATCAGAATGTTTAAGGCGAGTAACACTCAACCATTTAATCTTGAGTATATATACATTGAAGAATGCTCTGTGTATATGCTTGTGCCAATGTTCTTCCTCTCTGTTACTTCACAGAGTACCAGGCAACATTAAAAAATCAAATTTCTTCTTTCCTCATCAATATTAGGCTTTGCTTTTAAAACTAATTAGTTGAATTTAAGTTTGAGTTATAATCTAAAAAATGGTTTCATGAAGTATCAATGCATATAGAATGAAAAAATCAAAATTTTACAGTGAAACCTTTAAAGTCTGGAAATTTCGAACCTCACGAAATATTGATTCAAGTATATAACTCGAATTCTCATAGAAAAATAGGATTTTTGAGCCTTGTTTGATGATTTTTAAGCGACTGGTTTGAGAACAGTTTGTTTTTGTTCAAAAATTGGATTTCGACCAATTACTGGTGATCGACTGAATCGTGTTGGTCGGGGCTCTGGCTGGAGATGGAGGGGCCTACGATGGTTCCAGGAAAAATGAGGTGATGGCGTGTAATCGATCAAGGTGGCGGCACGGTGGCTCTGTAGGGTTTTAGGTCGACGAAGTTCAAAGGGGAAAATCGACGTTGATGGTGGACCGGACTCGATCTGTCAGTGGGGGATTTATGCGTTGTCATGTGGTGCAGCCCTGGTCAAGTTCGCATGGCTTCTGGTGATCCTGGGTGGTTGGCGAGGTGGTTTTAGATGAACTTTGTTTGTTCCAGGTGTTACTCGATTCACATTGATTTCGAGTTGAAGTTGGAATCAATTTTCTGGGTGGCCGTGAGGCTTGAGGGGATCATCGGCGACTTGCCGAAGATCGTGGTGATGGTCGAAAGCAATTGGGTCGATCGTACACGTGCATGAGATATCATAGATGTCTGGTGTTGTTGAAATTTGAAGAAGAAAAGAAATGCTCGGGTTCAAGCTCAAGATCGAAGGCGAGTTGCCTCGGAGCATTGTGATGATCGAGAGTTTCTCGGGTGTTGTCTCGAGAATAGCAAGTTTTGGCTCGAGTATTTTTGTGTGGAGCTCGGGTTCCTGATTTTGTTAACAAGATTTAAACAGTTTTAAAAAGTTTTATAAAAGCAAGGTTTTAAATATTTTTAAATAAATTTAGTCTAAACAATTTTCTTAAATATATTTCTTTCATAGATAATAAATGTTTTCTTTAACATTTGATTTAAAAAGTTATATGATTTGTTTAACTTGAATTTGTTAAGTTAAATTTTTAAGTTATTTAAACTTAATTCATAAATGTAATTAAGTGTTAATTTAAAAGAATAGAATGTTTTAAATTAATATGTTAGTGATAATTAAGTAACTAATAAGGTAAATGGTTTATCTTAAATTTAATTAAGGTTTTGATGATTAAAGATTTATTAAATTAATAAAGTAATTAAAGAGTAATTATTAAATACGATTAATTAAAGGATAATTAAATGATTAATGGTTAATGAATTAATTAAAGGTAATTAATTAAGGGTAATTAATTACTTAAAGATAATTACTTAATGAAAGTAATTAAGAATAATTAATTAATAATTAAGGTTTAATTAATCAAGAGATTAAAAGATAATTAATCATTAATTAAGGATAATTAATTAAATGGTAATTAATTAAGGGTTAATTAATTAATGTAATTAATTAAAGATAATTAATTAAAGGATAATTAAATAATTAAAGGTTAATTATTTAATGATTAAAGGTTGATTTATTTATTAATTAAGGTTGATTGATAAATAATTAAAGGGAAAATTATTTAATGAAATTGATTTATAATAATGAAGTAATTAATGAATAATTGCTTAATGTCGTTCATTAAGGAGGGTAATTTATGATTAAGATGTAATTATTTAATGATAATTACTTAATGAAGTAACTAAGGATTAATTACTTAGTGTAATTAATTTAGGATTGATTGATTAAGGAAACTAATCAATGATTAGTTAAATAATGAGTATGATTAATTAAGGGATAATTGATAAATGAATGATTATGAGGTAATTAATTTGAGTGATTAATTAATGATCAATGTAATTAATATGGATGGGTAAAGGATAATTAATTAAGAGTTAATTACTTATTGTAATTAAAGAATAATTAATCAAGGAATGATTAATTAAGATGGATGGTTAAGGCATGATTAATTAATCGGTTTGTAATTAATTAATGTTAAGTATGCAGGATTTAAAAGTAATTAATTTGTAATTAAGTTTTATTAATTAATAATTAAGCTTTATTAATTAATAATTAAGAAATAAGTAATCTATAATTTAAAGTTAATTAATTATTAAAGATTAATTAATTGAAATAATTTGTAATTAACCTGTGTTAGTGATTAATCTGGTTTCAATTAATTAGATGATTCATTAACCTTACTTATGGATGACTGTATTCTATTGAATGTTGTGAATTGTTTGATATTCTCTACTGTGTGATATGAATTGATTTAATTCAAGCCGTGATGAATGTAATTTATTTTATCTGTGATATATATGTGATATGTGAATGAACAATAAGCGTTATAGTTTATACCGCTCATCAAATATATTGTTGTATTTGAATCTAAGATGATTGAATGAAGTTGCACTATTGTGTGAAACCCCTGGACCACACTTTTACACACACAAATATGGATTTCACGAGGGAATCGGTTAAGTCACAGATGATTTAAATTTTAATTTCAATTGATTTTGGAAATGAATTTGGGTTAAATGTTAAAGCTTTTGAGAAGGAGTTTTTAAGATAAAAGTTATTTTGAATAACTTAGTAAAGTTTCCAATTTAAATAATTTAATTTGAATTTGAATTCAAAATTTGGAATTGAATTCCATAATTGGACATTATGGTTAAAGATGTTATAAAATGTGTTTAAACCATTTTAAAAGTAGGGTTTTGAGAATTTGAATTTAACCCAAGGACTTTAACTCGTATAAATGAATCAGATTTTCCAAAATGAAAACTATTTGTTTTCAAATGATAGAAGCTTTCATATAAGGAATAAATTTCCAATTTGTGTCAATAGAATTTCAAGTTTGAAATGAAAGTGGTTTTCCGAGTTATGAATAAACCTTTGTGAAAGATTGTTGAACTTTGTTTTGAAATTGGAAAGGTGTACCTTTTGTATAAAAGATTTGAATTGTGAATTGTTTTGAAAGCTATCAATTAAATCTTGATTTAAAGATTTAATGAGTTAATCCAATTGAAATGGAAATAGTTTTGAGAACTATGAAGGAATCTTTGTGAAACTGGGTGTACTTTGTGAAATGAATCTTTTTGTGTAAAAGATTAAAATGGTAATGTGTTTAAACCATTTGAAGAAAAGTTTTGGGTAATAAGTTGTGACTTAACTGAAATTCCAATATCCATATGTTTTTAAATATTGCGCTCATTATTCGGTTCAGCCGGGAGAGGACCTTTGCGTCATATAACCCATTCTGAATACTGATACGTCATATATGGATTGCATTCGAAGACCGGTGGTGAAGACAGGGTATTTTCGAAAACGAAAGGATAACCCGTCGATTGTCTCTGCACTGAGTCGCGCCGGTATAGAGATTTCCTAAGTGATGGGAAATCCGATCGGGATTGTGAATACCCGGATTGCAAGGGCTTCTTTGGAAGTGCCTTCGATTCTGTTCAAACCCGGAACAGACTTGTATGGTTGTATGTCTGACATTACACTTTGAGATATAAAGCTGATTTCTTTCAAATACATTTTTGTTTGGTGGCGGAGATTTATTCTCTTAGCTTAACACCCTTCTCTGAGACGTACAAGCTCAGAGGTTATGTAGTTGAAGGTTATCAGTGATATACTCCCAATTTGGTAGTGTGGCATGCTGAGTGTTGCTGTGTGTTGCTGATCATTTGTTGATCATTTGTGATCAAAGCATGGCTTTCGTGTAAAGCGTAGCCTTGTGGACGAGACCTCATCGAACCTCACAAACCGGAAATGGTCGAAACAGGAAAGATGCGGCAAGGTTATGAGGGTCGCTCCCTTTAGGGTATGTCATTTCCTTCTGGGAAAAGGTGATATCTTGGTATGGTGCCCAAATATTTACCTGTGTGGTTGCTCCAATCTCATTTACTGTGTGATTGTTGCTTTGTGATCGAGGTGCCTCGGATAAAGGTCCCAAAGGACTGGGGGGTGGCATACTCAAGTAGTAGTTACCTAGTTACAGAGGTAACCCGGCCTTGTGTTGGCAGAGATCCGGGTAGGTTCTCGGGGCGTCCCTCCAGAGGCTTTCCCATGTGGCATAGGAAGTTCCTTAGCCTGGCCATTTGTTGGAAAATCCAAAGAAACAATACGAGCCTTGTACGGTTTTAGTTGTATAACCTGCTATGGAATGTGGCGGTAACCTGCTATTGAACATAGTAGCTATAGTAGGCATAAGTGCGAAATGCCTATGCTGGCTAAGATTAATATTATACTTTCGAAATGTTTTCCTCACTGTGCACTAATAATATATTTAAAAGATTTTGCGTATCAAGCATGTTTGACTATCATAAGGAGAAATCTCCTCCAATTCTGCGTTTGCATTGTGTGTGTGGCGGGAGGCCTTATGGTAGTTTCATTTTCCAAAAAGCATTGCAGATTTCAATGTTTAAAATTCCTTTGTTGTTTGTTTAAAGATAACTGTTTTTGTTACTCACACCAGTCCCATGACTGACTCGGAGTTTATTGTTCCCTTCCTAAACTCTGGGTGCCCACAATTTTCCACACGGGCAGTCTAGAGTTGGATTTTTCAGATAGTCAGGTTTAGTAGAGCATCTGGAACTAGTTCAGTGTTTGGAGTTCACTTGTGACTGCACTTGCTTATCTTTGTGCATCGTGATGGTGGTTCGAGCTTGATGTTGGAGTTATTAGTTCTGTTTTTTCCGCTGTAACATTATTACTTGTCTCTGATATTGTGGTATCATATTGATATCATTGTTGTATATCATTCTGGATATTGTATTTGTTGGAGTTGTATATGATATCATTCATTTCTTTCTTCCGCTGTGTTGTTATACTTACTGTGTTATAAGCTCCGGAGAGCCAGATTCGGCGTTTAAATCTGCGGCATTTTGAGTACAAGTGAAGTACGGGTCTCGATTTTCGAAGGCCGAGTTCAGGATCTTCATAGTCAGCTTCGTTTGGTGATAGGAAATTTTGGAGAAATCCTGAATAAATATCCAGTAGTATCCTGCTAATCCTAAGAAACTGCGAATGTTCTTCGGAGTTTGTGACCTCTTCCAATCCATAATGGCAGTAGTTTTCCCTATATCAATTGAGATTCCTTCCTTTGACTCAACGTACCCCAGGAACCATACCTTCTCTTCCTAAATGTGGCATTTTGAGAATTTAGCTTTGAGTACATTTCTCTTCAATATTTCTAGCACAATCTCTAGATACCTCTCGTGTTCCTCTTCGCTCTTGGAATAGATAAGAATGTCATCGATAAAAACCAATACGAATTTATGGAGCACTCCTCTGAATAATCTATTCATAAGGTCCATAAAGTAAGCCAGCGCATTGGTTAGCCCAAAAGGCATAACCAACCATTCGTAGAAATTGTTTAGTCCCCTAAATGCGGTTAAAGGAATGCAATCTTCTACTATCCTTAATTGGTGAAATTAAGCTGCTAGGTCCATTTTGGAGAATACCCGAGCACCATAAAAACGATCAAACTAGTCATCAATATGTGGTAGAGGATACTTGTTCTTAATTGTTTGTTTATTTAGTTCGGTAGTCTACATAAAGTCTCTAGGAGCCATCTGAAGTTTCAAAGTTGTTTTAAAGGAATGTTTTTGAGAAAATTATTTATTTAAGTTATTTAGAATTTTAAAGTTAAATATTTATTAAATTAGCTATAGTAATAATTATTTTAAAGGTTAATTGGTTTTATGATTTTAAAAAGATAATTATTAATATTTATATTTTATAAAGTAGTTTTATTTGAAATATAGTTTGACTAAAGTTTTTATTTGGAAAACTTGTATAGAATTCAATAACCTTTATTTTTAAACTTGTTTTGGCTTAAGTTTTAAATGAAAAATTATTATTAAATTTCATAACTGGTATTTAGAATAAAGTGTTTTAAATAGTTTTTATGCTAAGTATTTTAATGTGTTTATATATATATATATATATAGGTAAATTGATTTAAATTACTTTAAAAATCTAAAGCATTTAGTCTTGATAATTTTCAGTGGAAATAAACAATATTTGGAATTTATTCCGCGAGAGGAGAGTGATTTGAAAACAGTTTTTCAAAAAGAGTTGGAGTGTAGAAAAAATTATATCTTGCGAAGATATTTTGAAATAAATTGATGCAGGCCAAGTGTTAGGTCGTGACCGACCTAACGAAACCTTATGTCGTTCGGAAGTGATGAGTCATTTACGACCTAAGAACATGGGACGACCCAACGAAACCTTAAGTCGTTCGGAATGATGAGTCGTTTACGACCTAAGAAATGAAGTAGTAACTCGTGTACGACCTAACGAGTTAAGGGATAGGTCGCTGGAACGACCTAGCGAGCTTCATCTGGGAAATAGGTCGCTGGAACGACCTAACAGGTTGCTACGACCTAACGAGTTGAAGAATAAGGTGCTACGACCTAACGAGTTACGATCTATGTTAGGTTGCAGAGAAAAGGAACGACCTAAGTTAGGTCGCGGGGAGATGTGGAGAGATAGGTCGCTCACTATAAGTCGTGAGGCCTTAGGTCGTGAAGACTTAGGTTGCGAAGATTTTCTGAAGCCGCTTCTTTTAGGTCGCTGATGGGAATGCCGTTCATTCTTAGGTCGCTCGCTCCAGATGCCGTTCATTTGTTTAGGTCGTTTATTTGTTGTAACTCGTATGTTATGTCGTCGACGACCTATACTAAGTCGTGCATGATTGAGTCGTATGTCGTTAACTATGTTGTAATATAGGTCGTTGTGATGATGTGTTGTAACTTGTATCTGTTAAGTCGCTAACGACTTATGATGTGTTGTAATTTGTGATATTGTGTGGGTTGTAATACGGGTTATATTGAGTCGGTGGAACTGCTGAGCCGTTAAGTCGTTGACGACCTAGTTGAGTCGTAAGTCGTATACGACTTAAGGGTCAGGGTGAAACTGCTATAAATAGGGAGTGTGTTGTACATTTTGAAGTTAGTTGATTTGAATAAAATTTCGTTTTGTTAGCTTTGTGCTTTCATCCAAATTGGTAGTCGAGTGTAATCTCCTATCTCCACCTTCGACATTCGAGTGCGCTCGGATCTTCGATCGTTGATGCCAATTCGCGGAATCAAGTGCGCTTGATCAACGCTCGAAGAATTGTAGATCTCTCTTCACGGTATCGTGCGCGATCAATGTGTCAGAGATAGCTAGAATTCGGTATCTTTGGATCAACGAATTTGGGCATTTCAGTATTTCTCAATCCACCGATTGATGCTTTCATCGATTACCTTGTTTTGTTTAATCCGCTGCATCATAAATAATTTGGGAAATTATTTAAATCTGATGGTTGTTTATGGATGTTATTGATAGTTAAATAACCGACTATCAATATTGGTCTTTAAAACGGCATTTGAATTTCGATGCGACCGGGGGTCGGATTCCAAATGGTTATCCGAAAACCACATTGAAAATGATGGATCTTTTGTTTAAAAGATCAAAAGTGGAAATTTGTTGTGACTTAATTTAGAATTGAATGTATCCACTTGTTTTTAAAATAAGCGCTCATTATTCGGTTAAGCCGGGAGAGGATATTCAGTCATAAAACCCATTCCGAATAATGATACGACGAAATGGGATTGCATTTGAAGACGGTGGTTGAAGACCGGGTATTTTCGAAAACAAAAGGATTGCCTGTTGAATGTCTTTGCACCGAGTTGCTCCGGTATAGATATTTTGATTACCCTATGTGATGGGGAGTCCGGACGTGATTGGAGGATATCCGGATTTGCAAGGACTTTTTCCTTAATTGGACGAAGTGCCTTCGGTTCCATTCAGACCCAGGATGGACTTGTATGGATGTATGTTTGACATTACACTTTGAGATAAAAGCTGGTTTCTATCAAATATATTTCTGTTGGTGGTGGAGAATTTATTCTCTTAGCTTAACACCCTTCTCTGAGACGTACGAGCTCAGAGGTTTTGTAGTTGATGGTTACTAGTTATATATTCCCAATTTGGTAATGTGACATGCTAAGTGTTGATCATTGGTTGATCGAAGCATGTCTTTTGTGAAAAGCGTAGCTTTGTGGGATGAGACTTCATCGAACCTCACACCCCGGAAATGGTCGAAACAGGAAGGATGCAGCAAGGTTATGGGGCTCGCGCCCCTCAGGGTATGTACATTTCCTTCTGGATAAAAAGTGGTATTCTGGTATGGAGCCTAGATATTTACTTATGTGGTTGTTGGAATTGAGGCGCCTCAGTAAAGGTTGGTTACGACCGGGGGATGGCATACTCGTGACAGTTAGTTACCTAGTTACAGAGGTAACTCGGCCTTGTGTTGGCAGAGATCCGGTTAGGTTCTCGGGGCGTCCCTCCAGAGGCGTACCCATTTGGAAAGGAAGTTCCTTAGCTTGACCATTTGTTGGAAATCCAAACAATCAATACGAGCCCTGTACGGTTTTAGTTGTAGAACCTACCATCTAACATGGTAGCTATAGTAGGCATACTATAATGGTACGTATGCTGGATAAGATTAATATTATACTTTCGAAATGTTTTCCACACTTGGCACTAATAATAATATCAAAAGGATTTTCGCGTATCAAGCATGTTTGACTACTATAAGGAGAAATCTCCTCCAAGTGTGCGATTACATTATGTGTGTGCCGGGAGGTCTTATGGTAGTTTCATTTTCCAAAAGCATAAACGGATTTATTTTTGTACAAATAACTATTTTAAGTTCTCATACCAGTCCCATGACTGACTCGGAGTTTATTGTACCCTTTTCTAAACTCTGGGTGCCTATAATTTTCCACACGGGCAGCCTAGAGTCAGGTTATCAGTATAATTTTGGATGGATTGTTGTGTAGCTCGGGAGACGAGTTGGATGGCGAGACGTACTTCCGTAGTTGATTATTATTCCGTTGTGTATTCAGTTATGGGGACAAGTTTATATAATTGTTCGGTTTATTGTGAAACTGTTGTACTCTGATGATGTAATGTATAAACAGATATAGATCTTTTGTTTTAAAGATTAGTCATTTATCTATTATATATTGTTCCGCTGCGATTGTGAGATTCTAATATTGTTTCTATTTCTTCTTCTACCACTTTCTTCTTTAACCCTAACGGTTCGGTTTTCCGGCATTCGATTGTTCGGCATTTTATATAGTGGACGTATTGATGTCGATTTTCGAGCGTCGAAAAATTGGGTCGTTACACCATTACTAGACTTGGTTCTTCACAAGTTATTTTAAAAGATTCACCTCTTTTATTTTGTAATCGTACTGGTCTTTTGACACAATCTAAAATAACCTTATACTTAGACAACCAATCCATGCTGAGTATAATATCAAATCCAATAAAATCAAGGACGATTAGATCACATGAAACGTTTTGGGATATGTAGGCAACTTGTACTTTTCACAAACTATACCGAGATTAGTTTTACCACCTGTAGGATTGGAGACATAAATAAGGGTATCTAATATCTTTGTGGTAAGTTTCAATTTATCAACCAATTCTTTAGATATAAAACTGTGGGAAGCCCTAGTATCAAATTATTCTCTAACTAGATTTTCATTAATGCAAATATTACCTTCTAGGACTCCCTTCCACTTCACATCGATCGAAGTCGAGGGTTCATCTTTGATAGTAAAAACCCAGATCTGTTCTCCTTTCTTTATCAGTGGGCAATCCTTATTCTAGTGTCCTGGCTTGAGACAATTGTAGCAAGTTCCATCCTATACCCTAGGATTCTTGCAGGTGTTGGAGTATTGGCCCTTTTGTCGGCAATTAAAACAAGTAACATCTTTCAGCAGATCTCCTTGGTATCCTCCTTCGGGCTTGCCCTGGCCTGGCTTCTTCCCCTGCTAATTAAAATTCCTCTTCTTCCAATTATTGTTGTTGTTCTGTGTTGTGGGTGGATTCTTCTTATCCAGAGTTTCATATCGGAAACCCATGTCTACCAAATCTATAAAAAAAAATCCCTTAACATCCGTTGTCATCCTATCCTAAAACTGCTCCTTCATTCCAGAGATAAACATTTCATTCTTCTTCAAAGGAGTGTTTGTTAGACCCAGCCCAAATCGTGATAATTCATTGAACTTGTTAGAATACTTGTCTACAGACATCTCTCCTTGTTTTAAATCCATAAAACTCATATAAAGGCATGATTTTCCAGCTACTAGCATATATATTTTTTCCAAGACCTCCTTGAATTGTGCCCAAGAAACTTGTCCTCTGATTCATTCATAGTAACGCACTCTCATTAGGCAAAAGCCCATCCTGTAGTTGCCAAGAAGCTAAGAATCTCTTTTGCTCATCTCCAATATTCAACCCCTTAAAAATTCCTTCACAAGAGCAGATCCAAGCTTGAACTTATTTAATGGACTCAGTTTCCTTAAATGGTTTAACACCCAAACTGGGATAGTTCTTGCATAAGGTAACGAAGTTAATTTTAGGTTGTACTGGACCCATTACTTCTTTAATCACTGTAGTAGTTGGAGTGCGACCATTTGTAGTTGTGGCACTGCTACCACCCCTTCACCTACCTCGTCCTCTTCTTCCACTCATCTCCTACTATCTGCATATAGTTAGGAAATATCTTTAGGATTATAGACGAGATTATCTTAGGGAATGGCATAAAATTCGAATATACTTATTTGGATGAAAAATTTCTAAAGTGCGCTCTCTCAGACTAAACTCATTCTAGGGCATTACTAACCCTAGTTGACCCCATCAAGGCTTAGGTATTCGCTCAACCATAGGCTCTGATACCAAATGTTACGACTTGCCTCCTCGATCCTTGGATATCGACATTAGTACATCCTCCGTATTCACATGCCGCAAATCCAAGTGCCGAAGAGGCAGATTATCATGGGGTGAAAGAAATTAAAGATAGAAGACAAAACAATAACAGAATCTCACATCGTATTTAACAACTTGTAATCATATAGATAGTGCGTACAATCACTCTCAAAAATGAGATATCAGAGTCATAGCAAGCATTAACCAAGCTATGATAGTTATAATGGCTTATCCTTACAGGTGTTGGTAGATACTTATACATATAGACGTAGCGGAAAGTGATAGATAATTTCAACAAAAAGATCCAAAACCTCCATGCTCCATGTTCCATGCTCTATGCTCCATGCTCCATCCCAAAATGCTACAAACAATCTAACTACTTGGCTGCTAGGAGAAATAGGGCACCTAGAGTTTAAGGGAAAATAAAATAAACTACGGGTCAGCCATAGGACTGGTGTGAGAAACTCATAATACGCATTTTGAAAACAAAGGGTATCTCATAAGACCATGCCATACATAAACACGGAACTGATTTTTACATTATGATAACCCAAAAATATTTGGTACATAAAATTTTTTGATATTATTTTTAATGACATTCTTTTGAAAATATTTGCATGTAAACTTATTAATCTTAGCCGAAATTGTTACCATTATTAAATTCCGGAATATGTTAGGCTTGCAATCAAAATCTTGCAAGGCTCGTTCGAAGAATGGATTCCATACAATGGCAGGCAAGGGACTACCTTCCGTATAGTACACCTCTAGAGGGATGTATCGGGGATCGACATCTTCGAAACCTCTGCACTTGGCAAGACCGGTCTACCCACAGAGCCACCTTGTGTGGATATAAACAAATATGACATCACCTCGATTGTAACCGGCCTATTCGGGATCTCATAGCATACATAAGACACTTGACATATGGAGAGTAATCTATAAAGGTGATGACCATAACCTAATGGGGGCGACCCACTTAGCCTCACGACATGCCCTATTTAAGCCGTTTCCAGTTGATGTGGCCTGAGGTATCAATTATCTTTTACATAGCACATTTTCTTTGAATGCCACATTGCCATTCCTTGATCACAAAAATAATTTCTACAAATGTATAACTCCCGAGCTCATATGTCACAAGGAAGGGTGTTATGTTATGAGAATTATTTTGGTTTCCAGTTGTTAAGAGTTTGAGGTGTTTTAACTATATATATACTATATAATTTTAGTTTCTTTTTGTGAAATATTTTGACATTATTTTGATAAAATGAGAAGCCATTGATAAGCTTGAGAATGTGGAGAAGAAAGTGAAGAAAATTATGTGAAAAATATGAAGAAGAGGTGGGGTATTTATAGAATTTTAGAAAACCAAAATATCATAATATATACGGACAATACTACCCCTAGCCACCTCCTCCTCCCCATCAAATTAATGCACGGCAGCCCCCTCCCTAGGCCTAGGTGATGGTGGTCATGATGGTGTAGGTGATGGTGATGTGGTGTAAGGTGAGGTGATGTTTGATAGTAAGGGTTGTTTACTTAAGTGTTAAGAGATTTATAAAATATCTTAGATTTAAATATATATTATACATATATTTGTTTATATGTTATGTGTATGTGTATGTGTGCATGTGATATGTTTATATATGTATATGTATGTGCACATGTTGTTTGAACAACGTTATACAACTTGTATACGTTAAACCGTTACGAATTTTAATTCTGATTTCCGATCATATTTTCACTTATTAATTAATGTACCTATATTTGTAAACAAATTTTGAAAACTATTTTCTTATCATTTTAGATGAATTAAAATGATCATATTTGAATTATAAAACCATATAAATAAATATAAAACAATTATTTACAAATGGTGTTATTATATCGATAAAGCGATACGAATTTTCTTATATTCTCAAATCAAATATATAACTTTATGAAACTATTATAGATGGTTTTATCATCACTATATATAACTATTCAAAATGAATTATACCATTTAAAAACAATTATTTAAATAATTATAATAATTATTAAGTCATTAAATCTCAATTTAAATTATTAATCAACTATTAAATATAATGGCACCACTGATGATGTCATAAATACATTAAATTTCCAAAAATAAGATAAATAATTTTATTTCATATTCTTGTTTAATTATAAAAATAAGTGTATGTATCCAGCTCCATGCACGAGCTCGGATGGCTAAAGAGCTGTTTATTGATAAAACAATTTATAATTATTTCATTGATATTTTAACCATAGTATATTTTTTTGTAAATAGTTACTCAAAAAATAATATTACCACTATTATTTATAATTTAAAACATCATCATTTATGTTTGAAAATCTTATTTTTGAATATTTTAATACTTTTCTGAAGTGATGATTTTATAGGTCATTACAAAAGGTGCATATTATATCTTTGCTTAATCGTGTCACTTTAAAAGATATGAAATTGGATTTCAACTTAATTGTTTTTAAGTAATTGTACTCGCATCCACTATTATGCTTCAGCAAGGTCCGTACATACATTAATATTTAAATTATTTAAATATTACTATGGGATGAGTTCACACTTAAGAGTCACATTACTGCAACTCTCAGTTTTCAACTGAAATGATCTATTGAAATAATTTATAAAAGTTATAAATTATTATTATGGAGAAATTAATATAATGGTTATACTAAATAATTTATTATTAGTAGTAGTTATTATTAGTAGAGGGTTTAACGTTAAGTAATAAAATATGAATCATTATATACTTGTTTAATTATTTTTGGGCTAATATAATATTTTAATATATATATAATTTTGGTTGCCTAAATTTTTAAAATTATTTTAAAATAAGGCGGGGAAAAATATACGTAGGTATGAATTAATTAAATGGGTTTAATTAATTAAGTGGGATATGGTTTTACTTATAATGGGTCATACCTTGAATAGTGGATCTAAGTAAGACATTTGACATAGTCCATTAGTGCTATAAATTTGCCTAAATGTCTCACTCAATAGATATACAAAATATATTGTCTATCTCCAAAATAAATTATACCTTATTGGTGGATTTTCCAGATCCACTATTGAGTGAAGAAAAGTTCTCTTTAAG
This sequence comes from Allium fistulosum, assembly GCA_030737815.1. NCBI lineage: Eukaryota > Viridiplantae > Streptophyta > Magnoliopsida > Asparagales > Amaryllidaceae > Allium > Allium fistulosum. The sequence goes on from CM060905.1 coordinate 1,006,165,759, forward strand.
GCAAAACTTATGGTTTAAGGTATATTCGACTAGCCTGATTGTCGAAGAATATTTTCAAGTTATTTTAACTAATTTTGATTTATATAAAAAAATTCGAATCAAATTGTTTAAAAGAATTATTTAAAAAAAACTGTTTTTCTCCTCTCGAGCACTGGTTAAGGTGCACCTCCACATATCTCGACTACCATCATTAAGAAACCGAAGTCGGGTATCTGACTAGCAATGTGGTGAGGACGTCGAGATGGTGCAATGGTGATGATCTAGTAGTGGTGGTTACTTACGACATGAGATAGGATTTTCTTAATAATGAATCAGACAACATTCTAGAAGGTGAAATCATCTCCTCTCGAGGCAAGGATCTTCTAACAATGGAGATGAGTCAGATTGCGATGGCGAATGGATTCGAAATTAGAGTATTGACAGCTAGGGTTTAGTATGTATAAGTAAATTTATTAAAAAGCCCTGATCAATATGAATTTTTATATTGTTGTATTATTAACATAAATCGCTTAAAACTTAAAATGTTCATATCTTTCATATATGAATTCCTTTTTATATACAACTTGTGTCATTAGGTTCGTGTTGAAATTCTAAACATATTAACATTATTTGATAGTAAATTATACACTTATTTCTACGATTGTAAATTAGACCTTATAATTTTTTAATGTTATCATTAAATATTTACACATTAACATCATTAATCAAAGATAATATGTTAAGACATTATTCGTTAATTCAATTAAGTTTACGATATAATCGTTTAAATTCGTTATATCAGTTTAAGAAATATTAAAAATTGAACAAAGTATTATTTAAAGTTATTAGTTATTATCGTTCATAGATTTATTATTCAAAATAAAAGTTATATGTATACATCACTATATAGGAAAATTATTTCTTTATTTCCAAGGACCATTAGCTCAAATAGCAATTTGTATGGCGTTCTAGACAGAGGTTTTGGCATCATAGTTTCGAACCTTTAGAACATCAAAATGAGTGCTCTACCTAAATTAAGTATCGCTCTTATTATCAAAAAAAGAAATTTATTATTCTATTAAATTTACTATTGAGTAAATGTTATTTAATTTAAGAATAAATTTTTTCATCAAATATTAGAATAAATAATAACAATGTAAGTCAATTTAGTATTGTTATTATAATGATAATACAATATTAACTAAAATTCAAGTCAATGTCATCTAATAAAAAAATTTAATACGATTTAATATTGATAAAAATTATTCACAATAACACAAAAGGTCTAGCACATGAAAAATAATTTTTTTTTTGGAAATTTGCCCATTTTACCTCGTTGCTCGATGCACCTAATCCAACGATGGTATCAGAGCTGCATTGTGTTATTATGAATAATATATAAAATTAGAATTTAATATTGGTTTAAATTTAAATTTAACTTTATAAAGTTTATGAATAAATTTAAAATTGTTTTAAATCAGTATCCAAAAAAGTTATAAATTAAATTATCTAAAATTATTTTATATTAAAATTAAAATTTATGAAGGTTATGAATAAAATTTAAAATTGTATTAAATTTACATTCTTAAAGATTATAAATGAATAAACATAAAATTGTTTGAATTTGAATTTATAAAGGTTATAAATAATTAAATTTGAAATTGTTTTGAATTTAAAATTATAAAAGTTGTAGATGAATAAAGTCAAAATAATTGTGAATTATAATATGAATTATAAATGTTATAATTCATAAAAGGTTACAATAAAGTTGTGTTGTTAATTACTTGTTAATTAGTAATTACATATACACAAATATAAGACTTAATATTGAATTATAAGTATTATTATAATAAAAAAAGAGAATCTTATATAATATATATAAAAGAAAATTACATTATTTTAAAAGTTAAAATCGAAATAAAACACATATTAGTTATAACAAATAAATGCATTTGTATATAATTGTATATATAGATATATAAAATGTAAATGAGAAAAGATATTATTGAGTATTGTGAATATTCATTATTCCTTATAGATGATAATACTCAATAGTATTATTTTAAGATTATGAATCTAAAATATTGTTGCTTTCTATCACTTACAATAAGAATATAGTACTATACATACTTATGGTTGTTGAGAAAATATTTATAGTGATGTTTATATTGTCCCTAGATTAGTAAGAATATTTTATGAATTTGTTAACTGACCTCAAGTTTTACAATTTCTCCTTAGGCAATCACGAGATGATGGGTTATCAGTATATAATGAGTTTATGATTTGTTAAGCACCCTTATGGTCATAAAGGTGATTAAGAGTAAATAATGTATGGTTAGGAGTTATACACAAATTTAACTAATAACATGTTATTTACAATTTATTGGGACTGCAATTGTTGAGCACTCTCAAGACTGTAGTAATGTGATAAGTGGATCTTATCACTCACTAGAGTGGTTTACTATTTTCCCATATCTCATTTAGCAGTTTAAGAAATGTAAATTTAGTGGAGCCTTGTTAGAAAATAAAATAAACAATTCTAGTAAGTATAACAACATATGTAACATTATAATAATCTACTTTAATAAATTTTTATTGTAAATGCAATTGGTAAAATTGTTTTCTGATAAAAATATACTAATCGAACTAAATTAAGGATTAACGAAAAAATGTAATATTTTACTTTCCAATAAATTAATCTTTTGGAATGCTACCGCTTTAATACCCATGTAAGAGCTGAATAATATAAGCATTTGAAATTTCAAGTCTTAGTCATTTAAATATGAATTTGCCCTAGATTATGTATTGTCTTGTATGAGTTTTGGACTCTAAAATAATTCAAGAACGTGGATTTCTAATTCATATTTGGTCACATACAAAAGTTGTATGGTGAACAATCATATTTGTAATATACATAATTTCGATGAAATTCTTTCATTCAAAATAAGCAAGTAAACCATAATGCAAGATCATGTGTTCAATACGAATGAATCCAATGAGGTCTTATTATGTGAAAAAACAACACTAGACCAAGGACTATAGTCAAACCTAAGAATTCGAAAACTGAAATGTCAGTGTTGATCTATTTACTTAAGTGTGACTATTTCGATTTCCTTAATTTGTTAAGGAACTGAATGCATTTTTGTAAAAAATAATTATATGTAGTCTTTTAGTAAAGGGTTTCTCTTTCAAATGGTTCGATCATTTAAAAGAGAAATCAAAAGTCAGAAAGTGGATGTAACATAGGTACAGTTGGGATGAAAAGAGAGTGGATGATCATTGTTGCTTCACGAAGAGACATCGAATATGGAACTATATAAAATATATGTAGATGCTTAATAAGGAATAGGAGATATGATTTCCATTCCTAATTTTTTTTTAAACTGTTCTATATAAGATATATTTCTTAAGTTTGAGATATTTGATCTGAAACTCACGATTGTAAATTAATTACAGTAGAAGAAATAAATAGACCATAGTAAGTGACTGAATGAAGCTTTGTATTTCTAATATTATTATTGTAACAATGGAAATAGTTGGTGCATACTATATAACAATGGCTTATGCATCAAGTTTTAAAAAATTACTTTCATGCATACCAAATACGTATGAAATAATAACCATTTTTGGTGTTGATTCAAAACAGATGAAACATTGTTTTAATACGAAAATTATGAACATTCGCTATAAAATAATCTATTTTTGGTATTTTGATAAGTATTTGTTTTCATAACAACAATGATGTGTTAGTTATTAGAAAAAACAAAAGCATATAAAATATTTAATAATTATTTTTGGAATCATGGACTGAGCCATATTTTTTAGAAATTGTTCTCATATGATTGTGAATTATATAGTCCTTGTGAGTTGTATTTCAAATGATTAACAACAGTACACCCATTCAATGGGAGCAACAAAAAGGTTAATGACTTCTTTGGGTTAATACATATAAATGTATGAAGTCCAAAGTCTAATGATATCGAAAATAAATCCACTTACTTCATTAAATTCACTAATGAATTTTCTTAGATACAAACATATGCATTTGATACATAAGTTAGATATTTATGATAAATTCATAGAATATAAAAAGGAAGTAGAAAAATATCATGCAAAAGAAATAAAGAAATTCGATTTGATCGAATAAGTGAGTATCTTGGATAATATTCCAAGAGTACCTATAAGAGAATAAGATTCACTCTCAAAGTCGTTCCTCCCTATGTTAATATAATCATGTGTTGATAAGGAGTAGTTGGCCTCGGTTGGACAAAGTACAACTGAAAATGATTGGAGTTTAGTTACTTCTTTCTATAAGGATATGTACTTAAGGTAAGCACATACGTTGAATATGGTTTAATCTAGCTAAGACTATGATTCAATATAAGATATGACTTGGAACATCTTAAATAGTTGAAGATATGTGGTTATCCAATCTACATTATGAATGTAAATTTCTTGCACTCAAGGCTAAATTTATTTTATGTAAGTCTATATAGGCGGTTCACAAAATATTTCGAATGCCAATTCCATTGCATTGAGAAACAAATTTTTGTTCAAGGCACACCACCTTTTCTACCAAAGGAATTTCATTCTAGAGAAATTAGTAGTATTCCAATGGATTAGGATATGGTCAAGATTCTAACATAGAAACTGATTGCCTAGATGATACAAATTTAGGCAAACCCAAAAGGACGTGGTTCACTATAATTTCTAAAGGAAATCCCACACATTGAAGAGAAACTATGAGATTCTTATTGATATGGAGAACTAGGTTATTCGTAAAGACAATCTCCTCTTTTGTGTACAAACCATGTAGAGTGTACACTCTACCACATGGTGTTAGCACCAAAATTGGTCACTAACCTCGTTGAGATAGAGAGATTAATGAAGAAGATGAATTAGAAATGAAAAATAGTGTAATTCAATGCCAAAAGAACAACAAAAACGAGAACACCAGATTTATAGTGGTTCGGCGTAACTGCCTACGTCCACTTTGAGTTTTGATCTTTATTTCTTTCAAAGTAGTTGAATACAGATACAATCCATATATTAATGACTTGAATACAAGTTTGAACTGAAAATAATCAGTCTTGAAAGTGGCAGAGTCTCCCCATTGTTCTCCCAAAAAAGGTCCATTTCATTGTGCTACTGCCCTCCTATTTATAGACGAGATGGGTTGGACTTCCCTCATGGGCTTAGGAACAAGGTGCCTCTGCCCATAGTAGGTGAATCTGCGCACCAGGTCAGGCAGGCCGAATGCTCTTGCTTTGTTGTGGGCCTGACAACTTGCTACCACCTCCAGTCTCTCCTTGATCAGAATCTTGTCTAGTGCTAATGATAATTTCTTCAACTGTCGTTTTGTAACCGGGCCAAGATGCCGGTTAACAATTGCCCCCCAAAGTGTGTCGTGTGAAGTAACACAACACACTTTGAATCAGCGAGTATTCCTTGTCTTCAGAAAGAAATCCACCATGTTTCTTGAATAGTCATTATCCTCCAATTTATCCTCCCAAGGTGTTGTATCCTTCTTTGGTCATCGTGATGCTTGGTCGATTCCCAATATTATAAATCCAGGGTTGAAGTTCATCAGTGGCCATCCATGTCTGATTCTGCAGAGCTAATAAGCTTCGGCTATCTGATCTAGTCTTCTCTTAATAACCCTTAGTGAGAATTCAATTTCTGTTGATTTCAAGAAGTCGAACTTTTTCGGATGTACACATGCACGTTCGGGTACATGTTCTTGCCATTGGCTCTCGGATGCGTTTTATATGCTCATAAGTCGTCGCCAACTCCATCTAGTTTAATTGCAATTCAATCGCGATTCCTTGTTTGTATTTTCTGTGAAATGAGGGTTGCAATCAGCCACTTGAGGAGTTTTCCAAACCTCTCTTCGGTACAGACTCTTTGATTTTGTTCACGGCTTCAACCTGTCCATTTGCAGTTATAATGGATCATGGAAGGTCATAAGGACAGATGACGTTACGGATAAAGAAGTTGATTATTTTCTTCATCTTGGTCGTGGTTAAGAGTTCTTCATCTGCCCATTTGGTGACGTAATCAACTGCTATGATGGTGTATTTCGCACCACCTTCGGAATCGACAAGAAGAGGATTTCAGTGCCCCCAAGTGGCAAACGGCTATGAACTAGCCATTTGAATAATTTCCATCGGCGGGGTTCCCGGATTTTTTGCAAACATCTTGCACGTTCGTCACATTGTCTAGCATGATCAACCGCATCTGGGTTGATGGTTGGCCAGTAATACCTATAGCAGAGTATCTTCTTTATCATGGTTTTCCCCCTGATGTTATTACCGCATTCTTCTTCATAGACTTTGCTCAAGATATCATCATGGGCGATATGCTGAAGCAAGGGGATGGATAAACTCCTTTTGACACACGACTTATTCTTAGATGATCTGGCGTGAAGCTTTGAGGAGGATCTGTCGTTTTCCATTCCTCCGTTCAGTAAGAATTCCTCATTGTAGATAGTCTTTGATAGGAGTCAACCATGACACCTTTTCATTTTGTTCGCTGAGTACGTGTGTAATGATGTAATACGTGAAGTTGGTTAGTAGCTCTTGGACTTGGCCGAGATAAGGAGCAAGACAATGCCCCCTAGCAAGATCAACTTCCTTAAATTTGTATACTACCAATCAAGAATCACAAAAGATATGTAAAGTTTTCACTTCAAATCCTCTACAAGTTTGAGGATGGCAGTCAAGGCTTCATACTAAGCATTGTTGTTTGTTACAGGTAAATCGAGTTTTAGGACGTAGCAGATTGATCGTTCCTCAAGAGTCATTATCATGACTCCTATGCCATAACACTGATCATTGGATGCTTCATCCACGTACATTTTCCATCTTATGGTTGGTTCTCTGCTACTCTTCGAGTAGTCATCTGAGGTACTGAATTTGAGTGTGAGGTCTGCTAATTTCCGTCCTTGGATAGCCCTTCGTGGGAAATAAGTGATATCGAATTAGCTTAGTTTGATATTCTATTTAAGTAGTCTTTCAGACGTCTCAGGTCATTGTATGCCCTGTCGCAACGGCTGATAGGCATAGACGTTGATGGGGTGAGCCTAAAAGTAAGAGTGGAGCTTTCATGATGAAATCAATAGATATTGTGCTAGCTTTTGTAGCTTCGGGTTGATATCCAATGCATGGCTCGCGATAGCTAATGAAATCACATATGCATGTCAGAATGGGTCCAAGGGAACATATCATCATTTATTCAGAAAAACCCAACTAATTCTTTTATCATCACTGCACTGAGCCGTGATCCGATATTCAGCACCCGGAAAGGGTCGCCATGGCTGGCTGTAGTGTCGACCGTCAGCTTAGCAGGTGCCATCCCAGATTCTTTGAGTAAAGATGTAACTATTTTGCATAACATTCAATGTGAAATATGGTTGGGACGGCCAATGTTGATGGTTACTCTAGTCGAATCCTAGAGTCTTGTCATGAGTTATTGAGTCTAATAGCGAAGGGCTCTGAATGCTCTAATATATTATCAGCAAATGGCCAAAAATCAGGCTTAAAAGCGCGTTGAAGGAAATGTCGAGTATGGGCCAGCCTCGAGTTGTGTGCAACTGCATAGCTGGATCTTGCTATGAGTTTGAATTTGCCTGTATATTCGAGTAACACATTTTCTATTCAATGCATTCATGATCCTTCACTCGCCCTTCGGGTTGGAGTGACAGTCAGTTGCCCACAAGCTTTGGCATCGATTTAATGATTCTATCTCTAGGCATCCTTTTGGTCGTTGCCTTAAGTAGCTGTAAGCACTATATATAAGTTTTAATACTGAGCTATCGTAGCCAGTTTTTGGATGACCATGCATCTTCTCCCAGTCTCGGGTTGATAAATGTACTGCATGGACGGTTGAGTCTCGTCCTAGCTATGTTTATGTTTTCACCTAAACTCTAAAGACATAGAGGTGATTGGTAATATTTGGTTCACATTCATCTTGCTTCTCGCTCGTGCCCCCAGGTCTGGGGCATATACTGATAAGTAGGAAGGCCAGCCACATCCACTTTAGCTTTACTCTCTTTCCCGTTGAATCGTGGGATCATGTCAGTCGATGGGAGACTTGGTCTCGCCTATCTTGGATTTTATCGTGGTTTTTCATTCCAAGAGGAATACTTCGATGCCACGTAAGTTTCAAGTTGTAATTTGGACAGTGGATGGTCATCCACGTCCACTTTGGTTCATGCTCTGTAATCAGATCTCGGGGTAAAGTTGGCTACAAATGCAGTCGGGTTATGCTCATCCAGTTTCATACTCGTCCTGACGAATCGAGCGAGGGTGCTGGAGAATTTTTGACCAAGTATTCGTGGTTTACCCTCCTTTCCATACTCTGGGGGTCATAGTTTTTCAAAAAACATCCGAGTCACATTCGTATGTGCTTGGTGCGGATCGGCATTGACCCTTGGTCTGCGGTTTGATATAGTAGGTTGCTCGTAGCTTTGGATGTCGTTTCGATTGGTTCTGTATTGAGTCCTCCTTGCAGTCGCTGCCTCAAGTTATAAAGAATGCCACGCTAGAGCTATAGTAAGCTGTCGTATTCGGCTTTTTAGTGTTTTGTACCCCTGCCCCCAGCATTGATTTGGCCAGGTCACTAGTTGGATGGTCGAACTCCATCCTCAGTGGGTTAATAATCCTCCTGTCGATTCCAGGCCGAAGTTTGCGGAATAGAAAATGGTCGGAATCCACTCGTCTATTTATCGATGTTTATACACCACTCTGCATTCTGGTGACTTAGTGTTATTCTCCCCCCAGTTGACTCGCGCCCAATTTGTGTTCATGCTTCGGTCCACGCTCCGGGGACTTAGAGATTTGTCGAACGGTTTATGCTTTATTCCACAGTTCGAGACGCAAAGATTTTCGTCAACTCGTTTATACTCTAGTTCGCACTCTGGGAACTTAGAGTAATCTGTAGTACGCACTTTGGGGACGTAGAGGTTTTTGAGTCATTTATACTCTAGTCCGCACTCAGGGACTTAGAGTACTATAGTCCTCCTTCTGTCTCCCATTCCAGAGGGTGAGATTCCCCGGATGGCTGAGAGTTTGCCTGAACCTGGTAGATAATCCTTCTCTTTAAGATTCCCTTTAAGATTTCGAAAGTCGTTATTCTTTATGCAGGACTATTGCATTCTAATGCTTGTTTTCCACGATTTTGTGCAGGCCGTTCTGACCCCGAGCCCACTCCGCGGAGCGATGTCGCCAAAGAAGTGGGGGAGAAAACAAGTGAAGCCACTCACGCAGGGGAGGCTCCTGGTCCAGACGCTCAGGTGATCGGAGCGCTTGATGAAGACAAGTCTGAAACCTCCTCTCCTACCGATGGGGGTTATGAAGTAGAAATTACAGGCGCCTCTGAGCACACATCCGAATTGAGCATGGAGGAGCGGCTCGAGAAAGAGAAAGGAGGAGACGGTCAAGGTCATAGTAGAGCCCCGAGTTGTGGACTTGGACGATCCTTTGAACAAGCCGTTGAAGGTCATCCTTCCTGGCGGGTCTAAGCCCATGGAAGGCCCCCGTACTCCTTCAGTTGATACCCCTCTATCAAAGAAGAGTACCAAGGGTAAATGCTCTGGAGAGGAGCCGTCTGGAAAGAAGTTGAAGAAGCACAAGAAGTGATTACTATCCTCGTTCAACGAGAGTTAGTTTAAGTCATGTAATTATTTTCATCTATTTCCTTAGTCCTTGTAAATAGAATGTCGACTCCGAACTTTGGAGGGGTTGTAATAGAAACTCATTTCTGAATAGGGTTTAGTTCCTTTTTCTGTCTTACAAAAGACTCTTATTGTTCAGTTTTCTTTGTGATTGTGATTTTAATCCAAGTAGTTGTGAGTAACATAGACTTTTCAGTCCATCTTCATATAACTCGGAAACTCTTCGGGAGTCGTTGAACTTCCATTCTATGCGTTGAGCACTTAGAATACTTTCTAGCCCGTATGTCAGGGATTTGACAAATTCAAGTCATCTGTGTCATAGTTCATATTCAGGGAACTTGGAGATCTGATTCGCTTATATGCGAGTCCGCACTCTGGGGAGTTAGAGTACTCTAGTCCGCGCTCTGGGGGCTTGGAGGTTTAAGTCATTTATACTCTAGTCCGCGCTCTGGGGACTTAGAGTACTCTAGTCCGCGCTCTGTGGACTTGGAGGTTTAAGTCGTTTATACTCTAGTCCGCGCTATGGGGACTTAGAGTACTCCAGTCCGCACTCTGGGGACTTGGAGGTTTTAGTCATTTATACTCTAGTCCGCGCTCTGGGGACTTAGAGTACTCCAGTCCGCACTCTGGGGACTTGGAGGTTTAAGTCGTTTATACTCTAGTCCGCGCTTTGGGGACTTAGAGTACTCCAGTCCGCACTCTAGGGACTTGGATGTTTTAGTCATTTATACTCTAGTCCGCGCTCTGGGGACTTAGAGTACTCCAGTCCGCACTCTGGGGACTTGGAGGTTTAAGTCATTTATACTCGAGTCCGTGCTCTGGGGACTTAGAGTACTCCAATCCGCATTCTAGAGACTTGGAGGTTTAAGTCGTTTATACTCTAGTCCGTGCTCTGGGGACTTAGAGTACTCCAGTCCGCACTCTGGGGACTTGGAGGTTTTAGTCATTTATACTCCAGTCCGCGCTCTGGGAACTTAGAGGTTTAAGTCATTTATACTCTAGTCCACGCTCTGGGGACTTAGAGTACTCCAGTCCGCACTCTGGGGACTTGGAGGTTTTAGTCATTTATAATCCAGTCCGTGCTCTGGGGACTTAGAGTACTCCAGTCCGCACTCTGGGGACTTGGAGGTTTAAGTCATTTATACTCTAGTCCGCGCTCTGGGGACTTAGAGTACTCCAGTCCGCACTCTGGGGACTTGGAGGTTTAAGTCATTTATACTCCAGTCCATGCTCTGGGGACTTAGAGGTTTAAGTCGTTTATACTCTAGTCCGCGCTCGGGGGACTTAGAGTACTCCAGTCCGCACTCTAGGGACTTGGAGGTTTAAGTCATTTATACTCTAGTCCGCGCTCTGGGGACTTAGAGTACTCCAGTCCGCAATTTGGGGATTTGGAGGTTTAAGTCATTTATACTCGAGTCCACGCTTTGGGGACTTAGAGTACTCCAGTCCGCACTCTGGGGACTTGGAGGTTTAAGTCATTTATACTCCAGTCCGCGCTCTGGGGACTTAGAGGTTTAAGTCGTTTATACTCTAGTCTGCGCTCTGGGGACTTAGAGTACTCCAGTCCGCACTCTAGGGACTTGGAGGTTTAAGTCATTTATACTCTAGTCCGTGCTCTGGGGACTTAGAGTACTCCAGTCCGCAATCTGGGGATTTGGAGGTTTAAGTCATTTATACTCGAGTCCGCGCTCTGGGGACTTAGAGTACTCCAGTCCGCACTCTGGGGACTTGGAGATTTGAGTCATTTATACTCGAGTCTGCGCTCTGGGGACTTAAAGTACTCCAGTCCGCACTCTGGGGACTTGGAGGTTTAAGTCGTTTATACTCGAGTCCGCGCTCTGGGGACTTAGAGTACTCCAGTCCGCACTCTAGGGACTTGGAGGTTATTATTGAGAGTAGTCGTATTTCCACCTTTTAATTTATATTTCATCTACCGTATCGAGGCTAATGTTGTCAGAAGAACAATCGAACCATGTTCGCTCATGGAATGGGATTCTGCCCCCAGCATCAAGGATGAAACTTTGAAAATGGACGGCCGATTCTCGTCCGCTTGGTGGTTATAGCTCTTCCAATCAAGTCAAGGAAGGAGGTGTATGACAAATGGTTGGATCACATCCATGCTGGGGTTGGATAATCAAGTCTCGCACAATTTGCTTCGTATCTCTTTCCAGAAAACGAGAATGATGGATTACTAGGTAGACAAAGTAAGTTGCATATGTTTCAGGGTGCAGTCGCGTCTATGTATTGACAGCGATGGTTAGCGAGTACGCAGTCTTCCATAGCTACTTCAAGTTGGGCTTTCGAATAACCTTTCGTGTTCAGGGTAGGATTTGATGTGTAGATGATCAAATCACGTCCACTTTAGACGGATCCCGGCGTCACTGAGCTTCATGAGAGGTATCTGTATTTTGTCGAACTTTGTTCTATGACTCGATTGGAGTGGATGATCGGGCCATATTCATTCCAAGCAGTTTAGGTCTCCAAGTCAAATGTGGAGGTCGATGAATGGATGGTTGGTCATGTTGACTTTGTATTGGGCTCTGATCGTGATGAGCTTTTCAATATTTAGTCCATAGCCCCAAATCAAAGGCATATGGTTGATGATGAGCGATAGAATTATGCTCATCCAGATGTAACTCCACACGTCCGATCATGGTCTGCGTAGATTGGTTGGCAACCAAATCTGAGTACTTGGTCACCTGCATCGTTTTGAAAGTAGTTTAGTTCAAGCTAGTCGTAGTTCATAGAACACTTGAAATAGAGATGGAAATGGAAATAATTCAAAGAAGATTATGGTAAATCTCATTGTTATGTGAAGCAGCATCGTGTGCTCGCTATTCGACTCCGCCCCTGGCTCCTTTCAAAGGGATGTCGGCCGTCAACCGTCCAATTGATAATCATAGCCCTTTATTAATAGGCATCGGATATTTGCTGCCCGCCATTCTGCAGGACTTGTACATACTATTGAAGTTTTCCTTTCCAGGTCATCTTTTCGATCACACCTCGGAGGTGTTTGTAATCGCCCGTGTTAGGATCAGTAAGCATCAGGGAATATACAACATTCCCCTGATTTTCTTTAGACTTTGGTGTACTCTCTCGAGGTTGGTTTCCAGTACCACTCCGAGTCGTGAGTCTTCAAGTAGAGGTTGTCAATTGAATCTTTCAAAGAGCATATGAGCTGAATTCTGAAGTCTTGTTTCGGCTACTGGGATCTACATCCTTAGCCAACAGGCCTTCATTGTTATTTTTCTAAGTCTGCTCCACTCCTCCTCACTTTAGTTCTGATTCATTTTGTAAAAGAAACGATCCATAGTCGTAGGAGGCTCTTTAGCTAACTAGCTGCCAAAATATATTTGGAGGTCGACTTTCCTCAAACGCGATCAGTATGATACCCTTGTTAGTATTTGGATGCTTGAGTCATCTTGGCGTTTGCTAGAGTCATATCATCTATGTTCTCCAACCTTTGGGAGTACCGTTTGAATAGCGGTAGCTTGTCCGTTCCCTTGATGCCATTCATAAGCTGCCGCTAGATCCTCTATGCCCTGGTCGATCATGGGATGTCAGGGAAGTGGATAGAATGTTCCTTTATTAAGTTGAGTTTTGAATTCACTATCTGGAGGCACTACGCTGCGGCTAGGGTTCCTTTATTAAGTTGAGTTTTGAATTCACTATCTGGAGGCACTACGCTGCGGCTAGGGTTCCTTTATTAAGTTGAGTTTTGAACTCAAATTTAGCCTCATTTTCAAAAATTTGGGTCGTACCCGAAAAAGTTTTTTTTGTAAATAGGGGTCGTATAAGAGACCGGTGTAACTTAAGTTTCGATCGGCATTGAGGGCCGTTCGGCATGACAAAGTTGCTCGGCATACAAGATTGTTCGGCATCCACACTGTTCGGCATCCACACTGTTCGGCATTCCACACTGTTCGGCATTCCACACGTGTTCGGCATTCACACGTGTTCGGCATCCACACTGTTCGACATCCACACTGTTCGGCATTCCACACTGTTCGGCATTCCACACGTGTTCGGCATTCACACGTGTTCGGCATCCACACTGTTCGGCATTCACACTGTTCGGCATTCCACACTGTTCGGCATCCACACTATTCGGCATTCCACACTGTTTGGCATCCACACTGTTCGGTATCCACACTGTTCGGCATTCCACACTGTTCGGCATCCACACTGTTCGACATTCCACACGTGTTCGGCATCCACAATGTTCGGCATCCACACTGTTCGGCATTCCACACGTGTTCGGCATCCACACTGTTCGGGAATCCACACTGTTCGGCATCCACACTGTTCGGCATTCATTCTTGTTCGGCAGAACCAAGTCATTCGGCATACAATACCATTTGGCCTGGAAGAGCGTTCAGCCTAGAGGTATGTTCGGCCTAGAGGTATGGTCGGCCTGGAAGGGCGTTCGGCCTAGAGGTATGGTCGGCCTGGAAGGGCGTTCGGCCTAGAGTTATGTTCGGCCTGGAAGGGCGTTCGGCCTAGAGTTATGTTCGGCCTGGAAGGGCGTTCGGCCTAGAGGTATGGTCGGCATAGACTTTTTCTGAAGCAGTCGGCATAGACTTTTTCTGAAGCGGTCGGCATATGTCTTTTATGGGGCGATCGGTTGAATTGCCTTCAGAGGAGGGTCGGCCTTCATTCAACTTGAGTGCAAACTTCAACATCCAATCACCAAATCTTCCGTACATCAGTGAATCCAATCTACGGTTATCAGCTTCCTTTAGATTTCTTTCAAATCTGAGTAGAATAGGAAGTTTTCTAGTAAACAACTTGATCTATCTCGCGAATATGGAAATCCACTAGTAGACGATGAGATCCAATCAAGCTGAGAATTCAACTCTCAATGAAAGCACCAAAGTGTTAGCACCAAAATTGGTCACTAACCTCGTTGAGATAGAGAGATTAATGAAGAAGATGAATTAGAAATGAAAAATAGTGTAATTCAATGCCAAAAGAACAACAAAAACGAGAACACCATATTTATAGTGGTTCGGCGTAACTGCCTACGTCCACTTTGAGTTTTGATCTTTATTTCTTTCAAAGTAGTTGAATACAGATACAATCCATATATTAATGACTTGAATACAAGTTTGAACTGAAAATAATCAGTCTTGAAAGTGGAAGAGTCTCCCCATTGTTCTCCCAAAAAAGGTCCATTTCATTGTGCTACTGCCCTCCTATTTATAGACGAGATGGGTTGGACTTCCCTCATAGGCTTAGGAACAAGGTACCTCTGCCCATAGTAGGTGAATCTATGCACCAGGCCAGGCAGGCCGAATGCTCTTGCTTTGTTGTGGGCCTGACAACTTGCTACCACCTCCAGTCTCTCCTTGATCAGAATCTTGTCTAGTGCTAATGATAATTTCTTCAACTGTCGTTTTGTAACCGGTCCAAGATGTCGGTTAACACATGGCATGATGCTTTAAATCCAAAATGGATTCCAAATACTTTGACAAAATTTGATTTTGATAATTGTAACCAAAAAGATTTCATTCATCGACCGCATATAAATCTTCAAGGAGAAGATCAATGCGGTTGGAATTATATAAAGCAAGATTGATGGGAAATGACCTTGTCAATTTCAAATATTGAAATTATAAAGCAATTTTGCTGGTCATCATGCTTAAGTCTATTTGGATTCTTCTCACAAATTGTCGCATGATATGACTATGGGTTTTGTCACATTGATGCTGAAATAGAACTTTCAAATAATGATTTAAAGGAGATTGTTCATAGTCCATAGCCAAAATATATCGAAGTCCGTGGGAGTGATAAAAAGCTTGTGAGGTAATTAAGATGTGATCTTCAACAAGCATCTAGAGGTTGAACAAGCATTTTGATAGAGAAGTAACTTGTTTTGATTCCTGTCAAAATGCAGAGGAAGCATGTGTCTAAAAGAAAGAAAACTGAGGGTACTAAATCATTTCTAATATTGTAAGTAAACAACATGCTACTGATTGGTAATGATGTACCTATATTAAAATCAGTTATTGTTTGGTTATTTAATTCTCGATGAAGGATTTGAAAGGCATTGTTGTACTTGGTATAAGAGCATGTTAGGACTAATCCAATCAATATAGACAGACGCCATATTAAAATATTTAATATGGAGCTATGTGATAGATTCCTTATGCATGGGAAATAGGGATCATCATATATGTTATGTTATGTACTAGATTAAAATTTTCTTATAAACTTAGTGTAGTGGGAAAGTATCAAATTCGAGCTAAAATCATTGAATGGTAAATAAGAGTATTCTCGAGTATTTAAGAAATACTAGAGAATTATTTATAGAAACAACGAACTCCTTATGAAGGAGTATTTGGTCTCGAACTTCATTGGTGGTATCAGAAATAGTATGTCCATCTTAAATTCATTTTACCCTTAAACAAAGGGGTTCAATAGGGAAATGGTCCAAATGAGTGGTTGTGGTAGATTCAACTGTAAAGGCTAAGTACATTGCCTTGAATAGTGCTGTAATGAAAGCAGTATATGTATGCAAATTATAAGAAATCTAAGGATGGTTTCCACTATTAAGAATCCAATATTGTATTATATTAATAATGAAATACATATTGCAAAAGGAGTCGACAAATTGATAAGAGGTCGAGATATTTTCTCTATAAATACCACATCATAAAATTGTTTATCAATGACGAAGAAGTATAATTGAAATTATATACAAAAGAATAATAATAATAATACATCCCTTTCTAGTTTTGTTTTGGCCACTGATCGACGGTATGGTTATAAGTCACCATAATTGGTCTCAGGTGCAAACAAGAGATTAATGGTGTTAAAGACGTACCTTAGGGGCAATTATGTAATTCGATTGTATAACTTAACTCTTACCATGAATCTTGTCCGAAATAAAGTAAGCTATTGGTTTTAATTTCTATTGTTTATATTGTTATATTAGGGTATAAATAATGTTTTAAATAAATTAAATATACACAAGTAGAAAATCCTAAGGTAAAGTATTTAACCAACTGTAGTTACAAATGTATTCTTAACATGGTTATGATTCATACAAAATAAATACTTGTCATTAAATGTCCTTATTAAGATGTATCAAGAATAAGAATCGATGTATCCACTAACACTAGCATACGTATTGTTATCCATATGTTGGATGGTGAAATCATAACCATTGGGGGCACCAAGGGGTTATGTACGTGTAGATTGTTTGGAACAAATACAGAATAACTCAGTATTCTCTCATGTGACGATGTGCAGTAGATTTTACTTGACAATACTTGAATCCTAAGTGTTTAAACTATACTTTGATTATGCTCGATCACACGGTAATGAGGATCATATTAAGGCTATAGTTTGGTATTAGTTAACCATTGGAAGTGAAACATTGGTCAAGAGATGATTCGTTTCCTTTGAATAGAAGATTACTATTGCCATAATTGGTAGTCAATGTAAAGTCAAAGTCTTTAGCAAAAGTAAATTGATTAATCAATAATTGTTATCGGATTGAACCATGAACCTTAATGTTGGACTTTGCAATTAAATACGAATATTATTAGAGTTTTGACCATTGACCGAGCTCTAGATATCTAAGTGATATAGTGATGACGAAGAGAAAACGTGCATAATACATCGTTGCTTAAGTTGTCAGTTTAAAGGTTAAGAAATTAGAATTCACCTAGATGATATATAAGTAACCGAACTCGTGTCCAATACCATGCTTCAATAGGGTCCATAAACTTTAATATTTAATTTTTTATATATTAACGAAGGTCGAGTTTACACTTGGGAGTCACACAACCGCAATTCTTGGTTTTCAACAAAAAATAATTTATTGAAATAATTTATAAAAGTTATTAATTATAATTATGGAGAATTAATAAATGGTTATGATAACTAATTTATTATTATTTTAAATTATAACTAGAAGGTCTAAAATTAGTTAATAAAATATATAATCATTATATATTATTTAATTATTTTTTGGTCAATATAATAATTTAAATATTATATATATAATTTTGGTAGGCAAAATTTGTATAATTATTTTAAAATATTGCTAGCCAAAATATATGTGGGTATGAATTAATCAAATGAGTCTAATTAATTGAATGAGATATCATCTCACTTATAACGGGTCATACATTGAATAGTGGATCTTCGGTAAGATATCTTACACAGTCCACTAGTTCTATAAATATACCTAGATGCCTCATTTAACATATATACAAAATTTTATTCTCTCTTTATAAAGTAAATTATGTCTTAGAGGTGGACTTTGCAACTCCACCATTGAGATAGAGAAAAGTTCTTCCTGAGGCAAAACTGATGGTTCAAGGTGTACTCAACCGGCCAAATTATCAAAGAAAATATTTCAAATTATTTTAACTAGTTTTAATTAATGAAATTAATTTTCAAATCAAATTGGTTAAAAAAAATTGTTTTGGGAAAACTATGTTTTCCTTTTCTTGTGCACTGGTTATAATGCACGTCCGCATATCTCGACTTCCAACGTCGAGTAACCAAACTCGAGTATTTGACCAATAATGTAGTAAGGAAGACGAGATAGCATGGTGGTTATGGTTTGGTAGCAGTAGTGACTTACAACCCTAGCTATGGTTTTCTCAATTAGGCATCAAGCAACATTCTAGAGATGGAAATCATCTCATCTCAACGTTGGGATCTTTTGACAAAGCGACAATCTCACCGATGACATCAGGTGGCAATGATTGGATCTAGAATTGGAGCATTAACAACTAGGGTTTATTTTGTGCTAGTAAATTTATTAACCCCTCCCCCCAAATTTTAACTGTATTATGTTGTTATATTATTTATATAAAACCCTTAAAACGTGAAATGTGTACATCTTTCACATACGAACTTTTTTACACACAATTGCACCATTGGGTTCGTGATAAAATTCTAAACATATCAACATTATTTGACAATAAATTTTACACTAATTTAGAAACTATAAATTAGGCATTAAAATATTCATATTATCAATAAATACATACACATTAACATCATTAATCAAATATAAAGTATTAAGACATTATTCGTTAGATTTGAATATTTGATATTTGAATTAAGACGAATCATAATCATTTATCAATTTAAGATATATCAAAATTTGAACAAAATACTATTTGATTTTATTAGTTATTATCATTTAGATATTTTTTATTTAAAATTAAAATTATATATACACATCACTATATAAATATTATTTTTCTATCAAATTTACCGTTGAGTAAATGTTATTTAATTTGATATAAATTATTTCATTAAATATTTTGAATAAATAATAATATAAATTAAATCAATGTCGTTAATATAATGATAATACAATATAAACTAAAATTCAAATCAATATCTTCTAATAAAACATTAAATATAATTTAATGTTGATAATATTAATCACGATAACATAAATAGAAGATCTAGTGCATAATAAATAAAATGAAACTTTTTTGAAATTTACACACATACACCTATCCTTAAATTGTTCCTAGTCAAGATGTATCGAGAAGAGGACACTAATATATCCATTAAGACTAGTATGTGATGATCATCATACAATAGATGGTGAATTACACATGACTGTTGGGGACACCAAGAGATTAGTACTTGTGGTTATTTGGGACAATCATAGAATGACTCCATGAGAGTCTACTGTTGGTTAATACATGTAACAAACCACATTTTTACATATCGATGAATCATAGAAATATTATTTTCATAAATAAATTAGGTCGGATTAGACTATAATTTTGTGAAATGCTGAGTATTAACGTTTTGACCCTTAGAATAAATTTGTAATAGTTTTGACCATAAAAATTATAAAGGCTAAAATTTTTGACAAAAGCAAAATTAGGATCTAAAACCACTTCCAAATGAAAGATATGATGGTTTCTCTTTCTATAAAGTGGTTATACTATTTAGGAGATATAGCCATTTAAAGTTAGATAATTTTTGGAAACATTAATGAGTAATTAAGTTAAGCCCATAATTATCCCACTAACACTTTAAGGATTGGAGCTAATTACAACTAATAGGATGGCCCTTAATCACTATTTTCCTTTTTCCAAAACACTTTCAAACCTTTATTAAACCTCCATTAGCCAAAAAACCATCTTAGTCTTTAATTAAACCATCTTAAACAAGGAATTAAAAGGCGGTTGGTATAGGGATTATCAAGTGGACTCTTGGAATTTTGAAATTAGGCATCTTGGAATCTGTGCTTGTTGCACTTAGGATTTGTCTTAATTTTTGTGAAATATAGTATCTATATGAGTGATTTATCATCTCTCACTAACTTTATATGTTTTTAAATGACAAAAATGTGTTTTTGAATCATTTCCAAGTTGAAAATGAGATCTTTAATTGATTCGAATCTATAGATGTTTTATAAATGAATTTGAATATTTCTAAATGGATTTCATATGCATTTTCATATAATGGTTGATTGTATGGACTGTAGGATAGTATATGGATATTCTGTCTTGTATTTGTTATGATATGATGCATGTTGGTTGTCATTTTGCATGTTTGTATGCTTAGAACAGGAGATAGAGTATTGATGGGTATTTTGGAGATGGATCAGCTTCAAAGAGTTTGTAGTCGAGTCGATGCAAATGAGTTGCATAAGGAGTTAAGGCATTCAAATTAAAGAGTGATTGACTCATACTAATGGACAAAGAAGTAAGGTTTTTGGGGCGATCGATTGCCATCGTTCGATCGAGATTGCTCCAAATAAGGCACGATAGATGAGGGTTATTCAATATGGAGATATGAAGCTACATGAGTAGTTGGACTTGATTTCAATGAGAGGATTTGGAGTTAGAGCGGAAAGAAGATCGATTGAGCATATGTTGGAGTTAATGAGAAAACTTCAAGCTAAGTGGACAGAAGCATGGCAAGGACGCCGATATCCATACGTGAAAACTTCAGCTTGAAGTTAGAGTATTATACTTAGCCAATATTTAGCTAAGTATTGAGTTAGATGAGTCGGTACTGATTAATCTAAATTTTAGAGATTCATGCATTGTGATGAGGTAAGCAAGCAAGATCGATCGCATGACATCTAGTTGAGTAGTTTGTGGAATATAGGCTACTACCGATCAATCTTGAGTGATGGAGTCTATGTGATTCAACCATGAGAGGAACGTGGGGCTACTTTGAAGCAAGCATATGACAACTCAAGGATGACATGTGAATGTTTTCGAAGTTAAGACGAGGCAACTTTGATGAACTATGAGGCAACTACTAAAGTGATGATATTTTGGAAAATCAATACTAAGTGATCGAGTACTTCATGAAGGAAGTAGCTATGGCACAAGGAGAGTTACCAAGCAAATCAGTGCCGAGTGGTCACTTATGGAGTAGACAAGAGGCAGTTGTACTATCGGTATATATGTCGAAGGTTTATTGGATAACACTAAGGATGAAATGTGTGCTCATAAATGTGAACAGATACGGTTCTCATCAAGGGTAGTCTATGTGTACCTTAGATAGTATATGTGTACCTATATGATTAGACGTCTGTGTATATCCAGTTCCTATCCAATCTGTGTGTGGTATAAGTTTGAGCATTGACTATACGTGATGTTGAGTAGTCGCAACCATCTATATAGGTCATATGAGTAGTTATCCAATAACATCTTATTCGATGATGTGATGTCCAGTCTATGAATGTTATTGTGCTGTGATTATTGTGTTTTCTTCGATTACTGTGTGATCGGGATGGATTTCATGTGTGTAAGTATTACTGTGTAGATACCCCGATACCCTAACTTAGTGTAGTACACCTATATTATGATAGTATATCATATATTGTGTTATGTGCCAACTTATTAGATGTAGGGACAGGGCAGGTACGATTTTCCATACCCTATGTTAATATTTACTATATCAGTTTTTATATAGTTTGAGATTATAGGTTCACTTATACATACTTATGTCTGACTCGAGATTATTTGTTTTGCTTCTTATCATCTTGGGTTCTCTTAAATGAATAGATTAGGGATAGCAAGTATGAGTTAGCGCATGGAGTTGTGCGAAGGACGAGAAGGTTGCTAACACGTTCCATATATTTACTTTAGAAGCTATTATTGCTATTTCTGATGTATAGTCTATGGAGCTACCATTACTTATTTACTTATTAAAGGCGATTCCTTTTAGTTATCTAATGTATAAACTCTATTGTTATTTGCTTTGTATAACGCAATATATTTGGGCTATTTTTGTTATGAATCCATAATTGTTTGATATAGAGTTGTTTATGTTGTATGTATGTTATATTAGATGTATGTATGCTTGTTTGCTTGTTTTGGTTGAAAACACAGATCGATAGGCGACATAATGTTAGGAAACACCCCATAAGATAAAGTATCATGCATATTGATGAATGCTCATATGATGTGAACTTGAATGTATGAGATAAATATGTAGAAGAGTGTTGGAATGTATACCAATCAATCTAAAGATGAAAGATGATGGACTTGGGTGTGCGCTTAAGGCTTCAAGAGGGACATCGAACGTGTTTACTTGGTTTATACTTAACCATTTTTGGCTAAGTACAAAACAGAAGTTATCGGCACCGACTACTCTAGGTAGTTGTACGTACCACTATTGATGGTGCCGATTTGGCCAATTTTTGACGTAGATGATGAAGAGACTTCGGGGAGCACAACATGATGGTTTGTTCGATGCTTTGTTTTGACTGTACGACTTTATGACTAGCAATCTTTCACGTGAAGGAAGTTAAGTGTATTTGACTTGTTGACTTCGAGACGTGCTTAGAGAATATAGGGGATGGATTCGGGACTATCCTAAGGAATCTATAGCGACTTCAGGAATCGGTGATGATGGATCTACGATTTATGATGGATGTTAGAGATGTTCCAGTGATGTTTACTCAAGGATAGGAGTTATAATGATGACACATAAGGACAAGTTTGATGATGGGAACTTATGATAGAACGATGATGTGCTAAATTATGGAACTGAATAGAATGGAATGATGATGTGTTTGGCTATAGAGATGTGTGCAAGGGATCATTGATACTCGGAGGTTTCCAATGTGCTCATGAAGAGGGTGTATGTGGGGATACCCACCTGGATTATGACCATATATAGATCTTATGATTGTAGATTACCCTGGACTTAATAGTTGTGAGTCTAATTCCTAGCCTTACATAGTATCAAGGATTCAAGCATGAGAAACCATAACATCGAATAAGTTTCTAACTAATTATTGGGCCATATGAGTTACCCTATGTATAATGCACCCGAGAGATGTGAGGATTGTTTGATGCATTTTATGTTTGTTGTGTTTATATTATCATCTTAAGGATGTCACATGACATGGGTATTATTACTTGGATACCCAGAGAGCTGACTATGTACTTTGACTAGTAGTACACCCATATGATGAGGATGATAGTAGATTAGTATATATTGGTGTTATGTGCTAACTCTTTGGATCCATGGATATGTCTGGTATGATTCTCCATACCATATGTCATGTATACTGTATCAGCTTTTGTAGTGTTTTAAGACTGTTGTCTAACTTGAGGTTTTATGCTTTTTCTTATTATTATCTCAGGTACTCTTAAATGGGACACTAGATAGCAGGTGTGGGATAACACATAACATTATGCAGATGGACTAGAAGGAGGCTACGTTATGATATATTTACTTTTGGGCTTATTATTGCTTTATTCCTCTATGCGACATTATGAAGCTTTGATAGTTTTGAATTTTTACTAGGGATAGTTTATCACTTGAGTTATTATTAATTATAAACTCTGTGATCTATTTTGCATAATTGTATTGGACACATGTTTTGATCTATGATGGTTCATATTGTTATTTTTCAGTCTCGCCTATTTTATATCTATTTGACTATTATACTTTATTCATTTAGGTATGGGATATACAACATATTCTGTGATTATTTTAGTTACTCTACCACTTGACAATCGTTCTATACCGGTTGGGCTCCGTTACAATGCACTATATGGGTATATTTGGTGTCAATGGTGTAGGGCGATCGTCACACTTAGTATTAGAGCTTAGGTTGTGTAGGTAACCTAAATCATATTGGGATCCATTAGAGATGGAGAAGAGGTTATTGCTTTAGAATAGATCAAGTGTATATAAGAGACTGAACTAGTTATATTTTGATTTTCAAAACTATAGTGGCACATATAGTATAAGACATATTGCATACTTGAGTACCATGGATCCAGCTTTTTCTCGGGGGAGACTTATCATTCTTATTTCAAATTGATGGATGAGTTGTCATACAAGAAATGTTTTTAGGAACTCCATATCTAAATTGGTGGAAGGAGCAGGCTTGGGGGCTACTAATCTCAACTTATAAACGATGTTCACTGACTTGATAAGGAAACATGTTGCAAAATGTCCAAATGGCGGCTCCAATTATTACTGGTGGCGTTGCCCAAATGCAAGCACCAAGAGTCAACTTTGCCAAGCTATGTAAAGACTATGTTAGCCTGGGATGCAAAGTGTTCCTTGAACCGGTTGTTGAGGGCAAGACTGGATGGATACTTGTGGGAGGATTTTCAATTACTTTGAGCTAAATGATGCTATGAGGCGAAGATTGGCCTCTAGATAACTCCAAGGACGGGCTATGAACTGGTGGAATGCCCTTAGAGTTGTGACTCTTGAGGATCAGTTCAAAGTTCTCTTTGAAGTGAAATTTAACCTGACAGCTCAGAAGTCAGTATTGTTTAGAAAGTCCGCCGACTAGAAGCAAGGCGACATATATTTGTCTGACTATGTAATTTGATACGTTATCAAAGTATGGTCTAGCTTTCATTGATACTTCACTTAAAAAATGAAAAGTTTATCATTTTGTTGAATGGTCATTTGGGCAACAATTGATTAGTAACGTTGACGAGAGCTTCAAGAAGTTGGTCAAAAAGGCTTTATGACATATGGGCTTATACCCAATGCGGAAGGCTAGTTTTCTTAAGGATGAGCCGAAGCCGCATTCGGGCAGGGGATGCAAGCAAAAATGGAATAAAAACAATAAGAAGCATATGGTAAAGGAATATACATTGAATGCCATTCGATTTTGTCGGTTACTCCGGCGGCAAAGGAGAAGGGAAAGGGCATTACTATCCATGGTATGCTTTCCATTTATGATTTTCCTATGCATGTTTTATTCAATGCCAAGGCTTCACATTCCTTTATATCTAGTGATCTAGTAGATAGATTAGTATTAGGACCAGAGATAGTTGACTGACCTTTGATCATGATGAACCCTATTGGGGAGCTCAACCAGCCAATGCATGGTATTTCAAAACCTGTTATTATTGAGTCATGGATGTTCTTTTGTTTGTGATTATTTTCTATTGGGATTTCTTGGGTTTGGTATTATCCTAGGAATGGACTAGCTAAATAAGCATATGATAGTGGTGGACTACGAGAGGCTGTTGGTCATTATAGGGACTGATAATGGGTGGATATTAGAGTTAGGTTGCCTACCTAATGATGAGGTGATGGTTAGCTTTTGTATTCATTGTAAGTCCTACATGATGAGTTGTTATAGGTGCCTATAGCTAGGGAGTATCTAGACATATCTAGGGAGACGACTAGATTACCACCACATTGAGAGATAGAGTTACGTATTGATCTGGTTAAGGATTCTAAACCACTAGTTATGTCTTTCAGGTGTATGGCACCTAAAGAGAAGAGGGACCTATAGGTGCAAGATAATGACTTGTTCAGAAAAGGTTTCATTCGTTGGAATATATCCGACCGAGGTGAACCTGTAGAGCTCGCCACTAAGGCGAATAGCTCTTTGAGGTTATCTGTAGATTACTGTGAGTTGAATAAGATAATGAAAAAGAATAAGTATCCACTCTTGTATACCGATGACTTGTTTGATCAGCTTCATGGTGCTAAGGTATTCGCTTAGTCGTACCTTACGATGGGGCTTCATCAGTTGAGAGTAACTAGAAGAGTGTGTTGATCATAGCACTTCATATGCCACCTAGATTTTATGAGTGGTTGGTTATACTGTTTGGGCTAACCAATGTGCCGACATACTTCATTAATCTCAAGAACCATGTTTTCAAGGATCGACTACATAAGTTTATGCTTGTGTTTATTGATGATACTCTCATCTACTCATGGATGGTGCTAGAACACATGATACATTCAAGGATTGTGCTTGAGGTGTTGAGGAAACATCGATTGAAAGCAAAGTTTTTGAAGTATCAGTTTTGTAGGAGGGAAGTGTAATTTTTAGGCCACGTTGTTTTTGAGCATGGCATTATTGTAGATCCTGCGAAAGTTATAACAGTCTAGGATTGGGATAGACCCATACATGCTATAGATGTGAGGAGTTTCCTTAGGATAGCGGGATATTATAGACATTTATCAAGGACTTCACAAAAGTAGCAGACAGGTAACTAATTTGGCAAAAAAGAATCGACTTTTGCTTGGGACATGAGGTGCAAGCATGTGTTTATCAGTCTGAAAGAGAGGTTGATGGTTGCACCTATATTGAATGTTTTGAGTGGTAATGTTGAGTTGATAGTATTTACAGATGCCTATTGTGCTAGACTTTGTGCGTTGTTTATACGGAGGGGAACGATTGTTGCACAAGCTAGTCGATACCTGAAACTACGTAAAAGGAAGTATTCGACTCATGATTTGGAGTTGGCGATGATAATATTTAGTTTGAAGATTTGGAGGCACTATCTATTAGGAGAGAGGTTCGAGTTGTTCACTAACCATAAATCATTGAAGTACATCTTCTCCCAAAAGGATCTTAACCTTCATCATTGGCGACGGTTAAAGTTTCTAGCCTCATACAACTTTGACATTTCCCATATGCTTGGTAAGGGAAATTCAGCCACTGATACTCTAAGTAGAAGACATGCTAGTTAGGTAGCGAGTTCCTAGAGTGGACATAGCTTGATCTTATTGTTGCTATGACTTTAGACCTTGATGTCTAGAGTCAGAGATGTTGGCGAGTTTGACTATCAGGCTTACTTTGATTGAGTGGATTGGTTCTAGTTAGAGGCGTGACCTTAGACTAGTGGAGATCATGGTTAAGACAGAGGAAGGAGTAAAGTCTGAGGTGATGAAGCAGTTCGAACTCGACAAAGATGGTTGGATCTGCAAGGATGGGAGATTGTTTGTGCTTGGCGTCGATGTGTTTAGGGATGAGGTGTTATAAGAGTGCCATCATGTTGGACTGACTATACACCCCAGAGGAAAAAATATATTATGATATGATGCAGACATTTTATTGGGAAAGTATTATGAAGGCCGTCGAGACATTTATTTTTAAGTGTATGAATTATCAACTAGTGAAGGCTAAACAGAATCAGTTAAGCGGTTTGCTGCAACCACTTGAGATTCCCAAGTGAAAGTGGAAATAGATATTGATGGACTTCATATATTGGATTGCTAAGGACCAGAGGGTGTTTGATAGCATCTAGTTCATGGTTAATAGATTGATGAAGAGTGCTTGATTTATACCCAGAAAGATTAAACGGACGACGTCTAAATTAACCAAGTGTATGTAAAGTGGATAGTATGATTCCACGATGTGTCAAAGAGTATTGTGAGGACCGAGATCCATTTTTCACTAGTGGGTTTTGGAGAGATTACAGGAGACATTGGAAAAGATAGCACTGGATCAACTAGATGATATCGAGATTGAACTAGAAGGTTCAATATCTCGTAGGCATATTCATATAATCGGACATGATATGAAGCAGCTTAAGTGGAGGACAGTGAAGTTGGTGAAAGTTTAGTAGGGTAAAAGCGAGAGTGATTTCACTTGGGAGATGAGGAGAGCATGATAATCGCTTATTGGGAATTCTTCACTTGGTAAAATTTCCATTTTATCGTTAGCCTTCACATCGATGTCATATTTAGCATTATATGTTGATAGTTTAGTACCTTGCATGCTTTAATAGGCTTATGTTGCTATTTTCTTGAGTATGCATGTTTGTGTGCATGGTTGATGTTTGATATGATTGCTTATGCTTGTTACAGTTTTTAGGCATATGGGATAAACTTGATGATTGTATTTAGTGAATTTCACTGGGCGAAATTCCAAAAGGGGCAGAACGTAAAGACCTGATTTTATATACTATACTCGTTGGCATTTTAGGTAGTTATATGTATTTCATGGATTTTGCATCATTAAAAGCATTAGAACATTTGGATGAATAGAAAATGTGTCCGAGTTAATAAAAATCGTACGAGTTGTGCAGTCAAAGAATTTTCGAGATTGGACGTTCCAACACCCCATATGGCTTGCGAGTGCCCAAATAGCCTCTTGGGCACAGTCTTGGATTCTGGTGAAATTTATACAACCAAAACGAGAAATATATGATCATTTTCATAGATGAAGAATCGTCATTATTCGACGTTCCTATGAGTCTACGACCATAAAACATGCATTAGAATTATGGAATTAAAAGAAAATAGTGTATTTTCAAAACTCTAACCCTAGCCACTACCATATATTCATTCTTCTATCCACATTATCATCTCATCTTCATGAAAACTCATCTTTTCGCTTCCTTTTTCTTCCTCTTTCATGAGAAAATGGTCGCCGTTTTGACCGAAATGAAACTTGGGTCTTTTTGTGAAAGCTACACAATCATGGTCTCGATTCGATCCAACTTCACTTACGGTGGTTGGAAAATGCGAAGTCGATGAAGGGAGCAATTTTAAAGGTTAACTTCTATGGATTCGGAGGGTATGGTTGTATTCGTAGTGGAGAGAGGATCAAAATGGCGTTGAAACGGTCGTTTTACATGCTACGGCGAATGAGATATTGGAGTTGAACGGAAAAATCATTAATGGGGAACTTTATGGTAATCTAACCATAAGGGAAATGGTTGTTATGGGTTTATTCATCTCGATGAGGGGATTACAGAAATGTAGATGAACAGAGATAGTGATGGATCGTGTGGCGGTGAGATAAGGGAAAAACCAAAAATAAATGGGTTTTCGTTAATTTCATTTTCAAGTGGGGAATCATCAGGGGTTGCAGTGGCCGAAAATTGTGGCTGTCGTAGGGTAGGGTCGTCGGCAGTGCTGGTGGTGGCTTTTAGTAGAGGTACAGCAGCGTTTCGCAGCGCAGTGTCGTTATGAAGGGGTTCATGCATGCGTGAGTGGCTATAAGAGAGAAGACGTGAGTTGTAGAAGAAAGTCAATTAGAAATCAATTGGTAATTAATATAATTAGTTGATTTAGTTATTTATATAAATTAATATATTATATCACCCATATCTTTTGCATTAGAGGTTCAATTTGGATATGGATTCTTACGTTGTGCTCATATCAGAAACCTTTATGACTTGGCACAAGATTGGGCAGCTTTTATTGAGGTAAGTGGTTGAACTCTCTCACTATCATGTGATTGTCATTATAGTATAAAAATGATGTTTTGAAATGATTTCCAACTTTAAAATGTGACTTTTAAAAGATTTAAAGCCATATCTAATTTTATAAATGAATTTTAAAATGTAAATTGAATATTACACATGTTCTTATGGAGGTACTATCTTCTGAAAATTGCTAAATTTAGCTATTTTGATATGAATCCAAAATCTGTTGATAAAAGTTGTTTTCTATTTATGCTATCTTAGTGATACATATGCTTGTTTACTTATTTTGGTTGAAAACACCAATCAATAAGCAATATAGTGTTAGGAAACACCCCATAAGATAGAATTTCATGCATATTGATGAATGCACACATGATGGAAACTCGAATGGACGGGATAAGTATGTAGAAGATTGTTCGAATGCGTACCGATTAATCTTAAGATGAAAGATGATGGACTTGGATGTGTGCTTCAGGCTATAGGAGGGACGTCAGATGTTTTCACTTAATTTGTATTTGGCTATTTTTAGCTAAGTACAAAACTAAAGTGGTCGACACTGACCACTCAGTAGTGGGTGGCACCTACAATTATTAATGGTGGCCTGTCTGGCCAATTTTTAGCATGGAAGATGAAGAGACTTGGAGAAGCACGACATGATGGTTTGTTTAATCTTTTGACACTTTGTTTTTGACAATACAACTCTGTGATGTGCGGTCTTACATATAAAGGAAGTGAAGTGTATTTGGCATTTTGACTTCAGGATGTGCTTAGAGAATCCAGGTGATGGCTTTGGGACTTGCCTAAGGATTCTATAGAGGACTTCAGGACTGGGTGATAATGGCTCTATGACTTATGATGGATGTCTAGAGGTGTCCAATGATGACGACTCGATGTGGGAGTTGCGATGATGATCCATAAGGACATCATCATAGGAACTTATGGGTAGAATAATGATGCATTCTATTATGGAAATGAATGGAACAGAACGATAATGTGTTCGGCTATGGAGACATGTGCAAGGGATCGTTGATACCCAAAGCTTTCCAGTGTTTTCATGTAGAGGGGGTATGTGGGGATGCCCACCTAAATTATGACCATATCCAGCTCTTATGATTATAGATTACCCTAGACTTAATGATTATGAATCTAGTTCCTAGCCTAACAAAGTGGCATGTATTCGAGCACCTAGAATTAGAGACTATGATTAATTTTCTGACTACCATATAAGTTATCTTATGTCCAGTGCACCTGGGTGATGTGAGGTGTGTTTGTTGGATGCTATGTTTGTTGTGTTTAGTTTATCACCTTTGGGATGTCATATGATGTAGGTATTGTTACTTGTATATCCAAACACCCGACATTGTACTTTGACTATGTATTGATGTTATGTGAAAACTCTTTAAATGTAGGGACATGTCAGGTATGATTCTATATACCCTATGTCATATATACAATATCGACTTTTATAGTATTTTGAGATTATTTATCACTCACACCAAACTATTGTCTGACTCAAGATTTTATGCTTTGCTTCTTATTATCTTGGGTACTTTTAATGAATAGATTAGATAGTCGG
This sequence comes from Allium fistulosum, assembly GCA_030737815.1. Taxonomy (NCBI): domain Eukaryota; kingdom Viridiplantae; phylum Streptophyta; class Magnoliopsida; order Asparagales; family Amaryllidaceae; genus Allium; species Allium fistulosum. The sequence goes on from CM060905.1 coordinate 1,006,196,375, forward strand.
TGTGGAATATTGTATGCCATTATGCAGAAGGATTAGCAGGAGGCTACACTTTCACATATTTACTTTTGGGCTTATTATTGCTTTATTCGGCTATGAGACCTGTGAAGCTTTGATAGTGTTTGACTTTTTATTAGAGACAGATTATCACTTGAGTTATTATTTAATGTATAAACCTTGTGATCTATTTTGTATAATTTTATTAAAACTTTGCTCTGATCTATGATGGTTCACATAGTTATTTCTCCATCTCGCCCATATATATGTTTAACTACTATACCATTTGATGTGTTGTGAGACATGAGATAGGTTCAATTATTTTTTTGGTTACTCTACAACTTGACATTAATCCTACATTATTCGGGTACAATTACAGTGCACTTTAAAGGTATATTGGATGCCGAAGGCATAGGGCGATCATTATAGGTATGCTTTCTATTTATGGTATACCTATTTGTGTTTTATTTGACACCGATGCATCACATTTCTCTATATCTAGTGAACTAGTAGATAGACTAAGATTAAAACCCAACTTAGTGCATAGACTGCTAGTAGTAATGAATCATGTGGGTGATTCGACCAGTTTGTGTATGGATTTTCACGACATTGTGTTTTCGAGTCATTGATGTGTATTTTCATGTGATTTTTTTGTACTTGGTTTTGTTAGGTTCGGTATCATATATGGGATTGACTGGATACAGAGGTACAAAATCGTGGTGGATTATGAGAGGTTATTGGTGACGATAGGGATAGGTTGTGAGCGTAGGTTATAGTTGAGCCGCACGCTAGAGGAAGTAGTTATGGTTAGCTTTGTGCATTCGCTCAAGACCCTGCATGACAAGTTGTCATCAGTTCCCATAATGAAAGAATATCTGGACTTCTTTGAGGTAGTGATCGGATTACCCCCCACATAGAGGGATTGTGTTTTGTATCAATTTAGTGAAGGACTTTAGGCAGTAGTTATGCCATTGAGGCATATGACACCCAATGAGCAACATGAACTGGATATGCAAGTTGATGACCATTAAGGAATGCGGTTCGTTCGAAGGAGTATATCTACGTGGTGTGAACTTGTAGTGTTCACCACTAAGGCAGATGGCTCTTTGAGACTTTGTACGGATTGCCAAGAGTTAAATAAGGTGACAAGGAAGAACATGTATCCACTTCCATGTATTAATGACTTATTCGATCAGCTCTATGGTGTGAACGTATTTTCTCAGTTGAATCTGGCAACAAGATTCCACCAATTGAGTGTGACAAAGGAAAGTGTCGACTACTGCATTTTTCGCACGCCGTCGAGATTCTATGAGTGGTTGGTTATGCGGTTTTGGCTAGTTATGCCATTTTGGCTAACCAATGTGTTGTCATACTTTGTTGTTCTCATGAATCATGTTTTAAGAGATAAAATAAATATGTTTGTAATTGTGTTCATTGATGATATTCTTTTCTATTCCCAAATGAAAGAGGAATACAAGATGCACCTGAGAATTGTGCTTGAGGTATTAAGAAAGCACCAGTTGGAGGTGAAGTTTTTGAAGTGTCACTTCTGGAGGTGGGAAGTGTGATTCTTGGGTCATGTTGTTTGGGAGCAGGGTATCATTATGGATCCTACTAAGGTGGCAGCAATCCAACGTTAGGATGGACCTAAGAATGCTACAGATGTTAGAAGTTTCCTTGGTTTAGAAGTAGACAATTTAGAAAGGACTTCTCAAAGGTGCAAATACTGTTGACTAACTAATCTGATAGAAAAGAATCAGACTTTTGCTTGGGATACTAGGTTTGTGCATGTGCTTATGAGTTTGAAGGAGTGGTTGGCAAGTGCACTAATTGTAACAATCCACCTCGAAACATGCCTAAATTCCAAACTAGAAAAGGCCCATCGAAACTTCGACCCATTCCAAAGCTGGTTGTTGTTTGGTATAAAGAACATTGCACAGAGCTATTAATCTACACATTCATAAACTCGTTGTGGAAGGATAAAATATAATATCATAGCGGTATCCATTTTATTTAAAATTCAAATGTCATAAAAACATAACACAATACCATAAACAATCATCAACTATCCGTAGTACAATATTCCAAAGTTACAACATCATTTAATGGATACAATAGAAATAAAGGAAATAACACAAGTAGATCAATAGTAGCTACCACAAGTCTGCATCTCCGCCACACCTCTAAAAATCTGCATCAACGTCTCGAACCTATGTTGTAATTAGAACAACAATGTTTAGTGAATAAAATCTCGAGCATTTCTATAATAGTATTGGGCAGTATAATTTAAATAAGAATATGTCTTACGTATTTGACCATATTATAAGTTTTACAACCATAAGCCTAAGGATTTCCCAGTCTAATTACATAACCCATATTTATCATCAGTAATATCTTAAAAATGTAAGAGATAGCACTCAAGCCACTTAATACCTTTTTAATAGGAATTAGATAGACCCTGACCATTTAATACCTCATTCAAGGCAGGTTCCTAAAGCGAACTCCTCTCTGGTACTATCTAGCTTACATTGCACGGAATCTCTTTAGGCCACTTACTACTTCATATCTGAAGCAAACCCTCCTTGAGATATCCTCTACCATGCCCAACCCTGATCATTTAATACTTCTTTCATAGGGAAAATGTGGGCCCTCAACCAGCCACTTAGTACCTTCAACCCCAAAGTAGGTTCTTCGTGTTATGACTTGCAACACAACTGTGACATCTCATATTAGTTCGACTATTCTTATATTGGTAGCCAGATTAACTAGGCAGGTTTACCCTACATAATTTGGGACTAACCTCCTCCATTGTTACTTATTATAGGCAATGTCTCACATCAGCCCTATAGTCAGATTGCTGGTAGCCATGTTAGCTGGGCAGACTTCTATGTGCTTTTGACTGACCTCGCATCCCTTTAACTTAGTCATAATCTATAACACTCTTTTAACATATTATCCCACATCTCACCGCATTACATACTAAGGCTTTATAAGAAAAATCTTATTTTGCCTTTACAAATTAACTTCTTTCCTAAGGGGGATTTAACGATAATTAATATGCTACTAACTACTTAACTAATATGTTATAATTATATGTTATTTATGCTAATATATATACGCACCCTAAATATTTCTAGATGAGCTTAAATTGCACCCTAAACTATCATTTAAATGTCAAAACTTCAAATTTATACAAGTACAATATCATATCAACAAACATACCATATATCCAATATCCATAATTTAATTACCAGACTTGTATAAAATAGAATCCATACACAATTTATTTTATACTAAAATAAAGAAATCAACATTAATATAAACTTACAATTCAATTACTTTTATGCTCTATTCAACTTCTTTGTATAAAATTAAAAAATGGAAATTTTATTTAAATTGCGGAAATAAGCAATGCAAACTACGAACAAAAGATTCCGTACCTTACCCATCATTTCCTAATTTATTCTTTTCAAATCCCTTAATCAGATCCAAAGAAAAAGATAAGAAGTGAAATTAAATGTAAAACATTAAAATTGCAATACTTACACAATTCCATTATTTTAATATGGAATAATTGAGATTCTAACTTAAGAATTGACATTTCGCTTAGGGGAATTTTAGGGTTTTAGTGTGATGTTTGCGTAAACAATTTTCCCTAAAGGCATATATCAAATCCAAGTTATATCATACAATTATTAACAAAAGAAAGACTAAGATTTCCAATAATCGGTCCTTAGCTCTTCCTATTTTGGATTTGATACGACTGCTTTAATCTCTTACAAATCTCTCCTTTTAGAAATATACAACAATGGTATTGTATACGAATTAGATTCAAAAATTTAAGGATTGGAGGAGAAAAGGATTAGAAATTGAATAATAAACATCTAAAATTTCTTACCCGGAACCCAAGAGTATTTTCTGAATCTTTAAGGAAACGGACAGGCAAAGCTTCACTAGGTTCCCTAAATAATTTGCGAATAAAAGTGAGGGGCTAGGCTCTTATTTATAGTGGTAAGAAAGAAACATAACAATCGGATTTAAGTCAATTTCAAATAATAAAATCCGCGTCATTCAAATGTAGAAAACCGGAGCTACTATCAACACAAACGGATCGACTGCTTCTACCCCACCGGCCGACCTCTAACGGTCGACCGTCCAAGGGTAATAGCCGACTGGTAGCTCTATTTTGGGAATGTTTAATTTTATGCTTTTGTGAATTTATTTTATTCATTAATTATCAATAAATGTTAATTTTAATGTTTATTTAATCCCCAAGTCTAATCACTGTTAATTTTTGAATTTCAAATTTTGGTATTAGTTATTTTTTATACCAAAAAAGGGTATAACACCTCAAATGCCAAATGTAATAAATTATTCTTTGATTTGAATACATATGGGGTCATTATAAGCTAATCTCATCGACTAGTCCAGTCCATGTGCGAAGACCTAGTCAAGAAGAGACTGACCATACTGATGTGATTAATGCATATGCAAGGACCTCATATCGACGTGGTTGAGGACATCGCATTGGTATAATGATAAATCAAGGTATAACTTATTACTTTATGACTAATCATATGATAGGATCATTAAAGAATGAAAAACAAATGGCTTTTGAGAAAAATTGCGTCTTTGTCATTATTGTTTCATACACTTAAAGTTCTCTAAGGCCATTAGAAGTGTCATGTATATATGAGTCCATGTTGGCCTTTAGATAAGATAATCCAAAGGGCTCAGGATATGACATATGTTCAATAGGCAAAGAAATTAAGTCTCGAAGTCATGCTATTGTCCATCATGCATGACATTAGGCTAGTCATCTTGTCCTTATGTTTAAAGTCCATAGTTCATATTTCATACAAATATGCATATGAAAACTCACCATAATCCCAGGCATTCGACTAGGTTCATGTCGATTTGGACATGACAAGTTCATATTATGCAAATCCAAGTCAATAATGTTTAATAAAGTTATAATCGAAGTCGATATGTAAAGCTAAGTTCATGTTCGTTCAAGTCAAATAGGATTACAGTTAAATTGAATTATCCCCACTTTGATTTAGGATTAAAAGACTTTAGTTTGAGAAGAGAGAGAGGAATGAAAAATCGGTACCCTAAATGTCACCCCTAGGGTCATATTTATAGAGGTAGGCTGCCACCCTCTTCTTATCACCCGTCTTCAACTTGATGGACTTCAACGGCCTGCCACTTTGGTGGTATTGTAACACCCCATATTTTCATGACATTATTTAGGGCATTTAATTGGTTAAATTAAATAAAATAATGTAGAGATTAATGGGTCGAGATTTGTTTTAGCTAAGGGTAGCCATGCCATAATAGTGTATTAACTAATTTAAAATAACCTAAAACAAAGGTATTAGGAAATGACAAGGGTAATATGGGAAATAGGTGGAACTTATACCCTAAACCCTTAGGAGATAGAAACTCACGTTCATTTTACTCAAACTAAAAACACTAAGGCCGACCACCATTTTCACTCTCAAGAAGAAGATTAAAGCTAGGATTTAAGAGAAGGAGGATAATCTATTAAATCAACGTCAAATCTCACATCTATAATCTCAAAGCTAAGGTGAATAATTACTATAACCCACTTTCTTTTGGTTTTTGGTTTAAGGCTAAGATCCGAAATGTTTTTCCAAGTATATGCCATGTTTTGATGATTAAGGTTACATATATTTATTGGTTGGTGAAATATGCATGTTTATACTTGTTTTTTGATATGTTTGATATGAAAACCCTATTTGAGGACATCCAAATACCTTGAAAATTTAAATATGGGTCAAAAATGATATTTCAGAGATGAGTTTCAATTTTCATAATTTTCCGAATTATGGTGGATTTTATATTAATTTTCTAGTGAAGGAAATTGTTTATTAGGTTATAAATTATTTTCAGCTAAAATTATAATTATTTGCGGTTGAAATTTTTATATGTTCGGCAACATATTAAAATTGATTTTATGGGATTTTTCCTAAGTGTTTTGATGAATATATAAAATTATTTAAGGTACGAGACTTAAATGTTTTCTATATTTTGTTAAGGAGAAGGGCATTTTGTAAAATAAAATAATTATTTAAATTTGAAAATAGTGGCAGCACATTTCTGAAAAGAACTTGTTAACTAATGAGGATTTGACAAACAAAGACAGGTTAGTTGAAAAGTTATCCTTTTTAAGTTAAAAACAAAGAAATCATACTTTTAGCATGTTACAGCCTATTATAGCAGAAAACCTCCCGGTCTAAAGGTCGAGAGGTTCAAAGCTATCGGCAAGGTCAGACCAATGCATATCGTATCAAGTAACTTAGTACGTAATGAATTAGATAAGGTCGAAAGGTTCTTAGTTGAAAGGTTAATGGCCAAAAAGGTTGGGGTATGTTTGTTTTATAAACCAAAAGCTTTCACCTGCTTTCTTTTCGAATTAGAGCTTTCGCCTTGGTTGCTTTCGACCAGGTCAAAATGTTTAAAAAGAAAGGTTTTAAACCTTTCGATATAGTCAAAAGGTTTCTGGTGCTACTTTGTTTTGAAACCTTCTGCCATAGTTGAAAGGTTACTGCCGCTTTATATAAATGTTTTGTTTTGAACCTTCTAACAAAATCGAAGGGTTTACTATGATTGATTTCAAAAGGTTTACTTGTTTTAAAAAAACTAACCGCTTCTCCATGCTTTCGAAAGGAAGATTTCATCTTAAGTGATTTACACTTTTTTTTAACTTGAACTATAACCCAAAGATTTAAAAAGAGTTGTTTTAAAAGATGCTTTAAAGCTTTCGAAGCAGAGCTTTCGACTTAGCCGAAAGGTTGTTTCTAATGAATTCAAAAGGTTTTAAAAGAAGGATTTCCACCTGTTTTAAATTGAACCTAGAAATTTTTCGAAAGGTTTTAGAAGGTTAATGCTTTCGAAAGGTTTTGTTTACTGAATGGTTGAAAAATGGGTCGAAGGCAAAGCTTTCGAAGGGGTCGAAAGCCAAGTTATCGATGGGGTCGAAGGCAAAGCTTTCGAAGGGGTCGAAAGGTTTTTGTTTTTGAATGATTTCGGAAGGTTTTAAATGGAAGGGTTTCCAAGGAAATGAACGAAGTGTTTTTAAATTAGGATGTCTAAGATTTTATTGCTTTCGAAAGGTTTGAAGTTCAATGGTTTCGAATGGTTGAGTTTCAATGGTTTCGAAAGGTTTTGATTTCTAAGGGTTTTGAGGGTACCAATGGAAGTAATAAATGAATATGACCTAAGTTAGGGATACTAATGGAAATAGGTTAATCATGGGGCTAACATGATACAAATAGATTCATGGTGCTAGCATGAATCAAATGGAAAATTCAAATAGAATCATGAGGCTAACATGATATAAATAAACTCATGGGGCTAACATGAGACCATTAAGTTCATGGGGCTAACAGGAAATAACTAGATTCATGGGGCTAGCATAAATCAAGTGGCAAAATAATGGGTTCATAGTTATCCTAGGAAAACTATGTGATGTGAGATGGATAGTCAACATTAACTTAAGCAAAATGAATGTGGAATAGGTTGTCCCTCTTTGTTATAATTAAACTTTAATTGGGGATGGGAAAATCCTAATTGTTTTTAAGTATGCATATCAACATAATGTTTCGCAAATATATGTTTTAACCATTGTGCATGCAGGGGCGCAGAATATGGTTTTATGAAAGGTTTTGTAAAAGATATATTTTAAAAGGATGTTAGTGAGGGGAAACCCATTCCGCTAAGTGGCATGGTCTCACTTAACATGTTTAACTGGGATGTATAGTATTATTCATACCAGACTTTATGTCTGACTCGAAGTTTATGTTTTCCCCTTAAACTCTTGGGTGCTCAAAATTAATTTGAGTAGGCTGAGGGATTAAGGTCTTTTTCAGGTTATAGTAGGATGACGAATAAGGCTACCGGAGGCATGCAAGAGGCAAAAGGATAGTTATTTATGATTGCAGTTCTTGTTATGTTTTGTTGTATTTTCGCTATGATTGTATAAGGTTTATTATGACCATATGACTCTGATCATCCAAAGGGGTATCCTCATATACTGCTCTTGGCGTAATCTGTAATAATTATATTTTATCTGTACCTGGGAATGATTTGGGATTATGTGTTGTGAATGTGAAACAATTGGTTTTGAAATGTAATGAAGTAAAAGTTGTTTTGAAATATGTGTTTTGTTTCATATTCAAGTGCTTCTAATATTAATGATACCATTAACATAGCCGTATTTAGTCGTCGAAAGCTAATATTATAGATGACTACAGCATCTGTAGCGCTTAGTTTTGGGCCTCTAGATAGGGGATGTTATAGCTTGGTATTAGAGCATGGTTTATGAAATACTTTAACTAAAAAATGATTTTTGAAAACATAGTACTTAGAAATTAGGGTTAAGATCGGGTTATGGGATAATGCTATAGTAACGTACTTGTATTTTCTATATATATATAAGTATATGCTATATCTCTAGACTCCTATCTTAGTTAGGCTATTCATCTATATCTCACGAGATTTGAATACATATTTGGAAGGAAGAAGAGGCAGAGTTAATGTTGGAGGAGAGAGCACCACTACTAATGGAAATGCCGACCCAATGCTAGAAGGGGTCCAGGTCAGGCACAAGCTAAAACTGCTGGTGTAGGAGTTCCTCAAATGGACATGGGAGCAATGTATCAGTTCATTGTAAACATGGTGCAGGCTAGAATTGTAGCCGGAGTTGTTGGAGGTAATGTTGCTGGAAATGTTGGTGGAGAAAATCCTATAGTTCCAGTTGGATATAACTATGCTAAGCTGAGTAGAGACTATATCAGTTTGGGAGGAAAGCTGTTTGCTTGAATGGAAGATGCTGTTGAAGTGGAGAATTGGCTGTTTAACTGTGAAAGGATTTTTTACAGATCTAGGCTTGAATGATGGAGAGAAGAGAAAGCTAGCCTCGAGACAATTGCAAGGGTTAGCGCTTCATTGGTGGAATAGTGTGACGGCCGGAGTGCAAGAGGAAGAGTTGACTTGGGCTGAATTCAGAAGGAGGTTTGAGTAAAGGTTCTTGTCTAAGGTAGCCAAGTTGGCGTTAATGAGGAAGTTTATGGATCTTGTCCAAGGACAGATGTCTATGGTCGAGTATACTGCAAGGTTTGATGAGCTATCTTGATATGGTTATGCTTTGGTTGACACGGATGTCCGAAGGAATGAGAGATTCATTAGAGGATTGAGGCCAGAGCTGGGCCGAATGACTATGGCCCATATCCAAGATCCTTCTAATGTGGTAGTGGAAATAGCCATCCGCCATGAGGAAATGCTTGCTGTTTCGGCTTGGGAGAAGCCCGTTGAATTCCATAGTCCTCAAGGGAAGAAGAGGAAGTTCTTCAAGAAGAAGGGCGCTCAAAGAGAAGGAGCCGCCAAGAAAGGAAAGGCGGATATAGTTTGCTACAAGTGTGATAAGAAGGGTCACTATGCTAATGAGTGGCATTCAAAAGATGGAAAGTCGGTTGTGGGGAACCAGAATGCGCAATGCTATAATTGCAACCAGATGGGGCATTACAAGAACAAATGTCCTGGAGCCGCCAAGGCGGAAAAAGGAAAGGTCTTTGGTTTGGAACCATCATCTTCTAAACTAACTGCTGCTGAGAAAGGAAAGTATGTGATGGAAGGTATGCTTTTGATCCATGGCATACCAGTTAGGGTATTGTTTGATAATGGAGCATCTCATTCTTTTATTTCTCGATGTTTGGTAGGTAAGCTTAACCTAGAACCCTCATATTTAGTTACTTCCTTAAGGCTTGCAAATCCGATAGGAGGGTATGCAACGCTTAGGATGAGGTGTGACCATTTAGAGTTTGATTTGTTAGGTCATACTTTTGAGTGCTATTTGCATGTGTTTGACTTTGGAGGATTTGGGATTATCATTGGGATGGATTGGTTAAGTAAATATGATGCTAGGATATTTTGCCATGATAGGAAAATATCACTTAGTCACCCGGATTGTAGTGATCGGATAGTTTATATCGTAGAGAACCCTAGTTGTGAATTGAATGCTTTATTGGGTACTATGGAGTTGGAGGATGAGTTGCCTCAAGTCTTTGTAGTTAGAGAATTTGCTGATGTGTTTGAGCCGGTGACGGGGTTGCCACCGAAAAAAGCCATCGAGTTTCAGATTGATTTAGTGCCAGGAGCAGAACCGGTGAGTAGACCACCAAGTAGAATGACTCCCACCAAGATGAGAGAGTTGAAGGTGCAGTTAGTGGATTTGGAAGGTAAGAGTTTCATCCAACCAAGTAGTTCGCCATGGGGAACTGCCGCTATATTTGCTAAGAAGCCGAACGGATCGTTATGGCTATGTATCGATTATCGTAAGTTGAATGAAAAGACGATAAAGAACCGATATCCATTGCCGAGAATTGACGATTTGTTCGATTAGTTAAGTGGAGCCAAGGTATTCTCTCAGCTGGATTTGGCGATGGGATTTCATCAGCTTAGAGTGGCAAAGGATAACATTCCTTTGACGGCGTTTAGGACAAGATATGGATTGTACGAATGGTTAGTTATGCCGTTTGGATTAACTAATGCACCGGCATTCTTTGTGGACCTGATGAATAGGATTTTCCGAGAGCACTTGGATAGGTTTGTGTTGGTCTTCATAGATGACATGTTGGTATACTCTAAGGATGAGAAGGAGCATGAAGTTCATCTTAGAGTTGTGCTCGAAACATTGAGGGAGCATTAGTTCAAGGATAAGTTTTCGAAATGTCATTTTTGGAAGAAGGAAGTGAAGTTCCTTGGTCATGTCGTCTCAGAGAAAGGGTTGTCTGTAGATCCGACTAAGATTGAGGCAGTGAATAATTGGGAGAGACCCAAGACGGTGACCGAGATTAAGAGCTTTCTTCGATTGGTTGGATACTATCGAAGATTTATCAAGGATTTTTTTCGAATAGCTGCACCGATGACTAAGCTTACGCGAAAAGATGTGAAGTTTGTATGGACTAATAAGTGTGAGGAAGCATTCCAGACCTTGAAACACTTATTGACCCATACACTAGTGTTAGTGGTTCCGGAGGGGAATCAAAATTTGTTTGTTTATACTGATGCATGTGGAACTAGATTGGGAGTTGTGTTGATGCAAAGAGGTAAAGTGATTGCTTATGCTTCTAGACAGCTCAGACCATATGAAGTTAGGTATCCAACGCATGACTTGGAGTTAGCTGCCGTTATATTTGCTTCAAAGGCGTGGAGGCATTATATTTTGGGAGAGCGATTTGAGCTTTATACTTATCATAAGTCGTTGATGTACTTGTTCTCTCAGAAGGAGCTGAACATGAGACAGCAAAGATGGCTTGAGTTTATTGTTGCTTATGATTTTGGAATTGAGTACACACCCAGAAGAGGAAACAAGGTGGCAGATGCGCTCAGCCGGAAAACATCAGAATGCGGTATTGGCTATGATTGCTGAGTGGAAATATTTGGAAGCATTATCAGCTTGTAATGTGCAGTTTAGATCCAGGGAAGGTTCTAGTACCGGGAGTGCTGTATTGTCTTGTTCAGAAGCCAGACTAGTAATGATTGAGAAGATAGCTTCCAAGCAAGAGGAGGATCCAATTTTGGCAGAACGGATCAAAAGGTTAAGGGAAGGAATGGAGACCGATGACCTAAAGGATTTCAGTCTTGACCAAAATGGGTGGTTGAGAAAGAAAGGAAGGTTGTGTGTTCCAAATGTAGATAACACGAGGAAGGAAGTTTTGGAGGAGTGCCATCGTTCAAAGTTCACTATCCATCCAGGAGTAACAAAGATGTATCAGGATATGAAGAGAAGTTTCTTCTGGGAAGGTATGAAATGGGATATTGGTGTATGTGTTAAGTAGTGTTTGAATTGCCAACAGGCAAAGGCTGAACACTAGAAGCCTAGTGGATTGCTTCAACCATTAGAAGTTCCGTTGTGGGAATGATATTCTATCTCTATGGATTTTATTAATGGGTTGCCAAGATCTAATCAGGGGAATGAAAGTATATGGGTCATGGTAGATAGACTGACTAAGAGTGTCCATTTCATTTGGGTAAAGTCAACTAGGACAGCACCTATTTTGGCGAAGTTATTTATGAAGAATGTAGTTAGACTGCACGGGATTTCTAGTAGTATTGTCAGTGACAGGGGTTCTTTGTTTACTAGTGAGTTCTGGAAAAGTCTATAGGAAGCTTTAGGAACCAAGCTCAACATGAGTACCTCTTACCATCCGCAGACTGATGGGAAAACAGAAAGAGTTAACAAAATCTTGGAGGATTTGTTAAGAGCTTGTGTATTGGATTTCGGGGGATCATGGGACGAGCATCTTCATCTAGTCGAGTTTTCGTATAACAATAGTTATCAGACTAGTTTTCATATAACAATAGTTATTCATTATTGGATTTTAGGAGAGCTTAAGTGCGACCGATAGGGTGAATCGTATACTAAAGGATCTCTTACTTGCTTGCGTTCTCGACTTTGGGGCTCGTGGGATGGTCATTTGCACTTGATTGAGTTTACATACAACAATGGTCATCAAATGAGCATCAGTATAACACTATTTGGGGCATAATCGATCGTGTAATTCAGTTTCATGTTGGTGGGAAGCAGATGAGAAATTGATACTTAGACCAGATATGTTAAGGGAGACTTCAAAGAAGATTGACAATGAATGAAGGCTGCTCGAAGCAGACATAAGAGCTATGCTAATGAGAGACGTCATGATCTTGAATTATCTATTAGTGATATATTATTTGTCAGTATCTCTCCATTGAAGAATATAGTTCAATTCGATAATAAGGGGAAATTGGTACTGAGATTCGTAGGTTCTTCTCTGATACGTGAGGGAATTGGGAACCTAACATATATGGTCGAATTACCTCAAAAGATTGTGGGTGTGCACAATGTGTTCCATGTTATTCATCTTAGGAATTCTGTGCATGACTCAAGCATGATTGTTACATCGGATCAACAAGATGATACTAAAGTTGAACCTAAAGCATCGAGAACTTGAAAACCTATTTGTATAGTCGAGTAGAGTATGAAGTAGCTAAGGAGTTAGATGGTAAAGCTGGTAAAGGTTTGGTAGAGCAAAGCGAACAGAATAGTACTTGGGAGACCGATGAGTGCATGAGGACCACTTATCTAGAGCTCCTTACTTAATAAGATTTTGTTTTATCATTAGCTTTCATGTTTACGTTTTGTTTTGTTTAGTACCTTATATGCTATTTACATAGGTTTATTTCTTACTGGTGTGTGCATGATTGAAAGTTGCTATACTTATGTGATTGTTATGCATTTTTTGTACTGGTATTGTTTGGTTGGAACTTCAGGGGAGAAATTCCAAAAGGGGATTGGAGAATGCAACGACCCACATTTTTACATATCGAAGGATTGTAAAAATATTGTTTTCATAACCAAATTTGGTTAGATTATGTTATAATTTGGGGAATATTGAGTATTGACATTTTTGAAACCTTAAAATAAATTTTAGATGGTTAGGATGGTTTTTCTTTCCATAAGTAGTCATAATAGATTTTAGGCTTTATGGTTTATGAGACATGGTCATTTGAAGCTGGACAATTTTTGAACAGATTAGCAAGTAATTAAGTTAAGCCCATAATTAACCCAACAAGCCATTTCGGAATTGTAACAAATTAAAGCTGATGGGATAGGTCTTAATCACTATTCCTTTTCTACCAAATACTCTATAACCACCATTAGATCTCTATTATTCAAAAACCATTTTAATCTTCAATTAAACCATCTTAACCAAGCAATAAAAGGGTGATTGGCATAAAGATTAGGGACGCGACTCTTGAGATTTCAAAATTAGGCATCTTAGGATTCGTGCTTGGCTGTTCACTTTGAATTTGTCTCGTCTTTGCTTAAATTTCATATCTATGTGAGTAATTTATCATTTCGCACTATCTTTAAACGTTTTTAAATGATAAAAATGTGTTTTTGAAATTATTTTCCAAGTTGAAAACTAGATCTTTAACTAATTTGAATTAATATACATTTTATAAATGAATTCTAATAATTTTAAACAGATTTCATATGCATTTCCGTATCATGAATGATTGTATAGACTAGTATATGGATGTTTTATCTTGTGTATGATATGGCGCTTGTTGGTTTTCATTTTGCATGCTTGTATGCTTAGAATAAGGGGATAGAGTATCGATGTGTATTTTTGAAGATGGATATGCTCTAGAGAGTTTGGAGTCGAATTGATGCAAACGAGTTGCACAAGGAATTAAGACATTTGGACTAAAGAGGGATCGACTTGGAAAATTGCAGAAAGAAGGTAAGGTTTTGGACTAATCGATCACCACTAACCTATCACAATTGATCGATTAAAATTGCTCCAAACAAGCCATGATCAATAAGGGGTGCTCAACATGATGAGGAGAAGCTACATGATTAATAACACTTGCTTTCAATGAGTGGATTTTGAGTTAGATCAAAATGAAGATTAATCGAGCATGTGTTGGAGTTGATGAGAAAATGTCGAGAATAATGGAGAGAAACACAGTAAGGACTTTTAGGGGGGCACGTGAGAAAACTACGGCTTGGAGCTAGAGTATTATACATAGCTAAAATTTGGCTAAGTATCGAGTTAGATGAGCCAGTACTGATCAATCCATCTTTTGGATATTCATGTACTGTGATGAGGTGAGCAAGCATGATTGCTCGTGTGACATTAGAGTGAGTAGTTTGTGAGATGTGGATACTACCAATCGTCTTGAGCGATGGAGTCTAAGCGATGCAAACATAAGAGAAATGCGGAACTACTCTAAGACAAGCATGAGGCAACTTTAGGGATGACGCATGAGTGTTTTCGGAGCTGAGACAAGGCAACTTCGATGAGCTATGAGGAAACTATAGAACTGACAAGATATTAATGACTCAATATTTTGAGTGATCAAGTACTTCGTGAGGGAAGTAGATATGGCATGACGAGAGTTGCCAGGAAATAAGTGTAAAGTGGGACTTATGGAATACGTAAGAGGCGGTTCTACTATCGGTACATATGCTAGAGATTTGCTGGATAACTCTACGGATTAAATGTTTGCTTGGAAATAGGAAAAGATGAGGATGCTCACCAAAGGTGATTTTTGGGTAGCCTGGGTAGTCAGTATGTATGCATGTGACCGGATGCTTATATGTACCCAGTTCCTAGCCATTCTTTGTGTGGCACGAGTTCGAGCATTGAGTAAACGTGATGTTTAGTAGACATTGACAATCTTTGTGGTTATCCAACGACATCTTAGTCAGTGATGCATTGTGCGGTTTATGAATGTTATGTGTGTTATGACTGTTGTGTTTGCTTTGACTGTGGTGTAGTTGGGATGGATGTCATGTGATATAGGTATTACTAACCCTATATTGTACTTAGTGTAGTACACATATATAATGATAGTATAACATATATCGTGTTATATGCTAACTTGTTGGATGCAGAAAGAGGGCAGGTATGATTCTTTATACCTTGTGTTCCTCTTTACTATATTTGATTTTTATATAGTTTGAGATTATAGGTTCGCTCATACCAGACTTATGTTTGGACCCATAGTTATTTGCTTTGCTTCTTATCATCTCGGATACTCTTTAATGAGTAAATTAGAGATAGCAGGTACAGGTTAGTGCATGGAGCTATGCGGAGGACGAGCAAGTGGGTAGTGCTTTCGTATATTTATATTTTGAAGCTATTATTGCTATTTCCACTATGCAGTATTGTGAAGCTACTAGTACTTGTTAATTTATTAGAGACAGCTCTATTTGTAGTTTATTATTCTAATGTATAAAGCCTATTGCTATTTGTTTTGTACAACTATTATGAACCTACTACACTTTGATTCTGTTTGGTTTATTTAGGTATTACTATCTTGCCAGTTTTATATCTATGTATTTATTATACTTTATCCTATGTGTTGCAAGATATAGGTTCAGCTTCGGATTACTTGTACTTCAACTTTACTACTAATGTACATTGGTTGGGTACCGTTACATTGCATTATTTATGGTATTTGGGTATTAGAGATTGTACGATGGTCTTCACAATGCAGCTAAGTTAAAATAAAAGATCTCATGTAGCGATGTGCGGTACGATGGATCAAATGCATTGGCGGTGGGGTAAAATGGGTGAATTTCAAAAAAATAACTCTTTTTATCAATTTGCGCAAGATCGTATTTTGTGTTCATATGAATAATAAATTTATACTAAAAATATTTAGTATTTATTAATAAAAGAGATTGAGTATATCTTCAATTTTTTTAATTTGTATATAAAATATTTATTTTTTACTTATTTTTTTAATAACAATAATTTATTATTTAATTCAAATTATTAATTTAATTTTATCTTTTAATATTCATCTATGTTTCTATTCATAATGCATACAATATAACTATATTAAAAGTGATAACCAATCCTAGGGGTAATATGAGGACATGTATATAATTAACCGTTGTCGCTTATGGTTAATAAGTATACACGTTATGATCATATGTCAATAATGATGTCAAACGGATATACATATATATGTATGTATATGTCAAATAATTTGTGTTTACACTAATATAAACTAATTTAAGTTTTTTTACCATTTGTTTTAATTAATACTTATATATATAAATACATACACACAAATATATATATATATATATATCAAGGACCCCTATCTCAAGTGGTTAGTGTACGGCGCTTTAGACATAGGTTCTGAAGGTCATGAGTTCGAACCCATGAGACATTAAAATGAGTGCATTACTTGAATAAAGTACTAATCTTCCTATTAAAAAAGAATAATATAGTACAATATTATTAAAAATATAATTTTTGTATTGTAAAATGTTTTGACTTATATGTCACCATATATTTAGAATAGGTTATTTGGATTAACTAAAGCATATATGTTTGCAATAAATTTATATATAATTATATATTTAATAATTTAAGATCCAGAGTTCAAATTAAAACGACTAGTTCAAATAAGACATTTTTTTATTTTAAGCTCACGAAAAAATAAAAAAATTTAAATAAAAACCATATGAAATATATATATATACATATATACATATATATACATATATACATATATATATTCATTTTTAAAAATCTATGTTTAAAATTTTCAAATGTTTGAATTTTAAAATCATTTGACTTTCCAAAATAAATAAAGTAAAATTATTATCTTTTTTCTTGGAAGTAGAAAGTAAAAAAATTTAATTTTATTATTTATTAATATGCGCATATATAAATAAATATGTACTTAAAAATTAAGTTTATATTTATATATTTTTCTTTGAAAACCGAGAAAATAATATAATTTTGTATATTTAATTTTAAAACTAAAAAAAGCTTAAAGTTTAAATAATCATACATTTATTTTATAATATATATGTCTGCATGTATATAATATTATAATCTGATCTAATTTTTTAAATTAGATCGAAATCAATTTTAATATATACAAAATGATTTTCTTCATTAATTAAGTACTACAATTATAAATAATTTTTAATATTTTTATAAATTATGGTCTTCCTAAAGAAGGCGACTATAAGCACATATATGAAGATAATTTATACATATAACTAAATAGTTAAAACAAAAAAATTACCTCCTTCTAGTGAGCCAACCGATAGTCGAACACCTCGATTATTGGTTATCTCATCAATCTTCTTGGCTATAGGTCGCAGCACCATCTCTCCTTGCTTCATCAATGTCTACTGGAGGCTAAGGTTAGGTTATGAGTGTTAAGATAATGAGAAATGGGTCTGGCTCTTCATAACCAACTAAATATCAAATATCTAGCCCCTTTCTCTCAAACCCTAGGAGATCAAGTCCCCAGTTATGCCTACATGGATGGCCTCAACATAGGCTCCTTGAGCTTCCATATATTAGGCTAAAATAATTTAATATTTAAATCATTTATCTAATTCATTTATCAAAAGTCATTTATTAACTAAATCAACATATAACTTTTATACGTCGTTTTAAATAATTTTTCAAGCATTTAAATAATAAATTAAAAAGCCAATAAAATTTAATAAAATATTTGTATTTGATTATATTATATTATTGATTTATAACATTTATAAACTAATTTTACATTAGTCGAATTCGGAAATAACCAACAACTTGGTTGTGTTGACTATTTGCAGTTAGCCTGGTCCTTTGTCAATATTAAAACAATTTAAATACTAAAGCCTATACAGAATTTGCTAAAGTACAAGTTCGGATACAAGTTCAATGTTTATGGATCATCTAGATGAAATCTAATATCTAATATGTAAGAAGCTCGGCTAGTAATGACATTTTGTACATGTATTCTTTTCTTCATCATCGTATCACTTAGATATCTACAGTTTGCTCTAAGGTCAAAACCTTTGTTAATATCCATGTTTAATTGCATAGATTACTTTAAAGTCCAATGTTTAATGTAATAATATTTACCGATTAATTGATTTACTTTGGTAAAAGATTTTGACTTTAAGTTGACTATCAATTACAGTGATACCAACCTTCTAAAACGAAGGAGACAAATCTTCTCTTAGATAGAGTTTCACTCCAATTAGGTCAATGTATACCCAAATATGGTCGTAGCATATTTGTCAAGCATGTGTTTAATAAAAATCAAAGTACAACCTAGCTACTTGTAACATCCCCTATCTTAAGGACCGAAGCTAAACACTACAGATGCTGCAGTCATCTATAGTATTAACTTCCGGTGACAAAATACGGTAATGTTAATAGTATCCATAATGTCATAACCATATGAATATGAAATAAAGTCAACACAGATTTCAAAAATAATTTTTCTGATTACATTTCAAATCAATATTTCATATTAAGTTACATAATCCCAAAACGATTTCCAGGTTTCGATCAAATATAATTATTACAAATTATACCAAGAGCGACATATGAAGATGCCCCCTTGGATGACCAAAGTACTAAATAAACATATTAGTCGTAAATACATCACAGCGAAAACAATACTAAATAGCTCCTATATGACTAGCTTTGCCTCATGCACGTCTTCAGAAGCTTATTCGTCTAACCTACTAAACCTGAAAAGATATTAACTCTCAATCTACTCAAATTAATTTTGAGTACCCGAGAGTTTAAGGGAAAAACATAAACTTCGAGTCAAACATAAAGCCTGGTGTGAATAATACTATTACATCTCAATTTACTGATATTAAGTGAGACCACGCCACTTAGCAGAACGGGTTTCCCCTCACTAATATCCTTTTAAAAGCATATCTTTTGCAAATCAAAAACCTGCAATGAATTGGATTATAATCATAATAGAAATTACAAATATGCATACAAATCAGGTAATCAATGGACTGTCTGTTCAAACAATATAGTTTCATCAGACTGACTATTAACCACTGGCTGACTCGGGCTTACCAGACATAACCAATAATCCAACTTTCGTTAGACATAATACTGGACGAACTCTCCTTAACTTACTTTTCAAAGGGTCAACTGAACCTAATGATTTTTCGGGCTCACCAATAACCTACTTTCACTTTGAGTATTCCTTTATGTGTGTAACATCATTTTAGTCTTACCTGCAACAAAGCTCTACACACTAGAATTTTGGACTTATATTAGCTAGGCGCTACTAGCTAAAGTATAGAGCACGACCCTACACTAGTTCCATCTGGTCTTTTAATATCTGAGTCATTTACTTAGGGTTAACTACCCCATTCAATCTTCCTTGAAAACATTTCTTTCAAAATGATTTAACCTTTTTAAATCATACCTAACAAGGAAAATTTGTTCTTTTCTTTACTCAAAATACTTGTGCCATGATATATGCTTTATACAAAACAATGTTGATGAAATATAAATCAAGGGGGTTTTCTATCCCATCAAAATAGGTTAATACTCCTTTCTAACTTAGAAAACTTTAGGCCTTAAAGCCAAAGCAATACTTTTGAAACCCTTGTTTAAAGCCTTAAACAATCCCTTTCGAATCTATTGAAAGTACCCCTTTCAAATAAGTTACTACTTTAACCTTGAAAACATAGGCCGAAAGGCCAAAACATACCTTT
Source organism: Allium fistulosum (assembly GCA_030737815.1). Classification (NCBI taxonomy): domain Eukaryota; kingdom Viridiplantae; phylum Streptophyta; class Magnoliopsida; order Asparagales; family Amaryllidaceae; genus Allium; species Allium fistulosum. Next base: position 1,006,216,446 of record CM060905.1, read on the forward strand.
CGAATGTATTGAAAATAGACCGTTCGAAATCATCACTTACACCTTAGACATCTTCTTTCAAAATCATTAAACTTTTCTTTCGAAAGCTTTGGAAATCTTCCTTTCAAAACACTTAATACAAATCTTTCGGTGCACTAAAATATACATTTCGAAAACATTGGGGGCTTCCCTTTTGAAACACTTATAACATACCTTTCGAAAGCATTGGGTTCAAGTAAAGGTTTGTAGAAACGTTGCTTCGAAACCATTTAAAACTATTCCTTTCAAAACCATTGCGTTAAGCCTTTAATATAAATAAAGGGTCACAAAGAATTAAGGTGAAAGCAATTATTTTGAAAGCTTTAATCCTAAGTAAAAGAAAGATGATAGTTTCAAAACCTTCCCTTTCGAAACCATTGCCTCCGAAATCATTTAAAAACAGCTATACAACCCTTTTGAAAGCCCTGAGAAGGCGGCTTCCAAGTAAAAAGGCAAAAGCACCCTTTCAAATACATTATTTTAAAGCTATAAAGAAAAGCGGCCTTATATAGTTCAAAAGGTATGAATGTAGCAGCATGAGTTTTGAATAGGCTCAAAGCGGCTATCCTTTCGAAAACTTCTTTTAAAACTAAAGGTGGCAACTCTTTCAAAAGCACTTTTCTAAAAACAAAGGAGAGTGGCAACTAGTTTGAAAGATTCCTTTTTAAAAACAAAAACAAGTTAAAAGCAACACCTTCAAAAGCGTTGCCTTCGACACCATCATCCCTTCTGCCTTTCTCCAATGTGCTACATATCAACTGCTTGATACCATGAGCATTAGTTTCGAGTGAGTTTGTTAATAGAAGTATGGTGACGAAAGCTAGAAAATAGAAGTGGGGAAGTGGTAAATCCAAGCAAAACTAATTTTATGCCTTTCAAAGTAATTTCTTCTCACCTAACATGCCTAATTTGTCAAAATGTAATTGGTTGCCATCTCTTTATCAAAATCCTTTTCTAAAAGGCTTCCAAACTCAAAATTATCAATTAAAAACATTTTAACAAATAATCCCTTCTCCTTGATAAAATATATAAAACATTTAAGTCCCTTAACTTAAATAATTTTATAACCATAGTAAATACTTAGGAAAATTCCCCAAAAATAACTATAATTCACTTTTAATATGTTTTCTAACATATTTACATCTCAAACCCGAAATCAACATATAATTGTTTTAAATAATTTAAATCCAATATTAACTATTTCCTTTCATAGAAAATTCATAATAAATCCATAACTTAGAAAATTATGAAAGTTGAAACCCACTTCTAAAATAATGTTTTTGGCCATATATCAAAAACTCAAATCATTTGGATGTCATTTGATAGGTTTTCCAATCTAAACTTATCATAAAATCTATATGAAATAATATAATCATCAACAAGCATATATATATATTTAAACAAAGATAACATGGCATATTATTTGCTAAATAGTTCGGATCCAACCTTAAAACCGAAGTTGTTATAAAAAGTGAGATGTAAATCAAATTATTCAGCTTGGCTTAGTGTTAGGAAGGTTAAGATTTGTCCTTTGATTAATTTCTTCAATCTTTCTACTTGTTTCCTAACTTATCTTCTTTTGATTCTTCTTAATGGTGGTCGGGCGAGCTCTTGGGGGTTTTAGTTTTGTTTGTAAATGTTGAAATGAATAAGAAATGAAGGTAAGAAGGGTTTAGAGTATAAGAACACAGGCTATTCCTATTTTTCCCTTATCATATTCCTTCTACTTACTTATTTTTAATTCTCTTTTTTTATACATTCGTTATGGCACAACCCTTTATTAATCAAATCTCAATCCCTTAACCATCTACATTATTTCATTTAATTTATCTAATTAAATGTCCTAAATAATGTTAGTCAAAATTTGAGTCATTACAGACTCCCTTCCTTAAAGAATTTTGTCCTCGAAATTACGATAACGTGCTCACAACAATCAAACATTAAGGTAAAACATACCATGAACAAGTCAGGATAAGTGTTTCTAATCCTGTTCTCGATTTCCCAAGTACAGTCTCTCTCATCGTCACTCCATTGGACTTTGACTAATCTGAATATCTTGTTCCTTAGTCTCTTCTCGTCCTTGCAACTATGCGAACTGGCTTTCTAACTATAGTCATATTCGGTTCCACTACTAGATCATCTAACACAGTTGGTGTAATAGTAGTCTCTGGATCTCGAATACACTTCCTTAGATGAGAAATATGAAAAACATTATGGACTTCTCCCAAACTATTCGATAACTCCACTCTGTATGCGAGTTTCTCGATACTTTCTATAATAGGAAATAATCCAAAAAATCTTGGTTCCAATTTTTCTGATTTTCCAAATCTGATTACACCTTTCATCGGTGATACCTTGACGAAAACGTGATCTCCAACTAAGAACTCTAAGTCTTTCTGTCTCCAATCGGCATAACTATTCTACCTAGACTGAGCTTCCTTCATCCTAGCTCGAATTGACTCACTCTGTTCTGCAGCTTCTCTAACCAAATCTGGATCAAGAACTAACCTATCATTGGTCTCTAACCAACAAAAGGGAGATTTGCATGGCCTTCAATACAAAGCTTCAAACGGTTTCATCCCTATACTAGTCAGATAAATGTTGTTATGCGAAAACTTGACTAAGTGTAGATGGTTTTCCTATGATCCTTCGAAATCTAACACACAAGCTCTTAAAAAATCCTTTAAAACTTTGTTGACTCTCTCCGTTTGCCCATCAGTCTGTGGATGGTAAGCGGTACTCATCTTGAGCTTGGTATTTAAAGTCTCTTGTAGACTCTTCTAGAACTCGCTAGTAAATAAGGAATCTCTACCACTTACTATACTAGTAGGAATTCCATGTAACCTAACTATATTCCTCATGAATAACTTAGCTAAATTTGTTGCCATCTCGACTTAACTAGAATGAAATGGACACTCTTGGTCAATCTGTCCACTATAACCCAAGTACTCTCATTTCCTCAATTCGACCTTGGCAGCCCATCTATGAAATCCATTGAGATAGAATCCCATTTCCAGACTGGAATATCTAAAGGCTGAAGTAACCCACTCGGTTTTTTGATGTTCGGCTTTTACCTGTTGACAGTTCAAACATAGCCTCGCCCACAAGCCTACATCTCTCTTCATATCTTCCTAGAAGAAACTCCTTTTCATATCCTGATACATTTTAGTTCCCCTCGGAAGAATAGTGAACTTTGAACGATGGCATTCTCCAAGAAATTCCTTCCTAATGTTCCCCACATTCGAAACACATAGTCCTCCTTTCTTCCTCGACCAACCATTCTGGTCAAGACTGAAATCTTTCAAGTCATCACTGCCCATTCTATTCCTTAACTTTCTGATCCATTCAGCTAGTGATGGGTCCTCTCTTTTCTTAGAAGCAATCCTTTCGATCATCATCGGTCGAACTTCTAAACATGACAACATAGCAGTTTCTTGACTAGAACTACTCTTAGATCTCCATTGTATTCCGCATGTAGTTAATGCTTTTAAATCTTTCCACTCGACTATCATTGCCAGTATTGCATTTTGATATTTTCTGCTAAGTGCATCTGCAACCTTATTCCCTTTTCCTAGTGTGTACTCAATACCAAAGTCATAAGCAGCTACAAATTCTAACCACCTCTACTGTCTCATATTCAACTCCTTCTGAGAGAATAAATATCTCAGTGACTTATGATCCATATACAACTCAAATCGTTCTCCCAAAGGTAATGTCTCCACACCTTAAATGCAAAAATTACTGCAGCTAATTCCAAATCATGAGTTTGATATCTAACTTCATACGGCTTGAGCTGTCAAGAAGCATAGGCAATCACTTTACATCTTTGCATTAACACAGTTCCTAATCATGTTCCACATGCATCCGTATACACCACTAAGTCCTGATTCCCCTTTGGAATAACTAACACAGGTACATTAGTCATAAGTGTTTCAGTTTCTAGAATGCCTCTTCACACTTATCAGTCCAGACAAACTTCACATCTTTCTGAGTTAGCTTAGTCATAGGTGCCGCTATCCGTGAAAAATCCTTAATGAATCTCCGACAATAACCAACTAATCCAAGAAAACTTTTTATCTCAGTCACAGTCTCAGGTCTCTTCCAACTATTCATTGCCTCGATCTTAGCCGGATCTACTGACAACCCTTTCACTGAGACTACATGACCAAGAAACTTCACTTCCTTCTTCTAGAAATGACACTTCAAATTTTTTGCTTTTAGATGATGCTGCCTCAACGTCTCAAGCACCACTCTAAGATGAACTTCATGCTCTCTTTCAACTTAGCGTATGTCAAAATGGCGCATTAGTTAGTACGAACGGCATCACTAACCATTCATACGATCCATATCTGGTCCTAAATGCCACCACCATCCTTTACTACTCTAAGTTGATGGAATTCTATTACCAAATTCAACTGAGAAAATACTTTCGCTCCACTCAACTGATCGAACAAATCATCAATTCTAGGTAACGGATATCGGCTCTTTATTGTCTTCTCATTCATCTTATGATAATCGATACACAACCTCAACGATCCATCCGATTTCGTTGCAAACACTACGGCTGCCCACCAAGGCAAACTACTTGGTTTGATAAAGTTGTTACCTTCTAATTCCACCAACTGCACCTTCAACTCCTTTATCTCGGTAGGTGTCATTCTACTTGGCGGTCTACTCACCGGTTCAGCTCCTAATACTAAATCCATCTGAAACTCAATGGCTTGTTTCGATGGTAGTCTTATCACGGGCTCAAAGACATCTTTGAATTCTCTAACAAGGAAAACTCGGTTTAACTCATCTTCTTTGTTCATAACACCCAACAAAGCATTAACCTCAAAACTAGGGTTTTCTACGGAGTATATAATTCAATCACTACAACTAGGGTGTCTAAGTGATATTTTCCTATCATGGAAAAATATCCTAGCATCGTATTTACCTAACCAATCCATACTCAAAATAATTTTGAACCCTACGAAATCAAATACATGCAAACTGCAAGCAAATACATGACCTAATAATTCAAACTCTAAGTGGTCACATCTCATCCCAAGAGTCGCATATCCTCCTATCGGATTCGCAACCCTTAAGGAAGTAACTAGGTATGAGGGTTCTAGGTTAAGCTTATCTAACAAACAATGAGATATAAAAGAATGCAATGCGCCAGCATCAAATAGAACTCTAACTGACATACCATGAATCAAAAGTATACCTCCCAACATAGCTTTTCCTTTCTCCTCTGTCGTTGGTCTTGAGGTAGCTCGTTCCAATGCAAACACTTTTCCTTTCCATCCTTGGCTGATTCATTGCACTGGTTCTTATAATGTCCAATCTGATCACAATTGAAGCATTTGATATTCTTCTTCCCGATGCCCTTCTTTCCATCTCTTGAGCAACATTCATTAGCGAAATTCTCTTTCTTATCACACTTGTAACAGATAACTTCTGTCTTTCCTTTCTTAGCAGTTCTACTCTTCTGAGCTCCCTTCTTATGGAAAAACTTCCTCTTCTGGTTCTGCCCAGCTTGAGTTTCCACTACTTTACTATTAATGAAAGCGAGCATCTCCTCATTCCTCAAAGCCATCTCAACAACTACATCACGCGGATCCCTAATATGTGGTAAAGTTGCTTTAGCAAGCTCAGATTTCAATCTGTGGATGAACTTCTCATTCCTTTTGATAATGGTATCCACCGTAGCATACCCATATCTCGATAGCTCCTCAAATCTGGTAGCATACTCCAGCACTGTCATGTGTTTGAAGAGATAAAATGAAGGAAATAAATATAAAATGAAGATCTGTCCTCAAATTTGGTAGCATACTCCCAGACATAGCCAATAATCCAGTACCAAATTTGGCCACAACACTCTTTGGATGTGTTTGAAGAGATAAAATGAAGAAAATAAATGTAAAATGAAATAGATCGAACAAAGACACCAATAAAAGATAAGAAAATGCACAGAAACACACGGATTTAGAGTGGTTCGGCGAATTGCCTACATCCACTATGAAATGACTGATGTTTATTGAATTTTACTCACTGATTACAAAAGATTACAGCAGTACAACTGAAATTCAATGGTGATTCCGATAGAGTATCAGCGTAGAGAAGCCAAAAGTCTATTTTCTGTAGGTCTAGGGTCGCTATTTATAGGCGTAGGCAGCAAATATCTCGCCCAGATCTCAGGAGATTCCTTCTCTCACGTGGGAGGGCCTACGGGAGCGAGTTCAGGTGATTTCGACTCGATCTGGGAGCGATACGAATTGGGTTCGTATCGATCAAAAATTGGTCCTTTCGGGCTGAAATTTATCTGGTACATTCTTGAGGTTATAGGCAAGCTCCTGTGAAAATTTGGTGACATTTGGACTTGTAGATCTCAAGTTATGATCGATGCAAGTTTGGATCTCCATCGTGCAAATGAGTTCGCCTCGATACTTGTTCGTATCACTCTGTTCGTATCCCTATTTGCACGTGCTGACCAGATGACACGGCACTACATCTTAGGATCGATCCACCTTTCATGCTGAGTGATCGAGTCTTCCACTTCTATAGGCTTTTGTTTGTATCAATCTAGATCATTCCTTTTCGTATCGATGATTCGGCAGCTCCTTCGTATCGATGCCTGCCAGTACCTTCGTATTGATCCTTAGATGTAGATTCGTATCGATGGCACTTGGTGGATTCGTATCGACGGCCGCGGGTCACTTTGTATCGATGGTTGATTGACTTTCGTATCGATCCTTTATAGTTGTTTCGTATCGACACGAACCTATGCTCTTCGTGTTGATAGGAGGTGCCGATTTTCTATCGATGGAGGATGTTGACTTCGTATCGATCTGTGGCTGATCGATACGAAGCTTTCTTGGCAGTGGATCATTACGAAGCGAACTGGAGCGGTTGATGGATACGAACCAAAGTGGCTTAGAGGATGGATACGAAGGGACTTGATGGATACAAATAGAATGGGGTTTCTTGACCTTGATCGATCAATATCTTGAGCATACGAATTCCGATTGACTTGAAATTTAAAACATTAGCTCTTATAACTTTTCTTGTTGTACCTTATCGATTGTAGCTCGATCCGGACTTGGACAAAATTCACCAGTATCCATGGTGAACCTGTGTATGACCGATCTTTGGGATGTATTGTCCTTGGTTGCCAGTCAAGTCCTTGGTGTCACGGCCTTACCAAAAGGCGGGATAACATTTGCCTCTCAAAGTACGTCTTATGTGGACATGATGTGCTTTGAAAAGCTGCTATCTTCATTCTGAGGAGTTCTATCCAATTCGCTGGATAGTCATTGTCTTTTTGTCAAAAGATATTACCTTTGATTGATCTCCAGTAATATAAACACTGAATTGTTAACCGCCAATTTTTGTACGGTGCACTAGTTATGTCCGAGTGCTGAATGATAGCAAACTGTTGTTCACTGTTGTAATTGTTACCAGGTGAGCATGAACGTATGTTAACCTAACTCTCGTTAACGTTCGCACATTTACGAGTCGTTGCCAAGTTTTTTTTTTGAATCGAGATTCATATCAACCCTCTCCTGGATTAATGTGAAAGTCGAGTTGTAACAACGCTTTATTGGTCGTTTTAGAGTATCACTTCGTATCGATCCTCTCCTGGATCAATGTGAAAAGTTAAAAAATTATTATCGTATCGATGGATACGAGTCCCTGTGGGATTTATGCCGATGGATATTAACATAGCATTACGTATCGATGGGTCCTTATAGGTTTCAAATGGTTCTAGGCTCTGGCTTCATGCTTCGTGTCGATTGCTTGGTGGATACGAATGGAAGCCACTTTAGATAGATGAAGCATGGACACGAACAACGGCTGCTTCGAATCGACGCTGGATGGATACGGGAGAGCCCTTCTTTGTGTCGATGTAGGAGAAACTGCCTTAATTAAGTATTGGATATGAATTGGATTGATTCGTGTCGACCAACTATTGACCGTTTCAATCGGTAAGAGTGACTGGGAGACGAATGGCCATTTCCCTAGGTATAAATATCATGTACTTAGAATTTTTTCCCTTTACTTGCCATCATTCTACTTTCTGCCTTCATATCGCTTCCAACCGAAGGAAACTCACATCATCTTCGCTACCGAACTAAACCAAGCTCCGAATTTCTTTAACCTCCTATTTAACCTAGGTAATTAGGCCATAAATCTTGTGTTAGAACAATGAGATTTGGAATCTCTTGCCATTTCTGTTGATTCCGTGATCGATTCTGGTGATGTGGTGGCCGGAGCAAGGTTGAGGGTGGAAGGGCTGAGGCTTAGATGGGGTAGGAGAAGAAAAGGAATTGAGGGACACGAAGAAGCTTGTGGAAGGGTCATTTGGCCTCTGCTTCTTATCGAAGGATGAGTCGTATCGATATGGATTAGGAGCATTCGAATCGATCTTGGTTGTTAGGTTTCGTATCGATCAGGTGGAGTATCTTCGTATCGATCGAGGGTAAGGTTTTGTATCGATGTGAAATGATCGCCACGAAGGCTCAGACCTATTGATCGATACGAAGGTGGTGCATATGATTAATACAAAATCGAGCATACCTGATCGACACGAGTTACTTATTAAAGGAGTGATACGAACGCACCTTTTTCGACCGATACGAATCGGAGTTTTGGTTATCGATCCGAATTGAATTTTGACAAACCCGAGGCCCCCTTGTACATTTGAACTTATTACTCCGACGAGCTTCCTCCTTGCATAATTGGACTTTACTATTTCACCGCATATTTGACTGCCTTTCAAAGCTCGTCGATGGAACTGTAACTTAACAAAATCTGACGAACTTTTACTAGGATCGATCTCCAAAGTCTGAATGGCACGGTTGTGATGGTCAGCGATGACGGTCACTCCGGTTGGACACTGAAGTCTTATCGTTTGAACACTTTGTTAATCTCTGTAGAATCTTCTTAAGTAACTCACAGCACTGCACTACACAACACATTCACGCACTTCACACTAGGGGAAACACGAGTTTATTGTTGTTTAATGATGGATTTTGATGAGTTGATTAGTTATGAAACCCGGGAGTTCACAGCAACAGGAGGCTCAAACTCCACCTCCTTTGGTAATAGAGATGCCGGCCTTCGCTACCGAAGTCATAAGTCCAGCTCCAGACGAGTTACCAGGAGCAACCTTCATCGGAAACCCATAAGATTTTGTTTCATCCAATGTTACTGAAGATATGTTGGGGAGAATCTTCTTGCGGCACGGGCAATCGTTGAACGATGTTCTGTTACCAGGGTCGAACGACAAGCCACATACTCCCCCGGAAGGGTACACCGCTTTTAATCGATTTTCTTGCACAGCTGGGACGCTCCCACCATTCAATCAGTATATCCAGGAGGTGTTATCTTATTTAGGGATTGCTCCGCCATAGTTGCATCTGAACAGGCATGCTCTTCTGAACAGCTTATTCATCATCTTCATGGAGCAACTTTTCCGACCCCCGACACCAGAGGAAGTCAGATTCTTATTCAATGTAAAGAGTTAGGGAGATAATCCTTCTTTCACATTCTTAGAGGGAGCGAGAAACTGTCAAATCGTGATTGGAACTTGAGCCAAACCTAGCTACTTCAAAACCGAGTGGTTCTATGTTCATTGCTCGCCAGGATTCGCTAGACGATGGTTAGTCAGACGTAAGTGCCGCACTTTCTCTGGCGACTAATGGGATAGTTACAATCGATGTTGAGTCTAACATTTTCTTTCTTTTACAGCTTCAATTCCACGACCAGAAGACGCTCACTTTAAGGAAATAGTATGGATTCTTCAAGAGGTGCCAGGCGAGATTAGAGAGATCGACTAGGTACTTATGGATGAAAATTTGAGGGCCGTTGGGCTAATTGATAAAGACCATAGCATAATGCCTGAACGATCTCTTTGGGCAGCTTCAACAAGATGGGCTAGGCGTAAGCTGCCCGAGATTGTAATTGCTGAGCAGGGTGGTGAAGAGGATATGCCCACCGAAGACGAACCCGTCGCCGGGCCCTCAGATAGTCTTCGACATTCAGAGGGAAAGAGGAAAGGCAAGGCAGTTGCTTATAAGCTTCACAAGTCTTCAAGATGGAAATCAGTGGTCATGTCTCCACCATCCACCGGTGTTGTAATGTCGGAGGTTCCTCCCCCACATGTGGAGAATCCTTTCGAAGGACTTGCAGACATTCCAATTCCGGACTATGTGTCGCTCCAACAAGATACCGGGTTGGAAGGGCTTCAGAGCGCCTTAGATCTAGGCGAGTCGATTCCTTCGAGTATGGCAGACATATCTGATTGGTCGGAGGGTTTGCACATGCATACACACACTTCATGACACTGCATAATTTCTAATCACAAGCAATTCATTTCTGGGAAATACCAAATCTGTTTTCCTTTTCATTTTACAGGCATGATGTCAAAGCGAGGATCTATGCTGGGCAGCCTCCGTTCTGCATGACATTCCTCTAGTTCATATTATGAGTCTCACAGACATGAGGCCGATGGAGACCACGATCGTGGCTACTCTAGTCAAGAGAGGGAGCTCTATGAGAAGGAGAAAGAGTACAGGCGCCGTTCTCAGTCATGATCTCCACCACCTAGAGTTCCAACACAGCCTTCTGGCTTTGGCAAACAAACCTATGAATCTTCACGTCAAATACCACCTTCCCAAGCACCAAGGCCAGACCAACAGCGTCGGAGGACTGAAACCGAAACTCCCATCGTTACTGAACAAGTTATCACAAAGCCTACCGGGGAAGGAGCGATTAGAATCGCTAAGCTGAAAAAAGATTTTCCAGATATCTGTTTTGACGGCTTCGTCTTTCCCCTGCACTTAAAGCGAACCTGTCGAGGAAGAACAAACAATGCATGACTACATTCATGATGTTTATGGCCAGTATCGGGAATGGATGAAGACCGCGGACAAAGTATCAACGGTGGCTTTTGAGCGGGCGAAAACAATCGAGAAATCAGGGACCGATCTCGCTTAGAAGGACCGCATAATCCAGGCGCTCAATGATGAAAATGAGTCCGCGAGAAATTCAGAGACAGAAACCAATAAAAGAGCCGATGAGGCAACTCAGAGGATGGAAGAAATGAGGTGAATACACTTAGCCCTGGTTGAGGTGATGGGACACCGGACCACCATAGTTATGGACGAAAGAGATGGGGTGCTTAAAGAGCTTGAGGAGCTTAAAGCTAAACTTGCCGAAATCATCAAAGAAAAAGATGATGCAAATAAAGCCGCCTAGGAAGCATGCGAGCATGATATGGTGCTCAGGGATGAGACGGATGCGGCAACGCTTAAGGTTCAGGAAGTCGAAGCCAGGATTGAGAATGAAGTGAAAGCGGTAGAGGCCAGGTTGAAGGGTGAAATTGAAGATCTTCTTATTACGTGCAACGCTAATGTTCTGAAGCATCGAAATCTAAGCTAGCTTGAAAACTATCCATCACACCTATACAATGCTTGGTGCCGCTTGGTAGAAGATGAAAAAGCATAGCACCACATTGAATCTATCGATGAATTTGAATTGGAGAATCAGGTGCAGAATGAGGACGAAAGAAGAGTTCTCCACGACATCACTATCACATTCGAGAAGGTGAAGCTCGAGACTCGGCATCCAGAGGCTGGAGAGGGTTCTGGCATTGAGCATCATGATGCAAGTTCCGAAATTCCTATGCCAGCCCAGCCCAAATCTACTTCTGCGGTTGATCCTTTATCTATGCCCGCATACAATCCTGATCAACTGTAGTTATCTCCAGCTCATAAGCAGGTCACTGAAGCTGTTCCGGCTCCACCAGCAAGCCATTCCGAGGAAGGTATTTCGAACATTTCTCGCACTTATTCAATGTCGGGAGCATTGTTGGAAGTAGTCACTAACACTTTTTTCTAATCCCTATTCGAGTTGCATCGATTGTGCCCCCTGCAGCACAAGAACCGCACCGTGAGCATGAGGCCCTTATAATAGAGGCGAACACAACAACGACCGTTGCACCAACCGATGGAGCACAGGGGAGCACTTTTACTTTTGATGAGCAGATGATGGAGGAACTTCTTGGTCATCAAAGCGACCCTTTTGTCGACCTGCCATTTGTCATGGGCGGAGGCGCACCCGTAGTCAGCTCCTCGGGCCAAACTGCCAGCATCCCCGCGGACGCTCAAACAATCCATGAAGAAGAGATAATAGTTGAGATCAATACTGAGATGGTAGCGGCCGCGCGGGCCAATGGTGTTGGAGGTGAGATGGTGGGCCCTGGTCCAGCCCCTCCGCGAATGATTTCTTCGGGACGCACGGTTGTCGACACCGGTGTGCCTCCCTCGTCTTCTAATGTCGATCATGTCCCTCTGACTCCGCCTCCAGAAAGTATTCCGATTTCCATGAGTTCGAAGGAAGAGATCACCATAATTCCCCCGGCTGGAGACCAACCACCAAAAGGCAATGGCTCGAAGAGGCATCCAAGTGGTAGCTCTAGTAGGTCAACGCCGGGGAGGAAGAAGAAGAAACTGAGGGAATAGACGTATCTTCCCGCTCCTTTTTTGTAGATAGACAGGAATTTCCTTTTGCTTCTTGTAGTTCGTGTATAAATACGGATTCGGCCCCTGCTAGTAGGAATTCTTGGAAAGATTTTTGTACTTGTCCTTCTTTTCCAAAGAATAGTTAAAATAAAATTCCATTTTGTTTCTAGCATAAATTTGTGTTTATTTGCTTAAGTATTTCAACGCTCGAACTTCCATTCAATGTACTTAGGAATTTTTAGTCTTTGAATCGGACCTGAGTTTAGTTGTTAATTCCCAAAGTTACGGCTTCGAGTCATAATCGAACGTTAAGCCGAGTTCCAATACCGCACTGTCTCGATCAGTAGCTGGTACTTAAGTTCTGCCTCCCGACCCGGGGATAAATTGAAAAGATCGGTCGGCAGTTGTTTTTCGCCTTTAATACATCGAGCTTAACTTTGTTGAAAAGAGGCTGAAACAAGACGAGTTCGGGTGGTCGAATCACACTCGCTCATCTATTGGTGATTGCATCCACACTTTGGGGATTGTGCTTGTGCGTTGGCGGCCGATCTTACCCACTTAAGGTTTAGAGATATGTCCGCGCTACGGGGACTTAAGTTATTTTACGAGCGGTCAGTCACATCCGTTTAATATTTAGAATTTCGTCCGCACTCTGAGGACTTAAGTTTTTTTACGGGCCATCAATCACACCCGTTTAATATATAGACTTTCGTTCGCACTCTGGGGACTTAGATTAATTCGTGGGTAGTCAGTCACACATAATTTGCGTTCATACTCCGGTCCACACTCTGGGGACTCGGAGTTGTTTCACGTGTGGTCGTTTCACACCCGGTTTATGTTTATACTCCAATTCACACTCTGGGAATTTGGAGTTAGCCGATGGGTGGTTGGTTACACCTATTTTGATGTTTATACTCCATTTCGCACTTTGGGAATCTGAAGTCGGTTAATAGATGGTCGATCACATCTGTTGTGAGTTTTAGGACTTCGTTCGCATTCCGGGAACGAGAGAAGTATTAGGATCATGGATGGTCGAATCACCTCCACCCTGAGTTAACAAGCGAGGTCATTTGATGGACGGATCGATTCTCCTCGGACTTGGTTTAATTACGGGCGAAGTCATTAGGTGAACGGATCCACCCTCTTCGAGCCCGCATTTGTGAGTTTATACCCCAGCTCACACTCTGGGAGCCGGAGTTAGTTAGAGGATTGTCGTGTATCAATCCTTTTTTGGCTTTAGTGTGATGGTTTGCCCCCGAGCTCGGGTTTCACTTAGCGAGTAACCGGTCGTATCATAATCACTCCCTATTTGAATAAGTCCCACAGTAAGATGGAACTTATCTCTCCGTGCATTGTGATAGTCGCATGACGCATTTCAAAAATCACTGCTCTGGCTCGAAGAGATTGCATTTTATTGCTGAAATAAGAAAGTATGGCAAAGTCAGTTGCCTTATTACAAATCCAAATTTCGAAATGCGTAAACAAATTGCAAATGAAAAGCAGACTGAATGAATAAATAAAGCATGTTATGTGTAGTAGCGATGAAGACTCTCGCTGTTCCAGGCTCTCGGCAAAGTGAGACCATCAATGGTCGATAATTTGAATGTGCCGTCTCCAAGCCTTCATTCAATAACATACGGATCTTGGAATCCAAGCATTTTTCTGACATCTGTCACACTTCCTGGCATAATCCGATGCATCGTGATTTACAGTCGGCCAATAGTATCCATACCAAAGTACTTTCTTGGCAAGAGCTTTCCCCCCGGTGTGATCGCCACATTCTCCTTCGTGTACATCGTGCAATACTCGATTGATTTCATCGTGGGCGATACACCGGACTAAAGGAACAGATTACCCTCTTCTATACATGACTCCATTCTAAATAGTGAACCGCGAAGCCTTTCGAAGGACTTCTCTTTTTTCACTCCTGCACTCTAGCAGGGTTCCATGCTCGAGATAGTTTCTGAACGGAGTCATTCATGACTCCTTATCGAGAGTGACCTCAAATACCTATTTGATTAATACTCGGGGAAGATAATGTCTCAACGGGAACGAGTCCTATCTGTTGTGTTTCGCCGGTACCGGCTAACTTTGCCAAGGAATCGGCCTTCTGATTGTGTTTTCGGGGTATGCAATAGATGGCATAATAATCGAAATGATTCAATATTTCCTGGACCCGAGCGAGATAAGCGGCCAGTCTCCGGTCTTTAGCTTGGTACTCCACCGAACTTGGCACACGACCAATTGTGAATCACAGTAAATCTCCACAGCAATAACTCTTAAATCTCTAGCAAGCCTTAATCCGGCGAGCAGGGCTTCGTATTCGGCCTCGTTGTTAGTCGCACGGAAATCGAACTTTAAAGCATAGCATATTGATCGGCCTTCAGGAGTTTCAAGTACAACCCCAGCGCCTGAGCAGCAGTCATTCGATGCACCATCATTATGTAGCTTCATGACATATTTGGGAGATTCACTGGTTTCGGGCAAGTTCTCGGGGATAGTGAATTCAGCGATGAAGTTTGCTAGGACTTTTCCTTGAATAGCTCGCCTTGGTGTGTAAGTGATGTCGAACTGACTCAGTTCGATATTCCATTTTAGTAACCTATTAGACGTCTCAGGCTGCGTAAGGGCATGTCGTAACAGTTGGTCGGTGTAAACAGTGATAGGATTAGCCTGCAAATATGGACGGAGCTTTCTCGAGGCAATGACAAGACAGTAAGCTAACTTCTCCAACCTTGGATAATTTCTTTCTGCTCCGGTCAGTCATTTGCTGATGTAATAGACTGGCCGTTGTACCTGGTCCTCCTCCCGAACTAAAGCAGCACTGGTTGCGTTTTCTGACACCGCCAAGTAAATGTACAGTTTCTCTTGATCGATAGGCTTTGACAGAATAGGGGGTGTGGACAGATGCTGAACCAGTGCTCGGAATGCATCCTCACATTCTGCAGTCCATTCAAATTTCCATTTTCCTTTTCTGATCATATCGAAAAAAAGAATGCATTTGTCAGTGGATTTTGAAATGAACCTGCTCAGTGCTGCTACCTTCCCGTTGAGGCTCTGAACTTGCTTTATAGTCCTTGGAGGATGCTGAACATTGTTTCCAGACCTTTGGTATGATTGGTGGAGAATTGTGATTTCACAAGCATGTCGTCCACATATACCTCCATGGTCTTTCCGATCTGGTTAGCGAACATTCGGTTGACGAGTCTCTGATAAGTTGCTCCGGCATTAAGTCCGAACGACATCACTTTATAACAATAGAGTCCCAAATCGGTGATAAAGCTGGTATGCTCCTGATTAGGCAGATGCATCGGTATCTGATTATAGCCAGAATATGCATCCATGAAGGATAAAAGTTCATGTACGGTTGTTGAGTCTACGAGCTGATCAATATGGGGAAATGGAAAACTGTCTTTAGGGCAAGCTTTATTCAAGTCTGAGTAGTCAACACAAGTTCTCCACTTCCCATTAGGTTTCCTGACAAGTACAGGGTTGGACACCCATTCTGGATACAATGCATCTCGGATAAACTCGTTCGATCTGAGTTTATCCACCTCTTCCTTAAGGGCGGCAGATCTCTCTGAATCCATACCACGCCTTTTTTGCTTGACCAGGACATGCCGCGGGTCAATATTCAATGTGTGGCTCGCGATGTCCGGTGAGATCCCACACATGTCGGAGTGCGTCAAGGCAAACACGTCGAGGTTTGCCCGGAGAAATTCAACCAATTCATCTTTTATCTGTTTGCTTAGCTGAGATCCAATCTTTAGTATTCTAGAATTATCATCATTACCGATTGGAACATCGATCGTCAGCTCTGCCGGAGAAGCCTGACTATCCTTAACCTCGTCCTTGCTTTCATTATCTCTCGGGTCAAGATATTTTGGGAATTGGTTGTGGTGCCCGGGCCTTGGCCTAGGCGTTAACTGTCAATTTTCCGCAAAGCGAACGCAGAGAGGTTCCTCTACGCCCTTTCCCTTTTCTTTTCATTGCGCTTCCCGCAGCTCAGCAACATAACAGGCTCATCCAGCAGCTTGGTCTTCTTGAACGACTTTGACTCCATTGTTGGTAGGGAATTTCAAAGTTAGACACCACAGGGCGATAACAGCCCTGAACTCAGCTGGAGTCGGTCGGCCCATGAAAGCATTTTATGGTGAATTAATATCCAATAATATAAATTGCAATATTCGGACTCTCCGGCGCTTTCCAACTCCCAACTCCACCGGTAGCTCCACCATCCTAGTGGGTATAGTCGCACTTCCATTGAAGCCATGAACATGAGAATGACAATGCTTCAAATCTTTCGCTTCCATTTTCATTTGATTATAAGCCCGCTTAAAGAGTATGTTCACTGAACTTCCACTATCCACTAAGATCCTCTTCATCCAAGCAGAACCTATCTCAGCTGAAATGACCAGTGGATCAATGGTAGGGGCTTCGACTCTATCAGCATCCCTGTCTCAAAATACGATGTCGTCTGTCATCGTTTTCCGTTGTTTGGCCGGAGCCCCATCTTCCAAATTACTACAACATTTGAAGCTCGCATGCCTAATAGAGCTGGCATACGACGCCATTTCCCTCCAGCTCCGATCTGCAGGATGAGGACCACCACTAACAGTATTAATCACCAACCTCCCACCGGTACGAGCGGGTTCCTTCGGTCTAACCTGATTTGGTATTTGGTTTTGATTCGATGGGCCCGCACCTCTAGACTGCATCGCCCGAACAAACTGCTCCAACTTTCTTTCTTGGATTAACTTCTTGATAATATCCTGTAAATGATGACACGCGTTCGTGTTGTGACCATAACTATCGTGAAATCAACAATACTTCTCTATTTGAATCTATTTTTCTAACGATTGCTTCAGAGCAGGTTTCTTATATTGGATAGTATTATAGGTCTGCAAGTACACATTTTCCAGAGAAGTATTTAAAGGAGTATAAGTGTCAAACATGGGAGCTCAACGTCGCGGTCCGCGATTCTAATCCCATTTCCTGCCCTTATTTCCATCGCCTTTCTGTTGATTATGTTTATTCTGTATGTTTAACTGGACTTTTTTGAAACTCTCCCCGGTTTGTTTTACAACGACATTGCCTTGGAATCCTTCCACACCGGGCCCTACGTCATCCTTTTTCCTAGATTGTTTCGCATCCTCCCTTCTTAAGAACTGAGCTGCCTTGGAATTGAAACGGTCCAATGACGTAGGGGGATTTCCGGCCAACCAGTTGCCAAATTTGGAATCGGCATCGATTCCCTTAGTTAGTGCCATCATAATTGAGTTGTCGTTAGGATTACTAATCTCAGCGCATGTAGCATGAAACCTCTCCAGATAACGTCTGAGTGTCTCTCTGGGAGCATGAGTGACACTGGACAAGGTATTAACATCTTTGGGCCTAGTGACATGCATGCGAAACTGTTCAACAAACTTCGTTGCCAACCGGTCAAAACATGAGATAGATCGAGGTGGTAAGCGAGTAAACCACATAGTTGCGACCCCCCCCCCAAGGAAATTGGGAAACTTTGGCATTTGACCGCATCATCAGCACGCACGACATTCATTAACCATTCATACTTCAAAATGTGCTGATTAGGGTCAGAACTCCCTTCATAAATAGGTAAAGTTGGCATTCTAAATCGCCGAGGCGGTTCAATGTAGAAGATATCATCGATGAAAGGGGTATGACTCCGGGAGATTCTCCAGTCGTCATTGGTGAGGCCCTGACTTTCACGGATCATCTAACAGATCATTGTCAGGATGTCTAGCATCTGGACATTCTGGGCATGCTGGGCCAAGGTTTCGTCGGGTTCCACAATGCGAGGATGGGCCGGGCGCGGTCGACGGTCCATACCTCGCCTCCTTGGCTCTAGGTCTTCGGGAACATAAGGTTCAGGAGTATAATCACGCCGGCGAAGGTTCGGATCTGTTTGGTTCCGAGGGTCGCTTCCAACTCGGTGGTAGTGGCAGTAGCGTGGTTATTGGTAGCATGATAAGGAACCGTCCCTCCCTGGGAAGAGGGTATGGTTTGGTGGCTGGTTGATGGACCAACTCTCAGTTGTCCAATAATCAAAATGCGCTGATGTCTGGTAGCCTGTGTATAGCTTCCATCCAGCCGTGGGCACGTGGATCTGCGATTGTAATCAGAAGAAGCCGAACTCTCAGTGGGTGAGTAGGAAGCCTGATCCCTTCTGGATTTCCTTCGTCTTTCATTGTTCAGCCGATTAGTTAACTCCGCGTTAGCACAGAGCTGCTGGGTAAGCTGCTGGGGGCTTTTGAGTTAGCTCTTGCATTAGCAGTTGGAACTCTTCCCTGGTGACAGGGTTTCGTGGATTCGAAGACCTGGCAGCATTTTGGTCTGTAGGAGGAAGTTGCACAGAGTTTTGCATATCCCGTCCTTTTGGATATGCAGCTGTTGAGGTAGTCCTAGTGTTGACCATTTTGGGTGGCGAAGTTCTCTCCTAGACTTGGTACAAATCTAAATAGGATGGAGAACTTCTAGGCTTGAGATCTGGATCTTCTCCTTAGATTATTGCAATCCAATATCGGCAGTAGATCCAAAGGGCAGGAGAAAAGCTAGGTTCTATCAATGAAAGCACCAAAGTGTTTGTACCAAATTTGGGCACAACACTCTTCGGATGTGTTTGAAGAGATAAAATGAAGAAAATAAATGTAAAATGAAGTAGTTCTAACAAACACACCAATAAAAAGATAAGAATGCACAGAAACACACGGATTTAGAGTGGTTCAGCGAATTGCCAAAGTCCACTATGAAATGACTGATGTTTATTGAATTTTACTCGCTGAATACAAAAGATTACAGCAGTTCAACTGAAATATAATGGTGATTCCGGCA
The DNA here is from genome assembly GCA_030737815.1 of Allium fistulosum. Classification (NCBI taxonomy): domain Eukaryota; kingdom Viridiplantae; phylum Streptophyta; class Magnoliopsida; order Asparagales; family Amaryllidaceae; genus Allium; species Allium fistulosum. Next base: position 1,006,235,825 of record CM060905.1, read on the forward strand.
GAGTATCAGCGTAGAGAAGCCAAAAGTCCATTTTCTATAGGTCCAGGGTCGCTATTTATAGGCGTAGGCAGAAAATATCTCGCCCAGATCTCGGGAGACTCCTTCTCTCACGTGGGCGGGCCCATGGGAACGAGTTAAGGTGATTTCGACTCGATCTGGGAGCGATACGAATTGGGTTCGTATCAATCAAGAATTGGTCCTTTCGGGCTAAAATTTATTAGGTACATTCTTGAGGTTGTAAGCAAGCTCCTGTGAAAATTTGGTCGCATTTGGACTTGTAGATCTCAAGTTATGATAGATGTAAGTTTGGATCTCCAACGTGCACACGAGTTCGTCTTGATACTTGTTCGTATCGCTCTGTTCGTATCCCTGTTTGCATGTGCTGACCAGATGACGCGGCACTACATCTTAGGATCGATCCACCTTTCATGCCAAGTGACCGAGCCTTCCACATCTATAGGATTTTGTTCGTATCAATCTAGAGCATTCCTTTTCGTATCGATGATTCGGCAGCTCCTTCGTATCGATGCCTGCCAGTACCTTCGTATCGATCCTTGGATGTAGATTCGTATCGATGGCACTTGGTGGATTCGTATCGACAGCCGCAGGTCACTTTGTATCGATGGTTGACTGACTTTCATATCGATCCTTTATAGCCGTTTCGTATCGATACGAACCTATGCTCTTCGTGTTGATAGGAGGTGTCGATTTTCTATCGATGGAGGATGTTGACTTCGTATCGATATGTAGCTGATCAATACGAAGCTTTCTTGGCAGTGGATCGTTACGAAGTGAACTGGAGCAGTAGATGGATATGAACCAAAGTTGCTTGGAGGATGGATATGAAGGGGCTCGATGGATACGAATAGAGTGGGGTTTCTTGACCTTCATTGATCAATATCTTGAGCATATGAATTCCGATTGACTTAAAATTTGAAACGTTGGCTCTTATAACTTTGCTTGTTGTACCTTATCGATTGTAGCTCAATCCGGACTTGGACAAAATTCACCAGTATCCATAGTGAACCTGTGTATAATCGATCTCCAGGATGTATTGTCCTTGGTTGCCAGTCAAGTCCTTGGTGTCACGGCCTTGCCAAAAGGCGGGATAACAATACCTGTGACAAAGCCCTACACACTGGAATTTTGGAAATGTATTAGCTAGGTGCTACTAGCTAAAGTATAGGGCACGACCCTACACCAATCCCATCTGGTCTTCTAATATCTGAGCCATTTACTTAGGGTTAACTACCCCATTCAATCTTCCTTGAAAACATTTTTTTCAAAATGACTTAACCGTTTTTAAATAATAGCTAAACAAGGAAAATTTGTTCTTTGTTTTACTCAAAATATTCATGCCATGATATATGCTTTACACAAAATAATGTTGATGAAATCTGAATCAAGGGGGTTTTCTATCCCATCAAAATAGGTTAATACTCCTGTCTAACTTGGAAAACTTTGGGCCTTAATGCCAAAGCAATACTTTCAAAACCCTTATTTAAAACCTAAAACAATCCCTTTCGAATTTATTGAAAGTACCCCTGCTAAATAAGTTACTATTTTACCTTGAAAACATTAGGTCGAAAGGACAAAACATACTGAAAGTATGTATGCCGTATAGCTAATACTTAGGATCGTGTAATATGGAATGTATTATAATCTAAATGCGGAAACAGATAATAATAGTAAAGTAAATAAGAATAAGCACACCAGGAGTTTTTATACTGGTTCCAACTTCCCGTTCTACGTCTAGTCCCAGACTTCCCTCTGGAATTTCTCTTAATAACCCCTCGCTTAACCCGGAGGAATAGGTATACAACACCTAAGCAGCCGAACAGGATTTTTCCGCCTCAGCAGCCGAAGAGGACTTTTCCGCCTAATACAAACTAACAGGAACTTCTACAATTTCGATAAAGTTGTTAACGCTTTGTGTTCTTGATAACACTGATTTTTCTTTGATAGTACACCCTTCATATAATCAAATCCTCAAGTATATATTATGTGTGTGAAGATTAAAAAGGAAGATATTGCTTTGAATCGAAGTATATAATAATTAACTCCGAGATTCAAGAAATATATCTTTGATTAGAGAGCTTTTAGAATGCAGAAATATAGTCAAGAAATATAGATCAGCGAATATAATAGATTGAAGTAAATTGAATTCTGAAAATCATGGATTTAGATATATATATATAGTATATTAGGTTTCTATTGTTCACGAAGAGTTTCAATCAAGAGTTGCATCTGTAACTCTTCGAATTGGATCGTTACTCTTCGCAAAGAGAAGCAACCCTTCAGGAAATATGGCAGTTGCGTACGGTCAGTCGACTGGTAAAAAATATCTAGTTGACTGAATATTCAAAGTGGTGTGCATGTGTGCATGTGTGCATGTCTGTGCAAAGAACACAGATTCAGTCGACTGATGAATTCAGTCCAGTCGACTGAACTGTGCTTTTTTGCACAGTGAGCACTTGTGCACACTATTTTGTGTATATATATATATAAAGCTTTTGTATAGTGTGTGTATACTACTTAAGGAGTGATTTTAACAATTATAAACTATAACTACGACTCAAACAATAAAGATTTTTATAGTGTATTCGGGTTTGAAGTCTAATTTCCTTTGTAGTTCACCAAGTGTGTATAGCTTTCTCTTTTTTGTCGCTTTGATCGTCTAATCTCATTGTTGATCGTTGAAGCTTGTCATGAATCAAAACTCATGATTCAACATTATCCACCTTTTTGATTGATGACAACCGATTTTGAAGATTCTTCATATATGGAAATATATAACTTAGATTATATATTCCTTCCCCTGAATGTGTGGTGACTTTTCAATTCCTGCAAAAAAAGTTAGTACACAAATTTCTCCCCCTTTGTCATCGACAAAAAGGAATACTTAATTCAATAATCACAGAGTACTAACGAATATTTGTAGAATGAGACATTACAAATCATTACAAATATGAACATAGATATTATCATACAAACATTCACGAACATATCACATCATAGACATTGTTTTACGAATACAAACATTACGAAAGCACAAACATTTGGTCATAATGTCACAGACATAACATCATAAAGCATATCATAGTTTTTTCACAAAATTGAACTTACCAAAAAAAAATCAAATTTTCACTTCCATTTTCTCTATCATTCATCGGATTCTTCTTCTTCGTCATCTCCGGGAATCATGGGACTCTTCCCCTTATCTTTGTCCATATCACTTTCTGTTTCCTCATCCGATGTTGTCCACATAAATTTTGGTGTTGGTTGTTTTCCCGATGAGGTAGATGAACTAGCGGTGCAAGAGATAGCTTCCCATAATATGCCAAAGAAGCTCTTTATCTTATTGAACTTCTTATCAATTTTCTTGTCGAGGAGTCTGACACGTGAATATGATATCACTTGATTGCGAGCTATAAGATCGATTGCTTCATGTGTTCCTTGGGAAGGTGTAGTGGTTCGAATTTCATCGCCTTGTTTTTGCGGTGGTGCTTCTTCTTGATGTTCTTGGGAATGGTTTTGCCAATCTTGAAATGTCATGATACGGAGGGTCTTGGGGGTAATTTCATGAGGATTATCGTCCGACTATTAAGAGTTTTTACAATTGAAGTGTCTGAATTGGGTATTGGCACATGAAGGTCCATAAGCAATCTCATAATGTATTCTCCGTAGTAGATTATATTTTGTTTCCCTTGATTGAAGACTAGAAGTTCATCAAGAATAAGTTTCAGCCAATTTATTTGAACATTTCCATATATCGCATACAATGCTCTATAGTTCTCCGGGTATACCAATTCATATTATCTGGTTCTTGGAAGTATTGTTTTTAAGGCATGATGCAAAATTCTTGTTGTCGGTCGTAGTGAAATAGATATCAATTCTCTCATATTATCTTCAAGGAAACGATGGCTTATCTCGTCTTGAATGTTACCTAATTCATCGGCTTTATTTTTAAATACCCATTTAGTACCAATGACTGATTGATCACTTGGTCTAGGAACAAGTTCCCAAACTTCATTTCTTTCGAATTGATTTAGTTCTTCTTCCATAGCAAGGATCCAATAGTCATCTGTTGAGGCTTCTTTTATATTTTTAGGTTCTATAGTAGACAGAAATGCTATATGACCCATTTGATTAATTGGTGTCTAGTTCTAATGTTTGAATTTACTTCTCCAATTATATTTTAAAAAGAATGATCCCATAAAATTCTAGGTGGAGATCTTATATTATGAATAATGTTTTCATCTTCTCTAATATTATTATTCTCATTAACTTTTTGAATAATATCATCATCATCCAAGTGATTTTTGATATTATTTATATTTTCATTAATAACTTTATTTTTATTTATAAAGTTTTCATCAAAAGAAACATGAAGAGTTTCTTCAATAATTTCAGTTCGTTTATTAAAAATTCGATATGCTTTACTTCGTTCTGAATAACCTATAAATATTCCTTCATCGGATTTTGGATCGAATTTACCGAGTTGATCTTTAGTGTTTAAAATAAAACATTTTGAACCAAAAACCTTAAAATATGAAATATTTGGTTTTCTTCCATTTATTAGTTCATATGGAGTATTTTTAGTTAGTGTCGTATAGAAACACGATTCAAAACATAACAAGCAGTTGCTACAGCTTCTGCCCAAAAATGTTTTGGTAAAGTGGTTCCATTTAATAAAGTTTTTGCACATTCCTGTAATGTTCTATTTTTCCTTTCTACAACTCCATTTTGTTGTGGTGTTCTAGGAAAATAAAAATTGTGATTAATTCCTTTCTTATTACAAAAATGTTCAAAAGCTTCATTTTCAAATTCTCTTCCATGATCACTTCTAATATTTTTAATTTTCAAATCTTTAATATTTTCAATTCTTTTGATAAATATTTTAAAGTTTTCAAAAGTATCACTTTTATTTTTCATGAATATAGTCCATGTATATCTAGAAAAATCATCTACAATAACAAACACATATCTATTATGATTGATCGATTGAATCTGAGTAGGTCCAAAAAGATCCATATGTACTAGTTCAAGTGGTTGTTCTGCAGATATTACTTTCTTAGATTTAAAAGAAGATTTTGTTAATTTTCCTAATTGATATCATCATAGATGTTGTCAATTTTGAATTTTATATCGGGTAAAACATTTACTAGTTTATTTTTGGCTAATTTATTCATAGTTTTAATATTTATATGACAAAATCGTTTGTGCCATAGCCAAGAATCATTTTCTTTTGCTACCAAACACATATTAGAGTTATTATTTATATTCATATTTAAAATATGAATATTTCTATCTCGTATACCTTCAAAGATTAACTCTTGATTTTTATTAGTAATATTGCATTTATTTTCTAAAAACGATATATTAAAACCTTTATCGCATAATTGACTTATACTTAGTAAATTATGTTTTAAATTTTTAACTAATAAAACTTCAGTAATGAGAGGTAAATTAGAGGTACCGTTGCTGCTGACATCGCCTTTGCCGATGATATAGCCTTTGGAGTTATCTCCAAATGTGACTGATCCTCCATTCGAGTAGATAATGTTGGTTAGCATATCTTTATTTCTAGTCATGTGTTTAGAGAAGCTGCTGTCCAATATCCATTTTCCTCTCTTTTGAAGTGGTACCTGCAAAAAATAAAGAATAATATTGGTACCCACTTCCTCCGTTAGGGTCCTAAGGGTTAAATCTTAGTGTAATCAATATAAATGAGCATAAGAAGAATTAGAAAGAAAATATCAGACGCCATGGGAACCTATCTTTATTTCATACTAGGTTATCTCTTAAGAGAGGGAAGAAAAAACAATTTAAATAGGCAACGAGGCCTTTACAAATGCAGACAAGCCTTAATGGGCTTCGAAGAGAAACAGGCCCATATCTCTAAATGTTTAAACAAATACATGAACTATACATTTCCTTTTAACACTCCCCCTCAAGTTGGAGAGTACAAATTCTTCATTCCCAACTTGTCACACAGATAATCCATCCTTGATCCATTTAAAGCTTTTGTAAACAAATCGGCAATTTGTTCTCCAGTTCGAACATACCCTGTTTTTATAATTCCACTTTGAATTTTCTCCCTAATAAAATGACAATCAACCTCAATGTGCTTTGTCCTCTCATGATATACTGGATTTGATGCAATGTGAAGTGTTGCTTGATTGTCACACCACAGTTTAGCTGGTAACCTTACATTCATATTTAGCTCCTTCATTAAGTTAGCTACCCACATAATGTCACATATAACATTTGCCATGGATCTGTATTCAGATTCTGCACTTGATCGAGCCACTACAGGCTGCTTCTTGCTTTTCCATGAAACTAAATTGCCTCCAACAAACACACAAAATCCTGACACTGACCTTCTATCAACCTTGGAACCAGCCCAGTCAGCATCACAGAAACTTTCTATGTTCATATGACCATGATTGGTATACAAAATACCCTTGCCTACTGTGCCTTTAAGATAGTGTAATATTTGTTCCACTGCATTCTAATGTTGCAAAGTTGGTTTTGTCATAAATTGGCTAACTGGACTTACAGAATATGCAATATCAGGTCTGGTAACACATAGATAATTCAATTTCCCCACCATTCTTCTATATTTCTCTGGATCATTAAAACATTCACCATCTCCACTTAAGCTATAATTCTGCATCATGGGAGTACTACAAGGTTTAGCTGCTAACTTCCCAGTTTCTGACAACAAATCAAGAGTGTATTTTCTTTGAGATAAATATATACCTTCACTATTTCTTGTAATTTCAACTCCTAAGAAATACTTGAGCTCTCCAAGATCTTTAGTTTGAAATTGAGAGTGAATAAATTGCTTTAGCTCATGAATACCATTATTATCATTCCCTATAATCACTATGTCATCTACATAGACTACTAACAAAATTATGCCCTTATCAGTATTTTTATAAAATACTGAATGATTAGCTTTGCTCCTCATAATGCCAAACTTTTCTAAAGCCATACTAAATTTGCCAAACCAAGCCCTTGGGCTCTGTTTAAGACCATACAAGGATTTATTAAGTTTACATACCTTGTTTATCTTCCCCTGAGCAACAAATCCTGGAGGTTGCTCCATAAACACTTCTTCAGTTAGATCCCCATGCAGAAATGCATTTTTGATGTCAAGTTGATGAAGTCTCCAATTGTATCTAGCAGCCATTGAAATGAATAGTCTAATTGATGTCATCTTTTCCACGGGAGAAAAGGTCTCAGAGTAATCAATACCATAGGTTTGAGCATAACCTTTGGCAACTAGTCTTGCCTTGAGTCTTGACACTGTTCCATTAGCATTCATTTTCACAGTAAAGATCCATTTGCAACCTATAGCTTTCTTATTTCTTGGTAATTCCACTAAGGTCCATGTTTTATTCTGCTCTAGAGCCATCATTTCTTCTCTCATAGCATCACACCATTCAGGTGAATTTATGGCTTCTCCAACTGTTTTTGGAATGATAATAGAATCTAACTTTGACACAAACACATGTGAAGAACTTGGTAGTTTATTATAGGTCACATAGGAGGAAATAGGATAGGTACATTTTCGTTTTCCTTTTCTCAGAGCAATAGGCAAATTTAAATCTATATTATCCTCTGTATTATCCTTAGTTTGTTGAGTAGGTTCTGCACATGTACCTTCTGTTTGTACATTAGTAGTATTAAGGTCAGTAGGGCCTGGTATGGTTGAGTACACTAGAAATTTTTCCTCATCTTCATGTATAGTTGGAGCATTATTTTGATAGAAGGGTACATCTTCCATGAAGGTTACATCAACTTATACTATATATTTCTGCAAACTAGGACAATAGCATCTATAACCCTTCTGACTTCGAGGATATCCAACAAAGACACACTTTAGAGATTTGTGATCAAGTTTACTTAACTGTTGATTCACATTTCTCACAAAACATGTGCATCCAAATATCCTTGGTTTAACTGGGTACATATCTTTGTCAGGTTGTAATATTTGATAAGGAATATCATCATTAAGGACTGTTGATGGCATTCGGTTAATTAAAAAACATGCAGTGGACACGGCATCTGCCCAAAATCCTTTTGGCATGTTCATCTGGAATAATAAAGCCCTTGCAGTTTCTAATAAGTGTCTATTCTTCCTTTCAGCTACTCCATTTTGAGAGGGGGTATCAACACATGAAGTCTCATGAATAATGCCATTATGTGACAAATAATTACTAAATTCAACAGAGATGTACTCTTTAGCATTGTCACTACGAAGAGTATTTATAGAAGCATTGAACTGTGTTTTTACTTCAGCATTAAAATTGCAGAAAATGGAAAACAATTCAGATCTAGATTTCATTAGAAATAGCCAGGTTATACGAGTATAATCATCAACAAATGTTACAAAATATCTATAACCTGGTTTAGAAACAATTGATGAGGGTCCCCAAATATCTGAATGAATAAGAGAGAAAGGACTATCTGCACGTTTATTGACTCTAGGAAGAGAACTACTTCTATGATGTTTTGCATATTGACATGCTTCACAGTTTATTGTAGATAAGCTGCTATACTGAGGGCATAATTTCTTGAATAGAGTGAAAGATGGATGACCAAGTTGACAGTGAGTTTTGAATGCAGAATTCAAAAGAGAGCAAGCTACAGATTCAGGTGATTTGTCAAGAGTATATAATCCTCCAGATTCACTTCCTTTACCAATAATTCGTCTCGTCACAAGATCCTGGAACACACAGTAGCCAGGGAAGAAAGTAACACTACAATTTAATTTGTGTGTAATCTGACTTACAGATAATAAATTAAATGATAATGATGGCAAGTATAGCACAGAGGTCATAGGTATAGATGAATTAGTTAACACTTCCCCTGTTCCTGTTACTAATGATTGAGACCCATCTGCTAAGGTTACTTGATGAGACTTACTAATTGTTCTCAAATTAGTAAACAAATGTGGATTACCTGACATGTGATCAGATGCACCTGAATCAATTATCCACTTAGAAGTAGTCGAGCCTGTACTTGTGTTTGCAACAGATGTGGCTACTGAAGAATTTGAAGAATCAGGAAGCTTGTCATGCAGTGTACCTTGAATTTTAGAGTATTTCTCAAATTCATCTGCTGTCATTAAAACAGTTTTGATATTTGAAGGAGTTGTATTTCTTTGATTCCACTGTAAACTTCTACACTCTGATATCACATGACGAACACGCTTGCAGTAATTACATATTTTGTTCTGATTCACAAATGGTCTCCAGGGTGGCCTTTGTGTTCTTCCAGGTGGTCGAGGTCTCCATGATTGAGTTTGTGGTGGTCTCTGTGATCTCCAGTTTTGTGTTTGATAAGGAGCACTGCCTCTAACTATCTCAGGTTGATTTTTATTAACCATACTACCTACAAAAGCACTAGGAAGTGTATTTGCTACTGCATTACCACTATTTGTCACATTCTCAGTTCTCAACAAGCGGCTATATACTTCATGTAAAGTAGTTAAATCAGTATTGGCAAGTATCTGAGATTTGCACCTTCAAACTCTGGTGTAAGTCCAGCCAAAAAGCTCATAATTGCCATTTTCTCCCTTTGATTTTGCTGTGTCTTGATGTCTATGCTCATAGGAAACAATCGATTAAATTCCTCATATGTTTGTTTAAATGCCATGAAGTAATTCATCAGACTCAACTCCTTCTTCTCAGTACGATAGAAAGCTTTACAGACATCATACATTCTTGTTAAGTTTCCTTTACCAGAATATAAGAATTCCAGATATTCCATCAATTCCTTCACTGTTTCGCAGTGATTAATCAGACCAATTACTTCTGTTTCCACTGAGTTTTGAATCTGTAGAAACAAACGAGCATCATCTCTCAGCCAATTTTGATCTTCATTGTCTTTTGAATCAGATCCAGGTGGTTCCTTGATTAGATGATCATTTTTATCCATACTCCTGATGTATAAGCGAATCGTCTTATTCCAATCATGATAATTTGAGCTATTCAGTTTCCGATCTGTGATTTTGGGCATCATAGACATAACATCAACAGCCTTCTGATTAGCCATTGCTCAAACAGGGAATATGAGAATTACAATCTGAAAATAAATGAAGAAAGTACAACAGAATATCGAATCCCTTGGATCGTCTTTAATGCTCTGATACCATGTAATCAATATAAATGAGCATAAGAAGAATTAGAAAGAAAATATCAGACGCCATGGGAACCTATCTTTATTTCATACTAGGTTATCTCTTAAGAGAGGGAAGAAAAAACAATTTAAATAGGCAACGAGGCCTTTACAAATGCAGACAAGCCTTAATGGGCTTCGAAGAGAAACAGGCCCATATCTCTAAATGTTTAAACAAATACATGAACTATACATTTCCTTTTAACACTTAGGAAGCCAAACCCAATAGGGTTCAGAGTTCCCTTTAAAAATATAATTTCATTATAATGAACAGTTTCCATGAATGATTTAATATATTTATTCCTAATCAAATTATTATTTGTTTTAGGAATCCATATATTTATAGTTTTAATTTCCTTAGAAACTGTTGATTTAATATCCTTTTTAAACCCTTTTTTAATGTTATTCAAACCTTTTCCAAATTCTGGTTTAAATAATTTTTTATATCCTAGTCCTGATTTATTTGAGGTAGATTGAGAATTTTCTATAATTTTAGAAAGATTTTCTCTTCCTTTATTAAAATTAGAAATATTTTCAGAAATATTTTCTAATTTTGTTTTGAGACTAGAATTTTCTAATTCTAAAATTTTATAGCCAGATTTTAAATCTTTAATATCTACTGATAGATCATCATTCTTATTTTTCTGAATTTCTAATTCTTGAGTAATTATAGATATTTGGGAAGTTAAATTAGAATTAGATTCTTGAGTATTCTCAAGTTCCTCTTTTAGAATTTTCTTCTCATCTTTTAGCGTACTTACTTCTAATTCTGATCTATTCAGTTTTTCTATTAATTCCTTATTCTTCTTTTTAATCTGTTTTACTAAATCTATTAATTCTGAATTAATTTCTACTAAATCATCAAAACTTAAATAACTTACATCGTCTTTTGTGGCCATGAAGCATACATTAGCTTGTTCATTGTCGCTGTCACTGTCACTATCACTATCTGATGAGTCTGATTTGTCCCAAGTGACTGAAAAAGCTTTCTTTCTGAATTTGTCCTTCTTGAATTTGTTCTTTTTACGTTCTGGACAATCTCTCTTCATATGGCCCTTCTTATGACATTCATAGCATTCCATGACTGAAGATGATGGTTTATTGATATCAGTATTGTTGTTGGAGTTACTTTTGTTACTCCTGAACTTGTTATTCTTTTTTAATTTCAAAAACTTTTTGAATTTTTTTGCAATAAGTGCCATATCCTCTTCATCTGAATCTGAATCATCTTTTTCTTCTTGAAATGCTAGATTTTCTTATCCTGTGCTTGAACTTTCTTTGCCTGCAAATTCACTTCATATGACATTAGATTTCCTATTAACTCTTCTGGTTTCACAGTGGAAAGATCGTTTGCTTCTTCAATAGCTAAGACCTTTCTTTCCCATTCATCCGTTAAAGAGTTTAGAATTTTTGATACTATATCAAAATCAGAAAATTTTTCTCCTAGTCCTAATAATGAATGATAAATATCTTGGAATCTAGAATACATATCATTAATGGACTCATTTTCTTTCATTCTAAAATTTTGAAATTGATTCTTAAGCATAGATATCCTGCTTTGTTTAACCTTGTTAGTACCTTCATGAGTTATTTTCAGTGTTCGCCATAATTCATATGCAGTATTGCACATACTAACACGATTAAACTCATTCTTGTCCAAGGCGCAAAACAACATATTCATAGCTTTAGCATTTGCAGTAGCATCTAATTTTTGTGTGTTTGACCATGTAGAATATTTAGTTGTGGGTATATGATATTTAGATTGTGTGATATTCCATGAATCAAAACTATTTGCTTGCATATAAATTCTCACACGTGTAGCCCAATAAGTGTAATTCTTGCCATTGAATAGTGGTGGTTGATGTGCACGTAAATGTGCGTATATTTACATCCATATTTTATCTCTTTTTATTTAAATAAACATCATATTTGGGCATTTTTACATGTTAAAACCAAGATTCAATTATTTTCAAACCATCATATTTTCATCTTCATTCAGGGGCAAAATGGTCATTTGTGTGCATGTGTTAATTTAAGAATTTTTACTTGAACAATTTTTATGATTTTTATAGGATATTTTGATGCATTTGGAAGTGGGATTCATGATGATATATGCATGCACAAGGAAATACAAAGGAATGAAGAGGAAATAATTCAAGTTCAATATCATGGAGGACCCCACCCACTTACCTAACTTCCAATTAGAAGCTAAGCACATGCTAAAAGGACTTAAAGCTTCATGTACATATTAAGTGGGGGATTATTGAATGTTAATGATTACTTGGAGGCTACACCACCTCAAGGGTATTTTGGGAAGCTCCCTAAAAAGAGAATTAGGGTTTTATGCATGTATAAATAGCCCTCTTATGTACATGAACATATCATCTACTCTTTCATTTTACTTAGGAAATTAAGAGATCAAATTGTAAGCTCAATGTTCTATGAAATAAAAATGGCTTCCAAGCCTCTTTCTTCTCTCTTTTCTACATGCTTTTCTTTATTTTATTGTTAATGTTTATTTCTATGCTCTCTTTCCTTTAATGTTCATAGCTTAGATTTACATTTATGCAAGTACTGTAGCTTTAATTTTTATGCAATTAGTTACTAGTTAATCTCTCTTTCTTCCTTTGCTTAGTTTTCATTTCTTTGCACTTTCATGTTGAAATTTACAAGTGTTGCTTCAATGCCTAAAATGAGTAGCTAAACCCTTCAATTTAAGGGTAATGAAGCTCTCAAATATTATGTGATTTCAACATTTCTATGATTTATGATCTCTTTGTCTATGCTTCATGAAAGTAAATTTTGATGCAAGTTTATACAAGTGGGTTTGATAGCTTACGTTGCTTTTGCAAATGAGCTACTCTTATTCAACATAAACACAAGTTGCATCATCATTTGCTAATCCATTTTTGATTTTGAAATGAAAGTAAAAATGAAATTTGATGATCTATATTACTAGTTACAATAGTAAATAGATCATACTTAAAATAACTTTTACTTTGGCTTCATTTTCTTGAGAATTATAAGTGGTATAATTGTTGTATTATAGTTTGATGGTTTGAGTTATGTTAATTAATAACATAAACAAACCATACTTATGATAAATGCAACACTTATTTCACTTAATATCAAAGTTAGAGATCATAAATTCTATGTTTGTTGATTTACAAAAATATTAGAGTGGATTTGCCTCTAAATTGTTCTCTAGTTTAATAGTTTTTTTTAATCACATTTTAATTCTAGCTTTAGCTTCTTTTTGTAGTTAACAACTTTCATCTCACTTTGGTCTAATTTGATTGAATAGATTTTTAATCTCTAACAATTCCCTGCGGATCGACCCGTATTCGCCACGTACTACAAAGTGTACGCCGTGCGTTTGCGGTAAATTTTTATTTCTAAATTCGTTCGACGGTTTTCTTAACCGATAGAATTTCCGTCGACGAACAAGTTTTTGGCGCCGTTGCCGGGGAGTTGTTTTGATTTTGATTTTCTATTCTTCGAATTATTTTTGTTTGATTTTCTTTTGTGTGTGTTTTGTGTGTTAAAAAAAACTGTGATGTGTGTGTTGTTTGATTTTTGTTTGCATGGTTGTTGTGTTTTCAAGTTGTTTTGTTCATTGCATTTCATATTAAAAGAAAAAAAAATCAACATACACAGTTAAAAAAAACAATTTTATTCCATTTTCTTTCCATTACAAGTTTGCATTTACAATTTTCTTTTTTTCAATTTCTCTTTGCATTTGCACTGTCTATTTATAGTTTTGCATTCTCTGTAAAACCATTTTGTTACTACATTTCATTCTCTGCTCAGTTGCACAATTCACTTCACTCCTCTGCCCAACAACCTTCACTTCAAACATCACTTGCCAATACAAACTGTGCATTTCCAACCCAAACCATCATTCCATCACTCATATATAACCACCCCAACAATTCATTCTTCAAACTGCTATCAACCATCTCCTGCATACAAAGTTGCTGCCACCATTTGCCTGTCCACTTAACAAGGCTGACCACTGCACAAACCAAACAACAACTTCAACATCTCCAGTCCCCACCTCCATCTACTACCAGCCTCCAATCCACTATCCCTCTGTCTCCATTGTCCATCTTTATACAACACCATTGCAAACCATTCCGGCCTCACTGCACATAACACCCCCTCTTTCACAACCTGCTACCACTTGTGCATATCACACTTTCAAATTACTGTCACATTCTCATCATACCACAACTCCTCCTTGAACCACAACCGAAAAATACAGTTCGACCACATCAGCAAGCTTCACCATATCACCACTGCTGAAATCAAACCGTGGCCGCAAATTCAACCACTCCTCCCATTCAAATCTACTGCTGCCTCCAACAACTCCAAACTTTTCTCCTTCACCATAAAACTAGCCTCTGACTATACTGCCCACATTTGCAGCATCTCCTTTCAATTCCCTCACTGCAGCAAAGCAAAGAAGCTTCATCATCAACACATAACCATCTCACTGCCCAGAAACATCATCTACTTGCCTAACAATTTCCTCACACATTCTCAACTACCCTCCAATTCACGCTACTTCAATCACAACTGACTCAACTGACTTTCAATTAACCAGAATCTCCTCTGCCTTCCCATCTGCAGATAACCACCTGCCCATCGCTGTCATCCCTTCCCCCGTCTACTACTATCAACAATCATCACTGATAACAGACAAGTCCACACAAATCATCGTCAATCGCCACCAACCACAGCCCTGAGCTACCTCCGCAACAACCTCGAATCTTCAATCGCCGATTATACAACCGCCTCAATCCCTAAATCGCTTCATTTCAATCGCCGACCCACCCCCAAGATCCAACGACGAGTTTGGTGTTCGGAAATCGTCTTCGATTTTATTTTTTAAGAATCTATTGTGGAATTGAAAATTGCGAATTAATGATGTGTTTGTTGATTTTATTTGTATAAAAACAAGAGGACTTGCTGTGGATTTGTTCAAATGAAGTGGAAGTGGGCCGGGTTGACTTTTAATTAATTTTATTTTGTGTTGTTTTATTTTCATTTTGTTTTCCATTTTTTTTTGTTTCTTTCGTTTTTCTAAAACCAAAAAAAATTATTTGGGCAGGATTTTTAGGATTGACTGCAAATTTGCTTTCTTTTAGGCAGTTTTCTTTTGATTTAATTTGTTGAGTTTAAGTTGGTGTAAGTCTTAATAAAAAACAAACAAGGGCTTTCATTTGTTTTGTAGTTCAGTTGTTTTGATTTCTTCTTTAATAACCTTACTATTATAATTTTTTTTTAAGTAAAACTCTACTTTTAAGTTTCCTCTCCAAAAAGAAAAAAAATTAAAAAAAAATTCTGAAAAATAAAAAGCAACTTTGTTTAATTTTCATTTGTTTTCACTTGTTTTAGTTTTCATTTATTTTATTTTCAATTGTTTTGTTTTTCGCTTATTTTGTTTTTCATCTTTGATAAACATACTAAATAATAAACATAATAAAAATTGTTGAATATATCTTGTTTTTCATCTCAGGTTGCCAAAGCAGAAATTCAAAAGGAAGAAGTGCTTGCCCAAATAAACTGCTTTGCCTTGCTAAAAATTGCCGCTTAAAAAAAAATTGCTAATAATCTGCATGCTCTGGTATTGTGCTTTCATCTTTAGTGCATTGTTGGTTGCTTGCATTTGCATTTATATATACAAAAAAAATTACAAAATCCAAAAACAAACTTCATTTTAGTTGCATTGTAAATTCACGTTTAATTTTTGTTTTGCATCCATCTCATCTTATTTTCTTTTCTAAGGGCAATACTGTTAGTCCATAGGATAGTGGTTTTGATGACAACAACTATAGAAGTGTTATAAAATATATATGTGCAGGAAATCTATATGCAGGTATCAACAAAAGAAGACTGTACAGTAAAGAAGACAAAATTGATGAAGACAAAGATCAAGAGTTCAAGATTTAAGACTCATGAGATTCAAGATATTCAAGAGTTCAAGACAAATAATATAGTTAGGTTAGATATTTGTTAAAACTTCTTGAAAGCACTATCATTCTTTTTTATCCAATTTACTCGTGGAATGGAATCCACTTCGTTCTTGTTAAAGGGATGGAACCCTAGTGAGATGGAACTCACGAAATATCTAGTGGAACGGATAGTAGCCCTATTTTGTTATCCACTAATTTTGATTCAAAATGATTTTCAAAATTATCTCTTGTTTTATAAAATGATTTTCAAATATTCCTTTTCAAAAGAAAAACCTTCGTTCACATTTCCAAAAATGTTTTAGCCTCAAAATCATATTTATCATTTTGTTATATTTTGATTTCAAAATTGTCCTTGATATTTTAGCCTCAAAATCTATTTTAATATTATATTTACTTTAGTTTATTTACCTTGATTTTAAATATATTTTAGTATATATACCTATATACATTCATAAGTATTTCTACTTCTAAATACCTTCTACAAATACATAGAGTCCATTTGAATAAAGTTGCATATGTTTTAAATCATCATTTTCAAAGTAAAGCAAATCATCATTTTTACTAGACCATGTCGACATCCTATTTACTCGTCATGTCGACATGCTTCCCGTTATAGCAAAGGTTGTTTTCAAAAGAAGTGTCTATTCGCTTAAACCTCTTCGAATGGACACATCCATTCATTCTCTATAAATAGAGACTGTTATGGACGTTTTCCAGTAACTACTTTCATTAGTTTCTCTCCTCTTTATTCTCATATCTTATTTTCTAATCATCCTATCCATATTCTGCCGAAATCTTAAGTGAATCAAACCAGAATATCTCTAGTTTGATTTTCTGCCACTCTCTTCAAAGAATCTCAGTGCTTATCAGAGTTATAGATACATTTGTACTCAAAGAAACTTGTGTAGGGTTATAAAGGTGTGATCGTGTCCTTGGAAATCGATCGGGTGAACTTGTGTCCTGTGAATCAAGTGGTTCTACCCAGAGACCTGAGAATCTGGAGGGTGTACCTCGTTGCCTTGGAATCGAGGGATTGTAATCTAGATTATTATTGAATAGAAAGCCGTACAAGTTGTGCGGGACTGGATGTAGGGTAACACCGAACCAGTATAAAATTCCTGGTGTGTTCTTTCCTTTACTTGCTTTTTATTTATATTTGCATCTGTTTGTGATTCTGTGATTTAATCTGTGATTGTGTATTTGCATTAAGTTAGTTAAATCAATTTAAATCAAAGAAGTTTTAAAGAAATTCTTAAAACACTATTCACCCCCCTCTAGTGTTAAATAGCCTTAAGATCATCTTCCGCGTCCCTGTCATTTGGTATCAGAGCAAGTTTTTCAAAGTATTCATAACCTGATTTTTGAAAAGTAACAATGGCTACCAACACTGGTATTTCTAGTTCATTTGTAGAGGGTCAGTCCACTGCCAGACCACCACTTTTCAATGGCAATAACTATGCATATTGGGCATGTAGAATGAAGATATATTTACAATCCATTAGTTTAGAAACATGGAATATGACACAAACTGAATACACTGAGCCCACAACTGATTTTGCTCAATGGACGACCGTTCAAAGAGAAGTGGCTCAAAACAATTCAAAAGCCATGAATATTTTATTTTGTTCACTAGATAGAAATGAATTTAATAGGGTATCTGTTTGTAAAACTGCATATGAAATCTGGAAAACTCTGCAAGTTACTCATGAAGGAACAAGCAAAGTTAAATAGACCAAAATTTCTATTCTTACTAATCAATTTCAATTATTTAAGATGTTGCCTAGTGAATCTATTCCAGATATGTATAGTCGTTTTCAGGATATTGTTCATTCACTAGTATCTCTGGGAAAAGCAATCTCCGAAGAAGATCAAGTCAGGAAAATTCTGAATTCACTCACTCCAGAATGGGATTTGAAGACACTGGCAATTGAAGAAGCAAATAACATCAGTACCTTAAAGATTGATGAATTAATTGGAAATCTGATGTCATATGAAGTTCAAATTCAGGGAAGAAGGGAGAATAAGTCATCAGAAAAAAAGTCCATTGCCTTTAATGCACTAACTGGTGAATCAGACTCTAGTGATGATGATGAAGAAATAGCCTTCATGACAAGAAACTTTCGAAAATTCTTGAAGTATAGAAAAATGAATAATCACAAGAGAAAAAGTTTTGGAAATAACACTGAATCACTCAACAACATCAAATGCTTCAATTGCAATGAGTTTGGTCATTATCAAAGAGACTGTCCACATCAAGAAAAGCAAACTCCTCAATCAAACAAAGAATATTCAAAGAAAAGAAAGAAAGCATTTGCAGCAACACTGGATGATTCAGATACGTCCTCAAGTGATGATGAACAGAAAACAGAATTGGAAAATATGTGTTTTATGACAACTCAGAATTCAGATAATCAGGATGATATGGAACTCAAACAAGGTACACATTTACTATTTTAATTGGTTGAAAATTGGTTGCTTAGAATAGTTTATTAATTAAGTATATAATTGATTTTATTAACTTAAATTTTTTTAAATATCTTTTAAAAATTTATAAAATATTATTTTTATATATTTTCTGTATAATATATTTTCAAAATATATTCAGACAATAATCATAATATATATAAGTGTATATATATATATATATATAAATCTTGTACATGCTTGAAATCATTTTTGCAAAATCTGATGTGCATGTCGACATGGCACTTATTGGTAATGTCGACATACCTGTAGCAAATCAGATTTCTAAATTTGAATTCAAAATTCAAATTTCCCTCCACCTTTTCACTAACTCCTATGTTCTGAATAGTTATGACTCTTTGACCAGAGAATCCACCTATTCAACCTCTTTATATCTATCTTCTATCAACACTTATCTCCATCTTCAATTCAAATTCAAAACAACTTTTATCTTCAAACACTCTTATCTCTTCAAAAATGGCATCCACTAGCAACGTAGCCGGAATGAGGCTGTCAAAAGCCACCAAAGATCATCTCTACAATAATAGAGATGCCATACTTGCATACATTAATTATGCAACTTATGGAAAAGTTCATTCGGGTAGTTTTGCTATTTTTAATGACTTCGCTTCTTATGAAATTGATGCTCTCTTTCAAAACAATGGTATTCTAAGCTTGGTTGACAATAACCAAAATGATTTTGTTTGCTATCCAAACCTTGTCAAAATGTTTTATGCAAATTTAAATCGTGGTTTTTATAATGGAAGGGATGATGAAGTGTGGAGTAGTGTCAAGGGGACACAAATTTTTTTGGATACCGATGTTTTAGGAACCATACTTGAGTGTAAAAGTACAGGTTCCAATCTTTCTTCTTTTGAAATCGAGGAAACCGATCGTGAAACTTTTCACAATATTTTTGAGGAAGAAATGGATTTCAAAAACAAATTTTTTCGACCAAAAGCTCGTATTGTTAATCTTCTCCTTCAACGCACTATTACTCCGAGATCAGGAAATTACAATAACCCGACTCAAAAAGTGTGTAAGGCTCTTTTTGCAATTTTTGGAAATTATGATATTAATTGGGCACAAGTTATCTTGGATGAATTTCGACACAAAAACTTGGATTCGGGAGAGAATGCATTATATCATGGAATATACCTCACTAGAATTTTTAATTACTTTGGAGTGGATATGAGAGGTGAAGAATTCTTTCCACGAAAGGTTTTTAATCATTCCAATATTTCACTTATGAAAATTCCGCACGTGTTTCAACCATACGAAGAAAAAGAAGCACGATTGGGGTATGAGGAAATGCAAGAAGATGAGGAGGAAGAAGAAGAAGAGGAAGAGGAGGAAGAAGAAGGTGAGGAAGAAGAAGAAGAGGAAGAAAGTGGAGAAACTTCCTTAGAGAGTATTGATTTTCCCACACGACCATCAAACAAGACTCTCCTTCACAATCAACGAGTGATTGTGAAAAATCAAAAAGCTCTCAAACACTCCGTAAACAAAAAATTGGACAAAATGTCCAATACTATGAACAAGTTCTTCTCCAAAGTCAACAAGAAGTTCAATATCTCATCATCTTCATCCTCATCTACTAGTTTCTAGAGTTTACTTTTTGTATATCAATGAAATTTGGTATATTGAAAGTTGTATCTTTATGTTTTCTCTATGAAATTCATGTACTTCTCTGTTCTAGTATGAAATAAAGCTTATTCTCTGTTTATATTACTGTTACTCTTATTTATATCAAGTAATATATATATAAATCATATGTATATACACTGAAAATTCAAAAATAAGATGTGCAAAATCTGCTATGTATGTCGACATACTGTATAGAGGTCATGTCGACATATACTGGCAATATTCTGAATGGACATTTCAATTTGAAATTCAAAATAACTCCTTATGTCTATTCATTTCAAACGACTTTCCTGTCTATTTAAGTCCTATTTTCTTCCAGAAAACTTCTCATAACTTCTCTCTACTCTTATCTACTTATTTCCTTCTTACTTATCGTCAAAATGGCTTCATCCTCTTCAAATCTAAGTGATAATCTTGAAGAGACTCTCAAATCCTTCAAAGACATTCTTACTTTTATTCTACGAAATCAGAGGCACTTAGAACTGAGTCAAATGCAGATGATAAAGGAACAAGAAAGGCATTTCGATGCACTACGATGGATGATCTCCGCTCTCAACAAAGAGGATCTCCAAGTAAATCCACCGAAGACATTGCTCCAGGACGATGAAGATTGGGAAGTAATCAAAGCGGATCCCATCTTTGGAAAAGAGGGATGGGTTGAAGTTCCACGTAACATTTAACTTGTTTAATTTGGTTTAAAAATTGATTTGATTTGAAATACTTGATTTGGTTTTAAACATGGTTGATTTATGATAACTTACTATATTGATTATGTAATAAGACATAAATAGGTGTGCTTATGTTTGATTGATTTGTCTACTTATTGTATGCATTTTCTTTTCATTTAACAGTTATGTATATAGTGATATGAATAAAATAATTTGTGGTTACACTTATTATTCTCATTCTTATATTACTCATATATCATTCTGAGTATACAATATTTAGCATTATTATATCTAGTTTCAGTATTATTAATGATAACACTATCATTAATATCATAGATTTAGGGGGAGTTAGTGTCATTTTTTGTTGATGACAAAGGGGGAGAAGTATAAAATAGGTTAATTAGGCATAGATTAAGGGGGAGTTATTAGATTTAGGGGGAGTTATAAGGAGAATATAAATATTTTATAAACAAAGGTTGTCATCATCAAAAAGGGGGAGAATGTTAGTCCATAGGATAGTGGTTTTGATGACAACAACTATAGAAGTGTTATAAAATATATATGTGCAGGAAATCTATATGCAGGTATCAACAAAAGAAGACTGTACAGTAAAGAAGACAAAATTGATGAAGACAAAGATCAAGAGTTCAAGATTGAATACTCATGAGATTCAAGATATTCAAGAGTTCAAGACAAATAATATAGTTAGGTTAGATATTTGTTAAAACTTCTTGAAAGCACTATCATTCTTTTTTATCCAATTTACTCGTGGAATGGAATCCACTTCGTTCTTGTTAAAGGGATGGAACCCTAGTGAGATGGAACTCACGAAATATCTAGTGGAACGGACAGTAGCCCTATTTTGTTATCCACTAATTTTGATTCAAAATGATTTTCAAAATTATCTCTTGTTTTATAAAATGATTTTCAAATATTCCTTTTCAAAAGAAAAACCTTCGTTCACATTTCCAAAAATGTTTTAGCCTCAAAATCATATTTATCATTTTGTTATATTTTGATTTCAAAATTGTCCTTGATATTTTAGCCTCAAAATCTATTTTAATATTATATTTACTTTAGTTTATTTACCTTGATTTTAAATATATTTTAGTATATATACATATATACATTCATAAGTATTTCTACTTCTAAATACCTTCTACAAATACATAGAGTCCATTTGAATAAAGTTGCATATGTTTTAAATCATCATTTTCAAAGTAAAGCAAATCATCATTTTTACTAGACCATGTCGACATCCTATTTACTCGTCATGTCGACATGCTTCCCGTTATAGCAAAGGTTGTTTTCAAAAGAAGTGTCTATTCGCTTAAACCTCTTCGAATGGACACATCCATTCATTCTCTATAAATAGAGACTGTTATGGACGTTTTCCAGTAACTACTTTCATTAGTTTCTCTCCTCTTTATTCTCTTATCTTATTTTCTAATCATCCTATCCATATTCTGCCGAAATCTTAAGTGAATCAAACCAGAATATCTCTAGTTTGATTTTCTGCCACTCTCTTCAAAGAATCTCAGTGCTTATCAGAGTTATAGATACATTTGTACTCAAAGAAACTTGTGTAGGGTTATAAAGGTGTGATCGTGTCCTTGGAAATCGATCGGGTGAACTTGTGTCCTGTGAATCAAGTGGTTCTACCCAGAGACCTGAGAATCTGGAGGGTGTACCTCGTTGCCTTGGAATCGAGGGATTGTAATCTAGATTATTATTGAATAGAAAGCCGTACAAGTTGTGCGGGACTGGATGTAGGGTAACACCGAACCAGTATAAAATTCCTGGTGTGTTCTTTCCTTTACTTGCTTTTTATTTATATTTGCATCTGTTTGTGATTCTGTGATTTAATCTGTGATTGTGTATTTGCATTAAGTTAGTTAAATCAATTTAAATCAAAGAAGTTTTAAAGAAATTCTTAAAACACTATTCACCCCCCCTCTAGTGTTAAATAGCCTTAAGATCATCTTCCGCGTCCCTGTCAAATACCCCAATTCACATAAGGTGAGGGATTTCATCACCCTTTTCTTAGCCCACAAACGCATTTCATCGTAGAATTTGACTAATAATAAAGGTTAGACATTCGACTTAAGGGTGTCGCGAGCTCATTCAGGGCTTAATTGTATCTTCACAATTGTTTTCTTTGAACAATTTTATTTCTTGGTGTCTAGGCTACGGCAGAGTAATAACCAGTTATAAAAATTACGGTGATACGTAAATATTATACTGGTTGTTCCTCTGAAGGTACTTAAACCTTCGGCTGCATTGCTACGGTGATTCGTGGTGCACCGATAACCCCTGCCCGTTACCTGGCTGAGAAATATTTTTGTTGATCTAAGACAAAGTGTGATTATACAATTTTGGGTTAGGAGCTACTAAGGACAGAAAACTGTAATTAAGTCCTTTGCATTCATTTAGTTGCATTAGTTCATGCATATATAAAAAAACAAAAAACAAAAAATTAAAAAATCCAAAATCCAAAAAAAAAAATTCTTAACTTAGTTTTTAATTCCACAAAGAAAAAACCTTCTTAAAAAAGAACAAAAATTTTAAAAAAAATATAAAAATTTGAAAAACCAAAAATCAAACTTCTCTTTTGAAAATAAATTTCACTTGGTAAATATTTTTCTTCCTCTAAAAATTTTCACTTCGATTTTCAAATCTTCTTTCATTCACTAAACTCGATTCTAACTTCTTTCTCTTCTCGACTTTCACTTGTGCATGAGTACTTGGACTCGTGACATAACAACAAATCGTTGGACTCGCGACCCTTCTACAAACCGTTTAACTCGAACAGACGATCCTCCCGAAATGGCAAACGAAAACGCCCCTCGAACTCTTATGGATAGAATCTTTCCCGATAGAGTTTCTATTCCATCTTGCATCACGTTACCCGCCCCTACGGGTAACCATTTCGAAATTCATTCAAACCATATTGTCACTCTTCCGAAATTTGGCAATTTCGAACACGATGATCCATACATCTTCTTGACTAAATTCGAACAAGTTTGTGCAACCATTAAACTCCAACAACTTTCTGATGACGGAATCAAACTTCGATTAATCCCATTCGCTCTTACGGATTACGCTGAAAAATGGTTGTACAGCTTACCATCGAACTCGATTAAAACGTCGGAAGAATTCGTAAAAGCTTTCTTAAAAAAGTTCTACCCTTTGGAAAAAACGAGTAGAATCCGAAACAAAATTGTAAATTTTCATCAATTCAAGGGAGAACCATTCGGAAAAGATTTTGAAAGATTCAAAGAGCTTTTGATAAAATGTCCATACCATAATTTCGAAAAATGGACGATTTGCCAAATTTTATACGATGGACTCGAAAATAGCTCACGTACTATGCTCGAATCAATGTGCCAAGGCAACTTTCTTGCCCAACATCACGATGATGCTTGGGAATTTCTTGAAAACCTTGCCGAAAAATCATCCCAATGGGAACGTTCGAACGAAAAATCAATCTACTCACGATCGAGCGCACAGTCGATAGGATCTTCTGTTGCTTTGGAAGCTAAGATCGACGCAATGATTAAAAAATTCGATAATGTTTTGTCATCGAATCAAATAAACCAGGCTTCCCAACCGATGTGTTATAAATGCAACGATCCTAATCATATAGCTGATCAGTGTCCCAATTCTGTCGAACAAATCAATGCTTTCAATAAAGCCAAAAACGACCCGTTTTCTCCAACGTACAATCCTGGTTGGAGAAACCATCCCAATTTTGCGTGGAACCAAAACAATCCCAACACGAATACGATTCATCCCAATTTGCAACCATTTCCGAATAATGCTTCGAATCCTTCCTTTCAACCCAACAATTTTCAACCAAACTTTACGGGTCCATCTTATAATCAACCGCAACAATCAAATTTTCAACCAAATTCGGCTCATCCTCCCCAAGACGATAAACGCTTAACTTCTCTTGAGAAAACTCTTGAAACGTTGGCTAAAGCAACTACTCAAAGCCTTCAATCAAACAGCAATTTGCAAAATTTATTGACTTCATATATGCAAAACACGAACCAATCAATTGCAAAACTCGAAATGCAAATGAGTCAATTAGCCACGTCTGTGAGCGAACGTGAACGAGGAACATTCCCAAGCCAACCCATTTCAAATCCCAGAAATCAAAACGCAAATTCAAATCAAGCCCATGTTTTTCAAGATAGCAACGTCACCCAATTGAATGCTATCACAACTCTTCGTTCCGGGAAACAAATCGATAATCAAGTCGTTAATCCAAACGATTTACCGGAAACCTCTCTCGATACTTCTAAAACAAAGAATGAATCTGAACAGAACGTAGTGCCAAACGTTGAATCGAATGCCAATCAAAACTCTTCTTCTACTACTCGAGTAGACCCGCCTACCGAGTTTCGTGTCTCATTTCCACATCGTCTTCGACCAAAGAAACACTCGGACCAAATGGAAAAGATGCTGGAAATTTTTAAACAAGTCAAAGTTAACATTCCGCTTCTTGACATCGTGCAACAAGTCCCCACTTACGCGAAATTTCTTAAGGACTTGTGTACCCAAAAGCGACACACTCAAGTGCCCAAAAAAGTCTTCTTAGCTGCTAGTTTGAGTGAAGTCTTGTCCCAGTCCATGCCCGTAAAATACAAAGATCCTGGCTGCCCTACGATTTCATGTACAATTGGTGACAAGACGATTAACAAATGTTTGATAGACTTAGGCGCGAGTGTCAACTTGATTCCATATTCCGTGTACGAACAATTAGGCTTAGGTGAGCTCAAACCCTCAAAATTAATGCTTCAATTTTCCAATCGTTCCATTAAGAAGCCCATGGGAGAAATCGAAGACGTGCTCATTCAAGTAGGGCAATTCATATTCCCCGTTGATTTTATTGTTCTCGAAACACAACCAGTGACAAATCCCGCAAGTCAGATTCCATTGATTCTAGGCCGACCATTTTTAGCCACCTCAAATGCCTTAATCAATTGTCGTAACGGATCGATGAAAATCTCTTTTGGAAACATGACTCTGGATCTCAACATTTTCAATCTTGAAAGCCAATCGAACGAACCTCGTGACCAAACGTTGGAAGTTAGTGCCATTCACGAAAACTTTGAAAATGAAACACTTGATTTTAAACACGAGGCCGAGTACGAAAAATTGTTTCACGAAATTCCCAAAGAGATTGAATACACTCTTCCCTTTGAATCACTTCAAGTTGAGTCCGAATCTCAATCAAACTCTTTGATCGAAAAACTCTCGAAGTTGGACCTCAAACCACTTCCCGATCACCTTAAGTACGCATACTTAGGTGATAACGAAACGGTGCCCGTCATAATTTCTGCAACTCTCTCTCTTGATCAAGAAGCTTCTCTTCTCTCTATTCTTTCGAAAAACAAGGAAGCGATTGGATGGTCGATCTCCGATATAAAGGTAATTAGTCTCGCTCTTGTCCAACATCGCATTCATTTAATCGACGATGCCAAGCCTGTTCGTGACGCGCAACAAAGGCTTAACCCAAAAATGAAAGATGCGGTACGTGATGAAATTCTTAAACTTCTCGACAATGGAATCATTTACCCAATCTCTGATAGTTCATGGGTTAGCCCAATTCACGTTGTACCCAAAAAGTCTGGGCTAACCGTTGTCAAGAATGATTCAAACGAACTTATTCCAACTTGTACTCAAACAGGTTGGCGTGTTTGCATTGACTATCGAAAACTAAATACCGCGACATGAAAAGATCACTTCCCTCTTCCTTTCATTGACCAAATGCTCGAACGTTTAGCCGGCCATGAATTCTACTGCTTCCTTGATGGTTATTCCGGCTATAACCAAATTCCTATCGCTCCCGAAGATCAAGAGAAAACGACTTTCACGTGTCCATTTGGTACCTTTGCTTATCGACGTACGCCATCCGGACTTTGTAACGCTCCTGCGACTTTCCAACGATGCATGGTTGGAATCTTTTCCGACATGATTGAACGCTTTCTAGAAGTTTTTATGGACGATTTCTCAATCTTTGGCGATTCTTTTTCCCAATGTTTACATCATCTCGAGTTGGTTCTAAATCAATGTAAAGAAAAAAATTTGACTTTGAATTGGGAAAAATGCCACTTTATGGTCAAACAAGGCATAGTCCTTGGACATATCATCTCAAATAAAGGCATTGAGGTAGATAAAGCGAAAATCGATGTTATTGCAAATCTACCCATTCCCAAAACTGTTAAGGAGATTCGATCATTTCTTGGACACGCTGGCTTTTACCGACGCTTTGAGAAAGACTTTAGCAAAATTGCTCGCCCTTTGACGACTCTTCTTGGAAAAGACGTTCCTTTCGATTTTAACTCTGATTGTATCTCTTCTTTTGAACGTCTTAAGAACGAACTCATTTCTGCTCCAATCATTTGTGCGCCCAATTGGGATCTTCCTTTCGAGATAACGTCTGATGCTTCAAACTTTGCTGTTGGTGCTGTTTTAGGACAACGCATCAACAAGATCCTTCACGTGATTTACTACGCGAGTATGACTTTGAACGACGCTCAACTCAACTACACAATAACTGAAAAAGAGCTTCTAGCTATCGTTTTTGCTCTCGAAAAATTCCGACAATACTTGATAGGGTCACACATTACAGTGTACACGGACCACTCCGCACTTCGATATCTCTTCTCTAAAAAGGATGCCAAATCCCGCATGATTCGTTGGATCCTTTTACTTCAAGAATTTGACATTACAATCAAAGACAAAAAAGGATCCGATAATGTCATAGCCGATCACTTGTCTCGTCTTCCGAACGCACCATCTTCTTTGCCGATCAATGAAAACTTTCCCGATGAACAACTCCTTTCAATTTCTATCGACCCATGGTACGCTGATATAGTGAACTACTTAGTCACTAAAGAAACTCCCTCATCGTGGTCCAAACAGGACAAATACAAATTCATGTCCCAAGTGAAATATTTCTATTGGGACGATCCATACTTGTTCAAATATTGTCCCGACCAAATCATCCGACGTTGCATTCCGGATAATGAGATAAGGAGTGTTCTTTCATTTTGCCACGATCAAGCGTGCGGTGGACATTTTGGTCCTCGAAAAACTGCGGAAAAGGTGCTTCAGTGTGGTTTCTATTGGCCTTCTCTCTTCAAAGACTCATTCGAATTTTGTAAAACTTGCGAGCGATGTCAAATGCTTGGACGAATTTCTCGACGAGATATGATGCCTCTAAACCCCATTCTTACCATCGAAATCTTCGATGTTTGGGGTATCGACTTTATGGGACCTTTTCCCAATTCTTTTGGAAACTTGTATATCCTTCTCGCTGTTGACTACGTCTCAAAATGGGTCGAAGCTGTTCCTTGCAAAACCAACGACCATAAAATTGTTGTGAAATTTCTCAAAGAAAACATCTTTTCGAGGTTCGGCACACCTCGCACAATAATCAGTGATAACGGGACCCATTTTTGCAACCGTTCTTTTGAAATTTTAATGAAAAAATACTCGATAACCCACAAGTTATCCACTCCGTATCATCCTCAAACTTGTGGCAAAGTTGAAGTTTCAAATCGACAAATAAAACAAATCTTGGAGAAAACTGTCAACAAAAATCGAAAAGATTGGTCTCAGAAATTGACCGACGCGCTTTGGGGTTACCGTACTGCTTTTAAAACTAACCTTGGGATGTCCCCATTTCGTTTAGTTTACGGTAAAGCTTGCCATTTACCCGTTGAAATCGAACACAAAGCGTTGTGGGCAATAAAAAACTTAAACTTTGACCTTGAAAAAGTTGGCGAAAACCGAAAATTGCAACTCAACGAACTAGAAGAACTTAGGAATGACGCGTATGAAAACGAGAAAATTTACAAAGAAAGAACAAAAGTTTTTCATGACAAGTCAATCCTTAGAAAAACGTTTTCGCCTAACCAGAAAGTTCTTTTATATGACTCGAGACTTCATTTATTTTCGGGGAAACTTAAATCAAGATGGACCGGACCATTTGTGGTACGAACTGTTTTTCCACATGGTGCCGTAGAAATAGAAAACCCCAAGGATGGATCAATTTTCAAAGTCAACGGTCATCGTTTGAAACCTTTCTTGGAATTGCCAAATAACCAAGAGGAGGAGCTCATGATCCTTCATGAGCCAAGCTACGTCTAGTAAGAATGTTAACCCTCTTTTGTAAATATGTACATATTTTTCCCGTTACACTCATTATATCACGCATTGACTATGAGGACACAGTCAAAATTAAGTGTGGGGGGAAGTCTCATTTTCATTTTTTTTTCATGGTTTTTTATGGCATTTTTGAATTTTCATCTTCTTACTTCAAAAAAAAAATCTCAAAACTCCTATATCTCAAAAACATTTTCTTTTTACCATTTTGATTTATTTTTGAAGAAACGCTATGGGTTAAGTATAAGTTTTGGTTAATATATTGAAATTTTTGAAAATTTGTTTGTCTTAACAAAAATAAAAATGAAGTTTGATTACAAATAACAATGGTTTAACTGGTATTTAGGAAGGTTCATGTATGTTAATTATGAAGTATGTTCTAATTGAAAATCTTTGTTTAAAAAGTGGTAAATTTAAAGTAAAGGATATAACATTTTTGTCTTCTAAGTTAAATGGTGCTAAGAGAATTTTTCAAAACTCTCTCTCTCTCTCTTAAAAATATAAAAAAAATAACATCCAAAATATTCACTCTCATTTAAAAGTCCTCACGGTTATGCATGGGTGAATTACTTGGAATCTTTAATTATGTGCTTTCATACTCATTTAAAAGTCCTCACGGTTATGCATGTATGGAACACATGAAAAAGAAAAAAAACAAAGAACAGACTTAATAAAAAACCACCTACGGTCGATAGGTGTATGCATGAAAGTGTGTGCACTCGCCATGCTCTGTACTCCCCTCACATAAGCCCGGAAGGCAGTGCATGGGTGGTATATCTGGCCTCAGTTTACCTGAGCTATGTGTGTAATTTTTTTTTTCTTACAAATAATAAGAGAGCAAGCAATTGAAATCCTAGCACTATTTTTACTTATTTGATTTGATTTGTTATTGAAAAGAAATGAAAATACCACTTTAATAAACTTTGATAATCAACTAAGGATTTATTTCATAGTTACACTTTGTTATCAACCAAAACATCGAGTTAAACTATTGTCTATTTGCTATGATAACTTGATTTTTGTTGGAAGTTTTGATGAGGAATGACTTAAATTTTCAAGATAATGACCAAGACTTATATTTAACTTCTTTGTGTCGATTTAAGAGTAAATCCGTCATTTGTAAATATTTTCAAGAACTTGCATTCA
Organism: Allium fistulosum; assembly: GCA_030737815.1. Taxonomy (NCBI): domain Eukaryota; kingdom Viridiplantae; phylum Streptophyta; class Magnoliopsida; order Asparagales; family Amaryllidaceae; genus Allium; species Allium fistulosum. The sequence continues at coordinate 1,006,266,096 of CM060905.1, forward strand.
TCCCATTGTAAATAAGTCTTGCATTTTGTAAATATTTTCACTTTGCATCTGGATTTTGTGGGTAGTATCCACTGAAAACCCTCACGAGACAACACTCATCCTACTGGGGACACCCAGAGGTTTAACGGCTTGTTGCATACGCTCAATGCAATCGTGCTCCCTACGAAAACGGATTTATTTAATTTTTCCTTTATTCGAGGACGAATAAAAAGATAAGTGTGGGGGTATTTGATGTGCACGTAAATGTGCGTATATTTACATCCATATTTTATCTCTTTTTATTTAAATAAACATCATATTTGGGCATTTTTACATGTTAAAACCAAGATTCAATTATTTTCAAACCATCATATTTTCATCTTCATTCAGGGGCAAAATGGTCATTTGTGTGCATGTGTTAATTTAAGAATTTTTACTTGGACAATTTTTATGATTTTTATAGGATATTTTGATGCATTTGGAAGTGGGATTCATGATGATATATGCATGCACAAGTAAATACAAAGGAATGAAGAGGAAATAATTCAAGTTCAATATCATGGAGGACCCCACCCACTTACCTAACTTCCAATTAGAAGCTAAGCACATGCTAAAAGGACTTAAAGCTTCATGTACATATTAAGTGGGGGATTATTGAATGTTAATGATTACTTGGAGGCTACACCACCTTAAGGGTATTTTGGGAAGCTCCCTAAAAAGAGAATTAGGGTTTTATGCATGTATAAATAGCCCTCTTATGTACATGAACATATCATCTACTCTTTCATTTTACTTAGGAAATTAAGAGATCAAATTGTAAGCTCAATGTTCTATGAAATAAAAATGGCTTCCAAGCCTCTTTCTTCTCTCTTTTCTACATGCTTTTCTTTGTTTTATTGTTAATGTTTATTTCTATGATCTCTTTCCTTTAATGTTCATAGCTTAGATTTACATTTATGCAAGTACTATAGCTTTAATTTTTATGCAATTAGTTACTAGTTAATCTCTCTTTCTTCCTTTGCTTAGTTTTCATTTCTTTGCTCTTTCATGTTGAAATTTACAAGTGTTGCTTCAATGCCACAAATGAGTAGCTAAACCCTTCAATTTAGGGGTAATGAAGCTCTCAAATATTATGTAATTTCAACATTTCTATGATTTATGATCTCTTTGTCTATGCTTCATGAAAGTAAATTTTGATGCAAGTTTATACAAGTGGGTTTGATAGCTTATGTTGCTTTTGCAAATAAGCTACTCTTATTCAACATAAACACAAGTTGCATCATCATTTGCTAATCCATTTTTGATTTTGAAATGAAAGTAAAAATGAAATTTGATGATCTATATTACTAGTTACAATAGTAAATAGATCATACTTAAAATAACTTTTACTTTGGCTTCATTTTCATGAGAATTATAAGTGGTATAATTGTTGTATTATAGTTTGATGGTTTGAGTTATGTTAATTAATAACATAAACAAACCATACTTATGATAAATGCAACACTTATTTCACTTAATATCAAAGTTAGAGATCATAAATTCTATGTTTGTTGATTTATAAAAATATTAGAGTGGATTTGCCTCTAAATTGTTCTCTAGTTTAATAGTTTTTTTTAATCACATTTTAATTCTAGCTTTAGCTTCTTTTTGTAGTTAACAACTTTCATCTCACTTTGGTCTAATTTGATTGAATAGATTTTTAATCTCTAACAATTCCCTGCGGATCGACCCGTATTCGCCACGTACTACAAAGTGTACGCCGTGCGCTTGCGGTAAATTTTTATTTCTAAATTCGTTCGACGGTTTTCTTAACCGATAGAATTTCCGTCGACGAACAGTGGTCGTGCAGTGGATTGGCCTTCTATAAAACTGTTGTTAGTGTTATTTTCCATAATACTATAATATATCAAATAACTGTGTAACGGTTATTAGATAATCGTGCTCTGATACCAAATGAAAGTATGTATGCCATATAGTTAATACTTAGGATCGTGTAATATGGAATGTATTATAATCTAAATGCGGAAACGGATAATATAGTAAAGTAAATAAGAATAAGCACACCAGGAGTTTTTATACCGGTTCAAACTTCCCGTTCTACGTCCAGTCCCAGACTTCCCTCTGGAATTTCTCTCAATAACCCTTCGCTTAACCCGAAGGAATAGGTATACAACACCTGAGCAGCCGAACAGGATTTTTCCGCCTCAGCATCCGAACAGGACTTTTCCGCCTGATACAAACTAACAGGACTTCTACAATTTCGATAAAGTTGTTGACGCTTTGTGTCCTTGATAACACTGATTTGTCTTTGATAGTACACCATTCCTATAATCAAATCCTCAAGTATATATTGTGTGTGTGAAGATTAAAAAGGAAGATATTGCTTTGAATCGAAGTATATAATAATTAACTCTGAGATTCAAGCAATATATCTTTGATTAGAAAGCTTTTAGAATGTAGAAATATAGTCAAGAAATATAGATCAAAGAATAGAATAGATTGAAGTAAATTGAATTCTTAAAATCATGGATTTAGATATATATATATATATAGTATATTAGGTTGCTACTGTTCATGAAGAGTTTCAATAAAGAGTTGCATGGGTACGGTCAGTCGACTGGTAAAAAATATCTAGTTGACTGAATATTCAAAGTGGTGTGCACGTGTGCATGTCTGTGCAAAGAATACAAATTCAGTCGACTGATGAATTCAGTCCAGTCGACTGAACTGTGCTTTTTTGCACAGTGAGCCCTTGTGCACACTATTTTGTATGTATATATATATATATATTTAAAGCTTTTGTATAGTGTGTGTATACTACTTGAGGAGTGATTTTAACAATTATAAACTATAACTACGACTCAAACCATAAAGATTTTTATAGCGTACTCGGGTTTGAAGTCTAGTTTCCTTTGTTGTTCACCATGTGTGTATAGCTTTCTCTTTTTTGTCACTTTGATCGTCTAATCTCATTGTTGATCGTTAAAGCTTGTCATGAATCAAAACTCATGATTCAACACATACCTTTCGAATATATTGAAAATAGACATTTCAAAATCATCACTTACACCTTAGACATCCTCTTTCGAAAGCTATGAAAATCTTCCTTTCAAAACACTTAAAACAAACCTTTCGGTACACTAAAATATACCTTCCAAAAACATTAGGGGCTTCCGCTTTGAAATCTTATAACATACCTTTCGAAAGCATTGGGTTCAAGTAATGGTTTGTGGAAACGTTGCTTCGAAACTATTTAAAACTATTCCTTTCGAAACCATTGGGTTAAGCCTTTAATATAACTAAAGGGTCATAAAGAATTGAGGTGAAAGCAATTACTTTCAAAAGCTTTAATTCCCAGTAAAAGAAAGAGGATAGTTTTGAAACCTTCCCTTTCAAAACCATTGCCTCTGAAACCATTTAAAAACAGCTATACAACCCTTTCGAAAGCTTTAAGAAGGCGGCTTCCAAGTAAAAAGGCGAAAGCACCCTTTCGAATACGTTGTTTTAAGGTTAGGAAAAGCGGCCTTAACCAGTTCGAAAGTTATGAATGCGGCGGCATGGGTTTCAAATAGGCTCAAAGCTGTTATCCTTTCGAAAGCTTCTATTAAAACTAAAGACGGCAACTCTTTCGAAAGCTTTTTTCTAAAAACAAAGGCAAGAGGCAACTAGTTCGAAAGCTTCCTTTTTTAAAACAAAAACAAGTTAAAAGCAACCCTTCGAAAGTGTTGCCTTCGTCACCATCATCCCTTCCGCCTTTCTCCAATGCGCTACGTATCAATTGCTTGATACCATGAGCATTGGTTTCGAGTGAGTTTGTTAACAGAAGTATGGTGACGAAAGCTAGCAAATAGAAGTGGCGAAGTGGTAAATCCAAGCAAAACTGATTTATGCCTTTCAAAGTAATTTCTTTTCACCTAACATGCCTAACTTGTCAAAATGTAATTGGTTGCCATCTCTTTATCAAAATCCTTTTCTAAAAGGCTTCCTAACTCAAAATTATCAATTAAAAACATTTTAACAAATAAGCCCTTCTCCTTGATAAAACATATAAAACATTTAAGTCCCTTAACTTAAATAATTTTATAACTATATTAAAATAATTAGGAAAATTCCCCTAAAATCACCATAATTCACTTTTAATATGGTTCTAACATATTTAAATCTCAGACCCGAAATCAACATATAATTGTTTTAAATAATTTAAACTCAATATTAACCATTTTCTTTCATAGAGAATTCATAATAAATCCACAATAACTTAGAAAATTATAAAAGTTGAAACCCACTTCTAAAATAATTTTTTGACCATATATCAAAACCACAAATCATTTGGATGTTATTTAATAAGTTTTCCAACCTATTATCAAAAATCTATATAAAACAATATAAATCATCAACAAACATATATATCTATTTAAAATAACATAACATGGCATATTATTTGCAAAATAGTTCGGATCCAACCTTGAAACCGAAGTCATTATAAAAAGTGAGATGTAAATCAAATTATTCACCTTGGCTTGGTGTTAGGAAGGTTGAGATTTTCCCTTTGATTAATTTCTTCAAGCTTTCTACTTGTTTCCTAACTTGTCTTCTTTTGATTTTTCTTAATGGTGGCTGGTCGAGCTCTTGAGGGTTTTAGTTTTGTTTGTAAATGTTGAAATGAATAATTAATGAAGGTAATAAGGGTTTAGGGTATAAGAACAAAGGCTATTTCTATTTTGCCATTATCATATTCCTCCTACTTACTTATTTTTAATTCTCTTTTGCCTATACATTCATTAAGGCATGGCCCCTTATTAATTAACAAATCTCAATCCCTTAACCATCTACATTATTTCATTTAATTTATCTAATTAAATGTCCTAAATAATGTTAGTCAAAATTAGGGTCATTACACTACTTGAGATCGATAGTACCCTCAAGTTTGAAGACTACCATACGTCATCACCATGAAATCTTCTACTTTGATTTAGTTGTATTAACCTAGAAAAATCTTGTTGATTCATTCTATGATTATTATAAAAAACCATAAGTACATAACTATTTGATGTCGCAACGATTATGTGTAATTCACAACTCATCGTATGGAAAGCATTACGCACATGGTCTCAAAAGACGTATCGATATCATTTTCTTAATACATCTTGATTTGGAATATTTAAGGAGTAAGTATTTAATTATCGATTCCTTACCGACGATTACAAACACGTTCAAAACTGCAATCAATAAAATACTTCTCTTAAGGATTTTCTACTTATTTATGTTTAACGGTTAATTAACATTACTTGTATCTCTATATAACAACATATTTAAACTAAAATAAAACCAAAAGCGTACTTTTGTAATAAGATTCTTTTATAAGAGTTAAGCTATGTAATAAATTACATAATTTCCCCTATGGCACACCCTTACTATCAATCTGCCACTTGCACTTGGGGCCAATTATGGTGCCTTATGCCCATATCTTTGATCGGTCTGCCTAAATTAGATTGAGAAGGGGCCTTAGTGAGTGGATTTGTAATATTATTATTTTGTACTTACTTTTCACATATACTTCCTCATTATTAATATAAAAAATTATCAAGTGTTAATTATGGAGAATATGCCTCGACTTCTTATCAAGTTATCAGTTCCTATTGAAATCTATATTGCATTATTTTAATCACAAAATATTATTAGATTTCAATAATGGAAACCACCCTTAGCTCTTTTATAGATTTGTGCACATATACTGCTTTCATTATAGTACTATTTAAGGTGATGTTCTTAGCCTCTATAATTGAATCGACCATAATCTCTCATTTGGAATATTTCCAACTTAAAGCTCCTTAATTAAGGTTGAATGTGAATTTAAAATTGACTTACTATATTCGATGTCACTTATGAAGTTTGAGTTTGAACACTCCTTCATAAGGAGTTCATTGTCTCCATAAACAATTCTCAAGTATTTTGTATATACTCAAGAATACATTTTTTTACCATTCTGTGACTTTACCTCAGATTTGATATTTGCTTAATACACCAAGTGTATAAGCGAGATCTAATATATCACATAACATAGCATATATGATGATTACTGCTATTGATGCGTAAGGGGTCTACGTCATATGCTCCATATTAAACATTTTAATATGGTGTTTGTGTATACAAATTGGGACAATCCTAATATCCTCTTATACTGATATAAGAGAAGTCTTTCTCAAATCCTTCATCGAGAATTAAACAACCAAACTAAAATTAATTTTTAACACAGGTACATCATTAATAATTAGTAGTATGTTGTTCACTTATAATATTATAAAAGATTTAGTTTATTTAATTTTCTTTCTTATAGATACACACTTCCTTTGCATTTTGACTGAAATCAAACCATTGATTTCTACGTTAAAATAATTGCTCAACCTCTAAAGGCTTGTTCGCCGTCATTATGATATCAGCTCTTGGATCATATCCAAATTCTATAAACATTGATATTGCTCCCGTTGGCTTTGATACATTTTTGTTGTTATGTGCAAACAACCTCTTCTAAATCATCATTTAAAAGTTATATTCAACAGCAATGTGCAAATCTCAAAGTTATGTTGCGCAATAATATGCGAATAGAATCGAAATGGACTTAAGCATATTGATTTGTGAAATTATCATACTAATTTCAACATTTGAAATCAATGAAGTTATTTCTTGTCAATGCTACTTATATAATTCCAATTCCACTGATCTTCCTTTCAAAGACTCGGTTGCGCCCGATGGATCATACCCTTATAGATACAATTACCAAATCATATTTTGGCAATGACTTGAAATCCATTCCCGATTTAAAGTATCTGGCCATGTGGTAGAGTTTATACTCTCTATGCATCTTCTTGACATTCCCGATTTAATGTCAACAACCGAGGAGATTGTTATTACCAACAATTCATTTTCTTGACATTTATTAGAAACTCGTAGTTCCTGTTTAATGTGAGAGAATTCTTATTAGGTAATGAGATGCATCTGTTTTAGGGTTGGTTAAATATACTTCATCTATGTAATTAATTACTATGTTAGAATCTTAGATCGTATCTAAGTCCATTGCACTACAACTAATTCCTCTAGAAAGATATTTCTTTAGCAAGAAGGTGGTATGTCCGAAACAATAATTTATTTCTTAGTGGAATGGAATACGCATTCAAAACATTTTATGAATTGCCTATATACTTACATAAAATTAATCTAGTACCGAGTTCACGAAACTTCCTTTCATACCGTAAATTGGGCAACCACATATCTTAAACTATTTGAGAATAGGATTCCTTCCTAATTAATATCTTATTTGAAATCACAAACTATACTTTTAGATGAAATTAAATTTAATATATGTACTTACTCTTAGGTGCATATATCATTATAAGATGAAATAACTCGACATCACCCATTATCGATCATGTTTTTTCCAACAAAGTCTGATTGCTCCTTATTGATACATCGTAATGTAACATTGTAACGACCCACTATTTTGGACCATTCAAATCGACGATAATCCACACATGTCAGACTTGAATAATACAAAATAACATATTGTAATAAAATTTGGAGCAAATAAAATCATTCCCAGACACATAAATATCAGAATAACTCGCAGCGGAAAATAAAATAAATAGTGGTTCATGAAGCCACTAAAATACAGAGTCTCAAAAACAGATACAAAATACATAGTCTGAAAACCAATACAGTTCTGAAACAAGTACACTAGAAATCCCAAAGACATAAGTCTCTAATACAAAAGCTGAAATAGAACAACTGAAACTGAAATAGATGAACAACTAGATAAGCAGAAACTCCAGCGATTCCTAGCTCCAGAAAAGGGAAGTCCAAAGATGTGAATACTCAGGCTGACCTGAGAGTAAATAAAACACAAACACTCGAGTCAGGACATAAATACTTATACAATGTAAACCAACTCAAGTGAACTGTAATAACAGGTACAATAACTTAAAGAATGCTTGGGATCGCCCATTCTTTAAGGATCCGTTAAACTATCTACTATGCAGTAATATTCGCTATTATAATAATGTCTAATATAAAATAAACATACTTTAAAATAGCATTAGGGCTTTACATTTAATCTGAACTCACCCTAACACGTAATAGTCCCAGTAGTCTATCCAGTATTAGCGTACTCCCAAAATGGGGGCTACCCTCGATATTCCACAAGCTACGGGAGAAATCACAACTCGTAGTAAAGCTCGTTATGGTAGGTGACACGGCACAACTAGGCAATGCCAGGGTAGATATACCAATTACGCATCCGGACTGGTGGTGATGCATAGCAGCCACTACCGCCCACCTCGAACAACACTCCCAAATCAAGGGTGCGCACCAAATCAATCACAAGTAATAGAATGGTATCGAAGAAGTGTGTCCGATCAGAGGTGCTACCTCATTGGCCCGTCAATCGCTCCTGTTTTAGCCACCTTATGCAAACTCACGGGAGTTGGGTCCACGTATATACCTTAGGATCGTCGCCACCATCCTACTTCATTCTGGAAACTCCACCGAGTACACAGTTGTTAAAGTGGTTTTCAGTATCGACAGAGAGTATGTCCATATCCGATCCCGGTCTCTTTAACAACCAATCGTTATTATAACCCGTGGTTATAAATTTAAAATAGTTTATATTTCAAATCAAAATACTTCATTTAAACCATTTAAAAACAAAGCCATTACCCCTTTAAATCAAATATTCAATTCCCAAAATTTTAGCCTTTTCTGAGTTCATTTATTCACTTAAAAACATTAAAACATTAAAATTCCCACTTTCACAGCATTAAAAAGTGCTACAGTAAGTTATATTTGGAAACAATTCAATTCAGCAAGGACAGCATTTATAAACTGCTATAATAGTTCAGTTTTAAAGGAAAAATAGTTCAATTCAGAAAAGACAGCATTTACAAAACTGCTGTAATTGTTCAGGTTTCAAATTAAAGGTTTTAAATTCAATTTAGCAAAGACAGCCGTTTAAAACTGCTGTAAAAGTTCAGTTATATACAAAAATCACATTTCAGCCTACTGCAGCACTTAACAAGTGCTACAATAGCCCCTTCATTAGTTTCAGTTTTAAATTTAGTTCCTGCCACTACAGCACTTACCAAGTGCTGTCATAGCCTTAGTTCATTTTAGTCTTTTAGTTCATTTATGCAACCACAACACTTACACAGTGCTGCAGATTCTACTTAGTTTAGAATTAGTTCATTTCCAGAAATGATAGCATTTCTGAAGTGCTATTAATTGAATTTCCAGGTTTTAAATACAATTCCAGCCACAAATAAACTTCAATTTAAATCATTTAATCTTATAAAAATCATATTTTTCCACATCAAAAATGTTCATTTAAATACCTTTAACTTATGATTTTTATAAAGAAAATTTTACAAATAAAAATCAAAATTTCCAAAGTTCACTTATTAAATTCAAGTGTGTCAATTTCCCTTTTCATTTTTAACAAATTACTTTAACACTTAAATTTAAATCTCCATTTTCATAATTTCAAAACTTAATTTCCATTTTTAATTTAATTAACTTAAATTTCCATTTTAAAATCAAATCAAAATTTCCAAATTAAGTTACACTTTAAAATCACAATTTTCTATTCATCTATTTTACATTTAACACATAGAAAAATCATTTCCACTTTAATAAATCATTTTAAAATTCAATTTAAATCAATTTATCATATTTTTACATTTTTAAAAATACTTAAAAATTTCCAAATATATATATATATATATATATAATAACCACGGGTGTGTATAATATTTTCTAGCCTAAGTCAAGTGATATGGATAATATATCATTTCAATCCGTAGTTTACAAAGAAAATCCGGGTTTTATCATTTCAAACCCGCAATCCCAAGTAAATAAAATTAAATAAAAGTCGCTCAGGCTTATCATTTCAGCCCATAACGATCTTTCCCTATTCTAAAGTCCGTTCGGGTATGTATCATTTCAACCCATAGTGATTCTAATCTACAGGGAACTTGCAGTGTGATAAACATAATAGAATAAACAGTAAATAAAATAAAACACAACAGATGATGTGACAAGTTAATTACAGGGTTTAACATCATATAATTTACATCATAGGCAGGTATAACAAATATAATTATTTCTACACTTTCACTTGCTATCGATTCACCGTTATATAAGTACGGATGTCAGGTGTGATTGCTCACCTCTATAAAGCTAGAGTTATCAAATCAAATGACACAAACGAATTCCAGAAGGCACGATGACAAGACTATAGATTCAGGCTGAAGAGAACCAAGCTAGAGATCTTGTGAACAACCAACAAACAAGACACAATATCAATATAAATCCAATACACATTGAATAAAACAACATGGAAATAAAACAAAAAATGAAATGAATGCTTTTGCCATGCTTTCTACAATCATATGCTCAGCCTAGGGGGTTAATATGTCTCAGGTTTGACATGCTTTTGGCTTGGGTAAGGACACATGAAGGCACGACTACAAGTAATTGAAGTGGTAGAGGAGTTACATCATAAGAATACAAAAAGGCAAGCAAAATAGTGGAGTTTTGTGCACCATATTGGCTCGGCCAATGGATGCTTGGGCTCGGCCCTGTCATGTTCAGGTCTGGTCCGTTGTTGGAGTGGTGGGTAGGGGTCATAACAAGGTGGTGGTAGCGGCTATTGGTGGTGGCCGTGGTGGTGGATGAAGGTGATGAAGTTGTGGTGGCTCGGCTATGTATGTTATAAGGAGTTTGAACATTGTTTTGTGGAGTTTTTGAACAATTGGAAGGCACGGCCTTGAATGGTCAGAGGGGTAGGTGCTACTAGGTGGTGGATGGTAAAGAGGAGAAGGTGGTGGTGGTCATGGCCGTGGAAAACAAGGTGGTGGCCGAGCAAAATAGGCAAGAGAACATGGCAAAACAATGTAAAATCAATAGGAAAAAGAAGAAGAAAAAATATAGAAAAAAGAAGCCATTACCAAAGTTTTTCGCAGATCTGAAATGATGCCGAAAATTGTGAAATGAGAAGTGAGTTTTCACATGAAAAGTGGAATTAAAAGTCACGGCCATCAATAGAAAAAGGAACGGCCAAAAATGAAAAGACTAGCTAACCAAAAGTCATATGTTATAAAGCTTTTTGTCTCTTCCAATTTCCGTTCTTTTTAATTAAAATAAAAGAAAATAAAATCAGTAAATAAAAATAAAACAAAACTGAAATAAAGTGAAATGGAAAAATAATTATTTGTTTTAAGGAAAAATAGGAAGAAAAATGAAGAAAATGCTTAATATATTGAAACTAGCTTTTAAAAATTGCAAACCAATACACTTAACTTTGGAAAATATTTAACTTTACTTATAAAATTTATACTATACTTCAAAACTGTTTGAAAATAAAATAATGAAATAAAATTTCATTAAAAAATGATTTAAAATATTTACAAAATATTAGGGTTGTTACAAGCATAGAGAGGAGTAAATTTGAGAGTTGATCTTATTTACTTTTAAGTACAGATGGAACTCTTATCCAAAATACTCACCTATCCGATCAATTATAATAGCCTTATTTCCTTTGCATGTTATATTTATTACTTCCATTTTATATTCAATGAACTTATCATACTTATATAACCTTATATCATAAACACAGATTTATATCAGTGATATTTCATTGGCGATTTTAACAAAGTAAGTGGATCCACTTTTGGTAACATTAGATTTAAGACCATATACATCTATATGTAATAATCGGAAGAGTACATTAACTTTTTGTTACTCTCATCGAATGGATGCTTTGCCCTTAATCATTTGAGATGTGCTTATCACCATATGATTTACAATTGCATGATTAAAGAATTGTTTCTCAAAGATATATTTTAAACCATAGTTCCAAAATTATTTGCTAAATATTTTAGATGCTTCTTTTCTGTAGCTAACACTATTATAAAAACAAATGCCATCATCGAAATGCTAAAGCATAGATTTATTTTATAATGAATATTCATAATATTCATCTTAAAACAAAATTGCTTCTACTATCGGTGAAAATAGTTGTTATTTCATAAATAATATTTGGCATACACAAAAGTATTCTTTCAATACTTGATGCACCAGTAGTAAGTGTTATATAGTAAGTTCCTATTATTTCCATTGTTACAATAACAACCTTTCAAGTATGAAGCCCCGTTCAAACATATACTATGGGCTACTTACTAATTTACAATTGATAGTTTCAAATCAAATATCTAGAACTCAAAGAAATGAATCTCATAGAGAAAAATTTCTATAAAGAACAAGTCCCAAAAGGTTGCGACTGTCAATTAATTATTGTCTTACTACTTCCTATGAGAACATCAATCTCTTCACTAAGGAAAAACTCAACTATTGGCTTTTGCAAAAGAAGCGTTCAGAGAATGAAAGGAATCATGGAGGATTATATTTTTACTATCATCGGGCCGATGGACATAGCTCAAACCAATGTTGAAGCTAGAAGGCTGGATTATCCATTTTCTAGGACAAGGGAAGCTGATGAATTTGTAAGAAGATGTTAGACAAGTTATTAATAAAATAAGATTTTCTACATGAAATAAGTGCATCTACATGGTTAAGGAGAAAAATGAACTCCTTAAATAAAGGAAAAAGCCTTTAATCCCGCTAAGATGGCCTAGTCAAAGAACCTCTTAGAGGAGGATGGAGTAAGCCTTTGGTCCTCCCGAGATGGCCTGGCCAAAGCACCGACTAAGCCTTCGGTCCCACCTACGTGGCATGGCCAGAGCATAAGCCTTTAATCTCGTCTCTATGGCCTGATTAAGGCACCTCCTAGAGGGAGGTCAGAGTAATCCTTTGGTCCCGCCTGAAATCGGCCTGTCTAAAGTTTCTATAGGCCCTTGGTCCCACCTACATGGCCTGGCTTAGGCGCCTCCTAGAGGAGGGATGGAGTAAGCCTTTGGTCCCGCCTAAAAATGACCTGGCCAAAGCATCGAATCAGCCTTTAGTACGGCCTATAAGGCCAGACTGAAGCGCCTCCTAAAGGGAAGTCAGATAAGTCTTTGGTTATGCTTAAGAAAAGCTAACCAAACGCACCGGAGAAGCCTTTGGTACCGTCTCCAAGGCCTTGCTAAAGCGCTTGTTAGAGGGAGGTTGGGTAAGTTTTTGGTTCTGCTTAAGGTAGTAAACCAAATGCACCAGACAACAATCATTACCTAAGATGGTGCCAATCAAATTCAAAAGCAAACCAAATTCTATCCTAAAGAATGAATCAAAAACAATCTTCTAAAGGAAGATGTGTAAAAAAAACAAGCCATTTGTGCTCCGAAACAAAATCAATCAATCTTCTAGAGGATGGCCTATCAAAAATGAGTCAATTAGCGCTTCAAAGCAAAAAAAGCAATCTTCTAGAGGAATATCCATCAAATATGAGTCGTTTATGCTCCAAAGTAAAAGCAATTTTCAAATTCCAAATGGGTTTTCTAGTCTTTCTTGTTAATTACCATATGGGATTTCTGTTCTGCCTTCATTATTACCAAATGGGTTTTCTGATCTTCTACTGCCAGATGAGTTTTCCAGTCTTCTGTTCCTACCACCAGATGGTTTTCAGGTCCTCTATTCGCACTATGACCAGAATGGTTTTCTGGACTTATATTCAAATTGTTATCCGAAGAATTTTCTGATGATGGAGCTTCCTTAAATTAGCTCTCAATCTTTTAAATTCAGATTGGAATTCAACTTTCTTATTAAACAGGAACCTCCGTTACTAAACAAGTTGTGGAGTGTCTATAAATGAAGAAGCAAACTCTTACATCAGGATAAAAACTCATGGTCTGCTGAAATGATGAATGCTTAGTCAGTCAAACTTATGGTCCTTTCACCAAGCAAATTGTTTGTTTATATGGAAAAAACTCAAAATATTGTAAATCAAACAATGCATCTTAGATAATTCAACAAACTCAGAAAGAGAAAAGTTCATACGATACATTAAAGGTAACATACGTTAAAATATAGGTTTTTTTACAATCTAATACATTGTGTGCAAGTTGCAGGTATAAAAATTAGACAAAAGAAGAGTGTGTTTAAAGCAATTTGTTGCTAAAGCTCAAAGCTCGGTGCTATCCTAACCAAATCTTTAAAGCATGCTATAGAGTCTTATTAGCTCCTTTAAGAGTTTGAACCATGCTCTTTGGTTCTTCAATTTCCTATTTAAGAATGTACATCTCATGCCCAAGCTTTTCAACTTGGCTTTCGTAGTCATTGAGATGTTGAGATGCTTTTCATTCCATTTCTTACTGAAATATTGCATGCATTCAAATTTAACTTGTCTACTCCATTTATAGATCGCATCATTACTTAAATCCAGAGGGGGATTTAGCGAAGTAGGAAATTCTTGAATAGCCAAAGATCAAGATCTAGTTGTTCTAATTGGAGTAGGAGTAGGAAGGCTGAACCCGCCTTAACTTGGAAGCTAGAGTTCCCCTTCCAAGCTAGAGTTCATTCCTTCAAACCTCTAAAAAAATCTCAATTGGAAGTATTTCCTATGCCATTCTTATGTCTTCAGATTATTTGGAAAGCATACAGCTAAAGCATCTTAGGAAGACCGCCTCTTTTCAATATCAGCTATTAGTCTATCTTCAATCTCGATCACTCGCGAGAAAACATCTAGAGAATCGGATGCAAGTGCTAGTTGGTTCTACTAATCTAAATAAATAAAAGAAAGGTTAATACATGAAAATGTTCTCTTTCATTAATCACAACAAAAATTTACAATGGTAAGGAAATTAAAATTACATTGTAGTTCTACTATAGAACATTCAGCTAACTCTTAAAGTTTTAAAACAATAATTTTGGCCTTTTTAAATGACCCAACAAATAGGGCAAGAGTAGATCAAAAGATGCTTTGATCCCTTTTGTGGTGTTAATGGGAGAGAATCGATGATAGTCCTATTCCTCGATTGGAGAGCTGACGTGATTGTATATCAATTTGGTTTGATAGGTTCAGTAATTTATCCTTCTCATCACCCAAGAAATCAAAGTGATAATAAGGAAATCGCATGTAAACTTCTTGTAGATCTCTAAAAAAGCAGTGCCTCTCTAGCTATGTTGTTCTGAGAGTTAAAGGTTTTTCTTTAAAATCCTTCTTTAACTTGACAAATTTATTCAGGAGTTACATGGGAACAGGACTACTTGAAGTTTCTTTAATCTATACGATATGATATGTTAGACTAATAATAGTAAAACAAAAATGATAAAATTCATAAGCTACTTTAGTTACATAGTACGACTATACAATCTATCAGGATCGTACAAAATTGATTTCTTATATAGTTCAGGAATAAATCTCTTCCTATTGTATTTAAGTCTTCGGGAGGAAGAGAACAAGAAGAAAGAGGGGTGGAAGAAACACTTGGGAGATTCCAACATTCCCCGGGATGAGGATCGGACCTATGTTCGTCTAAGTATCTTCGATGAAGGTGCCTAAGTAAACCCCCACAATTGTCACCTAAATATGAGAGATTGACGAATTTACCCCTAGAGGAAACTCTATAGATAAACTCCTCCATGACATTTCTATCATCGATCAGCATCTAGAAGAAGGTCATGAGCTCTGCATTCTCTGTCAAAAGTCTCTCTCGATGAAGGCGTGATTTCTTCATTCATGGGGCAACTTGACTTTCTTTAAAAAATCTTAATTTTGATGCACTAGCAGCAAGACTCTTATATTTCTCAAATAAGTCATTATACTCTTTCAATTGTCTATCCAACTCCCTATTTAGTCAATCTATTTCCATTTGTTTCTTTTGGAGCATAACCTTATAATGATATTTCGACTTCTTCCTTGACAAAATGATGAATGTATTAACTAAGAACTATTTGATAATTTAAAAAATTTAAATAAGGAAATCCATACCTGAAAAAGTGGAATTTGAGATGAGGAAATATGCTCCTTCTCTTTGGATTTGTGACTTTGGGTAGCACTATCCTTCTAAGGAGAATCCTCCCTTGAAGGATCAGGGATACCAATGACCTTTATGTCTTGGGTTGTTGAGTCCAGGTTAACATCTCCCAATCCATCCTTTTCATCTGACAGTCCAGGGTGACCCGTTATTGTTGTTGTTATCATCATCATCACCGTCGTTATCATGATCATCATCACTTTTGTTATCATCATCATCTTCCTCCCCATCATACTTTGTTTCTTCATCAATTGGAGGATCATTAAAAGTTAGCCATTTTTCAGCATCAATTTCTTCTTCAGTAGGAAATTCTTCCAGAAGAGTCTTCTTGCCCTTCTTTATCTTAAGACCGAACTTTCTTTTAAACTTCTCATTCCAATCTGAGAGTGATGGAAAGTACAAGTCTGGGCATTTTCGGATATTGTTAGCATATGCCACAAACAAAGCATCTTCATAACACTTTTCAGTCATTTTAGGAAGAGCGTTATTGAGAAAGAAAGTGACTTTCTTCTTAGCATCACTAATAATGTTATTTGAATATGCTAGAATGTTGGTCTTCCTTTGCAGCCTATCTTCTAGCGATTTTTTCTTCTTAGTTATCTCGGACTTTTATTTGATCACTTTTTCAAGATATACTTTAAATTTATTTGCCTTCTCAAGGTTAGCCTTCAAGTTTTTAACTTCTTCTTCCAACAATTGCCTATCTTTCTTTTCCTCATCAAGAGGGTAAGGAAGTTTATTCTTTTCAATAACAGCCTCATCTCTTGCCGCAGCGACATCAATCATACCATTATTAAGCAAAGAGGTTTTTCCTTTAAGCTCAGCCACTTCGTTGGAAGGCCCTTGAGAAGCTTCTCGGAGGAGAAACATTGCTTTCCCACCTAAAATATATAACAAGTCAAAGTTAGAACGGGGTCTAAAAAGTTGAAATTAATCAAGTAAACAGAAATACATGATGATATAAGCCGTTTAAGAATGATGAAAAGGTGATCATTAGAATAAGTTGGAGGCTGCAATGATCTAAGGGAAGTAATGGGAGGATATTAATGGCCAATTGAACAAGTTCGTTAAAATTCATCATAGGAGGATGAGCTTAAGCCTTTGAAAGAAGATGATCATTTGGAGAGAAAAACATACCAAGATCAGCGCACATGCGATTGATGACTATGAGAGAAGTGGGAAAAGTAATATTTAGAAGGGACTCGGGAGTCTAAGCCTCCTTTGGTTGCTCTGGAGCTTTATCTAAATTTGCCACTTCAGAACTTGAATCGATGTTTATATGTTCCTCCTCGTCTACAGTAATAGGAGTGAACTGTAACAACCTGCATATTTTACGATTATATATTTAAATGTTTTATTTAAATATAGCATCGTTAGTTGAATTTAAAGTTTGAAATGTGACTTTTTGTAAACAGTCGAATCCGGACTCGAGATCACTTCCGTTGAGTTCAAAATGATGTTTACAACTTGTTTAAGTATAAACATCGATATGTTTGGAGTTGATTAGTATTTTGGTATTTTGTTTGGGCTTTGGGTTGTATTCTAGCCCACTAACCCAATAAGAGAACCCAAACCTTCTACCAAATACCTCACACTCCACTCCTCTTCATTCATTCCTTTCATAATTTCCTAACACTCAAGCAAAAGGGGAAAATGGGGGAAAAGAAAGGAAATTAAAATTCCTAAGCCCTAGTTTTTCTTAGTAAATTGAAATTCAAGTTTCAAAATCAAGGACAAGCTTAGGTAAGCATGCTCTTCATCTTCTCCATCTCAATTCCTCTTCAATTCTTAATTTTTTTTCCTATAACCTAACTTAGGAAAAACTTTGCATTTGATCATAGATTGAAGGTTCTTGAAGTGAATTTGAAGAGATAATGATCTTGCTTTGTTTTAGAGCTTCTCATTCTTTTTTTTTTGAATTTAAAGGTGAGTTCTTGAACTCACATCTATGTCTATAGTTTTCATTATTGTAAGGTATGAATTCCTAACATCTGTTTCATGTTCAGTTGCTTTTGAATTGAATTGGTTTGGTGAATTTTCCAATTTTGGTATTTGAAGTCAAAATCTATGAAAATCCTACTACGGATGTTTGGACATGTTGTTTGGAGTGTATTCAAGAGCCTATAGGGCTGGGTTGTCGCTTGGTATTGGGTAACCACAATCGCTCATTCGATCGCTTCCGAGTTGATTTGGCCATCAATGGTCTAGGCAAATTTTGCCCTGAGCTTCAGCTCAGACGTCTGGGAAAACACTCAGACGTCTGAGGCAAAGGAATAAAAATTCCAGACCTACGGCTCAGACATCTGAGTGATCTGGAAGAAATTTCTAGACCTTCAGCTCAAACGTCTGGGAAAACCACCAGACGTCCGGCGTTGTTAAATTCAGCCATTTGCCTATTTTTATGTGGGTTTCCATTTTATCTATTTTTATTGATCTGGTTGGTTGTTGTCATTTATTATCGAGTTTGATGTCTTCTTTTCTGGAATTTTGGGAATATACATTTGATGGATTCGATATAGATTTTCATGGTTTTAATTCAGGTCGTCGAATGTGAATTTTTGGTGATAGATTGTTTTTACAGTCGTTTCTGTGATTTGTCACTTTAAAATACAAAGGTTTCTATACTAGTAGTAAATACTCAAACTCTTTCACATAAATGATTTCAACATTTACTTTTAGTACAAAGCTCGTTTTTAAACCGTCTTCCGATCTATTAGTATATACAAACCTTTACTTCGTTCGTATGAGAAATCCAATTAAACGACTAGCAAAACAAGTGGTATGAAACGCTTGCGTTTACTTCGTTGGTTAATTCTTAGACTTGTTCGATTGAAATCTTGTGACAATTTTCGAGTGGAAATCTACAATTTTCTCATAAATAGTTAAGTTAAGCCAGTGGTTGTGGGACATGAAGCTAAACTCATTTATTTACTAGCATAGTGTAATTTACACTTATTGATCAATGATGATCATTTTGTGGTTTAGACTAGCGATATGTGATGTCTCATAGTCCACAAAGGGGGACTATACCCTGTTAGGAGGAGTTTTGGCTCATAGTCCGCAATGGGGGACTATACCCTGTTAGGAGGAGCTTCGGCTCATAGTCCACAAAGGGGGACTATACCCTATTAGGAGGAGCTTTGGCTCATTTTATGGGTTAGCGACCCATGGGATAGCATCTCGTTTGTGATACACGTGTTGGTGAGTTTTCATGCTCCCGTTTATGATAGGCCTCTTCCCCCCTTTTTGTGTTTTCCGGATTTCTAATTATTGATTTCTGGAATTTATGTTTCACCAATTTTTCTGATTTGCATTGATATGTTTTGTCAATATTTGAGGTTTGGTGAATAAGCTAAAGAATATGATATTTTTTTGGATATTTGAGGAGATTTGAGATATTGTATGATTTTCATTGTTATCAAATATATACTTGTCACGGTATGACATTATTGTTATCATATATTTTTGTCATATCTCTTATCCTATCTCATCTTACATGATATTTATAGCTAGACTGATCCGTTTATTATTTTTCTTCTTAAATAATACTCGGGTCAGACCGAGGTGTTTCAGGTGCTTCCACTTGACTTCTTAGCAGGGACTAGCTTTCGACTTTTGGCTAACTACTTTAGCTTAGTAGTTATTTTTATACATTCGAAATAGGGACTCCTTGATGTATACATATTCTTTTGTCTAGCACTTGTTCCTATTCATTTGTGATGTAGTGGATCTTGTATGAACACTATTTTGATGTACACTTCTATGTGTTATATTCATATTTGTTTCCGCCTTAGTGATATGAACATCTGTGACTGATTTATGTTATGCTTATTTTATATTTGTTTACAAAGGCCACATAGCCACTGTGTAGTAGCTTTGAGTTTGTATTTGATATGTCATATTTCCTCTTGAAATGAAATGCATGACATATTATCTGACATATCGGTACTCGCATAAAGCAATTAAACAGATGGTCACTCCGCAACGGCCTTATTCTTCATACTAATTGACGGCATTACCCAGTAGTGTCCTTGGTTAGTGTGAGTATAGAGGTGGGGTGCCACATGAACTCACCTATAAGTTTGGGTCTTTTATTTTGAGAAGGAGAAGGAATATCAATAAGAACATCATTGCCTGTTTCTTCTTCTTCTAATGCATCAACGGCCCTAGCAATGGAGTCCTTAATAGAAATGGGTTTGCTCAAATGAGACGAAGTGGAAGCTTCATCTTTATTATTCCTCTTTTTAGGAACATAATCTTTAACCTTTGCCTCTTTAGAAGCAATGACTAGGGTAGACGAGCCTAAAACAAAAATAGAAGTTAATAGAACAATAACATTAGGAATTCAATATTAACTATGTTGAAATTTACCGGTAAGCTCAAGTTGAATTAGAAAAGAGGCGGAGAAAACATTTCTGCTTTTGGTAACCAATAATAGTTTCCCTTGAGCGTTTCCTCTCATCATTGGGGGGTTCTCTAAGTATTATATGATTATCTTGAATCAGCAAGTATTGATGGAGATTCACTTCTGTCAAAAGCGTAAGTCTATCACCCCTACTCTCAGATGCCACATTCAAGGATTCAACAGTTTCACTAATCAGTGGGGCTTAACTATTTAGGAATCTGATTTTAAAAGAAATAACTATTGTAAGAAAGTGATGAATATGACATAGATAATAAGAAAGAGAAACTTACTTGCAATAGAAAAAGTTCCCCTAATCCCAGAGTGGCATTTTATGTAGAAGAATTGAGTCTCCCAATCCTTGTTTTTGTTGATAGCATTGGCAATTAAAAACTTCGGGAGGAGATGAATGTGATTCAATGGGTTACCCTTCTGCTCACTAAGTTTTGTAAGGAAAGCTATGTAATAAAGAACTTCAGCATTTAAGGAGGGAAGTTTAGCCTCCTTGGCAAGAAGCTCCAAGCAAGTAAAGTAAGTGTATGAGTTTGGAGATAACTGGATTGGAGCAATATTCAGGCGTTCCAGGAACGTTAAGATAAAGCCTGGAAAAGGAAGATACATTGAGTGTCATATGTGGATTGGAGTAAAGGCGAAAAACCCTTCTAGAGGGTTATCGATTATACCAAAAGGACCGGCAGGAATAGCTTATATGCCTACAATTCCAAATTGCTTAAGGATGGAATCTACCTCTTATTGGGTGGTGATGAATGATTGGTGAAGAAGATTATCTGCTTTCTTAATAGAAGGAAAAGCTTTCAAGCTCATAGCGGCCTTCTTGACTGCTTTTCTGATTGGTTTCTTGTCTTCCATTTTGCATGCCAAGTGATATTACACCAAATCAGAAAGATGACAGTTAAAACAATCATAATAACTTTTTACATGCTAAAACAAAGGGTAATAAATTGATTCATTTGATACCTAAAATCATAATACCAAAACAATAAAGGACTAGAAACCAATATAATACTCACGACAAGTCGATGACCATTGAATAGTCAATGTTAACTTCATAAAGTACTTAAGCTTTCGGTCAAACAAAAAGTATGCGAATGACTTGTTGAAGTTATAACAAGAAAGTAAATTAATAATGGTATAAAATTTAATCATCCTAAATATATTTTAAGTATCTTGATTAAGAATGAATTTATAAATCAATTTCGAACATCATATCGGTAGTGCTATTGAAAGCTATAACGCAATGTCGCAATAGTATTAAAATCGAAATAAGAATTAGCCGACATCAATAAGTAATACCAAACAGTTGATAAATAAATGTTGAAATATTTTATATAAATAAACAATATATTTTTGTAGAGTATAAATAATCCATGAGATTGTTACAATAACTGTGTTACAAAATGAATGCGACATTGATAAAGTGTAGTATGAACAGCATTAATAAAATATGGCAAAGAACCAATGTGGCATAAAATTTATGCGTTATTAATTAAGCACACCATAGAGTTAGTGCGGAATGGAGTCAATGCAGCATTGAGTAGATGCGAAATAGAGCCAATATGGAATATGATATGGAATCAATGCGTTATAAAGACAATGCGGCATTAATAAAGCACGATATAAATTTTGCGGCATGAATAATATGTGATATCTATGTAAGCCAATGTCACACCTTTTATTAAATTATTGGCGATATAAGTATCTTGTAACGACCCGTAAATTTTTGATAATTAAAATAGTTAATTTAATAAGATTTCATGGTTTAATGTTGGAAGAATTTAAAATTTTGTAATTTATTTATTTTTAATAATAACTAGAATGAATTGCAACAATATTTATCTGAGTTAATTATTAATAAATTGAATGAAATTCCAATCACGTAAAATGACTCAAATGTTATAACTTGGTTATAAGGGAATATATGGAAGAAAAAAACTAATGTAAATAAGTGAATAAGAATTGTGAATTATTTGGGTAGAAATAATTTTTTTAATAGATTGATTTCGAAGATTTGAGTAGTAATAAGTATTGAAATATAAATGCTACTTAGTGAATGTCTTTACGATCAATAGTTGGATTAAATAATAATGTGGAATTCATTGGATGTAATAAAGTAATTGATTGATAACGAGAATTCATTTAAAATCCAATATTGGAATTTGTTGAATGTTGAACAATTAAATGGTTTAAAATTCAATATTTGAAATTAATTGGATAATTGAATGACGGGAATTGCAACTGTATAATGGAAATTGTTGTTCTATAATCTGAATTTGTTTTAAAAGTTAAATCTTGTAAGTTCATTTTCATATATTTCAAAAAAAAAGATAGTGGTTTATTGAATAATCAAAATTGTTTAAAAATTTAATATTGCAAATATTTGAAAAATTAAATTCTGAATATAATACGATTGAAATGAAATCGGAAGTTGATGTAAATTTTATTCAACAACAAGGAAGATCATCAACATTTAAAATTGAATAATTAAAATTGAAAATTTTATATTATAATCGAGACGGTATAAATTTAAGTATATATATATTGTTTGACTTGACTATTTCACATCAACTTACCCTCTTTCTTTTCTTAGCCATCTTGGATTTGATTTTATCTACTCGTACACGTTTCCTCCTTCACCCTATATTCACGGCTGAACCCAAATTGTTAGCAAAAGAGAAAATGTTTAACTAGATAACTTTAAAAAAAAATTCGCATGGATTACTCAAGGGAAAAATCCCAAACCAACTCCTAAAATCTAGTTTTTCTATTCACTTCGATCTGTTATGTAAATTAGTGGGTGCGGCTGCAAATTTTGGGGATCGACCGTAAGACGTGAGCTAGGGCTTGGGTTTTGGTGAAGCTATGGACTTCGACTCGAGCAACGGAGATTGGAATTGAACTCGTCGTGAGAGGTAGCACCGGGGCAGTGATTCTGGGATGGCTCGATCACCTTTGGGGTTGCGCGACAGTGCGAGTCGCTGTGATGGTACGTGCAGTTCGCATTTTGCACGGGGAGTTCGAGCCTGTCGGTTGTGGTTTGGTCGAGTCGAGATTTGCGAGGGGAGTCATTTGGTGAGGTCGGCATGTCGAACGGAGCACCGGAGATCTGTGTCACTGCTGCGTGCACGCGACTGTTGGTCTGGAGCTTCTCGTGTACAGGAATGAAAGGGGGAAGGAAGAAGGAAGGAGGGCCAGGGATTATGGGCCGGGTCTGTAAATTTTGGGTATGTGTTTTTAAATAAATAGTTAATCAATGTTTAAATTTAATTATATTGATATATATTCAAACTTTAAAAAAAATTATAACTCCTACATGCTAGATCGAAATCGGATGAAACTGGCAACATTGGAATCGCAGCGACAAGAGCTACGCTGCAGTGCAGATCCGGGACTGTTTCGAGCTCGTTAAAATTTTTGGTTAAATCGAACGCGCCCGATTTAATTTAAAATTTGAACGATTGGCAACGTAAACTCAAGGTGAGTGTTTTATAACGCTCACAATGTACTGAATATCTTTATGGTAGTTAAATTTGATATTATGAAGTGATATGAATTTTATTTGTCGTTGTTTGATAAAATTTAATTGTCATATAGATTGTCATTTGAATTCACCGTTGAAAATTAAATTGACAGTCAAATTGAAATTAAAAATTGAATTGCGATTAAATTACCTGACCTTGATAACTATGAAATTGCCGTGAATTGTATTGTCTATTGGATGATGTATTTCGATGGATGCTATTGGTTGATATTTAGATGTTTGGATGTTTATTTGCTTATATATATCCTGTTATACATACATATGACACTATGGTTTGGTTTAAGTGATATATATTCATCCCTGACATTTAATTGAAATAAATAATCACTTGGCCATAGGATAGAAAATTATATACGGACACCGGATTGGTTAAATTAATAATTTTAAAAATCGTTGATTTGAAATTCATTTAAATGTTTTGATTTAAAAGTTATAAATAAAATCAATTTATAGAAATCGAATTTATCGCAAATTGAGTTTGGAATGTTGAAATAAATTTTGGTTAAAAGAAATTGCTTAATAATTTAAGTGGAGACTTTGAAATTTAAAATTGGGATATGTAACGCCCCACCTCTATACTCACAATAACAAAGAGTATTAAAAGAAATACTGTCTATTATTATGAAGAATAAGGCTGGGTAGGAGCGGCCATCCGTAGTTGGCCTTACACTAGTATTGGTTACCTCGTTAGGAGTGGTATATATTTAATTTTTTCATCTCTTATTTATTCACTCCCATCGACATATCCAATTCCAGTATAAAACGAACTACGATGGTTCATAATGGTTTAGGACAATATATATAAAAACAACACAGATACACAAAGAATGCGGAACACAGATAAAAACAAAAGTCTCATATATATATATATATATAACTGATGTCAGTTACAATACAGTTGATACAATACATATGATACAACTACAATTGTCGACTCTGGAAGTTATATATACACGTACATTATAAACTAATATACATGAATACATATCAACCTATACTATGACACGATTACTCCAAAAGATGTGAAAAGTCTTCATAGCTCAAACAGCAACTTAAAGAAGGAAATCTACAACCTGAAATAACTCGGGTCTGACCCGAGTATTAAATTCGAAAGAAAATAATACACGGGTCAGTCTAATTCAAACTCAGTTATTAGTGCATAGCAGTAATAATAATCAGATAATCAAATAAACGACAATCACAGAAATCTCGTATATCCAATCCTTTTAACAAAGAAATCGGATAACGAAAATTTTAACACCAAACAGTGTTAAACAATAAATAAGCAGATTTAAATCATCAGCAGAGATAAATAAACAATTTATCAAATCGACTAAATCAATTCAAAACCGTCAATTCTGGGTGGCTGCAGTGCACGCACGCGTGCACTGCCTCGCCACTACAGTGCGTAGAAACTGCAAAGGTCAAACCCAAAAATCGGGGTTCAACTCAAGTGTAAGAAAAACAAATGCAGCAGTGGATAAGGTTACTCAGTGTAAATGGTATGCAAACTGTCTCAAATGGTCAAGACAACTGTAATGAATGACCAAATTCGATGAGACCCCACTGCAGATGCAACATGGCCCACCCAAATAAACTACATGATATACAAGAGTGCAGTGACTACATTAATGAGTATATGCAGAGTCAAGGCCACAATGAAATCACAAACCAAAGGAGTGATACAAACAAAGATAAAATATATATGCACTGTAAACTGGATAGTGCAACTATCTTACTCACGACCAAAGGCCGTAGTACATCTCAACTCGACTGCAGGTGAGTTAGTGAACAACAAAGCCCAAAAGAAACTGGACTAGTAAACAAAACCCAAGTCAGGTGGATAACCAATGCAACAACTCAGATAAATGGTCCAGTTTCAACATGAATGCACAGCTACAATGAAACTGCAAAGTGAAGACTCAACAAATATCACAGACTACAAGTGAAGAAATACAAGACTATGTTCAAGTGCAGACATAAATCTACTATGGGAATCAACATGGTACACTACAACAAGTGTAACAGGTATGTGGAGATGCAGTGAACTAATTTGGCAAACAATGAATTCACAGTGAATACATGAGCCAAAATGGTAAGGTTCTAGCATATACTGATACAAGTAAAATGAATCGTTTCCAAAACAAAGTCAATCATTCCAAGAGAAAAGAAAATGCAATTCGAACATACATATATACATATCAATTAATGTATATACATACGTCACTGCATATATATGTATGAAGACTAGAATGCAACTGGGTGCAAACAGTTTCCAAAGCATGAATGTACTAATTGTACATTTATATTTAATACTGTAACTGGACAGTATAAATTTCTTAGTCTAGAACAAGGCAACAAATGATAATAGCATGTGTACTCAAGATAAAGTAACACAGCCACAAATCATAACAAATACAAGAAAGGCACAGCAAGGCCAAATACGAGTTCAATATAAATAAGACCATAGACAAAATGAAATACACATGTCAAACCCAAATACAGGATTTCAGAATGCAGTGGCCACACACATATATACATACAAGAATGTATGTATACAAATGATCAGCCATCAAAGTGCAGTGAACAACAAAATGCAATTTGAAATAGGCAGTGGCAATCTCACCTTAAAGTATATAGGTGCAGACTAGTTACAGGAATGACCAGACCCCAAATTGTTGTCGACGTGGTGTACATGTAAATGAACAAACAAAATTCTCAATGCAATTACAGTGAAACCCGAAACAACCAGGGTAAGAAAGATACCCACTGGTTTAACAAACACCATAATAGATGCCAACAACAATTATCAGCTTTGAACTAAGATAATTGTAGTGTAAATTTAGGTATGCCGAAATCAACTAGTGATGCATCAATTCCAACTCAATGCCGCAGTGTGAATATCACCATAAAAAGGCAATATCACAGACAAATGAAAGGCAAGCTTATAAATCTAAGTGTAGACTCAAGTGCATCAATATCTGACACAACACCAAACCACATGAATTCAGATTTTAGCCGTGAATGTAGTAGACCAAACACATATGTATTCACACCCCAACAAAGGCAGTAACGATGCAGTCTGTTCTACATGAACTTCAACTAAATACTAATGCAAACCCAAATGTACATGACTCAAGAATAGCAGCATGATGACATTAAGTTAATGGAATTTGACTCAAGACAACATAATACATCTCATGTGCACAGAAATAATGCAACAGGGTGCAGAGAAATGCTACTTAAATGAACACAGTGGCAAGCATAACAACTGCAGTTCAAATCGAAGTCACCAGAAATCCACGAAACCAAACTGTGAAACCCATCTTCTCGAGAATATAAGGGTTCGAACAAAATCCACATAAACAAAATTGGACAGTCAGAAAAATCGAACAACAAAATCGAAACCACTACAGCCATGAAACAGAAACGAACGAAAAATCACAGGATTCAAATACTAATACGCTAGAGGTATGAATTAGATGTGAGTGAGGGGGGGTCACTCACCTTTGATTCGACGAATTCAAATCCAAACCGTGGTCAAAAGCAAAGATCGAAGGATTCGCAGAAGCTCTCCTTGACGAGGATGTTTTTCATTCGCTGGCGCCTTCGACAATCGAAGCCCCAAATTTTCCACAAGCCCTAACTCAGTTGCAAAGAGGAATGAACGAGCAAGAAATTTTGTGGCCGCCATTTTTAATTTTTTTCTTTCGTTTTAGGGTTTTCCAATTGGAATGGTTGAGGAAGATCGGGTTATAGGGTTTTCGAACGAATGCAATTGAAAAGAGGGACCGGTTATACTTCAAACAATACAGCATCAAAATGGATTGGCCGAGATCCAAATTTGCAAAGCTCAATTACACTTAACCTATTTTCAAAAGAATTTCAGCTGATTTAAAATACTCAACAGCAATTAACAATCGATTAATCGTTTAATGACGATTATAAATCAATACGAAATCCCGGGTCATTACAGACTCCCCTCCTTATAGAAATTGCGTCCCCGCAATTTTCATAATTAAGGTCATCACTAACAATAAATTTTCTAACATAAATTGGTAAAGCTAGAAAAATAAAGGTCGGAAATACAAACGCCAAAGAAATTGACATGAATAGTGCATGCTATAGTCTCACGACCAACCAGACAAGTGAAACAAACACACCCTATTTACATGGAGCAATACTACTAGCAAAATGAAGACCAAACTACCCAATTACATGAAGCAATTATGAAACTGGAAATTGCAAGATCAAGCTCGAGCACAAAGGTCACGAACCAAGTGTGCATATAATAAGGTCTAGATACTATACAGAGAATAGTGAATCGGTGTGCAAGTATGGACAGAGTTCGAGCACTAGAGATTGGGACGCTTAAATGATCAAATTCAGGCCGAAACAGTAACCACCAGGATACACTGAAATGCAAACTACATCAAAAGTGATACAGAGTACACCTGAAACAATATGAGGGTCCAAGCAACTATATCTGAAACCTAAAACAATGTAGTGATACTGACAGCAGAGTGCAATCAGAACAAAATGAACAAAAGTTCTCATGTCATCCACAAACTCATAATGAACTACAAGATGAACAACTAAGGGACGAGCACTGATATCTGCAAATGAATGGAATGCAACTACAGTGACCAAATAGACTGCAGGGACAGACTACAGTGATCACGAGCACATCAAACTTAATGAAACATGAACTACAGATACCAGTTGCCAACCTATAAACAACTAAACATGCAGCTCGAGGTGATATAACTGCAAATACCACAAATATCAAGTGATGTAACAAAGCAACTCAACAACAATGTATGCAACATACGAACAACAGATCTACAAGCTGAAACTTCAGAAGAATCGGTTTGGACAACTACAGGTACAGGTACAACAAAATGCAGAACCAACTCCCCAAATGACCAAATGAATGTATACAAGTTCAGTGTAAATCAAGGAAGGCAACTCGAGTGAACCAGACTCAAGTCAGTTCAGTTACTCTATGGAATACATCACTACAACTATCAAGTGAAACAGAGTATATATAAGGTAGGCAAGGGCTCAAGTGCATCAGGTCAGTGACGTGACACCAGGCCCAGTGCGAAAGTAACCATCGTTGTATAAAACAATGTATCAAAGTTCAAGTGAACTTGATAGGTAAAACTCAAGTCTACGAATCATGAAGACTGCAATATCAAAGAAACTACGAGATTGTACAATGGAAATGCAAGGACCAGGCAACTCAATACTCAAACTCAGTCCAAATCCACAATATTCAATGATCAATTAGATAATTAGAATACAGAAATCACAAAACAGCAATATCTAATTATCAACAAAGATATTAGAAAACAAAATTTGCAAATCGCAAAACTGCAAATATCTAGTTATCCAACAGATAAATAGAAAACACGAACTTCATATTCAGCAAACTATAACTATCAACAGAGATAGACAGAAAACAGCAGTTTAATATAATCAACATAATCTAGAATCAATTAGAGACTAGAAAATCTTACAATCAGCAAAATTAGCAATTGCCAAATTATCAAAACGATAATCAGAAATCCCAAATCAACAATTATTCAATTATCAAAAACAATAATTGATTCTCAAATCAACAAATATTCAATTATCAAAAACGATAATCGAATCTCAAATCAACAAATATTCAATTATCAAAAACGATAATCGAATCTCAAATCAACAAATATTCAATTATCAAAAACGATAATCGAATCTCAAATCAACAAATATTCAATTATCGAAAACGATAATCGAATCTCAAATCAACAAATATTCAATTATCAAAAATGATAATCGAATCTCAAATCAACAAATATTCAATTATCGAAAACGATAATCGAATCTCAAATCAACAAATATTCAATTATCAAAAATGATAATCGAATCTCAAATCAACAATTATTCAATTGTTCAATACAGTATACATGTACACATACTCTTATGGAATTAACTCATTTTAATTCCATAGCTCAGCTCTAAATCTCGATTTATCAATTTAATTTGGTCATATCTCTTTGCCATTGAACACCATGTGTGCATTGCAAGAGACTCAATTCTGTTAACCCTTGCACAAAGGCCTATAGGACTTAAACAAGTCATGCATATATCCATCATACTCCTTATGATGAATAGATCAAGGCTTCTCTCCTAGATTAGTTTTATAATCTAGTGACCAGTCTCATTTCTTATTTCAGAAAGATTTATTAACTCATGGAATGCTTTTACATTCTTTCTTTCTCTTTTTCCCTCAATCAGAGAGAATTAAACTCTCTCATGGATTTCACTGACCATGACTTCATCCATGAAAATAATGTTTTATTTCATTTTTTTTCCAGTTGTCTCATTCAAAATTTATTTTATCACTTGCATATCTCCTATATTCAAGAATGTCATGATCTCTTAAACAAATCCAGTAGAATTCTATAAAAATTCTTATACTCAATTCTATTGTGAACATAGGGTAAGGTTTTTAGGGAAAAACCCATAAAACATTTTAGCTTTAGATCTGAACAAATCAGCACATAAATAATTTATTGCATTGTTCATTTCCAATTTAAAACAATCTAGACATAAGCATGAACCTCCTTTGTTCACACTGCCTAGCTTATTTTCCAGTTCCATTTTACATTTTTATATGGTCCAAACTCTTGCCTTTGAACACAAAGTGTGCATTGCAAAGGACTCAATTCTGTTAACCTTTGCACAGAGGCCTTCAGGACTTTAACAAGTCATGCACATACCCACCATCCACCTGATGATGAGTAGATCAAGGCACCTCTCCTAAATTACTTGGTAATTTAGAGACCATACATATTTATTCATTTAAGGAATTTTTCCTTTTTTAACTCCAGAAATACTCTTGTAATCCTTTCTTCATTTCATAAGTAGGGAATTTAATTTCTTTAAAAATCATATCTAAACATACCAACATTCATGCCAAATTTTACAACCCATTTCAAAGTCATTTCTGCTTGATCACATTTTTTTTTATTGCTTTGTTCATATCCATTTTTAAATGAACTAGACATGAGCATAAACCTCTTTGTTCATACTGCCTAATCCATTATTATTATTCAATACCATATTTCTCAGTAAATTAATCAAATTATTTCCTTATAAAAACTAAGTCATAAACTCATTTCTGTAATCAGGTTATATGATTGATTAAACAATTCTCAAAACAAAATTAGCCAATGCCAAAAAGAAATCAAAACAGCAACCAAAATTCAATCAAAATGTCATTCATGATCATCATATATTTATTCAGAGAAATAAAGATTAGCAAAAATCATAATATGATTTTCATATAAAATAATTGGTTGCCCTTACTTGGGTCTTAATGCCATAAATCTCATAAGTGATTATCACTTACTTTCCTCTTCTTTTGAAAGTGCAAACTGTTAGAAATTTTATAAAACAATTTTCATTCTAAAACGATTTCCCAATTATGTGATTAAAGCAGCAATATTAGTAACAATTTCGATAAGGAAATTGTACTTCTCAAATACCGTAAAAACGGGTCACAAATCTGCATTGCGGTATAACCGCTTGAAAATCCACTTTTAAAATTTGACGGTTACTGAAGCCAAAGCGACAGTAATTTTTAAACGTCAAAATCTCATCAAAATAATTTACACCACAATGTAACACCAGTGAATTTTCATTCAAAAAAATTTTCAACTAAACTCCGTGCTTCAAAACATAGCACTAGTGTAAAAATCCCGTTATAAAGGTAACGGCAACAAAATACGTTTCATAACCAAGCATCGGTTCAACGTAAAATTGATGCAGTAACGTGCAACTCAAATTTGCACGTACTACAAAATGAACAAAGAAATCTTTTGATTATATCTTCAATGAAGACAATTCAAATCAGCAAAATCTAATCAATAGATGATTAGTACAAAAGAAAGCCAGCGGAAATTTCAACAAAAATCACATAACTGCAATCATTTCGAATCCTCAATTCAGATTCGAAATTCTCAAAGAAACAAAATAAACACAGCTATGTAAACAGCAAATGAAATTTATTTCAATTTCATATTTTGATTTTTTAAATCAAAAAGATTATCAGTTGTACTCAGCGAAGACAGTTTCACTTTTATTTTTAAATAAAGATATTTAAAAATTTCATCATAATTTCAAAACTTTAGTTTTGACTCAAAACACAAAGAAAACATCGACAAATAGTTGTAACACATGTTCCATCTAAGTTATGTTTTATATTATGTCCATAAACCCCAAGCTTTGATACCAACTGTAACGCCCCACCTCTATACTCACAATAACAAAGAGTATTAAAAGAAATATTGTCTATTATTATGAAGAATAAGGCTGGGTAGGAGCGGCCATCCGTAGTTGGCCTTACACTAGTATTGGTTACCTCGTTAGGAGTGGTATATATTTAAATTTTTCATCTCTTATTTATTCACTCCCATCGACATATCCAATTCTAGTATAAAACGAACTACGATGGTTCATAATGGTTTAGGACAATATATATAAAAACAACACAGATACACAAAGAATGCGGAACACAGATAAAAACAAAAGTCTCATATATATATAACTGATGTCAGTTACAATACAGTTGATACAATACATATGATTCAACTACAATTGTCGACTCTGGAAGTTATATATACACGTACATTATAAACTAATATACATGAATACATATCAACCTATGCTATGACACGATTACTCCAAAAGATGTGAAAAGTCTTCATAGCTCAAACAGCAACTTAAAGAAGGAAATCTACTACCTGAAATAACTCGGGTCTGACCCGAGTATTAAATTCGAAAGAAAATAATACACGGGTCAGTCTAATTCAAACTCAGTTATTAGTGCATAGCAGTAATAATAATCAGATAATCAAATAGACGACAATCACAGAAATCTCGTATATCCAATCCTTTTAACAAAGAAATCGGATAACGAAAATTTTAACACCAAACAGTGTTAAACAATAAATCAGCAGATTTAAATCATCAACAGAGATAAATAAACAATTTATCAAATCGACTAAATCAATTCAAAACTGTCAATTCTGGGTGGCTGCAGTGCACGCACGTGTGCACTGCCTCGCCACTACAGTGCGTAGAAACTGCAAAGGTCAAACCCAAAAATCGGGTTCAACTCAAGTGTAAGAAAAACAAATGCAGCAGTGGATAAGGTTACTCAGTGTAAATGGTATGCAAACTGTCTCAAATGGTCAAGACAACTGTAATGAATGACCAAATTCGATGAGACCCCACTGCAGATGCAACATGGCCCACCCAAATAAACTACATGATATACAAGAGTGCAGTGACTACATTAATGAGTATATGCAGAGTCAAGGCCACAATGAAATCACAAACCAAAGGAGTGATACAAACAAAGATAAAATATATATGCACTGTAAACTGGATAGTGCAACTATCTTACTCACGACCAAAGGCCGTAGTACATCTCAACTCGACTGCAGGTGAGTTAGTGAACAACAAAGCCCAAAAGAAACTGGACTAGTAAACAAAACCCAAGTCAGGTGGATAACCAATGCAACAACTCAGATAAATGGTCCAGTTTCAACATGAATGCACAGCTACAATGAAACTGCAAAGTGAAGACTCAACAAATATCACAGACTACAAGTGAAGAAATACAAGACTATGTTCAAGTGCAGACATAAATCTACTATGGGAATCAACATGGTACACTACAACAAGTGTAACAGGTATGTGGAGATGCAGTGAACTAATTTGGCAAACAATGAATTCACAGTGAATACATGAGCCAAAATGGTAAGGTTCTAGCATATACTGATACAAGTAAAATGAATCGTTTCCAAAACAAAGTCAATCATTCCAAGAGAAAAGAAAATGCAATTCGAACATACATATATACATATCAATTAATGTATATACATACGTCACTGCATATATATGTATGAAGACTAGAATGCAACTGGGTGCAAACAGTTTCCAAAGCATGAATGTACTAATTGTACATTTATATTTAATACTGTAACTGGACAATATAAATTTCTTAGTCTAGAACAAGGCAACAAATGATAATAGCATGTGTACTCAAGATAAAGTAACACAGCCACAAATCATAACAAATACAAGAAAGGCACAGCAAGGCCAAATACGAGTTCAATATAAATAAGACCATAGACAAAATGAAATACACATGTCAAACCCAAATACAGGATTTCAGAATGCAGTGGCCACACACATATATACATACAAGAATGTATGTATACAAATGATCAGCCATCAAAGTGCAGTGAACAACAAAATGCAATTTGAAATAGGCAGTGGCAATCTCACCTTAAAGTATATAGGTGCAGACTAGTTACAGGAATGACCAGACCCCAAATTGTTGTCGACGTGGTGTACATGTAAATGAACAAACAAAATTCTCAATGCAATTACAGTGAAACCCGAAACAACCAGGGTAAGAAAGATACCCACTGGTTTAACAAACACCATAATAGATGCCAACAACAATTATCAGCTTTGAACTAAGATAATTGTAGTGTAAATTTAGGTATGCCGAAATCAACTAGTGATGCATCAATTCCAACTCAATGCCGCAGTGTGAATATCACCATAAAAAGGCAATATCACAGACAAATGAAAGGCAAGCTTATAAATCTAAGTGTAGACTCAAGTGCATCAATATCTGACACAACACCAGACCACATGAATGCAGATTTTAGCCGTGAATGTAGTAGACCAAACACATATGTATTCACACCCCAACAAAGGCAGTACCGATGCAGTCTGTTCTACATGAACTTCAACTAAATACTAATGCAAACCCAAATGTACATGACTCAAGAATAACAGCATGATGACATTAAGTTAATGGAATTTGACTCAAGACAACATAATACATCTCATGTGCACATAAATAATGCAACAGGGTGCAGAGAAATGCTACTTAAATGAACACAGTGGCAAGCATAACAACTGCAGTTCAAATCGAAGTCACCAGAAATCCACGAAACCAAACTGTGAAACCCATCTTCTCGAGAATATAAGGGTTCGAACAAAATCCACATAAACAAAATTGGACAGTCAGAAAAATCGAACAACAAAATCGAAACCACTACAGCCATGAAACAGAAACGAACGAAAAATCACAGGATTCAAATACTAATACGCTAGAGGTATGAATTAGATGTGAGTGAGGGGGGGTCACTCACCTTTGATTCGACGAATTCAAATCCAAACCGTGGTCAAAAGCAAAGATCGAAGGATTCGCAGAAGCTCTCCTTGACGAGGCTGTTTTTCATTCGCTGGCGCCTTCGACAATCGAAGCCCCAAATTTTCCACAAGCCCTAACTCAGTTGCAAAGAGGAACGAACGAGCAAGAAATTTTGTGGCCGCCATTTTTAATTTTTTTTTCTTTCGTTTTAGGGTTTTCCAATTGGAATGGTTGAGGAAGATCGGGTTATAGGGTTTTCGAACGAATGCAATTGAAAAGAGGGACCGGTTATACTTCAAACAATACAGCATCAAAATGGATTGGCCGAGATCCAAATTTGCAAAGCTCAATTACACTTAACCTATTTTCAAAAGAATTTCAGCTGATTTAAAATACTCAACAGCAATTAACAATCGATTAATCATTTAATGACGATTATAAATCAATACGAAATCCCGGGTCATTACAGGATATGATTGAATTTCGAAAATTTATTTGCTTTAAAGATTGAACATTATTCGAGCTTTGAGTATTACTAAGTAAAAGTGATATAAAAATGATATTTCGAAATTGAGCTTGGAATTGAATCATATTTGAATTTGGATTTAAAATTGAATATTGAAGAATAAATTTTGTTAAGTGTTATAAATTGATATTTTGAATAATCAAGCTCCAAATTGATATAACTGGAAATTGAATTAATTGAAGGTGAATGTAGAATTGAATTAATTTGAAGTCAAAGTTGACATTCATTCGAATTGAAATCGAAATTGGGTCGGTAGAATGGAAATTGAAATTGATTTGAATTAGGAAGTTATAATTGAAATGGTTTGGTTTTGAAGATGTTTCAGTTTTGTTTCCAAATTTCTCTGTTATATAAACCATCTTTAAATACTTAAACTATTTTAATCTATTTTAAATCTACTTAACCCAATTTAAATTATTTTAAACTAATTTATCTATTTGAAATCCATTTAAAGATTTTAAGTATGTCAACTATTTTAATTATTTAAAACTACTTTTAAAAACTACTTAAACTATTTTCTAAAATTTCAAGCTGGTCGATAAGGTTAAATGTTTATATTTAAATCTTGAATTTAAATACGAATTGGGTTAAATGAAGTTGCAACCTAAATGGAAATTCGAAATGATTTTGAAATCGAAATGAGATATTGAGGCGAAAATGATTTTGAAATCGAAATGAGATATTGAGGCGAAAAATGATTTTGAAACGGAATCTTACATCTTGAATGGATATGATGATATTTGAAATGGATTTGATTTTGATGCGAATATGATATTTTGATATCAATTATGAATCGATATGAAATGTAAAAGAGCCATCGGTGTAATAATACGTAGTTATTAAAGAGACCAGGATCGGATATGGACATACTCTCTGTCGATACCGAAAACCACCGTAATAACTATTATACGCGGAGTGTTGATCCAGAATGAAGTGGATGGTTTGGTGAACGCGTTGACTGAAGAAAGAGAACGATATTGGATGACCCCTGACATGACTAAAACAGGAGCCGCGCCGGTCCATTGAGGTTCGCCACCTCTAGCGGACACACTTCTTCGATACCATATCTATTACCTTTGTGATTCGATTTGGGTGCACCCTTTGATTTGGGAGTGTTGTTTTGCGGTGTTGAGATAGTAGCTGCTATGCTCAACATCAGTCTGGATCACGCAACTACTAGTATCCTAGTTGGTATCGCCTCAAGTACCTTGTCATACTGATTATCCTATTCGCGACCTCTACGTTTTGGTTTGTACCTTTAGTATATGGATTGCCCTCTGGTGACTTCCGGTTTTGGGGAAACTACGGTCTTGTATATGCTCTTGGGAATAAAAAATGTGTTAAGGGTGATTATGGTAACGCCTTAACGCTATTTTAATACTTTTACTTTAATGTAGACATATTATAATAGCGTATTGTACTATATAGTAGATAGTTTAACGGATCCTTGAGAGATGGAAAATCCCGCAACATCTCTTAAGTTATTGCACGCACGTTGACACTGGATATGAGATGTCAAACCCCGTAAACATCTCTGACGCCGTTACACTCATATTTATTTACGATTGATTTAACTTTCATAAGGATATTTTAGTCCTGACTCGAGTGTTTTGTCTTTTCATTACGCTCGGGTCAGTCTTGAGTTTTTCAGCTTATTGAAGATCTATTCTGGAGGACAAAGACGAAGATTTGGTATATTATTACTATTATTATCCTTGCATCATGCTGTCTGCTGCATTATTTTATTTGTTCTGTTGTATATGTATAACTTTGATAAATGATGTATAAATGATGATCAAAAGTATATTAAACAGCTTCATGAACTGTTTATTTGATTATTATATTTTATCTTTCCGCTGCGAGATTCTGTGATTGTTTCTTGTCCCTTTTCTCTCCTTTTCTTATTTACCCCATTAACCATCCGCCCTTTTGAATGGTTTGGAATCGGCATGTGTGTTTGATTTGTCGATTTAAACTGTCCAAAAAGGCGGGTCGTTACATATCTCGCATTGTAACAAGTACCAACTACTAAGTAACGTTATAAAGTGCCAATTTTGAAAATTAAGAAAAACGATGTCGGGTCAGGTCTAATAATTTATTCCCTAAAAATACCCAGGTTTCCAAAACAATACCATCCGACTTTAATTAATTCAATAAATCATCTAAATGATGTAGAAATTCTTTTCCATTTCAATCTAAAAACATAGCTGGTCATGAATTTAAACGATAATATGAAAATCAATGCCAAAATCGTGTAATTAAACTTGAATGTCAATTCGAAATCGATAAAACCCAAATGAAACCCTAATAATGATTTTGATAAAATTCAAGTTAAACGATATAAGTATAATCAGAAATCGAACCTTAATAATGGCTTGGATGCCCGAAATATAAGATTTTTAATGGTTTTGATAATCTAGGAATTTCTTCTGATTGAGATTGAAACGTAGGTAAAAAGGAAAAAGGAGAAGATTTGACTATTTGTAGTGGAAAAGAAGACATGCAACTGCCATGGGATCTACTTTAAATGTACGGTTGGATCTGCAAAGAATATCAATAGGCGGTAAAGATCTAATGCCGAAGGTATTGACTTAAAAAGTCAATGTTTCCTTCATACCATGGGGCAAATGTTACCATCATTATTAATCCCGAAGTTATATGGCATAGCCATGATCACAAATTTAAGCGGCATCGAAAGTATGAAGAAAAATCAATGTCAAAACATATAATTCCGCCCTTCATAAATAAAGAATAATAGGCAATGTTGTGGGTAATCAATGAAGCCAACAATACCGGATGCCGTCAATGCGCATACCGCTTATAAGGTTGGATGAATGATATAGTGCCAAAGAAATTGGAAACAATGTCGCATGTTAGTAAGGAAACAACGACATTGGAAAGCTCTATGCCAAAAGCCATCAATGGTATAATAGCATGATATTGCATTGATGTTTCATCACATTAATGCCGTATTTCATCAATAGAGCACTTGTTCCATATAGCCAGAAGAATCAATGCCGCTTCGGATTAATATTGCATATCTCCAATGTCGCCATATTTTAATGTCGGCAGTCAAAGTAATGCCGTCTCCTATTAATACCGCTTGTCACCAATGCCATCTCTTATTAATGCTGCTTATCATCAATGTTGCATATTATTAATGCCACATATTATTAATGCCACTTATCATCAATACCACCTATTATCAATGCCGCTTGTTATCAGTGAGATCTGTCATCAAAGCCGCTTATTATCATGTCGTCTGCTATCAATGATGTTTGTTATCAATGCCAATCATTGCCAATATCGCCACTTATCAATGTCTTCGCTTATTGATGTCATGACATAGTAATGCCGCACTTCATCAACCTTTAAAGGAAGCTGCATATCCTCAATACAATGTCGATATTGAACATCGTTAATAAAGACTATCAAGGTGGGATGGATGCTAAGCGCCGAAGTTCACCATTGAGGGAGGGGATGCTAAAGTATAACACCATGCACCATCAATATGGATAATGTCAGAGATTAAGCATGCCGCATGGACACATGGCAGCTATGTCGCATCCCTTAACTTCTATAAATACAGACCAAGGGGCATGAAGAAAGGACGAATCATTCGTCTTCATTTTCTTACATTTTAAATCTTGTAACCTTAAATTGATTTGGGGATTTAAAGCCGATTGTAGCACTTGAACTGTTGCATATAAGAAGTTATACGTTCAACATTATTTGGAATAGGGACAAGATACTTGAATTATGGTTTGCTTTCGAGTTCCAAAGCGTTTGTGATTCTTACATCATAACATGCTTCGAATTCCAAAAGCACTCATAATCTTGAGTTTGATTGCTCTACATGATTTGAACTATTGACTCTTATATAACATGCGATATGGCTTTAGCCTTGATATTGAACATGCATAAGACTTTTATGGATTCGATATGGTGCATACTCAATCCTAGCAACTTAGTCTAGGATTACTTTAGCTTAGCCAAATAACCTTCCTTATACTTTTGGGGTTAATGAAGAAATTTGTTAACATCTATCTTTATTGCAAAACTTGTTTGCTATGAATTCTGCTTGCTGAAACAAATCCACCAGAAAATGGGACTATCAATCTAGTTCTGCACCATTGCCACACATATTCTATGTAATTGCACTAAAAAATAGACGTTCGACTATTTCTTCTTCTTGATTGCATAGAATACAAATGTTGTCAACTATTATGTGTTTCTGCCTTAAGTTATCCACAGTAGATAACTTGTTAGTTAATGCTCTATATGTGCAAACTAACATCTTAGGTTGTTTATCTCATCCCAAACAACTTTAGCCCAATTAACCGAAGGAACTATAACTCTGATATTTTCCCAAGCTTGTTTAAACTAAAAATCACCATTGTTTGTGTTTTTGCAGAACTAATAATCTTCAATTCTATCATAGTAGATCTTAACATTGCTAAAATTAGTGTTTATATTTCTAATATGAGGTAAATTGTAACATTCCCACTTGCCATTATAAATAATACTTCGCATTTTGAAATTCTCACCACCTAAATTTGCCAAAGATTGCATGCCAAGCTTAATTAGCATATTACTCCCATTTATCCATTTATCAAACCATATTTTAGTAGACTTCACATCAACAATTCTTCTTTATATAACATGTAATGCTTTATGTCTTAACATTAACATGTATTTAAAAGTACCTGAAAAGTTGTTGTTAATGTCTATTTCCTATAAAGGCTTGTCTTTAACATATCTATCATGTAACCATTCATCGCATAAACCATGTTTATTCAGCACTCTCTTATAAGTTTGATTTATTCTACTTCATTCATTTCTGAAATATTTTCCAGACCCATACCCCTTCTCCTTAGGGGAACAAACTGTAGCCCATAGGATTTTTACAGCTTTTGTCTTTCCATAAGAAGTTAGAGAAAATATGAATTATTTTGTTGATTATTACCTTTAGTAGTTTGAAACTTCATATTCAAAATTGTAACATAGGATATATGACTGCCCTTATTAGCTCTATTCTTCCTATAAGAGTTAAGAGATTGTATTCCTACCTTGTAACTCTCTTTCTAATTTTATCTAATAACCACTGCACATTTCATCCTTAATATATTGCATAGATAATGGCACACCCAAATATTTAATTGGAGGTTCACCTTCTTAAAGGGACAAAATGTTAAGAATTTCCTCTTTACAAACACACTCCTTACTAAACCTGACTCTAATCTTTTTGGTGTTAATTTGCAAGCCAGCATATTTTTCCAGCTTTTGAAAAACTTTCTTAACTACCTAAGCTCCATTTGTGTCTGCTTTCATGAATATTAGTATATCATCAGCATATATTAAATGTGTTAAACTTGGTAGTACATCATGAATAGATTTGATTTGCCCACTAGCTGCTTTTGACTCCAATTTAATGCTTAGATACTCCATAGCAATAGAGAAAAGATAAGATGATAGAGGGTCGCCTTATCTTATTCCTCTATTACTATAAAAATACCCATGTGGAATACCTTGATACAAATTCCTATAACTTGGGGTATTAATTAATCCTCTATTATTTTCAACCAATTTTAAGGAAACTCTGGCATTCTAAGCATATGCAAAATAAATTTTTTATTTAACTTGTCATATGATTTTTTTAGATTTATTTTGATGCACATCATTTCTGCTCCAACACTGTGAAACCCCCTCATATGCTCATTTTCCAATATTATCCCATCAATGATATTTCCGTTACGAATAAAAGCACATGATTTTGGGATATCAATGTTAATGCACATTTATATATGTATGTATATAATTTAACAAATTTTAAATTACTTATTTATGACATTTATAAATACAAGTTTAAAACAATTTCAAATATATTCATAACCCTTATAAATTTTAGTTATAATTTAATGCAATTTTAAATTTGTATTTTATAACTCTTTATAAAACTTTATAATATTTTATTCAATGTAAAAATATTTTACTATTGTTTTATTTTATAATATTTCATTACACTTATTTGAATCAATCTAAGGCTTAAAACATTTCTAAGTATTCCGGACATACCCTTAGAATAGATCACTTTGACGAGCCAGGTAAAAACCAGGAGATCATAAAATTTTCTGTTCACGAGAATGTTCCTTAATTAAAGTAACATTCTTCTTGGTTTAAGCAAAATTTCCTTGGACTCTCATGTAATTGGTTTTTCCAAAACTGCCATACCTACTGGTTAATTATTCACACATACACAGTGTATGATCTAATGCCATTATTGGATCAGCTACATTGTAGCGGAGTAAAAGGAGGTGAATTTCAAAAAATTATCTTTTTATTAACTTGCATAAGATCATATTTTATGTTTAGATGAATAATAAATTTATAATAAAACATATTTAGTATTTATGAATATAAAAGTTCAGGTATATTTTCAATTTGTTTGATTTGTTTTTAAAATATTTATTTGTTATTTATTGTTTTATTATTTATTTAGTTTTAGATTAATTTATA
Organism: Allium fistulosum; assembly: GCA_030737815.1. Classification (NCBI taxonomy): domain Eukaryota; kingdom Viridiplantae; phylum Streptophyta; class Magnoliopsida; order Asparagales; family Amaryllidaceae; genus Allium; species Allium fistulosum. The sequence goes on from CM060905.1 coordinate 1,006,308,267, forward strand.
ATTTAATATTAATTTAATTTTATTTTTTAATTTTTTTGTATGTACGTATTCATAAGTTAACTATATTAAATGTGATAATCTAATATAGGGTAATATAAGAATATGTGTATAATTAACCATTGTGACTTATGGTTAATAAGTATATAGGTTAAGATCGTATGTTAATAATGATGTCAAAGGGATATATATACAAATATATCAAATAATTTATATTTGCACTGTTATAAACTAATACCTATTGCCATTTGTTTTGGGTTATATTTATATTTATAAATATATCCATATATATAATCAATATTATTTCAAATATAAATTTATATTATAAAAAATTTCGGCTTATATATATATATATCAATGTAAATTTGAAATAAGTTATTTGAATTAAATAAAGCATGCATATATATATGAAAAATCATATATTTAATAATTTATAATTTTAAATTCAAATAGGATTTTTTTATTTTAAACTCGTGAAAATTTTGAATTTTTAAATAAAAACCATAACGCGCGCGCGCACGTGCAGACACACACACACATATATATATATTTGAAATTTCCAAATGTTTGAATTTTCAAATCATTTAACTTTTCAAAATACATAAAATTAAATTAATTTGTTTTGCTAAAGCCAAGGGTAACTTTTTTATTAGTTTATTTTATTAATTTCTATGTGAACATATAGATATATGAATTAATTTATATTTTTAGTTGGAATCCTGAGAGAAAAAAATAATTTTCTTTGTGTGTTTAATGTTAAACCAAAAAAGTTTAAAGATTAAATAATTAAATTTTATTATACACACATACTACATATATGATCAAATCTATTTTTTAATTAAATCGAAATCAATTGTATATATATAATACATTTATAATGATTATCTTCATTAACAGATTATTAAAAATCATAATTAATTTTCAATTTTCTTTTAGTTATGACTGAACTAAATAAGGCGATCATAATCATCGGTATGAAGAAAATTTATGCATATATAATTAAATATTTAAAATAAGAAATTGCCTCCTTCTAGTGATCCTGCTGATAGTCAAAACCTCCGCTATTTATTATCTCCTTGGTCTCCTTTGTTATAGGATGAAATATTATTTCCTAGGTTTCATCAGTGTCTGCAGAAGGCTAAGTTTAGAGCATTTGAGTGTTGAGATAATGAGAAGTGGGGATGCTATTTATAACCAACTAGATACGAAATATCTAACCCCTTTCTCTCAAACCCTAAGAGGCCAAGTCCTCTCCCCTCTCATGCCTACATGCTATGGATGGCCTCAACATGGGTTCCTTAAGCTTCCAAATCTTGGGCCAAAATGGTTTAACATTTAAATCATTTATTTGATTCATTTATCAATAGTCGTTCTTTAATTAAATCAACATACAACTTTTATACATCATTTTAAATAATTTTTCTAGCTTTAAATAACAATTAAAATACCACTAAAATTTAATACCAAATTTGTATTTAAATTTATTATTGAATTAATAACATTTATAAATTAAATTTATATTGTTGAATTTGAAAATTACTAACAACTCGGTTATGTTGACTCTTTGGTGTGAACTCGGTCCTAAGTCAATATTTAAACAATTTAAATACTAAGGCTATATGGCCTTTACTAAAGTATAATATCTGGCACAAGTTTAACAATTATAAATCATTTAGGCAAAATCCAGTTTTACTATATAATAAGTTCTTATAGCAATGACATTTTGTACATGTATGCTTTCCTCGTTGTATCACTTAGATATCTAAATTTTGATTTAATGTCAAAAACTAATAATATCTGTATTTAACAGTGTAGATCACTTTAAAGTCCTTGATTCGATCCAATAACATTTATCGATTAACCGATTTACTATGGCCAAAGATTTTGACTTTAAGTCGACTACTAATTACGATGATACTCAAATTCTACAACGAAGAGGACGAATCCTCTCTTGGGTAGTGTTTCACTCCAAGTAGTTCAACATATACCCAACTATGGCCATAACATGGTCGTCCTTTCGTATGTTTAAACATAATCAAAGTACATCCTTGCTATATAAGATTGACAATACCCTTAAGTCCGAAAACTATTATACATTGTTGCAACGAGATCTTCTATTTTGACTAAGTTATATTAATCTATAGAGGAATCTCGATAGGTTGTTCTATGATTGTTCCCAACAGCCACAATTACATAACTTCTTAATGTTCTCAATGGTCAAGATTTGTAACAACCCTGAGATTGCAATTACCGAATAATGAATTAAAATTATGACTTTAGGTTAAAAAGGGGGCTAAACAAATTTTCGGGAATTTAAATTTACTATTTGTTTGCAAATTAAAATATTTTGGGTTGAAATGGGGAATTTTTAAATAAAAAGTGATTATGGGTTAATGGGCCAAATGAGATAATTACATGGTTTTAATTAAAACTAGGATGCTTATTAGGATTTTGTTCACATGATAACTTAGAAAATAAACTAAGTCCTAATGGGTTTAAAACCCCCTTACCATAACCCATTAGCCTAACCCCCTCCTATATAATATCTTAAACCCATAACCCTAACCCTCCTCCTCTTCATAAATTCCTAAAACCTAGATCTAAACAAAATAATGGCCTCCATTTAGAAGCTCCTTCTCCCTCTCTTCATAATTTGATTAGCTTAATTTTAGAGAAAAAAAAGGTAATGCAATCTCTCTCTTATTATCTAATCCTCCTTAATCCTCTTTTTATCTCTTCCATCTTGTTGTAATTATTGGTTTTTTTGTTGATTTTGGGTCCTTGAAGTGGCTTGATCTTTTGCTTTGGAAGAGTTTGGCTTGCTTTGATTGTTGCACTCTAACTATTTGATCATTTGCTTCATTAAGGTAATTACTATTGATTAGTAATTAATGCTAGTTGTAATTTTGGTAATTACTAATAATTAGTGTTTATTGCTAGTTAATTTTTGATGAAAATTTGATGCCAAAACTTGAAAAAAAACACCCCTAAATCACTAAAATCAACATTTCTTGCTGGCTGGAATTGCACAGCCTGAAAACAGGCTGAAAATTAACATGAGAGCCCAAAAACAGACAGGGTAGGCTAGCCCAGTTGGGCTAGCCAGAAGTAGGCCAGCCCTATAGGGCTGGCACACACAAACCCCCCCCCCCTTTTACCCAGCCCGCCCGGGCTGGGTCCGGTCCCCAGCCCAGGCGGGCTGGGGCCTTCAGGCACCCAGCCGTCCGGGCTGGGTCCGGTCCCCAGCCCAGGTGGGCTGGGGCCTTTCCTTACCCAGCCCGCCCAGGCTGGGTCCGGTCCCCAGCCCAGGCGGGCTGGGGCCTTGTCCCCAGCCCGCCCGGGCTGGGTCTGCTCCCCAGCCCAGGCGGGCTGGGCTGGACCAGGGCTGCACCCATGGTGCAGCCCGAGAAGAAGAAAAAAAAAATCAAATCACCTCTGTATTTTTCCAGCTTTTGAGCTCCACTTCGGGATGCCACCACGATCGCATCCGAAGTCGGAATTTGATGTTTTTTGTCTCGTTGGGAAGGTGGTGTTCCGAACTCCATCTCTGGAAAATTTGGGCAACATTGGAGTTCGTTTGATACTTCGATTTTCGTGCCAAAGTTAGACTCCGGTCGCTGTTGGAAAATAGTATGAATCTTTCTCTGGGTTCAACTTTGAGACGTCGCTGCTACTTCGTCTCAACTCGGAATCCAGAAATTCTTTTTGTATCTTAAAGTAGGGATGTTGGACTACATGTCTACCAGTTTTCATGCCATTTGGACACAGTTTGCTGGTCCAAATAAATTGCCGAACTTGGGTTCGTAGCAGTTTTTGAATGGTTTCAAACACATGGAAATTTTTTGATGATTTTCTGGTTTTCGTCGATTTCTTTTGAGATTTGTCTCTGGATTTCGTGCACGGGCTTTATAAAGGGTTTTAAAAGGATTTTTCACTTCAAAATGGCTTTTGAAAATTATTATATAATATTATTTTTAATTATTAAATTAATTACTCCATAATAGGAGACTTTTCAAAAGATCGTTTTAAAGATGATTTCAAAATCAATTATAAATCCATTTTACACCAATATTTTCTATAATAAAAATCTCACACTCACTTTTAGCACGTCGAGCGAAGTGGAAAGGTGCTTAAACGGTTAGGAAATCTCCGGCCTATGGAACCGTGTGTATTTTCTTTCCGGTTAATCCTCGACCTATTCGATTGATCGTTTTGACCTTTGGGTCTAGTTCACCGATGATACGAGGTGGACTTTTTATTGTTTGAAGTGTGAGCTTGCTATTGGTTAGGAAACCGTTTAGTGCGAACGTGGGGTATGGGACTCATTGTTAATACTTTACGGGTTCCTCTCCAAGAAGTTAGTGACACATTTGCCTCTGGGCGGCCAGTACTGGACCTCTGGGTCACCATGCCTCTGGGCAACTGTCTCTGGACAGCTGCTCTATGGAGCAGTTTACTTTTCGGCGTGTGCCTCTGGGCCTTTATCCTTCTGGGAAGGATTTCGCCGTTTCGCGCGTTCCGCATCTGTGCGAGTGATCGATCACAACTTTACAGTACTTGGCAACAACGACACTGGTCGGTGCACGTGCAAAACTTGTATTATCTGATGATTTTTATATCCACTCGAGTACCGCCATTCGGTGTTGGTTCTATGGAACCATACGATGTAAGTGCGATCACCTTGTGGATTCACAGTGTCTCTGGACACTACTTTTCAGTGTTGGATTTCATTGACTTTTCAGTATATCCCCATTGCTCTTTGGAGCATCGATCTTTGCTTGGGCATTGATTACAGACTCTGGTCACTCTTGGGGTTATTGCCTATGGGCATCTTTTTATAGCTTTGGCTATGCCGATGATATGAGGCGATTTTATTTATTCTACACTTTGGTGTTGATTTCTCTTTGGAGATTTTCATTGTTTATTTATGATTAGGGATCGTCATTATATTCATGTCGTTCATAATATACTTCTCTATGGATAAGTACTGTTTTATTTATGTACCGCATTATTATATATCTCAGTTATTACTGATTGTTTAGCTAGCCTGACCCGAGTGTTTTCGCTCGGGTCAGACCGAGTTGTTTCAGGTTAGGTCTCTGGACTTAGCTGCTCTGTGCTTCCGCTTTGGACTTATCTGCTATGCTTTTGAGATAGCTTATCTTAGTGTCCGCTTATGTTATTATTCAGACTCTGATATGTACATATTTTTGACTCACATGTGTGAGCAGTGGCTTTGTACCCACTTATGATATTTGGATCTGTATTGATGATGTATTGTTCTGGGATTTTATATCTGTTATGTGATTCTGTTCTGTGATGTTTTTATCATTTATTACTATGCTTGTTTCTGATAGGTCTTTAGCCATTGTAATTTTGTTATAAATATTTATTGGATATGTCGAACCACTTGAAAATTTTAAATAGATTCCACTTTTCGACGTATTCGATAGATAGTTATAACTTGATTACAAATGGTCGCTTCCACTATACTCTATTCTCCGCTTTAACGGACAGTATTACTCCCGTAATACTCTTTGTTAGAGTGGGTCTCAGAGTGGGGCGTTACAAATACACCGTTCATCATATGGAGAATGTTATATACATTAGTCTTATTAGATGTATCATTGACCTTTTCTCAATACATATCAATTAGGAATTTTTAAGGTGTTAGTGTTTAAATATCGATTCAATACTCATGGTTATGAATACATTCGTAACTACAGTTGATAAAATACTTCTCCAAAGGATTTTCTACTTATATATGTTTAATGTATTTATTAATATTATATATTTCTCTATATAACAACATATGTAAAAGAAAATAAAACCAAAAGCATACTTTATTTCGAGCAAGATTCCTTTATAAGTTACATAACAAATTACATAATTGCCCCTAAGGCACACCTATAACTCTATCGCAGTATTCTTCAGAATTGAGTGTAATATTGATCTTAAGTAGCTAAACTTTACTTTGATTATGTTTAATCACATGACATAATGATCATGTTATGACTATTTTTGGGTGTAGGCTGTACGATTGAAGTGAAATGCTACACAAGTGAGGATTCATCTCCATCATTGTGGATGGTTAATTTCACCGTAATTGATAGTTAACCTAAAGTCAAAATCTTTAGCCAAAGTAAAACGGTTAATTAATAAATTTTATTAGATTAAACCAAGGGCTTTAAAGTGACATTAAGCAACTAACTATAGATATTATTGGAGTTTTTGGCCATTGACCAAACTCTAGATATCTTAGTGATATAGCAATAACAATAGGAAATAGTGTAAAAATTATCATTGCAAAGTTGTAGCTTAATAAATATTAGAATTGGATTTCACTTGAATGATCTATAAGCAACTAAACTTGTGCCAAATACTGGACTTTGCTAAGCAAAGTCTGTATATGCTTTTGTACTTAAATTATTTAAATATTACAACTGTACTTCAACGAGGATTGAATTCACACCAAGGAGTCACTTCACTCGGAGGAACAAGTTTCTACAACTACCAAAACTTCCTGAACTGGACTTCACACACTGCTTGAGACACCAAATAGGATTCAAACTTGCAGTAATTACCGACTTTGACTTTTATTGTTTCTAAGTACATTGATTTGTCAACACCGAAGTATAATTCTCCTATAACTAGCACAAATGAATATAAATGGAGGTGTAGACTTAAAGAGATTTAATTTTGACCAAAACCCAAGGGGCAATAAAATTGAGCAGTCAATGGTCGTAATTTTATTGGATTTGTTAAAAAGAAACAATGATTAAAGAAGTATAGAAATGAATGTACAAAACTTGGAGTGAATTTGTTAAAATCTAGTCTAGATAATATGGGTTTATATTATTGTAACAACCTGAATCATTATCAACCATTCGCATCCATACATGTCGGATTTGAATTGCTCAAAATATCAGATTGTTAATTTAAATTTGGCAAAACTCAGCATACACAGTAAATAAATAATCACAGAATCACAGACACAGAGTAATATAAAATAATGCAGCGGAAACAAGAGAATAGTAGTTCATGAAGCTACTATATATATAAATAACATAGTTAAATAAGATACAACAGAGGTCTCGAATAAATAGATGTCTCAATACAATAGTCAAATACAAGATCTGAATACATCACTGGAATCAACTAAATAACTAAAAGCAGAATCGATAGATGGATCTCCAAGCGAAGCTCCAACTCCAAAGGTGAGTCTCGAATACTGTATCACTCAGTCTGACCCGAGCGTAAAGCAAAACATAAAACACTCGAGTCAGGATTAACATTCTTATATCAATAAATCCAACTCAAGTGAAATATCAACTGAAATACGGTAACTTAAAGGATGTTTGGGATAACCACCCCCTAAGGATCCGTTAAACTATCTACTATGTAGTAATATACTCTATTATAATAATGTCTACAGTAAAGTATACTACTTAAAAATAGCGTTAAGGCTTTACATTTTCCACCTTAACACATTTTTAGGTGTGCCAATAGTCTATACAGTACCGTAGTACCTCCAGATCGGGAGGCTACCAGAGGATACTCCATAGGTACGACACAAATCAAATTCGTAGTAAGGCTCGCTATGGTAGGTGACACGGCACAACGAGGCAATGCCAGGGTAGATATACCAATTACGCATCCGGACTGGTGGTAACGCAGAGCCGCAGCAATCGCCCACCTCGAGCCACACTCCCGAATCAAGGGTGCGCACCAAATCAATCACAAAGTAATAGAATGGCATACGATGGAGTGTGTCCGATCAGAGGAGCTACATCATTGGCTTGGAATCTCTCCTGTTTTAGCCACCTTATGCCAACTCACGGGAGTTAAGTCCATGTATATAACTCATATAGGATCGTCGCCACCATCCTACTTCATTCTGGAATCTCCACCGCGTACACAGTTGTTAAAGTGGTTTTCGGTATCGACGGAGAGTATTCCCATATCCGATACCGGTCTCTTTAACAACCAATCGTTATTATAACACCGTGGTCATTTCAAAGTAGTTTATACTTCAAAACCAAAATATCATTTCCATTTCAAAAACCATATCAATACGATATCATTTTCATTTCAAAAATATTCACTTCCAAAATCATAGTACTTTCAAAGATATAACACTTTCGAAACCAAAACAATTTGAAATGATAATACTTTGGAAATCATAATACTTTGAATTTCATAACTTTGGAAATCATAACACTTTGAAATCATAACAGCTTAGATATTAATAATAGTATATAAAATAAAATAGTTTATAAAATAAATAATTTATATAAAATAGTTATAAGTTAAAATAATTTATATTAAAACAATTAGTATATTTAAAATAGTTTATATTAAAAATAGTTATATTAGAAATAGTTTATAATAAAAATAGTTATATTAAAAATAGTTTATATTAAAAATAGTTTATAAAATAGTTTTAAATATAATTAAAAATACTTTATATAATAAAATAGTTTCCTTAAATTTCACAAATCGATTCAACTCAACTCGAATTCCAAAATTCAAATTTAATCTAATCTCAAATCATCAATTTCAAGTCGATTCTATTTCTCAATAAATCATTTCAAATTATCGATTTTCAAATACATATTTGAACCATAAAATAATCTATTCAAATTTCAATATATATCAAAGTCCATATATTCAACATTTCAAAACTAAATTCGATAATTTTATATATATATATATATATCAAATTCACTTTACTATTATTAGTTTTGAAATATTTACTTAATCATTTCAATAATATCTAAATACAGCTTCAATTTACAAATTTAAAAAAACAAAATATCCCATTTAAATTTATATAGATTTGAAATATTCATTTAAGTCACTTTTAATCGATCAAGTTATAAAATCATAGCTTTAAAATTTCAAATCAAACTTATTTAAGTAAAATTCTTAAATAAATATAATTTCAAAAAAAACCAATTTCAAATCATTATAAACTCTATATAGATATTAAATAAATACTAAAACATATTATTTATCAATTTTATTAAATCAACTTTAATAAATCTTTAAAATCATTATTGATTGAAACCATATATTTCTTTTCAAAACTATAGAAATCATTTCCAAAATATTTATGTATAGACCAACGGTGTATGTATATAATTTTCTATCCTATGGTCAAGTGATACAGATATTTATCATTTCAATCCGCAATTTAAATATATACGGGTATATATCATTTCAACCCGCAATCCCACTTCAATGTCAATGAAAATCGCTTGGGTTTATCATTTCACCCATAACGGTTTTCTCTTATTCTACAGATCGTTCGGGTATGTATCATTTCAACCCATAGTGAATTCTATACTAACAGGGAACTTGCAGAGTGATAACGGTAATGATAATAATAAAACAGTCATATATCATCAATATAAATAACAGATAATGGTGTCAGATGTCACAGGTGAACAGATACAGATAACAATATATATATATTGCAATGTAAATAACTAGCAGCAGTATATTTCAATTGTCGTTTCGATTGAAATCAAATTTAATAAATATAAGAACGTTAATCATGAGTGATTGTTCACCTTTCGAGGCTAGAGAGATTAGACAATGGAGTTGAGTTACAACCCAAGCACGAATTCCAAAAACGAAGTTAGATTGGCACGATTTCGACGAATATAGCTAATAACAAGAATTGATGAAATAATTAGAATCAACCTGATAGAGACAGAAATTATCTAGATATATAATTATTATTATTTCCATGAAATCAATATTAAATTTAAATTAAATATTAAAGTTATATATATATAATTTAAAAATCATTATTTTAATTAAACATGTAACAACCCGATATTTTAAGCCATTCATATCCGCACATATCGGACTTGAATTGCTCAAAATACCGCATTGTAAATAAATTTGGAGCAAATAAAATCAAATATAGAATCACAGAGACAGAAATATCAGAATAACTCGCATCGGAAATTAAAATACCATAGTAGTTCATGAAGCTACTATAACAAACTCTCAAAACAAAATACATAATATTAGTCTAAAAACATATACAATAGAAATCTCAAATACATAGAAGTTTATAATACCAGAGCTAAAATAGAACAACTGAAACTGAAATGGACAGATAACTAGATAAGCAGAATCTCCAACGATTCCTAGCTCCAGAAAGAGATGCAAAGCTAAGCTGTAAATACTCAGGCTGACCCGAGCGTAAAGCAAAATACAAAACACTCGAGTCAGGACAATATATACTTATATAATATAAACCAACTCAAGTGAACTGTAGCAGAAATGCACAATAACTTAAAAGATGCTTGGGACCGCCCATCCTTTAAGGATCAGGTAAACTATAAATTAAATACATCCCGAGGTTAAAATTTCAAAAATAGTATTTGTACTCATAAATCAAATATCATCTCAAAATTCAATATCATTCAAAAATCCATTTCAAATTATCACAATATCATATCTTTCAAAACTCCATTCATTTTATTTAAAATACCATTTCAACACACATTTCAAAATAGTTTATATTCCAAACAAATTACTTCATTTTTAAATCATTAAAAATGAAGTTATTTATTTAATAATTAAATTATTAAATTTTTCAAAATTTAAATATTTCAAAGTTTATTTATTCACTTAAACTTATCAAAACAATGAAAATTCACCTTTCGCAGCATTTGGAAAAATGCTACAGAAAGTTACTTTCAAAACAGTTCCATTTTACAAAAGACAACATTAAAAACACTGTAATAGGGTAACATTAGTTCAGTTAAAACCTTAGTTAAATTCCACAATTATAGCACTTACAAAGTGATATAATATCCCTTTATTAAAATTTAGCCATTTGGTTCATTTATATCAACTACAGCATTTATAATTGTTGTAATATCCTTTACCATAGAATAATAGCATTTTAGAATTGCTGTTAATTAAAATTCAGGTTTTTCAATACAGTTTCACAAACAATTATATTTTAATATAAATCATTTTTAACTTATAAAATCATAATTTATCACTTAAAACAATCATTTGAATACCCGTATATTCATGATTTTACAAAGTTAAATTTCTATTCAAAAGTCCATATTTGATAATAATTCACCTATTAAATTCAAACATTAAATTTCAATTCTTTATAATTAAATTTTAACTTAACACTTAAGTTTAAATCTCCCATATAGCTTATTTTCATTTTAGTTACTTACCGTCAAAATTTCACTTTTAACGAAATTCATAAATTCCAATTTAAGCTATATTTCAAAAAAAATTCAACTTAATATTCATTCATTTCACATTTTTAACTTTATTCAAAAATCATTAATATATTATAAAATCAATTTAAATTCATTTTAATTCAAAATATCATAAATTTGTCATATTTCATATTAAATTTAAATTCCAATTTATCACCAAATTAGAATTTCCAAAATACTTGCATTACAAATTTCTAACTTTACCAGTTATTTATTTCACTTATAAATTCTCAGAAAATCAATGATACTTTACAAAAATCATTTTTAATTAAGTTTAAATCAAAATATTATAATATTTACATTTCTATAATATTTTAGAAATTTTAGAAAAACAAAATTTTACCCACGGGTCTGTATATCATTTTCTAGCCTAGGTAAAGTAATACGGATAATATATCGTTTTAATCCGAAATTTACAAACGAAAAATCCGGGTTTGATCATTTCAACCCCGCAATCCCAATTAAGATGAAGTGAAAACCGCTCAGGCCTATCATTTGAGCCTATAACAATTTCCCCCTATTCTAAAGTCCGTTCGGGTATGTATCATTTCAACCCATAGTGATCCCAGTCTATAGGGAACTTGCAATGGTGATAACTGATATAAATAAAAGAATAGCATAAAATAACAGTGACATGTGATATAACAGGTGTAAACATCATATGATAATAATATAGCAGTTATAACAGGATGAAATGCATTACAGATTCAAGCGATGTCAGTTTATAACTATACAAGTACATATTAGTCATGTGAGATTTACTCACCTGTTCAAAGCTAGAGATCGCTACCAAAGCGCACACACTGACACAACGAAGGCACGATACTACGGACAAGACTTGAGAGTGGAGAGCCAAAGCTATATAGCTTGATAACATATACACATAACAATACATACATACATAAGTTACAACACAAATATAACATCAAACAACATAGAATTCAACACCCAAAACAACAACTTCTTTGCACTTGCTGTCTACCTCATGTACTTCAGTTATGCAGGTGTTTAGCTCAGCCTAGGGGTGTTATAGGTCTGGTTTGGGTGTGCAAGTGGTCGGCCAACATTTGTTTTGAAGGTGGGTTTAGTCTAGGTGCATAAATCTAGGTGTACATGGCTAAAACTATGCAGCATACATCATTTGTTTGCTCTTTTTTGGTATGGCCAGAAGTTATGGGTCATGGCCAGTGGCTCCAGGAGGTGGTGGGTGACATGGAAGAGGGTGGAGGTCAGGCCAGAGGTGGTGGTGGTGGAGGTAGTGGCGGCTAGAGGTGGTAGAAGGTGATGGAACAAGAGATAGCTTGGTTTATGTATAAAGTGATGGTTTAAGTGGATTTTGGTGGTGCTCCTTGCCATGGATGGGCTCGGCCTGTCTTGGTAGGGTACTAGGGTGGGTGATGATCAGAAAAAGGGGGTGGTGGAGGTCAGCCTAGATCTGGTTGAGGAGGAGCCAAGCCATGAAGTACAGAACAAGTTGCAAAATCAATAGAAAACAAAGAAAACAAAGAAGAAAAGAAGATGAAATTTACCAAAACTCTACAACAATGGCCGTATGATTTTTTTTTGTGTTTTGAGAAATATTTTTCTCGTGAAAAAAAGTGAAGAATGCAGCTGAAAGAAAGAAGGAAAGGTACGGCCAAAAATCATAAAGAATGGAGTTGAGAAAATGAAAAGGCGGAAGGTAAAAGGACTTTGGAATATAAAGAGTTTAAAACTTTTCATATTTCCACTAATTTCTTTTGAAATTTTAAATAACTGAAATATATATATAAATTCAGATAAAAATACGAAAATTTAGTAAATAAACAAAAATAAATAAATAAATATTAATTATATAAAATTTAATTAATAAAAACAGCAAAAATTGCAAACTAGTCTTGAAAATATGATAATAAATGCAATAAACTTTGGAAAATTTTTATGTACTTGAAAAATATTTATAAATAAAGATAAGAACACAAAATAAAAATGAATTCACAAAAATAAATAAATAAATTTTAATTAAATATAATTTAATGTAGAAAACAGCAGAAAAATAGAAACTAGCCTTAAAAAATAGAAAATAAATGCAATAAATTTTGGAAAAATGTTATTATCACACTAAAAATATTAAAAGACAAAAATATACATAAATAACATATTAAAACATATTAAAATAAAATATAGCAAAGAAAAAAAAATTATATAATTTAAAATTGCAAAATAAACAAATTGCACTCAAAATTGAAATATACATAACTTTCACAATTTAACTCCATTTTCAACGAAACGAAAAGCAGTATTCATGTTATTAAATCTATTTTCATAATAAAAGATAAAATTTAAGAATTTAAATAATTTAAATTTGAAGTTTAAAAGTCAAAGTTTGAACAGTTTGACCAGAAATTCACCTTACAGTAAAATATTCAAATTATACTAGTTTGAACTATAAATCACTTAATAATCAACATTTATATTTAAAAATGAAATATTTGAAATAAACCATTTTAAAAATAATTTAAAATAAAAGAAAGTCAAATTTAAAATATATACAAAAATCTAGTGTTGTTACAAAACACATATATGAAAACCAACATATATATACATATATGAACCAATAAATCAAAATACAGTATATGTATGTAGCCTTATGCAATATAATATAACTTATATACACCAAAATGGACAGATCAAATTTATATACTTACATTATATATAAACAATCACTTAGATCGTATTTTCAAAAGCAAATCAACCAGGCAAAACATATATGTAATATATTTTAAATCACTACTTAACATTTTATGTTCGCACATATAAAAAAATCAGAAATATATGTAATATATATAATATGTACTTTATATTTCAAATATATACTCTGAATCTACATATGCAGACTCGCAGTGTTACAAATTTATATACACAAACACATAAACTAAAATCTCCATATATAAAATTTAAAACCAAACCAATGTATACATTTTTTTCTTCTCTTCGCAGCTAACCAGACTACTATGCTATAGCTTATATAAATTCATATAAGTAATCAAACAGATAACATATATATACTTATATATTATACATGACCAGCCTATACTTATTTTAGTTTATATATGAATAACCAGAACATAAACCAAATGAGCCAGTATAACAAAATGTATATATATTTTCCTATACTGCTATATACATACAAACCTAAATATACGGGTAAGTATAAAACAACCTGCACACCTATATTTGTACTAACAAATCATATGACTTTTATATAAGCTTATGTATCTATATAAGAGACAGACTATATATATAAGCTAATATATACATTATGCATATTTGTTAAAACCAAGTATATATATACAATACAGCTTACATATAAACAAACAAGCATTTGTTAAAAATCAAGTAAACTACTTTATAGAAATTTATATACAACTTGTATCAACTAACATATTTTTTATAACTTAAATCATATATATACTTATATCTATACTCAAAATCAAGTTGACAAATAGTTTATCACTAGATGGCTCATACAAAACGAATCAGGCATTAATTAATATTTGCCTTTAGTATGTCCTTACTTTTGGTGCATCTGTAATAAGTTGTATCATTTCTATTAATTTGCAAGTGACGTTACACCAAATATTTAAAGGTGGAAATTTTATGCACAGTCTCATATAAATAAAGAGGATGCAATACACGTAGCCTTGTATTTTTGTTTAAATATATAATATAAAGGATGAGAAGTTGCAAAAACCGAACATATATATATATATGTATAAACAATGCATATATTCTATGGTTATACTTTTATATGGACTCTTTTATACTATCAAAACATATCAGTAAGTAAAATATATACAAGATGATAAAAATAAAACTTAAATAAACAAACCAAAATATATAAAAATATATATTATACCTTATGAACAAGAAGGGAGGATGTTGGGCACTGGGGTGGGGACGAGTATCAGGGGATGCGGCCAATAAGGGAGTGGAGCTTTGGGTCGTAGGGGAGAGGTGGAAGGCCGTGACTGGGTGGCTGAGTATGGGAGGCGGCCGAGAAGAGGGGCTTTGGGTGATGAAAGCATGGGCGATGGTTCAATGTTAGAGGCGATGTGTTCGACCGCATGAACGAGAAAGAAAAGAAAAAAATAAATAAATGAAAGCAGGAGGAAGAAGAGCAAAGGTTGGGAACAACTAGCTCTCAGGCAAGAGTGAATACCAGCCTGCAAAGAAACAAAGAGACTAAAGAAAAATGAATGAACCAACGTATAAAAAAAGACATAGGGAATAGATAAAAGTCACATCTTAAATTCGAGAATTGTAAAAGGTAGCAACCATTGGTTTTAACGGTGGATAATCAAAAGGTCACTGGAAACCAAAGGAGAAAGATTTAGGTACCGGTACGACAAATCGTATCATGGTTTCGCCGCGTACCGGACACCGAAACACACATATGAATATACTACGGAGATCAGCATGACGAGATGATCAAAACGGTATACAGATATCCGTGGTACGATTATTCTATCAAAAGTCGGTATTGGTACCGAAATGCTGCTAATACGCCGAAAATAAGATAAACGGAGCAACAGCAGTCCAAATTTGAGGAAACGAAATATGACGTCTCACTCAGAAGATGATATTTACAAATTTGTTGTATAAAAATATTCAGGTTTGGAAAACATTTTATTATCATCAATTTTTAACTGATTTAAATTGAAATAAAATTACATTAGAAAATAAACTTCCATATTATCTGATGAAAATCTACCAGTTGTTATGTTTAATAAGACGTATTCCAAATATTATATTTTTATTTCAAAATTTTATTGTTTAAAATTTCATAAAATTTCAATTAAATAAAACCAATAACATTATTAAATTTTACGGGTCGTTACAATTATGCTTTTAAGGATGTATACATAGAGTTTCAACTGTTGGAGTGTTCCTAGAGTGGAGGGGATGAGAAATGAGGCGAACGGAAACAATCAGAGGCAAAACAGACTGCAACGACATTCAAAACAAAAAGAATCCCATCCATAACTAGTTGACTGGTCATTTTATTCAGTGATCATTTTTCCTAACCAATGAGCGAACCGATTGGTTCAGTTTTAGGCAATTATGCCATGTTTCGTGTTCGTTCTACTATTTTTCAACTTTTTTAGCTTCGAAGTGTTTAGATTAATTGGACATCATTTATGCGATTTTAAAAAATCTAGACTCTAAAAGACTTAATAATGACTCAATATAAAATACTCTTCTTTTCGACTCTGTGATCCGTCTTTGAGTATATTTTCAACATATATGTTGTCCAATAGATTTCATAACTTCATTATTGCAGCGACAAGTAAATTTGAATACTTCAACTTTGAATATCGACACATTTTGAAATATAGGTAAGTGTTATAATTAAGTATGATTTTATAAGCTTATTAAACATCTTTTAATTAATTAATAATTATAAGAAACTTTTTTTGAAATTTGTTTACAAAAATATATTCTTTGAAGAAATATCGATAATATGACCAAAAATCGGTTTATCGATAAATAGCTTTTTGATCGATATAAGCTGTTCGAACTCTCTTTTACTAAGCTAATGATCATATGAAGAGAGTAGGAACTAATTAACACACTTTACTTCATGAAGCAAGTGAAACATTCTAGAAGCTTCTAATGGATAAAAGATACTTGAATGAAAGGGGTAGTTTAGTCATTTACTGAAGGTAAGAGGTGTAAAGGAGAAGTGATGGGCAAGTGGAGGGGTGAACCTTCCATAGCATGATGGGGGTGAGAGCAAGGTTAAGGAACACCTTATGAAGCCTATAAAAGGAGGGGCATACCGCTTGAATCAATTTCACAATTTTAATACAAAAAATTATCACTCTTTTACTCTTCATCTTCATAATTTCCTAAAGCAAAATAATTTAAAAACATCTCCAACTAAACTCAAACTTGGAATAGAGCCTTAGAACAACATCATAACACCTTCCATCAAATTAGATCTTGAAGAACCAAAGCAAATCTCTCCATCATTAGAAGGCCTGAGCAATTGAGGCTATAAATAGCCTAGAAGCAAGTGCAAAAGGTAGAAAGAAGGTAGGAAGTTAGTGTTCGCAAGGAAGAGGTAGAAAGTGGTTTCTTGGACTTGCTTGTTCACTTGCTTAATAGTGAGCTAACTTACCACCTTGAATGAAAATATATTGTGCATATTTGCCTGTGATTTATTTTAGCTTCGTGATTGAATGGATGCCGATATATGTTATAATATTGATATAATTTGTAATATTCTATCAATTCTTACATTGAAAGCAAATGACATATGTAATCCATATAAGTTGTAGTTGAACATAGGTTTAAATTGGACTTGGATTTAGAAGTGCTCCTATAGCGATAGTCATTATAGATGCACTTAGAAATAGCCTTGTGTTCGCAATTTCTAACGAACTTTATAGAGAGATCCTTAGGATTCTCACCATATTTGTGATTTTTTTATATGTATGCTTACTGCCATAAAAAGTTTGAATGTTAAAAATGTAACACCCCGCATTTTTAGATAATTAAATTATCAAATAACAATGAACAGTAAAAATAAGCATTTTTGGAATTGTCAGAATATGGCCTCGAAACTTATACCATTGTGTTCGTGGCGATTTTCTGATCAATTTCCATATATAGCTTGTCGAAATCTGAGTTAATATGAAGAAGTTACGAGGGAATAAGAAATCAGAACTAAACGGGAAAAAAAAGAGCAAGACCCTACCGGTTGACCAATAGGTCGACCAGCAAAGCACAAGGGTCGACCTATAGGTCAACTCGCAAAACACACTGGTTGACCTATAGGTCGACCCACATTTTTCCCTGGACGAGAAATCGTACAGGGACGTGCCGAAGTTATAAATTTTGATTTTCGTGCAATCTGAAGCATTGTTTTCTGGATCCAATGATTCCCAACGAGCTTGTGACATGGTTGCACCAGATTCAATCCAAAAATATGACGGTTTGAGATCCCCAAACACCACTATAAATAGGACCCTAGGCCTAGCTATTTTCTTACAATCAGATTTTCTCTCAATTGGGTTCATTGCTTGAGGCTAAACCCTAAATAGAAAATATATCTAGGGAGAATGTCTTTTTAATAAAAATATTAGACGCCTTAGAAGGGGATCCAGAAAGGCCATGTAGTAAAGCTAAGGACGACAGGTGAGTGGATTTAAATTATATCTCTTTTATGTTTATGATATATAATATCATTAGATATCCGTTAAATATTTAATTCAGTATTTATTTCAGTAATTAGTTCTACGAATTAGTTATGTTGAAACTGTAAATTTTATAAAAGAAGTATACTTATATTTAAATGTTATTTATTTGGAAAAAGAAAGGAATCCAATTAAATATAAGTAATATTAAGCTTAAAGGTGAGAAATTTACAGTAAATTATGTTAAAATGGGAGAAATGAATTAAAAAGGAGAAAATCTAATAACTTGATCTAGAAGTTAGTGATAGATTAGTTGGTTGGTTTAGATAAGGGAATACATTTTCATAGTTTAATATTGTAAGAAAAACGATAAACGTAACTACAAGAATAAAAGCAAGAAAAATGGAATTAGTGCAAAATAGAGACATTACTGTATTTTGCATTACGCAATAATTAAAGATACAATAAAAAAAATATTTTGCAGTTACGAGTTATTGTTTATAACATTATTTAGTATTAAAATATGGAAATGGATTTTTAGCATAGTTTTTGTAACCAACCAAATAGAATAGAACTACTTCCTAGAATAAAAGAGAATAACGTGAAGTGTTAAAGAAATTAAAGAAGAGGAAATAATCAAGTTAGTTATTTATCAAGACTAGAAACAATAAACAGAATATGTGACTAGATCTGCATTTACTGCGTAGATAGTAGAATAAAAAGTAAAGTGGTTATTATGATAAGTAATTTGTGACAGTTGGACGTAGACCCAAGCTAAGACTGTCATATAATATAAGAGAACTAAAGAAAATTTAGTATCATAATAAAAGAATACAGACTAGAATAGAAAAGAGACACTTGCAATTACATTTATAACATGTAGGTTATAAAAGAAAGAAAAGAATATAAAAGTGACAATTGCAAGTATAATTGTAACAAGTAGGTTATAATTAAAAAGAAAGAAATAGAATAGGCTTATTTTATCAAACTTAGATCTTGGATTAAGTTAACAAGCAAAAATAACAGAAGTGGCCCGTAACAGCAGCATTCCCTTTTAGGTCTAGGACTAATGGTCTCACACATGGGTGGGGCTGGACATGCTGATTAGGGTAAATAAGTAGCCAACAGAATAAGAAAAGTAAACTAAACGCATAGTAAAAGATTAGACGTGGGGTCTAATAAAATGGTAAGGTGCGTTTAGGGTAGCCCAAAGAGAATCTAGATAAAAAGCCTAACGAATCAGTTCATCGCAGATTTTTAGTACAGAAAGAGCACGTCCAACTTAGTTAGTTTGGGCTAGAAGGAAGGACGAGACTTCAACGGGACGTGAGGATACTCTAGGATGGCCCTCTGGGGTAGGCCTAACGAAGCTGCACCCCCGGAGATAGGTCTGTAGGTGTTCCATCAAGAGAGTATACCTTGACTGCTTTTGCATTGCAGGCCTAACTAAGCGGACCTTTGAAGGCAGTCAAAAGGTTGATGATGGAGTAGGATATTCGTATGACATCGTACTCTAGTTTGTGAGTCGGTTATAGTGGGCAGGACCTAAAAGGATAGTCGCATGTGGAGATCAGCCATCATCAGTCAGAGCGAGTTCGGGAAAGACTAGAGTTAAACCAACTGGCCAATGGTTCTTTCACTATCGAGACATTGGATAAGGAGCACGGCCAATTGGATGTTTAGATTGTTTGCAGTAAGGCACAGCCACTTTGCTCTTGAAAGGTCTTTCAATTAGTTGAGGGGGGCTGCGTGGGGCCATAGCCACGATGAGAAAAGAGACGGACCAAGTAGAATATCTATATTGTAGGCCTAACGAAGCGGACCTTTACAGATATAGAAAATCCCTGACTGGGTTTCGTACAAGGTTGACATTGTTGGCGGAATTCAGGGAGTAGACAGAACGATTACATGTAGTCCTCAAGGTATGCATTGGGTGGTACATTGTGGATGTCCGAGCACTAGTATAAGCTAGTGCGGATGCAGATTCACGTTTTCATAGTAGACAACGGAACATCTGTATTGTAGGCCTCACGAAGCTGTCCTTACAGATGTAGTTACAGTATGCTCTAGGAGCAAGACGTTGGAGTCCTTTTCGAGGAGGATAAGGAAGGTACTATGGGTGGTACCAAGGACTAATGCGGTCTTTGGGCATGTAGTTACATATATATTGGTTATTAGGTCTTAATCTACTAAGGAGTATATGGGTACGATTCATGCACAAAGGCGAGAGTATTATAAACCTAATATAACAGAAAATGGAAATAGAACGATATTTATAATTATGCTTAGAAGTGTATAATTTGTGCATTCACCAGAACTTTAGTTCTGACCCCCTCCTCATATCATCTCATAGCTTAGATAGATGGCAAAGATTTTCCAGCTTTGAGACGCTTGTTTAGAAAGTGTTATTACCTTGGTGAGTATACACTTACTATTATATTTTAGTCAGTTCCACTATGAGATATTTATTTGAGCTTTGATATATTTATCTTTGCCTATTTGTAGGATACCAAATACCCAACTCAGGTTTCGGTGGGCTTGGATTTAAGCATTTTTTTGAAAAATCCGGACCCATTAGAACTTGGGTTGTTACATTTGGTATTAAAGCTTAGGTTAGTAGGTCCTAAGTAAATTAGGAAATATGAGTAAACTTATTTTTATTTTTGAATAAAATATAAATAAATTATGTACTAAAATCCAAATAGTCCGCAATTATAGATTTTAACATATGGAAAGTTTTTAGAAGTATATTTGTGCATAGTTTGCTAGTTGGTTTTGGGATGACCCAAGGATGTTGAGCCCTATGTTATTGCTGATTTATAATGTACAATAGGCTATGTTTTAAGAGAAGATGGGTATCCATATGTTATAGGACGTGGGAAAGTTCCCTAGGGACAGTAAGGAGAGTATTTTTTATTTTGAAGGAATAAGGGATTTTAGTAAGGAAATGAGATTTCTAAGGTTTAGGAAGGGTATTCCTAAGGTAGTAAGAAGAAAATCCACTTTATGTCTAGCCCAATAAAATGAAACTTTTGGAATAGAAAAGTTGAAAAAATATAATTGTTAATATTTTTGAGGAAGTAAATATTTGGTTTTGAAGAAAAAAAGAAATGGTATGAAATTTAAATTGGTTTTTATATGATGTAAATTTTGTTAAAAGTGAAATTCTTTTTTTGAAGAATTATAGAGCATGTATAGCTTGCTAGTTTCTTTGTAGATAAACAAAGATTTTAAATATAAAAACCTAGAGTGTGTTAAGTATCGAAAATGTAGGTTACAACATTTATTGTTGTAATAGATGTTTTCGTGAAAAATAAAGGAAGCATAGACTATGACACTATTGTTATAGTAGGTGACTCCCAAAGGAAATGTTTTTACATAGCATATGATATTTTAATTGAATCCATATACTAGTATTTTTGGGTTGTAGTAACAGTGTTTTACGCAAAATCTGTTTTGACCCAAATAAAAAAATGTGTTTTGAAGATAATTTCTAAGTATAGAAATAAAGTGGTTTGTAAATACACTTATTATTTAAATAAGTATATGGAAATGTTTTCTAGTTATGAAAATATTAAAATAGTTTTCAAAATGAGTTCTTCTGAAAAAAAATGTAAGTTAAATATTAGGAAATTAATAAATTTCATAGGAAATGTCTATTGTAAGTGAATATAGATTAAACATACTTTAATCTATTGGAATGAAATGAATAATGATATAATTTTCTATGAAACCAAATCACAAATAAAGATGTTTTATGCAAGTTATAAGGAATACGTGAAAGAGATGTATAAGGTATGGAAAGCACCATATTTTGTATAGCCTATTTCGATAAAATATAAAATAAGTTCCTTGTAATTTCACATAAACATGAAATCCTATTTTAAAGGATTTATAGAAGGTTTTAGCGTTAATGGTTTCTCATAAAAGAAAGTAGTTCCAATACATTAAGGTATAAAACCATTAGGTGTAATAAGAAGTGTAATAATTAGAGACAGTGTTAGTTAGGAGGGATATTATAGAGAGCCTTAGTAGGAAAGCTAAGCAATGGAAATTTCATACTTTTCCATTGATTATAGGCATTGGTTGCTTGCCTTTGTAGAAAGTCCCCATTTGTAGTAAGTTAGAAACTCCTCCATGGTTAGGTAATTGGAAGCAGAGTAAGAAAGCTAAGGGATTTTTGATAAAATAATTATTCTTATCTACTCCAGTTTTTGTAAATTTGAAAATCTATGAAAATAAGTTGTTTTGACAACATGTGAGGACATTTTTGGAAGGCAGGAAAAAAAATGTTTTGAAAACATGGTAAGGTGCGTTTGGAGTAGCCCAAAGAGAATCTGGATAAAGAGCCTAACGAAGCAGTTCATCATAGATTTTTAGTAGAGAAAGAGCACGTCCAACTTAGTTAGTTTGGGCTAGAAGAAAGTACGAGACTTGAACGGGACGTGAGGATACTCTGGATGGCCCTCTGGGGTAGGCCTAACGAAGCTACACCCCCGGAGGCAGGTTTGTAGGTGTTCCATCAAGAGAGTATGCCTTGAATGCTTTTTCATTGCAATCCTAACGAAGCGGACCTCTGTAGGCAGTCAAAAGGTTGATGATGGAGTAGGATATTCATATGACATCGTACTCTAGTTTGCGAGTAGGTTATAGTCGGCAGGACCCAAAAGGATAGTCGCATGCGGAGATCAGCCATCATCAATCAGAGCGAGTTCGGGAAAGACTAGAGTTAAACCAACAGGCCAATGATTCTTTCACTATTGAGACGTTGGATGAGGGGCACAGCCAATTGGATGTTTAGATTGTTTGCAGTAGGGCATAGACACTTAGCTCTAGAAAGGTCTTTCGATTAGTTAAGGGGGGCTGCGTGGGGCCATAGCCACGATGAGAAAAGAGACAGACCAAGTAGAATATCAGTATTGTAGGCCTAACGAAGCGGACCTTTACAGATATAGAAAATCCCCGACTGAGTTCCGTACAAGGTAGACCTTGTTGGCGGAATTCAGGGATTAGACAGAACGATTACGTGTAGTCCTCAAGGTACGCACTGAGTGGTACATGGTGGATGTCCAAGCACTAGTATAAGCTAGTGCGGATGCAGTTTCATGTTTTCATAGTAGACGACGGAACATCTGTATTGTAGGCCTCACGAAGCTGTCCTTTACAAATGTAGTTAAAGTATGCTCTAGGAGCAAGACGATGAAGTCCTATTCGAGGAGGATACGAAAGGTACTATAGGTGGTACCTAGGACCGATGCGATCTTTGGGCATGTAGCTACATATATATTGGTTATTAGGTCTTAATCTACTAGGGAGTAGATGGGTACAATTCACGCACAGAGGTGAGAGTATTATAAACCCAATAAACCTAATATAACAGAAAATCGAAATAGAACGGAATATGTAGAATTATGCTTAGAAGTGTATAATTTGTTCATTCACCAAAACTTTAGTTCTGACCCCCTCCTTATATCATCCCACAGGTTAGATAGATGGCAGAGATTTTCTAGCTTTGAGACACTTGTTTAAAAAGTATTATTACCTTGGTGAGTATTTACTTACTATTATATTTTAGTCAGTTCTGCTATGAGTTATTTATTTGAGCTCTGATATATTTATCTTTGCCTATTTGCAGGATACCAGATACCCAACTCGGGCTTCAGTGGGCTTGGATTTTAGCATTTTTGCGAAAAATCGGGACCCACTGGAACTTGGGTTGTTACAAAAAAGTTGAGTAACATATCGAAAAGTGTCCAAGCTTACACTTGCGCAAAACTACCCCGTTTTAGCCTTTGTTTAGAAATTTAAAGGTTTGAAAAGATATTTAAATTTAAGTATTTTTTTTCATTCTTTTTACAAGTGTTTACTAACTCATATTAGAGTGTTTTAAAAGTGGTTTGATATTTTTAAGTACTTTAAAAGATTAGATATGAATTTTAAAAGAAGGGAGTTTGCTTTTAAAATATAAGGAAAACATGGTTTTTCAAGTTTCAAAGTGTTTTGTAAACTAGTTATCTTAAAGTAATATTTTAAGAAAATGTTTTAAAACCTATTATAAGTATTTTAAAAGAATTTTTAAAAATTATAAATAAATGATTTCAAAAAGGGTTAGAAATTGTTTAATGGCTAAAGTGGTTATTTGTTTAATTGCTTATTTGAAAAGTAGTTAACTATGCTTAACACTAAATGCCGACGAGGTAAACTTCTCTATTTGCGAGAGTTAAGATTGATGTTTGGGTAGGGATAAAAGCAATAGTGCTCTAGCCTACCAACTTCCCTCTTGACTGAGGAATAGTTAAGTTGGAATCCTGAAATGTGTTAATCATGTTGATT
This sequence comes from Allium fistulosum, assembly GCA_030737815.1. Taxonomy (NCBI): domain Eukaryota; kingdom Viridiplantae; phylum Streptophyta; class Magnoliopsida; order Asparagales; family Amaryllidaceae; genus Allium; species Allium fistulosum. Next base: position 1,006,333,045 of record CM060905.1, read on the forward strand.
ACTTACTCGTTTATAGAAGCCATTAATACTATATTTAACACTAAAAGCTGACGAGGTGGACTTGTCTATCTATAAGAGTCAAGAATGAAGTGTTTAGGAAAGGCTTTGATATGCAATCAGTGCTCTAACTTACATGGAGTCACTCTTGACCAAGGGATGGTATAAGTTGCAATGTCGAAAACATATTAAGTATACGAACCTTGATTTCTATAAGCGATCATTTTTGACTGGATAGTCGATTAGTCGACAATCGAACTCGACCAAATATAACTTAAAAAGTATCTAAACGCTTCACGACTTCATACCCTTTGAGAACCCCCGGGAAGGAGCATTGGTATGAACGTCTCTAGCTTTAAGAACTTTTATAAACTAGATCCCCCTGGGGACTCCTCTTTATATTCTTTGCTTACTTCTAAGAGAAGCGAAATTGGGTTTATCGGAAATTCATCAATTGGTTTTAGAGAGTCTAGGATCTGTAAGTGTTTTACTTACCGAATACCACTTCAAAACTAGTATACAGGCTCTATGTTTTGAAAGCGGTTATAAAGTTAAAATATGTAGAGTTGAAATGTCTATCCTAAGGTTAAGTCCAAGGGAGAGGTCAGCGTTAGCATTTGTCAAACGGGCTTATGCTAGGATCCTTGTGGAGATTCATGGACCGTTTTAGATGCTGGGATCCATATGAAGATTCATGTTCTGCTCGAGTGATGAAGACTCGCGTGTGAGATGTCAAATGTAACCTCGGCATTGGAAATGACAAAAAACAGAGTAGAAGAATAGCTTGTGGGGTTTAGCTAACCCATAAGGTGTTTCAACTCCAAATCCAGAGTATGCTTACCGATGTTGCTAGCGAGAGTTGACGATATTCGGGATCACGAGTGTTTATGCATGGACTGGCTGTGTTTACCTTAATGGTATATTTTATCTAGAGATATATGATGCTCGGACGGTAGTTTCTGACCCTTGTCAAGAGGCTGGCCTCAGTTGTTCTGGGAATGTCTTCAATAGAAGATCCATATGCGAATATACCTTAGTGGTTTTGATTTTACCTTAATATTGTTTTGGTGCAATCAATGTAAGCATCATAGCTATTTAATATGGTTTATATTCTACACTTTAGACATTATATATTATATCACCATATTAACTTAATGAATGGTTGGTTTCTTTTAAGGGGAAATCCGTTACGGAAATCCATATGGTCTCAATACTTATTGTTACATATTTTATGTATCTTGAGTTTTCTTACCAGACTTATTTCTGACACTTTGGTTTTTGTATTCCCTAAGTTCCTCATGCACTCTTTTGAGTAGGCTGAGCATAGTAGGTTTAACTTTGGATGCTTCAGAGTTCAGGAGACAGGCTAGAGGCTTTCGTTACCCATCTACTTCTATTTCTTTTACACTTTATTATATATATATATATCAACATTGTGAGGGCAGACAGTTATAACTGTCCAGGCTGATGATAGTACTTAGGTTTTGTAACTCTGGAATTTTTGTATTTGGGGTAACCCTTCGTACTATTCTTTTGATATTATATATATCGTTTCATTGTGAGATTATGATATTGTGTTCTTTCTTTCTGGTTCTATTCTTTTTTTACCCTAACTATCTATCTTTTCGACGTTGCTTGACACACGAATACCGTGGATGTATTTAGTGTTGACATTCGAGGGTCAAAAAGTCGGGTCGTTACATTTCATATCAAAGCCCGGGGTTGAGCGGATAACTTCACTTTGGTTGGGTATGGCCCATTAGAGATAGGATAAGCAACATCCTAGAATGAGTTGAGTGCATTATATATACGAGAGCATATTTGTATTTTTCTATAAACCTAAATATCTCTTTATTTGAAATAACTCTATCCTTTCATATCATAGGCTATTTTCCTATGATCGGGTAACATAAACCATGAGTAATAAAGATGCCAATAATCAAGGAGGTAGAGGTGGTCGGGGTAGTACTGTCGCAAATGGCGAGGGTTGAGCACCGAGGAATGTTGCTCCTGCCGGGGAACCGATGGTGGATATTATAGAGGAGGTCGTGCAGGTCAGGCCTCAAATGAGTTTTGCTTCACTTTATTGTGATTATGAGTGGCTGGGAGGTAAGAGGTTTATTTGCTTGGAGACGATTATAATCGGTCATGGCTCAGATTGTGTAATCGTATATTTGGGGATATGGAGTTGGATGATGCGATGAAGCATCTGTTGGCATCACGACATCAGATAAATGCGGTTATGGATTAGTGGATTTCTCCAGCCAATGTCCAAGAGAACGACTTCTCTTGGCCCTAATCTAAGGAGGTTTTTGAGATGAGATTTGTCCTAGAAGCCGAGAAGACTATGTTGTTTAGAAGCTTCTTAGATTCAAAGTAGAGGGCCATGACTATGGTGGAGTATGAGAACCAGTTCTGTAACGACCCGCCTTTTCGACCATCAAAAGTCAACATCGAATACGACTGTTGTATTCAAATGTCGAGCATCTAATCGTCGGACGGCCGGATTGTTAGGGTAAAATATAAACTAAAGAATAGAAAATAGGAAAACAGAATCTCAAAGCGGAATCGACAATACGTAATATAGCAAGGATGGTAAAAACTGTCACTCCAAAATACATAATATATCAAAGTTAAAAACAAATCTTATCAGCTAGACAGTTATAAAATCCTAACCTTACAATTGCTGATATGGATACTATATAATACAGTGGAAAATAAAACACTATAATAGGTGAACCTCCAACTCCTCTCCAAGATCTCCATAACACCAAAGCCAACCCGAGAAAATTCTCGGTCTGACCCGAGCACTATAATAAAATAACACCCGGATCAATTTGGAAATACCAATGTGAGAAAACTCAAATAACGGGGAGCATATAAAAGTTCTGTGAGACCACGCTGCTAATGCGGAACAGGATTTTACCTTACAAAAATAACATCCATACAGGAAGGAGTGGAGATAAACAACAGGAAACAAATCCAAATAAGAACAGGCATAAATAGTATTAAAAATCAGACTTTAGAGAATGAAAATAATCCAAGCAAAATCTAAACAGGACAGAATGGATAAAACAAGATAACAGTCCAAACTTGATAGAATTGACAAAACTAATAATTAAACACCGCGAAGAGTGGTTGACTCTTCCCTTTGCAATTGAAGAAAAACGGATTCAAAAGTTCGAATCTAATATGGAAAGGAAAATTCCCAATAAATGACTAGGGAGGTGAACTTCCCGAAGTATACCTCTAGTAAAATACTTCTGAGGAGTTAATTTACTCTATGAAACTTCTTGGAACCCTCCAAGTCGGACCTCGCCAAACCTTACCGAGTATCCGAATATTTCACATCTAAGTGCACAATCGAATCCAATCTAGATGAGATGTAAAAGTATCCTAATAGGAGCAACCCCATATAGCTTGGCCTCCTCTCATGCTTTGGATTTAGTCATTTTTCGACGAAGGATATCAAAGCTCAAAGAGCAGCAAATCATTTTTAAGGTGACGATACACATGAAGAAAGCTATATCCGATAATTAATTATTATACTATCGGGGATAATTAAAATGATCGTATATGGAAATTAAATATCATATACTTAACACTACTTGTCGATTCCAAACAACTGCTATCTCTCAGTTGAAAATGAAGCCAAGAAAGTTGAGGTAGTATTACCTCTAAGCATCGCCTTAACGACATTTTTAACCTTCAGGATAGAAATGAATCCAAGCCTCACCGTTTAGCGTTAAAAGTATGACTAAATCCTTTCCATATAAGCGATATTGAGTACGGAACTACTTTTCCATAACCGAATTGAACTTTACTTTTTTAAAGCTGAACTTGTGTATGATTTCCATATTTCAATGATATAAAAACATTTTGGAAATACTCTTAAAAATAATCTTTTAAAAGACAAACTTATAATACTAAGTGTATTAAAACAAGGGTTAAAAACAAATGTCATTAAAACATTGTTTACTATAAATCCGAAACAATTTACACTTGGCTTTATTTATAAATAATTCTTTTTAAAGGATTTTCTCATTTATAAACCATTATTTATAAATTTAAAACAATATTAATTATCCTAAAAGATCATTAATCACATTTATAACCTCTTTTAAATAAGCAAATCAATTATTTTAAATAAAATAGTTAATTATTTCCAAAACACTTTTATATCATCGGTAAATTAACTTTAAAATCTTTATTAGATCAGTTTATTAACTTTAAAACGCTAAATCGGTTAATTAACTTTAAAGCACTTTCGTTATATTAGTTAATTTACTTTAATCGCATTTATTAAATCAAATAATTAACTTTAAATATCATTAATTAAAAAATTTATTAAATTCAAAGAATCATTAATTAAAATGAATAATTAATCTCAAACATCATTAATTAAAATGATTAAAAAAATTAAATGACATTAATTAAAATAATTAATTAAGATCAAATAATCATTAACTAATTGGATTAATTAAATTCAAACATCATTAGTTAAAACGATAAATTAAATACAAAACATTATTTGTTAAAAATGATTAATTAACTATAAAACATCATTAATTTAAATGATTAAATAAATTTCAAATATCATTAGTTAAAACTGTTAGTCCATGAGATGATGGTTTTGATGACAACAACCTTAGAATAGATTATAAAATATAAATACTAACATTATAGTTTAGATATATACGTATATGCAGGATTTAACCATGCAGGTACCAAGAATGAAGACTGTATAGTATAGAGATTCAAGATATCAAGATTGAAGACTCATGAGTATCAAGAATATCAAGATTATCAAGAGTTCAAGATTTCAAGATAAGTATCGAGTCTAGAATTATGTTAAAACTTCACAATAGCACTGAAATCTTCACTCCATTTTTCTTTTGGGATGGAACCCATTTCTACCTTTTTAGTGGCTTACAAACCCACGACAAGTGGCTTACAAACCCACGAATATCCTGGTTTTATACAAGTTCTCGAGTCTTGACATGATGAGATATTATGCACGAAGAAGCTTGCAAAACTACTTCAAAATGTTTTTTAAAAAACAACTTCGGAATGATTTTCAAAATTGCTTTTCAAAATGGTTTAGCCTTAAAAATTATCTTTTCAAATGATTTTCAAAAAGGATGTTTTAGCCTTAAATATTCTTGTTTTTAAACTTCGTCTATTTTAAACTATCTTTTAAATATAATATATTTATACTTAGATTTAAATATAAAATTATAGTAAAATTATCTATGTATTCTATCTATAGTCAAGTATATTTATAAAGTTTAAAATAGTTTTAATATAAGATAAAGGTTATTTTCAAAGAAAATCAAATCATCAAAAATTGCTTTGGGATGTCGACATGCCTATGGTGACCATGTCGACACGGTGTCAGTTGAGTTCAAAATTCAAATTTCAAAAGAAGTGTCTATTCGCCATAACCTTTCACGAATGGACATGACTGTTGTTCTTCTATAAATAGGGGTTAGTTTCAACGAATTTTATATCAGATTTTCTGGTTTTTCACTTCACTTCTTCTTCCACGTTTTCTTATTCAAAATTCTATCATCACTCTGCCGAAATCAATATTGAATTTGACTAGATTATCTCTGGTTTGATTCTTTATCACTATCTCAACAAGATCTAAGTGCTATTCAGAGTTATAGGCTTCTTTGTAATCTATCTAGCGAGAAGAGGTGTGATTATAGCCTTGGAAATCAATTAAGCGAGAAAAGGTGTGCTTGTAGCCCTGGAAATCAATTGGGTGAACTTGTTGCCCCGGAAATCAAGTATCTCTACCCAGAGGATTGTGATTCTGGAGGGTGTACCTCGTAGCCTTGAAACCGAGGGTTGTAATTGTTGAATTGAGTTTGAAAGGAAATTCGTACTTAGTTGTGCGGGACTGGATGTAGGGTAACTCCGAACCAGTATAAAATCTGGTGTGTTCTTTCCTTTACTGCTTTTACTTTATATTTGCATCTATGTTTGATTCTGTGTTCATATCTGTGTCTAATTAGTGCATACATTGTTAACAAATTAAGATAAACTCAAAAAGATTAACAAATTTCTTAAAACACTATTCACTCCCCCTCTAGTGTTAATTCTATCCTTAAGATCCTTAATCCGCATTTCTCACATTTGGTATCAAAGCCTTGTTTTCAAAAGTTTCATTATCTGAATTTTGAAAAATTTCAAAATGGCTACTAACACTAGTACTGCTATTACCACCAACACTAGTTCATTTGTAGAAGGTCAGTCTACTGCCAGACCACCACTTTTTAATGGCGGTAACTATGCATATTGGGCATGTAGGATGAAAATATATTTACAATCTGTAGGGTTAGATACTTGGAATATCACACAAACTGAATATTCTGAACCCACAACTAATTTTGCACAGTGGACCACTGAGCAAAAGATAGTTGCACAAAATAATTCTAAAGCAATGAATATTCTATTTTGTTCACTTGAAAGAAATGAATTTAATAGAGTGTCAGTTTGTAAGTCTGCATATGAAATCTGGAAAACTTTGCAAGTAACTCACGAAGGAACAAGCAAAGTTAAATAGACCAAAATTTCCATGCTCACAAATCAGTTTCAGTTATTTAAAATGAATACTAATGAGTCTATTTCAGATATGTATAGTCGATTTCAAGATATTGTGCATTCTTTAATATCTTTGGGAAAGGAATTTTCGGAAGAAGATCAAGTCAGAAAAATTTTAAATTCTCTCACTCCAGAATGGGATCAAAAGACACTTGCAATTGAAGAGGCAAATGACATCAGTACTTTAAAGATAGAAGAATTGATTGGAAATCTAATGTCGTTTGAAGTGCAAATGATTGGGAGAAGAGAAAGCAAAGCATCTGAAAAGAAATCAATGGCATTTAATGCATTAATCGACAGATCAGACTCAAACAGTGATAATGATGAAGAGATAGCATTTATGACCAGGAATTTTCGAAAATTCCTAAAGTACAGAAAATTGAATAGTTCCAAGAGAAACAACTTTAAGAATTCTGGTAATCAGACTACAGTACCAAACTTTATCAAATGCTTCAATTGTGACGAACCAGGTCATATCAAAAGAGACTGTCCGCATCCAGATAAGCAAAACTCTCCTACAAACAATGATTCTGCAAAGAAACGGAAACGTGCATTCACTGCTACTCTAGATGACTCTGACTCATCCTCCAGCGACGATGAACAGAAGAAAGATAATTCAAATCTGTGTTTCACAGCAATTCTCGATTTAGTCGATACCAAAGACACGGACTCTGAAAAAGGTACACGTTTACAATACATTGGCTGAAATTACATGCTTGAATTGATTGATTGATTGGTTGTTTTTGAATTGATTGATTGATTGATTTTGAATTAATATGTTGTTTGAATTAAAAAATTTATTTTCTATTTTTTACTATTATTTTATTATTTTATTATTATTTTTATTATTTTTGACACATTCTGAAATATATTATAAGTACAATAATATTTCAGAAATATAGACATTAATAATAATATTTATATATATGTATATTAGATAACTTAGGAAAAATCATGTCATGAAAATTCAAAGCCACATGTCGACATGGCCCCTACCATGATGTCGACATGCCTACCTGAATTTGAATTTAAAATTTTGAATTCAAATGTTTGAATTTCCCTCCACCTTTTCACTTCATTTATTTCTCTGAAAAGATACCTTTTGACCAGAGAATATGTCCTTTGAAAGTCTATTTATTCACTATCTTTTATCATATCTTTTCACTTTCATTTTCAAATTCAAACTCTCTCCATATCTTCAAGCTCTCTACTCTCTACTCTAATGGCTTCTTCAAGCAACCCCTCAACCATGAGAATTTCCAGAAAAATCAAAGAGCAATTATTCAATGATCCAGAGGCAATTAAAGCATACATCAATTATGCTAATTATGCCAAAGTCCATTCCGGAAAATTTGCTATTTTTCAAGATTTTTCTTCTTATGAAATTGATTCTCTTTTTGCAAACAATGGTGTTTTAAGTCTTATTGACTCTTCTTAAAATGATTTTGTTTGCTATCCTAATCTTGTCAAAATCTTCTATGCTAATTTAAACCATGGTTTTTATATTGGAAATGAGAATGAAATTTGGAGTAGTGTCAAAGGCACTCAAATTGTTTTGAATTGTGATCTTTTGGGTACCATTCTCAATTGCAAAAGCACGGGAATAGATCTTTCTAGTTTTCAAATCGATGAACATGATCGTGAGACATTTCATCATATTTTTGAAGGAGATGAAAACTTTGAATTTAAAAATCGAAACTTTCATCCTAAAGCAAGAATTGTCAATCTTCTCTTACAACATACTTTGACCCCAAGATCGGGAAATTTTAACAATCCTACTTCAAAAGTGTGCAAAGCACTTTTTGCTATTTTCAGAAATTATGATATCAATTGGGCATAAGTTATTTTGGATGAACTTCGTCCTAAAAATTTTGAAATGGGAGAAAACCCTTTATATCATGGAATTTACCTTACTCGGATTTTCAACTATTTTGGAGTAAATTTCAAAGGAGAAGAATTTATTTCAAGAAAAGTTTTTAATATCTCAAACATTTCTTTCATGAAAATCCCATATGTTTTTCAACCTTATGAAACCCTTACCGAAAAGGAAGAGCATTTGGCTCATGAGGAAATGGAAGAAGAGGAAGAGGAAGAAAGAGAAGAAGGGGATGAAATGGAAATTGAAGAAGAAGAAGAAGAAGGTGAAACATCCCTAGAAAGTATTGAATATCCTTCCAATCCATCCAACAAAACCCTTCTCAAAATCCAAAAGATAATTGTGGAGAATCAACGGATTTTAAAACGATCCGATAGTAAGAAGTTGGATAACATTTCTTCGAAGATGAACAAGTTATTTTCAAAAGTCAGCAAGAAACTTGGACTATCTTCATCATCTTCATCTTCTAACTAGTTTTATCTTTTAGTATCTTATTGTATTTGTCTTAGTTTGTTTTTTTTTCGAATGTTCGTGTAGTTCATTATGCTTAATCTTTGTATTATCGTAATGAAATGAAATTTCCTTTCTGTTATCTATCTTATCTTATCTCTAGAATAAATGTTAGTATATTATATAAATATATACATATACACAATTATTCACAAAATCAAAGTTGTCATAAATTTTCACTAACCCATGTCGACATCCCCTAGAAGACCATGTCGACATGTACTGGTCAGAAGTGATTATTGATTTTGAATTTGAAATTTGAATAACTACCAAATGTCTATTCATTTCAAACGAATTTCTACACCTATATATACCTTTTTCTTCCAGAAATCTTCACTGAAATTTATTTCTCATTATCTATATCCTTCATTTCTTTCTCTAATTCAATTATGGACAATCCTATTCACAATCTATCTGAAAATCTTGAAGAAACACTCAATTCATTCAAGAATATTCTCTCTTTTATTCTACGAAACTAGTGTCACTTAGAATTGAGTCAAATGCGGATGATCAAGGAACAAGAGAGACACTTCGATGCAATACGATGGATGATCTCCTCTCTACACAAGGATGATAATGAAGCACATCCTCATGTCTCTCTCACCAATGACAATGAGAATTAGGATGCAATTAAAGCAGACCCTATATTTGGAGAAGATGGATGGGTAGATGTTCCTCGTAACGTTTAATTTTCTTTCTTTGTTTGATTTGTTTGAATTAATTTGTTTGATTTAATTTGGTTTGAATTGATACTTTGTGTGGATTGATTTTATTTGGTTTGATGTTTGGTGTGTGAAACATATATATATACACTGAAATGAATATAGTCTTTAATTAAGTTATTATGCTCATAAGTATCATTATTTCTTAATCTATATATTATATATTCCGTTGTATAGTTTATCAATGCAGGTACTGAAGTCCAAGAATAAGGGGGAGTAAGGTTGTTGTTGATGACAAAGGGGGAGAAATATAAAATAGGGTAGTTAGGCATAGATTAAGGGGGAGTTGTTAGTTTTAGGGGGAGTTATTAGGATAGAAGGAATATTTTACAAACAAAGGTTGTCATCATCAAAAAGGGGGAGATTGTTAGTCCATGAGATGATGGTTTTGATGACAATAACCTTAGAATAGATTATAAAATATAAATACTAACATTATAGTTTAGATATATATGTATATGCAGGATTTAACCATGCAGGTACCAAGAATGAAGACTGTACAGTATAGAGATTCAAGATATCAAGATTGAAGACTCATGAGTATCAAGAATATCAAGATCATCAAGAGTTCAAGATTTCAAGATAAGTATCGAGTCTAGAATTATGTTAAAACTTCACAATAGCACTGAAATCTTCACTCCATTTTTCTTTTGGGATGGAACCCATTTCTACCTTTTTAGTGGCTTACAAACCCACGACAAGTGGCTTACAAACCCACGAACATCCTGGTTTTGTACAAGTTCTCGAGTCCTGACATGATGAGATATTCTGCAGGAAGAAGCTTTCAAAACTACTTCAAAATGTTTTTTAAAAAACAACTTCGGAATGATTTTCAAAATTGCTTTTCAAAATGTTTTAGCCTTAAAAATTATCTTTTCAAATGATTTTCAAAAAAGATGTTTTAGCCTTAAATATTCTTGTTTTTAAACTTCGTCTATTTTAAACTATCTTTTAAATATAATATATTTATACTTAGATTTAAATATAAAATTATAGTAAAATTATATATATAGTGTTCTCTATATTTATCTATGTATTCTATCTATAGCCAAGTATATTTATAAAGTTTAAAATAGTTTTAATATAAGATAAAGGTTATTTTCAAAGAAAATCAAATCATCAAAAATTGCTTTGGTATGTTGACATGCCTATGGTGACCATGTCGACATGGTGTCAGTTGAGTTCAAAATTCAAATTTCAAAAGAAGTGTCTATTCGCCATAACCTTTCACGAATGGACATGACTGTTGTTCTTCTATAAATAGGGGTTAGTTTCAACGAATTTTATATCAGATTTTCTGGTTTTTCACTTCTCTTCTTCTTCCACATTTTCTTATTCAAAATTCTATCATCACTCTGCCGAAATCAATATTGAATCTGACTAGATTATCTCTGGTTTGATTCTCTATCACTATCTCAACAAGATCTAAGTGCTATTCAGGGTTATAGGCTTCTTTGTAATCTATCTAGCGAGAAAAGGTGTGATTGTAGCCTTGGAAATCAATTAAGCGAGAAAAGGTGTGATTGTAGCCCTGGAAATCAATTGGGTGAACTTGTTGCCTCGGAAATCAAGTATCTCTACCCAGAGGATTGTGATTCTGGAGGGTGTACCTCGTAGCCTTGAAACCGAGGGTTGTAATTGTTGAATTGAGTTTGAAAGGAAATCCGTACTTAGTTGTGCGGGACTGGATGTAGGGTAACTCCGAACCAGTATAAAATCCGGTGTGTTCTTTCCTTTACTGCTTTTACTTTATATTTGCATCTGTGTTTGATTCTGTGTTCATATCTGTGTCTAATTAGTGCATACATTGTTAACAAATTAAGATAAACTCAAAAAGATTAACAAATTTCTTAAAACACTATTCACCCCCCCCTCTAGTGTTAATTCTAGCCTTAAGATCCTTAATCCGCATTTCTCATAAAAACAATTAATTAAATTTAAAATAATCATTAATTAAAATGATTAATTAAAGTTCAAAATCATTAATTAAAATGACTTAATTAAATTCAAATCTCATTAATCAAATAGATTAATAAATTTCAAAACATCATTAATTAAAGAAATTAATTAATTTCAAAATCATTAGTTAAAATGGTTAATTAATTTAAAAACCAATTAATTAAAATTATTAATTAATTTAAAATATCATTAGTTAGTATGAGTAATGAATTTTAAAATTCTATTTCGTGAAAACACAAGCTTAAGTTCAAAATACACACGACGGGGTTTTGGGGATGAAAATCAATAAATGACGGTATAGCTAAAATCGCTATAACGACACTTAAATAATTTAAATGAAAAATCAAGATTTATTTCAATTAAATATCAATATAGCAACGTAAGGATGTAAATAAATAATTATTGGGGAGAAACCCTTCAGGCTCCCTCTACAAATTCTCGCTACAAAACAATAGTTAAGGACATTATATATAATCATATGGGTTCATAACAATCAAGTAATATGTTATCCATTTTCCAAATGGAAATTCAATCAAACAATTTAACTAACATCTGAGAAATCAATAATAGTTTATAGCATCATAGATATGATATAGTAAAATTGAATGTGGATAAACTCACATTGATTCCAATTTTCGTCAAAGCGTTTCGGTTTGAACTATAACCGAACGGACGTTCGACTTTAGGAAATAAATCCACTAGCTCCAAAATCGTCCAAACCAACTCCATCGTGTATTCATCGTCTCTATGAGTCCAATGCGAAAGATGGCGATCGAATTCAACCTCGTATGAGTGAGATACACATTTTATAAGTTTTCGGATTTAAATAATTAAATTAAATCACCTAATCACTTAATTAAATATAAAAATCCACACTTAACTTTAATCCTACTTCTCCACCCCCTAATCAAATTTTTGTACAAGATAACATAGAACCTACCATGACCATGCACGAATCTTGACGAATACAGAGCTTCAGACATCCGTTTGACGAACCGTTTTCACCGTTGGCTCTCTCCCCTCAAACCACACTTGCCCATCACGACGATGTCACATCCGCACCTCCCTCTTAAAATCCATCCACATACAACCCCTATAGCTCCCCCAAACGACACATTCTTCCCCTAGGTGCACCACCACCTCAAACTCGGTACCTAGGTGCAACACGGCATGGCGAACTCAACGGCATCCACTGATTTCTTTAATTCCACTCCAAACTTTGACATGTTGAAGCCCTAACCAACTACCATTAACGACCTCCTCCCCAAAATGATGACACATAAAAAATCGAGCACATGGAAAGGTAGCTCTCAAGCATACGAGCTCAACGAATCCAAAATTAGAATTTTTGGTGGAAAAACGAATTCAAGTTTAATTTTTTGAAGTTTGAAATCTTTTCTTTCTTTGTTAGTTTACAGGCTTGGTTTTATAAGGGAGAATTGTATGGTTCATAAGGGAATAAGGTTGATGTGAGAGAGTATGGTGAGGGGTAAGGTGAATAAAGTAGGGTATATATATTATTTTATATTAAAATATCCGGCCTTACATACTCTGAAAATTTCAAACTCCAATTGAGACATGCTCACTAGCATTTTATACCAAATACCCCTATTCTGAACTCAATGGAACTATTTTAAAAACTTAATTCGAAAGTATATGGTAGTTAGCTTTTTAAATCAAATTATATCCAAAATTAATTGCTAAGCGTTTCGAGCTCGCACGACCACACAGTATGTCTAATCATTACGAAACTTAACGACGTACAACAATTTATTATTTCGGATCTAATGGCATTGGTTTTGTCAAAATCCAAGACAATGCCCCGGAAGGATAATTTCACATATTTAAATACCGTTTTGTATTTTCGAACAAATTATCGATGTTTATCCAATCTATTTAATTTTTTAAATAAATTTACAAATTGAATTCATTAATATTATTTATTAATTAAAAGGATTTAAATATAATTATTAAATCCATTTAGATAATATTTAGTTTACAATTCAAATATTTAAAATGATCACTATATTTGAATTCAATTTATTAAATTCCAAAATCCAATTATTTAAATATTTAAAATCAATTAAACATTTAAAAATAATGATCAAAATCTTAGGTTGTTACGTTCTCCACCCTTAAAAGAATTTCGTCCCCGAAATTTCAAAGGTAGGAAATATGCTTCAAACCCTTAAACTTTTCAAAAATCAATTAGTTGAAATTTGTTATAAAAAATTTCTAAGTCCTAAAATTTTGGCAGAGTCTCCTCTGTGCGGCTCGATCGGAACAACTACAAATTGCCTTTACGGGCTCTAAACCAACCAATGAAAACAAAAGCCAAGTGGCTTTCCATAATTGGGGCATAAAATCATAAACCAATTTAAATTTCTACATTTATTACATACCTTTTTTGTGTTTGTTATGTATTTTTATCAAGTAATTTATTATCTCTATGCAAATTCAGGTGCACATGAATCAAATAGCAATCGTTTGCATACATATACTTACAAAAATCCAAAAGAGAATCAGGCTGACAAAAGCAATATGATGTAACTCTACATGAAAAAACTAGCATGATATAAATCTACATGCAACTCTAGTATAAAATAAAGTTACGTGCAAATAACAAAAGTATCACAATCATAGGCGACAAAATACAGAGAATATTCTGTAATAATAGCTATGCATCCAATAAGTTCAAATGACAAATTTAGATCTAACTGCCCAGGTTTTTTAATTCAAAAATTTATTTTCAAATTTCTCAAGCGAGAACTAGATCAAAGATCAAAAATAAAAATGACAAGGAGGGGATTCCTCCTAATAAAGTATGGTGAAACTCTAGAACCAAAACAATATGGAGCACCAATGGTATTCTGGTTCTTCCAAAAACACCAACTAAAGTGAATAAATATTATTTCTTTCTCAAAATCTCTCTCATTTTTTTCCAAAATCATCAGGATTTATGTCCTAATAACAACAATTCAGATTTTCTATAAATTTAAACTTTATAAACAATGGTATATGAAACCACATAATTAATCAATTAAATTCAATCAAATTCTGTATGGGAATAAACCAACACTATCAGTCAATCAATCAAATTCCATAAAGGAAAAACTATCACTTAACATTATTTCAAAATGTCAAATGACTAACAAACAAATCTTAACTTAGGCTCAAAACTTTCATGATTGCCCGAAAATATAGATAATTCACTAAGCGTACCATGTTTCTCAATAACTTTTGGTTATTGCTTAGAAGATTATCCAAATTCAATTGGACAAAATTAAAATTTATACTCTAAATTTATTAGTTTCTTAACTTCATCAATTTTTTTTCTAAATCACTTATATTTCCATATTCAATACTAAAATTATTTATGAATTATTTCATAAATTTTCTTTTTTTGCAAGGCATTATTTCATAAATTTTCACCTAAGTTTAAAAATATTTTATAAAGTCATTTCTTTATAAAACATCAAATAATAACTTATTCCACTTTATTAACTTTTATAATACTCTTCTATATCCTAAGAGTACATACATATTTTATTCTACTTTTTTAGAAAGTCTAGATGGAGTAAAAATCAAATTATGGTTCCTTAAAACTGAGTCAACCTATTAAACTTTTTAACTTAGGGTATTATAATGGAAAATGTTGATGGGTTGGCCTTAATAACACCAAATAGTTTATACTACTTAGATGGTCTAATAAAAATCTATGGTTTTAACAAATCAATGTTTATCAAAACCTATCAATCCAATTTAATCTATTTTAAAATCGGTGTTAAATTATTCCTTATTTTATCTAAGGTTAAAATTTGTTTATCAAAAAAATCTTTTACTAAAAGTAAATTTTTATTCTGAAACAAATTCCCTTTATGGAACTTAAAAATCAAATACCAAGTTTTTAATTTCAAAAACTCATTTTCGAAAGCATATTACATATATTTTTATATGAAATAACTTCAACAATGTATTTATTAGGACTATCCTTAGGTTCGTTCGAATTTGAACTCATTTCGATCGCACAATGATAAAGAGCATAATTTACTAAGTGTCCCACAACGTTCGCCTAAGCAAACATCTGATCATCAATAAGAAGATTATTCAGATTACCACAAAAATAATCGAGATGATTTCCTCTGGATTACACTAAAGAAAATGCATTCCATTTAAAATTTCACTTCCCAAAATATTTTACTTTTAAATACTTTCAAAAATACTACTATTTCATTTCTCAAAATCCTTCTGAAATTATTTTCAAAAATTACGGGATTTAGATTCAAAAATCCTTTTTAAAACACATTTTAAAACTAATATTTATATAAAATTTCCTTTATATAAAAATCATTTCATATTATAATAACTCTCCTTTATTATAATAAAAAATTTCTCAAATGTTTATTATCTAAATGCCCTAACTTGCCTTTAGATTATATTAAACAACTTTTATTAAAAGTTTAATCCTTAACTCACCATTATTAATAGGTAAATTTTAACTTAATATTTTCTCCGAACACCTTATAGTTAAATTGTGAAAATTAATTCACAAAGGGATTCATTTAAAAATTTAAACAACAAATGCGTATAAATAAGCTACACAAATAATCAACAATCAACGCTCCCAATTTAATCGAGCATGACTGATCAAACAATAGTGATAATAAATAAATATTATAACATTCAAATGAACACACTCTATAACTATATAAAGTTTTGAAAATTATTCCTTTATATATATATATAAAATATATCCCTAGACAAAATATTTCATTTGCCAAATTTTCAAAAATGAATATCATTTTATCGATTTTTCTATGAAATGTTATAATGGCGTTCTCTAAATTTTCTTGCTCTCAGGTCTCGTCTTCTAAACTATATTCTTTCTCTGATTCTCGTTCAAATTTTCGTAATCGAAATTCAAATCCATACTCTTACGCTCAAGCTGTCAAGAATCGACCGCCATCACAAACTCAAAGATCGCCTAATCGTGTCTCAAAATCAAAGTGGATTGATTCTATAAAAGGAAAGAAATTTTGTTTTAGATGCGGGGATATTAACCACGTCGCTAAACAATGTCAAAACCCTATCAGATGCTTTGCCTGTGGATTTTTTGGCCATAAAAGTAAAGACTGTTTGAAGTTTTCGTCTTTCTCAGATTCTTGCCCTAAATTAATTGCTCGATCATTTATGGCATAAGAGAGAAGAAGGAATTCAGTATCTTGAGGAATTGTTTTACCATTTTGATATAGTTAATGCCCCTAATATAGGCAATGGCTAAAAAGATAGGTTCGGCGATCCAGAAGAATCTTTTGGTAGCTCCGATTCCGTTTCAGATTCTTCAGAGGATAGTTTCTTAGATTCGTACATTTCTGAAAACTCTGCTGCTGTTTCGAATGAACTCAGATTGGACATCGATCCCATTCTTCTTGATCCAACTATTTCTAAATGTAAAGAGGAACTTTCTTCTTTTAGCTTGGAACATTCTTTGGTTGAAATTGGAAAAGTCAAGGAGAAGTACGATAGCAATGGTTTTTCTATAGTTAACAGCAAAAGACTCAAGTCTCGAGAACAGGGTAGTTTCAAGATTTTAACTTCTAACAAATTTGATTGCCTTACTACGTGGCCAGATTCTGATTTCTCTATTGATAGTCAGGAAGATGATTGTGGATTGTTTAGTCATTCTGAAAATTCGCAATCGATAGTCTCGAGTGATTGTATTTTAAAATTTGAAATCATCAAAGGTGTAAATGTCATTGATAACAGTTTCTGGAGTGTCGTTTGGATGGATTGGTCTGAAAAACTTGGAAATTTGGGTTTTGAATTGTTGGAACAAGATGTTATTGTTAGTGGTAGCAACATGTCCGAGGAGTGCATTGTCTATGGTCTTAAGAATTTTGTGGTAAACACAACGTTGGATGAGATAAATTGCTTTGTCAAAGGATTAGATGTTTCATCTGTGGATATATCATACGAGACTATATTTCCAAAAATGAGAAGTGTATCGGAGATACACCATGGAGACATTTCTGCTGTGAGTTATTATGATGTTGTTTATTCTGTTACATTTGATTATATTTTGGATTAGGATATTATTTTGTCTGATGATGATGATAACATAATGGAGGAGGAGGCCTTCGTTTGTATTGATAAAATGTTAAATGTTGAGAGAGAAATGAGTCTATGTACTGACATGCACAAAGTATCCAATAGGCTTGAATCTCCAATTTCGAATTTATCAGCAGGTGTTCTAGAATTGGATTTTGCTGATAATCTGGATGTTGTAGGTGATGTTTTAAATGAGACTGTAGTTCCTATGGAGTCAATTGAAAAATCTGCCATTGGGGATGGAAATGTTAGATTGGAGAAGTTGTATTCAGTTGGTCTAGAGCAGGTTAATAATATGGTTAATAATAAGGTAGAAAAGAAACAATATCTGGAGCAGGGTCCTTCGAAATGTTTGGGTGATTTGGATATATCATGACAGGTAGAAAAGAGAGGCCATTCTAATAAACAAGCTAGTGATGACTATTTGGTTACCATGAAAAAAATGGTGATTGTAGGATTGGAAGATATTCAGCCTCTTGTTCTTCTTCTTTGAGGAGAGGTAGGCAAAAGACTTCTGTGAAGGCTAGTGGTTCAATTCGACGAAGTGCCAGGATTCGATGTAGTGGAACTCAGTCTTCGATAGCGACTGTATCTGCTTTTTGTAATGAAGTGAGCGATTCAGAAGGTGTTTGTTCAGTAGATCAAGTAGCAAGTGGTTTGGGGAAAATTGCTAGCAATGAGAGTAAAGGTATAGAGAACTCCAAATTACAGCAATCTGATAGAGCGGTCTATTACTGTACTGGCGGGTTCAAGTTTGTTATGTATTGTTTTTTTGCGGCTTATGGAAGATTTCCTCGTTCTCCTGCTCATGCTAAAGAGTTACTTCATGAAGCCAAATTAAGGAGAAGAAATTGTAAAAGTTTTTCTACTAGAAGTATTAGGAGAAGTCCCCGTTTAAATCGTATAGTTACTTAGCCTTCTGATTGAGGTTTATCGTTTTGTTGGGGGAATTATCGTGTTTTTTGTTGTTTTGGAGTTTGTATATGGTTGGTGTAGATGTTGTATTTTGTGATGTTTCAGCTTTGTTGTGGAGGTTGCATTTGCAGTTGTAAAAAATTTTCAGTTGGCTGCTGTTTTCTAGGTGTCACTCTTAACCGAAGTTCAGATTGGTGTTGTCTCTTTATGGTTGGTTTTTAGTTTTTTAGGAGTTTTGGTGGGTTTATTTTCTTTTTTCCTTTGTAAGGGTTTAGCTACCTACTAGGCTTGTTGGCAGCTCCTTACTATCGTTGTTATATATATGTGCATGTGTGCTCTCCTCTCCTATAGAGGACCACACATTTTTCTCAAAAAAATGAATATCATTTTCGTTGGC
Organism: Allium fistulosum; assembly: GCA_030737815.1. NCBI lineage: Eukaryota > Viridiplantae > Streptophyta > Magnoliopsida > Asparagales > Amaryllidaceae > Allium > Allium fistulosum. Next base: position 1,006,352,138 of record CM060905.1, read on the forward strand.
CTTATTCAAGTGCTTAGAAAGGCCTATCAACACCGTGGGTGTCCCACGTCTCGACCAATATTCATAAAAAACTCAATAGACCAATTAACACAATATATTTTTATAACAATAACAAATACGCTCTCATGTATATATATAATACTCTCAAACTCATTCTAGGGTGTTACTAACTCTATCTCTAATGAGCCTTACCCTACTAAAGCGAAGGTTCTCGCTTAACCTTCAGCTCTGATACCAAGCTGTAATGACCCACCTTTTCGACCATCGAAAATTGACACCGAATATGACTACTGCATTCAAATATCATACATCCAATCGTCAGAAGGGCATATTGTTATGGTAAAATTAAAACAGAAGAACAGAGAACAGGAAAACAAAATCTCATAGCAGAATCGATAATATATAATATAACAAGGACGGTAAAAACTATCATTCCTAAATACAGAGTACATCGGAGTTAAAAACAAATCTTATCAGTTGGACAGTTATAAAATCCTGACCTTACCATTGCTAACATGGATACTATATAATACAGCGGAAATAAAGCACTACGATAGGTGAACCTCTAGCTCCTCTCTAAGATCTCCATAACACCAAAGCTAACCTGGGAAAATACTCGGTCTGACCCGAGCATTATAATAAAATAACACCCGGATCAGTCTAGAAATATACTTCAAAGGAGGTGCACCCCCCTAAAGTATACCTCTAGTAATATACTTCTAAGAAGCTCATTTACTCGGTGAAACTTCTCGGAAGCCTCCAAGCCGGACCCTGCCAAAACTTTACCGAGTATTCGAATATTTCACATCTAAGTGCACAACTGAATCCAATCTAGATAAGATGTGAAAGTATCCTAATGGAAACAACCCCACATAGCTTGGCCTCCTCTTGTGCTTTGGATTTAGTCATTTTCCGGCAAAGGATATCAGAGCTCAAGGAGCAGTAAATCGTTTTTAAAGTGACGATACACCATAAAGAATGCTGAATCCGATAATTAATAAATCAACTATCAGGGATAATTAAAATAATTGTATATGGAAATTAAATATCATATATTTAACACTACTCTCGATTCCAAACAAGTGCTATCTCTCGGTTGAAAATAAAGCCAGGCAAGTTGAGGCAATGTTACCTCTAGGCATCGCCTTGACAACATTTTTAACCTTCAAGATAGAAACGAGTCCAAGACTCAATGTTTTGCGTTAAAAGTATGAAAAAATCTTTTTCATATAAGCGATATCGATTACGGAACAACTTTTCCATAACTAAAATTGAACTTTACGTTTTAAAAACCGAACTTCTGATTGATTTTCGTATTTGAATATTGGTAAAAACACTTTGGAAATACTCTTTAAAACTATTCTTTTAAAAGACAGACTTATAATACTATGTGTATTAAAGCAAGGGTCAAAAACAAATGTTAATAAAACATTGTTTACCATAAACCCAAAACAATCTACACTTAGCATTATTTATAAATAATTCCTTTTAAAGGATTTTCTCATTTATAAACCATTATTTCTAAATTTGAAACAATATTAATTATCCTGATAGATAATTGATCGCATTTATAATCTTTTTTAAATAAGCAAATCGGTTATTTTAAATAAAATAGTTAGTTATTTTCAAAATACTTTTATATCGTCGTAAATTAACTTTAAAATCTTTATTAAATCAGTTTACTAACTTTAAAACACTATATTAGTTAATTAACTTTAAAGCACTTTCATTATATTAGTTAATTTACTTTAATCACTTTAATTAAATCAATTAATTAACTTTATATATCGTTAATTAAAAAGATTTATTAAATTTAAAGAGTAATTAATTAAAATGAATAATTAATCTCAAACATTAATTAAAACAATTAATTAAGTTCAAATAATCATTAATTAATTGGATTAATGTAGCGACCCTAAAATTCGAACACTTTGCCTTCGAGTATCGATACATTTTGAGATATGTTTAAGTGTTATAAATATGATTTTATAACCTTTTTTAACATCATTAAATTAATAAATAATGTTAAGAAACTATTTTTTGAAAAGTGTTTACAAAAATATCTTCGAAGAAAAATCGATAATGTGACTGAAAATCGGTTTATCGATAAATAGCTTTTCGATCGATATAAGTTGTTCGAACTATCATGCACTTAACTAATGATCAAATGAACACATTAGCAACTAATCAACACACTCTCCTCTTCATAAAGCATGGAATGTTCTAGAAAGTTCTATTAGGATAAGAGATAATATTATGAGAAGGGTATAAGAGTAATTAGCCATAAAAGAGAAGTGACATAAAGGAGAAGTGACATAAAGTTGTCATGATAAGAAGCAATTAATTTATTAGGGTTTTGAGGGCTTTTTGGTCTTTTCCCTTCACCACTCCTCAGCCTATATAAGGAGGGGTATACTCTTAGGAAATATATCAAAAATATTCCTAAAGCTTAAGAACAAATTTCAATGTCATCTTCTTCATCTTAAATTCCTAAAGCAAATAGTTTGCAAATCATCTCCAAATCGCCTCAAACTGAGTGAGACCTTACCACCACATAACAACACATTCTACCTAGTTTGATTGTGAAAAAACAAATCCAACCCCCCCCCCCCCACATTGAGGCCGTGAGCATCTGGAGAGGATAGGAGGCTTGGAGCAAAGCAAAGCAAGGAAGAAAGAGGAGGGAAAGGAGGCTGCTAGCTTGAGTTTGAACTTGAGTGCTTAAGCTTGGTTGTTTTTTGAGTTTAAGGTGAGCTAACTCACCACTTGGATTGATAATATAACTTATATATGATTATATTTTGTTGTGTTAAAATTGTTTGAATTGTTAAGTAACATATGTTAAAAACATTGATTTTGATCCTTGTTTTGAGAACCAGTAGCACATAGGATCATATATGGATTTTAATGGATTTGAATGGACTTATATGACATGTGACTAGACCTTGAACAAAGCACATAGGTTGTAGTTAAACATAGATTGAGACATGACTCGGATTTGAAAGTGCACTTATAGCGATAGTCACTATGGATGTAGTTCGGGATTGTCTTGTTTTTTACAATTGTTACGGAACTTTGTAGAGAGACCCATAGGGATTTCTTACCCTATTTTCATTTTTATATATGTATATTTGTTACTATTAAAAGCTTGAATAGTAAAAAGTTAAGCAACATCTCGAAAACGGTCAAAGCACCACTAGTGCAAAACTGCCCCGTTTAACCTTGATTTTTGAATTTCAATTGTTTCAAAAAGGATTTTATATTTCATTCTTTTTAAATGTATTTCCTAACTATTTTTAGAGTATTTTAAAATTAGTTTGAGATATTTATGAATTTTTAATAATTAGTTACGAATTTTTAAAGAGATGAATTTTAGAATAAAACATGTTCTTTTTCCAAATTTTGTTGATTTTTTCAAACTTCTTATTTTCAAGTAATATTTGGATAAATGTTATAAAACCTATTATAAGTATTTCCAAGTAATTTAAATGTTTTTGAAAAGGCGTTAGAATTGCTAAATGGCCAAATAGTTGATTGTTTAATTACTTATTAGAAAAGTAATTAACTATGCTTAACACTAATAAGCCGATGGAGTAATCTTATCTATTTGTGAGAGTAAAGATTAATGTCGAGAAGGGACGGAGCAATAGAGCTCTAACCTACCGGGCTTCCCTTTTAATTGAAGAATAGGTAAGTTGAAAATGTCATAAACGTGTTAATCGAGTTGATTCCTTATTGTTTATGGAAATCATTAATACTATACTTAACACTAAAAGCCGACAAGGTAGACTTATCTATTTGTGGGATTCAAGAATGAAGTGACTAGGAAAGGCTTGGAGCAGCTAGTATCCAAACTTACCTAGCTTCGCTTTTGGGCGAGGAATAGTTAAGTTGGATTGTCGAAAACGAGTTAAGCATACGAATCATGATTTGTATATGCATTCGTTTTGATTAGATAATCGATTAGTCGATTATCGAACTTGAACTAATATTAACTTAGAAAGTTATTGAAATGCTTCGCGATTTAATACCAATAAGAACCCCTGGGGAGGAGTATTGGTACGAAACGTCTATGGCTTTTGCTTACTTCTGAAAGAACCAGAACCGAGTTTACCGAAAATTCATTGATTGGTTTTAAAGAGTCTGGGATCGATAAGTGTTCTACTTACCGAATACCACTTCAAAACTAGTATATGAGTTCTATGTTTTGGAAGTGGCTAAAGAAAAGAAATCTATGTGGAGATTTGAGATCTGTTCAAGATGCTTGAATCCATGTAGTGATTCATGATCTGGTCAAGGTATAGGAATCCAATTGGGGATTTGTGTTCTGTTCGAGTGATGAAGACTTGAGTAAAAGATGCTGAACGTACTCGATATCAGAAATTGCTAAAGATAGAGTAGGATGCATAACCTGGGGTTAGCGACCCATGTTAGGATGTTATCAATTCCATATCTAGAGATACTTATCGATTGTTAGCCAGGAGGAATTGATGATATTTGGTTCACGATGTTCATATTTATGTTTGGACGCTGGACCGCTTGTGTTTACCTTATGGTATATTTACTCTAGAAATATACGACGCTCGGAAGGTGGTTTCTAATCCTTGTGCATGGAGATTGGATTCGGCTCCCTCGAAGAGACCTCCATAGAAAATCCATTATGTGAACGAACTTTAGCAGTTTTGAGTGTAACCTAAATATGTTGTGGTGTGACCAATGTAAGCATCACAACTATTTGATATGATTTATATTCTACACCCTAGACATTATCTATCATATCACTATATTAAACTTAATAAATGGTTGGTTTCTTTTGAGGGAAAAACTATTACAGAAATATGTATGCTCTCAATAGTTACTGTTACATGTATTCATGTATCTTGAGTTTTCTCATACCAGACTTATGTCTAACGCTTGGTTTTTTTTTTCTCTAAATTCCTCGGGTACTCTTTCGAGTAAGCTGAGTATCAAATTTTACCTTGGACTCTTCAGATTCAGAAGACAAGCTGGAGGCTTCCATTATCTATCTATTTCTATTTTAGTTGTTCTGTTTTAGCTATGTGCATATATCAGCGTTGTAAGGATAGACAGTTATAACTGTCGCGGCTGTTAATAGTACTTAGGTTTTATAACTCTGAAAATCTTATATTCATAGTAACCCTTTGTACTGTTCTTTTGATATTATAAATTACCGTTCCGCTGTGAGATTCTGATGTTGTTCTTTTCTTGTTCTATTACTTTTATTTTATTTTACCATAACTTTCTATCTTTTCGGCACTTGGGTGCTCAGCACACGAATACGTGGATGTATTAGTGTCGACATTCGAGGGTCGAAAAGTCGGATCGTTATATTTGGTATCAGAGCCCAAGGTTGAGCGAGCACCTTGGCATTGGTTGGGTATGGCTCATTGAAGGTAGGATAAGCGACACCCTAGAATGAGTTGAGTGTATACGAGAGAGCGTATTTGTATTTTCTATAAACCTATACCCCATTTTTAGCTTTCCTTAGGAACAATCTCTTTCTTTGGATAACTCTAGCCTTTCATATCCTATATATATTCTGCTATGTTTAGGTAGTGCATCATGAGTACTAGCGCGAGGAGGTAGAGGTGGTCGGGGTAGTACCATCATAAATGGTGGAGATTGAGTGTCATGAACGGGATTTTCGATCCCCGAAAATCGACACTAATACGCCCACTGTATTACATGCCGAGCAATCGAATGCTTGAAAACCCGATAGTTAGGAGGGAAAGAAAAAAAAGAATATAGAAGAAAAAAGAAACAACACAGATCTCACAATCGCAGCGGAACAATATATAATAGATAATAACATGTCTTTATACAAAAAGAACTATAACTATTATTTATATATATCATCATTAGAGTACCACAAATCAATAACTCAATACTGGACAGTTATAATAACTTGTCCTCACACAGGAGAAATATAAACCAAGTACAGAGATACGCCTCTGTCATCCAGCTTGTCTCTTGAACTCCATAACATCCTATCCTAAATCTGTAATACTCGGTTTGACCCGAGCATTATAATAAAATAACACCCGAGTCAGTTTGGAAAACCAGCGTGAGAAAACACACTTAATTGGAACTTATTAAAGTTATCAAAATCCTTTGAAAAACAAAGGTATCTCGTAAGACCATGCCACACATAAACACGACGGGTTTTTACCTTACGATAACCAAAACATTTTATATCAAAATCGTCTGATATTATAATAGTGTATAAACAAAGTAAATAGAAAATAGCTGAAATGCTTGCATCTCACGTTCCAGCATAGTTGGGCACAATCAAAACTGTACGGCGCTTATTGGAGAATGGATTCCATAAAATAACTAGGCATTAGGGTACCACCTATCACGGTACACGTCTAGAAAAGTGTACCGAGGACCTCGCCGAGATCCCCTACAACACAAGACCAGCCCTATCCCTAACTTGGATAGAACCGAATATGTTATCACCCTAGTGTTCCCACCCTTATCGAGAGCTCTTTTTCCATGCACCACTGTATCCATAATTTATGATATATCCGAGGGTATCTAGAAAGGTGATAACATACCCTAATTGGGTGCGACCCACTTAGCCTTTCTACATCTCCCCTGATTTTCAGTTATTCTGGTTGATGAGGCTTGAGGCTACGATTACCTTTCAAGAACAATTTCACTTAGAATGCTCATCATCCTCAAATGATGATGTTCTGAAAGCATTCGTCCATACAAGTTGTCATGGGTCTGGACAAACCGAACCATCGTCTTCACTATCTTCACGATATCTATTCGTAACGCTCAAATCGGATCGAAGTGGTTTTCAGATAAATAAATCTGATCCCGGTCTCTTCGGAACGATCAACGAAATTGGCCAATATTTGATAGTCGGTTATTTAACTATCAAATAATATCCATAAGCAGTCACTAGGCCCATATTATAATTTTCTTCCAAAATATTCATTTCAAAATACATTTACAAAGGTATATATTCAAATTCCTTTCCATATTCCAATATTTGAAAACAATTTCAAATACTTAAATCCATAAAAGGAAATTCCCAAACCATTTCAACACTTAGAAATACTTCCAAATTTCCATTTTAATACTTAGCAAAAACATTATAAGTCTTATCTTCCAAAATCATTTCAAATATTAACGCTTCAGAGAATATTTCGTAACTTATTTCATAAGTCTCTGGAATCATTAATAAATCCCCTTTAACAATTTCCAAAACCCATTATACTTATTTATAACCCCATTCAACAATTTATAACATTTTTTATGAATTCAGATTTCATTTTCGAAGTTCTCATATTCAACATTTTGAAATTTCATTTCCTCCAAATCCCTTATAAAATTCCTCTCCTCAAAATCATATCCATTTATAAGCCCCATTTACAAATCTCGAGAGAATTTATAAATAAAATTTTCAATCACTACAAAACTCTTTATATATTTAAAATAAGTATTTAAAAGAATAATAATTTATTTTTAAAACAAGTTTAAGTAGTCATTTAAAAATATCGAAACGCTTTTTATAAACATCAATAATCCATTTTTTATATATAAACAAATCAATTTCAAAGCTGATTTTTAAAATTAGAATTTACTAAAATAAATATTAAGTATTTAAAAATTCACTTTTCAAAGTACTTTAATTCTACTGGTTCAAAATTTCATAGTTTGATATATAACATTTCCCTTTTAAAAACAAACTTAATTTCTTGAAATTAAAGATATAATTTTAAAATCCAATAACCAATTCAATTTATAAATCCCCTCGATTTACAACCCATCGATTCCATTCCAGCATCCTATCCATTTCCACTTTTCAAAAATAGTATCCACTATTTTTTTCCAATCCTATTTTCATATTCTAATATAAATTCACCCTATGAATTTTATATTCCCAAATTTTCATCTCTTATCGATTTCCTTTATTTATAAACATGTTTATAAATTTATAACTTCTCTGAGTTTCACTTTTTATAAAAATAATCCCATTTATAAAATTTCATTTTATAAATTCAATTCCTTATACATTCTATTCATTTCTGCCAATCTATTTTTATATCGATTTCAACTTCTTTTCATATTTTGAAATATCATTAAAAAAATCCTTATATAATTTATTTTAAATCTCTATTTAAAATATTTTTATGAATAGTTAAATACAAACCAAAATCAGTTATTGTTTTTATCCAAATCAATTTCTTAAAAATAATCCAAATTTCGATATAAATATTTTTATATTCAAAATCTCCTTTTTAATCCTCCGAAATTCCAAAAATAATATTTATGGTATTTAAAATACCAAAAGTTAGGCCAGTGCTACTATAGCATCCAATTATTCAATCACAACAATAATCTATAACAGATTATTCTAACACATCATATATCATTATATATGAAATTAAAATCAACATTTTTGAGGAATCCAGTTGGATCCCTCCAACCTGTTTCCCTGCATCCACATATGTTATTACAACATAAAAATATCAGTCCCACTTCGAGAGGGATATCGCGGTATATAGGGTCATCCGCTATTATGCGGGGCGCATAGGGTCTCATCCGCTCCAATAGACGGGACTATATCCAACTACCAATATATATATATATATGTATATATGTATGTATGTATGTATGTATGTATGTATGTACACACACTGTCACGACCCGCCCTTCTCGGCCCTCGAAAATCGACACAAAATACTCAACAGTATAATATGCCGACGATCGAACGCCGGAAAAGACAGATTGTAGGGAAAGAAAGAAGGTAGAAGAAGAAGAATGAACTAAACAACATCAAAACCTCACATTCGCAGCGGAATAAAATATAATATATAGAACAGAACTTTACACAAATCAAAACTATATCTGTTTATATACAATACATCATCATCAGAGTATATCAATACAACCAACCATAGCCAGTCAACAATCTCAACAATCACAGCAGCGGAATAATACAAGTACGAGAAATACGTCTCGGACTCCAGCTCCTCTCCTGAGCTCCATAGCAACCTATCCTGAAATATACTCGGTCTGACCCGAGCATTATAATAAAATAACACCCGAGTCAGTCTGGAATACCAGCGCATCATAAATACACCTAATTGATTATTAAAATTTCAAAAATCCTTTGGAAACAAAAGCATCTCGTAAGACCACGCCACAAATAAACATGTCGGGTTTTTACCTTACGATAGCTAAACACTTTTTATAAAAATCCTCTGATATTATAATAGTGTCTATTTACAAATACTTATAAAATAGCCGAAATTGTTACATCTATTAAATTCCGGCATACTAGCCACAACGTGGGTAATACAAACAAAACTCGTACAAGGCACGTAGGGAGAATGGATTTCCAACGAATGACTAGGCACTGGGGTACCACCTGTCACAGTACGTGGCCTAGATCACAGTACCGAGGAGTACGCCCGCTCCTCTACAACACAAGGCCGGAATCATCCCTTACTGGATAATTCCAAGTAAAATCACCCCACGGTTGTGATCAGCAACCGCACCACTAAGCCGAAATAAAAGGGACATCTAGACAGGGATGACCTTACTCTCAAGTGGGGGCTACCCACGAAGCCTTGCTGCATAACCCCTGATTTTCAGTCATTCCCGGTTGATGAGGCTTGAGGCTAAGCGTTACCTTTATAGCACATTTCACTTTGAATGCCCATCGCCCACCTGACGATGTCACGAAAGCATTCGTCCATACAAGTCCGTCCCGGGTCCGAACGGAACCGAAGGTACTATTCCTACTACATCCATTTTGGAAATATCCTTAGGATTAGTAGCGACTAGCCCTTGCACTTCACTGCTCCATCTTCGACTCCGAAATCGTTTTCGCGAAACGTACAAACCGGATCGAAGTGGTTTTCGAGTCTCCAGACCTAGAATCCCGGTATACGGAAACTCGATCCCGGTCTCTTCGAAACGATCAGCGTATTTGGCCAATATTGATAGTCGGTGATTTAACTATCAATTAATGTTCACAAACATCCATACACATCCATCACACAATAAATAATCTCCATATTATTTATTTTCTTCTAATATCTTTCAAAGATATATTTTCACATTTTCAAAACTCGTTTGAAAACAATTTTCCAAAACTCTTCCTTTACAAGGTAAATCCTTTACCCTTTATTCCCATCGGGAATAACCAGGTATAAAACAATTTGCATTTAAAACAGTTAAAATAATTTATACTAAAATATACTTTAAAATATGAAAATTACTTCTATCTATTTACTCAAAATATAAATTTAAAATATGTGAAGTAAACTAGTTATTAACACATAAACTTTGATTTAAAGATAAGGGTTTAGTTTAACTAAATTCAAAATAGCGTTATAAGAAGAAAAATGCTAATTTTAACAGCTTAAGCTAAAACCAACTTTTAAATAATCCATTCGTAAAAATATTTACTAATATATTCTCAAATCATTACGATATTAAAAATTATTAATTTATTTCTTTAAAAATAACGATTTCTTAAAAATACTTTTTAAAACGATTTAAAACTTAACCTTTAGTTAAATAAATCTTTTTATAAACATTTACTTGGTTTTCCCAGGGAAACACTTTCCCGTTCCAAAACATTCCAAAGTACTCTTTAATATAAATCCACTGATTTATTTCAAGTCAATTTATGATTTCAACATAAATTTCCAATTCCATACTTAACTATAACTTCCTCCGAAGTTAAATCACAATTTTTCATTTCCGGAAATTCATTTTTAAATATAGTTTAAACATTTTGGTGAATTTTCAATGGAAGCCAAATTCCCAATTCACTTAATTAAATTCCAATGAAATACGGCATTTCAAAACATTCTATCTTTCATTTGAACTTGTTAATTTATAGTTGGAAACTCCATTTTAACATATTTTTAATTTCCGGATAACATTAGTCGTTATTAAAATAAACATCGTTATTTTAAACAATTTATAATTTCATAAATTTAATCTCCAGAAAATTTATACTTTCCATTTACTCATTTCATAAACTCCCCATTATATTCAAAATCCCAATTTGGCCCAATTTACATTTTTCCCTTCAAATCCGATTTCAAATTTTATTCTTTGAAATTCTAAATTTAACAATTCATTTTATTTCGTAAAAACACAATTTATCCATTTATAATTAAATTCTGTGATTATACTTTATACAACAATTTCACAGTACAATTAAATTTCCAGATTTATCAATCACATCATATAAACAGGTATCACTATCAATTATAAAATAATTGCTACATTGTGAGGAATCCAGTTGGATCCCTCCAACCTGTTTCTCCCTGCATCACAGATATTAGCACATCACAATATAAATATCAATCCAGCTAGATAACAGCAGTTAAAGTCAACTAATCATTCAGATATTCAAATATCAATTATTTATAATGTCTAGCATCCAGATGTGAGTGAGAAAAACTCACCTTGAGTTTTCGACGGGCGTTCGAAATTTAAAATTAAACCGAACAACGTTCGATTTAACTCAATTTTCTACTTGCTCGGAATGACTCTGGATCTGCGCCATCACGTAGTACTCGATTCTGCGATTCCAACGCCACGAATTTTATCGAAATCTGATATCGTACAGACAAGATATTAATTTTCGAAGTTTGACAATTTGAAAACAAATTTCCTTTTTATCCTATTTAACTTTGATTTACCCAAATATCATCCAGGCCGTTCCTCTCAAGAAGAAAAATCTGGACCGCCCTTTAACCCTTCTTCCCCTTCACGAAAAACGTTCGTATGCTCAACCCATTGTCTGCTTTTCATTCGAACCATCGCACCCCCCTCGAGTTCACCGGCGTTCGATCGGATATCTCCAAACGATGCGCCAAAGCCCAGCCTACCCACACCATGCGCGCGCGAGAGCTCGGCTCTCTATAGATCTCGAAAAACGAGATCGACTCGGTGATGAACGGCACCACCTAGCACCCCCTCTGGTTGACTACAACCCATCTCCACCGTACGGATCTGAAATACGTGACAAGATCTTCGATTCTCTAGTTGGGAATCTTCGAAATAAATGAGTGGATTAGAAGATTTTTGAGGAAGAAAATCAATCGTTCCCGGCCATTGAACGAAAAGAGGACGGCGGCTACGTCTGAAGCTAGGGTTTAGTGAAATAGATGATTATATAAATATTGTTTAACATTATTTTATTGATATTATTTTCAATTTACCATCTTATCACAAACGAACTCCAATCCTCACGTTCCGACAGGCTATCCTGGGGTTTTTCCGCATTCTGGACACAATGAAACAGGTTTCGTAAGCTAATTTGATCGTATGAGCGAGATACGAAATTAAACGATCAATTTAAAATTAAATCGGTTAAATTGATTTCGATGCGTTTCGAGCTGCCACGGTCAAACGACAACTCCGATTGCTACGAAAATTGAAATCCGATAATAACTAACTATTACGGATCCAATGGAACTGGTTTCGTCGAATTCCGAGACTATGCCCCGGAAAGCTATTTTAACTCGTCTATTAAATCGAGCGATTTTCTGAAATTATCAAAAACGCTTAAAATTTTAATAACTTAACAATAAATCATATAAAATTTATAAACACATTAAAAATCATTCTGGCTCATTCTAGACCAAAATCTGATTAAATTGCATTTTAATAATATTAAATTCATTATTAAATTAATATAAACCCCAAATAATAACTTGTCGACTTTTAAATTCATCTAAAAATCCAACATTATTGTTTATAACCAATTGAACTTAAAAATACATGTAACCACCATTTTTATAATCATTTATCCCAAATTCACCTTTTATCCCAATTTCGAATATTTAATTATTATTATCCAATCTCAAATTAAACCTCCACATTAGAAATTATCACTTGTTGTTTTAGTTTAAACCAATTCTTTTTGGTTCAAAATAAATCTTAAACCCATATTAAACATTTAAAATGAATTAAATGTTCAAATTCAATGGCTTAAAAATACGGGATGTTACATTCCTCCCCCCTTATAAAAATTTCGTCCTCGAAATTTGCTAAGGTAGGAACATACTTCCCAACCCATTTACTTACTCAATTTGCTTAGCTAAAGTTTATATTCACTTTCCAAAATCCTTTAGCCCAATCCCATACTCAATTGCTACATTAATCCCAAAAGCTTTACTTATTAATAAATTTTCCCAAAAATCCCAAAAATTTTCTAACTCCCAAAATTTTTGGAAAATTTTGGCGGAGTCTCCTTTGCACGGAGGAGCTTCTGCGATATCGCAGGATACACAATATATATACATCGGCTCACATGGCCGGAAACCAAAATATATCACAATATATATATCATTTTCCCAATTATATTTGCGTAGGCGTACCTTTTAAGCAAATTTTAATAGCGAGCGGCTAATATAACGCATATACGCGCTCCAACTCTCTCGAACGCCTCCCGTACCTGTACTTACTCAACAAACTCATCAGTTTTCAAAGATATGAGCATTTTCATAACATTTCCAATATAAATGCAAGCCAAACATATCCATTTCATAACCAAACCAAGCAAATTCATAATGTAACAATGTTAATCATACTTTATCAACAATTTAAAGGTTTCAATCACATTCGAATTACTTATTCAAGTCTACTTCATTTTATTTCACTTGAATGCCTTAAATTCAAGTTTCGCTACATACAATCTATATTAATTATAAACAATCCATTTCTATTTCAATATGATTAACATATGCCTCTCTTGCATTTTTAAATTTAACTTACATTCCAAATTTGATTTACAATCAAACTTCATTTTAAACTTGAAACATTTGCATTTCTTTTATAATCCATTTTCATTCATATGCAAACATTACTTATTAAAATGCAACCCATTCTGATTGATTCAAAACTAATTCCATTCTCTCTTTAAATCAATTCACTTGCATTTATATACAAACTTTTGAATTAGATTCCAATTCATATCAATTTATTCAAAATTCAATTTCAATTGCCTGTTAAACAACTCAATTTCGATTACAAGCAATTTTCACGCCATTCAAGCAAAAATAATTGCCACTAAAGCTTATCACCATTCAAAATTAATTTCAACTTGGATGTGTATTAATTTTATTCAATTTTTGCATTGTTCACAATCCAAGTATTTTCTTTTCCTAATGCAATTTTTAAATTCAATATTTCCTTTACATTTTAATCTCATTAACCAATTCAAGTTTACATTAATATCATTCATTCCTGAGTTATTTACAACTCTTATATTTTTAACTTATCACATTAATTAATTTAAAATTCATTTCACTTGCATTTAGTTTATTTCCTAACAATTCCATTCAAGAGTACTCAATAAAGCTTATACATAATCATTTGTTTTAGTTCTCTCAAGTATCTACACATTTCCATTTCTTCTTGAATCAGTTTTATTTTATTTTCATTTGATTCTCATCCAAATCAAATCTCAATTCATTTATAAATCTAAATGCTGACTACTTATCCAATCCATTTTAGATTTATTATATTAACAAAGAAACCTCTTTAAATTATTTTACTTATTTGAAGTTTCTTTACAACTCAAACTATCACTATTACAAGCTCATTCCATTATTCATTCACACTTCCAACACAAAAATTTCAAATCTCAAATCCTATTCCAAACTGGATTTTACTTACCTTTCAAATTTTGACAAACTATCAAAATTCTATTTATCGAAATACAAATTCCATTTAATTTAGCTTACACAAGATTTATTTCCAAACAATCATTTTGGATTTAATTGAGTAAGCATTTACTTCATTCAACATCATCTCAACTGAATTAAATTTCCATTAAACTCAATTCTTATCCATTTTAATTCAAGGTTAACTAAATTATATATGCATTTTCAATTTAATTCCTTTCCAGAATTTATTCAAGTTCATCTAAATTTTATTTAGCCCACCTGAATTTAAACCATTTCCTTTACTACTTTAGATAAGAATTTAATTACATTCATTCTTATTCATAACACAACGGAATTTTAATATTCAGCTTAATTCCATTTTAGTCAAAGTTAAACCCAATTCAATTTAATCTTAATTCTCCATATCCAAGTTCAACTTATTTACTAACTTCAGTTCACTTACCTCTTTTATATTTTATAATTGTTTCACCTTACTTTGCATTCCATTTAAAATTAAGTTCGAATTCACCATCCCATTTATTATTTCCATTTGTGATTATAATTCCATTTTACTTGAGTTAAAATAAAATCTTCCATTCTCAAGTTCTCCAACTTATTTACTTGTAAGTTTATATTGCTCATTTCAAACCAATCCACATTTTTATAATCACAATGTCAATTTTTAACACTTAATAACTTAAGAATATGAATTCATTTGCACAATCATAAGCATTTACATTTCACCTTTATATCAACTTCCCTTTAATTCCAATTCATTTAGATTTAATTCAATTTCAAATTC
Organism: Allium fistulosum; assembly: GCA_030737815.1. Lineage (NCBI taxonomy): Eukaryota > Viridiplantae > Streptophyta > Magnoliopsida > Asparagales > Amaryllidaceae > Allium > Allium fistulosum. The sequence continues at coordinate 1,006,367,615 of CM060905.1, forward strand.
TTAATTTTATTTAACTTATCATAAGTTAAATCCAGATATATTCCATTCACCTTCATTTATTCGAAGTAAATTTACATTCCATATATACTCAATTCTTCTTTAAATCAACTTTCCTTTATAAGTTATGTAGTTGAATCATTTCAACTTTCACATTTTTATTTTAAAATAGAATTCCCAGAATTCAATTTACCCGGATTTATTTCAAAACCAATTTGAAATAAAAATCAACACATTCCTCTTTTGATATTCAAATCAAATACCAAATTCCAAAACAAACTGCTTTTACCAAACAATTTTCCTTTGAAAATTCCAAAATCACTTGTTTCCCAAACAAGTCCAAACAATGTCATAACCAACTATTTTGGTAGCAATCCATCACTTTAGAAACTCGAAAATGAATTCTAATGATGTGGCCAGCATCATCAGGATTATTTTCCAGCGACTGAAGTGAGTTCAATGCTTTCCACTTCCAAAATTCACCTCAAAACAATTTCTATTCAAAAATATTTCCCCAAAATATACTCCATTCTTACAAATGCTTTTGAAAACATTTCTAACATTTCCACAAAGTCAAACTCCCAAAACTTTGTTTAATTCCATTTGAAATCCCTTTCAAAATCTCCGGGGTCAAAATTCTAGTTTAAATCAAATTTTAATTTTTACTTTTCTTATTTAAAACATATCCAGTCAATTCCATTTGGTTATAAACCATTTTAATATTTTAATTTCTTATTTGCTTAGAAATCATTTCAAATTTTAGATCATGTTTTAATTTCTTATTTGATTATAAAAGAAACAACCAAACAAGCATCCAATACATATAATAATTTAGAAAATTATTTCTTTTTATATCAAAATACAATTTTGGGTAAAATTATTTCATTTACCCACTTTAAAAATAATATTATGTCGGTTTATCTTGTTTAAGAGTTTAGAAACCCCTACCGATACGGTTGTACTTCCCGCACCGACCAGAATTCATAAACACTCAACCGATAAGTAAACACAGTACAAAGACAATTTTATATCCACTAACAAATACGCTCTCATAGCTATTATTACACTCAACTAATTATAGAGTTCTATGGACTCCATTTAAAATGAGTAATTTTCCCACCAAAGCCTAGGTTGTCGCCAACCTGGCTCTGATACCAACTGTCACGACCCGCCATTCTCGGCCCTCGAAAATCGACACAAAATACTCAACAGTATAATATGCCGACGATCGAACGCCGGAAAAGACAGATTGTAGGGAAAGAAAGAAGGTAGAAGAAGAAGAATGAACTAAACAACATCAAAACCTCACAGTCGCAGCGGAATAAAATATAATATATAGAACAGAACTTTACACAAATCAAAACTATATCTGTTTATATACAATACATCATCATCAGAGTATATCAATACAACCAACCATAGCCAGTCAACAATCTCAACAATCACAGCAGCGGAATAATACAAGTACGAGAAATACGTCTCGGACTCCAGCTCCTCTCCTGAGCTCCATAGCAACCTATCCTAAAATATACTCGGTCTGACCCGAGCATTATAATAAAATAACACCCGAGTCGGTCTGGAATACCAGCGCATCATAAATACACCCAATTGATTATTAAAGTTTCAAAAATCCTTTGGAAACAAAAGCATCTCGTAAGACCACGCCACAAATAAACATGTCGGGTTTTTACCTTACGATAGCTAAACACTTTTTATAAAAATCCTCTGATATTATAATAGTGTCTATTTACAAATACTTATAAAATAGCCGAAATTGTTACATCTATTAAATTCCGGCATACTAGCCACAACGTGGGTAATACAAACAAAACTCGTACAAGGCACGTAGGGAGAATGGATTTCCAACGAATGACTAGGCACTGGGGTACCACTTGTCACAGTACGTGGCCTAGATCACAGTACCGAGGAGTACGCCCGCTCCTCTACAACACAAGGCCGGAATCATCCCTTACTGGATAATTCCAAGTAAAATCACCCCACGGTTGTGATCAGCAACCGCACCACTAAGCTGAAATAAAAGGGACATCTAGACAGGGATGACCTTACTCTCAAGTGGGGGCTACCCACGAAGCCTTGCTGCATAACCCCTGATTTTCAGTCATTCCCGGTTGATGAGGCTTGAGGCTAAGCGTTACCTTTATAGCACATTTCACTTTGAATGCCCATCGCCCACCTGACGATGTCACGAAAGCATTCGTCCATACAAGTCCGTCCCGGGTCCGAACGGAACCGAAGGCACTATTCCTACTACATCCATTTTGGAAATATCCTCAGGATTAGTAGCGACTAGCCCTTGCACTTCACTGCTCCATCTTCGACTCCGAAATCGTTTTCGCGAAACGTACAAACCGGATCGAAATGGTTTTCGAGTCTCCAGACCTAGAATCCCGGTATACGGAAACTCGATCCCGGTCTCTTCGAAACGATCAGCGCATTTGGCCAATATTGATAGTCGGTGATTTAACTATCAATTAATGTTCACAAACATCCATACACATCCATCACACAATAAATAATCTCCATATTATTTATTTTCTTCTAATATCTTTCAAAGATATATTTTCACATTTTCAAAACTCGTTTGAAAACAATTTTCCAAAACTCTTCCTTTACATGGTAAATCCTTTACCCTTTATTCCCATCGGGAATAACCAGGTATAAAACAATTTGCATTTAAAACAGTTAAAATAATTTATACTAAAATATACTTTAAAATATGAAAATTACTTCTATCTATTTACTCAAAATATAAATTTAAAATATGTGAAGTAAACTAGTTATTAACACATAAACTTTGATTTAAAGATAAGGGTTTAGTTTAACTAAATTCAAAATAGCGTTATAAGAAGAAAAATGCTAATTTTAACAGCTTAAGCTAAAACCAACTTTTAAATAATCCATTCGTAAAAATATTTACTAATATATTCTCAAATCATTACGATATTAAAAATTATTAATTTATTTCTTTAAAAATAACGATTTCTTAAAAATACTTTTTAAAACGATTTAAAACTTAACCTTTAGTTAAATAAATCTTTTTATAAACATTTACTTGGTTTTCCAAGGGAAACACTTTCCCGTTCCAAAACATTCCAAAGTACTCTTTAATATAAATCCACTGATTTATTTCAAGTCAATTTATGATTTCAACATAAATTTCCAATTCCATACTTAACTATAACTTCCTCCGAAGTTAAATCACAATTTTTCATTTCCGGAAATTCATTTTTAAATATAGTTTAAACATTTTGGTGAATTTTCAATGGAAGCCAAATTCCCAATTCACTTAATTAAATTCCAATGAAATACGGCATTTCAAAACATTCTATCTTTCATTTGAACTTGTTAATTTATAGTTGGAAACTCCATTTTAACATATTTTTAATTTCCGGATAACATTAGTCGTTATTAAAATAAACATCGTTATTTTAAACAATTTATAATTTCATAAATTTAATCTCCAGAAAATTTATACTTTCCATTTACTCATTTCATAAACTCCCCATTATATTCAAAATCCCAATTTGGCCCAATTTACATTTTTCCCTTCAAATCCGATTTCAAATTTTATTCTTTGAAATTCTAAATTTAACAATTCATTTTATTTCGTAAAAACACAATTTATCCATTTATAATTAAATTCTGTGATTATACTTTATACAACAATTTCACAGTACAATTAAATTTCCAGATTTATCAATCACATCATATAAACAGGTATCACTATCAATTATAAAATAATTGCTACATTGTGAGGAATCCAGTTGGATCCCTCCAACCTGTTTCTCCCTGCATCACAGATATTAGCACATCACAATATAAATATCAATCCAGCTAGATAACAGCAGTTAAAGTCAACTAATCATTCAGATATTCAAATATCAATTATTTATAATGTCTAGCATCCAGATGTGAGTGAGAAAAACTCACCTTGAGTTTTCGACGGGCGTTCGAAATTTAAAATTAAACCGAACAACGTTCGATTTAACTCAATTTTCTACTTGCTCGGAATGACTCCGGATCTGCGCCATCACGTAGTACTCGATTCTGCGATTCCAACGCCACAAATTTTATCGAAATCTGATATCGTACAAACAAGATATTAATTTTCGAAGTTTGACAATTTGAAAACAAATTTCCTTTTTATCCTATTTAACTTTGATTTACCCAAATATCATCCAGGCCGTTCCTCTCAAGAAGAAAAATCTGGACCGCCCTTTAACCCTTCTTCCCCTTCACGAAAAACGCTCGTATGCTCAACCCATTGTCTGCTTTTCATTCGAACCATCGCACCCCCCTCGAGTTCACCGGCGTTCGATCGGATATCTCCAAACGATGCGCCAAAGCCCAGCCTACCCACACCATGCGCGCGCGAGAGCTCGGCTCTCTATAGATCTCGAAAAACGAGATCGACTCGGTGATGAACGGCACCACCTAGCACCCCCTCTGGTTGACTACAACCCATCTCCACCGTACGGATCTGAAATACGTGACAAGATCTTCGATTCTCTAGTTGGGAATCTTCGAAATAAATGAGTGGATTAGAAGATTTTTGAGGAAGAAAATCAATCGTTCCCAGCCATTGAACGAAAAGAGGACGGCGGCTACGTCTGAAGCTAGGGTTTAGTGAAATAGATGATTATATAAATATTGTTTAACATTATTTTATTGATATTATTTTCAATTTACCATCTTATCACAAACGAACTCCAATCCTCACGTTCCGACAGGCTATCCTGGGGTTTTTCCGCATTCTGGACACAATGAAACAGGTTTCGTAAGCTAATTTGATCGTATGAGCGAGATACAAAATTAAACGATCAATTTAAAATTAAATCGGTTAAATTGATTTCGATGCGTTTCGAGCTGCCACGGTCAAACGACAACTCCGATTGCTACGAAAATTGAAATCCGATAATAACTAACTATTACGGATCCAATGGAACTGGTTTCGTTGAATTCCGAGACTATGCCCCGGAAAGCTATTTTAACTCGTCTATTAAATCGAGCGATTTTCTGAAATTATCAGAAACGCTTAAAATTTTAATAACTTAACAATAAATCATATAAAATTTATAAACACATTAAAAATCATTCTGGCTCATTCTAGACCAAAATCTGATTAAATTGCATTTTAATAATATTAAATTCATTATTAAATTAATATAAACCCCAAATAATAACTTGTCGACTTTTAAATTCATCTAAAAATCCAACATTATTGTTTATAACCAATTGAACTTAAAAATACATGTAACCACCATTTTTATAATCATTTATCCCAAATTCACCTTTTATCCCAATTTCGAATATTTAATTATTATTATCCAATCTCAAATTAAACCTCCACATTAGAAATTATCACTTGTTGTTTTAGTTTAAACCAATTCTTTTTGGTTCAAAATAAATCTTAAACCCATATTAAACATTTAAAATGAATTAAATGTTCAAATTCAATGGCTTAAAAATACGGGATGTTACACACACACACATATGTATATATACACATATATATGTATATAACATCCAAACTGATAAATATATATATAAATTCATCCAACCAACCAATAATTTAAAATTTAACATTTTTAAATTATAACTAGCAATCCAAATGAGTGAGATATTCTCACCTTGATTTTTTAATTTGTAATCCAATCCAATTTTCTTCCATTGTAGTGTTTGTAATTTTTAAACCTCACACGAATAAATTTACGATGTATATAAGTTAAATGAATTTTTTTTCTTTCTGTAATTAAACTAATTACATATTAATAAAAATAAAATTAAAATTAATCACTATATATACCTCTCAACAGCTTCTTCCCAAATCGACAATTCCTTCCTTCCAGTATCAGAGTTGATGTGCATTCCAGTCAATTTGCCATTCACAGTCGGAAGTGCTTTACCACCAGCCTTGGCAGCACCAGTGCTGATAGGAATGATGTCGAAGCTAGCAGCTCATCCACCTCTCCTTCTTCACATTCCAGACAAACGAACCCAACCCGCCGACAATCTCCTCCTCGAACCACCACACAGCACCACGCACGCACGCGAGGAATAGTTCAGGCGTGCCCTACGCCTGCATCGCCTCCGCCTATAGTTGTGCCCTCCCCAAGCTCGGCCACCAACCTCGATAGCTCTTGCCCTCGCATCTCGAGCTCGAAAACCCTAATTGCGCTTCGCGCCACCATCCTTGGCTCACGCTCGTCCACCAGCGCCTTACTTCATATCGCGACTGCCAATCCGACTTTGTCCCTCCAGCCTGAAATGCCGCCACCCATCGCAACCCCTAAACCCCACGCCTTGCGCTTCCCTCCAGCTCGTACGTGCGCTACTTGATTCCAGGCTACTAATTTTTTTCGATTCGATTGTGTTCTCCCTTTTTTTTATTTGTATACGAATTCGACTGAGAAGATGAATACATGACCCTCTTTTTTTCGTTTTATTGATTCTTGTGTTTGAACTAGAAGAAAGGAGGGGGACACGACTTTAAAGTGATAGGGGTTCCTTCATACGTGATGGTGGCGTGTTTTAGAAGGTAGGGTCTTGACTTTGACAGGTTATAATATTATTTAATTATAAATATCTCACTTAATGTAACTTAAAATTTTGATACCCTATCGAGGCATGCCGCTAGGCGTTTATAATGTTATACCCTTATTCTAAATGCAATGGAACAAGTTTCAAGTCCTAATTCGATCATATGGAGAAGATAGTCTTTTAAATCGACTATTTGAATTAAATTCAATTAAATTATTTTTAGGCATTTTCAGATCACACGACCAAACAGTAAATCCAAACGCTACAAAATTTGAAATCCGTTAATAATACATTATTATGAATCCAATGGAACTGGTTTCGTCGAATTCCAAGACTGTGCCTCGGATCGCTATTTTAACGCGTCGATTAAATTGACGATTTCCAAAAATTTACGAAATCGCTTGAATTTCAGTTTTAAAATCTTGCTAACTAAATTATAATTCCAAATCCAATATTTAAAATCATTTAAATATTCAAAATCAAACGACGAAAAATCCGGGTCGTTACATTCCTCCCCCCTTAAAAGAATTTCGTCCCCGAAATTGCTAAGGCAGGAAAAATGCTCCAAACCCATTTCTTTTTCAAAAAACCCACTTTGTTAAGAGTCGACATTTCTTTCTATATATATAAACCTGCATTCACTAACTATTTCCAAACATTCATCCAAAACCCTTTATTTCTCAGTTAAATTAAAAAATCAACTTTTTATTTAATAAAAATTTTCTAACACCCAAAATTTCCAAAAAAATTGGCAGGGTCTCCCTTGTATGGAGAGCCTTTTGCAATATGACAAGATAGAAATATATATACATCGGCCCACACAGTCGAAAAAAATATATATATCAATATTTTTAATTTCACGGTATTTAATCTGAAAACGTACCTTAACTTAGCGTTTTTAAGCGAGTGGCTTATTTTATATGCAATTACGCAAATCAACTCTAGCCCAATAGCCTCCGGGTACCTGTACTTACTTAATTTAAACCACGTAAGTACCAAAACATCAAATTCAATAACATTTCACTTATTTCACTAGTTAAAACACATAAACTTCATAAACAATGCATTCTAACATATAATCATAAGAAATTATAAGGTTCCAATACAAATTTAATTACTTTCAATCGATCCATATCTCATTTCATTCAATTCGAATGATTTACAACTCAATTTTCTTGCATTCACTTCATATTTATACCAAACAAACTCATATCCATTCCAAATTGATTTTAAAAAAATTCAATTTATTCACTTCCTATTATTTCATAGAATTTTATTTACTTCCATTTACGTCAAACGACAATTTTTTTTCATGCAAATTTGACGATATTCATTTAATAAAATAACCATTTCAGTTTATAGTTACTTTAAATTGATTCCAAATCAATTTATATTTAATTCTATTCCATTTCAAATTGATTCTTAATCAATTCATTTTTCAACAAAAACCTTGTTCGCTAAATTTTATCCAATCCATAAATTTATTTAAGCCTAGCTTCCATCCAAAATATTAACTTAAGTTATTCGTTTATTTTCAATTAATTCAATTATATAACTTAAGTTTGTCTCCCTTGCCATCAAATTCCAATTCAAATTTTTGATTTGATTTTTATTCAATCAAATTCCATTTTATTTACTAAGTAATTTAATTAGTTCATTCACCCAATCCACTTCAAACTTAACTTCAAGCTCGAATTCATTTTAAACAATATCCAAGGCCATGTTCAATTTATTTACACTTAAATTAAATTTATTTATAACTCAAGTCATTGCTATTTCAATCCAATTCCATTTTATTCGGTAACATTTCAAAATATATTTAATTCGCTTATAATTAAATCGAATTTCATTTATAACTCTAGTTCACATTTAATTTCAATTTCAATTTACTAACTAATCCAATTTATTCAACCAAGTTAAGTCTCATTTATGTATTCAACACCTGATTTTTATTTTAAAATTTCTCCATTTTATTTACTTGAGTCCACATTTATTTCATAATTCAAGTTTGGCCTTTTATTCCTCCTCCAAAATATCAAATTATTTTTATTTTGGTTTTACTATTTCATTTTTTCCAATTTTATAAGTTACACAACTTATTTTTCACATTCTCATCAATTTTATACTTGAGTATATTCACATTTTATTTTTAACTCAAGATTTACATCACTTCATAGCTTAAATATATATTTATTCCATTAATTCAAATTTTACAAGCTATACAAACTCCTTTATTCATAATCCCAACAATTTCCACTTAAATTTTTATTCCAATCAAAATTTTATACCTCATGATTATATAATTATTTCACAACTCAGAATTTATATTTACTTCAATTCGATATCATTTCTAATCAATCCAATTCAATCTTTATTTTGCTTGACTTAAGTTAAATTCATTTTATTTTATTTATTTAACTTACTCAAGTTGAATTTCAATTTCAAACTTCAATGCTCCACATTTTCCTTTCTTCTATACCATTTTCACAATTATAAGTTCAAAAGCTTATCATATAATGCTTTCACCCATTATTTAGATGAAATTCCAGAATTTAAACACCTAGATTTATTTTTAAATCCTTTTGAAATCATACAAATACATATCTCTTTGTTTCAACAAGCCATTTCCCTAAAAAAATTAAACTCAAACTTGGTTTTACACAAAACAATTCCTTTTGGAATTTTCTAAAACAACACATGTTTTCACCAAAAATCTCCATAACAAACTACTACAGTAGCAATCCGTCAGTTAGAAACTCGAAAATGAATATTGATGATGCTGCGCAGTCATCATCAGGATTATTTTCTAGCGACCGAAGCGAGTTTAGTGCTATATCACTTCCAAAATGCATTTAAAACCATTTTTATCCCAAAAATATTTTCAAAACAATACCATTCTTATTTTCACAACACTTCGGAAAATATTTTCCAAACCTCCGGGGTTTTAAATTTCCAAATTCTCCATTTTTATTTATAATTCATTTGCATAAATCATGCTTATACAATTTCAATTTAGTTATATATAACCATTCCAATTTTTATAATCTTATTTCGATTATAATAACAACCAAACATACCAATTATACTATAATAATTTTCTGAAAAATATAATCTTCAATATCAAAATATAGTTGGGTAAAATTATTTAGTTTACCCGCTTCAAAACAATACTGTGTCGGATTACAGTGTTCGAGTGTTTAGAAACTTCTATCGATTTAGTGGCGTCCCACTACTCGACCAGAATTTATATGCAACTCAACCGATAAATCAACAAAATATAAAACTTTTTATATTCACTAACAAATACGCGCTCATATCTATTGTTACACTCAAACTCATTCTAGGGTACAGCTGACCCTATCTCTAATGAGTAATCCCCACTAAAGCCAAGGTTCTCACATAACCTTCAGCTCTGATACCAAGTGTAGAGACCCAAAATTTTCCACTCCCGAAAAACGACATTTATACGTTCACCGTATAACATGTTGAGTATTCAAGTGTCGAAAATACCGATTGCTAAGGGTAAAAAGAAAAGGCAGAAGAAGAAACAGAAAACAACAACACAGAATCTCACAATCGCAGTGGAACAAAATATAATCTATAAAAACAGATTTTTATACAAAAGAATCTGAAACTGTAATATACTTACAATCATTAGAGTACAACAATCAACACATCAATCTGGACAATTATAATAACTTGTCCTCATACAGCGGAAATATAAGTCAAGTACGGAAATACGTCTCTGTTATCCAGCTCGTCTCCTGAGCTCCATAGCATCCTATCCGGAATCTGTAATACTCAGTCTGACCCGAGCATTATAATAAAATAACACCCGAGTAAGTCTGGAAAACCAGCGTGAGAAAACATACTCAATTCGGATTATCAAAGTTATCAAAATCCTTTGAAAAACAAAGGTATCTCGTAAGACCACGTCACACACAAACACGATGGGTTTTTCCCTTACGATAACCAAAACATTTTTATCAAAATCGTCTGATATTATAATAGTGTCTAAAGAAAGCAAATAGCAAATAGTTGAAATGCTTGCATCTCACGTTCCAACATAGTTGGGCATAATCAAAACCGTAAGGCGCTTATTGGAGTATGGATTCAATACAATAACTAGGCATTGGAGTACCACTTATCACGATACACATCTAGAAAAGTGTACTTATGACCTCGCCCGGATCCCCTAAAACACAAGACCGGCCCTATCCCTAACCTGGATAGAACCGAATATGTTATCACCTAGGGTGTTCCCACCCTTATCGAGAGCTCTTTTTCCATGCACCACCGTATCCATAATTTATAATATATCTGAGGGTATCTAGAAAGGTGATAACATACCCTAATTAGGTGTGACCCAGTTAGCCTTGCTGCATCTTCCCTGATTTTCAATCATTCCAGTTGATGAGGCTTGAGGCCACGATTACCTTTCAAGAATAATTTCACTTAGAATGTTGATCGTCCTCAAATGACGATGTTCTGATAGCATTCGTCCATACAAGTTGTTCTGGGTCTGGACGAACCGAACCACCGTCTTCACTATCTTCACGATATCCATTCATAACGCTCAAATCGGATCGAAGTAGTTTTCAAATAATTAAATCTGATCCCGGTCTCTTCAAAACGATCAACGAAATTGGCCAATATTTGATAGTCGGTTATTTAACTATCAAATAACATCCATAAGCAGTCACTAAGCCTATATTATGGCCCAAAATCACATCGCACGTCGCCAATTTATGGCCGCAGACGCGCGTCGCCTTGGGGAACTCGAATATGACCTCGACAAACCCTAGCTCATCAAACCCCTCGACATCCACTGTCGATCAACCCAGCTCGTGCCACACCCTTCAAAAATCATCCCAGGTTGAAGCTTGTATTTAAACAAGAATTTTAAAAGTGGTTTCGATTTTTTTCATTGTATAGTTAGTGAGATTTTTTTTTAAAGCTTCCATGTTTTTTTCCTCCTCACTATTGAGCTCGGCTGTCTGTTTTAAAGGAAGGGAGGGAAATGTGTTTTACATGGCAAGGTAGGTTCAAATCATAGGCTAGAGTAGCTGAGATGAAAGAATAGACAGGTGAAAGAAAAGTTGACTTGACAATATATTAATTTATTCTCAAAATGTCTCGATTTTCGTAACTTAAAATTTTGAACCCCTATCGAGGCATGTCGCTAGGCATTCATAATGTTATACCCCTATTATGAATGCAATGGAAAAGATTTCAAGCCCTAATTCGATCGTATAGAGAAGATAGCTTTTTGAACTCAATTATTATATTAAATTTTTTATATTAATTTCAGTGCGTTTCTATCCCGTACAACCAAACGATAACTCCAACTGCTACGAAATTTGAAATCCGATAATAATACACTATTACAGATCCAATGGAACTAGTTTCGTCGAAATTCAAGACTGTGCCGCGGAAGGCTATTTTTATATGTTAATTCAAACGAGATATTTTTAAAATCGAACAAATCACTTTTAAATTTATTTTAAAAAGTCTTATTATCTTCATTCTTATTAATAGAAATTAAATAAACCTTTAAATTATTTTCATCAAGCTAAAAACTAAAAATTTCACTATTTAACCAAATTTCCATTTATTAAACTCAATAACTAAATTATCGTTATATTTGAAATTTAAGTTAAACATTAACCTTTAAATACTAAAAATCAATTAAATATTCTAATTTCAAATATCCAGAATTCTGGGTCATTACATCGAGCACAAGGGAATGTTGCTCCAGTCGAAGAACCAAGGGTGGATATTGTAGAGGAGGTCGTACAGGTCAGGCCTCAGGTAAAGTTTGCTTCGCTCTGCCACGATTATGAGAGACTAGGACGTAAGAGGTTTAGTGGTACGGAGATGATCATTGAAGTCCAGACTTAGATTAAGTTATGTGACCATATATTTGAGGATATGGAGTTAGATGACGTGATAAAGCGTCGTTGACATCACAACATCTGACGTATGCGACCATGGATTGGTGGAGTACTATCATTGTAGATGTAACACCCATAATTTTTAATAACATTATTCAGGAGATTTAATTAGATAAATTAAATAGAATAATGTAAATATTAGAGAGATAAGGGGATTGAGATTTGAATAAATACTTAGAGGCCAAGCTTAATTATATAAATGGGCTTATGAATGGTTTTATATGTTACTTAATTAAAACAAGGGCATATTAGGAATTGCGCACCATGACTCCTTATTACCTTAAACCCATGTTTCCTTTCATTTCACATTTATTTTTACAAAACACAAACAAATGTAAATCAAAGGGAGAAGCCATACCGAAGTGAAAAAGGGATGAAATTAAATTTAAAGCTAAGGATTCAAGCTAAGGGAATTAATCAAGAATCAAGTCTCAAAGTCCTTATCCTAATCAAGGTGAATAATAATCAAAACCAAGGTTTCAAATCTCGGATTTTGGCCAATATCTCGGGCAAATATCTCGGCTGTCTCGGGCGATATTTAAAAGACTTATAACTAACCAAGCTGCCAAATCTCGGATTTTGGCTAATATCTCAGATTTTCATCTCGGCTGATCTCGGGGAGATTTAAAACCTTGATCAAAACCATCTCTATTTTTCTTTTATGATCATTTGATTTTCGGGTTTAAGATTAAATCCATTATGATGATTTTTAATGATGGTATGCTTGGGTTTTATAACATATTTGATTCAAACAAAATTGTTTGATAATTGTTTATACGGTTTTAAGGGTAAAATCGTTTAAATTGAATTTCGCATGCCATGAGGAAATTATATGTTATGTAAAATATGATTTTGGAGATGGGTTTGTTTTTTATAATTTTCCAAGCTATGGAAATTTTATTATGAATTTTCAAAGGAAAATATGAATAGTTGGTTTTAGAAATTAATTTCGGTTATTTTATGAAGATTTGGGTCTAAAATTTTTATATGTTAGAAAACATATTGAAAATGAATTTCTATAATTTTTGAGGATTTTCCCTAAATAATTAACTATGAAATTAATTTATTTTAGAAGGAGGACTTAATTGTTTTAATTGTCTTGCTTAATGGAAGGGCTTATTTGTTAAACTAATCTTTGTTTAGATCTGAAATTATGCGGCAGATATTTTGAGAAAGGATTTGAAAAGTTTATGTCAACCAATTAAAGGTTTATAAATAGGCAGGTTTAGTAATAAATAATTACTTTAAATGGCATTAAATCAGACTTTATTCAGAAAATATGTTTCGCCTCGACCAAGTCGAAACCAATCAATGTTGACACCAATACACAAGGTATCAATATGATTGGTACGTAGTGGATTGGAGAAAGGCGAAAGGCATGGTGTCGAAACCCTTGCTTTCGATGGGGTCGAAACCTTTGTTTACTCTCAAAAGATATGCGTCTGCCTTATTTTCAAAAGAATGCATTCGACCAAGTCGAAACCTTTTTAATCTTTCGAAGAAGTTGCTTTCGAATCTGTTGCTACCTTTTTGTTTAAGTGGAGCTTTCGAATCTGTTGCTTTGTTTTAGAATCAATGCTTTCGAAAAGGGTGGTTTCGACCAAGTCGAAACTCTTCTGCTGACCCTATGCCTTTCGAATGGATTGAAGTCATCAACCAATTTGAAAGGTAGCTTTTGTTTTAAACTTGTACTAAGCCGCTTCCTAAAGCTTTCGAAAAGGATAATGTGTAACATCCCGTATCTAGAGGCCAAAAGCTAAGCGCTACAAATGCTGCAGTCATCCATAGTATTAAATTCTGGTGACAAAATACGGTAATGATAATGGTATCCATAATATCAGAAGCACTTGAATATGAATAAAATCGCAGATTTCAAAAACAACCTTTTACTGATTACATTTCAAAACAAATTCATATCCAAATTACATAATCCCTTATCGTTTTCCAGGTAAAGATTAATTATAATCATTACAAAAGTACGCCAAGAGCGACATATGACGATGCCCCCTTGGTTGATCAAAGAAATATAGTCATATCTGACTTAATATGCAGTGGAAATAAACACAACAATAATAAGTAACTCCTAATTTGCTATCCGTCAGCCACCTGCTCGTCTCCGGAAGCTTTATTCGCCAAAAGACTAAAACCTGAAAACCTCAACCCTCAGCCTACTCAAATCAATTTCGAGCACCCGAGAGTTTAAGGGGAAACAAAAACTTCGAGTCGGACATAAAGCCTGGTGTGAATAATTCTGTTACATCTCGGTTTACTGATATTAAGTGAGACCACACCGCTTAGCAGAACAGGTTTCCCCACACTAATATCCTCATTAAAACATAAATTTTGCAAATCCTTTCCTGCAACCAAACTGGTTAATAAAATGATTATATGAAAATAACAATATCCTTTATGCTAATAAATGGTCTCTCTGTCCAAAAACATGTAATAAGTAGACTATCTATCCACAACATAAGAGCAAGCTCTGTTATGCTACAAATGGACTATCTGTCCATACAACTGGGCTGACTACCCACAAACTGGACTAACTGTCCGAATCAAAATGGACTAGCTATCTGAATTATTTTCTTAGGGTTAACCACCCTATATCTTTTTCCTTGAAAACCTTTTCAAAATGATTTAACCTTTTAAATTATACTTATACAAGGAAAATATATTCTTAGCTCTACTCTAAGCTATTTTTCCATGATATATATATATATATATATATATATATATACTTTACTCAAAATAATGTTGATGAGATTTAATGAGGATTAACTATCCTTCCAAAACAAGTTAAAACCCCTTTTTAACTTGAAAATACTTAGGCTATATTGCATATTATTACATTCGAATCCTTTGTTTAAAACCTTTAAACAACCCTTTTGAAAACTTTGAAGGTAACCCCTTCGAAACCATTGAAAAACCCTTTTGAAACCATTAAAACCTTTCGAAAACATTGGAAAAACCTTTCCTTTCTTTTCATCGAAAGCTTCAAAACATTAGACATCCTCCTTTAAAACCTTTAAAATATTGCCTTTCGAAAAGATAGAAAAAAACCCTTCCTTTCAACCCTTTCAAAACCCTGGGGAACCACCCCTTTCGAAACCATTCATTAAAACTTTTCGAAACAGTCATAACTCAATCCTTTCGAAAGCACTTATTTAAAACACGTGGAATCCTTTCGAAACCATTCAAAAATTTCCCCTTTCAAAACCTTTGAAAAACATCTCGGTCAAAACCACTTGGATTCTGCCTTCAAGTAGAGCAAAAGGATCAGAAACCCATTAAAGTCGAAAGCATCTGTTTCGAAACCATTTAAAACTATCTCTTTCGAAACCATTTGGGTTTTACTTTACTTATAGAAAAAGGGTCTTAAGAACATTTAAGTTGAAAGCATCTGCTTCGAAACTAATTCCTAAGTAAAGAAGTGATGGTGTCGAAACCATCCCTTCGAAAGCATTGGAGAAGTGGGCATATTTTAAAAACAAAGCAACCCTTTCGAAACCATCTGGGTCTAAAGGTAAAACGGCGGTAGTAAAAAGGCTTCGACTTAGTCGAAAGCTCACATTTAAAACAAAAGCGCAACCCAATCGAAACCTTACTTTTAAAACCATTTGACCTACTCGAAAGCTACTCAGTCGAAAGCCATCTTAGTCGAATGCAAGCAGGCGCATTTTTAAATTAAAAACAAAGTACTGCCTCAACCCCTTCAAAACCCCTAGTTTCAACTCCATACCTTCCGCCTACATCCAATTCACTACGTACCAGTAAACTGATACCATTTGCATTGGTTTCGACTATGTCGGAAGCGAAAATGAGGAGGCGGAACCTGGTGTCGATGGTGTTGAAACAGTGAAAAACATGTAGCAAATAGTTCTTTTCACCTAACATGCTTCATGTGTCTAATTGTGATTGGTTGCCTCTTTCTTTACCAATAAAAAGTACTGCAATTTTTTCAAAAGTGCTGCCGACTTTCCAGATTTAATAATTTAAATTATTTTACAAAAAGCCCCTTCACCTCTTTAAATTATATAAAACATTTAAGTCCCATACCTTAAATAATTTTATATAACCAATAAAACACTTAGGAAAAATCTACAGAAATTCCAGAAAATCTCTTTTAATATGTTTTCCAATATATAAAAATTTCAGATCCAAATCTTTTATTATTTAACCGAAAATAATTATTTATCCAAATTAACATTTTCTTTACTAGAAAATTCATATAAATTCCATAGGATTTCAGAAAATTCTGAAAATTGAAACCCAATTCCAAAATAATATTTATGATCTTCAAAAAAATTGCAAGGCATTTGGATGTAATTTAATAGGGTTTTCACCTTAAAACATATCATAAAATCAATATGATCATACATAAATCATCAACATGTATATATAATCATTCCATCATTCAAAAACACGGGAAATCAATGCAAAATACTCGGCATTCATCTAAAAACCGAAAACATAATCAAAAATGAGATGTAAACATTATTCACCTTAGCTTTAAAGATTATAGAGATTGAGATGTGAATGGATTTGATTTGATTTAGCTTCTTCCTAGCTTTTCTTCCTCTTTTCCTTGCTAATGGTGGTCGGCCCCTTATTTTACAAAAAAAATTAATGAAATGAAATGGACGAGTACAGGTACACGGCCAAAGGGTTTAGGGTATAAGAATGGATTCTTTCCTATTTTACCCCTCCTTTATTTCAATTTAAACTCTTCTTTTAATTCATTATTACATGGCACGGCTACCCTTAATTAAAATCAAATCTCAATCCCCTAATCAACACATTATTTTATATAATTTAGCTAGTTAAATATCCTAAATAATGTAACCAAAAATCTGGGGTGTTACAAACTCTCCTCCTCAAAGAATTTCATCATTGAAATTATGATACGGTACACAACAAATCAAACAAAGAGGTAAAACATAAAGTCAAACAAGTTAGGATAAGTATCTCTAATCCTGCTCTCAATCTCCCAAGTACAGTCCCTGTCATCATCTCTCCACTGGAATTTGACTAATCTGACCTTCTTTGTTCTAAGCCTCTTCTCATCTCTCGCAACTATGCAAATTGGCTTCCTTACTATAGTCAAATCTGGTTCTACTACTAAGTCATCTAGCACAGCCGGTGCAATAGCAGTCTCCGGGTCTCTTAACACACTTTCTGAGATGAGAAACAAGGAAAACATCGTGGACTCCTGCCAAACTGCTCGGTAACTCAACTCTATACGCGAGTTTCCCGATCCTCTCAATAATTGGAAAAGGTTCAACGAATCTCGGTGCTAACTTTCCTACTTTCCCAAATCTAACCACACCCTTCATCGGAGACACTTTAACGAAAACCTGATCTCCAATTGAGAACTCTAAGTTTTTCCGTCTTTTATCTGCATAACTCTTCTGCCTAGACTAAGCCCCTTCATTCTAGACCGAATGACCTTAATCATATTTGCAGCTTCTCTGACTAGATTTGGACCAAGAACCAACCTATCCCTGGTCTCTAACCAACATACAGGAGATTTGCATGGCCTTTCATACAAAGCTTCAAACGGTTCCATCCCAATACTAGTCTGATAATTGTTGTTATACGAAAACTCAACTAAATGAAGATGGTCTTCCCATGATCCCCTAAAATCTAACACACAAGCTCTTAACAAATCTTCTAAGATTTTGTTAACTCTTTCCGTTTGCCTATCTGTCTACGGATGGTAAGTGATACTCATCTTGAGCTTGGTTCCCAAAACTTCCTGCAAACTCTTCCAGAACTCACTAGTGAATAAAGGATCTCTATCAATAACTATGCTACTAGGAATTCCATGCAGTCTAACCACATTCTTCATAAACAACATTGCCAAAATAGGTGTCGTTCTGGTTGACCTAACTGGAATGAAATGGACACTCTTGATCAATCTGTCCACTATGACCCATATACTATCATTTCCCATGTTTGACCTTGGCAACCCATCAATAAAATCCATGGAGATAGAATCCCACTTCCATACTGGAATATATAATGGCTGAAGCAACCCACTTGGTTTCTACTGTTCGGCCTTTGCCTATTAGAAAATCATGCACTGCTTCACACATAACCCAATATCCCGCTTCATACCTTCCCAAAAGAAACTCCTCTTCATATCTTGATACATTTTAGTACCTCCTGGATGAATAGAGAACTTCGAACGATGGCATTCCTCCAAGACTTCTTTCCTTAGGGTTCCTACACTCGGAACACATAATCTCTCTTTCTTTCTCAACCTCCCATTCTGGTCAAGACTGAAATCTTTCAAGTCATGGCTCTCGGTTCCATTTTTTAACTTCCTGATCCGTTCAGCTAATACCGGATCCTCTTCCTATTTAGAAGCGATCCTTTCGATCATCACTGGTCGAACTTCCAAGCAAGATAATACTACGGTTTCTCTGCTAGTCCCAGCCTCGGATCTCCACTGCACTCTGCAATCTGCTAATGCTTCCAGATATTTCCACTCGGCGATCATTGCCAATACTGCATTCTGATGTTTCCTAC
This sequence comes from Allium fistulosum, assembly GCA_030737815.1. Taxonomy (NCBI): domain Eukaryota; kingdom Viridiplantae; phylum Streptophyta; class Magnoliopsida; order Asparagales; family Amaryllidaceae; genus Allium; species Allium fistulosum. The sequence goes on from CM060905.1 coordinate 1,006,386,658, forward strand.
TAAGTGCATCTGCAATCTTGTTGTCTTTCCCCGGTGTATACTCAATCCCAAAATCATAAGCAGCGATAAACTCTAACCACCTCTGCTGTCTCATGTTCAACTCCTTCTGAGAGAACAAATAATTCAGCGACTTATGGTCTGTGTATAACTCAAACCTCTCTCCCAAAAGGTAATGTCTCCACACCTTCAATGCAAAAATCACTATAGCCAATTCCAAATCATGCGTCGGATATCTGCCTCATGCGGTCTAAGCTATCTAGAAGGATAGGCAATCACTTTACCCCTCTGCATCAGCACAGCTCCTAGTCATGTTCCACATGCATTGGTATAAACCACCAAATCCTGATTCCCTTCCGGAATAACTAACACCGGTGCATGGGTAGATAAGTGTTTCAAACTCTGGAATGCTTCCTCACACTTATCTATCCATACAAACTTCACATCCTTTCTCGTCAGCTTGGTCATTGGTGCCGATATCCACGAAAAATCCTTAATAAACCTCCGATAATAACCAGCCAACCCATGGAAACTCTTTATCTCCATCACTGTCTCAGGTCTCTTCAAACAATTCACCGCTTCAATCTTAGTCGAATCTACTGACAACCCTTCCTCTGAGACTACATGACCAAGAAACTTCACTTCTTTTCTCCAAAAATGACACTTCGAAAACTTCGCCTTCAGCTGATGCTGCCTGAGTGTCTCAAGCACCACTCTAAGATGAACTTCATGCTCTCTTTCATCCTCAAAATATATCAAGATATCATCTATGAAAACCAATACGAACCTATCCAAGTCCTCTCGGAAAACTCGGTTCATCAAATTCACAAAGAAAGCTGGTGCATTAGTTAATCCGAATGACATAACTAACCTTTTGTACGACCCATATCTGGTCTTAAACGCCGTCAATGGTATATTATCTTCTGCTACTCTGAGCTGATGGAAACCCGTTGCCAAATCTAACTGAGAAAATATCTTGGCTCCACTCAACTAGTCAAACAAATCGTCAATCCTCGACAATGGATATCGATTCTTTATTGTCCTCTCATTCAACTTACGATAATCGATACATTGCCTTAACGATCCATCCAGCTTCTTAGCAAACACTACGGCTGCTCCCCAAGGTGAACTACTCAGTCTGATAAAACTCTTGCCTTCTAGATCCACTAAATGCACCTTTAACTCCCTCATCTCTGTAGGAGTCATCCTACTCGGCAGCCTACTCACTGGTTCTGCTCCTGAAACCAAATCTATCTGAAACTCAATGGCTCGTTTCGGTGGCAATCCAACTACAAGCTCAAAAACATCTACGAATTCTCTAACCACTTAAACTCGACTCAACTCATCATCAAATTCCATAACACCTAACAAAGCATTCACCTCACCGCTAGAACCTTCTACGGCATAAACTATCTGATCACTACAATTAGGGTGTCTAAGCAATATTTTCCTATCCTAGCAAAATATCCTAGCATCATACTCACTTAACCAATCCATCCCAAGAATAATCCTGAACCACAAAATCAAACACATGCAAACTGCAAACAAAAGTATGACCTAACAGGTCAAACTCTAACTGGTCACATCTCAACCCTAGAGTTGCATACCCTCCTATTGGATTCACAACACGTAAGGAAGTTTCTAAATATGTAGGTTCTAGGTTAAGCTTATCTATCAAACATCTAGATATAAAAGAATACGATGCAACGGTATCAAATAGAATGCTAACAGTCATACCATAAATCGAAAGTGTACCTCCCAAGACCGCCTTTTCTTTCTCTTGGGCTGTTAGCTTCAAAGCAGCAGGTTCCAATGCATACACCTTGCCCTTTCCATCCTTAGTGGGCTCCTTGCACTGGCTCTTATAATGGCCAATCTGGTCACAGTTGAAGCACCTGACATTCTTCTTTCCAGCCACCTCCTTAGCCTTCCCAGCATGACACTCATTAGCAAAGTGCCCCTTCTTATCGCACTTGAAGCAAATAATCTCAGACTTCCCTTTCTTAGCTGCTCCACCCTTTTGAGCACCTTTCTTAGCAAAGAACTTCATCTTCTGATTCCGCCCAACCTGGACCTCTTTAGCCTTACTCTTCTCTGGAGAATCAAGAATCTCCTCATGCCTTAAGGCCATCCCCACAACAAAGTCAAAAGGATCTCTAATATGATGTAATGTGGCTCTAGCTAACTCAGGCTTCAATCCCCTGATAAACTTCTCGTTCCTCTTCATTACTGTATCCACTGAAGCATACCCATATCGGGCCAACTCCTCAAACTTTCTGGCATACTCTAGAACAGACATCTCTCTCTACTCTAATTCAGCAAATTTATTGATCAGAGTAGATTGTGCCATTGCAGACATAAACCTCTCATGGAACCTCCCCTTGAAATCTGCCCATGACAAAGTTTCCTCATCCACACCAGCCGTCACACTGTTCCACCAAAACAACGCGGCTCCCTGAAGCTGTCTAGATGCCAACCTCCTCTTCTGCTCATCATTGAGCCTCAAGTCTGCAAAAATCCTTTCGCAGTGCAACAACCAATTCTCTATCTCTATAGCATCCTCTGTCCCTAGAAATGGCTTCCCCCCAAGCTAAGCATAATCACCGCTTAGCTTAGCATAATGGTTAACCACTAGAACTTCCGGAACTCCTACCCGTGTAGCATCTCCTCCTATCATTCCAGCTGCAGCTCTAGCTTGCATCATATTCACAAAAAACTGATACATAGCTCCCATGTCCACTTGCGGGACTCCAGCACCTACATTCTCTACTTATGCATGACCTTGGGTTCTCCTTGTACTGGGTCTGGCATTTCCTTCGGTGACCTCCCCTCCTGGGTTAACTCTTCCTCTTCTACCTTCCATATTTGTATTCAAACCTTATGAGATACAGAAAAATAACCTAACAAGGATAGAAGACTAGAGATAAAGCGTATACTTATATATAGCAAATACAAGTATGTTACTATAGCATTATCCCGTACCCCAATCTTAATCTAATTCCTTAGGATTGAGTTTTAAAAACCATTTTTAGTTTAAATTTTTTTCATAAACCATGCTCTAATACCAAGTTGTAACAACCCGTATCTAGAGGCTAAAAGCTAAGCGCTACAGATGCTGCAGTCATCCATAGTATTAACTTTTGGTGACAAAATACGGTAATGATAATGGTATCCATAATATCAGAAGCACTTGAATATGAATAAAATCACAGATTTCAAAATCAACCTTTTACTGATTACATTTCAAAACAAATTCATATCCAAATTACCCATATCATTTCCCATGTAAAGATTAATTATAATCATTACAAAAATACGCCAAGAGCGACATATGACGATGCCTCATTGGTTGATCAAAGCAATATAGTCATATCTGACTTAATACACAGTGGAAATAAACACAATAATAATTTGTAACTCCTAATTAGCTATCTGTCAGCCACCTGCTCATCTCTGGAAGCTTTATTCACCAAAAGACTAAAACCTGAAAACCTCAACCCTCAGCCTACTCAAATCAATTTTGAGCACCCGAGAGTTTAAGGGAAACAAAAACTTCGAGTCAGACATAAATTCTAGTGTGAATAATTCTGTTACATCTTGTTTCACTGATATTAAGTGAGACCACGCCGCTTAGCGGAACGGGTTTTCCCTCACTAATATCCTCTTTAAAACATATATTTTGCAAATCCTTTCCTACAACCAAACTGGTTAATCAAACTGATTATATCAAAATAGTGATATCCTTTATGCTAATAAATGGACTATCTGTCCAAAAATAGGTAATAAGTAGACTATCTATCCATAACATAATAGCAAGGTTCGTTATGCTACAAATGGACTATCTGTCCATATAACTTGGCTGTCTGCTCGCAAACTGGACTAACTGTCCGAATCAAAATCGACTAGCTGTTTGAATTATTTTCTTAGGGTTAACCACCCTATATCTTTTTCCTTGAAAACCATTTCAAAATGATTTAACCTTTTAAATCATACTTATACAAGGAAAATATATTATTAGCTTTACTTTAAGCTATTTTGCTATGATATATATATATATATATATACTTTACTCAAAATAATGTTGATCAGATTTAATGAGGATTAACTATCCTTCCAAAACAAGTTAAAACCCTCTTTTTAACTTGAAAATACTTAGGCTATATTTCCTATTTATTACATTCGAATCCTTTGTTTAAAACCTTTAAACAACCCTTTCGAAACCATTGAAGGTAACCCCTTCAAAACCATTGAAAAACCCTTTCGAAACCAATAAAAGCCTTTCGAAAACATTGGAAAAACCTTTCCTTTCTTTTCACCGAAAGATTCAAAACATTAGACATCCTCCTTTAAAACCTTTAAAATATTACCTTTTGAAAACATAGGAAAAACCCTTCCTTTTAACCCTTTCGAAACCATTCATTAAAACCTTTCGAAACAGTCAGAATTCAATCCCTTCGAAAGCGCTTATTTAAAACATGTGGAAACCTTTCGAAACCATTCAAAAATTTGCCCCTTCAAAACCTTTGAAAAATGTCTCGGTCAAAACCATTTGGATTCTGCCTTTAAGTATAGCAAAAGGATCAAAAACCCATTGAAGTCGAAAGCATCTATTTCGAAACCATTTAAAACTATCTCTTTCGAAACCATTTGGGTTTTACTTTACTTATAGAAAAAGGGTCTTAAAAACATTTAATAGAAAGCATCTGCTTCGAAACCATTTCCTAAGTAAAGAAGTTATGGTATCGAAACCATCCCTTCGAAAGCATTGGAGAAGTGGCCATATTTTAAAAACAAAGCAACCCTTTCGAAACCATCTGGGTCGAAAGGTTAAAAACGGTAGTAAAAAGTCTTCGACTTAGTCGAAAGCTCACATTTAAAACAAAAGCGCAACCTAATCGGAACCTTCCTTTTAAAACCATTTGACCTAGTCAAAAGCTACTAAGTCGAAAGCTATTTAAGTCGAAAGCAAGCAGGCGCATTTTTAATTTAAAAACAAAGTACTGCCTCAACCTCTTCGAAACCCCTAGTTTCGACTCCATACCTTCTGCTTACATCCAATTCACTATGTACCAGTAAACTGATACCATGTGCATTGGTTTCGACTGTGTCGGAAGCAAAGATGAGGAGGCAGAACCTGGTGCCGACCATGTCGAAATAGTAAAAAACATGTAGCAAATAGTTCTTTTCACCTAACCTGCTTCACGTGTCTAATTGTGATTGGTAGCCTCTTTCTTTACCAATAAAAAGTACTGCAATTTTTTCAAAAGTGCTACCGACTTTCTAGATTTAATAATTCAAATTATTTTACAAAAAGCCCCTTCTCCTCTTTAAATTATATAAAACATTTAAGTCCCATACCTTAAATAATTTTATATAACCATTAAAACTTCTTGGAAAAAACTACAAAAATTCCAAAAAATCTTTTTTAATATGTTTTCTAACATATAAAAATTTCAGACCCAAATCTTTTATTATTTAACCAAAAATAACTATTAACCCAAATTAACATTTTCTTTACTATAAAATTAATATAAATTCCACATAATTTTACAAAATTCCGAAAATTGACCCATCTCCAAAATTATATTTATGATCTTTATAAAAATTTGCAAGGCATTTAGATGTCATTTAATAGGGTTTTCACCTTAAAACATATCATAAAATCAATATGAACATACATAAATCATCAACATGTAAATGTAATCATTCCATCATTCAAAAACATGGCAAATCAGTGCAAAATACTAGGCATTCATCTAAAAATCGAAAACACAATCAAAAATGAGATATAACCATTATTCACCTTAGCTTTAGAGAACATAGAGATTGAGATGTGAATGGATTTGATTTGAATTAGCTTCTTCCTACCTTTTCTTCCTCTTTTCCTTGTTAATGGTGGCCGGCTCCTTATTTTTGAAAAAAAATGGTGAAATGAAATGGACGTGTAGGGGTATACGGCTAAAGGGTTTAAGGTATAAGAATGGCCTTTTTCCTTTTTTATCCCTCCTTTATTTCAATTTAAACTCTTCTTTTAATTCATTGTTACATGGCACAGCTAACCTTAATTAAAATCAAATCTCAATCCCCTAATCAACACATTATTTTATTTTATTTAGCTAATTAAATATCCTAAATAATGTTACCAAAAATCTGAGGTGTTATATAATGGTTTCGAAGGCAATGGTTTTGAAGCTAAACTTCAAATGTTTTACTTAAATGATAAAAGCTATCAGTTTTTCCCCAATCATTTTTGTTTAAAGGTAAATGGTTTCAAAAGGGGTACTTTTGTATATATTCACTTTGACCCAAAAGATATTTTTAAAGATAAACCCAATGATTTCGAAAGGGGTACTTTCAAGTAGTTTCGAAGCTATGATTCTAAGAGTTAATAAGTAATGCTTTAATACTTTCGAAAGGTATAGTTTGATGGTTTCAAAAGAGATGATTTAAAGTGTTTCAAAAGGCATATGCTTAGTGTTTTGAAAAGAAGATTTGAATGCTTTCGAAGGAGGTTATCCAACGGTTTCGAAAGTAATAGTTAAAGGTTTCGAAAGCCTTATTTTTCAAAACAAAGAAGCCAATCTCATTTTTAAAGGAAAACCATTGCATAATAAAGGAGTTTTAAATTGACTTTTATGTATGAAGTTTTTGAAGAAGCTTTCCTTGATAAAATAATAGGTTAAAGGAATTAACCATGTTTCACATGAAAATGATTTCAAGAATATTAAACCACAGATGTTGGTGTTATTATGTTATTGTGTGTGCTTCTTCTAATATACATATTCACATTATAATGGACCCATAACTGTTTTTTTGGGAAAAGGGCAGAATAACCAGTTAGGTTGACTCAGTAGTGAATATAAATTGAGTTAACTCCTATATGAGTAGAATTGCATCCAGGAGGTCAGGTAGACCAAAATACAGGATGCTTAAATACTGATTAAAGAAGTTGTCAGATAGACAGGTTCATAGTAAACTTATGAAAACTATGTTTAGGAAGAGTTATTGGCAGGGGCCAATAAGTTCATAGTAAACCCATGAAAACTATGATTACAAAGAGTTATTGACAGAGGCCAATAGGTTTGCAGTGAACCCATTAAAATTAAATCTAGATTAAGTTATTGACAGAAGTCAATATGTTCTTAGTCAACCTATGAAAACTATGATAAGAGGGAAGTTATTGGAGATACCAATAGGTTTGGGGAGAACCCATGAATGATGAAGTTATTGGCAGGGGCCAATAGGTTCTTAGTGATCCCATGAAAACTATGAAACCAGACAGGGATTCCATTAGCTTTAAACAGGTTATTAGTCAGCCCATGAAAACTAATAGGTTAATAGTGACCCTAGAAACTATAAATGAGACAGATAGTCAAAAAAGAATGGAGATGGGAAATCCAGAATTGATTTACTTGTTTTCATATCATCATAATATTTTTGAATTGCTATGTTTTAACCATTGTGGGTATAGGAGCATAGTATTCGATTTTATAAAGTTTTGAATAAGATACTAGTGAGGGGAAAACCCATTCGTTAAGCGGCATGTCTCACTGGATATCTAAATGGTTTGTGATGGTAAATTATTATTCATACCAGGCTTTATGTCTGACTTGAAGTTTATGTTTTCCCCTTAAACTCTTCGGTGCTCAATTGATTTAGAGTAGGTTGAGAGTTAAGGTTTTTAGGTACCTCTTTAAACGAATAAGTTTCCGGAGACGTGCAGGAGGCATGATAGCTAATTAGAGTTCTTTTCTATTTTGATTCCACTGTGTTGTTGTTGTAAAGGCAAACTTGTTAAATTGCTTATGTTATAGTCTGATCATCCAAGGGGGCATCTTCATATGTCGCTCTTTGCGTATGTTGTAATAATTATATTTTCTCTAAACGTGGTTCTTGTATTGGGATTATCTAATGAATTTGAAATGATTTGTAATGGAATGTGAAAGTTGTTTTATGATTTAAATTTTTTTCCATATTCATGTGTTTCTGTTATATTAATGTATCTAACTTTACCGTATTGGGTCGTCGAAGATTAATAACTATGGATGACTGCAGCATCTGTAGCTGTTAGTTTTGTGGCCTCCAAGTGGGGATGTTACAAGTTGTTATCAGAGCATAGGTTTATGAAAACTTAAAAGAAATTTAAACCTAAAAGATTTTTCAAAACATAATCCAATGAATCGGAAAATAAGATCGAGGTTTGGGATAACGCTATAGTAATGTACTTGCATTTGGTATATAGTTATATATATACATATAAGTATGTATTTCCCTCTCTCTTAGACCGTTCTTTTGTGTCTTACTAAGTCTCATGTGCAAATTTATGGGAAAGAAGATATGGAGGCAGGAAACGGAAGAGGAAATCTCAGAGGAGGAAGCACCACAACCAACGAAAATGCTCGACCTACCGGGAGGAACCCGAGTTGACAGGCTAATGCTAACCAAAATGCTGATGCAATTGTGGGTGCTGGAAATCAACCTGTAGATATGGGGATGATGTATCAGTTCTTCTTCAATTTGATGCAAGCTGGAGCAGCTGCTAGAGTTGGTGGGAACATTGGAGGAGCTAATCTTGTGGCTCCAGTTGGGAATAATTATGCTAAGCTGAGCAGAGATTACACCAGTCTTGGTGGAGAACGGAGGATGTCGTAGAAGTTGAAAATTGGTTGTTGCATTGCGAGAGAATCTTCGCTGATTTGGGTTTGGATGATAAGAAGAAGAAGAGGCTAGCCTCTAGGCAGTTGCAAGGGGCAGCACTTCATTGGTGGAATAGCGTTACTGCTGGAATTCCTGAGGAAGACTTGACTTGGGCAGAGTTTCGAAGGAGATTTGAGCAGAGGTTTTTATCTGAAGTTGCCAAGGTGGCATTGCTTAGAAAATTTATGGATTTGGTGCAGGGAGAGATGTCGATAATTGAGTATGCTACTAAGTTTGATGAGTTGTCTCAATATGGGTATGCTACCATAGACACCATCATCAGGAGGAATGAGAGGTTCATTCGGGGATTGAGGCCTGAGATTGCCAGGGCGGCCCTAACACATCTCCATGGTCTTTGTAATGTAGTTGTGGAGATGGAAATCTGACATGAGGAGATGCTTGCTATTTGTGCGAGAGAAAAGCCGGTTGAAACCCAGGGTTTTCTAGGAAAGAATAGAAAGTTCTTTAAGAAGAAGGGAGCCCAGAAGGGAGAGGCTACCAAGAAGGCAAAGGCTGATTTAGTTTGCTTCAAGTGTGACAAGAAATGTCATTATGCTCATGAATGCCGGTCAGGCAAAGGGAAGAAAGCTGCAAAAAAGAAATGGGTGAAGTGCTTTAACTACGACCAGGTTGGGCATTATAATAACCAATGTCCAGAGTCGGTCAGGATGGACAAGGGAAAAGTTTTGTTGCTGTTGGACCATCATTTGCTAGACTAACTGCAGCTGAAAAAGGGAAGACTATGATAGAAGGTACGCTTTTGATTCAGAGTATACCAATTAGGGTACTATTTGATACCGGTGCATCACATTCATTTATATCTCAGTGTTTAGTTGATAGATTATGCTTAGAACCCACATACCTTGTTACTTCCTTAACGGTTGCGAATCCAATAGGAGGGTATGCAACTCTAGGGATGAGATGTGACCAGTTAGAACTTGACTTGTTAGGTCATAGGTTTGCATGCAAATTGTATGTTTTTGATTTCGTATATTTCGGAATCATTTTGGGTATGGATTGGTTGGGTAAATATAAGGCTAGGATATTTTGCCAGGATAGGGAGATATCACTAAGACACCTTGATAGTCATAACCGAATCATATTCTCAGTGGAGAATTCAGAATATTTGTGCTTTGTTAAGTGCTATGGAAGTAGGAGAAGAGTTAAGTCAGGTTCGAGTAGCAAGAGAGTTTGCCGATGTCTTTGAGTCGGTTATAGGACTACCCCCGAAACGTGCTATTGAGTTTCGGATAGATCTTATGCCAGGAGCTGAACTTGTAAGTAGACCACCTAGCAGGATGACACCGACCGAGATGAAGGAATTGCAGGTGCAACTAGTGGATTTAGAGGGGAGGAATTTTATTAGACCAAACAGTTCACCTTGGGGAGCGGTCGCGGTGTTCGTGAAGAAACCAGATGGGTCGTTGAGAATGTGTATCGATTATCGTAAGTTGAACGAGAAGACGATTAAGAATAAGTATACTTTGCCGAGAACTGATGATCTATTTGATCAGTTGTGTGGTGCCAAAGTGTTTTCCCAGTTGGATTTGCGACAGGTTTCCAGCAGTTAAGAGTGGCAGAGGACAATATTCCTTTGACAGCATTTCGAACTAGGTATGGTTCGTATGAGTGGTTGGTTCATATGAGTGGTTAGTAATGCCATTCGAGTTAACAAATGCACTTGCTTTCTTCATGGATCTGATGAACCGAGTTTTCTGAGAGTATTTGAATAGGTTCGTGTTGGTGTTTGTAGATGACATTTTAGTATACTCTAAGGATAAAAGAGAACATGAGGATCATCTTAGAGTAGTGCCTAAGACGCTGAGGCAGCATCAGCTAAAACCAAAGTTTTCCAAGTGTCATTTTTGGAAGAAAGAGGTTCAGTTTCTTGGTCATGTGGTTTCAGAGAAAGATTTGTCAGTTGATCCAGATAAGATCAGAGCCGTTAATAATTGGAAGTGACCAGAGATAGTGATTGAGATTAGAAGTTTTCTTGGACTTGCTGGCTATTACCGGAGATTCATTAAGGATTTCTCGTGGATAGCAGCACCTTTGACTAAGTTAACCAGGAAGGATGTGAAGTTTGTCTGGTCTGACAAATATGGAGAAGCATTCCTTAAGTTAAAGCATTTGTTGACTAACGCACCTATGTTAGTAGTTCCAGACGAAAACCTACGGTTGGTGGTGTATACTGATGCATACAGAACTAGATTAGGAACTGTGTTGATGTAGAAGGATAAAGTTATTGCCTACGCTTCACGACAGCTTAGGCCACATGAAGTGAGATATCCTACTCATGATTTGGAGTTGGCTGCGGTGATCTTTGCATTGAAGATTTGGAGACATTATCTCTTAGGGGAGAGATTTGTGCTATACACAGATCATAAGTCATTAAGGTATTTATTCTCTCAGAAGGAGTTGAATATGAGACAGCAGAGATGGCTAGAGTTTTTGGCTGTTTATGGCTTTGGTATAAAGTATATGCCTGGGAAATGAAATAAGGTAGCGGATGCTCTTAGCAGAAGATATCAGAATGTGGTGTTAGCTATGTTAGTAGAATGGAAAGATTTAGAAGCTTTGACTACTTGTAGTGTGCAGTTAAGATCGACTGCCAGTTCTAGTCAGAGTACCGCCATGTTGTCCTGTTTGGAAGTTCGACTAATGTTAGTCGAAAGGATTGCTTCTAAGCAGAAAGAGGATCCGGTGTTGGCCGAAAAAATCAGAAGGCTTGAGGTTGGAACTGAGATCGATGATTTAAAGGATTTTAGTCTTGACCCGAGAGGATGGTTGAGAAAGAAGGGACAGTTGTGTGTTCTGAATGTTGAGGACTTAAGGAAAGAAGTTCTTGGAGAATATCATCAATCCAAATTTACAATTCATCCTGGAGGGACCAAGATGTATCAAGATATGAAGATGAGCTTCTATTGGGAAGGTATGAAGAGGGATATTGGCTTGTGGGTTAGGCAGTGTGCAAACTGTCAACAAGTGAAGGCCGAACATCAGAAGCCGAGTGGGTTGCTTCAGCCTTTAGAGATTCCAGTTTGAAAATGGGATTCGATATCCATGTATTTTATAGACGGGTTGCCAAGGTCAAATAGAGGAATGAGAGTATATGGGTCATAGTGGATAGGTTGAGCAAGAGTGCCCATTTCATCCTAGTTAAGTCAACCAGGACGGCACTTGTTTTAGCTAAGTTGTTCATGAAGAACATAGTTAGACTACATGGAATCCCTAGTAGCATAGTCAATGACCGAGATGCTTTATTTACTAGTGAATTCTGGAAGAGTCTACAGGATGTATTAGGCATTATGCTCAAGATGAGTACTGCATATCACCCTCAGACAGATGTGCGGACAGAGAGAGTCAATAAGGTACTCGAGGATTTACTGAGAGCTTGTGTATTGGACTTTAGTGGATTTTGGGAAGATCACCTACATTTGGTTGAATTTTCCTATAATAATAGTTATCAAACTAGTATAGGAATGGTGCCTTTTGAAGCTTTGTATGGAAGGCCATGCAAATCACCGGCATGTTGGTTGGAGACTGGAGACAGATTAGTCTTAGGTCTAGATCTAGTTAGAGAGGCGACGGAGAAGATTGAGTTGATCTGAGAAAGGATGTAGGAAGCTTAGTCCAGACAAAAAAGTTAAGCAGATAAGAGGCCTAAAGATCTAGAATTCTCAGTTGGAGATAAGGTTTTCATTAAGGTATCACCGATAAAGGGTGTGGTACGATTTGGAAAGTCCGGGAAACTGGCCCCGAGATATGTTGGTTCGTTTCTAGTTTTAGAGAGGATCGGGAAGCTCGCATACAGAGTAGAGTTGCCGAGTAGTATGGCAAGTGTCCATAATGTATTTCATGTGTCTCATCTTCCCAGGTATGTGCATGATTCAAAGACTACTATTCCTCTGACAGGGTTGGAAGATTTGATAATAGAGCCAAATTTGACTTTTGTTCAACAACCAGTTCGGGTTGTAGCAAGAAATGAGAAAAGATTGAGGAACAAGATAGTAAGGTTGGTGAAAGTTTAGTGGAGCGACAACGAGAAGGACTGTACTTGGGAAACAGAAGACAGGATTAGGGATACTTATCCTGATCTGCTCTAAGGGTATGTATTAGCTTTATATAGATAGTTGCTAGTCTGGTAAGCTAGTATGGTTGTTAGGAATTGTTACAGATGATCGCTATGTTTCGTATTTAGTCCTTACTGAATTCGAGGATGAAATTCTTTAAGGAGGGGAGCCTTTAACACCCCTAATTTTTAATAACATTATTCATGAGATTTAATTAGATAAATTAGATAGACTAATGTAAATATTAGAGAGATAATGGGATTGAGATTTGAATAAATACTTAGAGGCCGAGCTTAATTATATAAATGGACTTATGAATGGTTTTATATGTTACTTAATTAAAATGAGGGCATATTAGGAATTGCTCACCATAACTCCTTATTACCTTAAACCCATGTTTCCTTTCATTTCACGTTTATTTTTACAAAATACAAACAAATGTAAATCAAAGGGAGAAGCCAGCCATTACCAAAGGGAAAAGGGGGAGAAATTAAATCTAAAGCTAAGGAATCAAGCTAGGGGAATTAATCAAGAATCAAATCTCAAAGTCCTTATCCTAATCAAGGTGAATAATAATCAAAACCATCTCTATTTTGCTTTTATGATCATTTGATTTTCATTTAAGATTAAATCCATTATGATGATTTTTGATAATGATATGCTTAGATTTTATAACATATTTGATTCAAACAAAATTGTTTGATAATTGTTTATATGGTTTTAAGGGTAAAATCATTTAACTTGAATTTCGAATGCCATATGGAAATTATATGTTATGTAAAATATGATTTTGGAGATGGGTTTTAATTTTTATAATTTTCCCAACTATGGAAATTTTATTATGAATTTTCAAAGAAAATATGAATAGTTGGGTTGAGAAACTGATTTCGGTTATTTTATGAAGAATTTAGGTCTGAGATTTTTATATGTTAGATAACATATTGAAAGTGAATTTTTATAATTTTTGGGGATTTTTCCTAAGTAATTAACTAAGGAAATTAATTTATTTTAGAAGAAGGACTTAATTGTTTTAATTGTCTTGCTTAATGGAAGGGCTTATTTGTTAAACTAATCTTTGTTAGATCTGAAATTATGCGGCAGTTATTTTGAGAAAGGATTTGAATAGTTTATGGCAACCAATTAAAGTTTTACAAATAGGCAGGTTAGTTATAAAGTAATTACTTTAAATGGCATTAAATCAGACTTTATTCGGAAAATATGTTCCACATCTTCCAGAAGCAACATTTCGACCCTATGCTTTCGCCTCGACCAAGTAGAAACCAACCAATGTCGAAACCAATACACAAGGTATCAATATCATTGGTACATAGTGGATTGGAGAAAGGTAGAAGGCATGGTGTCAAAACCCTTTCTTTCGATGGGGTCGAAACCTTTGTTTACTCTCAAAAGATATGCGTCTACCTTGTTTTCAAAAGAATGCTTTCGACCAAGTCGAAACCTTTTTAGTATTTCGAAGAAGTTGCTTTCGAATCTATTGCCACCTTTTTGTTTAAGTGGAGATTTCGAATGAGTTGCATTGTTTTAAAATCAATGCCTTCGAAAAGGGTAGTTTCGACCAAGTCGAAACCCTTCTGCTGACCCTATGCCTTTCGAATGGATTGAAGTGGTCAACCAATTCGAAAGGTAGCTTTTGTTTTAAACTTGTACTAAACCGCTTCCTAAAGCTTTCGAAAGGGATAATGGTTTTGAAGGCAATGGTTTCGAAAGGAGTTTCGAAGCTAACCTTCAAATGTTTTACTTAAATGATAAAAGCTTTCGAAGGGATGGTTCTGAAGCCATCAGTTTTTCCCCAAATCATTTTTATTTAAAGGTAAATGGTTTCAAAAGGGGTACTTTTGTATATATTTACTTTGACCCAAAAGATATTTTTAAAGATAAACCCAATGGTTTTGAAAAGGGTACTTTCAAGTAGTTTCGAAGCTATGCTAGTTAATAAGTAATGCTTTAATACTTTCGAAAGGTATAGTTTGATGGTTTTGAAAGAGATGATTTAAAGTGTTTCAAACGGCATATGCTTAGTGTTTTGAAAAGAAGATTTGAATGCTTTCGAAGGAGGTTATCCAATGGTTTCGAAAGTAATAGTTAAAGGTTACGAAAGCCTTATTTTTCAAAACAAAAAACCCAATCTCATTTTTAAAGGAAAACCATAGCATAATAAAGGAATTTTTAAATGACTTTTATGTATGAAGTTTTTGAAGAAGCTATCCTTGATAAAATAATAGCTTAAAGGGATTAACCATGTTTCACATGAAAATGATTTCAACCATATTAAACCACAGATGTTGGTGTTATTGTGTTTGCTTCTCCTAATATACATATTCACATTATAATGGACCCATAACTGTATTTTCATGAAAAAGGCAGAATAACCAGCAAGGTTGACCCTGTAGTGAATATAAATTGAGTTAACTCCTGTATAAGTAAAATTGCATCCAGGAGGTCAAGTAAACCAGAATATAGGATGTTTAAATACTGATTAAAGAAGTTGTCAAATAAACAAGTTCATAGTAAACCCATGAAAACTATGTTTAGGAAGAGCTATTGGCAGGGGCCAATAGGTTCTTAGTAAACTCATGAAAACTATGATTAGAAAGAGTTATTGGCATGGGCTAATAGGTTTGTAGTGAACCCACGGAAATTATATCCGGATTAAGTTATAGATAGAAGTACATAGGTTCCTAGTCAACCCATGAAAACTAGGATAAGAGGGAAGTTATTGGAGATACCAATAGGTTCAGGGAGAACCCATGAATGATGAAGTTATTGGCAGGGGCCAATAGGTTCTTAGTGATCCCACAAAAACTATGAAACCGGATAGGGAGTCCATTAGCTTTAAACAGGTTATTAGTCGGCTCATGAAAACTAATAGGTTAATAGTGAACCTAGAAACTATAAATGAAACAGATAGTCAAGAATGAATGAGGATGGTGTAACGACCCTCCTTTTTGGACGGTTTAAATCGACTATAAACCACACATATCTAACTCATACCATTTAAAAGGGTAGATTATCAATGGGGTTAAATAAGAAAAATAAGAGAAAAGAAGGAAAACAAAATACATAATCTCACAGCGGAATGAAAATATAAAATAATCAAATAAACTGTTCATGAAGTTGTTTTACAATATACATTTGATTACACAAATTCACAATAAAATTAGAGTACAATCAACAACATACCAAAATAATGCAGTGGAAAAATACTAATAATATAATATAAGAAACTCTGTCTTCGTCCTCCGAAAATAATTTCTTCAAACATTGAAATGCTCAGGCTGACCCGAGCGTAATGAAAAGACAAAACACTCGAGTCAGAACTAAAAATTCTTATGTAAGTTAAATCAACAGCAAATAAATATGTGTGTAATAGCTTCAAAGATGTTTACGGGATTTTACATCTCGTATCCAGTGTATAACGTGAGTGTAATAACTTAAGAGATGTTACGGGATTTTCCATCTCCTAAGGATCCGTTAAAATATCTATATGTAGTAAAATACGCTATATATGTAGTGCTTATCAGTAATGTAAAGTATAATATTGAAAATAGCGTTAAGGTGTTACCAATATTCCCATTAACACATTTTTATAAGCATCATGGTCTATACAGTACTGTAAACTCCATCGATCTTGGTGGCTATCAAGGAGCACTCCATAGGTATGACTCAAACCAAAATCGTTGTGGGCTCGATAAGGATAATATGACAAGGCACGCGAGGCAATGCCCAGGGTAGGATTCTACCATTTTGCACTCGCGAACTGGTGGTAACGCTTAGCAGCTACTACCGCCCACCTCGAACAACACTCCCATAATCAAAGGTGGCCACCAATTAATCACAAAGTAAAAGATATGGTATCGAAGAAGCGTGTACAAATCCAGCAAACGCCTCCAATTCAACCTCTACATTCTGGATAACATCCACCGCGTACGCAGTTCTTAAAGTGGTTCCAATATTGACAGAGAGTATGCCAATAAGAGGCCCCGGTCTCTTTAACAACCAAACGTCATTTTTCACACCAATTGGTTCTTTTACATTTCAAAACCAATTCATATTTGATATCAAAATATCCTTCATTTCAAAATCATCATATTTACTCAAAATATGTCATTTCCACTTGAAAATATCATTTCAAATTCCAATTTAGGTTATAGCCTCATTTAACCACATTCAACTTTGCATAGTTTGAAATTCTAGAAAATAGTTTGAATAATTATAAATATTTTAAAATATTTTATATAGTTTAGAGATTTAAAACGGTTTAATATAAAATGGTTTGAGTATTGAAAATGTTTTATATAGTGAAATACTTTTGGAAAAATATAAATAATTTGAATATTAAAAATAATAGATTTTAAATAGTTTATATCAAAAATAATTTATTTTGAAAATAATATCAAATCAAACTGTTTCTTTTCCATTTCAACAATCTGGACCCATGTCCAATTTCACTTTACTGATTTAAAACACTTAAATCAACTTAACCCTCATTGTTCAATTATAAGATCCAAATCTTTAAATAATTCAATTTCCAAAATTAAAGTCATATATCAATTACAATTTCACATTTCCAATTCAATTCTTTAAAAAAAATTCCTTTTTACCAAATTCAGTTTCAACATTTCAAAGCTTGAATTAGAAAATAATTCAATTCATATAAATCCAAAATTTTATTCCTTTAAAACAATATCATTTAATCAAAATTCAAATTTCAAGATTTTTAAAACCATTTAATTTAACCAATCCGGTGTCCATATATAATTTTTCACCCTATGGCCAAGTGATTAGTTATTTCAATTTTAATTCAGGGATGGATATATATCATTTCAATCCAAATCAAAGTGTCATAGGTATATATCATTTCAACCTATTTCTTAATTTATTCGAAATAATTCAACTAACAGTTTATATGCTGTCCCTTAATATACAAGTGATAACTGGGATATATAAAAATAAATAACATCCAATCATCCAAAATGTCAACAAATAAACATCCATCACAATCAACATCCAAATCAGCCGATAAATCACAACAATTAACTGGTTATCAGTATCAAGTATTTAACTATCAATTTAATTTCAATATTAATTTAAATGGCAATTTAATTCAAATTAACTTTAAATGACAATTTAAATTACCAAACAGCAATCAATAAAATTCTTATCACATCATATATTTAATTCAACTAACATAAGAAGGTTTAGTATTCCGTGAGTGGGTTAGATCACTCACCTTTCATTTATAATCGATTAAAAATCCAAATAAAGCCCAAAATTTGAAGAGTCTTCAAATTCAACCAAACAAGTTCCATATTGTCTGAAATTTTGATATAATCGCAATGGAAGAAACCGCGCGTCAATCGGAGCTCGTATGAAAAAGTTACGATAGTTAGAAGTTTTAAAATTTAAATTTGAATTAAAATTAACTAGGAGTAATAAGGTAAATAAATCACCTTCCTAAAACCATAATGGAGACGTACGCGAGCACGCAAAAACCTAGTCGCCGCCATGATCCACGAACCGCCGCAGCTACGAACGCCCGCACCTAGATACAACCCTGCCAAAGTCGCCCACGCCTTGAGCCGCTCCTAGCTATGGCCGCGTCTACCATCCGCCATCCCCTAAGCCTTCGAGCCGCCACGACACTTCATTGCCGATTCTGGCGATCCACGACGCCATCTCGATGACCTGAGACCATAGATCGACTCCATGCATCGCCCTCTACGCTCGAGTATCTTCCGATCGTCGTATAGTTGACGATCTACCATTGAAAACAAAACCCTAATATAGACGGCCGAAACTTCTTCATCAAATTCTGGCCAAACCGAGACTCAATTGCAAAAACGAACTGCAGACGGAGATTACGTTCATCGAGTGCTTCGCAACGATATATTATATGATAGGGTTTGAGGAGTTTGGATTTTCAATTTGATTTGGAATTGGGAATTAGGGTTTTGAAATGTGTGCCATTGAGAAGGAACGGATAATTGAACAGATAGATAGAAATTGTACGTATAGAAAATGAAAATAAGAAGCTGCTAGGGTTTATAACAGCCTATATATTGATAGAGATGGATAAGAACGGATGGAACAGATCGAATTGGGTCGGAACGATAACAACAACCCAAAAAGCCAGTTTCGTTCCCAAAATGAAAGTAGGTCATCCCATATATCGAAATATAGGTTTTCGATATTTTTAAACTCAATGGAACTTTCAAACCTTAATTTCATTGTATATAGAAGTTAGCTTTTAAAATGAAATTATATTCATTTAAATTCTTTTAATTGATTTCTACCCGTTTCGAGCCCGCACGATCAAACGATAATTCCAATCGCTACCGAACTTGAAATCCTATAATAATTCACTATTACGGATCCGATGTAACTAGTTTCGTCGAAATCTGAGACAGTGGCCAAAAACACTAATTTTGCATGTTAATTAAATAAATTATTATTTAAAAATCAATTCAAACACTTTTAAATTCAAAATTTAAAAGTTAATTGTTTTCATCATTCCTGATTAAATAGGAATTTAATAATCTCTTAAAATACAATTTTCCATGTTAATTCCAATATTTGCATTGCATTAATTTTAACGTTTATTTACAACTGTAATAAAATCCTAGTTTATTATAATATAAATTCCAACAATTTCTTTTATTTTGATTTAAGTTCTTATTATTAAATCATCAAATACCTTATGAATATAATTAACATTAGTTTACATTTTATTACATTCATATTCTACAGTTATCATCTTAATTCATATTAACTGCAATATTTAATTACATTAATTTCATCTTGATTTCCAAATTAATTTCAACGAATTAAATAATAAGATGAGAATAAACTAATTATTACAACTTACTAATTTAAACACATTTCGGAGTTAATTTTCAACAAACAAAAGCTAATAATTTACGTACTAAATAATTGATTTCATATTCCATATTAAAACCAATTAAATTGAGTAACACAATATTTCACCATTAAATATACAACAATTTTAATCATTATTTACATTAATCATTGCAATTGATTGAACTTACATTAAAACAATTGTCAAATACATTCAATCAACATTATTAAATCATATTCTAATATATCTTTCCATTTATAAATCATAATTTTTAATTTCTCACAATATTAAATTCCAAAATCTTATTTAAACTTAATATTTTTAAATTATCGAAAATACGGATCGTTATAGATAGGAAATCCAGAATTGATTTACTTGTTTGCGTATCATCGTAATATTTTTGAATTGCTATGTTTTAACCATTGTGGATGCAGGAGCACGGTATATGGTTTTATAAAGTTTTGAATAAGATACTGGTGAGGGGAAAACTCGTACCGCTAAGCGGCGTGGTCTTACTAGATAACTAAATGGTTTGAGATTGTAAATTATTATTCATACCAGGCTTTATGTCTGACTCGAAGTTTATGTTTTCCCCTTAAACTCTCGGGTGCTCAATTAATTTTGAGTAGTTTGAGAATTGAGATTTTTAGGTACCTCTTTAGACGAATAAGCTTTCGGAGACGTGCAGGAGGCATGATTGCTATTTAGAGTTCTTTTCTATTTTTATTCTACTGTGTTGTTGTTGTAAAGGCAAAGTTGTTAAATTGCCTATGTTATACCTTGATCATCCATGGGGGCATCTTCATATGTCGATCTTAGCGTATATTGTAATAATTATATTTTCTCTGAACGTGATTCTCGTATTGTGATTATGTAATGAATTTGAAATGATTTGAAATGGAATGTGAAAGTTGTTTCATGATTTAAAAAATTTCCATATCCATGTGTTTCTGTTATATAAATGTATCTAACATTACCGTATTTTGTTACCGAGGATTAATAGCTATGGATGACTGCAGCATCCGTAGCCGTTAGTTTTAGGCCTCCAAGTAGAGGGTGTTACAGTAGATGTCCAAGAGAACGACTTCTCTTAGGCCCAATTTAAGGAAGGTTTTGAGATGTAGTTTGTCCCAGAGGCTGGAAAGTCTTTGTTGTTTAGGAGCTTCCTCGACTTGAAGCAGGGGGCCATGACAGTGGCAGAGTATGATAACTGATTCACTGCTAGATTTGGGCCTGGTTTGGTAGATATGCCTTTGAAGAGGAATGGGATGTTCATCCCAGGGATGCACCTGGAGTTCAAAGGTAATATGACTAATCACATCTTGGAGTCTTTTGTGAACCTGATGAACATGGGGTTGAGGTTTGAGAGTTTGGCTCCGAAGTCGTCAATTGCTGCACCCACTGGAAACAACAAGCAAAAATTTCCTCCACCTAGGGATATTTTCGGTCTCACTTGTTATATGTGTGGAAAGAAAGGGCACTTTGCTGTGAATTGTAGGTCGGGTAGGGAGGACAAGTGGCAAAGGCGCCGGTAGTTAAAGCATCGATAGCTAAGGTACCAAAGATTAAGCCACAAATGGAAAAGGCTCGGTTTGCACCAAAGAGATGCTACAACTGCCATCTTCTAGGTCATTTTGCTAGGGAGTGTCCGATGCTCAAGAAGAGGGAACAACCTCGAACTTTTGCACTAACTTCAGCACCTTCCACTTCCGCCGCAGCAAAGGGGAAGCAATTTTTAGAAGGTATTCTATCTATTTTTGGCATTCCCATTCATGTCTTATTTGATACTGGTGCTTCTCTTAGTTTAGTTTCTCGTACTATCGTTGATATATTGAACTTGAACCAACTATAGCTTCAGATTCTATTTGTGTGTCGAACCCTAGTGGGGGCTCGGCCAATCTTAGTATGATTTGTTTAGGAGTTTGGATTTCTATCTTTGACTAACTCTTCCCTATCGATATGTATGTTCTGGGTTTTATGGGTTTTGATGTTCTACTTGGGATGGATTGGTTATTATGGAATAATGCAGTCTTAGATTGTGATAAGCGAATGGTTTTATTAAAGAAGAGGATGGAAGCTTTGATGGTGGATTGTAAAGGACCTAGCTCACTTTTGACAAGTTTTCTATATTCACTTGATGTGGCAGAGGAGGAGTTGGGTTCTATCCTTATTGTTCAGGAATTTGCGAATGTCTTCAAAGAGATTTCAGGTTTATTACCCCATAGGGAGATAGAATTTCGCATTGATTTAGTGAAGGATGCGAAACCTATTATATTGCCAGTCCGACGACTTGCACCAAAGGAGAGGATGAAGCTGACAAATCAGGTTAGTGATTTGTTGTGGAAGGGCTTTATTCGACTAAATCGTTCAAGTTGGGGAGTGCTTGTCGTCTTTACTATGAAGGCGGATGGTTCCTTAAGATTGTGTATAGATTATCACAAGCTCAATAAGCGGACTATTAGGTACAAGTATCCTTTCCCTGGGATAGATGACTTGTTCGATCAGCTCCATGGAGCTCAAGTATTTTCTCAGCTTGACCTTGCTACAGGTTTCATCAGTTGAGGGTGGAAAAGGAGAGTGTACCCTTAATGGCTTTTAGATCCGACTAGTTTTATTAGTGGTTAGTTATGTCGTTCGGCCTAACTAATGCTCCAGCATATTTCATAGACTTAATGAATCGATTTTTCCAAGATGTGTTGAATAAGTTTGTCCTTGTTTTTATCAATGATATTTTGGTCTATTCCAAGACCGAGGAGGAACATTTGTACCTTCTAAGGATTGTTCTAGGAACACTAAGAGAGCATGTATTGAAGGCTAAGTTCTCGAAGTGTCATTTTTGGCGTTCGGAAGTTAGGCTCTTAGGTCATGTTGTTTCGGCATAGGGTATTTCTATTGATCCCGCTAAGGTGGTGGCCGTTCAAGATTGGAAGAGGCCAGAAAGCACAACGGATACCAGCAGGTTATTTCAGGAGATTCATACAGGATTTCTTAAAGATTTCCTCTCGCTTAACAAATTTGATGAAGAAAGATGTCATATTTGTGTGGACGAATAAATTTGAGTAAGCATTCTTAGAGCTAAAGGAAAAGTTGACTAGTGCTCCTATTCTTACTGTTCTAAATGGAGGTGAGGGTTTGACTGTTTACACTGATGCGTGTGGAACAGTACTTGGTGCTGTGTTGATGCAGCATGGGAGGGTGATCGCTTATGCGAGTCGGCAGCTCAAACCGCATGAAGCGAGGTATGCAACTCATGACTTGGAGTTGTTAGCGGTGGTATTTGCATTAAAGATGTGGAAGCATCATTTGCTAGGTGAAAGGTTCTAATTATACAAGGACCATAAGTCTTTGAAGTATCTTTTTACGCAAATATACTTGAACATGAGGCAGCAAAGGTGGTTGGAGTTTCTTACGGCCTATGATCTGGATATTTTGTATACTCTAGGGAAAGCTAATGTCGTAGCTAATGTGCTTGGTAGGAGGTATGCAGTTATGGCTAATGTTGAGGTTCGTCCAACTCTGATTAGTCGTATTGAGGGGAATCAGCATAGAAATCTTCATTTTGCTAGGATAGCTAAGAATGTAAGTGAGATTAAGTCACCGGAGAGGTGGCCAGGATTCAAGGTGGATAGCCGTGGCATTTTGAGAATGAACGGTAGGTTGTGTGTCCCAAATGTTGATTGGATTAGGCAAGAATTTTTAGTAGAGAGTCACCATTCTAGGTTGACGATACATCATGGGGTCACTAAGATGTATCAAGAGATGAAGAGGACGTTCTGGTGGGAGGGCATAAAGAGATATGTTTCTATTTTTGTAAGTGGGTGTGCTAACTGCTAATAGGCAAAAGATAGTCACCAGAAGACGACCGAACTGCTTCAACCACTTGAGATTCCCAAGTGGAAGTAGGAACATATTTCTATGGGTTTCATCGATGGATCGCCTAGGTCGAGGAGGGGTAACGAAGGTGTGTGGGTTATTGTGGATCGATTGACCAAGAGCATGCACTTCTTATCTGTTAAGACTACGAGGACAACTTCTAGTTTGGATAAGTTATATATTAAGGAGATCATCAGGTTACATGGTGTTCCTTGTGATATCGTGAGTGATAGAGATCTAATATTCACAAGCCAGTTCTGGAAAGGTTTGTATGAAGCATTAGGGACTGAGCTTAGTTTGAGTACCGCTTACCATCCGTGGACAAATGGGCAAACGGAGAGGGTGAACTGTGTGTTGGAGGACTTTCTTCGAGCATGCATTTTAGATTTTAGAGGTTCGTGGGAAGAACACATACCACTTGTTGAGTTTTCATACAACAACAGTTATCAGGCCAGTATCGGATTGGCACCTTTTGAAGTGTTGTATGGAAGGCCTTGCAAATCTCCGTCGTGTTGGGTAGAACCTGGAAATCGTCTTGTGCTTGGGCCAGATATGATCCGAGAGGCATCGGATAAGGTTATAGAGATTTGAAAGCGAATCAAGGAAGCGCAGAACCGACAGAAGAGTTATGCAAACGAGAGGCGTAGAGAATTGGAGTTCTCGGTTGGAAACTTTGTATTTGTAAAGGTTTGTCCGATGACAAATGTAGTATGTTTTAGTAGGGTTGGGAAGTAGGCTCCTCATTATATAGGACCGTTACTGATTCTTGAGAGGATTGGTATACTCGCATATAGAGTCGAGTTACCGATTAGGCTATCGAGTGTGCATAATTTATTTCATGTATCGCATTTGCGTGAGTTTGTGCATGATCCTTCGATGATAGTGGAAGCATCGCATCAAGTGGACTTGGAGATTGAACCAAAGTTGACTATGTTGAGGTAGCCTATTCATATTGTTGATAGAGATACGAAGCAATTGAGGACTAAGGTTTTAAAGTTAGTTAAGGTACAATGGAGCGAGGATGCTCGGGATTGTACGTAGGAGACTGAGGATAGTTTGTGGGAATACTATCCGGATTTGTTCGTAGACTAGAGTTTCTTATCTTAGTTTGTATTTGAGTTGCAGTTTAGTTTATATATAGTTTCAGCAGTGTTATATATATCTTGTTCTTTTATCTTCTTTGATTAACGTTCTTGTTGGATTTCGAGGACGAAATGTTCTAAGTGGGGGAGAATGAAGCGACCATGAAATTCGAACACTTCGTCTTCGAATATCGATACATTTTGATATGTTTAAGTGTTATAAATATGATTTTATAACCTTGTTTAACATCATATAATTAATAAATAATGTTAAGAAACTTGTTTTTGATAATCATTTACAAAAATATATTCATCAAAGAAAAATCGATAATGTGACCGAAAATCGGTTTATCAATGAACAGCTTTTCGATTGATATAAGTTGTTCGCACTATCGTGCACTTAACTAATTATCAAATGAACACTCTCCTCTTCATAAAGCATGGAATTTTATAGAAAGTTGTATTAGGTAAGAGATAATATTATGAGAAGGGTATAAGAGTAATTAGTCATAAAGGAGAGGTGACATAAAGGAGAGGTGACATAAAGGAGAAGTGACATAAAGTTGTCATGATAAGAAGCAATTGATGTATTAAAGTTTTGAGGGCTTTTTAGTGTTTTCCCATCACCATTCTTAAGCCTATATAAGAAAGGGTACACCCTTAGGAAATATATCAAAAATATTCCTAAAGCTTAAGAGAAATTTCAATGTCATCTTCTTCTTGTTCATCTTAAATTCCTAAAGCAAATGGTTTGCAAACCATCTCCAAATCACCTCAAACTTGGAGTGAGAACTTACCACCACATAAAAACACTTTCTACCTAGTTAGATTGTGAAAAAGAAAAGCCAAACTCTCCCCCACACATTGAGGCCATTAGCATCTAGAGAGGATAGGAGGCTTGGAGCCAAGCAAAGCAAAGCAAGGAAGAAAGAGGAGGGAAAGGAGGATGCTAGCTTGAGTTTGAACTTGGGTGCGTAAGTAGGTTGTTTGTTGAGTTTAAGGTGAGCTAATTCGCTACTTGGATTGATAATATAACTCATATATGATTATATTTTGTTGTGTTAAAGTTGTTTGAATTATTAAGTGTCATATGTTGAAAACATTGATTTTGATCCTTGTTTGAGAACAAGTGGCACATAGGATTCGTATATCGATTTGAATAGACTTGAATGGACTTATATGACATGTGACTAGACCTTGAACAAAGCACATAGGCTATAGTTGAACATAGGTTGAGATATGACTCGGATTTGAAAGTGAACTTATAACGATAGTCGCTATGGATGCAGTTCGAAATTGTCTTGTTTTTGACAATTGTTATGGAACTTTGTAAAGAGGTCCAAAGGGATTTCTCGCCATATTTCCATTTTTATATATGTATGATTGTTACTATTCAAAGCTTGAATAGTAAAAGGTTAAGTAACATCTCAAAAACGACCAAAACATCACTAGTACAAAACTGCCTCGTTTAACCTTGATTTTTGAATTACAATTGTTTCAAAAAGGACTTTAAGTTTGGGCGATTTGTTTCATTCTTTTTAAAAGTATTGCCCAACTATTTTTAGAGTATTTTAAAAGTAGTTTGAGATATTTATGAATTTTTAACAATTAGTTATGAATTTTTAAAGAGAGGAATTTTAGAATATAACATGTTCTTTTTCCAAATTTTGTTGATTTTTCAAACTTCTTATTTTTAAGTAATATTTTGGATAAATGTTTTAAAACCTATTATATATATTTCCAAGTAATTTATATGTTTTCGAAAAGGGTTTAGAAGCTAAATGGCCAAATAGTTGATTATTTAATTACTTATTAGAAAAGTATTTAGCTATGCTTAACACTAATAAACCGACGAAGTAATCTTATCTATTTGTGAAAGTTAAGATTGATGTCGAGTAGGGATAGAGCAATAAAGCTCTAATCTACCGGGCTTTCCTCTTAACCGAGGAATAGGTAAGTGGAAAATGTGGAAACGTGTTAATCGAGTTGATTCCTTGTTGTAACGAACCATTTTTCTGTACCCTTTGAGTCGACAATAAACCACACACGTCCAACTCAAATTGCACGAATAAGCGGATCATTAAGGGTAGATAGAAAATAAAGACAGAACAGAATCTCACACGAATGGAATAACATATATTATTTCAATAATAATCTTTACAGTGGAAAATTTTAAAATACAATATCAGTGTCTAACCTAAATTCAGCCTGGACAGTTATAACACCTGCCCTTACAAATGCTGACAAACAACAAAACAAATACAATATATGCAGCGGATAATAGAATACGTCCATACGATGATGAAGATCTCTAGCTCTCCTTTGGAAACTACAACCGTCTTCAACTCAACCTGAAACTACTCGGATCTGACCCGAGTATAAAAAATACCTGGATCAGGCTTGATAAACCAGCGTGAGATACTCGAAATGTAAAATGACTATGTTATCAAAACCTATGAAAAGAAGGGTATCTCATAAGACCACGTCCACACATAAACACGGACGGGTTTTTACCTTATGATAACCAAAACACTTTATATATCAAAACATTTGATATTATTCTAATGACATTCCTTTGAAAACACTTTTCAAATAAACTTATTCAAATAAGGTACCAATATCTGGACTAAGTCTAAGGTAATATATCCGGACTAGGTCAACGGAATATCCCAACAGAATATATGATACCAGAAAGGGGTAGCTGAAATGTTTGCAAGTCATTATAGCTATTTTGGGAATACAATCAAAACCATAAATTTCGTATTGGGATTGGATTTCCAACATGATAGGAAACTAGTGGAAAGATCAATCTGTATCCACGGCTTACGTCCAAGACTCAGACGCCGTTATATAACAACACAAATGGCAAAAAGTGGATACAATCTACGAATAACATCCAAGGACTCGGACTTCGTGCATCCCTGCCATGAGGCCCAGACGTATTTGGTACCTGGGGCTCAGAACATCTGATAACCCAAATCACTACTATCTGAAATGCGAGCATACATATGACCACATAGAATTCCATCATAACCGGGGTGTGAGGCTCGCGAGGCTACGCTCAATTTTTTCAAAGCCACATTTTTTTATACAAAACCACGCTTTGATCATAACCGGTTCCACTTTGAATGCCACACTGCCATTCCTTTGATCACTATTTGACTCCCACAAGCATACAACCTCTGAGCACATATGTCTCAGAGAAGGGTGTTAAGCTAAGAGAAGTTGCCTTCTCCGCCACCAAGCAGATGTACATTTGTAAAAGTCAAACGTTGTGCCTTAGAAATGCAATGTCGGACATTCGTCCATACAAGTTCGTTCTAGGACTGAACGAAATCGAAGGCACTTTCCTCGGCCATTACTAGGTGTGAAGCCCTTGCAATCCGAAAAACCTACACAACGGAAAGACCACTGCTATAAATAACTCTATAATGGGAGCTACCCAGAGCATGTTCAACAAGCATTCCTCACGCTATGAAGATCCACGGTCTTTAATAATCATCATCTTCAACATGTCTTCACTTTCGAACGTATACATTGGTTCGAAGTGGTTTTCAGATAGGAATCACCCAAATCCGACTATGGTTCCTTCGAACCAATTATCGATAAAAAGATGTTTAGTTCATTTGTGGATATCAATCATCAATCAATTACTTCATCTTTTATTTAAATAAAATATCTTTCTTAGATATACTCTTTTCAATTTATTCCATTTTCTTTTCAAATGTATATGGAATCATTAAGCCTCATTTATCAAATCATTTGGTTTATTTAAACCTTTCTTAAACCTTGGAATAATTCCAAATCATTTTCTCTTTTACTTAGGAAAACTTTTCCAAATCATTCTTTAAATCTTAGTCAAAAATTTCTTATATTCAAGCTATAACTTTTAACTTAGGGAAAATATTCCCAAATAATTTATTAAACCTTAATCAAAGATTTCTTATATTCAAGTTATAACATTTAACTTAAGGAAAACATTCCCAAATCTTTCATTAAATCTTAATCAAAGATTTCTTTCTTAACTTCAAATCATATTCTTGCAAATCGAAGATTTTCATAACAGAGCACACTGCTATCTTAAATATGGTAAATTTCACCTCCAGGGACTAATGGCAAGTTTCACCTCCAGGGACTAATGGCAAGTAATCCTACATCATGAATATCTTTGTCTTTAACGATCTTTGTCTTCAATATGTTTTATTTCGAAAATTTGTTTGAAGGGGTTTTCGGATAGGAATCACCCAAATCTGATCCCGGTTCCTTCGTGCTAATCATCGATAAAAAGATATTAAGTGGTTAATTAACATTGTAATAATTTATTTCCTTTCTTTATCTTGGGAAAACTTAAACATAATCTTTTAGAGCATCCGGGCTTCGATCTATTCCACCCCTCGCCTAAAAAGAGAAAAGATAGGCCAGGTAAGTTCAGGGCACTGGTTGCTCCGTCCCTAACTTTAGTTAAACACCTTGTTTTATCTTCCCAGATCTCACAGGTGGGACAAATGTACTAGTCGTTTCTGCATACTCAATTGGTTATTACATTCAATATTCTTCACTTTTTTGTTTAAGTGGTATAAACAATTCCTCTTAACCATTTATTTAAACTCTTATTAAAAATTCCAAATCATCTTTACATTACTTAATTATTCTTTTAAAATCATTCACAAAAGATTTAGGAAAGAACTGTTACGCTTAAAACTCATATTCAAAAGGTTATAGAATTCGCAGCATAAAAGTGCTACGGAAAGTGCTATATCAGCTTTTTTGATTTAGACAACTTTGTAATATTTGAAAATTCATATTTTCAATTCCAAATCTCTTTTAAACCATTTTAATAGATTTACCAAATTTATTTCATATTTTTTATCATTTAAAAATATCATTTATAAAGAAATCCTTTTTTTAGATTCTGAACTGCAAAACCGCGATGTATTTAGAAAATTGTTTTGGACATATTTAAAATATACAAGATGAGATCTTGATTTTCTTTCTTTGTTTGAAAACTATTATCATCGTGAACCAAAGAATTTTTATTTCGAATAAATCCGACTTATAAATCATTCTCTACATTAATTTGAAGTTACAAATCGAAATTTACGAACTGCCGCTACGCGACGAGCTCGATTTTGACCAATTTTGTGAATTGCTTCGGAACTTATCCGAAACACTTAAATTTGTTTTAAACCATAGTTAAACTATTTTAACTCATTTAAAATCATTAAGAGGCTAAATAATTTCCATACACACGTTTGTATGGATTTAATTCTCATTTAATTAACTATGGTTAATTACTAATCATTTCTCTTATTATTTATCAAACAAGTTATCAACCACATAAACAATCATATAATCATCCAATTTGCAACCAAGTTATCAAACATTTAATCATCCAACATATTTAAACTTTCAAATCATTATACTTGAAATAATTTATGGATTTATTAGTAAATAAGAGTACTCACCTTTAACCAAAAGATTAACTTCCTACCAACATTCGTATGCAACAACACTTCACCTAAACTTCAACTAATTAACTTCTACTCCATTTCTTTTGCTTAATGCTATCGACCTCTTCTTCCAAACTTTTGAAAATCCGGCAGAGCTTCCGCAGCACCTTGAATTTGCTCCTAGCTCCTTGGAATGAAATCGGCGGCACTTCCTTCTCTTTTTCTTGCTCCGGAGCTTCACGACTTACTTTCCTTCTTCCATAAGTTCGGCATCCTCCTACTCTTCCTCCATCGTTTCTTCACTTCTTAGATGCTAAACCATGTTTTAATAGTATCCTAAGGTCTTTGGCAAAGTTTGGTGGTGTTTGGAGTTGATTTGATATGGTTTTAAAAAAGTAGTAAGGAAATGGAAGAAGAAGAAGAAGCCATTAAAGAGAGCTTCAAGGAGGAGGAAGAAGAAGGTAGAAATGTGTAAAGAAAGTGGAAGAATGGTGGTCTTATTTATAGAAAAGTTTTGGATTAAAATAATATTTTGTAAAAATACCAAAATACCCTTACTTACTTATAAAGTAATCTTTGTTTTTTTTCAACACTTAACATCACATTTCAAATCATTACTTTATGTCATTTTCACTTAGATATTAAGTAAAGAACATAATAATTATGTTTCTTTGATTTGATGTTTTACATTTTGCTTTGAAATGATGTTTTTGTCTTTTTGTGCTTACTTTTTCTTAATTATATTCTAGAATTTTCTAAGTATCTTTAGTAAAAGTAAACCTGATTAGGGAATTAATTAATACTTATACTATTTGAGCATATGTTCCTATAAGAAAATAAAGGTGCGACGACGTTGCGACAACTTTTAATCGATAAAACGTTGTTTTTCGACAAAATGTTTTACGATCACATTTTGACGTTTTAGTTAAACTATTTATTTATGTAAACCAAATTTAAAAATAAATTTGTGTAATGCTATTTAAAAATATAAACACTCATAAATAAATTAAAATAATTTATTTAACCATTGAAACTTACTTTTCTAAAATCAGCATTTTGTCACTTTTGTCGTTATAGGCAAATGTTACTGTTTTTGTTTATACTTCACTTTACAAATCCTATCTAATATTATTTGAGTCATATAACCTTACTTATTTTATATTTAAAATCACTTTAAATAGTGTATCTTAAAGTGGTCAAATTTCGGGTCGTTACATTCTCCCTTACTTAAAAGAATTTTGTGCTCGAAATTACCCAAACAAAAGTTTACCTAAAACATTTATCTTTAAACTTAATTCCATATAATATACACAGATCATCTGTATGAAATATCTTATTCGAATACACTACTTTATTTTCGAACTAGTATCGATCCCCCGATCCTCTAGTGCGGACTTTAATCGGGCTCTTTGCTCAGAAACCTTTGCTTTCCTTGCATAGCTCTCAACTATGATAGAAAAATAAAGTACCTAACCACAAATCCTCATCAATGTTCATCGTCAAGAATCGAGTGATAAATTCTTTTTCGAACCAGTGTAAATACCTCAAAGTTCTGTACTCGCATATTAGATCAAAATTTGTATGATGAGATGATCTACATATAATATATGTATTTATTAACCCTCAAAAACTTTCATAAAAACTTTGTCTTAAGCTCAAACACAAAATGTGCTTCGTTATATAATCCCTTTAATTATTTACTTTCAAATATTTTTATTAAAGGAAAATATTCCAAAGAAACCATTTTTCACTCAAAAGATGATTTATCTGTATTATAATTCCCACAATCCTTTAAGTTAGTATATTTCCTTTAACACTAATATTATTTATAAATCATTTCGTAAAACCATCACTTAAATTTATTACATCTTATAACTTATGTAAATCAATCACTTTTAAAGACTTAAGTCCAAATTCTTAATTAATGCTAGAATTCATTAATAAAACATTTTCTAGGTAATAATTACCTTTTTTAGAGAGTTGTTATTCTTATTTTTCTAGCTTTGAAAAACAAATTTTAAAACCACCCGTATTTAAATCCTCATACACTTAACTCTTAAATCTCTTTTTTCTTTATAAATCAGATTTATAAATTATCCTTATCTTGTTTCATTTACTCAAAGTATTTCACAATCTTTTACCAAAAGTTTTCATAATATCTGAATTAAGTATGATTCGTAAATTTTCGACTGTCCAAACTCGTCGAGAATTTTATTTTATCTTATCAATTAGCGATCCCAATTTATCTTTAGTTTAAAACTTTTATAAAGATTACTAATCAATTTATCAATTAATGATTCAGATTATCTCTTTAACTTAAGAAAATTAGATAGATCAAGTAACTCCAAAACAATCCAAGGAACTGGGTACTACCAATAGTATCATATATCCTCTTAATAAGAAGAGTAATACTTAAAGAGAAGTTGTAACAACCCTGTATTTTGTGATTATTTTAATTATATATTTTGATTACTTTAATTTAATTTGCTCATTTAAAAACTTTATTTTATTTATTTAAATTAGATAATTTTGTTATTTTAAATATAAATTTTGTTTTGAATGTGAATTATAATTTCAAACATGAATAAATAAGATATTTTCCAGAAATGTGAATTTTGGTCAATATGGGTCAAACTTTGACTTTTAATTTAAAAATTTAAAATGATGAAATTTTGAATTTTATCTTTTATTATGAAAGTAAATAAAATTTCAAGAATGCTACTTTTTGTTTCGTTGAAATCTGATTTATAATGTGAAAATTATGCCCTTTTAAATATTGTGTGTAATTTGCTGTATTTAACAAAATTGTTTATTTTAAATTATATAAATAATATTTTATTTGGTCATGTAATGTTATAATTTATATTTATATGGGTAAAATAACATGTTATGTATATATTTTGGTTTTAAAACATTTTTAAAAGAACAATTGGAATTTTCCAAGTCAGCTGCAATTTATTTACAAATTTTAATTTCTAGTTTCAATTAATTAAAGTAATTCTTTATTTATTTTTCTATTTTCTTAAAACTTTATTTTATTTTCATTTCCACTTTATTTTGTTCAGAATTTATTTTATTTACTTGACTTTTTATTTGTTTAGAAGTGTCGTTATAATTTTCCAAAGTTAATTGCATTTTTGTTTGAAATTTTAAGTCTAGTTTCAATTTAATAAGCTATTTCTTTATTTCTTTTCTCTTTTCCCTAAACTTATTTATTTATTTCAGTTCATTTTATTTTATTTTCTTTTTCTAATGCATTTACTGAAATTTTATTTGTTTTATTTGATTAAAAGAAATGGAAATTTGAAAAGGCAAAGGCTTAATAACTTGTGACTTTTCATTAGCCAAGACCTTTCATTTTCTTTTGACTTTTCATTTGCTTTGGTTTTGGCCGTACATTTCTTTTTGCTTAGCCGTGTATTTCCATTTCTCATTCATGTGAATACTTCCCATCCTCCTCATTTTCCATGGCTATTCTCATTTGAGAAAAAAAAATAAGTTAATGGCTTCCATTCTCTTCTTTTCTTCTTCATCTTCCCTTTGATTTTGCCTTGCTCCTCTCATGTTTGCTTGGCCATCATCCACCATCACCTTCACTGGCCACCACCATATCCTCCTCCTCATCATCCACTGCCAAACACCTATGCCACAGATCAGATCAGGCTGTGCCTTCCCCTTGACCAAAACATCACAAACTTTGCAAAAATTCCACCAAAACATGCCTAACTGAGCCTAGTCTTCATCACCATCACCTTAGATTGCCTTGGCCACTTCCCCATGCTCCACCACCACTATGATATGACCATTTACTCTCAGCCTTACCTCTGTCCAGGTCTGTACCATGCATGGCCGTGCCCATAGGACCATAAACCCGAGCCTAGATGCAACCAAAACCACTTATGCCTTGACCTTTGACCTTCTATGCTTGCAAACTCCAAACCCTTTGCATTCTCCTTTGTAGCCGTACCTATATGAGCCCAAACCAGATCTATTTCCACCAAATAATCATCATGGCCGAACCATAATCATATATGGTTGAGCCCAAGTTGAAGCAAGATCAAGCAGATTTGATTTAAAAGCTAGGTGATGTTATTTGTCTAGCCTATTTTCCATTTATTCCAATTTAATCTTTTGTATTGTAATTATATTTATATATTGCTTTGTTTATGGTTGTATACAAGATCAATATCAAGGCTCTCCATCCATTCAAATCAAATCGTGCTATATCGTGCTTTCTGGAATTCTTCTGTGTATTTTGTTTGGCAAACTCCAGCGTAAAAAGGTGAGTAATCACACCTGACATTTATACTTATGCAAATGTGAAGTGACAACAACTGAATGTGTAGAAGCTATCATATTATGTTATACCTGCATGTGATTGTATATTTATGATGTTAAACCCTGTTATTAAATTGTCACATCATCTGTTATGTTTTATTTTATTTTACTGTTATTTATTTCTGTTGCTCACACTGCAAGTTCCCTTTAGAATAGAATCACTATGGGTTGAAATGATACATACCCGAACGGACTTTAGAATAGGGAAAGATCGTTATGGGCTGAAATGATAAGCCTGAGCGATTTTTATTTAATTTATTTTGACTTGGGATTGCAGGTTTGAAATGATAGAACCCGGATTTTTCTTTGTAAACTGCAGATTAAAATGATACATATCCGTATCACTTGACCTAGGTTAGAAAACTATATACAGACCCGTGGTTAATTTTTAAAGTGTTTTGAATTATTTTAAAGTATTTTAAAAGTGAAAATTTTATGGAAATTTGATTTAAATAGATTTTTAAATTGTTTAAATAAAGAAATTATGATTTTTCTATAAGTTAAAAATGTAAATAAATAAATGGTTAAATTGAAATTTTTGAAATATAACTTAAGTTTGGAAATTTGGATTTTGGTTTAAAAATGAATTTAAGTTATGAATAAAATGGAAATTTAATTTTATTTGGAAAATGGGAAATATGATAATTTGATTTAAATTTGAATTTAAATGACTTGATAAAGTATTATTGATTTTTCTATGAACTAAAATGGTTAAATGAATGAATGCTTAAATGTACATGAAATTTTAAATTTTAACTTGACTTGGAAATGTGAAATTTGGTTTTAATTAAAGGTTTAAATTAATTAAATAAATTGGAAATTTAGTTTAATGTGTGAAATAGTAATTTAAATGTAAGTGTTAATAAATTGTCAAATGCAAAATTTGGAAAATTATACACTTGAATTTAATGAGTGATTTATTGGAAGTTGGATTTTATTGTAAAAATTACTTTATAAAAATCGTAAGTTAAAAGAGTATTTTTAATGAACATTTTTGAATGTTAAAAATATGATTTTTATAATGTTTAAATGGTTTAAAATTGAAGTTTATTATTTGCTGGAAATACACTAAAATTTGGAGAATACTTTTAATAGCATCCAGAAATGCTATGGTTTCTGTAAATAAACTAAAAGCTTTATAAAGAGGCTATTACAGCAGTTCTGAAATGTTGTAGTTGTTGTAGTAAATTAAAAGGCTAAAAACTTAATAAAGGCCTATTACAGCAGTTCTGTAAATGCTGTAGTGGTCTGCTGTCTTTGCTGAATTTAATTAAAACCTTTAATTTGAAACCTGAGCTATTACAACATTTCTGGAAATGTTGTCTTTGCTGTTTTAAACTAAATTTCAACTAAACTGGGATTTAACAGCTGTAACGACCCGGAATTTTCGAAGCCGAAAATTCCAGATAGTTATGAAAAAGAAGAAAGAGATAGAAGAAGAAGAACAGAAAACACCATCATCTCACATTTCGCAGCGGATAAAATATAATAACAAATAATAACAGTTTACAAGAATACTGTATCTGTAGATTACATTTTAATACATCAGAGTTTACATATATTCAATCACTGAATACATTCAATTATCATGTCACAGATACACAAAAATATACTGCAGCGGAAATACTCTATACGCTCCTGCCATCCAGCTCGTCTCCTAAGCTCCAGAACGTCCTACCTGAAAATCTGTAACGCTCGGTCTGACCCGAGCATTACACCAAAGTAACACCCGGGTCAGGCTGGAAACCAGCGTGAGTAAACCCAACTAACATGGAATACCAAACAAACAACTTATATAAACCCGGGTAACTTATATCAATTTAACAAATTCATAATTTACTATGGACAACACTTATCTCACACGTCAATTTCTAAGTACCAAACTTAGATAAAATAATCCAATTTACTTAAATCATTTCATTCCAGCCTATTAATTTAACAAATCAATTTATTTAAAATTCGAAGTGGTTTCGGGTATTCCCAACACCCGACCCCGGTCTCTTCGAGTCTCATGTCATTCATAATCCAAGTTACCCAATTGAAACACACAACATTTCATATCAGAGATATCCATCTATTCAAAGCATCCAATACATTTAATCACCCATAAGCCAAGCTTAATCTCATACAAATCAATTCAATTTATTCTGATTGAAATTTCAACCCTCAATTCTTAGATTCCTTCATTTGACATTGATTAATTCCAAATCAATTAATTCATCAACCATTTGCTACCCATTCATCTTAATTAATCACCCTGGATTAATTATCTTTCAATTCCGTTCAAATAATTATCTTTAATTAATTCCACGCTATTAATTATTCTTAACCCAAATCAATAAGAAATCTTAATTACTTCATAAATCAATTTAAACTATCCTCCATTACATTAATTCTTGATTTCTTATATTAATTAATTTTCCATGAGTCACTTATTATTGACTAATTAATCAATCGTTACTTACATCATTAATTATATAAATTAAGGATTTCCATTTTTCTTTCAAAATTTAATTAATTAAATACACAGTATTAATCATTCCAATTTATCCAAATCTGTAATTAACTAACTCTGGATTTACTTAAATAAATCCATTGCTCCTTAATTAACCATCTTAAGTAATCTCTTGATTAATCTCGCAAAGTGATTATATTTTATTGATTACATTAAGTAGTTATTTAGCACACCATCAAATAGTTATTCTAAGTTACTTATACTTATTTAATTACTTATAACTTAATTCAAATTATTTATTCATACCTTCAATAACTAAGTTAAATACCCAAATCATAAATTAATTGAATTAATTAATTTTCCATTTTAATTACCCTACCATATTTAATGTGTCACAAATCATTAAGCCTTTAGTGACCTTTTAAAACGGGAAACATTTCCTTATTTATGTTTTAAGTTTTAACAACTTAAAATTCCTAATACTTCGAGTTAGGCAACAATCAACTCGAAAACCATCCAAAACCAAAATCACCAGATCATCAATTCACGGTGCATACCCAATCAGTTTAATCATTCAACCAAATATTTGAATTCAACCATTTAAATTTAAATAGAAATCCAACAGAGTGAGATTTACTCACCTTAAATTTTCGATTTGCAAATCCGATCCAATCTCGGCTTGGCTTCACGTTTTCGACCTTACGGCAACATGAGAACCCGGATCTACCCTGAACGCGACTCCACCGGCGTTCATCCCTGCTCCAAAACCTTGACCTTCACATCACCTGCTCGTGTTCCAAGCGAGCTGCCGTCCTCTTCGCCTAGTTTCGTGTTTCACGCTGAGTCGCCGCAACCCTAGCTCTCCTTTGATTCGAACAAGTAAAGTTGATTCCCTTCGCAGCCTCGACCTTCGCGATGCCATAGAGCAGCAACGTCGCTCCATGCTTGTATGATGCTCTAACCCTAGTTCTCAAATTCGCTCGAACTTGAGCCACCCCACGACATCGACTTCAAATTGAATCGCCTCGCCTCTAAATATGCTTCCACTATCGCGATGTCGACCGCGATTATGAAGACACGTGAAAGCCCTATTGTTTCTCGAATTGGTGATGGTCACGTGCTAATTGAATTCTCTGGAACTATTTACTGTGAACCGATGACCTGATAAGGGAAGAAGGGAGGTAGAACTCACGAGGCAAAACGATCGAAGTTCGGCTTGAATTTCTCTTCGATATATTTTGTTTTGTTTGTTGTTGTTCGATGGATTTTGAAGATAAGTGCTAAAGCACGGCTAATGAAGAAGTAAAGGAGGCAGGAGGAAGCTTCTTGAATACGCTTGTTAATAAAATATCTTTGACCACTTTACCTTGACCTTTATTATATTGTAAAATTTTCAAAATGTCTCGTTAATTCCTATCAAAATTTCGAACTCCCCTTAAGGAATGCCGCTAGTCAATTATAAGGTTTTACCCACATTCCGAACACAATGGGACATGTTTCGGAAGCTAATTTGAATGTATGCGCAAGTTACAGACGAAAATGATCAAAATATTTCTAAGCGTTTTGAGCTGCCAGGGTCAAACGACAACTCCGATTGCTACGAAAATTGAAATTCGATAATAACTAACTATTACGGATCCAATGGAACTGGTTTCGTCGAATTCCGAGACTGTGCCTCGGAAGGCTATTTTTAAATATCGTTTAAACGATAAAATTTTCAAAACTGAACGAATCTCCTTTAAATTAAATTTCAACCATTCTATTATCTTCAGTATCATCATTAAAAATTTTACAAACCTTCGAATTATTTTAACAGGCTTAGAAATTCCAGATTCAACAATTTATCCACTTTTAATCATTAAATTCAATATGGGACTATAAAATTAAATGATTTAATTATCAATTAAATATTGATATCCCGAATTCAAGACAACATTAACTTGTAAATGTTTAAAATCAATTCAATTATCCCATTTTAAATTGTTAAAAATTTCGGGTCGTCACATTCCTTCCCCCTTAAAAGAATTTCGTCCCCGAAATTGCTAGTTAGGAAGAATAGTCTAATACCCGTTTACTTTTCTCCCAAAACCAACAGTTCAACATCCTACCGACTGTCTTCTATAAAAGACCTCTTATCATTCTTATTAACTTCCCTAACTATCCCACAGTTTCAGACGATGCCCTTTTGCTTAATCCTTTAAACTTTCAATTTAGAACCCAATTTGAATTATCAAAATTTTTCTCAAAAATTTTCTAACTCTCTAAATTTTCAAAAATTTTTGCCAACGTCTCCCTTGCGCGGCTAGCTCGGTACAACTACAAAAGGCCTCTACAGGCTCCCAAATTCTCAAAAAGAAAACAAAAAGCCAAGTGGCTAGCTCAAAAACCCAATCCAATTTCATACAGAAATTAAATACTAACCTTTTAGTCGGGCAATTCAAATTTATCTTTTGAAATCAAATCCAATTTCTTTTCCCTTTAATACCTGCATATCCCACTTAGCAACAATATCCAATTGTAACTTTACAAATCATTTTATACCATTCCTTACATGAGTTTTTGTATCTACTTCTATCAACTTGTTTCTCCCGTTTCCATATGATTTCAATTTGTCCTCAATTCTAAATATTGAATTTTATCCTCCATTGATATCTAATTCATATTAGTTTCATTTACTAATCTATTTAATTCTAATCTGTCATTAACTTTTCAAAAATTTCTAACTCCCAAAATTTTCAGAAAATTTTGGCAGAGTCTCCTTTGTACGGAGGAGCTTCTGCGATATCGCAGGATGCACAAATATATATACATCGGCCTCAGGCCGGAAATCACAATACATATCAATATATGCAGTTCATATCTCCTATTTTGAATTCTTTTGTGTAGGCGTACCTTTTTTTTTAGCATTTTTAAAGCAAGCGGCTTATTATTTAGCAATTATCGCATCCAAATCCAGCCAAACGGCCTTCCAGTACCTATACTATCTCAATTTAAACATATAAGCACCATATACATATAAAGTTTATAACATAACCCTTACTTAAACAACTATAACACTTTAATACTAAAAGAAATGCATTCAAATTAATTCACATGAGCAATTTATACGTTTTCAAACCTAATTCAATTGCTTACCCCCAATCTATATACCATTTTCCCAGTTTAATTGTTTTACAACTCCATTTCTTATATTCCATTGATTTTTAATCCAAACAAGCTCACATTCACTTCAAACGATTCAAAAATTAATCATATTTGCATCCACTAATTCATAGAATTTAATTAAATCTCGTTTATAACAAATGACGCTCATTTTTACGCAAATTTATGATATCCATGTGAATAAATAATTACTTAAGTGTTATAGCCCATTTAAATTGATTCCGACTTAATTTATTTAATTCCATTCCATTTTATTTATTAACAACCATTTTATTTAGCTCACCACATTCCATTCTTGAATACTACTAGTTATTCCCAAATTAATTCAATCCAAGCTTTTATTTAATGGCTTTTACCCTTATTCGAAGCCAAGCTATCATAAATTGTAAACTTAAGTTAATTTACTTTAATTTATTCCAACATCAATCTTAAGTTTACTTCTATTTGATTCTCATTTAATCAAATCTCATTAAATTTAATCAGCCCATCCGCTTAAATTTTGTTTTAATTCACTTCTCAATTCATTCGCGAATTCATTTTATTTATACAAAGCCATTCTCAATTTATTTCTATTTATTTCTATTTATTTGGCTTTGTTTGCAATTCAAACCATTTATATTATAATTTATTATCAAATCTAAGTCGAATTTTATTTACCATTCGAAGTTATTTTCAAACTCCATTATTAACTCAACATACTCTTCCCCTTGATTATTTAGTTAATTAGCTTACTTCCAATTTTCATTACAAAGGAAATTACTTCATTAAATTTCCCGGAGTTCAAATTTGTTTTTATAATTCAAATTTGAAGTTTCTTCCATTTCCCAAAAATCCAACACTTTTATTCTAAAATTTAGAAATGCTTTTGAATTCAAATAATATTATTAAAATAGCTTTTTATAAAAAATAATTTTTATAACTCGATGTCTCAACCAATCCATCCTTGTTCTCATAGAAATTCAGTCATACGTTGATCAGGCGTAGGACTGAAAATCTATAAGTACTTAGCAGACTCATTTTCGACATCTAGTGAAAATACTTCGAAAGTAATTTTACTTGAAAATATCGAAAATAGTTTTTGAAAACAGTTTACTGAAAATATCTTTGGTGAGAATGCTCTGGAAATCATCACACCCATCTATGGTCACAGTTACATCCAGGGTTATGTTGCCGTCGCAGCAAAAGTCCATGTAACTGATTACACCATAGAACCCACGACAGATCGCAGTTACATCCAGGGTTACGTTGCCATCGCAGCAAAAGTCCATGTAACTGCAGGCTCTCAGCGGCCTCACGATTACGCTGTCGAAATGAAACTTCTCCACTCCTACATAGGTCGCAGTCTACCGATGTAAAATCAAACATAGACTGTTGGCTCTCAGCGGCACACACGACTTTCGCTATGTTACCATAGTGTCACAGTCTACCGATATAAAATCAAACGCAGATTGCTGGCTTTCAGCGGCACACACGACTTTCGCTATGGTACACTACTCATAATCCTCAGGAACTAGTTTTGTCCGGACTCCTCACAGGATCAAATTTAGAACCTCCCCCTAGAGGCTCAAGGCAGTACCA
Organism: Allium fistulosum; assembly: GCA_030737815.1. Taxonomy (NCBI): domain Eukaryota; kingdom Viridiplantae; phylum Streptophyta; class Magnoliopsida; order Asparagales; family Amaryllidaceae; genus Allium; species Allium fistulosum. Next base: position 1,006,428,240 of record CM060905.1, read on the forward strand.
CCCAGTGGCACTCCTGAGAAGCTCATTTCAAGGGAGCGCCTTTTTTCCCAGAGCCAATCTCAAAACACTTTATACTATACACATATAGTATTTTCAAATCATACACCTAGTATGAATTTCACATAGGTACCTTTACACAAAATCGATTCCCAAAATCGATAATTCACAAATCAGGCTTTTCCAAATTCCAATATTGATTTTACCCAAAAATCAAAAGCCTTTCAAATTCACAGGTTCCCAAAACCTTTTCCAAAATTCTCATAAGATCCTTTATATATATATATATACAGATATATATAATTTTTAAAACTTTGGATCATTTTCAAGCTTGTATAAAACTCCTTTTATACTTCAAACACTTTCAAAAATCCTTTTCTATTTACATTCACTTGAATTTCCATTCACATACTCACAATTGCTTTAATTTCATGGGATTATCACTTCAATCCTTATCTCAATTGAGTATTTAACCAATAACAGTTTGAACTCCGACCGGTTTATATTTAGAAAATAGCTTGAAATTTTTAAAACAGATAAGTAGTTGGAAATAAGTATTAGTTTGTAAAATAGCCATAAAATAATTAACTAGTTGCAAAATAATTAGAAAATAGTTAAATAGTTATAGAAATTTTAGATAATTGCAAAATAGTCGTAAAATAGTAATTAATTTATAAACCAGTTAAAAAATAGTAATTAGTTTAGAAACAGTTGAAAAATGGTTAAATAACTCCAAAAATAATTGTAAAACAAGTATAAAATAATTTGTCTTAAGGAAGGAAGGTTATATATATTTAATAGCTTGGAAAAATAAGTTTATATCGAAACAATTTATATTGGAAATAGTCCAGAGTCAAAACTGAATACTTTCCCAACAATTCCATTTAAATTTCCACTTCCATTTAAATGGACCCAATTCCAATTTGAATAATCTTCAATTTCCATTGAAATTGATTTAATCCCAATTCAAGTTGAATTAATTCTCAATTTCCTTCCGACTTCAAATCATATTCCATTTGATCTTTAAACTTGTACAACTTTAATTATAATTTCAATTTTACAGCTTCTATTTATAATCAATTACATTCGCATTTTGCTTGTAACTCGGAATTATACATTTTATTTAGCCAATATATTTTTATTATTCCATAAACATTTTAATCAAGATTCCAGAGTTTAAACAAATTTCCAAAATTTCAGTATCACCTTAGAATTCAACTCTATCCAAAATTCTTTGGCAAATTCAATTGTCCCTTTGAATTTTTAAAACCAAACCCAGTTCACGAAAATTCCAATTTAAAACAATTTGTTAGCAATTTCTCTTCTAGAAACTCGAAAATGAACATCGACGATGCTGCAGTCATCACCGACGTTATTTTCCAGTGACCAAAAGAGTTCAATGCTTTTATCTCACTAAAAGCATTTCCAAATATTTTTAATTTCAAATCTTCCGGATTGCAAATTCAACACAAAAATATTTTTTAAATAATACTATTATTTCTCCAAACCTTTGGAAACCACCTTCAATCCAAGGAATTTTAAATTTTCCCAAAAATCTCCAAATCCCCAATCCATCCAATTCATATTTAAACATTACTCCGGAATTTTCATCTTACTTTATTTTCAAATATTCTCTGGAATTCTATTTCAAATTATAATCCCATTTATTTCAATTTATAAATTACATTTACTATCTATATTTCAAATTCCAATCAATTTGGACTGATACCACCCACTTCAGTTCCAATCACTTCAATTTAATCCAATTCAAATTGTCCATTTGAATTTTTAAACTTATCCATCTTCAATCACAAATCCAATTAATTCCAACCGGATTCAATTTAAATGAATTCAATTCCAACTTCAAATTTTAACCATCTCGAATTATATAAATTCGAGTTAAATTCTCAAAGATTGGTTTAACTTTTTAAACCAAATTAACCTTGTTCATTCAAAGTTTTTAAACAATTTAATTTTTGAGTTCTAATTCTAGAATTCCAATTTAATTAATTTAAATCTTAATTTGGTTGTATTTTCTGTTACCACTTAATTTAATTTCAATTTCAAGTTTTCAATTAGGTTGTATTTTATATTACTTCTTAATTTAATTTCAATTTAACAACCAATCACCTAAATATTTATTGGAAGGAAATATTGCTTTATATATCAAAATATATTTTTATATAAAATCATTCAAAACCTTTATATAAGAAAATAACAAGTACGCTCTCATATAAATATATTCAACTCATTCTAGAGTACTACAGACTCTATTAAATGAGTAATTCCCACCAGAGCCAAGGTTCTCTCTTAACCTTTCAGCTCTGATACCAACTGTAACGACCCGGAATTTTCGAAGCCGAAAATTCCAGATAGTTATGAAAAAGAAGAAAGAGATAGAAGAAGAAGAACGGAAAACACCATCATCTCACATTTCGCAGCGGATAAAATATAATAACAAATAATAACAGTTTACAAGAATACTGTATCTGTAGATTACATTTTAATACATCAGAGTTTACATATATTCAGTCACTGAATACATTCAATTATCATGTCACAGATACACAAAAATATACTGCAGCGGAAATACTCTATACGCTCCTGCCATCCAGCTCGTCTCCTAAGCTCCAGAACGTCCTACCTGAAAATCTGTAACGCTCGGTCTGACCCGAGCATTACACCAAAGTAACACCCGGGTCAGGCTGGAAACCAGCGTGAGTAAACCCAACTAACATGGAATACCAAACAAACAACTTATATAAACCCGGGTAACTTATATCAATTTAACAAATTCATAATTTACTATGGACAACACTTATCTCACACGTCAATTTCTAAGTACCAAACTTAGATAAAATAATCCAATTTACTTAAATCATTTCATTCCAGCCTATTAATTTAACAAATCAATTTATTTAAAATTCGAAGTGGTTTCGGGTATTCCCAACACCCGACCCCGGTCTCTTCGAGTCTCATGTCATTCATAATCCAAGTTACCCAATTGAAACACACAACATTTCATATCAGAGATATCCATCTATTCAAAGCATCCAATACATTTAATCACCCATAAGCCAAGCTTAATCTCATACAAATCAATTCAATTTATTCTGATTGAAATTTCAACCCTCAATTCTTAGATTCCTTCATTTGACATTGATTAATTCCAAATCAATTAATTCATCAACCATTTGCTACCCATTCATCTTAATTAATCACCCTGGATTAATTATCTTTCAATTCCGTTCAAATAATTATCTTTAATTAATTCCACGCTATTAATTATTCTTAACCCAAATCAATAAGAAATCTTAATTACTTCATAAATCAATTTAAACTATCCTCCATTACATTAATTCTTGATTTCTTATATTAATTAATTTTCCATGAGTCACTTATTATTGACTAATTAATCAATCGTTACTTACATCATTAATTATATAAATTAAGGATTTCCATTTTTCTTTCAAAATTTAATTAATTAAATACACAGTATTAATCATTCCAATTTATCCAAATCTGTAATTAACTAACTCTGGATTTACTTAAATAAATCCATTGCTCCTTAATTAACCATCTTAAGTAATCTCTTGATTAATCTCGCAAAGTGATTATATTTTATTGATTACATTAAGTAGTTATTTAGCACACCATCAAATAGTTATTCTAAGTTACTTATACTTATTTAATTACTTATAACTTAATTCAAATTATTTATTCATACCTTCAATAACTAAGTTAAATACCCAAATCATAAATTAATTGAATTAATTAATTTTCCATTTTAATTACCCTACCATATTTAATGTGTCACAAATCATTAAGCCTTTAGTGACCTTTTAAAACGGGAAACATTTCCTTATTTATGTTTTAAGTTTTAACAACTTAAAATTCCTAATACTTCGAGTTAGGCAACAATCAACTCGAAAACCATCCAAAACCAAAATCACCAGATCATCAATTCACGGTGCATACCCAATCAGTTTAATCATTCAACCAAATATTTGAATTCAACCATTTAAATTTAAATAGAAATCCAACAGAGTGAGATTTACTCACCTTAAATTTTCGATTTGCAAATCCGATCCAATCTCGGCTTGGCTTCACGTTTTCGACCTTACGGCAACATGAGAACCCGGATCTACCCTGAACGCGACTCCACCGGCGTTCATCCCTGCTCCAAAACCTCGACCTTCACATCACCTGCTCGTGTTCCAAGCGAGCTGCCGTCCTCTTCGCCTAGTTTCGTGTTTCACGCTGAGTCGCCGCAACCCTAGCTCTCCTTTGATTCGAACAAGTAAAGTCGATTCCCTTCGCAGCCTCGACCTTCGCGATGCCATAGAGCAGCAACGTTGCTCCATGCTTGTATGATGCTCTAACCCTAGTTCTCAAATTCGCTCGAACTTGAGCCACCCCACGACATCGACTTCAAATTGAATCGCCTCGCCTCCAAATATGCTTCCACTATCGCGATGTCGACCGCGATTATGAAGACACGTGAAAGCCCTATTGTTTCTCGAATTGGTGATGGTCGCGTGCTAATTGAATTCTCTGGAACTATTTACTGTGAACCGATGACCTGATAAGGGAAGAAGGGAAGTAGAACTCGCGAGGCAAAACGATCGAAGTTCGGCTATGAATTTCTCTTCGATATATTTTGTTTTGTTTGTTGTTGTTCGATGGATTTTGAAGATAAGTGCTAAAGCACGGCTAATGAAGAAGTAAAGGAGGCAGGAGGAAGCTTCTTGAATACGCTTGTTAATAAAATATCTTTGACCACTTTACCTTGACCTTTATTATATTGTAAAATTTTCAAAATGTCTCGTTAATTCCTATCAAAACTTTCGAACTCCCCTTAAGGAATGCCGCTAGTCAATTATAAGGTTTTACCCACATTCCGAACACAATGGGACATGTTTCGGAAGCTAATTTGAATGTATGCGCAAGTTACAGACGAAAATGATCAATTTTAAAATTAAATCGATCAAAATATTTCTAAGCGTTTTGAGCTGCCAGGGTCAAACGACAACTCCGATTGCTACGAAAATTGAAATTCGATAATAACTAACTATTACGGATCCAATGGAACTGGTTTCGTCGAATTCTGAGACTGTGCCTCGGAAGGCTATTTTTAAATATCGTTTAAACGATAAAATTTTCAAAACTGAACGAATCTCCTTTAAATTAAATTTCAACCATTCTATTATCTTCAGTATCATCATTAAAAATTTTACAAACCTTTGAATTATTTTAACAGGCTTAGAAATTCCAGATTCAACAATTTATCCACTTTTAATCATTAAATTCAATATGGGACTATAAAATTAAATGATTTAATTATCAATTAAATACTGATATCCCGAATTCAAGACAACATTAACTTGTAAATGTTTAAAATCAATTCAATTATCCCATTTTAAATTGTTAAAAATTTCGGGTCGTCACAACTGCAGTTTTAAAATGCTGTCTTTGCGGAATTAAAATGTATTCAAGAATAACTTATAACAGCTTTTTCTGAATGCTGTGAAAGGCTGAAATTTTCAATGTTTATGGTTTTTAACTTAGTAAATGAACTCAGAATAGTTTAAAACTTTGGAAATTGAATACTTGATTTGAAATTATAATAATTACACTTTTAAATGGTTTAGATGAATTATTTTGATTGAAATATAAACTATTTAAAAGGTGACTTGAAATGATAATAAATGAATGATATCTTTGAATTTAAAAGGTATTTAAAGTCGAATATTTGGATTTGAACTCAAATGATGATTTGATAATGAAGTTTTTGAAAGGATATGATATTTTGATATATTAAATGATTTGAAATGAAGTTTTGAAATGATATGATGTTTTGATATATTAAAATGATTTGAAATAAAGTTTTGGAAAGATATGATATTTTGATATATTGAAATGATTTGAAATGAACTTTTGAAATGATATGATATTTTAAATATATTGAAATGGTTTGGAATTGATTTAATATTTACTTTGATAAAGATTTGGATTTGAAATGATATTCTATTTTGAAGTATAAAATATTATTTTAAAATTATAACCACGGGTTATAATAACGATTGGTTGTTAAAGAGACCGGGATCGGATATGGACATACTCTCTGTCGATACCGAAAACCACTTTAACAACTGTGTACGCGGTGGAGTTTCCAGAATGAAGTAGGATGGTGGCGACGATCCTAAGGTATATACGTGGACCCAACTTCCGTGAGTTGGCATAAGGTGGCTAAAATAGGAGCGATTGACGGACCAATGAGGTAGCACCTCTGATCGGACACACTTCTTCGATACCATTCTATTACTTGTGATTGATTTGGTGTGCACCCTTAATTTGGGAGTGTTGTTCGAGGTGGGCGATAGTGGCTGCTATGCGTCACCGCCAGTCCGGATGCGTAATTGGTATATCTACCCTGGCATTGCCTAGTTGTGCCGTGTCACCTACCATAGCGAGCTTTACTACGAGTTTCTATTTGTGTCGTACCTATGGAGTATCTTCTCATAGCCTTTCGAGGTATGCAGGTACTGTATAGACTATTGGCACTATTGCGTGTTAGGTTGAGTTCAGATTAAATGTAAAGCCCTAATGCTATTTTAAAGTATGTTTATTTTATATTAGACATTATTATAATAGCGAATATTACTGCATAGTAGATAGTTTAACGGATCCTTAAAGAATGGGCGATCCCAAGCATTCTTTAAGTTACTTGTGCCTTTATTACAGTTCACTTGAGTTGGTTTACATTGTATAAGTATGTATGTCTTGACTCGAGTGTTTTGTGTTTTGCTTTACGCTCAGGTCAGACTGAGTGATACAGCATTAGAGACTCACCTTTAGAGCTGGAGTTTTGCTTTGAAGATCCAGATATCTATTCATTTTGTTATCCAGTTGTATTTTGAGTTGTACCTGATTATCATACTGTTACTCCTATTTTATCTTACTTAACTCTGATGTATTTATATAGTAGCTTCATGAACTACTATTTCTTTGTTTTCTCGGCATTATATTACTCTGTGTCCGTGATCTGTGATTATTTATTTACTGTATATTTTGAGATTTGCCAAATTATTTACAACGCAGTATTTTGAGAAATTCAAGTCCGACATGTGTGGATGTGAATGGTTGGAAATATCGGGTTGTTACAGAAGTGCTTACCATCCAAACACATCTCTTGCCCATTTTTAGTTTATTTTCGAGTCAATTGAATTAGTTATCATAAAATACCCCTTTTTATTTGAAATAATACCATTTTCAAAATCCTTTAGAGATTACTTTATAAAACCTATTTTATAAATTCATTTATCTTATATTAATTAACTTCATTTAAATTTCCATAATTCTTTTACTCGAATTTAAATTCTCATTCCTTTTATATATTTACCTTTTTACACAATCATTTAAATACATATTTATTTTATATATTCATTTCTTAAACAAATCTTATTTTTAAACACCTTATAGTCAAATCGTGAAACTTAATTCACAGGGTATTTGTACTTAAACTTTTAAATCAAACATTTGATCAATTTATGATAATAACTTAACATCATCATTTTTTAATTTATTATTTGGGAATAAGTATTAAAGATCTTAATTACCTTATCAGATTCCTTACTTATCGATTATCTTTATGAAACATCTTATAGTCAAACTGTGAAATTTTAATCACAAGATGTTCATATTTAAATTTCACTAATCTTGATTTCTAACTATACAACTTTTCAAAATATAGACTTTATATTCAAAATATAATCCTAGGTAAAATTATTTTATTTACCAATTTTGTCAAAATTAGTGTCTCGGTTCACCTTGTTTAAGTGTTTAGGAATCCCCATTGATAACGCTGATCAGGCGCATCGATCAGCATCCATAGATCAATCAACAGATAAATCAACACAAAACAATTTATTAGTCACTAGCAAATACGCACTCATATATAATACACTTAAACTCATTCTAGGGTGTTAGTAACCTTATCTCTAATGAGTTACTCATCCTAGGGTATTGCTAACCCTATCTCTAATTAGTCTTTACCCAAACAAAGCCAAGGTTCTCGCTTAACCTTCAGCTCTGATACCAAATGTAACGGCCCGTTTTTCCATACCCTTTGAGTCGACAATAAACCACACATGTCCAACTCAAATTGCAGGAATAAGCGGATTATTAAGGGTAGAAAGAAAATAAAGACAGAACAGAATCTCACACGAATGAAATAACATATATCATTTCAATAATAATCTTTACAGCGGAAAATTTTAAAATAAAATATCAAAGTCTAACCTAAATTCAGCCTGGACAATTATAACACCTGCCCTTACAAATGCTGACAAACAACAAAACAAATACAATATATGCAGCGGATAATAGAATACGTCCATACGATGATGAAGATTCCAGCTCTCCTTTGGAAACTCCAACCGTCTTCAATTCAACCTGAAACAACTCGGATTTGACCCGAGTATAAAAAATACCCGGATCAGGCTTGATAAACCAGCGTGAGATACTCGAAATTTAAAATGACTATGTTATCAAAACCTTTGAAAAGAAGGGTATCTCATAAGACCACGTCCACACATAAACACGGACGGGTTTTTACCTTATGATAACCAAAACACTTTATATATCAAAACATTTGATATTATTTCTAATGACATTCCTTTGAAAACACTTTTCAAATAAAATTATTCAAATTAGGTATCAATATCTAGACTAAGTCTAAGTTAATATATCCGGACTAGGTCAACGGAATATCCCAACGGAATATATGATACCAGAAAGGGGTAGTTGAAATGTTTGCAAGTCATTATAGCTATTTTGGGACTACAATCAAAACCGTAAATCTCGTATTGGGATTGGATTTCCAACATGAAAGGAAACTAGTGGAAAGATCAATATGTATCCCCGGCTTACGTCCAAGACTCAGTCGTCATTATATAACAACACAAATGGCAAAAAGTGGATACAATCTGCGAATAACATCCAAGGACTCGGACTTCGCGCATCCCTGCCATGAGGCCCAGACGTATCTGGTACCTGGGACTCAGAACATCTGATAACCCAAATCACTACTATCCGAAATGCGAGCATACATCTGACCACATAGAATCCCATCATAACCGGGGTGTGAAGCCCGCGAGGCTACGCTCAATTTCTTCAAAGCCACGTTTTTCTATACAAAACCACGCTTTGATCATAACCGGTTCCACTTTGAATGCCACACCGCCATTCCTTTGATCACTATTTGACTCCCACAAGCATACAACCTCTGAGCACATATGTCTCAGAGAAGGGTGTTAAGCTAAGAGAAGTTGCCTTATCCGCCACCAAGCAGATGTACATTTGTAAAAGTCAAACGTTGTGTCTCAGAAATGCAATGTCGGACATTCGTCCATACAAGTTCGTTCTAGGACTGAACGAAACCGAAGGCACTTTCCTCGGCCATTACTAGGCGAGAAGCCCTTGCAATCCGAAAAACCTCCACAACGGGGAGACCACTGCTATAAATAACTCTATAATGGGAGCTACCCAGAGCATGTTCAACAAGCAGTCCTCACGCTATGAAGATCCACGGTCTTCAATCATCATCATCTTCAACATGTCTTCACTTTCGAACGTATACATTGGTTCGAAGTGGTTTTCGGATAGGAATCACCCAAATCCGACTCCGGTTCCTTCGAAACCAATTATCGATAAAAAGATGTTTAGTTCATTCGTGGATATCAATCATCAATCAATTACTTCATCTTTTATTTAAATAAAATATCTTTCTTAGATATACTCTTTTCAATTTATTCCATTTTCTTTTCAAATGTATATGGAATCGTTAAGCCTCATTTATTCCATTTTCTCTTTTACTTAGGAAAACCTTTCCAAATCATTCTTTAAATCTTAGTCAAAAATTTCTTATATTCAAGCTATAACTTTTAACTTAGGGAAAATATTCCCAAATAATTTATTAAACCTTAATCAAAGATTTCTTATATTCAAGTTATAACTTTTAACTTAGGGAAAACATTCCCAAATCATTCATTAAATCTTAATCAAAGATTTCTTTCTTAACTTCAAATCATATTCTTGCAAATCGAAGATTTTCATAACAGAGCACTACTACTATCTTAAATATGGTAAATTTCACCTTTAGGGACTATTGGCAAGTTTCACCTCCAGGGACTAATGGCAAGTAATCCTACATCATGAATATCTTTGTCTTTAACGATCTTTGTCTTCAATATGTTTTATTTCGAAAATTAGTTTCAAGGGGTTTTCGGATAAGAATCACCCAAATCTGATCCCGGTTCTTCGGATAGGAATCACCCAAATCCGATCCCGGTTCCTTCGTGCTAATCATCGATAAAAAGATGTTAAGTGGTTAATTAACATTCTAATAATTTATTTCCTTTCTTTATCTTGGAAAAACTTAAACATGATCTTTTAGAGCATCCGGGCTTTCCTTTCGATCTATTCCACCCCTCGTCTAAAAAGAGAAAACATAGGTCAGGTAAGTTCAGGGCAATGGTTGCTCCATCCTTAACCGTAGTTAAACACCTTGTTTTATCTTCCCTGATCTCACAGCCGGGCCAAATGTACTAGTCGTTTCCGCATACTCAGTTGGTTATTACATTCAGTATTCTTCACTTTTTTGTTTAAGTGGTATAAACAATTCCTCTTAACCATTTATTTAAACTCTTATTAAAAATTCCAAATCATATTTACATTACTTAATTATTCTTTTAAAATCATTCACAAAAAATTTAGGAAAGAACTATTACGCTTAAAACTCATATTCAAAAGGTTATAGAATTCGCAGCATAAAAGTGCTACGGAAAGTGCTATATCAGCTTTTTTGATTTAAACAACTTTTTAATATTTGAAAATTCATATTTTCCATTCCAAATATCTTTTAAACTATTTTAATATATTAATCAAATTTATTTCATATTTTTTATCATTTAAAAATATCATTTATAAAGAAATCCTTTTTTTGGATTCCGAACTGCAAAACCGCGATGTATTTAGAAAATTGTTTTGGACATATTTCAAAATATACAAGATGAGATCTTGATTTTCTTTCTTTGTTTGAAAACTATTATCATTGTGAACCAAAGAATTTTTATTTCGAAGAAATCCGACTTATAAATCATTCTCTACGTTAATTTGAAGTTACGGGTCGAAATTTACGAACTACCGCTACGCGACGAGCTCGATTTTGACCAATTTTGTGAATTGCTTCGAAACTTATCCGAAACACTTCAAATTTGTTTTAAACCATATTTAAACTATTTTAACTCATTTAAAATCATTAAGAGGCTAAATAATTTCCAAACACACATTTGTATGGATTTAATTCTCATTTAATTAACTATGGTTAATTACTAAGCATTTCTCTTATCATTTATCAAACAAGTTATCAACCACATAAACAATCATATAATCATCCAATTTGCAACCAAGTTATCAAATATTTAATCATCCAACATATTTAAACTTTCAAATCATTATACTTGAAATAATTTATGGATTTATCAGTAAATAAGAGTACTCACCTTTAACCAAAAGATTAACTTTCTACCAACATTCATATGCAACAACACTTCACCTAAACTTCAACTAATTAACTTCTACTCCATTTCTTTTGCTTATTGCTACGACCTCTTCTTCCAAACTTCCAAAAATCCGGCAGTGCTTCCGCAGCACCTTGAATTTGCTCCTAGCTCCTTGGAATGAAATCGGCGGCACTTCCTTCTCTTTTTCTTGCTCCGGAGTTTCACGACTTGCTTTCCTTCTTCCATAAGTTCGGCCTCCTCCTATTCTTCCTCCATCGTTTCTTCACTTCTTAGATGCTAAACCATGTTTTAATAGTATCCTAAGGTCTTTGGCAAAGTTTGGAGTTGATTTGATATGGTTTTGAAAAAGTTAGTAAGAAAATGGAAGAAGAAGAAGAAGCCATTTAAGAGAGCTTCAAGGAGGAGGAAGAAGAAGGTAGAAATGTGTAAAGAAAGTGGAAAAATGGTGGTCTTATTTATAGAAAAGTTTTGGATTAAAATAATATTTTGTAAAAATACCAAAATACCCTTACTTACTTATAAAGTAATCTTTTCTTTTTTTCAACACTTAACATCACATTTCAAATCATTACTTTATGTCATTTTCACTTAGATATTAAGTAAAGAACATAATAATTATGTTTCTTTGATTTGATGTTTTACTTTTTGCTTTGAAATGACATTTTTGTCTTTTTGTGCTTATTTTTCTTAATTATATTTTAGAATTTTCTAAGTATCTTTAGTAAAAGTAAACTTGTTTATGGAATTAATTAATACGTATACTATTTGAATATATGTTCCTATAAGAAAATAAAGGTGCGACGACGTTGCGACAACTTTTAATCGATAAAACATTGTTTTTTGACAAAATGTTTTACGGTCACATTTTGACGTTTTAGTTAAACTATTTATTTATGTAAACCAAATTTAAAAATAAATTTGTATAATGCTATTTAAAAATATAAACACTCATAAATAAATTAAAATAATTTATTTAACCATTGAAACTTACTTTTCTAAAATCAGCATTTTGTCACTTTTGTCGTTATAGGCAAATGTTATTGTTTTTGTTTATACTTCTCTTTACAAATCCTATCTAATATTATTTGAGTCATATAACCTTACTTATTTTATATTTCAAATCACTTTAAATAGTGTATCTTAAAGTGGTCAAATTCTGGGTCGTTACACTTGTTGTTTATGGAAATAATTAATACTATACTTAACACTAAAAGTCGACGAGGTAAACTTATCTATTTGTAAGATTCGACAATGAAGTGTCTAGGCAAGGCTTGGAACAACTGTAACATCCCCCTCTTGGAGGCCCAAAACTAACGGCTATGGATGCTGTAGTTATCCATTGTTATCAATCCTCGGCGACCAAATACGGTAATGTTAGATACATTGGCATAACAGAAACACATGGATATAGAAAAAAAATTAAAATCAACAAACAACTTTCTCATTCCATTTCAAAGAATTTCAAATTCATTACATAATCTCAATACGAGAACCACGTTTAGAGAAAATATAATTATTACAACATACGCCAAGAGCGACATATGAAGACGCCCCCTTGGATGATCAGAGTATATAACTAGGCAATTAAACATCTTTGCCTTTACAACAAAACATAGCAGAATCAAAATAGAAAAGAACTCTAGATATCTATCATGCCTCATGCACGTCTCCGGAAGCTTATTCGTCTAAAGAGGTACTTTAAAACCTCAACTCTCAAACTACTCAAAATCAATTGAGCACCCGAGAGTTTAAGGGGAAAACCTCTGATAAAAACCTCTGTTCAAATCTCCATCTAAAATCTGCCCAAGTCAACTCTTCCTCCGGAACTCCGGCAGTAATACTATTCCACCAATGAAGTGCTGCCCCTTGCAACTACCTAGAGGCCAGCCTCCTCTTCTGCTCATCATCCAAACCCAAATCAATAAAGATCCTCTCACAGTGCAACAGCCAATTTTCAATTGCTATGGCATCCTCCGTTCCCATAAACGGTTTCCCACCAAGACTGGTGTAGTCTCTGCTCAGCTTAGCATAATTATTCCCAACTGGAGCCACATGATTAGCTCCTTCAACACCTCCAGCAACTCCTGCTTACATCATATTGACCAAGAACTGATACATCGCCCCCATATCCACTATTGGATTTCTAGCATCCACATTGGCATCTGCCTTTTGGTTAGCATTAGCCTGTCGACCCGGGTTCCTCCTGGTGGGTCGAACATTTCCGTTGGTTGTAATGCTTCCTCCACCGAGAATTCCTCTTCCATTTCCTGCCTCTATATCTTCTTTCTTGTAAATCTGCATACAAGCCTTAGTAAGATCAAAAAAACGGCCTTAGAGAGAGGGGAACACGTACTTATATATATATATATATATATATATATATATATATATGTATGTATATATATATATATATCAAATACAAGTACGTTACTATAGCGTTATCCCAAACCCGATCTTATTTTCTGATTCATTAGATTATGTTTTGAAAAATCTTTTAGGTTTAAATTTCTTTTAAGTTTTCATAAACCTATGCTCTAATACCAACTTATAACATCCCCCACTTGGAGGCCCAAAACTAATGGTTATAGATGCTGCAGTCATCCATAGTTATTAATCCTCGGCGACCAAATACGGTAATGTTAGATACATTGATATAACGGAAACACATAGATATGGAAAAAAATTAAATCAATAAACAACTTTCTCATTCCATTTCAAAGCATTTCAAACTCATTACATAATCCCAATACGAGAACCACATTCAAAGAAAATATAATTATTACAACATACGCCAAGAGCGACATATGATGATGCCACCTTGGATGATCAGAGTATATAACTAGGCAATTAAACATCTTTGCCTTTACAACAAAACACAGCGGAATCAAAATAGAAAAGAACTCTAAATAGCTATCATGCCTCCTGCATGTCGCCAAAAGCTTATTCGTCTAAAGAGGCACTTTAAAACCTCAACTCTTAAACTACTCAAAATAAATTGTGCTCTTGCATCCACAATGGTTAAAACATAGCAATATAAAATAATATGATGATATGCAAACAAGCAATTAATTTCGGGATTTCCCATCCCCATTAATTTTGACTAACTTTCTCATTTTATAGTTTCTAGGGTCACTATTAACCTAATAGTTTTCATGGGCTGGCTAATAACCTGTTTAATACTTATGGACTTCCTGTCCAGTTTCATAGTTTTTATGGGATCACTAAGAATATATTGGCCCCTACCAATAACTTTACTGCTTCATGGGTTCTCCCTGAACCTATTGGTATCCCCAATAACTTTCCTTTTATCATAGTTTTCATGGGTTGACTATGAACCTATTGATTTCTGTCAATAACTTAATCCGTATATAGTTTTCATGGGTTCACTAAAAACCTATTGGCCCCTGCCAATAACTTAATCTAATCATAGTATTCATGGGTTTACTATGAACCTATTGGCCTCTGCCAATAACTTTTCCTAAACATAGTTTTTATGGGTTCACTATGAACCTGTCTACTCGACAACTTCTTTAGTCAATGTTCTAGCATCCTACATTCTGGTCTATCTGACCTTCTAGATGCAATTCTACTCATTTAGAAGTTAACTTAATTTATATTCACTACCGGGTCAACCTAGCTGGTTATTATGCTCTTCCCTAAAATACAGTTATGGGTCCATTACAATGTGAATATATATATAAGAAGTAAACATAATAACATAATAATACCAACACATGTGGTTTAATATCCTTGAAATCATTTTATATAAAACTTGGTTAATCCCTTTAACCTATTAATCAAGGAAAACTTCTTCAAAAACTCCATACTTAAAATAATTTCAAAACTCTTTTATTATACCATGGTTTTCCTTTAAAATGAGATTGGGTTATTTATTTTGAAAACTAAGGCTTTCGAAACCTTAAAACTGTACTTTCGAAACCATTGGATAACCTCCTTCGAAAGCATTCACTTTCCAAGTTCTAGGCTCCTGCATTTTGATACACTTTAAAACTTTTCTTTCAAATCCTTTTGAATGTATTAAAGTATTACCATTCAAATATAGAAGCATAGCTTCAAAACTATTCGAAAGTACCCCTTTCGAAACCATTGGGTTTACTTTAAAACATATCTTATTGGGTCTATTAAATACAAGCGAAAGTACCCCTTTCGGAACCTTTAATCTTTATATAAAATTGTTTAGGGAAAATTGATGGCTTCGGAACCATCCTTTCGAAAGCTCAAATCATTTAAGTAAAACATTGATGGATTGCATCGAAACCCCCTTTCGAAGCCATTGCCTTCAAAACCCTTGAATCCATTTGAAAGCTTTTAGGAAGTGGCTTAGTAAAACTTTAAAACAAAAGCTACCTTTCGAAAGCATTGATGACTTTAATCCATTCGAAAGGTCAAAAGAACGGCAGTCGACTAGGTCGAAACCACCCTTTTCGAAAGCATTGTTCTATAAATAGAGGAACTCATTCGAAAGCTTATCCTTTAAAATAAAAGATGGCAACCCTCTTCGAAAGCTATTTAGAAAACCCTTTCGAAAGCATATGTTTCGTCTCCTTCGAAAGCTCTTAGCAAAACCAGGCGGGCGCTTAGTAAACAAAGGTTTTGACCCCATCAGAAGCAAAGGTTTCGACGCCATGCCTTCCGCCTTTCTCCGATCCACTATGTACTATACTTGTGATACCTTATGTATTGGTTTCGGCAATGTTTTTTTCAACATGGTTAGTTTCGACTGAGTCGAAGTGAAAGCACAAAGTCGAAAGGAGCTTCTGAAAAAGGCGGAACCCACTTTTCTAGGTAAAGACTGACTTAATGCCAATTAAAGCAAATACTTTATAACTACCTTCCTATTTGTAAACATTTGATTGGTTGCCATAACTTTTCAAATTCTTTACAAAAATAGATGCCGCATAATTTCAGATCTTAACATGGATTAATTTAATAAATAAGCCCTTCCATTAAGCAAAACCAATAAAACAATTAAGTCCAATAAAATAATTAAGTCCTTCATCTAAAATAATTTTATTTCCATAGTAAATTAGTTAGGAAAAATCCCCAAAAATTAGAGAAATCCACTTTCAATTTGTTATCTAACATATAAAATTCTAGACCCAAATTGTTCATAAAATAATCGAAATATATTTTTAAACACAATTATACATATTTTCCATTTAAAATTCATAATAAAGTTTCCATAGCTTGGAAAATTATAAGAATAAAAACCCATCTCTGAAATCATGTTTTATATAACATAGAATTTCTCTTGGCTTACGAAAATATTGTAATCGGTTTTACCTTTAAAGCCATGTAAAATAATTATCAAATTATTTTTTTTGAATCCAACATGTCCAAATCCAAGCATATCATCTATCAAAAATCATCATAATAATGGATTTAATCTTAAACCCGAAAAACAAATAATCATAAAAAAATAGAGATGATTTTGATTATTATTCACCATGGTTATGATAAGGACTTTGAGATGTGATTGAGATTAATTCCCCTCGCTTAAATCCTAAGCTTTAATTTAATTTTCTCCTCTTTTCTTCCTTTGCAATAGCCGGCTATTCTTTTCTTTGTTTATATTTTTATGAAATGAAAATGAACGTTAATAGATGGTAAAGTCGTGAATATATAAGAGTGCGATTATTTCCTATTATGCCCTTTTTAGTTAATTAACATATAAGCCATTGTTAAGCCCGTTTGTTTAATTAAGCACGACCCTTGATTATTTATTCAAATCTCAATCCCCCTAATCACTCTAATTATTTACATTATTCTACTTAGTTTATCTAATCAAATCTCCTGAATAATGTTATCAGAATTTAAGGGTGTTACAACAACCATTGCACAAACTTACCTAGCTTCGCTCTTGGGCGAGGAATAGTTAAGTTAGAATGTCGGAAACAAGTTAAGCATACGAATCATGATTTGTATAAGCAATTATTTTGATTAGATAATCGATTAGTCGATTATCGAACTTGATCTAATATTTATTTAGGAAGTTATCGAAATGCTGTGCCATTTTATACCAACAAGAACCCCCGGGGAGGAGTATTGGTACGAAACGTCTCTAACTTTTGCTTACTTCTGAAAGAACTGGAATTGAGTTTACCAAAAATTCATCGATTGGTTTTAAAGAGTCCAAGATCTGTAAGTGTTCTACTTACCGAATACCACTTCAAAACTAGTGTACGAGTTCTATCTTTTGGAAGCGGCTGAAGAAAAGGAATCTATGTGGAGATTTGAGATGAGTTTAAGATGCTCGAATCCATGTAGTGATTCGTGATCTGTTCGAGATATGGGAATCCAATTAGGGATTCGTGTTTTGTTCGAGTGACGAAGACTCAAGTAAAAGATGTCGAACGTAACCTTAACATCGAAAATAGCTAAAGAAGGAGTAGGATGCATAACCTGGGGTTAGCGACCCATGTCAGGATGTTATCAACTCCATATCCAGAGATACTTATCGATTGTTGGCCAGGAGGAGTTGATGATATTTGGTTCACGTTGTTCTTATTTATGTTCGGACACTAGGCCGCTTGTGTTTACCTTATGGTATATTTTATCTAGAAATATACGACGCTAGGAAGGTGGTTTTTGATCCTTATGCATGGAGATTAGATTTGGCTTCCCCGAAGAGACCTCTGCGGAATATCCATCATGCGAACGAATCTTAGCGGCTTTGAGTGTAACCTAAATATGTTGTGGTGTGACCAATGTAAGCATCATGTCTATTTGATATGATTTTTATTCTACACCCTAGACATTATAAATCATATCACTATATTAAACTTAATAAATGGTTGGTTTCTTTTAAGGGGAAAACTATTACGGGAATCCATATGGTCTCGATAGTTACTGTTACATGTATTCATGTATCTCGAGTTTTCTCATACCAGACTTATGTCTAATGCTTGGTTTTAGTTTTCCCTAATTCCCCGCGCACTCTTTCAAGTAGGCTGAGTATCAGGTTTTACCTTGGACGCTTCAAAGTTAGAAGATGAGCTGGAGACATCCATTATCAATCTTTTTCTATTTCGGTTGTTCTGTTTTAGCTATGTGCATATATCAGCGTCGTAAGGACTGACAGTTATAACTATCCAGGCTGGTAATAGTACTTAGGTTTTGTAACTTTGAAATCTTGTGTTTAGGGTAACCCTTTGTACTGTTCTTTTGATATTATAAATTATCGTTCCGTTGTGAGATTCTGATGTTGTTCTTTTCTTGTTCTATTCTTTTTTATTTTACCCTAACTTTCTGTCTTTCCGGCACCTGGGTGCTCGGCACATGAATACCGTGGACATATTAATGTCGACGTTCGAGGGTCGAAAATCGGTTATTACATTTAATTAAATTCAAACATCATTAGTTAAAACGGTAAATTAAATACAAAACATCATTTGTTAAAAATGATTAATTAACTATAAAACATCATTAATTAAAATGATTAAATAAATTTCAAATATCATTAGTTAAAACAATTAATTAAATTTAAAACAATCATTGATTAAAATGATTAATTAAATTTCAAAATCATTAATTAAAATGACTTAATTAAATTCAAATCTCATTAATCAAATAGATTAATAAATTTCAAAACATCATTAATTAAAGTGTTTAATTAATTTCAAAATCATTAGTTAAACAATTAACTAATTTAAATAACCATTAATTAAAATGATTAATTAATTTAAAAAATCATTAGTTAATATGATTAATGAATTTTAAAATTCTATTTAGTTAAATTTCTTTCCCTAGGCGCTCCATCACCTCAAACTCGGTGCATGTGTGCAACACGGCATGGCAAACTCAACGGCATTCACCAATTTCCTTAATTCCACTCCAAACTCTAACACGTCAAAGCCCTAGCCTACTGCCATTAACGGCCTCCTCCCCAAAATAACAACGTACCAAAAAATCGAGCACATGGAAAGGTAGCTCTCGAGTATACAAGCTCAATGAATCCAAATTAGAATTTTTAGTGGAGAAATGAATTCGAAATTTAATTTTTTAAAGTTTGAAATCTTTTCTTTCTTAGTTTACAGGCTTGGTTTTATAAGGGAGAAGGTTATGGGTAGCATGCAAGGGAGTAAGGCTAATGTGAGGGAGTATGGTGAGGGATAAGGTGAATAATGTAGGGTATATATATTATTTTATATTAAAATATCCGGCCTTACATAGTTCGAAAATTTCGAACTCCAATTGAGACATGCTCACTGGCATTCTATACCAAATACCCCTATTCTAAACTTAATAGAACTATTTTCAAAACCTAATTCCAAAGTATATGGAATTTAGCTTTTTAAATCAAATTATATTTAAAATTAATTGCTAAGCGTTTCGAGCTCGCACGACCACATAGTATGTCCGATCATTACAAAACTTGACGGTGTACAATAATTTATTATTCTGGATCTAATGGCACTGGTTTCGTCAAAATTTGAGATAGTGTTTCAGAATGATAATTTCACATATTTTAATATCGTTTTATATTTTCGGACAAATTATCGATGTTTATCTAATATATTTATTTTTGTAAATAAATTTACAAATTGAATTCATCAATATTACTTATTAATTAAAAGGAGTTAAATATAATTATTAAATCCATTTAAATAATATTTAGTTTACAATCAAAATATTTAAAAAGATCACTATATTTGAATTCAATCTATTAAATTCCAAAATCCAATTATTTAAATATTTAAAATTAATTAAACATTTAAAATTAAATGATCAAGATTCTAGTTTGTTACAAGTTCATTGCTTTTTCTTGGTTTGGATTGGGGTTAGTTGACACGCCTTTGAAGAAGAATGAGATGTTTTTGGCAGGTATGCATCCCGAGTTTCAACGGGATATGAATAACCATCTCATGGGGTCGTTTGTGGATTTGGTGAACGTGGGGTTGAGGTTTGACAGCTTAGCGCCGAAGCTGTCTATTTCTGCACCAACATGGGACAATAAGCGTAAGTTCCAACCGTAGAAGGGAATTTCTAGGATAGTTTTTCATAGGTGGGCAGAAGAAGCACTAGCTTGGAGTTGTAGCTCGGGGAAAGGAGGGAAAGTGGCAGAAGCACCATTAGTAAAAGCGTTGATTTCATAGGTTCTAAAGCTAGAGCCACAGCCAGCTAAAGCACGGTTTTTTCTGAGGCGGAGTTGCCATAACTATCATCAGCTACGTCATTTTGCTAGGGAGTGTCTGATGCTTCAGAAGGGGTAGCAGCCTTGAGCTTTGCACTAGCTTCAACACCTTCTTCTTCAACCACTGTAAAGGGGAAGTAGGTTATGAAAGGTATTCTATATGTTTCTAGTATTCTTAATCATGTCTTATTTAATACTGGTGCTTCTCTTAGTTTCATATTCAGTATTCTTGTTGATAGATTGAAACTTGAGCCATTTATGGCTTTAGATTCTATTTGCACGTCGAACCTAGTTGAGGGCTCGGCCAATCTTTGTATGATTTATTTAGGAGTCCCGATTTCTTATTTTGACCAATTCTTTCCTTGTGATCTATATGTTTTGGGTTTCATAGGTTTTGATGTTCTGCTTGGGATGGATTGGTTATCTCGATATTGTGCAGTTCTAGAATGTGTGAAGAAAACTATGTCATTTAAGACAGAGGAAGGGAAGGTTCTAGTAGTGAATTATAGAGAACCTAGTTCGCTTATGTGTGGTTTTCTTTATTCTTTGGATGTGGCAGAAGGAGAGTTGGATTCGATCTTGGTTGTTCAGGAGTTCCTAAATGTGTTTGAAGAGGTGTTGGGTTTACCACCTCATTGGAAGATCGAATTTTGCATTGACTTGACTAAAGATGCAAGACCTGTTGTGTTGCTTGTTTGTAGACTTTCATCGAAGGAAAAGTTAAAGCTCTCTAATTAGGTTAGTGATTCATTGTAGAATGGCTTGATCCGACCGAGTGGTTCGAGTTGGGAGCGCCCATCGTCTTTGCTACAAAGGTGGACGCTGTAAGACTGTGTGTAGATTATCATAAGCTCAAGAAGTGGGTTGTTAGGAACAAGCATCATTTTCCTAGGATAGATGACTTGTTCGATCAACTTCATGAAGCTCGAGTGTTTTCTCAAGTTGATCTTGCTATAAGGTTCAATCAGTTGAGGGTGGTAGAGGAGAGTTTACCCATGACAGTTTTTAGATCCAATCGGCTTTATAAGTGGTTAGTTATGATGTTTGGCTTAACTATTACTCCAGCATACTTCGTGGACTTAATGAATAGGGTTTTCCGAGACATACTGAATAATTTTATCCTTGTATTTATTAATGATATTCTGGTCTACTCCAAGACCGAGGAGGAACATTCGCGCCATATGAGGATTGTATTAAAACACTAAAAGAGCACGTGTTGAAGGCCAAGTTCTCAAAGTGTCACTTTTGACATTTAGAAGTTAGGTTTTTGGGTCATGTTGCTTCAGCAAAGGGTATTTCTGTTGGTCCTACTAAGGTTGTGGTCGTTTAGGACTAGAAGAGACAAGAAAGCGCAACTGATATTAGAAGCATCCTAGGTCTAGTAGGTTATTACAGGAGATTCATACAGGATTTCTCGAAGATTTCCACTCGCTTAACGAATTTAATGAAGAAAGACGTCAAATTTATATAGATTTATAAATGTGAGCAAGCATACTTAGAGCTGAAGGCAAGTTAACTAGTTCTCCCGTTCTTACCATGTCAGATGGAGGTGAGGGTTTGACTATTTATATTGATGCATGTGGAACAAGTTTAGGTGTTGTGTTAATGCAACATGGAAGGGTTATGGTTATGGGAGTCGGCAGCTCAAACCGCATAAAATGAAGTATGCAACTCATGACTTAGAGTTGTTAGTAGTGGTATTTGCGTTGAAGATATAGAGACATCATTTGCTAGATGAGAGGTTCGAGTTGTATATGGACCATAAATCTTTGAAATATCTTTTTACGTAAAAGGACTTAGACATGAGGCAACATAGGTGGTTGGAGTTTCTTGCAGCATATCATCTAAATATCTTATATACACTGGGAAAGCTAATGTCATAGCTAATGCGCTCAGTAGGAGGTATGTAGCTGTGGCCAACATTGAGGTTTGTCCAACTCTTCTTAGTCGTATTTAGGGTAACCAGTAGGGATGTTCATCTTGCTCGGATAGCTAAATCCATTAGTGAGAAGTTGCTCCGGAGAAGTAGCCAAGATTTAGGGTTGATGACTATGGCATTTTAAGGGTGAACGGTAGGTTGTGTTTTTCGAATGTTGATGGTATTAGGCAGGAGTTTCTGACAGAGAGTCACCATTCTAGACCGACGATACATCCAGGGGCCACTAAGATGTATCTGGACATGAGAATACACACTAGTGAAAGGTAAGAAAAGCCACATTTCTATATTTATAAGCAAGTGTGCTAACTGCCAGTAAGTAAAGGGTAGTCACTAGAAGACGGCAGGACTGCTTCAACCACTTGAGGTTTCAAAGTGGATGTAGGAGCAGATTTCTATGGATTTCATTGCCAGATTGCCTAGGTCAAGAAGAGGTAACAAAGGTGTATGGGTTATTGTAGATCAATTGACCATGAGCATGCACTTCTTGCCAGTTAAGGCAACAAGGACAGCTTTTAGTTTGGCTAAGTTATATATTAAGAAGATCGTCAGATTGCACGGTGTTTATTGTGATATCGTGAGTGATAGACATCCGATATCCACAAGCCTGTTCTGAAAGGGTTTGCATGAGCTTTGGAAACTGAGCTTAGTTTGAGTACTGCTTACCATCCATAGACTGATGGGTAAATGAAGAGGGTGAACCATGTTTTAGAGGACTTGCTTTGAGCTTGTATATTAGATTTTGAGGGTTTGTGGGTAGGACACTTGCTACTTGTCGAGTTTTCATACAAAAAAAATTATCAGGCTAGTATTAGAATGGCACCATTTAAAATGTTGTATGGAAAGCCTTGCGAATCTCCATCATGTTGGGTGGAACCTGGAGATTGTCTAGGGCTTTGGTTGGATATGATTCGGGAGGTTTCAGATAAGGTAACGGATATTAGGAAGCGAATCAAGGAAGCGTAGAATCGACAGAAAAGTTATACATACGAGAGGCGTAGAGACTCGGAGTTCTCAGTTGGAGACTTTGTATTCATGAAGGTTTCTCCAATGAGAAGTGTATTTCGGTTTGGAAGGGCTGGCAAGTTGGCTTCTCATTATATAGGACTATTCCCGATTCTGGAGAGGATTGGTACACTCACGTATAGAGTCTAGTTATTGATTAAACTATTGGGTCTGCATAATGTATTTCATGTATCGCATTTGCATAAGTTGTGCATGATCCTTCAATAATAGTGGAAGCTTCACAGTAGGGGACTTGGAGATTGAGCTGAACTTGACTATATTAAGACGGCTTGTTCCTATTGTTGATAGATATACGAAGTGATTAAGGACTAAGGTTGTTAAGTTAGTCAAGGTACAATGGAGCGAGGATGCTCGGGATTGTACATGGGAGATGGAGGATAGTATGAGGGTGTCCTATCCAAAGCTATTCTTGGACTAGTGGTTTCTTATCTTAGTATCGTATACCTTTCGTAGTGTTCTCACCAGTTGAGGCGGAGTCACTCAGTATGCATTTGGTTTGCAATTTAGTTTGTATATAGTTTCAACAATACTCTATATATGTATCTTATTTGATTATCATCCTTGTTTGAATTTCAAGGATGATGTGTTTTAAGTGGGGGAGAATTTAGCAACCCGTAAATTCGAACACTTCGTCTTTGAATATCGAAACATTTTGAAATATAGTTAAGTGTTATAAATATGATTTTATAAGCTTATTAAACAGCTTTTAATTAATGAATAATGATAAGAAACTTGATTTGAAAAAAAATTACAAAAATATATTCTTTGAAAAAATATTGATAATGTGACCGAAAATCGGTTATCGATAAACCACTTTATGATCAATATAAGTTGTTCGAACTCGTTTGTACTAAGCTAATAAACATATGAAGACATTAGGAACTAATTAACACACTTTGCTTCATGAAGCAAGTGGAACATTCTGCTTCTAATGAATAAGAGATATTTGAATGAAAGGGGTAGTTTAGTCGTTTATTAAAGGTAAGAGGTGTAAATGAGAAGTGATGGGCATGTGGAGGGGTGAGCCTTCCATGGCATGAGCGGGGTAAGAGAAAGTTTAAGGAACACATTGTAAAGCCTATAAAAGGAGGGGCATATCCCTTTAATCCATTTTGTAATTTTTATACAAAAGTTATCACTCTTTCTCTTCATAATTTCCTAAAGCAAAATGATTTCAAACCAACTCCAATTCAACTCAAACTTGGACTAGAGCCTTAGGACAATATCATAATATCTTCCATCAAGTTAGGTCGCTAAGAACCAAAGTAAATATCCCCAATCATTGGAAGGTCATGAGCAATTAAGGCTATTATAGCTTAGAAACAAGTGCAAAAGGTAGAAAGAAGGTAGAAAGTTATTGTTTGCAAGAAAAAGGTAGGAAGTGGTTTCGCTTGCTTAAGGGTGAGCTAACTCACCAGCTTGAATGAAAATATATTGTGCATATTTGCTTGTGATTGATTTTTGCATTGTGATTGAATGGATATTGATATATGTTGTAATATTAAATGGATATTGATATATGTTGTAATATTAATATATGTTTGTAGTATTCTTTCAGTTTTTGCTTTGTAAGAAAATGGCATATGTAATCCATATGTATGGACTTGTGGACTTGTAACATAGCCTTTAAACAAAGAACATAGGTTGTAGTTGAAAGTACGTTTGAATTGGACTTGGATATGGAAGTGCTCTTATAATGATAGTCGCTATAGATATACTTAGGAATTGCCTTGTGTTCGGCAATTTATAATGAACATTTTCGAGAGATCCTTAGGGGCTTCTTACCATATTTGTGATTTTTTATATGTATGCTTGCTACCATAAAAAGTTTGAACGTTAAAAAGTTGAGTAACATATCAAAAAGTGGCCAAACTTACACTTGTGCAAAACTGCCCCGTTTTAGCCTTTGTTTTGGAATTTAAAGGTTTGAAAAGATATTTAAATATAAGTTGTTGTCCGGGTTTTTAACCCAGCAGAAGCCAATAGAGAACAGAACAACCTTGTGTAAACGGGATGGTTAGGACTTAACCATAAAAGCTAAGACAAAGGATCGACAAGGTCCAAGCTATGTGGCTGCGACAACGACTGAAATCAACGAAGCCGAGAGATCAGCATTCTTTTAGTCCAATCAGCGACTGAATGTAAACAACTAGTGAATTGCCATCGAAACATAACAACTATGATAAAAGGCTACGGAAACATTTCCAATTCCAAACTCTAGAAAAATCCTAAGTGATTGAATCATCAATGACCCATGCTTCTCCTTCAGCCTTCGAACAAAACAACTAAGGAACACTACAAAGAGGCCAAGACGTTGGCTCGCAAAACAAGCCAAGTCGATAGGTCGCCAGCGACCCATGGCTCTAACTCATTTTGCGAACCAAACACTCCCTAGGTCGTCTACTATTTACCTGCGAGCTAATGAGGACATGGCATGGCCTAGAAGGTCTCCGCTCCATATAAATAACATCCAACTTGCAACATAAGGAGGATCTTTTCCGGACTGGTTGTTAAAGCTCGGCTGGAATTATTCTTCACTCTCTGCCTCCCTTATAACAATCTCTAAAGGAATACATTGTGATTCTCCAGTGGATTCCAACTCTGGAGATTCAATCTAGCTAGGAAATAACCAAAGCCTTGTGACCAAACATTTCTTGTAATAGCAATTAGTCTATAATAAAACTATAAGGTGGACGTAGGCTTCATTAACAGCCGAACTACTATAAAAATTCTTTGTCTACTTTCTTTTACTGTTCTTTCTTGATATCCGTTATCTGTGATATTGCTCTGTCAAAATAGGGTTGGTGCTTTCAAACTCAAACCAGGGTGTTGGTCCATTTTTTGGGTCAACATTTTGGTGCTTTATCTGAGAATCCAACTTAGGATCCAGATCTAGCTATCTACTTTGGATCCCATAGGTCCAGAAGTTAGATCCCCAATCTTTGCTTGAAGAACTCGCTGTTTTAGGATCAATGGCTCCTAGAAGAAGAAGAACTGCCTCTGGGAGATCCATAGGAGCAGTAATAGCTGGAGAAGGTGCTAGTCTCCAACAAGCTAAAGTCAATGGTGCTAACTTAGGAAACCATGCAGCAACATCCTCCAGTCAGCATGAAGTCGTCACTAGGGACAAGCTGAATAAGATGGCTGAGGAGATTAACTAGAAAATGAAAAATAGTCAAAAGGCTCTAATGGAGAAGCTCAACACTCTGTTGGCCCTACAATCAAACCCCGCTCCAGGGACTGTGCCTAAACCAGCGACTGCTATAGAACAAGGGAATTCCTCCATTTTTGGCCTGCATAGAAGGAACAAAAGGCAGCCACAAAGAAGGGTAACAGCAGGATGTAACGTGGAAGAGAATGAGAATACTCCACCCGGCGCAAGGCA
Source organism: Allium fistulosum (assembly GCA_030737815.1). NCBI lineage: Eukaryota > Viridiplantae > Streptophyta > Magnoliopsida > Asparagales > Amaryllidaceae > Allium > Allium fistulosum. Next base: position 1,006,455,323 of record CM060905.1, read on the forward strand.
ACCGATCTTGAATTTGAATCAATGGCCAAAACCCCACAGGAAGATATAACTGTCAATCTCTTCGATTGAAAAGATGGAGAGCAAGGCAATTAGATGGAAGAGAACGTCAATGTGTTCGAAGATGCTAGAAACGTCAAAACTTCCTCAATCAGGCCAGTTGCAGGCCAACGGGGTCCCACGGGAGTGGCCCTCCGGGAGACAGGAGGGCCTAAACTTCAATCCACACGTCATGACCATTTACGGAACCAAACACTTAGCGCAGTGACTGATTGCGCCCCTGGGACTACCGGACATCAAAGGCATACATAGCAGACATGGTCAAACGATTGATGGACGAGAGTAAAAACCGAAAGGATGGTGAATGGGGATCTGCCCCGAGTCGGACCCCTTTTACCGATGAAATCTTGAATGAAAGATACCCAGATAAACTCACTATGCCAACTATCCCTTTCTACAACGAAACGAAGGACCCAAAACCCCATTTGTACAAGTATAGCTGGTACATGGACGGAGCCAATGCTCCAGAGGTCGTCCGCTGTCGATGTTTCCCTATTTTTCTAGAAGGAGTCGCATCTATGTGGTTCACCAGACTCCCCCTAAGATCTATTTCTACTTTTAACTAGCTTACGACGAAATTCTTGACCAGTTCAGGCTTCATACCGCACAACCGAAGGACGTCATGTCCCTATCCGGATTGGTCCAAGGGCACAATGAGTCATTGAAATCATTCATGAGCAGGTTTAACACCGCGGTAACGGAAGTAAGCAACCCCAATGAGGATATGGTTTTTATGGCGTTAGTCCAGATTATTCACCCAGAAATAGAGTTCGGAAAATGGATTAAAATGAAGCAACCTACCAACAGGAAAGACTTCAATCGTAAAGCAAGCCGGTACTTGAGATTGGAGGAAGCACAGGAGCTAGAAAGAAAGTCTGCTGGCACACAACAGATGAACGCCGGACAAAATGACACAGCAGCAAATCAAAACATGCACGATCCTGGAAGTACTCAAGGAGTGGCGGAAAAGAGCTGGAATCGGAAGAAAAGAAACCAGAACTCCGATAAAGGAAATAATGGTGGCAGCAACAAAAGATTTAGAGGGTTTAGACAGGAAGACTATACCCCCCTGAATGACACTCAGGAGAATATTTATCTTGCAATACAAAAAACTGAAGAGTATAAGAAACCTCTTAGAAAGGAGGAAACGGAATAGCAAAAGCGCTCAGAGAAATTCTACCGCTTCCACGAGACGCACGGTACAATACAAATGAATGCCGCCACCTTAAGGACCTCATTGAAGGATTAATCTGAGACAACAAACTTCAACAATATGTGAAAAAGCCATAAAAATCCAATCAACCTATGGTCACTCAACCTCTTAGAGAGGAAAGCAATCAAGCTGGAACTAGCGAAGAAGGTTAAAAACGAACTGACCAGAGGCTTATTATCGGAATAATATCTGGGGGACCACATCCCGTGCAAAGAAGTTAGGGAGAGATGGAGCGATATGCGAGTTCATTAAAGCATGCCCCAAAGGAATCATGTTTAGCAATAGATGATGAAACTTCATCCAAGCAGTAAAAGGTTCTAAGCGATGACATAGTGTTCCGCAATCGGGACACTGAAGGGATTGAAGCTCCAACTCTTGACCCAATGCTGGTTGATAGTGGCAGTTCAGTTAACATACTTTTCAAACGTACTTTTGACCAAATAAAGATTGGCATGAAAAGCGTATCCGCGTGCCATACTAAGATTCAGGGATTTACCAAAGAACCCAAACAACCGGTGAGAACAATTGACCCACCTGTGGAGCTTGGAGAGGGTGAGCAACGAGTCACCCTCATTCAAGCTTTTGTGATCGTGGATGAAATGTCAGCATATAATGCATTCTTGGGATGGCCCGCATTAGCTGACTTCAGAATAGCATTAGCCCAATGGTGCCTTATAATGAAGTTCCCTACCGAACATGGAGTCGGAATTGTGAAAGGAGACCAAAGCTTTGCTTGGGAATGCTACATCGCAGAGTTGCACGAGTCAAGAAGAAAGGAAAAAGGAAAGGATGTGGGAAAAACCATCCACGTCCGTGAACCCTCCGAATAGAAACTACAGAGCCGCCCCTGGCTTGGAGACCATAGCCGATTCAATAAGGCTTTAGACCCTAGGAAGAAGAGCTCAAGGGAGGATCGGGCAGCACCGGTAGAATTCACGGTGTCTATCCCAGCCTGTATGGATGACCCAACACGGGTCCTGAAAATTAGGTCGCACCTTGGAAACAAGATGCGGTCAGAATTAACTAAATTCCTACACACCAACTTGGACATATTTGCTTGGACACACTCCGATATGTGTGGGGTATCACCCGAGATTGCCGGTCATGCCTTTAATATTGACCCCAAATTCACCCCAGTTAAGCAAAAAAGGTGCAGCTTAGGCCCAGAATGGTCCAAGGCATTGAGAGAAGAAGTAGATAAACTGATGGCTAACGGCTTCATTCGAGATGCAACCTACCTTGAATGGGTACCGAACCCGGTCCTAGTCAAGGAGTCCAATGGAAAATGGCGAACCTGTATCGATTTCTCGGACCTCAACAAAGCCTGTCCGAAGGATAGCTTCCTGCTCCCTAGAATTGATCAACTGGTGGATGGAACAGCGGGACATGAGTTGTTGTCATTTATGGATGGGTACTCAGGCTACAACTAGATCCTGATGCATGAACCAGACCAAGAGAACACCAGCTTCATCACCAATTTGGGACTGTACTGCTATAGAGTAATGCCATTCGGTTTGAAAAAAGCAGGGGCAACGTACCAAAGGCTTTATGTTCAAACGCCAGATTGGGAAGACTATGGAAGTTTACGCGGACGATATGTTAGTCAAATCTTGAGTAGCTGCTAACCATCTGGACAATCTTGCTAAAATGTTTGAAATACTCTACAAATACGGAATGAAACTAGACCCGCTTAAATGTCACTTCGGAGTAGCCTCTCGGAAATTCCTGGGATTCATAGTAAGTGCCCGGGGCATCGAGGCGAATCCAGAGCAAATAACAACGTTACGGGAAGTCTGAGCCCCTAAAAATAAGAAGGAACTTCAAAGCTTGAATGGAAAATTCGCAGCACTAAGTCGATTCATTTCAAAGGCTACAAACAAGTGTATACCGTTCTTCGATGCGCTAAAGAAGGGAAAGAAAAACTTTGAATGGAGTGAAGCTTGTCAAACAGCTTTCGAGGAATTGTTATGACACATGGAAACTCCCTCGATCTTATCAAAACCAGTTGATGGAGAAGACTTGTTCGTTTATTTAGCAGTTTCTCCGCACGCACTGAGCGCCGCTCTTGTGCGAGAAGAAGCAAGAATCCAACGACCTGTGTACTACATTAGCAAACGATTCACCGAAGCTGAGAAGAATTACCCAAAACTGGAGAAGCTAGCATATTGCCTTCTGATCGTGTCCTGGAAGTTACGACCATACTTCCAGGCTTATCCGATTAAAGTATTGACTGACCAGCCCCTGCAGCAAGTTTTATACCGACCAGAAAATTTTGGACGACTACTCAAGTGGAATATAGAGTTGAGCCAGTACGATGTCACATACCATCCAAGAAAAGAAATCAATGGGCAAGCATTGGCCGATTTCATTGCCGAATTTACCGTAAAGGACGAGGAGGAGGAAGTTCAGTCGGAAACAGGCACGCAATGTAAGCTCTTCGTCGACAGTGCATCAAACAACTTCTGTTCGAGAGCAGGGGTAGTGTTTGAAACCCCCGAGGGGTGAGCCATTAGCTATGCTTTACCCTTGGAATTCCCAACAACAAATAACGAAGCAGAGTATGAAGCCTTGATCGCTGGACTTAAGGTTGTGAAGGAACTCGGGATAAAATCTATTCACATATACAGCGACTCCCAACTGGTCGTCTGTCAAGTGAAAGGGGAGTACCAAGCACGTGGAGAAAATCTCGCCCCGTACCTGTCCAAAGTACAAGAGATGTTAAGTGATATCGAGCACTACACCATAACTCACATCCCGCAGGAGCAAAACACCAAGGCAGACTATTTGGCCAAGCTAGCAAGCTCTGGAGAAGCCCAGTCATTGGGATTGGTTCCAGTTGAAACGCTAACCAACCCAAGCATAGACGAAATGGATGTGGACTGGATTCTAGAGACCACCGTCAAGTCAGATACATGGATGACACCGATAAAGGACGATCTACTTGCAGGAACCCTACCAACTGACCGAAATCAACGGAAGAAGCTCCTCCGCAAGGCGCCACGGTTTGTGATATAGGATGGGATACTTTATCGAAGGGGATTCTTGACCCCTCTTCTTAGGTGTGTGACCGATGATGAAGCACGACGAATCCTGAAGGAAGTACATGAAGGCGAGTGCGGAGACCACACTGGGGGGCAAACGCTGGCAAAGAAAGTCCTTTGATACGGATACTTATGGCCAACAATAAATCACGACGCCGCAGATCATGCAAGAAGATGCGATCGTTGTCAAAGATTTAGCAAAATTAAGAGAACTCCTTCAACGGAACTGACACAAATGGTCAGCCCATGGCCATTTGCGATATGGGGGATCGATCTGATTGGCGTCCTTCCAATAGCTAAAGGAGGAGCCAAATATGCTATAGTTATCGTAGATTATTTCACTAACTGGACCGAAGTGGAACCGCTGGCAACCATAACCATAAAGAAAGTTATTAACTTTGTCACTAAAAACATCATTGGCAGGTTTGGTGTACCGCAAAAGATCATCACTGACAATGGAACCCGATTTGAAAGTACCCAGTTTAAAGACTTCTGCAGGCGCTTCAGAATCGAGAAAAGCTTTTCCGCAGTGGCTCATCCGCAAGCAAACAGGAAGGTGGAAGCAATAAACAAGATTATCAAGTCCACTATCAAAAAGTGACTAGCGAAAGCAAAAGGAAACTGGGTTGATGAACTTCCACTCGCACTATGGGCTTATAGAACTACACACAAAACAGCAACTGGCCACACTCCGTTCGCATTAGCATATGGTTCAGAAGCAATGATTCCTATTAAATTAGAAGCCCCCTCGCACTGAAGATAGAATATTAATCAAGCACAAAACAAGCAACTCCTACTCGAATCGCTAGACATGGTCGATGAAAAAAGAGAAGAAGCAGAGTTGAGAACTGCTGCCTACCAAAAAAGGGTTGCACGGTACTTCAACTCCAAAGTTCATGGTCAAACCTTCAAATTTGGAGATCTTGTGATCAAGCGAGTTTACCCTGTTCCGAGGGCCTTCGGACCAAACTGATAAGGACCATATGTTGTTAATCAAAAGCTTAGAGACGGGACTTTCAAGCTGACAACTGTTGACGGGGTCGCGGTTCCCAAAGCTTGGAATAGCGAATCGCTCCGCCGTTATTTCATTTAAAAAACTATTCTATGTATTTTCTATTTTTCAGCAAATAAGCCATCTTGGGAATGCCGGTGGCATTGTAAATAGGCAAAGAATCTGTCATGCTTTCCTTAATAAAGTTTGCTTCTTGAACCAACCAAACTATGTTCATAATAATTACCCACCGAGTCGACGGAAGCTAATCGACTCAAACCGTTGGATTGGGGGAACTCGATGCTTGCCTCTCAAAAATCGATGTTGCCCCGGTAACCTCGGGAGGTCAAAAAAATAAGTTCTCCACGTTGTCCAAAGATAGGTAACGCCGAGGAGCATTGAAAGTTGCGCATCTCGTAATCCGCGCACCCAAATTTAAACCTTGCACTGCCCAGAGATAGGCAACGCCAAGGAGCATCGAAAGCCGCGCACTCAAACAGAAACTTCTCACGTTGCCCTGAGATAGGCAACGTCGAGGAACATCAAAAGCCGCGCATCTCGTAAGCCACACATTCAAAAAGAAACTCCTTGTGTTGCCCGGAGATAGGCGACACCTAGGAACATCCAAAGCAGCGCATTTCGTAAGCCACACATTCAAACTGAAACTTCTCGCATTGCCCGAAGATAGATAACGCTGAGGAGCATCCAATGCCGCACATTTCGTAAGCCGCGCATTCAAACTGAAACTTCTTATGTTGCCATAAGATAGGCAATGTCGAGGAACATCAAAAATCACGCATCTCGTAAGCTGCACATTCAAAAAGAAACTCCTCACGTTGCCCTGAGATAGGCAACGCCGAGGAATATCAAAAGTCGCGCATCTCGTAAGCCGCACATTCGAAAAGAAACTCCTCACATTACCCGGAGATAGGCGATGTCGAGGAGCATCCGAAGCCATGCATTTCGTAAGCCGCGTATTCAAACTAAAACTTCTCGCATTGCTTGGAGATAGGTAACGCCGAGGAGCATCCAAAGCCGCACATTTCGTAAGCCGCGCGTTCAAACTGAAACTTCTCACGTTGCCCGTAGATATTTAAAACCGAGGAGCATCGAAAGCCGCACATCTCGTAAGCCGTGCACCCAAATTTAAACTCCTTGCGCTGCCCGGAGATAGGCAATGCCAAGAAGCATCTAAAGCCACGCATCTCATAAGCCACGCACTCAAGCTGAAACTCCTCGCATTGCCCAGAGATAGGCAACGTCGAGGAACATAAAAAACGAACTCCCTGCGTTGCCCGGAGATAGGTAACGCCGAGAAACGTCGAAAACCAACTTCTCACGTTACCCGAAGACTGGCAACGCTGAGGAAGCTCAAAATAAACCTCTTGTGTTGCCCGGAGATAGGCAACGCCAAAAGCATCCAAACTTATGCTTCATGCATCACTCAAAGATGAGCGACGTCAAGGAGCACCGAATGCCGCATACTACACAAGCGGCGTGCTAAATCCCAAAATAATAGCTCCTCACATCACCTGAAGATGGACAACGCCGAGGAGCATGAGAAACACCATGCATATAGCCAGGAATGGTTGGTGCTAAGAGGAAGGCACTCAATGGTTGACAATACATACCCATGTGTAGATTGCATACTTACCTATTATCCAAACTAAGACTACATGCTAAGGTCGCAAAACCTCCGAAGAAAGGAAAATCAAGTCATGACTTAGCCAGATTTTCAATAAAGATTATCTAAACCCTAAGTTATCGGTTACTTCAAAATTGTTTGAAGTAAACAGCCCTGTGAACTGAAGGGCATACACTTGTACTGAGACAGAAACACGTGAACACAATAAGTTCACAAGTTCTGTCACTCCAAACAACAATAAGTTCACAATCCACAGTTTTAGAGTTTATATCTATTTTAAAATTCTAAACAAAAATTTCTAAATTTTAGAGTTTTTAGAAGTTTTATGAATTTCTAAAACAAAAATTCTCTAAGTTCTATTAATTTCTAAAGTTCTATTAACTTCCAAAGTGCTGATAATTTCTAAGTTCTATCGCTTCGAATGAAGGGCTTTGACTATAATCGCAGAACTAGAAAAGTATGATATCAAACAAGCACAAGTACACAAAACATATATGAGCAGATAGACAAAAGTACAATCAAAATATCAATGTATTACTTGTAATTTTCTGTATACAGGATCAAAATATGGAGGCCGTACCCATACAGTAACGGCCAGTAAAAGCAAAATACAGACTCTACAATAAGGACGCAAAGTGCAGACTCTGCACTTGAACAAAATGACTTAAAAAGAAACAAAAAAAAGTCAGTCTTCTTGCAAGCTGTTGGCAAAATCAAGTCCATCCTCATGCTAGCCTCTCAACGCTTCTTGCCACCGCTTCCCTTTCCACCTCTGGTTGGTAGTTTCTGCTCCTTTTAGGAGAGGTGTCGCTGCCAGTAATGTCAACGTGCACTTCGGTGGAAATCTCCTACTCCTCCTCCGAATGTCATTCAGAAGAGCCTCTCTTTCCTTTGAGTTTTCTTGACTTTCGGGAGCTCTTCAAAGCTTTGACTGCCTCAGCCTTTTCCTTCTTGACGGCAACCAAATCATGCTGAGTGTTATGTGGCTGCTCCGTCTGCATTTCCTGCTCCTGGGCCTCTACTGCAGCTATATCACCTTCCAAAGACTTCGAAGGGTCATCCAGGTCAGGGAGCACAGCTATCTTCTCGGCTTCTGGCCCCGACTATGAACTAGATGTGGATGTGGAAACTGGGGCAGAAACGGGTCGTAGAAGATGTGAAAATGGCAGCAGGCACAAGCGCCGAAGTAGCTGGCGCATCAACAGGAAAAGTGGATGGACCTATAAGATCAAAAAGGATAGAATTAAACTCCTCTTTCTCTTGTGGCGTAAGATGGAAGCTCCCGAATTCGGAAGAAGCATGGACATTACCTGCACCGGAGGAACGATCATGAACGGCAACCTCGAACTCACCACCATCACCTTCTTTTGAGGGCTCTACCACATGAGAAACAATGTCAAGTCCTGAACTCGTTGGTTGGTCGTGGAGTTGCTCTGATGGTTCGCCCACACCGGAGGTAGAAGGCCTGGTAAGCACATCAGTGGCGGTCATCAAGGCAACATTGGTGGCCTCCTTCTCCCGTTTGACTCGGAGGATCTCCTGGCCCTCGAGTAGTGCTTTCTTGGATTCGTCGTTAATATAAGTGGCTCGCAACTCTTGATCTGAATAAACGTCGTCACTCTCAGCAAAGCGAGATAAGCTTTCCTCCCAAACAAGGGCAAGAGTGCGCGGATACTTCGGTCTGAGATAATCGAGGCTCCCCTGATGCAACAAAGAGTTAACATAAAAGTTCAGAATTGTCGCATCCAGCTTCTCCATCTTCCTGTCGAAGGCGTGTTGGAGATCCAAGTAATCCGCCTGCACCGCAACTTTCTCAACTTCAATGGCAGTCATTTTGGCACTAAGCTGCGTGACCTGAGCCTATAGCTTGGCGATGGTCTCGGCTTGGTCGGAGATCGTTTTGTTGTGCCCCTCGACAAGTAGATCGTGGTTGGCGATTGTTTTCCTTTGAGCTTCAATGGTAGTGTTGCAAGCGACCACTTCTTCTTTTAGCTTCGCCTCCTCTGCATGAGTCTTTTTAAACTCATCCCTCCAGACAATCTTAACCTTTTCATGTGCCTTTTACAACTCCTTCATCAGATCGGCGGTTCTCCTACTTTCACGAAGCGCCGCCTCCTTCTCTTCCTCCAACTGTTTAATTTTAGCATCACGATTGACCAATGCTTCTCAAGATCGTCTTTCTTAGATTCGAAGGAAAGAATCTCCTGATAGTTATTTCTATTTGTATCAGCCAGCTGTTTGCAGAGCTTCTCCCATCTCTCGGCCTGTTCTAGGTCATTCTGGATAGCTTGGAGATGAGGCATGAAAGAACCCCTACGAACGGGGTGGAGATCCAGGTCAAACTTAACCCTCTTTAAGAACCAACTCGGAAGCGCTGCCTCAAGCTTAGGGGGGCCCGAAGGAAGAACGTAGGCAGCCTCCGACAGGGGTGAGAAGAACTAGGTGCAACAATAACAAGGGAAGAGGATGAAATATGAGCTGGGGGTAGAATCGGGGCAGAAGTGATGGGAATTTCTTGGCACGTGGAAGAGTGTTTCGGAGCAAGCTCTGAAGGATGGGGGCGGTAATCAAACTTTGACTTCTTTGACGATTCATCTCTTTCCTCAAGAGACCTTCTTTTCTCATACCTGCCTTTATATGAACGAGATCGATCTCTCTCTTCCTGGCGACGGGTTTCAGCTTCGAGTTCTTTCCTCTGCCTGTATTCTTCCTCTGTCTCTCGAACTTGATGGCTGCCAGAGGAGCGCTGGAGTACCGCTGTGAATCGGTGTAATCTTCGAAGTTGTCGTAAAAGCTTCGTCCCCTCGTCATACCTGGAATGAGGCATGCATAAAAGATTTCAGAAGCATAACATAAGCTAAGCAAATATATAAAGGGGTAGAGAATGGAAATAAGTCTAATCCTAGTGCAACGTGTTGTGTGCTTCTAATATGGGCCTAAGACGTAGTCACGAGTCGGGACGAACGGTTGTCATAGGTGGGATCGAACTGACTACGGTTGTTGTAGGCGTGACCGAGCTAACTACTGGCGTGATATCGCCCGAATAGGAAGGCGTCGCGTTGAATTTGAGTTCCCCTTTCATGAGCTCGTCGAAGTTGACAAAAACATCACTAAAATCTCCGAACCCCACCCCGACATCCTTACTCGAAGAATCTTGATGTCTTCCAATTTTTGGGGCTTTGCCTTTGCCACTTGCATCAAAAGGAGGTGGACACGGGAGATCGGGACTCATTCCCAGGTCTTAACGCAAGACTCCGAGTCTTCACCCTCAGATTCTGACGAGAAGTAATCACTAGCGGAAAACTCGTTGATACTACTCTCGAACTCTCCTTCTTCTTTTTCTAAGTCTATCATGGCTTTGCCTTCTCTGTGTGTGAACTCATCTTCTGCTTCCTCCGGGATTGGAGGCATTCTAATTGAACCGCTCAGTCCAGTCACAACGGCGTCTTCCTCCACACGGGCCTCATAGGGTGATCCTCCGGACGGGCTACCTCTCTCTTGACCTTCCTCGAAACCGCGAGAGGAAGAAGTGGACCTTGTGAGAACCTTGGATCGGCCAGGAGAGGGAGTTTCAATCTGAACGGCGGATCTACCCGGAGCTAATAGTCTGTATCGACATAAGTTCTCATTGGTCAGCAGAACTTTAACACGCCTCTCCTCGGCATCGATAGCCTTTAAAGTTTGGCAAACTTCATCGAGAGTCACATCTCTGTTTGGCCTTGGGATAACTACAAGAGACGTATAATTAGTTAGAAACTCTATTATAGCGCTTCGGGGTTCGACGAATAGGAAAGAGAAGCTTACACCCTATTGTCCATCGATGGTTGAACCCCTCGGGGCATCTAATGAAAAAGTACTACGTCTTGAACTGTGATAAGTTACTTTGCAAGCGTAAGATGATCTTTCGATTCCTTTGGGCCTCGATTATAATCAAAGAGGGACAATCGTCTCTCATCTTAAACGCCAGAAAATACCGCAACTCATCGAAACTTGGAGCACAGTTGAATGTACGCATGAAAAGGACATGCAAGCAAGTAAGGATGGCGTAGCCATTCAGATGAAGCTGGAATGGGGCAATTCCTAAGTTCGAGAGCGTCTCACGTAGAAAATTATTGAAAGGAGGCACAGCTCCGTTCAGATACATGTACCGATGACAAGCAGTGTACCCTTGGGGGCATATGAGCGAATTCGTCTTTCGCCGACAGATGCACGTCCTCTTCGGAAATCCCATGCTGTGTACATATATTATGAAGAACCTTGGCCGAAACCACTGACGAAGCTCTTTCAGGTGGATAAAGTAGGACTCAAAAGTTGGGAGGCATGCGGTCCATGATGGGCCCAACCAGAACTAATTGACCGTACTGGGCTTGCGAGGTGGATGATGATTCAACTTCAGAGAGCGCCGGGCTTTGCCCGCTTGACTTACGGCGTGTAGATAGCTACTTTATTCTATATAACAGAACTCCCGTCCAAAAATGGTCAGGTAAATCTATCCTAAATTCATAGGTCTCCCCTATCACACTTGAATTATGAAGAGACATTAACTTGTAATCGATACGACGGATTTCGAGTGCGAACTATGGCTAGTGCAGTGTGCATCTATATGGGGTAAACTCGATGCTCGGTACACTGCAAACGCTCTATCCCGTGTAGATAGATCGCTCACAGCGGAAGATGAAAAGAACTTCCTGTGTCAGTTCATTTTTCATTTTTGTGTCTACTTCTTGTGCACTTACCCATTATCGATCAATGATCGATAACGGATCTATTGTCCGAAGCGACACGAAAAACTCTTTTCCTCACAGGAACGCTGAACGTGCAACGAGTGAACAAGATAAGTCCGAGTCCTCGGAAGAAATCGAAATCGACTAGTGAATGTGCGTGATGTGCAATAACAGCTATAAAACTGGACGTGAGTCAATTCTGTTTTAATGGACGAAGATAGCAAAACGCGTCAAGTGTTGGACCACAGCTCGAATGTCGTTTTCAGAAGAAACTCAAGACCCGATTGGCTATCTCAACCCATCAAATCGTAATCAACTCGAGCTTCTTGTAATCAACGTAGCAAATAGACACTTGTCAACAAATCATTACACAAAATCAACAAACCAACTAGGCAAACCCACCTCAAACTGATTGCTAAGGTGCATGAAGAATCAATAATCGAATTCAAAGAACTTTCGATGGATCGGTGGCGACTCAAAGAGGTAGTGATCTAGTGGTAGGTTGAAAACAGGATAACAGCGATCTAGGGCTTGAATTCAAACAAGGTGCTAGGTTGGCTAGGGTTATACAAACTAGGCAAGAGCCTAAATCAAATCAGCAGCAGATGAATCCGAGTGAAGCCGTGAATTGAATCAAAATGGGCCTTGGATCTCTTGGAGCGGAATCGCACGGAGGATTGATCACGTGAAGGGCAAGGATAACTCGATTCGAATGAAGACATTTGGGTCGGTTCGTGTATTAATAGGCAAGCAAGTGAAAGATTTTTTGCTTAGTCATCGGGTCGCGAGCGACCTGACCTAACTTATATGATTTGCAGTTAGGTCGCTAGCGACCCATCCTCACATGGATCGCTAGCGACCCAACAAAAAAAATGAATAAAAAAGAAAGAAAAGAAAACTTCACCTATTCTTCTTGAACTCGATCACTTACGATTGTTCAACATTCCAAGGCATGCCAGGAAGCTACAAGCAAAAATATGATATATTGTGACAAGTATTAGCAGTCAGAACCAAAGAAAGATGACCAACAATGTTGGGCTAACGCATTCATAGAGTTCTAATGTAATCATTCAGAAACCAACAAATGGATATTGAAAGAAATAACTTCCAGAGCACGCATTGTTTACAACAAAGACATACTCTGGGGGGCAAATGTTATCCGGGTTTTTAACTCAGCAGAAGCCAATAGAGAACAGAACAACCTTGTGTAGACAAGATGGTTAGGACTTAACCAGAAAACTAAGACAAGGGATCGACAAGGTCCAAGCTATGTGGTTGAGACAATGACTGGGATCAACGAAGCCGAGAGATCAGCATTCTTTTAGTCCAATCAGCGACTGAATGTAAAAAGCTAGTGGATTGTCATTGAAACATAACAACTACGATTAAAGGTTATGGAAACATCTCCAATTCCAGACTCCAGAAAAATCCTAAGTGATTGGATCATCGGTGACCCATGCTTCTCCTCCAGCCTTCGAACAAAACAACTAGGAATACTACAAAGAGGCCAAGATGTTGGCTCGCAAGATGAGCCAAGTCTATGGGTCGCTAGACCATGGGTCGCCAGCGACCCATGGCTCTAACTCGTTTTACGAGCCAAACACTCCTAGGTCATCTACTACTTACCTACGAGCTAATGAGGACATGGCCTGGCCCAAAAGGTCTCCGCTCTATATAAATACCATCCAACCTGCAACATAAGGAGGGTCTTCTTTGGACTGGTTGCTAAAGCTCTGCTGGAATTATTCTTCACTCTCTGCCTCCCTCATAACAATCTCCAAAGGAATACACTGTGATTCTCCAGTGGATTCCAACTCTGGAGATTCAATCTAGATACGAAATAACCAAAGCCTTGTAACCAAACATTTCTTGTAACAGCAATCAGTCTATAATAAACTATAAAGTGGAAGTAGGCTTCGTTAACAGTCGAACCACTATAAAAATTCTCCGTCTACTTTCTTTTACTATTCTTTCTTGATATCTGTTATCTGTGATATTGCTCTGTCAAAACATAGTCAGTTAATGTCCCGCTATTACCCCGCTATAATCCTGTTATATCTCATAGCGATTTCTACCGCTATGATTTTTCCATATAGCACCAAATATAGCATTTCCGCTTTAAGCCCCGCTATTTTGACATTATCCCATTATTCCCGCTATATTCTGCTATTTCCGCTATATCTTCTTTAAAAGAAATGAACTAAAAAATGATATTTATACATTATAAAAATTATGAAATTAATTTATTTAATTGAATTTTTAATATATTTTCAGAAATGAAAATACTCTAATATTCTACTAAATTCAATTATTTATATAATAGTTTTACGTTTATTTACAGTATATTCGCACATTTTTTTATTTAAAATTATTTATGTATTAATTATAATTCAATTGAATATTAATTTTTCATTTAATTACCATATATATATATGTAAAAACATTAAGTATGAGTTTTATATGCTATTTACAGTCATCCGCTATATCCCGCTGTATCCTCGCTGTATCCCCGCTATGAATTTTTGCACCTCCGCCACATTGAACCCGCCGAGCGCTTTAACTACACAGGGACTCAAAATAGGGCTAGTGCTTTCAAACTCAAACCAGGGTGTTGGTCCATTTTTTGAGTCAACATAAGTTTTACTTTTCATTCTTTTTACAAGTGTTTACTAACTTATATTAGAGTGTTTTAAATGTGGTTTGAGATTTTTAAGCATTTTTAAGAATTAGTTATGAATTTTAAAGAAGATGGTTTATTTTTAAAATATAAGGAAAACATGGTTTTCCAAGTTTAAAAGTGTTCTATAAACTTGTTATCTTAAAGTAATATTTTGAGAAAATGTTTTAAAACCTATTATAAGGATTTTAAAAACATTAAAAAAGTATAAATAAATGATTTCAAAAGGGGTTAGAAATTGCTTAGTGGCTAAAGTGGTTATTTGTTTAATTACTTGTTTAAAAGATAACTAACTATGCTTAGCATTAAAAGCCGACGAGGTAGACTTCACTATTTAGGAGAGTTAAGATTGATGTTCGGGTAGGGATAATAGCAATAGTGTTAATCTACCAACTTCCCTCTTGATTGAGGAATAGTTAAGTTGGAATGTCCAAAACGTGTTAATATTGTTGATTACTTACTCGTTTATGGATGTCATTAATACTATATTTAACACAAAAAGCCGACGAGGTGAACTTGTCTATCAGTGAGAGTTAAGAATGAAGTGTCTAGGCAAGGCTTTGATATGCAACTAGTGCTCTAACTTACCCGGCTTCACACTTGACCGCGGGATAGTATAAGTTGGAATGTCAGAACGTGTTAAGTATATGAACCTTGATTTCTATAAGTGATTGTTTTTGACTAGATAGTCGATTAGTAGACCATCGAATTTGACATATACAACTTAAGAAGTATATAAAAGCTTCACAGCTTCATACCCTTTGAGATTCCTCGGGAAGTAGCATTGGTATGAAACGTCTCTAGCTTTAAGAACTTTTATACACAAGATCCCCCGAGGAGGACCCTTCTTTATATAGTTTGCTTGCTTCTAAAAAATCGGAATTGAGTTTACCTGAATACATTGATTGGTTTTGAAGAGTCGAGGATTGGTAAGTGTTTTACTTACCGAATATCACTTCAGAACTAGTATACAGGTGTTAGTACCTTAGGTATTGGTTTTTATGATAACAATTATAGGACATTATATAAAATATAGCTACTAATGTTTTATTAAGATATATATAGTATATAGTGCATGATATTAGATAGGTATTGATTAAGAAGACTGTATAGTATCAAGATGCTAATATCAAGAGTATATTAAGATGCTGATATAAAGTTTCAAGCACTACACCAATTCAACCATTTTGTAACACTTATGTTTTTAAAATTTATAAGGGTTATTGCTGTTATGAATTACCAACGATTTTTTCCGTCGGCAAACCTTTATAACGGATATAACCGTGAGCATATTAGATCCTCATGTAAATTAGACAAAGAGTAGAGGACAAATTTGTAATTTTTCCTTTTTCATTAATTTTACAGTTTCTAACGAAAGAACCACACTTTCTTTCTCGTCGTTTGAACTAGGGTTTTCTTCCTACCTCGCCTCCATCGATCTCAAATCAATTCTTTTCTAGAATTGAATCCATTTACCTATTCAAATGTAGAGCGTTTTCTTCTTTTGAGTCCCAACAATAATTTGAATTTCATAGTAAAAAGATTGTAATTTGTTACAACTGAGTTATGCGAATCCAAGTCGGTGTGAAGATTACAGTGAAAATTTGAAGAAATAAAAGCTTGCAAAAGAGAAACTTCTATTTTAGCAATTGAAAATGTTATTTAACCAAGCAATGTGGGACATCAGTTTGGTATGAAATTAAATTTGGTGTATTAATATTAGGTTTTGTTTGTTATCAGTGGCATTGAATTTGTTAAGTAATCAGCTTTACTAAAATGTATTTTTATTTGATTTCTTATTTTCTCCATCTCATTTCCTTCTTCTTCTAATATTAATAACTAGTATTATATGTTTCTTACTAAATCTGGATTACTTTGATTTGAATAATCTAATATATTTATAGTTAATTATTAGTTGACCATTCAAATATGAAGTAGAAAGACGTGTTATCTACTTATTGTGAGAAACAATAATAATTTTCTTCGTAATTTTTGATAAGAAGATTTGTGAAAAGAAATTTGAATAGTGACGTTTCAATTTAATACTTTTATTCTGGAGTAAGAATGCTTAACTTTAGTTAAGAAAGAGGATCAAATTAGCAAGACATTAATTTAAATTAAGAATGCTCCTATAAATATTTCTAAGTATATTAATTTCGGTAAAAAACTATAAGACCTTTAAAGTCAATTAGGTCCAATCCCCACTATATATGCTTCTAATCAAGTTGGCAAGCCATAGCTGAAAATTTTGCATGTTTATATTTTGGTAAATAAAATATGATTAGTTTAAATGTGCTTGATTGCAATTTGGATAATTCTATTTTCCAGTTTGGGATTTGTTGAAGCATGTTGAAAAATTAGGTGTTGTAAAATGTAAAATTAACGTATGACATTTGTTTAGCAATTTAATTTTAGATTAGCCCAACTTATTAATTCAAATTTAGCACATAGTAAATAATAATTTGTTGACGTACTATTATATAAAAATTATTTTTAGGTTAGAGAAATTAGAACCAAACTGTATTTTACATAAAGGAGTTAAGAAAACAATTAATTTTCAAATGAACATGTAGAATGTTAAGAATAAATTTCATTGATTTATAGATGATGTTAACTAAATAATGGATAAAAGGCCATCAAAATATGGTGGAAAATGCAGTTAGCCACAAGCTGTTAGGTAGAAAAAGTTGATTTGTTTTATATCAAATGTAAGATGTAGGAGTATCCCTTCATTCTTAAAAGACATATGTATTTCACTTTTGATTATAATAAACTTATCATTATTTTTTGTAGTTAAGTTTTTTAAAGTTGAAACTGAAGAAGGGTGAAACTAGAGATATGATTCAAGGGTCACACTTTATAGATTTCAAGTATATATGGTATGATTTTCTTCAGATTGCTGAAATTGATTTTAAAAAAATTAGTGTTTTTCGGAGAAAAATTAAGATTTAGTCATAAGAGCATCATTATTGATTTTGAAGATTGGATATATGTAAGAATATGTATGAGGGTTGAAATCACCATATTTGTCAAAATATGGTGAAAATAAGTGGTGTCAAAATGGTCATGAGCGGACTTGTATAGATAATCAAGTAGAAACGCCAATGAGAGCTTGAAACTGAAACCATCATAGGGAGGTTTTCTAGTCATTTGAAATGGATGAGAATTCTCGAGATAATATGCAAGCTTTGGCTTCCTTGAAAATTTCCAACAATGTTACCGGCTTATATGACCGAAGTATTTAGTGCTAATTCATCTAGGTTTTGTTTCAGGTATTTGAATCATTTTTATTTTTAACATTTATTGGATTACTTTTGACATATTTTAAATATTGTTTAACTTTACCATATGCATCTGATGTTCTTAGTTGACTACTGATGTTATAGGTCTTATGGAAATATATGTTGCGACATTTACATCTTACCAAATATATCAGCTGAAGTTAACATGTCAATTAAAGATATC
Organism: Allium fistulosum; assembly: GCA_030737815.1. Taxonomy (NCBI): domain Eukaryota; kingdom Viridiplantae; phylum Streptophyta; class Magnoliopsida; order Asparagales; family Amaryllidaceae; genus Allium; species Allium fistulosum. The sequence continues at coordinate 1,006,473,136 of CM060905.1, forward strand.
AATCAATTTGATATTTGATGGACAGGCGATGCTTTATGTGTGAAGAGGCAGGAAAAGAGAGCTACAACATGCATTATAATTTATCAGGTTTTTTCCCTTCCATTTATGACATTTGTTTACGTGGTTGTGAGGATTAGGCAAAATCTAAGGTATATTTTAAAATAAAACCACTAAATGATATAAATAGATATAAGGATGATATACATAGGACAGAAAATGTTTAGCAGTCAAAATCCCTTTTTATAATTATCAAATCCAGTTTCATAAATACATGGTAATGCTGATGTGAAAATGGATTTTATTCTTTGATTTTTGGATGAATGACTCTTAGCTTTGTAATTCCAATGCTTATATTTGGAAATACTGTTGGGATTCTCTTTAAAATAGTATTATGCTCCAAGTTCATGATTTTTTTCAATAATCGACAGAAAATTAAAAAGTGCAGGTTTTTTGATACCTACAAGTTCGAGAAGATCTTCCATTGTCATTTATGGAAAAGATAAATAACAGTTTATTTATCTCCATAACGATTAATCATAGGTGTATAAAATTGGAAATTAAATTGGATACATTTACTATGAAATAAATGTTCCTAATGTCCTTTTTCTTATTTGCCTACCTATATTTGTTAATCTAGTTATTAACAAGTTATAATGTAAATGCAAGCATAATGAAAATGAACAAATTATTCCTGGATATAACAATGTGAGAGTGCCACGTTGTGCTGAATTGCTCACATGTATTGTAGGAATTAATGGTTATTAACCTACTTCAGAGATTTTGTTCTTAGAGACATCTTTGAAGAAGTTTGTTCTGTTACAACTGAATCACCCTTGCTCTCAGTTTCAGGCTCCCTAAACTATTTAGAGACATCTTTAAGCTGCCAAATAATTAAAACTATTTGTCGACTTCTGCAAAAATTGAAGACATAGTTAATTCAGTTGATTAAATTTGAATAAAATTGACAATGAAACAGTACAGTGCATTGTTTCAATGTTCTGTATAGATGTTGGTAAAGTAGGTTAACAAAACGTTTACTATAGAAAATAATTAAAGACTTACAGTTAAGAAAATCCTACTTTTAAGGCAGAGGAAATCAAGGACATCTAAGGATACAGAAAACAAAATATTGGATATTGGACAACTATCGACTTCAACTTTGTACTGGTACAAACCATTTCAAAATAAACATAGGTAAACGGTACAACGAATATATGTACGACATGCATATATGCTTTTGGAATCTGAAATATACATATTTTGTGCAGTTTTATCAACTCTTGAAATACGCTCAGTCGACAAATGCAAATAGTTAATAGATTTTGAACAAAGCAAATGAATACGATATATGTCTTAGTCCTGTTCATCTATAATGTCATTTTCATGTTGCTTTAACCTACTAAACTAAAATACGTTTCTACCACTGGAGAAGCAGTCTTAATCTGCAGAACTTGAGAACTGAAAGAAGACTATTGATTTTCATGCATGAAAACATACTTCAAACATTTGAGTTTCTAAAGTAGTTGTTTTGTAATGCATTTTCACTTGAGTTGTGTTCTCTCCTACTATCAAATTGATGTCTTAAGGATCCGAAAGAGTAGCAGAATGTAGAGTCGACTGGGCATGAGGTTGATTGGGTATAAGGATCCAATAGTACATGAGCTTTGAGTATTACCGACATGGGCAACATATGAGGAATGTTAGCTGAGAATAGAGCTTGTCTGAGTAGGTTTGCATGTGGATGAATTGCAACAAACTTGATGTGCTCATTAGGTTGTCGCAGTAGGTGTGTTGGTACTTGAATCTAGGCAGGTCTACATGAGTTGCACATGTATGTGTGTAACAAACTGTGATGCCATCTAAGCCAATGGATGGTCTCGCCAGAAGTTATGTTGCGTATGCAAATGTCAAAAATCCTTCCTACCTTCTTGCATTTTTTAACTAAACTCCTTTACTTAGCACTGACTAACTTGGTCCTGAATGCTGTTTAACTATTGTACTCAGTTCTTAATGCCCTACTCTGGATATTTTACAGTATTCACATGTTCATCATTTTCTATCAACCAATATGCAAGATATTGATAGTATATGCTTTAGTTTATGCTTTTACTTTATTTAATATGAAAAATATTTTCAAGTTCAACTTTTGTTTATAATTTATTTGGGTATTATGCAGGCATTAGTTGAAGCAGCGGAGGAAAGACAAAAGGAAAACTCTAGTGTCAATAGTAGCAATGGAAGTAGAAGTTTTGAAGATTTTGAGAATGATCCCATTGTTGAAGTGTTTGGAAAGGAGAAAAGAAAAAACTATTGTCGTGCAATTAGCTCTACATCGACTATGAAGCAAGTGAAGCTTACACAAGCATCAAAAGCAATAGCTAATTTCAAGGAAGATGAAGATAGAAAGAGTTGTATTGGTGGAGAAAGTGTTTGATCCAGAAGCACCTATTTATGAAGCACCACAAAATGGTAATTACAAGCTATTTGATATAATTGATGGAGGTTTCGTTATTTGGCCTGAGTGTCGTGTTCGTTGTTTGTAGGATCTAGAATTTATTTTGAAGTAATGTTAGAACTTGTAATATTTTAATTTCATACTCTTTAGTTATGTATGATGAACTTGTGAAATTTCGAATCTTCCTTTAATTTTTTATATGTATGTACCTACTATATTATAATAGACAATTCTGTAGTATAAATGCTAGCAAAAATGCAGCTCTACATGGTTTGGTAGCTGTAACGAACATATTCGTTACTAAAGACGAAATTTATAACGAGCATAGTCGTTACTATTGATGAAATTTGTAACGAACAAGTGCGTTACTAATGATGAAATTTGTAACGGACAAGGTCGTGATAATTTAGAATGACAACCTCTTCTTCCACCATGAAAGGGGAAACTAAGTAACGGAAAATACCCGTTACAAACCGATGCAACTAATAACAAACTATTTCGTTACAAAAATTTAGATTTCTAACGACAAAGTCCGTTGGTAAGTGATATATCTAATAACGGGTAGAGGCCGTTATAAATATTTGTAACGACATACCTCACGCCTGTACCGCTCACGACTATATCTGTTATAAATTTCATTTGTAACGACTATATTCGTTACAAATACACCTTTTTGGTGTTGTGAAGAGTTCAAGAATGAAGACCCATGAGTATTGAAGAATTCAAGATTTCAAGATATTCCAAATAAGTTATAGAGTGGCAGAATTTATGTTAAAACCTTGATAGCGCTTTCCTGATCTTTCTCGTCTTCTCTAATTTTGTTTTAAAATTAGTTTTTTAAAAATTCTATTTTTAGAATAATCTTTTCAAAATATTTCCCAAAATGATTTTCAAATCACTTATACTTATTAAGATATTATTTTAGTGGTTTTTAAGTTTATATATATTGAATTTTTGTTTATACTTTAATAATTTATAAATATATTGATTATATATATATATATATTATTTACATTATATTAAATATTCTTATCTTTCAAAATTATTTTATAAAGTTTTATTAAGTTAAATTTTGATTAAAATTTGTATAAACTATATTTAAATGATTCTATAAAGTATCAAATTATTTTACAAAGCAACCGATTTTCAAAATAATATTTATAAAGTATTTTTAAATTTTGTGAAGGATGTGTCGACATATCCAAATCCCATATATCGACATACTGGTCGTAAATTTCAAAATTCAAATTTCGAATAGAAGTGTCTTTTCGTCCTTTCTCTTCGTGAATGGACATGACCGTTGTTTTCCAATATATATTCGACTTCCAAACGAATTTTCATTAACTACTTTCTTGTTTTTCTCTCATCTTTTCATTCCCTTGAATTCTAAAACAATTTCTATCGAAAGTTTGCCGAAATTCAACTAGAATCAAATTCAATCATTACTAGTTTGATTCTCTTTTATATACCCTCTGATTTATCACATCTCTCCTAAGATCAAGTGGTATTCAAGAGTTATAGGATCGATTGTAATCGAGATCGAAGATTTGAGTCTGTAAACTCTATCAAATCATACTCTTATACTCCATGGTGTGCTTGGTATCCCTGAAATCCAAGTAGGTGTAATTGTAGCATGTTAAAATCAATTGGGTGTGCTTAATAGCCCATAAATCTAGTGGTGTGCTTGTGGTCCAGAAATCAAGTAGCTCTACCCAGAGGCCAGGATTCTGGACGGTGTGTCTCGTAGCCTTGAAATTGAGACTATATTTGCATTTACTAGTTGAAAAGAAATCCGTACAAGGAATTGTGCGGGACTGGATGTAGCGCAACTCTGAACCAGTATGAAATCCTAGTGTGTTCTTTCCATTTTACTTTTACTGCATTTATTTTTATCTGTACCTTGATTCTGTGATTGTTAATTACATCATCTAAAGTAAAATCTTAAAGAATTTGAAACATATTCATATAATCCATTAAACATTATTAACCCCCCCCCCTCTAGTGTTAATTTAGCCTTAAGATCCCTATTCCGCTAACTCATATTTGGTATCAGAGTATTGGTTTTCAAAGTATTCATCATTTGATTTTTGAAAATGTTTAAATGGCTACCAACACTGGTAATAGTACTGTTAGTAACTCATTTGTTGAAGGACAATCCACTACTAGACCTCCACTTTTTAATAACAGTAATTACGCATATTGGTCATGTAGAATGAACATTTATCTACAATCAATTGGTTTAGACGCTTGGAGTATCACACAAACTGAGTACACTGAACCCGAGACTAATTCTGCATAGTGGACTGCTGACCAAAAAAGCTGTTGCACAAAGTAACTCTAAGGTTATGAATATATTATTTTGTTCACTAGATAGAAATGAATTTAATAGAATATCTATATGTAAGTCTGCATTTGAAATTTGGAGAACATTGCAAGTTACACATGAAAGCACAAGTAAGGTTAACATACCAAAATTTCCATGTTAACAAACCAGTTTCAATTATTCAAAATGAGTCCATATCTTAAATATATAGTAGATTCCAAGATATAGTACACTCGCTTATTACATTGGGTAAAAGTTTTTCTAGAAAAGGATCAAATTAGAAAAATCCTCAATTCACTTACTCTTGGATGGGATCAAAAGACTCTTTGTGACGCCCCACCTCTATACTCACACTAGCCAAGGACACTACGGGGTAATGCCGTCGACTAGCACGAAGAATAAGGCTGTTGAGGAGCGACCATCTGTGTAATTGCTTTGTGCGAGTACCGATATGTCAGATAATATAACTTACATTTCGTTTCAAGAGGAAATCCGACATATCAAATACAAGCTCAAAGCTACCACACAGTGGCTATACGGACTTCGGAAACAAATATAGAAATAAACATAACACAAATCAGTCACAAATATCCATATCACAAAGGCGGAAACAGATATGAATATAACACATAAAAGTGTACATCAAAATAGTGGTCAAACTAGATCCACTACATCACAAAAGAATAGATACAAGTGCTAGACAAAAGAATATGTATACATCAAGGAGTCTCTATCTCGAATGTATAACAACAAAAACTACTAAGCTAAAGTAGTTAGCCAAAATTCAGGTGACGGACCCTGATAAGAAGCCAAGCAGAAGCACCTGAAATACCTCGGTATGACCCGAGTATTATTTAAGAAGAAAATAATAAACGGATCAGTCTAGCTATAAATATCAGATAAAATGAGATAGGATAAGAGATATGACCAAAAACGTATGATAACAAAAATGCCATACTGTGTCAAGTATACATCAAATAACAACAAAAATCATACAATATCTCAAATCATCTCAAAACACCAAAAAGAATCACATTCTTTAAATTATTCACCAAAACACAAATATTGATAGAACTTATCAATGCAAACCACGAAAATTGGTGAAACACAAATTCTTGAAATCACAACCAGAAATCCAAAAATCACAAAAGGGGAAGGCCTATCACAAACGAGAGTATGAAAACTCCCCAACACATGTATCACAAATGAGCCGGAGCTCCTCCAAACAGGGTATAGTCCCCCTTGCGGACAATGAGCCAAGCTCCTCCTATGAGCCGAAGCTCCTCCAAACAGGGTATAGTCCCCCATTGCGGACTATGAGTCAAAACTCCTCCAAACAGGGTATAGTCCCCCCTTGCGTACAATGAGACAAAACTCCTCCAAACAGGGTATAGTCCCCCCTTGCGGACAATGAGACGAAACTCCTCCAAACAGGGTATAGTCCCCCATGCGGACAATAAGACATCGCACATCGCTAGTCTAAATCACAAAATGATCACCATTGATCAATAAGAAGTGTAAATTACACTAAGCTAGTAAATAAATGAGTTTTAAATGAGTTTAGCTTCATGTCCCATAACCAATGGCTTAACTTAAATATTTACGAACAGATTGTAGATTTCCACTCGAAAATTGTCACAAGATTTCAATCAAACAAGTCTAAGAATTAACCGACGAAGTAAACGCAAGCGTTTCATACCACTTGTTTTGCTAAGCCGTTTAATTGGATTTCTCGTACGAATGAGGTAAAGCTTTGTATATACTAATAGATTGGAAAACGGTTTTAAAAACGAGCTTTGTATTTAAAAGTAGTGTTGAAATCGTTTGTGTGGAAGAGTTTGAGTATTTACTACTAGTATAGAAACCTTTGTATTTTTAAAGTGACAAATCACAAAAATGATTGTAAAAACAATCAATCACCAAAGATTCACATTCGAAGACGTGAATCAAAACCATAGAAATCGATATCAAATCCATCAAATGGATATTCCCAAAAATCCAAAGAAAGAAGTCATCAAAGTCGATAATAAGTGATGACAACTATCTGGATCAATAACAATCGATTAAAATTTAGGAAATCCACTCAAAAACATAAGCAAATAGGCAAACTGCTCAATTCCAGACGTCTGGAGGTTCAATCCAGGCGTTTGAAAACTAACCAGGCGTCTGGTTTACAATCCAGACATCTTGATTTGTTCTCTGGAAATAATCCAGAGAACCCCAGACGTCTGAAACTTCAAGTCAGACGTTTGAGACCCATCCAGATGTCTGATCCTAAATTTCAGACGTCTGGAATTAGTCTTTGCCTTTTTTTATATTCTGCATGCTTATATTTTTCTCTCCAGGTCCAAACCAGACGTTTGGACTTGGTCACCATACGTCTGGTCACCTGGTCTGGGCAACAATTTGCCTAGGCCAAAGTGGCCAAAACGTATCGGGAGCGATCGGACGAGCAACGATGATTAAGGATTTATGCCAAGTGACAACCCAGCCTGATAGGCTCTTTGATACACCCCAAATATCATGTCCAAACATCCATAGTAGGATTTTCATAAAATTGGACCAAAACACCAAAATTTGGAAAATTCACCAAATCAATTCAAATCAAAAGCAAATGAACACGAATAGAAGTTAGGAATTCATAACCAACAACAAAGAAAGTTATAGACGTAGATGTGAGTTAAAGAACTCACCTTTAAAACTCAAAAACACGAATGAGAAGCTTTAAAACAAAGGAAAGGCCAATTCCTCTTCAACTTCAACTCTAGAAGCTTCAATCTAAGATTATAAGAAAATACTTCCTAAATTAGGTTATAGGAAATTTCTGAAATTAGAGAGAGATTGAGATGGAGAAGATGAAGAGGATGCTTACCTGAGCTTCTCTTTGATTTTGGAGCAAGAACTTGAGTTTCCAAATCAAACTAGGGTTTGGAATTTCTATTTCCCATTCTTTTCCCCCATTTTCTCTTGATCTAGAGTGTTAGGAAATGGAATGAATGAATGAAGAGGATTTGAGTGGAGTTGGGGTATTATGTTGGGTTAGTGGGCTGAAACCCAAACCCAAAGCCCAAAATAGAAAAATAGCAAAATTCTACTCAACTCCAAACATATCGATGTGTATACTCAAAAAAGTTGTAAACGCCATTTTGGACTCAATGGAAGTGGTCTCGAGTCCCAATTCGACTGTTTACAAAAAGTAACATTTCGGAATTTAATCCGATTAACGATGCTATATTTAAATAAAACATTTAAATATACAATCGTTAAATATGCGGGTTGTTACAGACTCTCTTCCTTAAAGAAATTGCATCCTCATAATAATTAAGAGGAAAATAAAAAGTAACAACCATAAAAGCATATCAACACAAAAGAAGAAATTTTGAAATAAGAAGTTCACCATAAAAGAGCGCGAGAGAGTAAGTCCGGATGTGTTCGCTCGATGAATTCTCAAGATTCCCAAGAGCAATCCTTAGGATTTGAGGATCATTGAACTTTCACAAGAAGAACATCTTTATTTCGAAGGCGTTTAACCTTCGAAGCAATGATACGAATAGAATGTTGCTCATAAGTCAAATTTGGTAAAACTTCAATTTCTTTAATTACACCGGGCTCAAGAATAGAATCGGAATCCCTAAGGTATTTCCGTAGTTGAGAGACGTGGAAAACGTCATGAATAGTAGAAAATTGAGTTGCTAATAAAAGGCAATAAGCCACGGAACCAATACGTTCGGTGATGGGAAATGGACCAACATATCGAGGTGCTAATTTTCCTGATCAACTGAAACACACAACACCCTTCATAGGTGAAACACAAATGAATACCAATAAAATCTGGACCTAAAACCAGCTTCTCACCGGCTTCAAGCCAACATGAAGGAAATCGGCATGGCCTTCCGTAGAGTGCCTCGAAAGGTGCCATACCAATACTAGATTGGAAGCTATTATTGGAAGAAAACTCAACAAGAGAAATATGATCTTCCCAACTTCCACAAAAATCAAGAACACATGCACGAAGGAGATCTTCAAGAGTTTGATTCACACGCTCGGTTTGTCCATCGGACTGAGGATGATAAGCGGTGCTAAAATTAAGCTTTGTTCCCAAAGCTTTTTGAAGACCTTTCCAAAATCCACTAGTAAACAATGGATCACGATCGCTAACAATAGAAGTAGTAACTCCATGCAATTAAACAATTTCTTTGACATAGAGTTTAGCCAAAAGAGGTACGGTCCAAAAAAGAAGGACGAGCCTCAAGGCTACACAAAACAAGAGATGAACATAAATTGGATTCACGATCTCGAATCTCACAAGTGGATAAAGTCTCGAAATCATTTCATTCGGATATCATCATTGAAACAACTGCTTGTTGCTTGCAACTAAGGGCATCGGCAACTCGATTACCCTTTCCAAGAGTATAAAGAATATCAAGATCATAAGATGCAAGGAACTCGAGCCAACGTTGTTGACGCAAATTAAGTTCCTTTTGAGAAAATAAATACTTCAAAGATTTATGATCGGTTTAGAGAACAAATTTCTCTCCCAAAAGATAATGACGCCAAATTCTAAGAGCGAAAACAATGGCCGCGAGCTCTAGATCATGAGTGGCATATCTATTCTCGGCAAGCTTTAATTGTCAAGAAGCATAAGCGATAACGCATTCCCTTTTTGCATGAGAACGACACCTAAAACTAATACGACTAGCATTGGTACAAACAATCAAGTCTTGGTTCCCTTCGGGAATCACAAGAAATGGAGCTTCGGAAATGAGTTCTTTTAAATGATCCTCTTTCCCGAAAAGCTAAGACATTCAAAATTATAATGAACTTTATGTAATCATCTTTTTAGAAAAAACTTCTTTTTACAAGTCAATTTATTGTGTCTGACTGTCTCATCATAGCGTTTAGGAGATTCCTATCGATAACGTTGATCACGCGCACCGACCAGAATTCTTAAAGCACTCAATGGGCAAAACAACACAAAATCATCTTCTATATGATAAACATGTATCATAAAAATTTTACGAATATTCTTTGCTCGTTTTAAGAACAAAATCCAATCATACTTATAAATATCTTATTAAAAAGATTTGCAAATTGTTGTTTTTCATCCATAATCAATAAATACAAGGATAAACTCATCGAGATGTTCGTAGAATACTCGATTCATAAGATGGATGAGATAAGGTAGAAGGTTTGCCAAACCGAATGACATAACGAACCACTTACGAGAATCATAACGAGTGCGGAATGCGGTAAGTGGAATGTTACCCTCCGCAACTCGTAGCTGATGAAAACCGGTGGCAAGGTCGAGCTGAAAAGACCTTAGCACCACACAATAGATTGCTTAGGTGATAATCCTAAGACAAGCTCAAATATACCGGAAAATTCACAAACTACTTGAATGAGAGAAATAACATTCTCCACATCATGTAGGTTTAAAGAATAAAACGATGTCACCGAATTAGAAATCGAAATCATTAAGAAAAGAAGAAATCTGCTTAACAGATTGAGGATATCGAAGATATATAGTTCGCTCAGGACATAGGATGTGGGATTCATAATGATCAAGCCAATCCTTTCCCAAAAAATCAATTTCGAAGCCTAAGTAACGCATAACATGCAAATCGGCTCGAAAAGAATAATCATATAAAATAATCTCGACATTTTCACAAAGTAAACTGAGTGTTGCAGATCCACCAATCGGATTCGCAATTCTCAATGAAGTCATCAAGCCCATAATATTTAAAGAGAAAGAATCAACAAGTTCTTTTGATATAAAATAATGAACCCGTATCAAAAAGAACTCGAATAGGATAATCACAAAACAAATTAATGTCATCAAGGATAGAAGGAGAATTACCTTGACCACGAGAAGTGTTACTAGGTGCTTGCATAACATTCAGCTCTCCCTCTCTCTTGCTTTGAAGTTTGGGACATGAAGATATATAATGATTCGAACTTTTGCAATAGCGATAAGAAATAGGCCTTGGACACCTATTTATATAGTGGTCCTTAGAGCCACAATTGTAGCATTCTCCACGGTTAGGGATTGGAGTCTTTGCTACCGAAGTTACTTGCTTCACCTTCTTGTTGGGATTAGGACTTTCGAACTTAATAGAGGGATGCCTCTTCTTATTGATGTTGAAGTTATGTTTGTCACTCACAACTTCAACGTCACTTTCTCTATTGGCCTCTTCAAGTCGAAGAGCGATATCTACAAGCTGATCGAAAGAAACTTCCAGTTTCAAAAGTAAAGGCTTTTTGAGGTTCTTATTCAACCCATAGACGAACCTTTGATTTTTCTTCAATGGGGTATTAATATACTCGACCCCATATTTAGAAAGAGATTCAAAAGATGTGACATAATCCGTCACAGAAGATTCACCTTGAACAAGGTCAATAAAGCGTCGGGCTAAAGTTACTTTTTCAGCCTCCAGCACAAACTTCAATTCGAATCTTTCCCGGAATTGCTCCCAAGTAAGATCCGCTTCAATAATCTCAGAAACCAAAAGCTCATACCAATCTAATGCTCTTTCTTGGAGCATGCTAGAAGCCACTTGAACTCGATGAAGATCAATAAGATTCATGCAAGAAAAGATGTGATCGCATGATCTAAGCCAAGCTTGAATTTCTATAAAGTTTTCGGATCCCTTGAATGGCCTTCCACCCAAAGCGGTATAATCTCTGCACAAGCGTGCAAACCCGGATTTAGGGTGAGTAGGCGCTGGAATGGGTCCGACGGCTTGGGCATTGTTCACAAGATCTAAAAGTTGTTGAGCTGACATAAATACTCCATCCTAAGGAGTAGCACTGGATTGGCCGGCGCTGGGACGGCCTGGTCTAACCATTTCTCTTCTTTAAGAAAGAAAGAAGAGAAAAAAGGTTATTCATAGAATGAATATCAAACAAACTTGATTGATAAAACAAGGCATCACAAAAGAAAATAGGATAGAACGGTACGAAGACTCGAATTAAATCCTATGGCACGATTCCTAAGAAAGACTTAGGACAATGATCCTTGCTAGATTATTCTACATTGTTCCGAAGTTTGGCTCTGATACCAAGCTGTGACGCCCTACCTCTATACTCACACTAGCCAAGGACACTACGGGGTAATGCAGTCGACTAGCACGAAGAATAAGGCTGTTGAGGAGTGGCCATCTGTGTAATTGCTTTGTGCGAGTACCGATATGCCAGATAATATAACTTACATTTCGTTTCAAGAGGAAATCCGGCATATCAAATACAAGCTCAAAGCTACCACACAGTGGCTATACGGACTTCGGAAACAAATATAGAAATAAACATAGCACAAATCAGTCACAGATATCCATATCACAAAGGCGGAAACAGATATGAATATAACACATAAAAGTGTACATCAAAATAGTGGTCAAACTAGATCCACTACATCATAAAAGAATAGATACAAGTGCTAGACAAAAGAATAAGTATACATCAAGGAGTCTCCTTCTCGAATGTATAACAACAAAAACTACTAAGCTAAAGTAGTTAGCCAAAAGTCAGGTGACGAACCCTGATAAGAAGTCAAGCAGAAGCACCTGAAATACCTCGGTCTGACCCGAGTATTATTTAAGAAGAAAATAATAAACGGATCAGTCTAGCTATAAATATCAGATAAAATGAGATAGGATAAGAGATATGACCAAAAACGTATGATAACAAAAATGTCATACTGTGTCAAGTATACATCAAATAACAACAAAAATCATACAATATCTCAAATCATCTCAAAACACCAAAAAGAATCACATTCTTTAAATTATTCACCAAAACACAAATATTGATAGAACTTATCAATGCAAACCACGAAAATTGGTGAAACACAAATTCTCGAAATCACAACCAGAAATCCAAAAATCACAAAAGGGGAAGGCCTATCACAAACGAGAGTATGAAAACTCCCCAACACGTGTATCACAAATGAGCCGGAGCTCTTCCAAACAGGGTATAGTCCCCCCTTGCGGGCAATGAGCCAAAGCTCCTCCTATGAGCCGAAGCTCCTCCAAACAGGGTATAGTCCCCCATTGCGGACTATGAGTCGAAACTCCTCCAAACAGGGTATAGTCCTCCCTTGCGGACAATGAGACGAAACTCCTCCAAACAGGGTATAGTCCCCCCTTGCGGATAATGAGACGAAACTCCTCCAAACAGGGTATAGTCCCCCATGCGGACAATAAGACATCGCACATCGCTAGTCTAAATCACAAAATGATCACCGTTGATCAATAAGAAGTGTCAATTACACTAAGCTAGTAAATAAATGAGTTTAGCTTCATGTCCCATAACCACTGGCTTAACTTAAATATTTATGAACAGATTGTAGATTTCCACTCGAAAATTGTCACAAGATTTCAATCGAACAAGTCTAAGAATTAACCGACGAAGTAAACGCAAGCGTTTCATACCACTTGTTTTGCTAAGCCGTTTAATTGGATTTCTCGTACGAATGAGGTAAAGGTTTGTATATACTAATAGATTGGAAAACGGTTTTAAAAATGAGCTTTGTATTTAAAAGTAGTGTTGAAATCGTTTGTGTGGAAGAGTTTGAGTATTTACTACTAGTATAGAAATCTTTGTATTTTTAAAGTGACAAATCACAAAAATGATTGTAAAAACAATAATTCGCCAAAGATTCACATTCAAAGACGTGAATCAAAACCATAGAAATCGATATCAAATCCATCAAATGGATATTCCCAAAAATCCAAAGAAAGAAATCATCAAAGTCGATAATAAGTGATGACAACTATCCAAATCAACAACAATCGATTAAAATTTAGGAAATCCACTCAAAAACATAAGCAAATAGGAAAACTGCTCAATTCCAGACGTCTGGAGGTTCAATCCAGGCGTTTGAAAACTAACCAGACGTCTGGTTTAGAATCCAGACGTCTGGATTTGTTCTTTGGAAATAATCCAGAGAACCCCCAGACGTCTGAAACTTCAAGTCAGACGTCTAAGACCCATCTAGACGTCTGATCCTAAATTTTAGACATATGGAATTAGTCTCTGTCTTTTTTTATATTCTGCTTGCTTATATTTTTCTCTCTAGGTCCAAACCAGACGTCTGGACTTGGTCACCAGACGTTTGGTCAATTGGTCTGGGCAACAATTTGCCTAGGCCAAAGTGGCCAAAACGTATCGGGAGCGATCGGATGAGCAACGACGATTAAGGATTTACGCCAAGTGACAACCCAGCCTGATAGGCTCTTCGATACACCCCAAATATCATGTCCAAACATCCATAGTAGGATTTTCATAAAATTGGACCAGAACACCAAAATTTGGAAAATTCACCAAATTAATTCAAATCAAAAGCAAATGAACACGAATAGAAGTTAGGAATTCATATCCAACAACAAAGAAAGTTATAGACGTTGATGTGAGTTAAAGAACTCACCTTTAAAACTCAAAAACACGAATGAGAAGCTTTAAAACAAAGGAAAGGCCAATTCCTCTTCAACTTCAACTCTAGAAGCTCCAATCTAAGATTATAAGCAAATACTTCCTAAATTAGGTTATAGGAAATTTCTAAAATTGGAGAGAGATTGAGATGGAGAAGATGAAGAGGATGCTTACCTAAGCTTCTCTTTGATTTTGGAGCAAGAACTTGAGTTTCCAAATCAAACTAGGGTTTGAAATTTCTATTTCCCATTCTTTTCCCCCATTTTCTCTTGAGCTAGAGTGTTAGGAAATGGAATGAAGGAATAAAGAGGAGTTGAGTGGAGTTGGGGTATTATGTTGGGTTAGTGGGCTGAAACCCAAACCCAAAGCCCAAAATAGAAAAATAGCAAAATTCTACTCAACTCCAAACATATCGATGTGTATACTCAAAAAAGTTGTAAATGCCATTTTGGACTCAATGGAAGTGATCTCGAGTCCTAATTTGACTGTTTACAAAAAGTAACATTTCGGACTTTAATCCGATTAATGATGCTATATTTAAATAAAACATTTAAATATACAATCGTGAAATATGCGGGTTGTTACACTCTTGCAATCGAAGAAGATAATGACATTAGCACTCTAAAAATTGAAGAGTTAATTGGCAGTTTATTGTCTTTTAAAGTACAAATGCAGGGTAGGAGAGAAAGCAAAGCAATAGAGAAGAAATATATAGCTTTTAGTGCAATGATGGATAATCTGGATTCAAACAGCGATGAAGATGAAGAAATTGCTTTCATGACAAGGAATTTCAGAAAAAATTTAAAATATAGGAAGATGAACAATTTCAAAAGAATGACAACAAAAATCCAAGAAGTGGAAGTGGAAACGGAAATGGCATTAGATGTTATAACTGCGATGACCCTGGTTAATTAAAATGAGATTGTCCACGTTTTGATACACTGAAAACTACACCAAACACTGATTCATCCAGCAAAATGGAGAAGAGCCTATACTACAACATTAGATGATTCAAATACATTCTCGAGTGATAATGAATCAGATACAGAAATTGCTAACATATGCTTCACAGCAATACATAATTCAAAATAAAATAGTGAAATGGATCAGAAAAATGTTCGCATTTAATATATCTAAAGTTTTTTTTAATTTCTTGAATGAATTTTTCTTTTATTTTGGTTGCTTTAATGGTTGTTAGGAATATCCTATAGATTAATAATAATAATGGTTGAATATTGTGTGATTATATTTTAAATATAAATTTTTTATATATTTAAATAATAAAATAATAATATATTTAAAATTATTTTTTTGAAAATAGAATAACTATAAATAGATCTATATAACAAAATAGGATATAGCTAAACAAAAATCATTGTTGAAAACTTCGACCTATATGTCGACATACCCCACGAGCATATGTCGACATATGCTGACGGAATTTCAATTTCAAATTCAAAATTTGAATTTCCCTCCACCTTTTCACCAACTCTTATTTTCTGAAAAGTTGCATTTTGACCAGAGAACGCATCTTTTGATTCTCTATTTGCTTACTCTATCTCCATCCATTCTTTTCTTGCTTTCATTTTCAAATTCAAAAATCATAAACTCTCTTATCTCTTTAAACTATTCTTCAATGGCATCCTCAAGCAATACTAAGGCAACCATTAGGCAAGAAAATAAAAGAATATTTTTTCAATGATTAAGAAGTCATTTAAGCCTATATAGAGTATTTATCATTTGTAAAAATCTTTCCCGGAAGATTTTCTATTTTTGAAGATTTTCCTACTTATGATCTTTTCAATCTTTGTTTGCAAAATGAAATTCTTTGTTTAATCGATGCTTCTCAAAATGATTTTGTTTGTTATCCAAAGTTAGTAAAGATGTTTTATGCAAATTTAAAAGGAAAGTTTTATGATGGTAGAGAAGGAGAAATTTAGAGTAGTGTCAAAGGGACAAAATTATTTTAAATTGTGAACTTTTGGGTCACATTCTTGGATGCAAATCTAGTGGAATGGACCTTTCATTTTTTTCAAATTGATTTTCAAAGTCATGAAGTAATTGATGATATTTTTTAAAGCGATGATGATTTTGAATTCAAAAATAAAAACTCGAATCCACAAAAGTATCACTTCTATAATGGGTAATTATGATAACCTGACTCAGAAAGTTTTCAAAGCACATTTCGCAATTTATGGTCGATACGACATAAATTGGTCTCAAGACATTTTGGATGAACTTTTTCCTAAGAATCTTTCTAAACATGAAAACATACTATTTCATCGTGTATATCTTACTCGTGTTTTCAATTATTTTGGTGTTGACCTTAAAGGAGGAAACAATTCCTCAAAAAATATTTGACAATGCCAACATTTCACTTATGCATATTTCACCCTTTTTCGAGCCTTATGAAATGCTTGCGGAAAAGGAAAAAAGGTTGGCTTGGGAAGAAAAGCATGAAATAAGAGAAGAGGAGGAAGAGGAAGAGGAAGAGGAAGGAGATGAAATGGAAGTCGAGGAGAACATGATTTGGAAGATATCAATATAGCACCAAATCCATCCAACAAAGACCTTCTCAAAAATCAAGAGAAGATCGTCTATAACCAAAGGAAGCTTAAGAAATCATTTTCAAAGAAATTAACTTTAATTTCCAACAAAATGGATAAATTCTTTAGAAAGATCATCCGCAAGCTTGGTGGTTCTTCATCATCTTCATCCATATCTTTCTAGTTGTTTAAACTATCCTGTATTTGGATTTTCTAGTTTTAGTTTATATTGAATCTTATGTATATTTTCATTTCTTTGTGTTTTATGTAATCTTTATCTAAGTATTAATGAGAGTTTATTTCCTTGCTGTTATATAGTGTTTATCATCTCTGAAAACCATAAAAGTATAATAGTATAAGCTAAATACATTAGAATATCAAAAAAAGTTGTTTTAAATTTTTTTGCATTTATGCCAACATACCCCAGGTATGTATGCCAACATACAACGGTAACTTTTCAAAAAAAAATAATTTTGAAAATTGAATAGACAGCAAACGTTTATTCATTTCCAACGAATTTCCACTCCTTTAAATATCAGTTAAGACCAGAGAATCATTATTATCTACTCTCTTTCTTCTTACTTTACATTCCTAAACTCTAAAAACCAAAATAATGGCTTCTCCTGTCAAAAAACTAACCGAAAACCTTGAACAAACTCTTAAATCATTCAAGAACATTCTTACTTTCATCCTAAGAAACCAAAGGCACTTAGAATTGAGTCAAATGCAGATGACCAAGGAGCAAGAAAGGCATTTCGACATGATTCGGTTGATGATTTCTGCCTCGAACAAAGAAGAACCAACCACCAACCAGAGTGTATTATCAACAAATATGATGAAGATTGTGATGCTATCAAAGCGGATCCAATCTTTGGCGCTGATGGATGGGTTGAAGTTCTTTGAAATGTCTAGTTTAAATAGGTTTGATTGTGTATAAATAATAATACTTGGTTTGGTTTAGATTTGATTGGTTTTGATTTGTGCGGATTTGTTTGAATGTTGTGTGATATAAACTTCGTTTGATTGGATGAATATTTGGATTGATTATTTCATGATTAACTAATTTTACATATCACTTATTATTTTTATATAATCTTTCTCATCATCATTATATGTTTCTAAAATTCATGATAATACATATTGATTAGTATTTTATTTAGGGAAGTTAGAGTTAGGATTATAGTAAGAGTTATAATTTTAGGAGGATATAATTTTGTTGATGAAAAAGGGGGAGAAATATATAAAATCTATGCGTAGATTAAAGAGGATTTTTGTAACTCAGGGGGAGTTATATTATATTATATTTTATATATAGAGTTGGCATCATCAAAAAGGGGGAGATTGTTAGCACCTTAGTTATTGGTTTTAATAATGACAAATATAGGACATTATATAAATATAGATACTAATGTTTTGTCAAGATATATATAGTATATAGTACAAGATATTAGACAGGTATTGATTAAGAAGTGCGTACAATATCAAGATGCTGGTATCAAGAGTAGATTCAAGATGCTAATATCAAGTTTCAAAAGTTCATGAATGAAGACTCATGGGTATAGAAGAGTTCAAGATTTCAAAATATTCCATATAAGTTATAGAGTCGTGGAATTTATGTTAAAACCTTAATAGCACTTTCCTGATCTCTCTCATCTTCTCTAATTTTGTTTTAAAATTAGTTTTCAAAAAATCTATTTTTAAAATAATCTTGTCAAAATATTTCCCAAAATGATTTTCAAATCTCTTATACTTATTAAGATAATATTTTAGTGTTTTTAAGTTTATATATATTGAATTTCTGTTTATACTTTAATAATTTATAACTATATTGATTACATATATATATTATTTACATTATATTGAATATTCTTATCTTTCAAAATTATTTTATAAAGTTTTACTAAGTTATATTTTGATTAAAATTTGTATAAACTATATTTAAATGATTCTACAAAGTATCAAATTATTTTACAAAGCAGCGGATCTTCAAAATAATTTTTATAAAGTATTTTTCAATTTTGTAAAGGATATATTGACATATACAAATCCCTTATACCGACATACTAGCCGTAAATTTCAAAATTCAAATTTTGAATGGAAATGTCTTTTCGTCGTTTCTCTTCGCGAATGGACATGACCGTTGTTTTCCTATATATACTAGACATCGAAACAAATTTTCATTAACTGCTTTCTTATTTTCCTCTCCTCTTTTCATTCTCATGAATTTTAAACAATTTCTATTGAAAGTTTGCTGAAATTCAACCAGAATCAAATTCATCATTACTAGTTTGATTCTCTTTCATATACTCTCTGATTTCTCTCACCACTCTCAAGATCAAGTGTTATTCAAGAGTTATAGAATCGATTGTAATCAAGATCAAAGATCTGAGTCTATAAACTCTATCAAATCATACTCTTATACTCTATGGAATGCTTGGTATCCCTGAAATCCAAGTAGGTGTGGTTGTAGCCTATTAAAATTAATTGGATGTGCTTGGTAGCCCGTAAATCTTGTGGGTGTGCTTGTAGCCCGAAAATCAAGTGGCTCTACCCAAAGGCCGAGATTCTGGAGGGTGTGTCTCATAGTCTTGAAATCGAGATTGTGTTTGCGTTTACTAGTTGAAAAGAAATCTGTACAAGGAATTGTGCAGGACTGGATGTAGGGTAACTACAACAAAACAATCATATTACAATCTTTCCTTTACAATCAACACAAACGAATAGTTGTAATAGGTATTCTGTAACAACTATTTATGTTAACAGTTGTAACAAAGACACTTTTAACAACTTTATTTATGCAGCAGTTGTAATATGCAATCGGTTACAACTGCTTAATTTTTGCCAGTTGTAGATATCTATTTATAACAATTGTTTTCAGCAGTTGTCTCCCCATATTATTTTTCTGCTCTAAATAATTTCGATTTTCCTCCCTCCTTTTCATTGACCGCTCATTTTATATTAAAAAACGTAAACTGGCCGCAAAATTTCCTATTCCTATTCTTAAAACCCTAACCTCATCCCGCTACCCTCCACCATTTCCATCCAGAAAATTAAACCATGCTCGCTCTCATCCATTGCCGCTCGCCTCCGCTGCCACTCTCGACCGTTGCGCTCACGGCCCTTGTGCTCATTGTCGTTGCCTTGCCATCGTCAAAGTTATAGGTATGTTGGAGTGTGCCCAACTTTCTTTGATTTTCCTGGCACCTAACTGATGCTAATAGATCTACATATGAAGAAATTTGCTAGATAAAGTTAGGGTATTTTTTGTCTATACTACTTATTTCCCCTTAATTGATGTTAATGGATGCTATCTACATGTGAAATAGTGATCGTGATCCTCCTCCGCTGCGGTCTTATGCTCAGGTTGTAAAAGGATCTAATAGCACCGCTCCTCAAGGTCTCCTTCATTATCGTAAAAGAAAAAATTGGATCGATTCAAGAAAGGGGTTAAAACATTGCTATCGCTGTGGGGATTATTCCCATATGGCTGTTGATTGTCGCGATCCAGTCCGGTGTTTTGTCTGTGGTATGATTGGTCATAAGTAGTATTCTTGTCCGAAGAAAACTAAGTCTTCAGCTTTTGATGATCATGATTTTCTTGTTAATGGTTGTTCTGATCTTAAGAAGAATTCTTTCTTGATGAAATCGAAGAATGTAGATTCAGGACCGCAATTCATAGATCACGGCTTTCAATTTACTTTAAAATATTTGTTGCTCAAAGGTATCCTTCTCATGGCAAAAGAGAAATGAGGGGATTCAACTTTTAGAAGAACTGTTTTCTCATTTTGATGTGATAAATTCTCCGAATATTGGCGAAGGTTACAGGGACAGGTTTGGCGACCCTGAAGTCTATTTTGGTAAAACTGAAATCCTGTCTAAAAAATCAGTAGATAGTGATGAGTTTTCTGATGTTTTAATGGTTTACAATGGAAATCTTATTTCTGCAAATTCTAAGGAGGAAGCGAGTACTAATTTTGATCCTATATTATTGGATTACTCTGTAGTTCAATGCTCAATGGATTCTAATGCTTCTGTGATAAAAAATAAGTTGTTTACTTTGGGCTCCACCGAGAATAATCTGTCTATCGACAATGATCTTGGAGGTTTTATTCAGGTAAAAGGCAAAAGTATAAAAACCCAGAATCTGGATAGCTTTGAGATAAAGACTAATAATAGGTTTAAATGTTTGGTAGTTGATGATAAAGAAAACTATGGATTGGAACACTACGATTTAATAACAGAAAGCAGCACTTCAACTTGTAATAATTTGGTTAATTCGGAAAAATTAATGGTGATTGATATTTCTAAAAATCTTGAAAATGAGACAAAGTATCATCATGGAGAGGCTTTTGATGCGGTATTGTCTTTGATATCATCAGTTAATGTAGAAGTGAATTTGGAGAATGATCTAAGAAAGGGCAGATTGGATAAGGCTACTTTCATTAATAAGGAGAAGGTGGATTTGCTTGATATGATTAAATCTAGAATTCAAATTTCAAATGGAGTGGCTATCTCTGGTAATACAAAATCTGGTTTGAGTAATGATTATGCAAAGGACAGTTCGTATCTAAGTGGTTCTATAGTAGATAAATCTGAAAATTTCAATTCAAGTAATGGTGAGGTGCCTGTGTCTGAAGAAATTCATGGAGAGGTTTTTGTTGGGTTATTGTCATTGACATCACCAGTCTATGTTGAAGAGAGAATGGAGAATGATCGTAGTAACAATATGGTTTGTAGTTTGGTACCTATTGTTGTTGATATGTACACTAACAGGGAGTTAAGAATTCAGAACAAAGAAGATATTGGTGATATTCCATATAAGCCTGTTGTTGATAGTATTATATACAGTAATGGTAATTTTGACAATGAGGTGGAAATAGATTTCATGACTAGTGAGAGGATGGGCAGATTGGAAGAGGTTATATTCTTAAATAAGGAGAATGTTGATATTTTTTATTTTAATGAGTCTTCATTTCAGGAAGTAAATGAAGGGGTGTATATCCCTGATATTTCAAAATCTGACTTAATTAAAGTTTCTGCTGTGAGTCATCTAGCTGATAGTGGCATTAAGTTATCAGGTAGTTCATCAATTGGGCTAGTAGATGTGGTTTCTGGTCTTGCTCCAGAACCAAAAAAGTTGGAAAGGGTCATCAGCTTTAATTCTTATTCCTCATCTTTGAAGAAAGGAAAGTGCAAGAAATCATGTGTCTGTAGTGGAATAGTTCGTAGAAGTCAATGTGCACGTTCTGATGTGTCACAGTGCATCGCAATAGGAGATTTAAAGCATGGTGATGTTGTTTCTTCTGTTAATGTTTTGGTTGATACTAGTTCTAGGGAATTTGTTGATTTAGAGAGGCATACAGAGCATTCTTGTCCCAATAACGTCGGTGCTGATAGAGCTGTTTATTATTGGACTGGAGGTTTCAAATTCGTTATGTATTGCTGTCTTGCATCTGTAGGAAAATTTCCTCGTTCTTCTGCTCATGCTAGAGAATTACTCTGTGCAGCCAAAGTAAGGAAAAGAACCAGTAAGAGGTTTCTAGCCGGTATTATTAGGAGAAGTCCTCGTTTAAATCGTAAAGCTTATAAGTAATTCAATGGAAGGATATTTTTTGTTTTTTGTGGTTTTGGAGTTTGTTGGTGGTTTGTGTAGATGTATTATATTGAGATGTTTCAGCTTGGTTGTTGAGGTTGCGGTTGTGGAACTTATTTTCAGACAGCTACATCTCTTTGGGTGTCATTTTAGGCCATGGTTTCTGGACGGTGTTGTCTCTTTAGGATTTGTTTTTAGTTTTTTTAGGAGTTTGGGTGGGTTTGATTCTTCTTTTGTATGGGGGTGTCTTTAGCTACATGCCAGGCTTGTTGGTAGCTCCTTTACTATTGTTGTTATATATGTGTGCATGTGTGCTCTCCTCTCCTGTAGAGGATCACACATTTTTCTCAAAAAAAAACATTCAGGAAAACCTAATTGATGCTAACAGATCTTTCTTTGATTTCCAACTAGTTTTCCCTTTTTTTATACGTTTGTACATTTCTATTTATATGTTTATGGAAGATTTAGTTTAATTAATTTGATGATTTTTTTTAAATTAGATAGTTGGCTATTTCAGGGTTTCATGTGTTTAGAATGATGGGATGAATTAAACATGCTGTAAATTGATGATGGTAAATGATTAGTTTGATTGCTTGGATCTTGAATTATGTAGTATTTGCTTAATTATGTAAAGTTGGATTTATTCAAATTTAAATTAAATTCAAAATGTGACATCTAATAAAGCAAAGTTTGATGCTTTTGCGTACTTGGAAATTTTGGAAAACAACTGAATTTGAATATGTATGAGATTTTTTGTTAACCTTTTGAAGTATTAGGAATCAACCAGATTTTCTTTTATTTTTTTCTCAATTGTTTAATTCTTGCTCTATGGAAGAATATGATTTTTTTTGTTTAAAATAGAGTTTTTAGAGAAGTTTCAAATTTATTTTAGAAAGAAATGTACCGTTTTATGCAGATTTTTTTTAAAACTCACTACAAGAAAATAACATTTAACAACAGTGAATTTACAATGGCTCTACAGAATGTTGCAAAAATATTAGAACTTTAACAACCTATGTTAAATAAATGTTGTAATAAGTTTACACTAACAACGTTTTTTCACAAATGTTGTGGTAAAAATTATATCTACAACGTTGTTCCGAATAGTTGTTAAAAACAATATTTAATAATATTTTATTTGCATTGTATCATATCTAGTATTTTTCATAACATTTATGCGATGTTTTTGAATTTTAAAATTTAACAACATTTAATTAGTATTGTAATTATTATATTAATTAATATTTACGAAGCGTTGTAGCCATCGATTCAATAATAAAATATCAACGTTATAGAATATGTAAAATAAGAGTTCATAACATTAATATGATGTTCTAACAATTTATGCTTGTTGTGTGAAGGTCTTAATGGCTCAAAGCTTGTGCCAACTCTTTCTTCCACTTAGTGTATTCTATATAAGCTTATTTTTTTGAGTTGCATGTATATAACAATAAAGTTAGAGTATAACCTTGATTCAGTTTGTTATCCAACGTTTTTGAACATCAATTTGAATCCATCTATGCATTTAACTGTACATTTTTAGGTAATATCTATCCAAACAGTATTATGACTTTAAGATGGAGTTTATTGTTCTGTTTCTGCATTTATGCTTTGTTACTTATATCATGAAATCAAGGTTGGAATTAAAGTTATTACCCAAAGTTATACATGAACTAATTGTTACAATGCATTATGGACACAATTTAGAAACAGAAGTTAAATGTAATCTACATGATTAATTTGGAATTGGATTTTAACTTGGAGATTGGAATATTTTCTCTAATTTATTTGAATGATCTATTTCAACCACTATTTATTATAGATATGTATGTTTAGTCAATGGGAATAATTTGATTTAGTTTGTTGACATTTCTGTGTAACAGTCATAGTTCATCTATAGATTAAGAAAATATACTAATTTTCTGTAAATCATTTAACAAATATGTTTTAATGCCATAAAGATTCATGGAACGGAAATATAAGGTGATAACATGTCCATATTCAATAAATGTATTTTAAATCTCTTCAAAATATTTTCTTTGCCTTCTATAATTTATCAAGACAGCTTTTGCTTATATTTTTTAAGTTTAAACAAATAAATAATTATACATCTAATATTAATAGATAAAAAAATGAGAGTTTGTGAAAAAGATACAAATATTTTCAAAAAGAGATCAAAAAAGTTTACCATGTTTCAATTTACAAAAATTGTATTTTTCAAAAGAGTTCAAGTTTTTTGAAATAAATGTAATATGTTTAGAAGTGTAAATTCAATTTGGAAGTATAACTATTTAAAGAAACTAAAATTTGGTCAAGCATTAAATCTTTTTAAAAAAGTGAAAAAAATGAAAAAGTTAGAGAGATTCGGGAAAAAAAAACCGTTCTAAATCAATGAGTAAAAAAATTGTACAAAGAAATATAGTTGTTATTCCAAAAATTTCAACCAACGGATTCATTTTCTAGTATGTGTTTTTTTATAAACAAATCATTGTCTTAGTAATCTGAATTTTCTTTAATTTAGTTGAATATACTCAGTTTATTTGAACTGTCTTGATTTGCTTGCTTGATGAAAGCATTGCTTGCTTCATTTGTTCATCATGCCTAGTCCACATCTATTGCTAGAATGTGTTTTTTTATAAACAAATCATTGTCTTAGTAATCTGAATTTTCTTCAATTTAGTTGAATTGAATCATTACTCAGTTTATTTAAACTATCTTGATTTGATTGCTTGATGAAAGCATTCACACCTATTGCTTCAGAAATCAAATACAGTTTGAAAATAATAATTATAAAGATTAAAAGGGAAAAAACTGACATGATTTGTTATTGGATTGCTTAGTGCACGGAAAGGACTAACTTATCTAAACCATTGTTCTAAACTAAAAAATCGTCAAGTTCATCGACCCAAACTTATGTTTTGAATATAATATCTTAATAGCATATTGTCTTCTTTAACCAAGAAATGAAGCTGAGATTAATGCACTAATGCTTTAGATAGTGGATCTCTAAATAAATCAAAACTTGGAGCAAATGACATTCTTGTATTCTCGCTAGGTGTACGTAGGACTCGAGCAAGAGCTAAAAGAATAATCTATACAATGATATTCAAGAAATTTCAAGAACGATGGAGGTCCTTGTACCAGTCCCAGCATTCAATGTCATTTGTGATGGGAGCTATGCTGGTACAATTTGACCGTGCAAGGATTCATGACAGTCAAGCTTTTTGCACAGGCATTTCTTATGGGCAGTGAAGGTACCATTATTCTTGTTATTACTCATTTTGAACTTTTTTGAAGTTAACATTAAGTTGTTTAGCTGAAGAAAAAAATTCTATAACAAATTTTATTTTCTATTACTTAGCTATATGCATAATATCTTGCTATGTTACCGGAAACCATTTACTGTATCTAGCATCAACAATTCTATTAGTGAACCGTCTTATAACTGCAAATTTGTTTGTACAAATCAATTATGTGAATGCTTCACCCATATTTAAGCATTCTATGAATGCATAAACACCTTATAATTGAAATTATTAATGTTATTAAATTTTTATTACAATCTCCAATCTTGGGGGGAAACGATTTTTTGTATTATGTTAGAAATATAAGTAAGATAAAGGAAACAAGTATTTTCCTTAGAATTAGTTATAGAGAATTCGACTTTTATTTTCTATGATAAGTAGTATTTTGCTTTATGTTTTTTCTTAAACTTAAATAAATATTGTAACCTACTTAATGTAATGGTTTTGTACGAAAAGTTTTTGTAGTTTGTAGTGTGACATTGTTCATGATATCAAGAGAAAAAATATATAGAAGTTTAGGGCTGTCAATGGATACCCGAAAAATCCGAAATCCGTCCGCATCCGCATTCGAAAAGCGGATAAATATCCGATATCCGGAAAAACGGATGCGGATGCGGGTACGAAGACATCCGCATTCGAAAATTATCCATCCGATTTTTGTCAAGATTATAGTTCAAATTATGTGTATCTTAGTGCAGTGAAAGATATTCGTTTATTATTTTATTAAGTTAGTAATTTATATTATATGTATTTAATGCTTATTAACTATTCGAAACTATTTATTATCATCATATTTGTTAATTTTTGACACTTTTATAACTAATGGGATTGAAAAATATTTATGTTAAACTAAAATTTTCATTTTATAATTCTAGATTTATCGGTCGTTAGCGGATATGATAATTATCCGATATCCGTCCATATCCGCGGATGCGGATGCGGATATGGCACTATCCGCATCTGAAAGCATCCGTTGACAGGCCTATAGAAGTTGACATATTATATAATATATGGGAAAAAATCAAGAGGGGTTGGACAATTGATTCTTTGGGCCTGCCCTGAACATGATAACACATTAAATCATAACAAAATATATAATATTATAATAAGAATACGGTATTCTTAACATAATATATTGCATCAAGATAAGAAAACACCATTTCTGTTATCAAGATAAGAGCACACCGCATTATCATCTATGCTAGGTTCATGTTGGTCATGGTTTAGAATTTTAGGTCAATATTTGTTTATAATTGTATCATACTTGATTGAAAGATCTAAATGTGTTTTGTTTACCAAGTTGTTGGCTTATCGTTTTGGAAAGGGTTTTTCATAGGAAATTATATGGACTTCTAACTTTGATTGCATATGCCTTTTTACAATAGAAAAAATCATGAAGATAAATATATTACAAAACGAAGTTTAATTTTTTTTTATGTTGTATAGTTGAAATAAACTTCTACACTACTCAATGCGAAATACAGTAGATTAGATTGTGTATATTCAAATGCCACATAAAACTTTCTTTTGCCAAGATTCATATTTCTATTGCAAAGTTCATAAACAATCAGTTGGTCCTATTTTATATATACTAATACACCCTATAAAAATTTATTATTATCTCACAATATATATCTCTATTTGATGTTAACAGAGCTAATGTTCATTATGTTTGCAGGCATATAGTGAGTGTTGTTTTAGCTCTTTGGAATGTAGTGGGAAGTTTCTAAGGTGACGTCCAATAAGGTAGTGCAAAATTAACCACTAAGCAAAATACATGATGTCGACGATTGTTTATAAGTATATGAATAGACACACGCATGCACACACACGTGTTTGTGTGTATAACTTATACAAATAGTAATTGTAATAGTAATAGTAACAACAATGACTTGATAAACTTATTGAACCAGAGAATGTAAAGTTATCATAAAATTATATATATGAAAATAATAAAAATTATATACGAATTATTATATAATAAATTATATAAGATATATATATATAATAAATAAGTATATGAATTATTATATATATAATAGATACTTTATTCCATTCCCTATGAATATGAGCTGCATTAACCACGTTCAACTCGGGAATCAAAAGTAGCTATACCTTTGTCTTAAAAATATTAAATATAGTATCCTTCCCATTAAATTCCATGTGTGGTGACTAAGAAGATCCGATAACTAACATGACAAGTGAGGCATAAGATGAATTTCTTTTTTTGAAAAAAATAATTTTCCTACGTGACTACATTGTTGGCATGGAAAATTTTATGTGACAATCATTAGCTACATTTGTTTCTTAAAAAAAACCTAGTTACATTTGCGGTCAATACCGAGGTAATGCCTCGGTCAATACTAAGGTGTTTGCATCAGTTAACACTAACAGAATGCCTCATACAAACTGAGGCAATCTCCTTGGTCAATACTGAGGTGTTCGCCTTAGTCAAAATTAAGTCTGTGCCTTAGTTAAAACTGAGGCTATGCCTTAGTTTCAATTTATTTTTAGTTACTCATTTTTAGTTGTTGTGTTTCTTAATTTCATATATTATTACACTGATCAAAGGAGGTCATAGATATGACCATGCCAGGGCTTTTAGATTATTTATTCTCTTGCTTTAAACATTAATGTAGTATTTATTTACCACTTTTATTCTAGTTGAATATGATGCATTCATCGTCTATTAATACTATATAAACTGATTCCAGTTGTTTTTCTACTACCTTTACAAGCATTACAAAGGACCATTGAGTTTGAAGAAGAGTTGCCTGAGAACTTTGGAGATGAGACTGTAAATTCATGGGATATAGAATTAGGATTTGAACTGGAAGTAACAGATGAAGGCTGAAACAAACCTAACTACAAATTTAAAATAGATAAACTAGTAAGAATATATTTTTAATCGTCATTAATTGAGTTCACCCATCCTAGTTATTTGGTTTGGAATAAGTATATTCTGTAAATTAAAAATAGATAAACTAGAAGGCCTGAAATAGGCATACAACAGTTTCGCAAAAATAATGAACTAAATATGAGTAAATAATAAAATGAATACTGGATGGTTAAGTCTAATATATTGTAGCAATGGGGTCATGTCAAATAATCCCAATTAACTTTTCATTGATTGTTACAGCCAAACTCTCCTTTACAGTTGTCGTTATAACTTATTAAGTCATTGTCATATTTCTGTCTTGTTTTGTTTCATTGATTGTAGTAGGATATTACTAATTTATCAATTAAATAAAAGTATCATTTAGGATATTATAGTAGAAATATCGATGCATATATGTTTCAGTTTTTTCATGAACTTGTTGACAAATACAAATTGTATGGTTGTGGGTGTATTGCTCTGTGATTTTGCAAATTTGCATAGGGTTGGTTCAGAAATGCACAATGCTTTTGCAAAGGATGTAGTGGTTGATTTAGTTAAAGAGTAGAATGTAAATGAAGGCTGTTTCTATCTTATTGTTCCAAATATGCGTACAAATATAAGTGCAGATATGTCACAAAGATCCATGAATGAATATGCGTTTTTGATTTCATTATTTTGGTACTAGATTATGTAGTAAATAAAGTCCAAGTTCTTTTGCTATGAACTATAACGAATTGAATGCTTTATTTTTGCAGTCACATTGGAGTAGCAACAACGTCACAAATGGTGGTAATATACAATTTCAACAGCAGCCTAGAAAGTGCAAATTATTGGGTTGGCAAAGGAATTTTGTCGCAGAAGCAACAATTGCATCTACCGATTATACCGCTTTAGTGCATCATGTACCACTAGGAGCAGATGCTTGGAAGGTTTGGGTCGATGCGGTGGTGAATCCCGAAGCTCTTCTATTTAGGCCTACTTCAGATATCTATACTATTGGATAAGCGGTTGGGACGCCTATTGCTTGGCATAAGGAATCTATTTCTTTTGATTAGTAAATATATGTACATTAACTGGTATACATTATGGATTTAATTATGTTTTGTAATGGAGTTATGAATTCATAAATGATGTGAACTTGAATTGTTTTTGTTTTTTTGAACGTGAATGGTTCATGTTGTTTTAAGTATTTGAATAATTGTGATTATCATTAACGAATTATTGGTTTAAGTTATAATATCATGTAATTTATGGTTAATAGCAGCTGTGAAAAGATGAATTATAGTAGTTTGTAGCAGTTGTAAAAATATTTGTTGCAACTGTCATTATTAGGAGCTGTTGTAAAAACAGTTGTTAAAACATTAATTACAACCGCCTTAAACAGTTGTAAAGAAGTCTTTTACAACTGCTAAAAGCAGTTGGAAAAGGTTATATTACAACAGCTACCAGCGGTTGCAAAAGAGTTTATAACAACAGGTACTGGCTGTTGCGATAAACTTTAATACAAGTGAAAATAATAGTTGTAAAAATGTCATTTACAATTACCAACCGCAGTTGTAAAAAAGCCCTTACAACTGCTAACAGCAGTTGTAAAATGTTTTTTTACAATTGCACGCACAACTGGCCATGCCGCTTGTAAAACAGTCCTGCTCTATTACAACTGTGGATATAAAGACTGACGGTCCCCCGTCAGTTGTAATAGACATATTACAACTATTTTTGGTAGTTGTGAAAAGGTGTTTTTGTTGTCTCCGAACTAGTATAAAATCATGGTGTGTTCTTTCCTTTTTACTATTACTGCATTTACTTTTATCTGTACTTTGATTCTGTGATTGTTAATTACATCATTCAAAGTAGAATCTTAAAGAATTTGAAAAATACTCATATAATCCATTAAACACCATTCATCCTCCTCAGTGTTAATTTAACCTTAAGATCCTTATTCCGATGACTCATAACAGGTTCTAAGTATTGGAAGCGGTTGTGGAGTGGAATGCTATAGAGTTGAACTGTCTACACTCTAGACATTATCTATTATATCACTATTTTAACTTAATGAATGGTTGCTTTCTTTTGATGGGAAAACCGTTAGGGAATCTGTACGATCTCAACTGTTACCGTTACATATTGCATGTACCTTGTGTTTTTCATACCATGCTTATGTCCGCCACATGGTTTTGTTTTTTCTAAATTTCTCGTGTACTCTTTCGAGTAGGTTGAGCAAAACAGGTTTTGCATTGGACGCTTCAAAATTCAGGAGATGAGTTGGAGGCTTCCGTTTTCTTTCTGTTTCTATTTCCGTTGCACTATATTATGTATGTATATATCAACATTGTGAGGACAGATGATTGTAATTATTCAGGATGATGATAATACTTAGGTTTTGTGATTTTGAAATTTCTGCATTCGGAGTAACCCTTTGTGCCGTTCTTTTGATATTATATATTATCGTTTCGCAGTGAGATTCTGATGTTGTGTTCTTTTTTTTTATTCTATTCTTTTCTATTTTACCTTAACTATCCGTCCTTTTGGCATTGGGGTGTTCGGTGCACGAATACCGTAGATGTATTTAGTATCGACATTCGAAGGTCGGAAAGTCGGTTCGTTACAATTATATGTTTTGAAAGCTCATTTACTTCATCATTGCATTGAGGGCTTTATTTTTGTTGATGTTACCTTGTATCTTTGTGGATCGCTCTTCGTATAATGTTTCAAATTATGCAATACCTTGATAAACGCATTTGTAGCATCATCACACAGTTGTTATCATCAAAACGCTAAAATCATGTTCCTTACAAAATCAAGTCTATTCATTGAAATTCATAAGCATTTAAAAAACTCAAAAATACACAAGTAATTATATTTTCTTTTCAAATGACCATAACAAAATTTACAAGGGTGGATGAATCTAATACTCATACGAATTTGCAAGAACCCGGTCATTGTAGCATCTTTTATACTAGTTATCTTTTGTTTCTGTTTTTAATTAACAAATGTTTTAAATAAAAATACAGTTATTTAGAAAATAACGAGAATATTAAGCAAATCTTATCTTCTTATATCCGTAGAATGTGGAATAAGGGTCAGGCACCTTGGTTGGGCCGGGCAGCTCATGCACCATCCCAAATTGTCTGTTCGTTATCCCCGCTGACTAAACCCTAATCCCATTTCTTCTCCTATAAATTTGGAACGTTAGCCCAACGTTGAAATCATTCTAAGATAGCCGCCATTCAAGTTTTTCGTCTCCGTTTCTTTCTCTCTCCTCTTCTTATTTATATATTTTGAATTTTGAATGATTTAAGAAACGGGTGCAAATCATCCCCGGCTGCGACATGTAGTGGGCAGATCCGGTCACTTCTTGCACAAAGCAAAAGACATTGCTACTTTCTTTGTACTACTTTCAGTCAAGTTTTGAGTAGTCAAATTCCTGATTCGTCAGGATTCACTAGCATACATCTGCTTCTGTTGAATTTTTTTTTTATAATTTTTTATCATCGATAATTGAACAACTGGTGCAAAATGTCGCTTGCTGGGGCATGTAGTTGTCAGATCCGGCCGCTTTTTGCATGGATCTGACGTTATTTGCTTGGTTCTTTGTATTACCCTAAATCGAATTTAGGCTGGTCAAATTCCTAAATTATTAGGATTTACAAGCATGCAAATGTTTGGGTGTCGTATCAAATATCGTCGTGATTATGTCGACAATTTATTTGAGACAGCACAGTTTATTATGTCTAGCACTGAGAGATTCTGTGGTGGATCAATTTATTTCATGTACTACATGGTTTAATCATTTTTTTTGGAATTGTTGGATTTGGCATCAGAAAATGGTTGGCTGATATCTGTTGAAGACCGTTTTCTGGTAATAAATCCGTTTTATGTAAACTATGAAACAATAAGGAATGGTGCCCAAACACGACCAGACAGAAAATGCTATGATACAAAAATATTTTTTCGATGGTGGACTTATTTTCTTTAAACCATGGATACTGTGAGTATATTTTCTTCAAACTATAATCAAGATCGTTCTATTTATCGGTACGCAGTGAACCAATTAGGTAGTTCTTTTTACTTTGTCCTCCCTCCTGAGCATTTCCTTCAGGAATGAGACAAAAATGGAGGCAAATTCATTGTTTCTTTAAACCATGGAAATTTGCTTCTTGTTTTCAACGTTGGTTGATAGATGCGTTTGTAAAAGTCTTTTATTGTTAAATGGATTTCAAAACTCAATTTTTCATGAATTTGCGTCTTTTTCAACCGTTTAATATTTTTTTGTTAAATGAGCTTATCCGTTTTTAGCACTAAAGTGGTTTTGTAACTTTTTTAATAGGAAGAGAAACATAAAAAAATGTCCGGTAGCAACGGGATAAGTAGGGATTATTTATAACTTTTTTGGGTGTTTACTATTTACATTGAGTTAAATACTTGCTACTGTTATTTAAACATTAAATTTAATAATTCATCTTATTTGTCAAATGCTTTGAAAATAAACGATAATTGGATAACTTAAAAAATAATAAAATCTAATATTTGAATATAATTATTTTCAATCTCGTTAATCAATAAAGATAAAAGAAAATCAAAAAAATGTAAATAAACATTCTTTTATAAATTTCAAATTGGAAGTTAATATATTTAATTCTATTTAGTAAGTGAATGTAAATTAATATTTTTGTAAACGTGTTATTTTTCCTACTGAGTGGGTTATTATAATTAAATATATTTGATTATATCAAATTATTTTTTGTTATAATTGGTTTTATTGTTTTTTCATATTTTTATTCAATCAATAACAAGAACAATAATAATTGGATATTTTTATATAAATAGTATTAAATGTTATTTGATAAATTATACCGTAACATTTGATTTGAGCTGTAAATTATATTTTATTGTTATACAGTTAAAAAAATGAAATTTCTATTTACAATTAAAACCGATAATAAATTAATTGTAACAAATTTAGTTGATTTTCTATATTTCATTTAAGCATTAAATAAAAAAAGGTTATATAGAAGTTGAGTGAATTTTTTTGATTTCGTTCTTTGAAGAAATATTAAAAGAAAACATTGAGTTATTGTTTTGATAAAATAAAAAAAGTTATGAAAAGGTGGATGCAGTGGATAAGTCAAGATGATAAATGGATGAGAAGAGTTTAAGTGTGTAAATTGTAACATGGTTTTTTTTCTCATCATGTTTAAAATTGAATTCCTCCAACTAGAGACGCTAAATAGAACAATTGACGTATTTAAAAACCCGCTTTTATTGATGTAATTAAAGATGAAAATTCATTTAGTTTGCTTTTATATTTAGAAGACGCAAATGAATAACTTCCTTTAAAGTCAAGTTTGTAATATTAAATAGGAGCAGATTTATATCTTAATTTGTCCTTAATGTAATGCAGATAAAATGTAATCTAAATCCATAAAAAGCAATTAAATAGGCCTTTAAATTTTTTAATTAATAAATGATTTTCTAACTTCTTCTTTTGCATATGTTAATAAAAAAAGTAGTATAATTAGCAATAAACATTAGAGCATCGAAACATTATATGTAAGTATTATTATTCAGACAGCTTTCAGAACTAAAAACTAATATCACTATTGAAATATCATTAACAAATAAATATAACATATTTATATATGTACGTTAAAATATTGAAAAATCTAACATTACTGAAAAATGTAATATTATGTGCAAATAATTATATTTTAGTAACTACTAAAATTATATTAAAAATTATTTTATTCCAACAAATAGGTCAACCATTAAAAAATCAAATAATTTAGACCTTTTACTAATACATATATTGCAGCTTTTGAGTTAAGGTCTCTGAAATAATACAGTATTGAAAAGAAAGGCTGAGTATATAGTTTTAATAAAGAGGGAATTAGGCAAAAGGACAAACTTTGAAAAAAAATTAGGTTGAAGGATATAAAGTTTCATTTTTGGGCTGAAGGACAAATTTTGAAAAAAAATTAGGCTGAAGGAAAATGTTAAATATAGTTAGTATTTTGTACAGTGCAAACATTGTACAAAATGTTAATTATAAATAGTATTATATTCAATTTTACATTGTACAAAAGGCTAGTTTTATTAGCATTGTTCTTCAGCCTAATTATCTTCTAAAGTTTGTCCTTCAGCTTAAAAATAATTAAATTTGTCCTTATGCCTATTTTCCACTTTAATAAACTAAATAAAAAATAATATTTAGAACATTCAATTTCCATTAATAAGATCTTAAAGTGTTAATATTTGTATTTTTCAACATACTTTATGCTGGTTTATTTTATCTTCTTTGCAAGTTCTGTATATTCAACATATTTGCGGTTTTACTTTAATAAAGAAAGATAATATAATATTTTATAGAATTATTAGAAAGCAAATTATAGTTATGGAAGAAGGAAGAAGGTCCGGTTGACATTTTTAATGTTTTCAAACATGCTTAACATCTCTAGTATTGTCATCGAAAATGAAGATTTTAATTATTCTATGTGACAACAACAGCATAAGATGTATCAAATAATCGTATATTTTTCTTTGACGTATATTGCATATTCAAATTTTTCACTAAATAGATCCATAAAGATGAATATGTTGAATATTTATGTCAATAAAATTAAATAATTAGTTTGCAAGCTGTTTCGAAAATGGTTTAACTTTATTTTAATTATTTGTTTTTACGAATTGGTTTTATTTCGATATATCTTGTAAAATAAAATTGGAGAATTCTAGTTCAACCTGATAAAATATTTAAACTAAGTTTAAAATATTATTGAAAAATGCATTGTTAATTTAATATGCAGGATGTACAAACACCTCTGCATTTAAAGTAGCAATCATTAACAATTGTCTCGTATATGTAATTGTTTGAAATTATATTTTAGTAATAAGTGCATTAAAGTATTAAAATAAACATTAAATTTTATAGTTTTAAAAGTTATTTATAATTAACATAACGTCAAAGAAAAAATTGAAGAATTCTAGTTCAACATGATAAAATATTTAAACAAGTTTAAAATATTATTGAAAAATGCTTTGTTAATTTAATATGCAGGATTTACAAACATCTCGACATTCAAAGTAGCAATCGTCAACAATTGTCGCGTATATGTAATTGTTTAAAATTATATTTTAGTAATAAGTGTAATAAAGTATTAAAATAAACATTAAATTTTATAGCTTTAAAATTTATATCTAATTACCATAACGTCAAAGAAAAAATATATTATTACGTTTTAAATATGATAAGCTATTATATGTGGTTTAATTAAGTATCTAATTTGGTTATTATTTTGATAAAAATGGTACTGGATATATTACGTTATATTTACTAATATATAAAAATACAAATTAAATTTATACCACCATTATCAATACCAAACCATATATACAGACCACATACCAACACATACAGATCACATATACCATCTCATACAGACATACATACCACATATACAGACCACAAACCAATATAAGCCTCATACAGACATACTAATATTAACCATATACAAAAATGCACAACCAAAACACAGCATATTTACTGATATGGAAATGAAAGTCGAATGTGAAGTTAAGAATGATGACAAAGGCAAATAATTATGATTTATCAGAATCCGATTGATAGTGTTCCTGAGAGTCCATGATTAGCTGGTAGAAAGAAAAGCAATAGCAGAGAACGGACGGGATTTACTATTTTGACGAGAATGCAAGACGAATGGAAGCTGAATATCATAAAATTTGGTTATTTGTTTAGTTTTAAACATTTTGTTATTATACAAAATGAGTTTGGAGTAGTTATATCGTTTTCATATAACTTTGAAAAAATACCAAAAGTATTTTCAAATCATAATTTAAATCATTTTACACTTCAATAATTATGAAAAAAATTAAATTGGATCTGATTTTAATATAGGGGAAATTTTTTTTAAGGACAAATTATAATAAATATTTGTCCAGAAGGACATGCGCTTATAACTTTTATCGCAAGGACAAAGCCCAAAGCACAGAAAGAATTTCAAACAAAACGAATACTTCTGTCCATCTTCTTCCTCCTTCCTTACACTCCAACAATAGGTAATTTTGCTCGAAACAAAAGATTCACGTTAATTTTGCTCGACAGTAAAAAATGGCATCGAAAACAAGAAATAAACCTCACAAATCGACTGTAGATGAAGAACAACCACAACAATCGAAAGCCGAAGAAAACCTAACTAAGTCGACAGCGAATCAACAAAACGAAAATCGAAATGTCGACGAAGCTGATGTTCAAAATGAAAATGCAGAGGTAGAAGAGGAAAACCTTCCTTTAGCACAAACGATAGCGTCGGCACTAAAGAGAAAAAGCAACAAATTAAGGCTTAAAAAACCTACAGCAATAGAAGAACAAAACCAAAATAGAGAAAAAAAGACAAAGAGAAGAGAAGAAAAAATGACAGCAAGAACATGCAAACGACAGATAAGTGGAAGTATATCAAAGAAGGTAACTGTTAAATATAAAATCAAACACAACAAAATTAGTATAGTTTTGTTATAGCAACATTGAAATACTAATAATTTCATTTTGTTAAATCTCAGCAAAAAGAAGATAAAGAAGCTGCGGATCAAGAACTGGAAGAAGAACAACTCAACTCGGTAAAGTATAAAACATCATAACTTTATACCATAATGTATATTTCAAAAATACTACCTGTAAATTATTTGGTAAAAGAAAAGGCTGATAGGTATAACAAACTGATACCCAATTAGTAGTATAATAGTCATTATAATTAAGCATAAATTGTTTGATAAAACAATAGTCAGTGAAATTTATTTCAAATATGATACAAACAAACAAATGATACCTACTAACAAAAACTGATACCTAATTACCAAAAAATAATACCTAGTTATATAAAAATGATACCTACTTGATACCAGATTACTGAAAACTGATACCTAATTAGTACCAACTGATACCTAGTAACAAGTAATAATAGTGTTTATCAGTAAGCATAAATTGTTTGATAAAATAATAGTCAGTATAATTTAGTTGAAATATGAAACAGACAAAAAACTGATACCTATTTACAAAACTGATACCTATTTACAGAAAACTGATACTTAGTTACAAAAAACTGATACCTACTTGAAAAAATGACACCTGATTAGAGAAAACTGATACCTACTTTGTACCAACTGATACTTAGGTAATGTTAAACTGATACTTAGTTACTTCAAACTTGAAATTGTTATATATTTGACAGAAGATATTTCACTACAACAAATACCCGAATCTATTGTTTGTTTTAAACATAATTTATTTGACAAATAACTTACTGTCTTTATTTTGAACAAATAGGATGATGATGATTTTGTTGATGCTCATCCAAAATACATGAAAAAAAGATCAGAAACAAAACAGCAATCTGCAGATAAAAAGCATGAAACAGCTTACAGATGTGGACTGCAGGCAATATTCAAAACAGTTAAAATGATAAAACAAAAAAATGCTCTATCAAATAAGCAAATGGATATAATGAAGAGCACTCCTTTCTACAACTTCTTCAGAGTTTTCTATGAAGAGAAAATTGTAATGAAAGAATGCAAAAAGCATCAACACAATTTGGATGCTTTATACAAAGGACAAATTTTCAAAAGAGACTGATTTTAAAAACTATTTGTATGAATAGGCTGGTTTTAAAACTATTTGCAGATATAGGCTACTTTTGTCCAGCTCAGCGATGAGCTGGCCTTTTTAAAAAAAAAAAAAATACTACGGGGCGCATTTTAGAAATGCGCCCCTACAAATTTGCACTGGCGCATTTTGCAGATGCGCCAGTGCAAATTTTTCAGTACGTTCATGTTCAACAATTCACCTCCATTTACAGCCCACTGTTCACTGTTTACAATTCAACTACTTCTGCCTTGCCACATTAACCCCCCTACAACTACTACCTTTCCACTTCATTACCTACTGCGCGTCACCATTAACATCCCCTACAACCTCGCCTTGCCTTGCTCCATCCAACACTGAACATCCCAAGTATTCACTTCAAAGCCCCACCTCTAACCACAAACTGTCAAACCACCACATCCTCTACACATACCCACAAATACTTTTGAACTACCAACAATTTCAATACTTCACATAGCCTTTCTGACCGTCACCTTCTTCCAATAAAAATTAACCCTCTATCATCACCATATATCTCATACAAACACATTCACCATTCATTGCACAGCCATCAATAAACTCCACTGCTACATTCAACTGACCATATCTTCAATACAACCTACATTGCACACATCCACTACACCATTCTCCCCAAACCACATCATCTACCATCATTCGAAAGCACCAAACAATTGCCTTCCTTCCCCCGATAATAAATAAGAAACATCAAATACCATCTTCCTCTGATAAAAGCCACTGCTCCATCATCATTGTGCACCATGCCTCGAACCACTGCTATCCCACACATTACAGTTCCACTTTCTCCACTCCATCAACCACTACCCTCCATCAGACTTCTCACCTCTTCACATCAGCCACACTTCAATTCCTTCAAAAAAAATCACTACATTTCAACACATCGCCACACTGCACTCATTCCCTGTCATATTACCCCTTACCACATTCTCATTATCAAACACTACCCCTGTCATTGCCCTTGTCACACAACTACAGCCAACAGCAACCAACCACCCCCTCTGGTTTCTGTTGTGTTTTGGACAGAAAGATTTGCACTGGAGCATTTCACAGATGCGCCAGTGCAAATTTGTAGGGGCGCATTTCTGAAATGCGCCCCGTAGTGTTTTTTTTTAAAAAAGCCAGCTCATCGCTGAGCTGGCCAAAAGTAGCCTATATCTGCAAATAGTTTTAAAATCAGCCTATTCATGCAAATAGTTTTGAAAATCGGTCTCTTTTGAAAATTTGTCCTTATACAAATGCTACTCAATTGTCGAAGATGCTTTCTTATTTTCCACAGAAAGAATGAAAGTTATAGCAATGGATATAAGTTTGTTATTTGGCCTACTACTAAAAGGAATTAACATTGAGCCGACTCAAAAAATGACAAACAAAACAATTCCAGTGCACTGTAAAGAATTTGCAAACAGAAACTTTGGCAACAGCACTTATATAACAAGAAACGTAGTGGAAAAAAGAATAAAGCAAGAAGTTGCAAAAAAGAAAAAGGAGTACGAAGAAGACTTGCCAATGTTAATAGTAATTGAAATACTATTAACATTTTTCTTTCCAAACAACCAACAAAAATTAAGATGGGGACTTCTGCCATACTTAATTAATGTAGAGACAATGCAATTAGTTTCTTGGCCACTGACGATAGAAAAGAATTTCAATAAATTTGTTAAGAAGTTCATTCATAATCCAAGAAATATGTCGGGATGCTCCATGCTTCCACTGGTAAGATTTCTTATTCAAAAATTTATTAGTTATTTTTTTTAACAAACATATCTAGTCAATTCTTTTAATGTTAACAGTATTGCATTTGTGAGAAACTGGATCTCATTCAACAAAGGCAATATTATACTCCAGCCTTACCAAGATTTGCAAAATGGGATTTAAGGAAACTCAAAGACAAAGCAGTCAAAGCAGTTTTTGATAGCGTGAAAGAGGGTGATGTAAGTAAAAATTCCATTTCATTTTTTGTTAATCAATATGCTTTAACTATTATGCAGAATAAAGTTTTATTGTCGATGATTTATCATATACCATAAAACTGATACTACAGTGATCAAAAAATGATACCATATCAAAACATAGTAAATAGTATCAATAACAAAAAATAAAATGAAAAAAACTGATACCATATGTTTAATTGCTTGAAACAAATACTAAAAGTATCATAAACTGAGACAAAAATGCAAAAACTGATAACAAATGAGTACATGCTTGAAACTAAATGTGGATGTATTCAAAACTGATACTAGAATGCAAAAACTGATACCTTATAATTTCACAATTTACGCTGATGCTACAGTCCAATACCTGATACCATAGTTCTACATATTGGAAACTGATACTATTGTATAAGAAACCGATACTAATATGATTATAAACTGATACTAATATGATTATAAACTGATACTTATAGTATAAGAAATTGATACTAATATGATTGAACCTGATATTAATAGTATCAGAAAATAAAAATGAATACATATTTATTGTATTGAATACAATTTTTTTTTTCATTATAGTAAAAATTCAATTATCATTGCAAATTGATATCATAGCTTAAAACCGAAACAAATTTTCCAATACCAATTTTATAGGTGAAAGAAATCACAAATCTCAGCCCATATGAAGAAAGTCTGCTTCAAACAGAGACTGTTCAACACAAATTCCCCAAAATTCAAAAAGAAAAGCATGGAAAGAAAAGAAAGTTTGAAGAAACCACAGAAACTGCACAGTCATTTGAGGAAGACGTAAGCATCAGGATCTTCCAAATGCATATAAAAGATTTGGAAGAAGAAACAAAGAAAACAAAAAAAGAATTAGAAGTGGAAAAAAAGAAAAGAATTAAAGCAGAGCAAGAAGTTTTCAGGTTGAAACAAGAGTTGAAAGAAATAAAGTTAAAACTGAAAGATAATGAAGAGAAAACATCACAGGCTGAAGACAACACCAACAAAGTTGAAGATGTTTTGAATGACAGTGAAGAAAATATTGAAAATAAAAAGAAAAGTTTCAACCTACAAAGCAACATTTTACAAACTGAACTAGATACAAATACTTTTGTACAAATGGAAAAAGAAAAAAATGAAGAAATAGCTGAAGAGAGTGTACAAAAAACAGCAGATAAAACAGAAGAAATGAACAAACAAATGCCAATCGAAATAGAAAGTGAATTGGCTAAAAAAACAAGCAGTGAAGAAAGACAATGTGACCATGAAGAAAAAAACAGACTCCAACAAAAGAAGAGATGGAAAAAGAAACTGAAGTGCAGAGAGACAACTCAGAAGATACTCAAACTGTTCAACATGATACAGATGTAAAAAACAAAAGTATACCGTATGTGCTTGACTTTACCCCTCCATCTTTCAAACTTTACGACACACAAGACTTTGAAAGCGAAAAAACTGAAGAAAAAAAAAGATGCAGAGGAACATGGGCAAAAAGCTGCCAGAAAAGGGAAACAAAAAGTCATAAAATCAACTGACAAAAAAATCAAAGCAAAACAAAAAGGGACAGCTTCCTATATTCAAAGATTAAAGGCAAGAACAAGAGTGAAAAAACAAAGTGATAGCTTTGAATATGGGATGAAACAAAAGAAAGTTGCAAATAAGCAAAAACAGGAACGTGAAAAAAAAGAAAATGTTGAAAACCAAAGTGAACAAGACAATAATCCAAAGCCACTTGCAGTAATAGAGCCAACACTTTACGAGATGGGGCTTGGTCATTGCAAATGTTTGATCTACCTAAACGTTGAGCAACAAAATGTGATCAAAACTTTCTTTTCATTAACAACATCATCACAAAAGTAAGTGTACAAATATGTATATTAATTTTAAATATGAAATTAAGTTTATCTAACATATACAAATTGTTTTTATCAAAATAGTGTAGTAGCATGGGAAGACAATGACACAATCAGAGGAGGTTGTGTCATAACAAAGAATGCACTAAAACATCTACTAGAAGGAGGCGAAACAGACGGGCAGGTACATAATAATTTTTTTCTTTACGTCAACACTGATACCAAAATCCACAACATGCTTAAATTGACCTTATGCTTTATTATTTTTATAATTATCAACATACACAGCAACTACTAAGAGTACTGAAACTATTAACAATTTAAAATTGCTCCACAAATTTTAAATTGTATACATTTCTGATTTTAATACAGATCATAGATTGGTACATTTCAAAATGTGGAATAGAAGACCACAACTATGCTTTCACAACTACAATGACGGTAAATAAAACTTTAATATTCAAGTACATAATAATTGCTTCATTTATTATATCATAACTTATTTTCATATAAAACAGAAAGCAATTGTGTGTGATATGAAGAGTGTGAAGAAAAGTCTCATTCTCCCTATGCTAGAATCTATTGTGCACGACAAATTTACTGAAAGTATATATTTTCCTTTGCATTGTGAGAACCACTGGGCATTAGTAACTTTAACATACCCAATAATGCAATGGTGCCACTTAGATTCTAACCGCCCTAGAAGATCAAACGAAAGAAACAATTCAAGTTTAAAGGAGGCTATAAAATTGGTATGAGAATTATATTTCTTTTAAAAAAATACTTATCACCGTGAATATGAGCTAAAATTTTAATATATTACCTGTTTTAGAGACATGAAATAGAGGAAATGCTCCAAGAAATCTGGAAAAGCAATGACATAAAAGACATGGCAGTGAAACCAGATGAAATGCATCAAATAAAATGTGCACAGCAAGGAGCAGACACGTAAGTTTTTTCCATTATAAAAAATGTTTTTGCATTATAATTTTCCATACATACTTCTAGACATCATTGTATACCGTTTATATTTAATTGAATTCCATTCGTAATAAAAATATTGAGAATTATTATCCCTCAATACAATAAACTTTAAATACAAATAAACATTTACTACAGAAAAAAAACTGATACCTACATAACAAGAAACTGATACCTACACAAATAAAACTGACACCTACAAAAAATAAACTGATACCTACAGAAATAAGTACATAGTGCACTAGTATAACTGCTAAATATTTTAATTCAAACCATACTGTATTGTTGTACCATTTTTTCTAAAATTCAAATTTTTGTACTAATTATAAACCTATTAATAAAGCAAATGAAAAATTATACTAATATTTTATCTTGGTTTCAACAGGCTTGACTGTGGAATTTTTGTAATGATATTCATCATTTCGCTGAACAGAAGCAGGATACCGATAAAAATTGAAAAGAAAGATGTATTATCAACAAGAGCAAGAATTGCACATGCAATATTAACAGACGATGAACACTGCTGGAGTCTGTCAAAATACATGTCGAGCCTAGAAGAACATAGAAAAGAAAGGAAATGAGTTCACATTGCATTATTTCACAATTAAATTTGATACCTGTGATGTAATGTTGTTATGTTGAAATGTATAGTTGCGAATTAATGATGTTCTGTTGTAATTTCATACTTATGAAGTAATGTTGTTCTGTAAGCAAAACACTGCTGCTTTTACTTGTAAAAACAATTCTCGTCTCCTGGAATGATATGTTGTGATGATGTTCTTTTATTTCCTGTTGTTTATATTATAACAAAATTAAATAATGTATGTTCTATCATCCAACTATGGATCCAACATAATATTATCAGTTCTATGATACAACTTTCAGTTGTAAAATGATATTATCAAATTTCATGTAATATTACAATACAAAACAGTAACTGGGCATCACTTCGTATGACTGATAGTATCACTTTTGTCAAAACTTATACTCAACATACTGTATGAAACAACAATTAGTTCAGGTATCAGGTTTTGCAAACACCATATATTA
This sequence comes from Allium fistulosum, assembly GCA_030737815.1. Taxonomy (NCBI): domain Eukaryota; kingdom Viridiplantae; phylum Streptophyta; class Magnoliopsida; order Asparagales; family Amaryllidaceae; genus Allium; species Allium fistulosum. Next base: position 1,006,517,174 of record CM060905.1, read on the forward strand.
TTATAATTATTAAGGACTACTGCTGTAAATTATAGCACATATTATAATACACAAAACTGATTATAAAAACAAACAAAAACTGATAATAAAACCATTTATATCCAATCAATGAAACATTATCTCCAACCAAATTAACTGATACCAAAACTGTAAAAGTGATACCAAAATAAAAAAATGATACCAAAACTTAAAAAAAAACTTATGCAGCTATAAACTGATAATATTTGGCACTGTAAAAAATGATACTGTAAAAAAGATACTGTAAAAAAGATACTGATACCAGAACTTCCACAAACAAACAACATAAATCATACTGCAAAAACAAAAAAATGATACTATCATCTATACTAAAAATAGCTGAAATTATAATCAATTCCATAATATGCTATACTAAATACAAAGTAATAACAAAAGGTTCAATTACTACAGACCACTGAAACAAGTCTCACATACACTTATTACTATAAACAAATTAAAAATATAAAATCAAATCATATCCTCTTTGAAGCTTGACAATTCCGTTTATTATGACCAAATTGCTTGCACTCGCCACATCTGTTTTGCTTGTTATGAAAATATGAAAATCCTCCTTTGCGCTTCAATGATGGTCTGCCAGCGCCACGTTTCTCCTTTGGTGGCTTAATAACATCTTGTATGCTACCATCAACAATGGGCCTATCATAATTTGGAATAGGATTTATAGCATTGGCATAAGAACATCGATAAGAATCAACAGTGAAATAATTCTCGACAAAATCATATACAGACAACTTAGACTTGTTCATACACTTTATAGCATGAGCACAAGGAAATCCTGTAATTTTCCACTTGTTGCAACTACAAATGCGCTCCTTCAAATCAACATAATGAGAGTTTGGAGATTTCACTTCAAAAGCAAAATCAGAAGATTTATATACATCCCATCCAAACCCTTCTTCAATCAATTCATCTAATCGTAACTCCATAGAAGGACATAGACTTGTTCTCCACAAACGACATTCTTCTCTTCTTCTAACCATTTGTTCTATAATCTTAATACGAATACCATCTAAACACAAAGTAATAGGCAATGCTCGTTCATTTAAAATCCAACTGTTAAAACTTTCTGCAACATTGGAACTATATTCACCATAACGTTTCCCTGGAAAAAATAAATCCACCCACTTATCAAATGGCTTATCCTTTAAAAAATCAACACCAACAACACCACCAATTTGACAAAACTTAGAATATGCTCCGTCAAATTCATATAGATTTGAAGCTCTAGAACACATTTTGAATAAATCAACAATAGACACATTTGCATTTTTGGCTTTCACTGCAGAAAGAAGATTTTGTTCCATATGCAAGTAGCAATAACTGTGATAATCTGAAGGAAAAACATCACGAACACCTGAAAGCAAACCTTGGTGGCGATCGGATATAAAAACTAAAGTACGCTCTTCTTGAAGCATTTGTTTTAAATGGTTCAAAAACCATGTCCAGTTATCCACATTTTCAACAGAAACTACACTCATAGCTAAAGGGAAGAAACCTACAAATGCAAAATTAATTAGTTAAAAAAAAGTAAATACAACCATAAATATAAAACAATTCATAAAACTGATACTAACAGTAACAAAACTGATACCTAAAACCTGATATGACCATTATAAAAATATTGATAAGCACAACATTATGCACATTAATCTTCATTCTAAAACAACAAAGAAACAAAAATAATGACATATATTTCGATACAAAGCAAATTCCAATACTACATAACTATAAATGATACCATATATGAACTAATTAGAACTGATACTAATAATATACAAAAACTGATACTAATCTCCTGTTTAGCAGTATGAACATATTATACGAAGTACAAACATACAATTTAATACAATAGAAATTCTGATACTAGAAACTTGCTACTTATAAACTACATTTCTTAAAACTGATACCAACAGAATACAAATTATGATAAAAGAATGTACATTAATAATTATGCCAAGTATTATAATCTCAATATAAACAAATCAAGTTTGAAAACAAACACATACCTTGATCACCATTTTTTGCAGTTGCACCCATCAATACACCAGGACGTCCCTTCAAGTGAGTAGCATCTAAGAATATCATAGGACGACAAGACTTGAAACCAATTAAACAAGCGCCAAAGGCAATAACCACCCTTTGAAATTCATTACTACAAGGATCAACATCCATATCAACATAACTATCTGGATTAGATTTCTTCACTGCTTCCAAATACCAACTCAAATCATTATAAGACAAAGCATCATTACCGTGCAACTCCATCAATGCAAGTTGTTTCCCATGATAAGCATAACCATAAGACAACTGAAAATTGTATTCTCTTTTAAAATCAAGTATAATATCCTTAGGCTTTTTACTTGGACAATCGCGGATCTCATCAATAATCATCGATTTAACAAAAAACTAGATATATGTGGATTATTCACATGTCTTAGACCAGCCCCACAAGAATGATCAGAAACCAAATTTCTCATAAAGAACCTTTTCAATTCTCCAGAATCACATGAAGCATGGACTTTGAAAAGACAACCATTCTTATACGAAGAGCAAACCACAGTGACTCTTGTAGCACAATTCTTTAAAAATACTAATTCATACCCCTTTTGAATTTGATATGCTATCAAAAACTCTCTAAAATGTTAAGCGCCTCCAAAACAAAAACCAACAAAATTGGAAATGCTTAATGTCGACCCTCTCCTCAACATATCTTTTAAATAACTTTTACCATTAACAACATTTGAACAGACAGATACAATAGAAGATGAAGAAGCAGGAACATAGGATGAAATTGAAATACAAGCACCATCAACAACTTCCAATTCACAACCCTTAACCTTAATAGTAAAACCAAAGAAAGAACTTTTCTTGTGTAACTGAAAACAAATTATGCTCTGAATATCAGAATCAGTGTCAACCATAATAACTTTGTCCTCAAGTACATAAGAAATCTGAATAGAAGAAGGAGTTAATTGAGACCAATATCGACATATCTCACTCTTCAAATCATACAAAGAGCAATCGATAAACAATCGAGTGCTAAAAGTATTATTATTCAACACAAACAAACAAAGAAGGCTGTTATCCCCACTGCAAAATAATAATAATAATAAACATCAGTAAAAATATGTACGTTTTAGAACAGTAATTATTCAATTTTACAAAACTGATACCTACCGTAGATAAAACCGATACCTAAATACTGAAGAAAAAAAATGATACTAAGAAAATATAAAAATGATACCCAGAAACAGAACCTAAAAAACAATAGTTTTCCACTCAATAACAAATTAATATACAACCCAACCAACGATACTTCTCCAATCATCCCAACATTAATGCAAGAGAATGCAAAATAAATCAAATGAAAAGTAACTACAAAACAACACTGCATAAAGAAACGAGTATAACAATAAAAAACCTGCTGGTACTTCCACAGTCATCCATCGACGAATGAAAAAACAAAGAGAAGAACAACACTGCATATCAGGCATAATAATAAACACAAGTATAAATCAGGAACAATTTTATTTAACTCGAATTGAAAAACATCAAAAAAAAGATTGATATAAGCATACCTGAGAAAAACGAGATCACCGTACAGATATGAAAAGAACGAGATCAACAAAAGAACGGAAGGAAAAAATAATAATCGTTGAAGTGGACGAAATTGAAATAAACGAATAACGTTGATTGATATTACAATTATGAGGAAAATATTTGATCGCGACTCAAAATTTTGATCGAATGAAGAAGAAGAATAAGCGCGCGAGAATTGGGCCGGAGAACTAAAAACGATAATTTGTCCTTGGGAGAAAAATATTTATGGGCCGTCCTTCATAAAAAAAAGCCCCAAAATGTGTCCTTGAAGAAAATTTCCTGTTTAATATATTGCATTCCACTATAAGTAAAATTTTCTTAACTAAAATTTATATTTCTATATAAATTTGACATGAATTATCGATCATATATCCTGGCTTTGAGTAAAATTTAATGATGCCGTTTAACGTGGTCAATAAAAATAGCTGCATATCCGCAATATGTTTAGATGATGAAGTTCTATGTTCTTTCTTTAATTCTCGTTGTTATTGTTGAACTTACGATATGATCTTTTTTTTTCAAAATCAATTTACAGTATTAATGTTAAGATATTTTGTCCATAAGTACATTATAAGTTGAACAATAAGATATGATACAATGTTTTGATACTTAAAGAAATGTGATGCGAATAATATTCTTGTGTTGTAACGGCTTGTAAAATTTTGTGAAATTTTAAATAACGAAATTTTGAAATGAAAATTTGATATTTGGAATACGTTCAATTAAACATAGCAAATCGTAAATTTTCATCTGATAATATGAAAGTTTATTTTTTGTTGTGTAATTTTATTTCAATTTAAATCAATTAATATTTAATTATAATAAAATGTTTCCAAACCTGAATATTTTTATATAATAAATTTGTAAATCATCTTCTGAGTTAGACGTCATATTTCGTTTCTCCAAATTTTGACTGCTAATGCTCCGTTTATCTTATTTTCGACAGATTTGCAGCATTTTCGGTACCGACATCAACCTTTGATAGAATGATCGTACTGTTGATATGTGTATCATTCTATTCGTCTCGTCGTGCTGATCTCCGCGCTATATTCATTTCCGTATTTTGAGGTCTGGTACGCGACGGAAGCGATAAAAACGTTTCATTGTAACAGTACCATAAATTGTGACCTTACGTTTTTTTCGGTTTCAAAATTTAAACGTGCTGCCCAAACAAAATTAATTGATTTAAATTTTCAGCTAAATCAATGTGTCACCGTTGCCATTACAATTGCTACTTTTCTGGTATATATTCATTTCTAACTTTTATCATTGTTCTACTGTCATTTCTCTGGTACGTTTCTTTCTCCTCTCCTTTTTCTTTTGCTTCTTTTGTTCATGGATCTGATCTTTCTCTCTTCCCTTTTCTTAAACATATTTTGTTGCCTACACTTTCATTTTTTATCTCCACCACTCACTTCGCATCCCTCACACAGCACAGGCCTCCAAACCTCGCCCAAACCAACCGAACCCATTTCCGCCTCCGACAGCACACGCCCAGCATGCTCCATGCCGTCAACATCGCATGCCACCCACGTTTTTCCCCACTCCAGCATCAACCTATCGGCAGCCACGCCCTGACAAGCGCCGAGTCGCCATCAGCGCTTCAGATCAGCCCGCGTGCCTCCCTTCCGTTGTTCGCTTCAAGCCAGCGTAGCAAGAAGCATTCTTGGTGTGAATATATATACATGCGGGTTTGCAGCTTTTTTGTCCTTCTTAGGAAAGGTATATATATTTTCAATACATTTTGTTTGTTAATAGTTTGAACTGGATTTTTGTAATAGCATATATTACGCTGTTTTATACCTTATCTTCAAAAAATTTATTGATTTAAACAATACTTTATATGAAATCATCGGTCTAAGCCCGTTGGCCGCCACCTGCTATATAATATCATAAAGCTTTATGCGTATTTAGTTTTACAAATATTATATGTATGAATTTTTAAAAATGTATATTTATAAGGTGTGCCGAAAGTAAATAATATATTTGTATTAATATATTGTTTTAATGGGTCTGTGTTGTATATAAGTCTCAGTGGTTATGCTATGGTATATCTATAGTCTAGCTAGTAGCTTGTACTTGTGTAGTTGTTTTATATTTGTTTTGAGAGTAGTTATTCACTCATATAGATTGCAGGTCACATATATATCTTATATGTGAATTGGCTATACCTTTTTTTTTAGCCCAAAATATTGGCCCAGTTTGGATCAGTACAAAGAATCAGACAAAAATAAAGCAACTGAACCCTTTCCATAAAAAACAACTTCATCGTCCTCACTCAAACTGTTCGAAATCATGGCGGCTGATAACTTGTTTCTGGGATTCCTTCCTCTGGATAATTCCGATCATCCTCTTCAGTACGAGTTGCGTCTTGTACCTTCCTGGTAAGAGGATTTTCCTTAATCCTTTTAAGAGTTAACTGCATGTCTCCTATCGCTAGCTTACTAACTTCAAATTGATTTCTCTGTTTGCTTTGGAAAATTCTACGGTTCCTCTCCTTCCAAATATTCCAAATAGCCACTGTGATGGCGATGTTGTGCAGTTTGGATTTAATGTCTTTGTCGCGACCTCTCTGAGTCAGGTAATTGATTTGTTCTTCAAGATTATTAGAGTGGGGGGTTAAGTTTAAGTAATTGTTATACGAATTCCACACCAGTTTAGCGTAGACGCATTCAAAGAATAAGTGTTCATACGTTTCTAAATTCTGATTGCATAAGGTGCAGACGATTTCATTTATCAATCCCCATTTCGATAGCCTATCTCTGGTACGTAATCTTTTCAGTATCGCTTTATAAGCAGTGAATGCTATTTTCGGATTATTAACATGATCCGAAATGATTTTACTCCATGTTGCTTTACTGTCTTTTAGCCTGATTTCATTCCAAGTAGCCTTAGTGGAGAAGTCTTTTACAGTAAGCTTCCAGACTCATATGTCCATCTCTCTGCCATAATAAATAGGCATATATTGAATAGCTTCCTTTTTATCTTGATTTATTGGCAGAGAAGAACAATCCCACCTATTATTACTGATCACATCTTGTACTTTATTATTCGGGCATCCAAAGTCAGAGAAAGTATGAATTCCCAAAATGTCAATAAATGATTCACCTTGAATCCAAGGATCTCTCCATAGGTCAGTCTCCTTTCCAGTAGCTATTTCACGAGTACAAAGCGAAGCTAATATGTCTCCGACCTTCAAAATTGCCTTCCAGTTTGTTGAAGCATTATTATCAACGGGCATTTGCCAAAAATTACCTTTGATGTATCTTCTCCTCATCCATTGACCTCATAGTCCTTTCCCATTAATAATTCTCCAAGCTTGTTTGAGAGCGTGGACTGTTCTCATATCTTTTTAAGTCTTCTAAGACCCACACCCCCTTAATCTTTGGGCCTGCATAATTTTTCATATTTGATCTTATGTAGACCACCTTTCCAAATGAAATCAGCACAAACCCTTTCAATTTTTTGGATAGAAGCATCAAGAAGTTGAAATGTTTGCAGCCAAAAGTTAACTTTAGAGTGAATAACAGTGTGTACCAGTTCAATTCGACCTGCAAGAGACAACAGTTTGGAACTCCATCCCTGCATTCTATCCCTGATAGAAGATATGAGGGCTGCACATTCTCTGTCTGTGATTTTATTTGAAGATAATGGAATCCCTAAGTATTTGACTGGCATGTTACCTTCCTTCACTTTTAAGAGATCCAGCACCTCTACTCTCCTTCTACATGTTTTGTTAAAATAGCATTTGGTTTTCTGTTCATTCAGTTTTAAACCAGCATACTTTTCTAAGTTAATGAAAATGTCTTTGATTGCTAAATCTGATTCATTACTGGATTTTATACAGATGAGCAAGTCATCTGCATAAAATAAGTGACTATATATATAGATTTATGTTTTGAAAAAAAAATAGATATAGAGATTTTTAAAAATGTAATGTATAAATATTTTGATTCCTATATTATATAGTTTTGCTCTCATAGCTGAAGAACGGTTGATCTTTGGTAGTGACTTTTAATACGATATATATATAAAGATTTTGGATTTTCATAAGGGTTTTTAAATTAAATATTGATTTCCATATATAATAATAATGAATATATATATATATATATATATATATTTGTTCACGCCTTCAGCATACTAAAATCTATCCTTGCTTGTCGCAGCAAACTGACTTATCGTGCCTAATTCGTGCCAGTGTCCGTTACATCGTTCTTTTCCATAGTTGTTTCCATCGTTCCCTAGCCTCGAAAGGTGAGCAATTACTCACGATTAACGTTCTTATATCTATTAAATTTGATTTCAATTGAAGCGACAATTGAAATATGTTGCCGTTAGTTATTTACATTTCTATATATGCTATTATATGTATCTGTTCACCTGTGACATCCGACACCATTATATGTTATTTATATTGTTAATATATGCCTGTTATATTATTATCATATCAGTTATCACTCTGCAAGTTCCCTGTTAGTATAGAATTCCCTATGGGTTGAAATGATACATACCTGAATGATCTTGTAGAATAGGAGAAAATCGTTATATGTTGAAATGATAAACCCAAGCGATTTTCATTTGAACTGAATTTAGGATTGCAGGATGAAATGATATATACCCGTATATATATTTAAATTTCGGATTGAAATGATAAATATCTGTATCACTTGACCATAGGATAGAAAATTATATACAGACGCCGTTGGTCTATATATAAATATTTTGAAAACGATTTCTATGGTTTTGGAAAAAAAATTTATGGTTAATAAATATTGATTTTAAGGTATCATATATATGTATTTTATAAAATTTTAAAAATTTAGATTTTCAAATTTATATGTTTGAAATTGGTATAGTTATACATTTCACCAAAAGGACAAACTTTGCAGCCAATTAGTTTCTAGGACACACATTCAAAGAAATTACTTTCAAGGCCAAAGTCAGCAGAATAATTACTTTTAAGGACAAAGTCAACAGTCCAATTACTTTCAAGGACATAATTTCATAGGTTTTTAGGCCCTAGAAACTAATTATTTTGTGTTTTGTCCTTTAAAGTAATTATTTCAGCTGTGTGTCCTAGAAACTAATTCCACCTGCTAAAGAGGCCCTTGTGGCTAATTTCCACTTTTGAAAATTTATTTATAATTTTGTTATTTTTGAAATATAAATAGATTCAATATATAAATAAATTTAATAATATGTTTAAATATTTATTTAAATTATATTTTAAATTAGGTTTTATAATGATTTTATAAGTTAAGACTGGAATGATAAATTTGATTTTATTTGAAATTGTATTAAATTAAGAACTGTATTTAATTAAAAATCAATTTGAAAATTATTGAATTTGAGATTTTTGACAGGATATGATTTTATAACTTGATTTTGGTTTAAGGTGATTTATGAATATTTCAAGTTTAAATTTAAATGATACTAGATTTATTTTAAGTGAATATTTCACAACTAAATAATAATGAAGTTAAATTAAGATATATATGAAATTATCAAATTTAGTTTTGGAAACTTGGAATATTTATTGACTTTGAAAAATTCTGAAATTTAAATGGTTTATTTTGTGGTTTCAAATCTGTATTTGAAATAGATATAATTTGAAATGGTTTATCGAGAAAATGAATTGAATTGAAATTGATGAATTGAGATTTAATTAAATTTGAATTTTGGAACCCGAGTTGATTTGAATCGATTTGTGAGATTTGAGGAACTATTTTATTATATAAAGTATTTTTAAATTATATTTAAACTATTTATATATTTTACTTTATAACTTATTTAATATAAACTATTTTAATATACTAACCATTTTATTATATAAACTATTTTAATATAAACTATTATATATATATACTGATTATTTAATATAAACTCTTTTATTTTATAAACTATTTTATTATATACTATTATTAATATCTAAACTGTTTAAGTGGTGGAAGTTATGAATTTCAAAGTATTATGTTATCAAGTGTTATGATTTCAAAGTATTATGATTTCCAAAGTGTTATAAATTCAAGTATTTGGTTTTGAAAATATTATAACTTTGAAAGTGCTATGGTTTTGGAAATGTATATATTTGAAGTGGAAAATGATATCGTATTGATATGGTTTTGAAATGGATACGATATTCGGGTTTTGAAGTATAAACTGTTTTGAAATGACCGCGGTGTTATAATAACGTTTGGTTATTAAAGAGACCGGGATCAGATATTGTCATACTCTCTGCCAATACCGAAAACCACTTTAACAACTATGTACGTGGTGGAGATTCCAAAAATGAAGTAGGATGGTTTGGTGAACGATTTCTATATGATATGACGTGACACTGACTCCCATGAGTCAGCTTAGATGTGACTAAAATCAGGAGCTACGTCGGGCCAAGTGAGGTCATTCCTCCTATCGGGCACATTTCTTTGATACCATTCTATTGCTTTTGTGATTGTTTTGGTGGCCATCCCTCGATTTTTGATATGGGAGTGTGTCCGGGGTGGGCGGTAGTAGTTGCTATGCGTTACCACCAGTCCAGATCCACAAACGGTATATCTACCTGGCATCTTCTCGTGTGTCGTGTTCACATGCCCTAGCGCGCCATCTACGAGTTTGTTTTGTACCGTACCAATGTGATATTCTCTGGGTAAACCTCCAGTTTACGGAGGAGCGTACGACATTGTATAGACTACGGGAGATATAAAATGTGTTAAGGGGGATATGGGTAACGCCTTAATGCTATTTTAATACCTTTACTTTACTATAGACATATTATAATAGCGTATATTACTACATAGTATATAGTTCCACGGATCCTTAGAGGATGGTTATCCCAAATATCCTTTGAGTTACTTGTATTTCAGTTGCTATTTCACTTGAGTTGGATTTATTGATATAAGAATGTTAATCCTGACTCGAGTGTTTTGTGTTTTTGCTTTACGCTCGGGTCAGATTGAGTGTCACAACATTTGAGACTCACCTTTGGAGTTGGAGCTTCACTTGGAGATCCATTTGCATCTATTCAGCTTTTAGCTTTTTCAGTTGATTTGTTCAAAGATGTCATCTGTTTGTATTCGAGACTTCACTGTATTTGAGATATTCTGTTGTATTTTATTTCAAACTCTGTTGTTTATATAGTAGCTTCATGAACTACTATTTATTTATTCCACCGCTTATTGTTATATTACTCTGTGTCTGTGATTCTATGATTGACTTATTTACTGTATATGCTGAGTTTTGATAATTTATAAATTAACAATATGATATTTTGAGCAATTCAAGTCCAACATGTGCGGATGCGAATGACATGAAATATCGGGTTATTACATGTGTTGTCATTATTATGATGTCAGACAGGAAATACTTGTAATTTGAAACAATTTTATCAACTTTTACAGACAAAATCTTTGTTTCTAATTTAAAAAAAAGTATCGTTTTTTATCAATATTCAGTAGAATGTAGCTTTATATATTTTAAAGAATAAGTACATTACAAATAAGATATCACTCAAATTACTCTTTTGGTTTTGTTAAATTTTACAACTAATAATGATAATTTTGAAGTTTTTCTAGTCTTTACATACAAAGTGAGATTTCTGAAATAAAAAGTTTAAACAATTGAATAAAAAGATATAAAAAACCATCAACTATGATCTCAATAATTATATTTACTCGTAAGACCGCGTTTAACCAAAATGTTTACTCAAAATATTCTATTGTTTTCATATTCAACAAAAAATAAAGATACATTATACACCCCTGTGAACCTAAATTAAGTAAATCGAGAGAAATTAGGAAAATAATAGAAAATATTAGTAATTATAATTTTAAATATTAAACATCACACTTGATAAATTCTTTTATCCTTCAAAACCACATTTTTTATCTTTACCCTAAAAATAAAAAGGTAGCCACCAAAAATTATATAATGTAAGGAAAAATAAGATAATATAAATCTTATAAGCGTAATAATACAAATTTCTTTATGATATTTTTAAGCATAATGTTGGTATATATTCTTTTGTGATTTTGTGCGTAATAAAAATACCTTAGTGTCATCTGAGTATAAATAATTATAGTTAACACAAAATTACAAACTTTTGTACCTTAAATTGTTATCTATGTTAATCATCTTTACATGTGATGTTTATTCATCCCAAGAGTGTACTTATTTCAGCTTTAATTGTATTTAACTACCGAGCTTTTTTAACTTGAAAATTTTAAGTCAAATGATAATGAAATGTTGTAGGCACATCAAATGACACTTAAAGGGCAATAATAATAATATAATTCCACTATAACCTTACTTTTTTAAGATTTAAGCAGTTAATTCTCTTATTATCAATTACCGTACGGTATATATTAGAATTTCTTAAAAGCTAAGCGCCTGTTTGGTGTATTTTATATTTTTTGTTTTGAGTTTTCAATTTTAATTATAAAATATGAGAAGAGTGGAGGGTGTGAAAAGATGATGGAAAGGATGATAGAGGGAATGGAGGTACAACGAAATGATGAATTGTTTCTTGTGCTTCCGTTATTTTTAATAACACGAAAAATAAAAAAAATTATTTTCTATTTTTATGTTAACTTATTTTTTAAATTGATCGTTTTTCATAACATACGTGCATAGTGCGTATTTTTGCATGTACAAAACCAAAATTATAGAAGGTAATCCAACCGCAGTCTAAGTACCTTAAAGCAATAAACCTTGAAGATAAAAATAACAGCAAAAAAATATGATTTCAACAAATATATTTTTAATTCTTTCATTTTCTTATCATCAATAACATCTATCGTTATATTATACTATTTTTCCACATGAGCATTTTTTAGATATATTTATACCTTTAACATATTTGGTTTATTCACAAAGCGTTGTATACCTGAAGGAAGAGCATAGCATATAGATTATATTGTTAATATCACAAATACATTCTCATCATTTTATTATGTTTATAACATATATGCAAAATTGAAAAGAGAAAAAAATGACAACTGAATTAGAAGTTAGAACATTCATAAACGGTGTTCTTCAATCAATAATTTTATTGGATATCATAAAATGATGTTTTATGTGACATTCAATTGACCATGCATAATTAATTTTTGTATTAATAGCTATACAAAAAAACAAAGTTTCCGAGTTGTTCAATTAAAAAAATAAACAACCAAACAATGAGAAAATCAAACAAGAAAGATGAAGTAAGTAAACCATAAAGAATTATAGTGTAAAAAAAAGTTCAAACGATATTGAACTGTAAATTAGAGTACAAAATTAAACTAAAAGAGCATATTTAGGATTTTGTTCTAAGCATCAAGGAGATTTAAAGTAGAACCTAGGTAAACAATGAAAAACTAATTAAATAAAAGGTATGAAAACTATAGAAAAAAGCTTTGATCGTTCATTTCTGTGCAAAAATTGAAAAAAAAACAAACATAACTAAGGTTTTGTCCTCGACAACAAAAATTTGTAAAAGGATAAAAAACATTTGTTGGTAAAAATAAGCTTTTAATTTCGGCGAGGATGGAGAGAACTGAAAATATCCTTTTCCTCCATTAGGTGAGCATAGTGGTATTTATTTCTCTCGAGTAATTTTCAAGTTTTTCAAAAAAAATAGTAGCATTTGGTTGTGCCTTTAATTTTGCGGAAGAAACAGAGACGGTCCTACATATCATTAATACTGTTAATTAGAAACATTTGTTTATTTGACCCTTTGTTATATATTAGTAGAAGCATAATACTTAATTTGCCTCTGATTTCATGCCCTTATTGCTTCAAAATTTGGTAGTGGAATGCTCTTATCGTACTAGATGGAAGTGAAAAGAAAAACAACATTGAAAATATATCTAATAGTATGATAATAAAATTTATGGCTCCATAAAGAAAGTTACTTTCAAATGCGTTATTTATTTAAAAATATTTAAAAATAAAAGTTTCTTTGATTAATTTTTTTATTTTTGATGCCTTTGGCAAAATAATGTCTATGTAAATTTAGGGTTGCATATTTTTATCATTTACAACCGTTATCAACCTCTATGAACTAAAAACCAAATCGATATAGAAAAAATGTTAATTGATTTAATTGAAATGATTTGTAGAACCACATGAAAATACGCTGTCCGATAACAGTAATCAATTGCTAATAATATCAGAGTGTCTACCACTTACCTTAATATATATTTGTTTGTATGTACATGTGTGTGTATACTATTATAAAAATGATAACCAATTTGATTGATCAATATGGTTTATGAAAATATGTTGTATGGTCACATTAATTTATTATTAGTAATGTCATTATCGTATGTACTACATATTTTAAGTCTCATACCTTAAATAATTTTATATACTTAATAAAACACTTGGGAAAATTCTCCAAAAAATTCACATAATTCACTTAACTTGATTAATTATTTAATTACCCTCGTTAAAATACAAATCCATTTCCCATCTAAATTTCATCGTCTGCACACGCTTGTGCATCTTCATCGTGCATGCATGGCTCGCTCTCCCCCATCTCTCGATGAACCCAAATCCAACAACACCAAAACCCTCCTCATGGATTCTTCTGCTCCATCTTTACCCTTTGACAAGTCATACATCGAGCTACATACTCCACCACATGCTTCTTTATACTAGGTCGATAAAAGACTCTCTTCATGTCACGCTATATTTTATCTCTGTCGGAATGAATGATCATCCTAGGAAAATGAGACTCGGCTAGTACCATGTCAATCAAATCCATAATAAGGGAAATGCATAATCTACCATCTCTTCGTAACCACCCCTTCAAGTCAGTGATATAATGCCTCAAATGACTCGACTGCTCTCCTCTACTAATCCTCTCGAAAATATCTAATAGCTTTCTATCTTGATTTTGACTAGACCCTATGCGGTCTATAAATGTAGGCTGTACATCCAAAGCTGCTAACAGAACCCGAAGTGATGTCTAATGATGGTCGGAAATCAAACATAGAAATAAATTCCAAATGCTTCCACTCTATGAACAAAGGACTCAACACCGCATGCTGCATACTCAAGGCATTGGCTACAGTATTTCCCTTGCCCGGAGTGTATAAGGTATCGAAGTCATATAATGGCAAGAACTCCATCTAACCCCATTGCCTCAAGTTTAAATCCTTTTGAAAGAATAAATATTTTGGAGACTTATGATCCATATACAGTTCATACCGCTCTCTTAAAAGATAGTGTCTCCACGACTTAAGTGCAAAAACAATGTCCGCCAACTCAAGATCATGGGTACGATAGTTTCTCTAGTAGACCTTCAACTGTCGACTAGAATAGCTTACCACTCTCCTTTCCTGCATCAACATTGCACCCAACCCCATACCATAAGCTTGACATAAACTGTGAATGCCTTCGTGCCATCGGGTAAAAATATAACATGTGCACTAGTCGATACCTCCTTCAGCTTAATAAAAGCATCCTCACACATTGAGTCCCATAAGAAAACCAAATTCTTCTTGATAAGGCGGGTTAGAGAGGTAGAGATCTTTGCAAAGTCCTTAATGAACTTTCTATAATAACTTTCCAAATCAAGGAAACTCCTCACATCCGTAGCATTCTTCGACACATGACAATCCTATACTACAGCGATTTACTGCGTTCGACTGCAAGTCCATTTTTCGAGAAAATGTATCCCAAAAAGCATTCCTCCTCGCACCAAAAGCGATGCTTAGAAAATTTTGCCTTCAGTTTATTATCACGAAGTGTATTGAGAACTTCTTCTAAATGCAACATGTGCTCCTCCTCGCTTTTTGAATAAACTAATATGTCATTCACAAATACCACCATGAACTTTTTAAGGAACCCTCTAAAAGCTAGGCTCATCAAATCAAAAAAGTAGGCAGGTGCATTGGTCAATCCGAAGGGCATGACTAACCATTCATAAATTCCGTTAGGCGTACAAAAAGCAGTCTTCTGAATACTATCATCGGTACACGTAACTGATGGAATCCAGTGCCAAATCAAGCTCTGCAAATCTTCGCTCCAACCAACTGACCAAAGAGATCGTCTATGCAGGGTAACGGGTAACGATTCTTCTTTCTTAGTTTATTCAGCTCCTGATAATCAATGAAAAGTCTCAGAGAACCATCTGCCTTGGTGGCAAAGACAACTGGTGCTTCCCACTTTGAAATACTCCTCCTAATGAAGCCCTTCTCCAACATCTCATTCACTTTCTTATTCAAATCATGTCTCTCCTTTGAAACCATACGCCTCAAGGGTAAGGCAACAGGTCTGGCGTTCTCCACAAGATAAGTCTGGCATTCTCCACCAGATAAGTCTGAAATTCGATCTCTCTCTTGGATGGGAGACTGGTAACCTTGGAAAAGACATCTAGGTAATCTCTAGATATAGGCATTGTATCTAACTCGTAATGTGATAAGGCTAATGAATATAGGTAGCCTAACATAACTGAACCTCTGGTATTGCAATAAACCTCTAAACTGCGTCCCCTATAAGTATCCGACCTAAAAACCTTCCTATCAAAATCTAGGATTGCACCATACATCGTCGTCCTATCCATTCCCAAAATCAAATCGAACCCAGAAAATCCTAGGACAAAAGCATCACAATCGAACTCGACCCCTAAGATAAAAAAATTCAAACCCATACATATTATAAATAAATAAGACGATCCTCCAACAAGGTTTGATACAACCACAGGGTCTGTAACTATGCTAGTTTCTAAGTGTAACTCATCCACAAGTCTAATCAAGATAAAAGAGTGTGATTCCCTCGCGTCAAATAAGGTATGAATAGGTAAATCAAATAAAGTTAACACACATTCAGTCATGACTTCTTTCCCTTATCCACAACTAGAGGTGCACTTGAGCTTGGAACAGTATCCAGTGCATAAGCTAAAACTGCCTAGGTAGAGGTCTTCTGAGGTGTTGGACACTCCCACCTCATGTGCCCATACTACTTGCAGTAGTAACACTTAACCTTCGAACTATCCGCCTTGCATTCTCTCACAAAATGCACCTTGGTGCTACATTTCTTGTAATACATCTCTTACTTCTTCATCTTTCCCTTGGGTCCTATTCCGCCCTTGCGTTGGTTCTACTGTGGTGCCTTTTCTCCTATCTTCTTCGACTCACCCTTCACCTCCTCCTTGAAAACAACATTCAGCAAAGTTATCTCCATTAATTCCTCAAAAGTCGCACCCATGGAAATATGACTAAGGGCTAAATTATGAAGAGGTTGATTTAGTCCCTTAGCGAATTTGAAAGCCTTCTTGTGAGAGGTATTGATCAGCTCCAGTCCAAACCTAGGTTAACTCATTGAACTGATTAATATGCTCTTTCACCGACATCTCTCCTTGATGTAAATGAATAAACTTCTCCAACTGCACTCCCTCTTCAGCCCTGGACTGAAACTTTATCTCAAAACATCTCCTAAACTCCCCCCAAGTAATCTCTCTCTCATCAATCTTAGAAATTCCCACATCCTACCAATTCTGAGCCTCCCCTTATAAATGCCAAGTGGCAAGCTGTCTTCTAACATAATCTTTAAGGCCCATCAATCCAAAAATCCTCTTACAAGTATGAATCCATGTCCTTAAATCTACATATGATTTAGTCCCTACATAAGGCTTCCCTTCTAGGCTCACAAAGTCCTTACATAGCTTAGCAAAATCGACGGCAAGGGGTGGGCAGAAACTGCACCTGGGGCTTGCTCTGTGGGTCATCTATTATGGTTAGGATCGGCTTGACCATTTGCTTGCAGATATCGACGGAACCAAATCGGGACGTTCACATCCGGAATCTCAGCTGCATCGCATGGGCCGTATTGTAGCAACCCACACAAAACGGGCCTAATTTTCAACCCAGAAAAGGCCCATCGAACCTTAAACCCATTCCAAAGTTGGCTATTGGTTGGTAAAATTGATTTAAAGAGCAATACACAAAGCTATCTATCTACACATTTAGAATCACATGGCCGAAGGATAAAATATAATATCAAAACAATGCCTATCTGTTAAATAATTCAAATGTCAAAAACAACATAATTCCACATAATAACGCCTGTTACGAATTAGAAGAGGGAAAACAAAACTTTTATTTCATTCAAATCTACTTAACAACTACAAGCGATACAAGGTAATATATATATGTGAACTGACAGCCCACAAACTAAAGCCCAAACTAAAAGACGAAAGCCCAAAAGAAATAACCAGAAAAGAAAAAAAACAAGAATAACATGCAAACAAACGAAATACAAAGAAAAGAAAACTACAAACAACAAGCTACTTGCAACACCCCCCCTCAAGTTGGTGCATGTAAATTTATCATGCACAACTTGCTTCTCAAATACTCCATTTTCTTTCCATCAATCGCCTTTGTAAACATATCAGCAGCTTGCTCCTCCGTTCTAACATGCTTAGCACACACCAGACCTTGCCGCATCTTCTCCCTAACAAAGTGGCAATCCACTTCAATATGTTTAGTCCTCTCGTGAAAGACTGGATTCGATGCAATATAAACAACAGCTTGACTATCACAACCCAAAGCAATTGGTTTCTGAACTTCAAAACCAATCTCAGACATCAAGTGATCAACCCACATAATTTCACATACCCCCTTTGCCATAGCTCTGTATTCAGACTCAGCACTTGATCGTGCCACAACATTTTGTTTCTTACTTCTCCATGATATGAGATTTCCTCCTACAAACACACAATAACCTGTCGTAGATTTCCTGTCTACTCTGGAGCCAGCCCAGTCAGCATTAGTAAAACACTCTACCTATGTATGACCATGATTCAAATACATAAGGCCATATCCAACAGTTCCTTTTAAATACCCTAATATTTGTTCAACTGCTCTCCATTGATGTATAGTTGGTGCATTCATATACTGACTCACTATGCTAATAGCATAAGCCAAATCAGGTCTGGTAACAGAGAGATAGTTTAACTTTCCAACTAATCTCCTATACCTTTCAGGCTCATTGAACACTTCTCCTTTCACTGACAAACCAATATTTGGTATCATTGGAATTTTGCATGGCTTCACTCCAAGTTTTCCAGTTTCATTTAATAGATCCAAAATGTACTTTCTCTGAGATAAGAATATTCCCTCCTTATTTCTAATGACTTCAACACCCAGAAAGTATCTCAATTCCCCTAATTCTTTAGTATGAAAATGTTTATGAATAAATTGTTTTAGGGAAATGATTCCTGCTTCATCACTTCTTGTAATCACAATATCATCAACATAAACGATCAAAAGAATAATACCTGCATCAGACTTCTTGTAGAATACTGAATGATCAAATTTGCTCTTGATAATGCCAAATGACTCCACAACATTGCTAAATTTTCCAAACCATACCCTTGGACTCTGTTTTAATCCATACAAAGTCTTGTTCAGCTTACACACCAACTCATCTTCAACTTTAATCTCGAATCCAGGAGGTTGAAACATATACATTTCTTCTTGTAAGTCACCATGTAGGAACGCATTTTTAATATCTAGTTGATGCAGTCTCCAGTTGTACCTAGTTGCCAAAGAGATGAACAATCTAATTTAAGTTAGCTTAGCCACTGGAGAAAAATGTTTCTAAATAATCTACTCCATATATTTGTGCATAGCCCTTTGCCACAAGTCTGGCTTTATATCTTGCAATAGTCCCATCTGGATTAACCTTAACTGAGTAAACCCATTTACACCCAATGGCTTTCTTATCTTGAGGTAATTTGACCAAATCCCATGTTTTGTTTGCTTTCAAAGCATTCATCTCTTCTACCATAGCATCATGCCATCTACTATCAGACAAAGCTTCAGTAATATTCTTTGGTATGGTTACACTATCAATAGATTTGATAAGTAAACATGTTTGAGATGGTAAATGATCATATGCCACATATGATGCTATAGGATAGGTACATTGTCTCCTGCCTTTCCTCAAAGCAATGGGAAGATTTAATTCTGGATCAATAGCAGGAACCGGTTCATGGACTGGAATTTCTGATTGAATAACATCTGCTTCTTCTTGTATATTGTCATTCACAGTATATATAAGAAAATCATCCTCCTGTAGAGTATTTTCTGATGAATTCTGCGATGCTTGAAAATAAGGTATGTCTTCATGAAATGTTACATCAATAGACACAAGATACTTTCCAAGACTTGGACAATAACATCTATAGCCTTTTTAAACACGTGAGTATCCCACAAATATACACTTAACAGATTTAGGATCAAGTTTGGACAGATTTGGCCTGACATCTCTTGCAAAACAAGTACATCCAAATAATCTTGGCTTAACTGGATACAATGATTTATCTGGAAACAAAAGTTTATATGGTATCTCACCATTTAACACTGTTGATGGCATTTTATTTATAAGAAAACACGCAGTTGACACAACATCAGCCCAATAATACTTTGGCATGTTTGTTTGAAACATTAAGGCTCTTGCTGTTTCCAGTAGATGCCTATTTTTACGTTCTGCAACACCATTTTGAGAAGCAGTATCTACACATGAAGTCTCATGAATTATACCCTTATCACTCATAAACTTTTGAAGTAATTCAGATGTATACTCCTTAGCATTATCACTTCTAAGAGTTTTAATCACAGTATTAAACTGATTTTCAATTTCAGCACAAAATTTACAGAAGATAGAATATAATTCAGATCTATTTTTCATAAGAAACAGCCATGTTGTGCGTGTATAATCATCTACGAATGTAACAAAGTATCTAAAACCAGGTTTATAAATGATAGCAGATGGTCCCCATATATCAGAATGAACAAGCTCAAATATAGAATTACTTCTTCTATTTATTCTTGGATTTGAAGACAATCTATGATGTTTAGCATATTGACATGACTCACAATCTAGAACTTGTAGAGACTTATATTTAGGACATAATCTTTTGAAATTAAGTAAAGATGGATGACCCAACTGACAATGAACCTTGAGAGCTTCATCATTACTTATACAGGCAGCAGCAATAGATTGATCTTACTCCAAAATATATAATCCATTTTGCTTATGACCCTTACCAATAATCTTCATGTCCTTTAGTTCTTGGAATACACAATGGTTAGGGTAAAAGGATATGCAACAATTCATCTTTCTGGTTAGCTGACTGACAGATAACAGATTAAAAGCTAACTTTGGAGTATGTAAAACTGAGGTCAATGACAATTGTGAAGTAAGATTAACACATCCAGATCCATTTGTATTTGCCACTGAGCCATCAGCTAAAGTAATATTTTGAGCAGATTTATTCTCTTGAAATTCAGTGAATAAATGTGAGTTACCTGTCATGTGATCTGTTGCCCCTGAATCAATTATCCACTTGTTAGATGCAGCCACTATTGATACAGAATTTGATGCATTCTTCAGCCCTTCTTTGTATTCAGTAAACTTCATATATTCCTCTGCATTGACTAACACAGAACCATCTTCAGTCTTCTTTACAACATTCGCAGTCTGATTTGGTGAAGTTTGCCATTTATTATTATTATATGACCCACTATTTCCACTGTTTTGTCTTTGTTTAGCAAGTTTCCAGCAATTTTGATATCTATGTCCAGTCTTTTTACAATAAGAACAAGAGATTGGAGAATTCATAACTCTATTTTCAGATCTAAACGTTTCACCAGAATTTCTTTGGCTAATAAGAGCACTATTGTTAGATGTAATAGGAGTTTGATTACTTGAACTATCAGATCTCAAAATTCGACTAAATACTTCTTGTAAAGATGTAACATCAGATCCAGACAACACTTGTGCTTTGGCAGATTCAAATTCAGATGGAAGACCTCCAAGAAAACTCATAATGGCCATTTGCTCCCTTTGTTGTTGTTGAATTTTCACATCCGAACTAATAGGCAATAGCAGATTAAACTCTTCATAAATCTTTTTGAAATTCATGAAATAACTCATTAATGTCTGATCCCGCTTCTCTACCCGATAAAATGACTTACATATATCATACATTCTGTTTAGATTTCCTTTTCCAGAATACAGAAATTCCAAATAATCCATCAGCTCTCTCACAAACTCACAGTGATTAATCAAGCTAATAATACTACTGTCAATAGTATTTCTAATTTGAAGAACTAACCTGGCATCATCTCTAAGCCATACCTGATCTTCTTTAACCGTTGAATCTTCTGCTGGTGGATCTTTACGAAGATGATCATCCTTATCAATACTTCGAAGATAGATTCGAATAGTTTTGCTCCAATCAAAATAATTTGATTCCCCCAATTTATGCTCAGTGATTTTCGACATCACTGGCATAACATCCATGATCGACTTGCTTTCCGCCATATAGAGAATCGATCAGGAAATAAGATGAAAAATCAAAGCGAGAAATCAATTTGGATCGAGTTGCTCTGATACCATGTTACGAATTAGAAGAGGGAAAACAAAACTTTTATTTCATTCAAATCTACTTAACAACTACAAGCGATACAAGATAATATATATATGTGAACTGACAGCCCACAAACTAAAGCCCAAACTAAAAGGCGAAAGCCCAAAAGAAATAACCAGAAAAGAAAAAAACAAGAATAACATGCAAACAAACGAAATACAAAGAAAAGAAAACTACAAACAACAAGCTACTCGCATATTCGTGATACAAAATTTTAAAATACATCATGTTTCAATGGGTACATTAGAAATAGAAAAATTACATAGATAGCTAAACAACTGCAACAAGTCTACGTCTTTGCCACCATCTTTGAAAATTTGTATCATCATCACTAGCCTGTGTTGTAATGAGGAGGGAGTTAGAACAACAATATCTGGCAAACAAAATCTCGAACCTTTGTATAATAGTATTTGGGTAGTATAATTTAAATAAGAAAATGTCTTACATATCTTAACTATACTATAAGCATTTCAACTATAAGCCCTAAGGCTTTCCAAGTCAAATTCCATAACCATTATTCTTTTAGTCCAATAACTCATATCTATCATCAATAGTATCTTAACAATGTAAGAGATATCACCCAAACTACTTAATACATTTTAACGGGAATTAGGCAGACTCTGACCATTTAATACCTCATTCAAGGCAGGTACCCATCATTTAATACATATCCCAAGGTGGACTCCACTCCGGTACTACCTAGTTGACATTGCATGGAATCTCTTTAGGCCACTTAATACTACAAATCTGAAGCAGACCCTCCTTGAGATATCCTCTACCGTACCTAACCACAAAGCTAGCCATTTACAACTTCTTACATAGGGAAGAGGTGGTCCCTCAACCAGCCATTTAATACCTTCAACCCTATAGCAGATCCTTTTTATTACGACCCATAACTCAACCATGACGTCTAACAATATTTTGATTATTCATAGGTACTGGTAGCCATATTAGCTGGGTAGGTTTACCCTACAGAAATTGGGGTTACCCTCACTTCCTCCATGGGTACTTATTATAGACGATATCTTACATCAGCCCTAAAGCCACATTACTAGTAGCCAAATTAGCCGGGCAGACTTCTGTGTGCTTTTGATTGACCTCGCGTCCCTATAACTTAGTCATAATTCATAACACTCTGTAACGACCACCCTACACCTACGATGTAGAATGGTTGTCAAAGGAAAAAAAAGAAGTAAAAAACGGAAACATAAGAGAAAGGAAAAGAAGAAAAAAGACACATCAAATAATCATATAACCTGTCGTATATCTCACATCACATCAGATAAAATTTAATAATTAGCACATATATAAATAGTCAAGATAGTAATAACAATGTGAACTAATCATATCCAACACAATAAAAGAGTTTATGCAACTGATACATAAACTCAACTGATAACCGTCTCTAATAATAGTAAGTCAAATATAGTCAAGGCTCCATAGTGGAATGTACAATAACAAACTCAACTATAAGTATGAGTAAACGTCACCTCCTACTAGTCCATATGCAGAACTCCATATATCATCCATACCTACTCTCTAGCCTACTCATTTATGAGTACCCGAGATGATAAGAAGCAAAGCATAAAATCTTAGGTCAGTCAATAGTCCTATGTGAGCGATAAACAATCTCAAAATACTATAAAAGTTGATATAGTATACGGAACGGAGAGCATATGAATCATATATGGCATGTCCCTGTAACCAAAGAGTCAGCACATAACATCGAAAATATGCTACTCTACAACATCATAAAAAGGGTACTCCATACTCAGTAAACTATCGGGATGCCTATGTATCTCCATCCACAATACCTACTCCAAACTAAGTAAACTTTCGGGGTATCTAGGTATCCTGATGCACAATACCTACCTCGTGTGGCATCCCAAGGGTGATAGGGGGCTAGTGAAGCAACCATAAAAAAATAGCATCCATCAAACAATACTAACTGTCGCCCAATGTGATCTAGATATATGATAACTCGTATGGCCCCCATGCCAGAGACTAGTGGAAATTTCGATTCTCCATTGTATTCTCGTATCTCGTAGCCTAAAGCTAGACATTAGATCCAAAGCCACGGGTCTAGGGTATACGGATCCTTACTACCAATCCATAGGCGTTTCCACTATACAATACCCCCACTTCCAATACAATATAAAACACTTCGGGTCATCAACGATCCCTTAACACATGCACATCCATCTGAGCCCTACTAGCTTAATACAATTTCCTCTATCTGAAACCCACCATGTTCCTCCACTCCATGACTCCCACCATGAGCCTTTTCGATACCTACCCCCTACCCGAGCCATAAATCAAAGATACGGAGTGTCTAAACTTCGGTACCTACTACCCCATGAGTCACAAACTGATGATACAAGGCTTTTCATCATGTTGTACATCGCCATCACCCATGAGGTGAATGAGCCAACACCTCCAACATGATCTACAAAGTCCCGAACCATCTATCTCGAAACCTATTCCATAAGCCATCGAGTCAAAATCTGAAGTACCAACTCCCATGTCGAAGCGTCACATCACCACCTCACCATCAAAATCGCTCGTCGTAGAGCAATCACATCAAGACTCAGTTGGTCGCACGAAAAAACTACCAAATTGCGTGTAACGAAATCTCCTCAACAATCAAGCCAAAGATCGGCCAAATCGCCAATCAACAATGATGATGGACATTGAACACTCTATGATAGTCAATACGAATCACCTTGGTCTTGTACTTAACCAAAATGGATAAGTACAAACCAAATGGAAACGTCCGGTATCCATCTTGAAGTTCGAAGCCTCATCTTCCACCTTCAGATCTGTCGTTGCATATCCTAACCCTCCTCTGTAACTTATCTCATTCATTGGACTTTTGCTTGTACGAAATTCCAACACATAAGATTATTACCTAACACTCTATCGCCGCTAAATCAGAGTTTTCAACCAAAAACAACCAAACAAGCCAAACAACCAAACATATAACCAACAACCACACATAAATCCAAAACAGCATGTATATCATATCTATATCGACCAATGGGGAAATCATATCAAAAATAGCTCAAATATAATAATTCCATAAAAATGGCACATTGATGGAAAATATGTGATATTCGATATAAATCATTTAAAACACTTTTATTTTCCTTTATAAAAATCTAGTAGGTGTATAAGTATAGGAAAATCACATTTTA
Organism: Allium fistulosum; assembly: GCA_030737815.1. Lineage (NCBI taxonomy): Eukaryota > Viridiplantae > Streptophyta > Magnoliopsida > Asparagales > Amaryllidaceae > Allium > Allium fistulosum. The sequence continues at coordinate 1,006,542,431 of CM060905.1, forward strand.
AAACAAAAATCATTCCAGGATGCTAATCTAATACTATACAAACAATCATAGTATAGTGAGGACAATATCACTCACCTTAACAAAAGCTGTCCAAACCACTGCCAAAATGCAGATCTCTCCATCACGAGCGCAACATAAGAAACCACATCCAAAATGGATCTCATATGCAAAAAGATATGGATTAAATACGGTTCGAGATTAATTAAATATGAAATGCACTAATTAAATAATTAATCACCTTACTTAACAATTAATCCTTCTTCTCCATCATATAACCTATACACGCACAGAGATTCCAAATTAAGGCCGTGCATATCCTCTTCTTTGCCCTTTCGATTTAATAGACGAATACTCAATGAAATAGGAAACCGATGGATGCAATGTGTCCCTCTCCATGTTCTCTTTACCCCGACATGAAGAAATCGACCTCGGCCTCATATATAGAATCACGACCTGATGGGACACTCTCGTCCAAGCCATAGACATGTTTTGCCTTAGTGTGTCGCATGCCACCAAATCGAAGCCACACAGTCCCCTTCATGCGAGAATCACAACGCGAATCTCGGATTCACCTATCGTCGCTTCAAGATTCGGCAAAATCAAACCCTAATCGGCCATGAATGGGTCGATCTTGGCCAATAACCAATGATAAAATTCCGCCACTGTCATCTTAAATCTCTCATCGATATGAGCTCATCAGATCTGTTTCGTGATTTTTAGTGAAATGGATCTCTCGATTTGGGGATATTCTTGGATGGAATAGTAAAAATAAAAATAGTGAGAGAGAGATCTGGTATGGGGATATAAATAATAATATTTAATTATTTTTCTACTTGATCTCTGAAATAAAACGTCATACGTTTACATCCTGTATAATCACATGACGCATCTGATCGCAATGAAACTCATCTGCCTACATCACCTTATTTTTTCGGATTCAACGGTATAAATTGCATCACTATTTGAGACTGCGCCCTGGGATGCTAATTTCATGCGTATCGAGATCATTTCGACCAGTGGATCGTTCATCTCCAAATATAGTGATCTTCATACTCATTTTAATTCACCACATCAATCTGAACTCAATGGAAGTGGTCTCAAGTTCTGATTCATCCGTATGCAAAAAATTATATTTTTGGGCATTCATTTAATTAATGATTAAATATTTAGACCAATTATTTAAATATCCTATCATCAAAAATACGGTTCGTTACACTCTCCCCTCCTTAAATGATTTCGTCCTCGTCCTCAAAGAATAGTTCGTTACACTATCTCGCATGCCTAACAACCATATAAGCATAGGTATCATATAAAATGCTTACAATCCAACATCAAACATGCACACATAAGATCAAATATAACATCCATGCCTATCCTAGCACGCATGATACTAAACTATCTAGTATGAAGCATCGAACGATATCTAATATGAAAGTCGACGATACAAATGAAATCTCACCATCTGAAGAGCTCCGAACAAGTAGTCCTCCTGTTCTTCTCGGTCTACCATGTATAATCGCCTTCGCTTTCACTCCTCCAAACCTTTACTGTTCTACTACCATCCTCCTGTTTTGTATCACGTCTATCGGTACGAATAGGCCTACGAGGTCTCAAAGTCTTTGGTTCAGTCTCAATATCATATAATCGATTCGGTGTCAAATTCCCAAACGCCTTTTGTAAGTTCTCCCAAAAACCCACTATTGAACAATAGGCTTCAACCACTTACAATGCTCTCGACATACAATGGAATCATACTATCCATCCCAAATATAACTCGACAAATACATAGCCATTCTACTAGACTTAAGGAATACAAATCTAGAATTCCTTGTCAATCAATCGACTATGACTCGAATGCTATCACACTATCCTCCGTCATCGACAATCCATCGATGTAGTCTACAAATATGTGTTCCCACTACTTGAGAACAAGCACTCTCTCATCCCTATAGAACCAACAGTCTTGGTGGGGTCTGCACTGCAATACCTCTACAGACTCTACTCGTTCTTTTAATTTAGCCACGATCTCCACTAGTCTAGCCTCATGTATCTGACTAGCACCGATGCGCTAAGTTAAAGTAGGTCTGATGGTCAAACTAGCTACCACCTTTGGCCTTAGCTCATCGAGTTCTAAAGTCATGGCCAGCGATAAGCTCGAGCAATGCCCACTTGATATGCACGTAACTGTGCATATTTTTACCACCATATTTAATCTATTTAAATTAAATAAATGATCGTATTGGGTGTTTTAACATGTTTAAACCAAAACTCAAATTATTTTCAAATCGTCACATATTCATCTTCATCCAAGGGATAATTGTCATTTTTGTGCATATATTAATTTGAGAAAATTTAATTGGAAATTTCTATATTATTTTATAGGAATTAGGCTTCATATACAAGTGGTTTCATGAAGATATATGCATGCACAAAGAAGATACAAAAGAATGGGGATGGAAATAATTCAAAGTGATGATCATAGAGGACCCCACTTACCCACCTACCTTAATGTACACTTAGGAGCTAATGCACATGCTAAAAGGCCATTAAATCTTCATGCACACTTAATGGATGATTACTTGAAGCTAATGATTACTTGGTGGCCACACTACCTTAAGGGCAATTTGGGCATTCCCCAAAAATATAAATTAGGGTTTTATACATGTATAAATACCCCTTATGTTTCATGTAACCCCCCTCTTCCCTTAGTCTCTTCTTTAGGCTCTCTTCTCTTTAGTTTTACCTTAGAAATAAAATGAGAGCTCTCTTTCTTTTCATGGCTACTTAGCCATTTTTTTATGTAATTTTTTTATGCAACTTTAATACATTTCTCTTTTCTTTTCTTGTTTACTTCCTTTCATGCAAGTAGTGTGGTTTGATTTTAATGAAAGTAGATTAGTTTTATTTCTTGTTCATTTAGCTCTTTTTCCTCTTCTTTTTGTTTCATGTTGCTTTTTACTTGTTTTGATATGATAACACAAATGCGAGGCTAATCCCTTCAATTTAGGGGTAATGAAGCTCTCCTGAATCATGCAGATGCAACATAATTTTTCATTCATGTCTCTTTTGTGCTTAATGGAAAGTTAGATGTTTGTATGATTTTGTGTTTAATATTGAGTTTGATAGCTTATGTTGTTCAAAACAAATAGGCTATGCTTAGTCATATGCATCACTAATTACCTCTTCATCTACATATGATCATGGTAATGGATGTGGATTTAGAATCAAAATTTGATGGTTTATGTTTCTAATTCAATAGTTAATAAGCCATGCTTAAAATAGATTCTACTTTTAAATTCATGTCATTTTCAGTAAAATTAGTAAGTGGGTTAGAGGGTGCATTAAAGTTTGATGGTTTAAGTGTGTTAATTAATAACACAACTAGGCCATGCTTATGATAAATGCATCCACTAAACTCACAAATGACCAAAAAGAGATCATAAGTTCATTATGTTGATTTATGTGATCATGAGAGGGGATTTGCCTCTAAATTGCTCTTTAATCTCATATTTTTATTCTCCTTAGTTTTAGTTTGTTTTTACTTCTTTTTTTTAGTTAGTTAACAATCCCTCGACTTTGGTTTAATATGATTGAATAGAATTTCAAACTAAACAATTCCCTGTGGATCGACCCGTACTAGCATACGTGCTACAATCGTACACCGTGCACTTGCGGTATAAATTTTATTATAAATTTTTCGATGGTTTTCTAATTAGATAGAATTTCCGTCGTTAACCAAGTTTTTGGCGCCGTTACCAGGGAATAGTTTTGATTTTAATTTTCTATTCTTCGAATTATTTTCATTTGATTTTTGTGTGTGTGTTTGCGTTTAAAAAAAAGGAAAAAAATATTGTGTTTGTTTGATTTTTGTGTGCATTTGTTGGTGTGCTTGTTGTTCTAGTTTTCTTTTGCTTTTTTGCATTTGCATTTCTATTTGGAAAAAAAAGCATACACATTTCAAAGCAATTTTTTTTATTTCATTTCATTTCAATTTACATTTACATATCTTTGCATTTCTATTTTCGATTTACATTTTTTTACATTTACAAAAAAAAGTTATAAAACTTCCATTCCTTCTGTGCACATTTTCTGCATCTTTCAACTACTACAGAAACTCCTTCACCACAAATACACTGCTCCAGTTCCTCTCCTCACCATCCACTTGAAACAACACATCCCATCAATTCCTATTCAACTTCCACCTTCAATACACTACCGACCATCTCCACTGTGTAGCAGCATATTACCTCTCTACCATAATACTCACTTGCCATCATCACCTTGTTGCACAGTGCTGCTACCACATACCCTCCACCAGTCAACTCCCCTTGCCATCACCCTTGCTTCAAGACAGACAACAGCCACTTCTTACCAGTACATACTTCACAATCATCAAATTTCTTGCTGCATATAACCATCCACCAAACAATCACCTGAACCCCCCTTGCACGTATACAACCACAGCCTCCATCCTCCTGTACAAATTTCTACCTCTAGTTCCAATCGCTACCACCGAGTTACACTCACCTAACAAACCTGCCACTTGTATCTGCCTCACACCCACTACATCTTGCTGCTGCCTCAACAACTTGTCCACCGCCTAGTCCATCTACCTGCCTTACTCCCCTACCCACCATCACAACTGCTCCCCCTTCCTTTGTCAAGCACCCCTGATCACCATCTCCAACTTCACAAACAACAGTAGCCATACCTCCATCAATATAACTGCACTTCCTTTACAACCGCACTACCTTCCACAACCATACTCCCATTACAACTGCACTTCCTTGTCAAACTGCCATCACTTACTTACTGCTCATATCACAACAGCCTTGCATTTCCACCATTTTGCACTTCTGCACGTCCTTGCCCATCACTGCTATTCACCATATCTCATCACTACACCATCTACTGCAAACATCATAGCCATTTTGCCTCAACACAAACAACTGCTACTACATACAATACATACACCCTACTGCCTCGACATCATCAACACGAAGCTGCAATCACCACATATTCCAAAATTCGAACTTCAAAACTCCAAATCACGACAGTAAAACTACCTTCACCCAAACAATGGAAACACCATCAACTCTCTGCAACCACATCGCCTGGCCACACTTCCCGTACCTTACTTCGAAATCGATCACAACAGCAATCCCAAAAACTACCATCTTCTGTTTGCATATCACCTCCTCCACCACAACAAGTCTTCAAAATCCCACATTCCCACTGTCGTAAGTCTCCTCCACCTCACCACAACCATATTACGACCTCCCTCAAAATCACCGCGACTTACCTCACGAGCCTCCCACAATTCATGATCAAGCACCTCACATCTCCACAAATCCCTTCATCTGCCTCAATCACTTACGAATACCTCGACTTTGACGTCGACAACACCACCCCAGTCTCGATTCGCGACCACAATTCCCCTTTCGAACATTGAATTACCTGAATTGAAATTAAGAATATTTTTTTATACCGAACGATTTTTTTTGTTTCTGCCTTTCTTTTGTTACGAGAGAAAGGGAATTTTGGTTATTGAATTTTGTCTGGAACGATTTTGTTATGAGAGAACGGGTTTGAGCCTTTGTTTGTGGGCCGTGGGTTGTATTGGTTTAAAAAAAAGAAAAAAAGAAAACGTTGGGCCGGGTTGGTTCATGATGTTGGTTTAGGGAGTTGATTTGTGTTGTATTTAGTAGTTTTGTTTTGTTTTGTTTTGTTTTCCTTTTCTTTTTCTTTTTTTTAGTCTGCTTTAGTGTTTATTTAAATTCCTTTGTTTTGTTTTGAGTAAAAACTTTTGTTTTAATTTTGTTTGAGTGTTAAATATTTTATTTTGCTTTTTTTTTAAAAAGAAAAAAAAATTGTATATATCTAGTTTTTATTTCAGGTTGCCAAAGCAGATAGAGGAAGGAACCGCTGCCAAAAAAATAAACTGCTTTGCTTGCTCTCTTATAAAAAAATAATTTGCTGCTTTTAACCCCTATATATTGTTTTTATTTGTCTTGCATTGCTGTTTGCATGCATTACAAAAAAATAAATCCATTCGTAGTCGCATTGTTAATACACTTTTGATTTCTGCTTTGCATTTCATCCTAGAATTTTTATTAATAATAACGGTTAGACATCGGTAACACTTAATTGTATATTGACAAGTTGTCTTCTTTCGACAATTTAATTTCTTGGTGTCTAGGCTATGGCAGAGTAATAATCAGTTATAAATATTACGGTGATTCGTAAATATTATGCTGAATTGTTTCTCTGAAGGTACTTAAACCTTCGGCTGCATTGCTACGGTGATTTGTGGTGCACCGATAACTCCTGCCTGTTACCTGGCTGAGGACTATCTTGTTGATTTAAGACAAAGTGCGATTATACAATTTCGGGTTAGCATAGGATAAATCATTTGTAAATAGCCCTTGCATGCATTTAGTTGCATTAGTTCATGCATATTTAGAAAAAAAAGTATTTTCAAAATTCAAAACTAAAAAATTGTAAATATTCCTTTTCTTTTTCTTTGAAATTTTTAAATCCTTTTCCATTGAAATTTCAAAAATCTAAAAAAAAATTTAGAAAAAAAAAATCCAAAAAGAAAAAAATATAAAATCTTTTCAAAAACAAAAAAAATTGAAAAACCAAAATACAAAACAAAAATCAATTTCCCATTTTGAAAATTTTAATTCTATTTGTAAATATTTTTCCTTTATAAAATAAAAACCAAAAATATTCTTGAAAATGTTCGAATTTCCATATTCACATGAATTCTACGATAGTTGTGAAAATAAATATAATCCATATAAGTTCACACCAAATTCTTATGGATATTTCAACAACAATTATTATTTACACGATTCAAATTTTGAACCACAAAATTTTCAAAATGATGACCAACCTTCAAATCTTGAAAATAACATTTCATCTTTACTTGAAATCTCTACACAACAAAATCAAATGATAAATGATTTGTGTGATTCTTATTTGTGTGATAACTCAGTCAAAATTTTCAAAGTAATCAAGATTTGAATTCAATTAAAAATGTAAACAATTTCGAGTATAACCCATGCCAATTCAATTTTGAACTCCAAAATGAATTTCAAATCAAAACAAAAATGTGATCCACTTTTCAAACAATTTTGACAATGGTAATAATCTCGACTACGATATGAGTGAAATTTTTTGTTCTCAACAATTTCAAAGTGAAAATTCTCATGTAAATAACTATAAATTGGATTTTGTTGAGCAAATGGATGAAATTTACAATGATCACACGGGTTTTTGATTGAAACATATATGAAGTAACATGTTAAACACAAATCCCAATGTGTGACGATTCAAACGATAATCCATCTTTTACCCAAATCAACAATTTTCAAATAACAACTTTTGAAATCGAAAATGACAATCTTAATGAAGTTGTTGAAAATAAAGTAATTGAGTTGGATTTCAATTCTTTTGAGGGTGAGAAACTCGATTTAAGATTTGATCTTCCTTTTTCCGATTTTGAAATTTTGAACACAACAACTTCAGATTTTGAACTTGACACATGTAATAAAGTTGTTGATAATTCAATAAAGGACGACGAATTCAATGAACACGATTTCTTTGGACTTTTCAAAAACGAGTTGTCGAATTCTGAAGGGGAAGATTTAAATCACCATTTTGATTTTGAAATCAATAATTCTGAAGAATTTTTCAATGAAGAGCTTGAATTTCAATTTGGTGAAAATAAACTTGAATTTCAACCAATTGTTTTATCGACCCCAAAAATCATCGAAAAGGAAACAACTCATACGATTTTTAATAAAACGACATTCGTTTTTCCAAATCAACGTTCAACTTCGAAATCTTTTACGGTTTGGTTTTCTACGCTTGAGCTGTGTCTCACATACTTGACGAGACAAATGAATCGGTCTTTGGAAGACCGTTTCATTTACTTTTTGACGATATACTTTCTGATCTCGTGTAAATACCGTTCATTTTCATATAAATAAAGGCCATTTTTATTTTTATTTTTCTCCTTTCACTTGGGTTGACTGTGGGGACACAGTCAAAACAAGTGTGGGGGGAGACTCATCTTCTTTTTGATTTTTCATGATTAATTTTTCATTTTTCTTCCAAAACTTAAAAAAAATATAAAAAAATTTCAAAAACAAATTTTTGTTTTTAACATTTTGATTTATTTTTAAAGAAACACTATAGGATAAATGTATGGTTTTGGTTAATTAAAGAGAAATTTTTGAAAATTTATTTGTCTAAGATAAAATAAAAATGAAGTTTAATTGCAAATAACGATGGTTTTACTAGTATATAGGAAGGTTCATACGTGTTAATTATGAAATATCCTAATTGAAAATCATTGTTTTAAAAAAGTAGTGAATTCAAATAAAAGGATATAACTTTTTTTTGTCTTCTAAGTTAAATCGTGCTAAGATGATTTTGCAAAACTCTCTCTTCAAAACAAAAAAAAACAAAAAATATATATATTTGTATATATGTATATAAATTTTATTAACACCTAGAGTCATGTGTTCACACTCGTGTGTTCATTCGCCATGCTCTATACCCTTCTCATGTAAGCCCGAAAGGCAGTGCATGATCGGTATATCTAGCCTCAGTTTATCCGAGTTAGGTATATATATATAATTCTTTTATTAATAACGCCTACAGTCGATAAGTGTTCACACTTTTGTATTCACTCGCCACGCTCTATATTCTCCTCACATAAGTCCGCAAGGCAGTGCACAGGTAATATATCTGGCCTCAGTTTATCCGAGTTAGGCATATGTAAATATTGTAAATATCAATAAAATTTTCAAATAAGAGAGAGTTAGTAAATGAAATCCAAGCACTATTTTAACTTATTTGATTTGACTTGTTATTGAAAAGAAATGAAAATACCACTTTGATAAACTTTGATAATCAACTAAGAATCTATTTCACGGTTACACTTTGTTATCAACTGAAACAACGAGTTAAACTATTGTCTATTTATTATGTTAACTTGATTTTTGTTGGAAATTTTGACGAGTAAATGACTTCAATTTTCAAGATAATGACCAAAACTTATATTTAACTTATCATGTCTATTTAAAAATAAATCATTCATTTGTAAATATTTTCAAAAACTTGCATTCATCCCTTTGTAAATAAATCTTGCACTTAGGAATTTTTCATTTTGTAAATATTTTCATATCACATTTGGATTTTGTGGGTAGTATCCGCTGAAAACCCTCACGAGACAACACTCGTCCTACTGGGGACATCCAGAGGTTTAACGCCTTGTTACATACGCTCAATGCAATCGTGTTTTCTACGAAAACAGATTTATCTTAGTCCTTTTCTTTATTCGAGGACGAATAAAAAGATAAGTGTGGGGTATTTGATGTGCACTTAAATATGCATATTTTTACCACCATATTTAATCTGTTTAAATTAAATAAATGATCGTATTGGGTGTTTTAACATGTTTAAACCAAAACTCAAATTATTTTCAAATCGTCACATATTCATCTTCATCCAAGGGCAAAATGGTCATTTTTGTGCATATATTAATTTGAGAAATTTAATTGGAAATTTCTATATTATTTTATAGGAATTTGGCTTCATATACAAGTGGTTTCATGAAGATATATGCATGCACAAAGAAGATACAAAGGAATGGAGATGGAAATAATTCAAAGTGATGATCATGGAGGACCCCACTTACCCACCTACCTTAATGTACACTTAGGAGCTAATGCACATGTTAAAAGGCCATTAAATCTTCATGCACACTTAATGGATGATTACTTGAAGCTAATGATTACTTGGTGGCCACACTACCTCAATGGCAATTTGGGTATTCCCCAAAAATATGAATTAGGGTTTCATACATGTATAAATACCCCTTATGTTTCATGTAACCCCTTTCTTCCCATAGTCTCTTCTTTAGGCTCTCTTCTCTTTAGTTTTACCTTAGAAATAAAATGAGAGCTCACTTTCTTTTCATGGCTACTTAGCCATTTCTTTTATGTAATTTTTTATGCAACTTTAATACATTGCTCTTTTCTTTTCTTGTTTACTTCCTTTCAAGCAAGTATTGTAGTTTGATTTTAATGCAAGTAGATTAGTTTTATTTCTTGTTCATTTAGCTCTTTTTCCTCTTCTTTTTGTTTAATGTTGCTTTCTACTTGTGTTGATATGATAACACAAATGAGAGGCTAATCCCTTCAATTTAGGGGTAATGAAGCTCTCTTGAATCATGTGGGTGCAACATAATTTTTCATTTAAGTCTCTTTGGTGCTTAATGGAAAGTTAGATGTTTGTGTGATTTTGTGTTTAATATTGAGTTTGATAGCTTATGTTGTTCAAAACAAATAGGCTATGCTTAGTCATATGAATCACTAATTACCTCTTCATCTACATATGATCATGGTAATGGAAGTGGATTTAGAATCAAAATTTAATGGTTTATGTTTCTAATTCAATAGTTAATAAGCCATGCTTACAATAGATTCTACTTTTAAATTCATGTCGTTTTCATTAAAGTTAGTAAGTGGGTTAGAGGGTGCATTAAAGTTTGATGGTTTAGGTGTGTTAATTAATAACACAACTAGGCCATGCTTATGATAAATGCATCCACTAAACTCACAAATGACCAAAAAAGATCATAAATTCATTATGTTGATTTATGTGATCATGAGAGGGGATTTGCCTCTAAATTGTTCTTTAATCTCATATTTTTGTTCTCCTTAGTTTTATTTTGTTTTTACTTCTTTTCTTAGTTAGTTAACAATCCCTCGACTTTGGTTTAATTTGATTGAATAGAATTTCAAAATCTAAACAATTCCCTGTGGATCGACCCATACTCGCATACGTGCTACAATCGTACATCGTGCGCTTGCGATATAAATTTTATTATAAATTTTTTGACGGTTTTCTAATTCGATAGAATTTCCGTCGTTAAACACCACTCTAGGAATACCGCTCCCAAACTAGAATGTCATCCACTTGAAGTATCAATGTCTACATTTTTCATATAGACGTATAGGAAATGTCAAAGTCATAAGAGACTAAGAGCTCTAACCATCGATATGGGAAGGTCAAAATCCTTCTCGGAGAAGAGACTCTCCAATGATGTGGAATCACTGAAGAGTTGAATCTCTGTTCTAGTAGACAATGCCTCCAAATCCCCAAAACGAACTCTATCGCCTCCAGCTCTAAATCAAGAGTTTGATACTTTCTCTTGCGCGGTTTAAGTTGTTGACTAACAACCTTACCTTCGATATCAATATCGCATCCAATTAAGTTCCACAGGCATGTTTGTACTATTGCCTCCTCATTCTCACTTGGAATGAGTAACATCGATGCACTCGTCAACTTCGTGGTAAGACTCACTAACGTGTGTCTGCACCTCACGTCTAAAATAAAAGTCTGACCCACTCTCATCAAATAGGTCAACGATGCCGCTACCTTGGGTTCATTCAAATTTGAGACTGTCGTAACTACAAGATCTACAGCGACGTCCAACTCTAAAACAACGTGACTCAAGCTTCTCACTTCCCTCCTCTAAAAGTAATACTTCCAAATCTCATCACCAATCTATGTTTTCTCAATACCTACAACATAATCCTCAATCGTGCCTTGTGCTCTTCTTTTGTCCATGAGTTGACGAAAGTATCATCAATAAACGCATGCACAGATTATTCAAGTGATCCCTCATGTAACGACCCATATTTTTTGATGATCAAATATTTAAATAGTTTATTTAAATATTTAATCATTAACTAAATAAAGGCCCAAAAATGTGGTTTTTCGCATACAGCCGAATCAGGACTTGAGACTACTTCCGTTGAGTTTGGATTGACGTTCCGAATCAAAATTGAAGTTGTGTAAGCTGTGTGGCTAGTTAACACTTAGGTTCGTGTAATATGGAATATTATAATAGTGCGGAAATATAAACTAGATAATAGTAATAAAGTAAATGAAATAAGCATACCAGGACTTTTTACACTGGTTCGAACTTCCCATTCTACGTCCAGTCCCAGACTACACTCTGGATTTAAACTCTATAAATCCCTCTCTTAACCCGGAGGAATATGTATACAACACCTGAGCAGCCGAAGATGACTTTTACCGCCTCAAACAGCCGAAGAGGACTTTTACCGCCTGAACAACCGAACAGGACTTCTACTAGTACAAGTAAATAGTTGACGCTTGTGTTCTGAATAACATGGATATGTCTTTAATAGTACACCCTTCCTATAGTCAAATCCTCAAGTATATATTGTGTGTGTGAAGATATGAAAGGAAGATATTGCTTAGAATCGAAGAATATATTAATTAATTTGGAGGTTCAAGCAATATATAGATTGTGATTGCTTTTAGATTGTAGAGATAGATAGTGGAGAATATAGCAAGATATGAAAAATAAAATTCAGTAATTTGAGAAGTGATTCTAACGTGTTTATATAATGAACAAATAGTTACAACTATTCACAAAAAGTTTCAATCAAAAGGTGCAGCCATATCTCTTCAATTTGGATCGAAACTCTTCGCAATTAGAAGTGACTCTTGATGTGCACGTAAATGTGCATATATTTACATCCAGATTTTATCTCTTTTTATTTAAATAAACATCATATTTGGGAATTTTTACATGTTAAAACCAAAATTCAATTATTTTCAAACCATCATATTTTCATCTTCATTCAGGGGTAAAATGGTCATTTTTGTGCATGTGTCAATTTAAGAATTTTTACTTGGACAATTGTTATGATTTTTATAGGATATTTTGATGCATATGGAAGTGGGATTCATGATAATATATGCATGCACAAGGAAATACAAAGGAATGAAGAGGAAATAATTCAAGTTCAAGATCATGGAGGACCCCACCCACTCACCTAAATGTACAATTAGGAGCTAATGGACATCTAAGTGGAAGTTAAAGCTTCATGCACATCACATGATGGATTAATTAGTGGCTAATGGTTACTTGGTGGCCACACTTCCTAAAGAGCATTTTGGTAAGCTCCCTAAAAATAGAATTAGGGTTTTATGCATGTATATATAACCCTCTTATGTACATGAACATATCTTCTACCTTTCATATTACTTAGAAAATTAGAGTGCAAAATTGTAAGCAATGTTTCATGAAATAAAAATGGCTTCTTATCCTCTTTCTCTTCTCTTATTTACATGCTTTTATTTACTTTTCATGCCTTTATTTATGCTCTTTCCTTTTCTTTGTTAGTAGATTAGTTTTACATTCATGCAAGTAGTGTAGCTTAATTTCTTTTGTTGTAAGTAGTTTAATTACATTCTCTTCTTTCCTTATTTTCTATTTTCTTCTCTTTTAATGTTGAAATTTACTTGTGTTGCTTCAATGCCACAAATGAGTAGCTAAACCCCTCAACTTAGGGGTAATGAAGCTCTCAAGTATTATGTAAATTCAACAATTCTATGATTTATGATCTCTTGTATTTGTGCTTCATGAAAGTAGATATTGATGTAAGTTTATACAAGTGGGTTTGATAGCTTATGTTGCATTTGCAAATGAGCTATTCTTATTCAATATAAACACAAGTTACATCATGATTTGCTAATTGATTTTTGATTTTGAAATGAATGTGAAAACAAAATTTGATGATCTATATTACTAATCAGATAGTAAATAGATTATACTTAAAAAAAAGTTTTTGCTTTGCTTCATTTTCATGAGAATTAACAAGTGGCTTATTTGTTGTATTATAGTTTGATGGTTTCCTTTATGTTAATTAATGACATAAATAAACCATACTTATGATAAATACAACAATAAGTTCATTTAATATCAAAACTTGAGATCATAGATTATTTGTTTGATTGATTTACAAAAATATGAGAGTGGATTGGCCCTTAAGTTGTTCTCTAATTTCATAGATTTTAATCCAGATTATGCAGTGAGGAATGATGAAGTTCGTGGTGCACCGATAACCCCTACCCGTTACCTGGCTGAGAAATATTTTTGTTGATTTAAGACAAAGTGTGGTTATACAATTTTGGGTTAGGAGCTACTAAGGATAGAAAACTGTAATTAAGTCCTTTTCATTCATTTAGTTGCATTAGTTCATACATATTTAAAAAAAATTGTAAATTTTAACTTAGTTTTTAATCCAAAAAAAATCCTTTTAAATCCTTACCTTTGAAATTTTTCAATCAAAAACAAAAATCCAAAAAAAAATATAAAATCTTTTCAATAAGAAAAAAAATTCAAAAATTCAAAAAAAAAAATTCAAAAAAAAAAAAATCAAATTTCCATTTTCTAAAAACAAAAATCCTTTTGGTAAATATTTGAAAATTCAAAAACAAAAAAATTACAAAAAAAAACCATATAAAAATTTGAAAAGCCAAAAAAAAAATCAAACTTCTCTTTTGAAAATAAATTCACTTGGTAAATATTTTCTTCCTTAAAAAAACAATTTTTCACATCGTTTTTCAAATCTTCTCTTCTCGACTTTCACTTGTGCGTGAGTACTTGGATTCGTGATACAATAACAAATTGTTGGACTCGCGACTCAACAAGTAACCGTTTAACTCGAACAAATGACACTCCCGAAATGGCGAACGAGAACAACCCTCAAACTCTTATGGATAGAATCTTTCCCGATAGAGTTTCTATTCCATCTTGCATCACGTTACCCGCCCCTACGGGTAACCATTTTGAAATTCACTCGAACCATATAACCACTCTTCCTAAATTTGGCAATTTCGAACAAGATGATCCATACATCTTTTTGACTAAATTCGAACAAGTTTGTGCAACCATAAAACTCCAACAACTTTCCGATGATGGAATCAAACTTCGATTAATCTCATTCGCTCTTACGGATTATGACAAAAATGGTTGTACATCTTACTCTCAAACTCGATTAAAACGTGGGAAGAATTCGTAAAAGCTTTCTTTAAAAGTTCTACCCTTTGGAAAAAACAAGTAGAATTCGAAACGAAATTGTAAATTTTCATCAATTCAAGGGAGAACCATTCGGAAAATATTTTGAAAGATTCAAAGAGCTATTGATAAAATGTCCACACCATAACTTCGAAAAATGGACGATTTGCCAAATTTTATACGATGGACTCGAAAACAGCTCACGAACCATGCTCGAATCAATGTGCCAAGGCAACTTTCTTGCCCAACATCACGACGATGCTTGGAAATTTCTTGAAAACTTCGTCGAAAAATCATCCCAATGGGAACGATCGAACGAAAAATCAATTTACTCACGATCGAGTGCACAATCGATAGGATCTTCTTTTGCTTTGGAAGCTAAGATCGATGCAATGATTAAAAAATTCGATAATGTTTTCTCATCGAATCAAATGAATCAAGCTGCCCAACCGATGTGTTATAAATGCAACGATCCTAATTATATAGCCGATCAGTGTCCCAATTCTGTCGAACAAATCAATGTTTTCAATAAAGCCAAAAGCGACCCGTTTTCTCCAACGTACAACCTTGGTTGGAGAAATCATCCAAATTTTGCTTGGAACCAAAACAATCCCAACACAAATACGATTCATCCCAATTTTCAAGCATTCCCGAATAATGCTTCGAATCCTCCCTTTTAGCCCAACAATTTTCAACCAAACTTTGCGGGTCCATCTCATAATCAACCGCAACAATCAAATTTTCAACCAAATTCTGCTCATCCTCCCCAAGACGATAAACGTTTAAGTTCACTTGAGAAAACTCTTGAAATGTTGGTTAAGACAACTACTCAAAGCCTTCAATCAAACAACAATTTGAAAAAATAATTGACTTCATATATGCAAAACACAAACCAATCAATTGCAAAACTCGAAATGCAAATGAGTCGATTAGCCACGCCGGTAAGTGAACGTGAACATGGAACATTCCCAAACCAGGCCCTTCCAAATCTAAGAAATCAAAACGCAAATTCAAATCAAGCCCATGTTGTTCAAGATAACAACATCACCCAATTGAATGCTATCACAACTTTATGTTCCGGTAAACAAATCGTTAATCAAGTCGTTAATCCAAACGATTTACTGGAAACCTCTCTCGATACTTCTAAAACAACGAACGAATCTGAACAGAACGTGGAGCCAAACGTTGAATCGAATGCCAATCAAAAATCTTCTTCTTCTACTCGAGTAGACCCGCCTACCGAGTATCGTGTTCCATTTCCACATCGTCTTCGACCAAAGAAACACTCGGACCAAATGGAAAAGATGTTGGAAATTTTTAAACAAGTCAAAGTTAACATTTCGCTTCTTGACATTGTGCACCCAAAAGGACACACTCAAGTGCCCAAAAAAGTCTTCTTAGCCGCCAGTTTAAGTGAAGTCTTGTCCCAATCCATGCCCGTCAAATACAAAGATCTTGGCTGCCCTACGATTTCGTGTACAATTGGAGACAAGATGATTAACAAATGCTAATAGACTTAGGCACGAGTGTTAATTTGATTCCATACTCCGTGTACGAACAATTAGGCTTAGGTGAGCTCAAACCCACAAAAGTTACACTTCAATTCGTCGATCGTTCCATTAAGAATCCCATGGGAGAAATCGAGGACGTGCTCATTTGAGTAAGGCAATTCATATTCCCCGTTGATTTTATCGTTCCCGAAACACAACCCATGACAAATCCCGCGAGTCAAATTCCATTGTTTTTAGGCCGGCCATTCTTAGCCACCTCAAATTCCTTAATCAATTGTCGTAATGGTTCGATGAAAATTTCTTTTGGAAACATGACTTTGGATCTCAGCATTTTCAATCTTGAAAGCCAATCGAACGAACCTCGTGACCAAACATTGGAAGTTAGTGCCATTCACAAAAACATTGAAAACGAGACACTTGAACTTAACGATGAACGCGAGGCCGAGTATGAAAAATTGTTTCACGAAATTCCCAATGCAATTGAATACACTCTTCCCTTTGAATCGCTTCCAGTTGAGTCTGAATCTCAACCCAAAACGTTGATCGAAAACTCCCGAAGTTGGACCTCAAACCACTTCCCGATCACCTTAAGTACGCATACTTAGGTGATAACGAAACATTGCCCATCATAATTTCTACGACTCTCTCTCTTGATCAAGAAACCTCTTTACTTTCTATTCTTTCAGAAAACAAGGAAGCGATGGGATGGTCGATCTCCGATATAAAGGGAATTAGCCCTGCTATTGTTCAACATCGCATCCATTTAATCGACGATGCCAAGCCTTTTCGTGATGCGCAACGAAGGCTTAATCCTTGTACATATCATCTCAAATAAAGGCATTGAGGTAGATAAAGCGAAAATCGATGTTATTGCAAATCTATCCATTCCCAAATCTGTTAAGGACATTCGATCATTTATAGGACATGCTGGTTTTTACCGACGCTTTCTGAAAGACTTTAGCAAAATCGCTCTTCCTTTGATGACTCTTCTTGGAAAAGACGTTCCTTTCGATTTTAACTCTGATTGTATCTCTTCTTTTGAACGTCTTAAGAGCGACTCATTTCTGCTCCAATCATTTGCGCACCCAATTGGGATCTTCCATTCGAAATAATGTGTGATGCTTCGAACTTTGCCGTTGGTGCCGTCCTAGGACAATGCATCAACAAGATCCTTCACGTCATTTACTACGCGAGTATGACTTTGAACGACGCTCAACTCAACTACACAACAACCGAAAAGGAGCTTCAAGCTGTTGTTTTTGCGCTCGAAAAGTTTTGACCTTACTTGATCGGGTCACACATTACTGTGTACACGAACCACTCTGCGCTTCGATATCTCTTCGCTAAAGGATGCCAAATCCCGCTTGATTCGTTGGATCCTTTTACTTCAAGAATTTGACCTTACAATTAAAGACAAAAAAGGACCCGATAACGTCATAGTCGATCACATGTCTCTTCTTCCGAATGCACCATCTTCTTTGTCAATCAATGAAAACTTCCCCGATGAACAACTTCTTTCAATTTCGATCGATCCATGGTACGCTGATATAGTGAACTACTTAGTCACTAAAGAAACTCCCTCCTCTTGGTCCAAACAGGATAAATACAAATTCATGTCCCAAGTGAAATATTTCAATTGGGACGATCCACACTTGTTCAAATATGGTCCCGACCAAATCATCCGACGTTGCACTCCGGATAATGAGACCAGGAGTGTTTTTTGTTTTGCCACGATCAAGCTGCGGTGGACATTTCGGTCCTCGAAAAACTGTAGAAAAAGTGCTTCAGTGTGGATTCTATTGGCCTTCTCTTTTCAAAGACTCATTCGAATTTCGCAAAACTTGCGATCGATGTCAAATGCTTGGACGAATTTCTCGATGAGATATGATGCCTCTAAACCTCATTCTTACAATTGAAATCTTTGATGTTTGGGGTATCGACTTTATGAGACCTTTTCCCAACTCTTTTGGAAACTTGTATATCCTTCTCGCTGTCGATTACGTTTCAAAATGGATCGAAGCGTTCCTTGCGAAACCAACGACCATAGAGTTGTTGTGAAATTTCTCAAAGAAAACATCTTTTCAAGGTTCGGCACACCTCACATAATAATCAGTGATAACGGAACCCATTTTTGCAATCGTTCTTTTGAAACTTTAATGAAAAAAATACTCGATAACCCATAAGCTATCCACTCCGTATCATCCTCAGACTTGTGGCCAAGTTGAAGTTTCAAATCGATAAATAAAACAAATCTTGGAGAAAACTGTCAACAAAAATCGAAAAGATTGGTCTCAGAAATTGACCGACGCACTTTGGGCTTATCGTACTGCTTTTAAAACTAACATTGGGATGTCCCCATTTCGTTTAGTTTATGGTAAAGCTTGCCATTTACCCGTCGAAATTGAACACAAAGCGCTGTGGGCAATTAAGAACTTAAACTTTGATCTTGAGAAAGCTGGCGAAAACCGAAAACTACAACTCAACGAACTAGATGAACTTAGGAACGACGCGTATGAAAACGAGAAAATTTACATAGAAAGAACCAAAGTTTTTCATGACAGGTAAATCCTAAGGAAAACGTTTTCGCCTAACCAAAAAGTTCTTTTATATGACTCAAGACTTCATTTATTCCCTGGAAAACTTAAATCGAGATGGACCGGACCATTTGTGGTACGACCTGTTTTTCCACATGGTGCCGTAGAAATAGAAAACCCCAGGGATGGATCGATTTTCAAAGTCAACGGTCATCGTTTGAAACCTTTCTTGGTATTGCCAAGTAACCAAGAGGAGGAGCTCATGATCCTTCATGAGCCAAGCTATGTCTAGTAAGAATGTTAACCCTCTTTTGTAAATATGTACATATTTTTCCCCGTTACACTCATTATATCATGCATTGACTGTGGGGACACAGTAAAAATTTAGTGTGGGGGGTAGTCTCATTTCATTTTTTAAGTTTCATGGCATTTTTAAATTTTCATTTTCTTTTAACTTAAAAAAATTCTCGAAATCTCAAAAACATTTTATTTAGCATTTTGATTTATTTTTGAAGAAACACTATGGGATAAGTATAAGTTTTGGTTACTAAATTAAAATTTTTGAAAATTTATTTGTCTAAACAAAAATAAAAATGAAGTTTGATTACAATTAACAATGGTTTAACTAGTATATAGGAAGGTTCATATGTGTTAATTATGAAATATGTTCTAATTGGAAATCTTTGTTTAAAAAAGTGGTAAATTTAAAGTAAAGGATATAACAATTTTATCTTCTAAGTTAAAAGGTGCTAAGATGATTTTGCAAAACTCTCTCTTTCTAAAAAATATATATATAAAAAAAACTTTTGTATATATGTATATATTTTTAACACCTAGAGTCATGTGTTCACACTCATGTGTTCACTCGCCATGCTCTGTACCCTTCTCACGTAAGCCCGAAAGACAGTGCATGATCGGTATATCTGGCCTCAGTTTATCCGAGTTAGGTGTATGTATTTAAAAATTCTTTTTAATAACGCCTACAGTCGATAAGTGTTCACACTTGCGTGTTCACTCGCCACGCTCTGTATTCCCCTCACATCAGTCCGCAAGGCAGTGCACGGGTAATATATTTGGCCTCGGTTTACCTGAGTTAGGCATATATAAATATTGTTAATATCAATAAAATTTTCAAATAAGAGAGAGTAAGCAATTGAAATCTGAGCACTATTTTTACTTATTTGATTTAACTTGTTATTGAAAAGAAATGAAAATACCACTTTGATAAAATTTGATAACCAACTAAGGATCCATTTCATAGTTACAATTTGTTATCAACCGAAACAAGGAGTTAAACTATAGTCTCTTTGCTATGATAACTTGATTTTTGTTGGAAGTTTTGACGAGTAAATGACTTAAATTTTCAAGACAATGACCAAAACCTAAATTTAACTTATGAGTATCGAATTGAAAGTGAATCCTTCATTTGTAAATATTTTCAAAAACTTGCATTCATCCTATTGTAAATAAATCGTGCATTTTGTAAATATTTTCACTTTGCATTTGGATTTTGTGGGTAGTATCCGCTGAAAACCCTCACGAGACAACGCTCATCCTACTGGGGACATCCAGAGGTTTAACGGCTTGTTGCATACGCTCAATGCAATCGTGCTCCCTACGAAAACAGATTTATCTTAGTTTTCCTTTATTCGAGGACGAATAAAAAGATAAGTGTGGGGGTATTTGATGTGCACGTAAATGTGCATATATTTACATCCATATTTTATCTCTTTTTATTTAAATTAACATCATATTTGGGAATTTTTACATGTTAAAACCAAAATTCAATTATTTTCAAACCATCATATTTTCATCTTCATTCAGGGGTAAAATGGTCATTTTTGTGCATGTGTCAATTTAAGAATTTTTACTTGGACAATTGTTATGATTTTTATAGGATATTTTGATGCATATGGAAGTGGGATTCATGATAATATATGCATGCACAAGGAAATACAAAGGAATGAAGAGGAAATAATTCAAGTTCAAGATCATGGAGGACCCCACCCACTCACCTAAATGTACAATTAGGAGCTAATGGACATCTAAGTGGAAGTTAAAGCTTCATGCACATCACATGATGGATTAATTAGTGGCTAATGGTTACTTGGTGGCCACACTTCCTAAAGAGCATTTTGGTAAGCTCCCTAAAAATAGAATTAGGGTTTTATGCATGTATATATAACCCTCTTATGTACATGAACATATCTTCTACCTTTCATATTACTTAGAAAATTAGAGTGCAAAATTGTAAGCAATGTTTCATGAAATAAAAATGGCTTCTTATCCTCTTTCTCTTCTCTTATTTACATGCTTTTATTTACTTTTCATGCCTTTATTTATGCTCTTTCCTTTTCTTTGTTAGTAGATTAGTTTTACATTCATGCAAGTAGTGTAGCTTAATTTCTTTTGTTGTAAGTAGTTTAATTACATTCTCTTCTTTCCTTATTTTCTATTTTCTTCTCTTTTAATGTTGAAATTTACTTGTGTTGCTTCAATGCCACAAATGAGTAGCTAAACCCCTCAACTTAGGGGTAATGAAGCTCTCAAGTATTATGTAAATTCAACAATTCTATGATTTATGATCTCTTGTATTTGTGCTTCATGAAAGTAGATATTGATGTAATTTTATACAAGTGGGTTTGATAGCTTATGTTGCATTTGCAAATGAGCTATTCTTATTCAATATAAACACAAGTTACATCATGATTTGCTAATTGATTTTTGATTTTGAAATGAATGTGAAAACAAAATTTGATGATCTATATTACTAATCACAATAGTAAATAGATTATACTTAGAAATAGTTTTTGCTTTGCTTCATTTTCATGAGAATTAACAAGTGGCTTATTTGTTGTATTATAGTTTAATGGTTTCCTTTATGTTAATTAATGACATAAATAAACCATACTTATGATAAATACAACAATAAGTTCATTTAATATCAAAACTTGAGATCATAGATTATTTGTTTGATTGATTTACAAAAATATGAGAGTGGATTGGCCCTTAAGTTGTTCTCTAATTTTATAGTTTTTAATCTTATTTTTATTTTAGTTTTAGCTTCTCTTTGTTCACAAATAGTTGAAAACAAGTTTCTCTCATTTTGGTCTAATTTGATTGAATAACAAGTTTAAAATCTTAAAAATTCCCTACGGATCGACCCGTATTCGCCACGTACTACAAGTGTATGCCGTGCGCTTACGGTATAAATTTATTTCAAAATTTATCGGCGATTTTCTAATCGATAGAAAATTTTTCGATAAACAACTCTTCAGGAAAAATAGCCGTTAGGGCCGGTCAGTCGACTGAGCAAAATCGACCAGTCAACTGAATATTCAAAAACAGTGTAAAATGGTGCATATCTGTGCACTGAACAGGTTCAGTCGACTGGTTGTTTTCGGTCAGTCGACTGACCTGGTCGTCGGTACACAGTTTGCATATATTTAAAAAGTTTGAACTTTCAAAATATTTTGAGTATGTGCAAACTACTCGAGGATAGATTTTAACAATTGTATACCATATCTAAGATTAAAACTTCAGTAAATAATCATACTATACTTAGATTTGGTGTCTCATCTCCTTTGTAGTTTAATAGCTTGCATATCTCATTCTCTTTTTGTCGCTTGATCGTATAGTCTCATCGCTGATCGTTTAAGCTTTTTGTCATGAATCAAAACTCATGATTCAACATTCTTCCCCTTTTTGATTGATGACAACCTGTTTTTGATGATGCTACATATTAAGAATTATATACCGGAAGTTATATATTTCTCCCCCTGAATATGTGGCGACATATCTAATCCTGCAAAAATTGGTTAGTCATACAAATTTCTCCCCTTTTGTCATCGACAAAAAGGAAATAAACAACCATATAATATGTATTGCATATTAAATAACAATCACAAACAAACATATTTTTTCAAATTCTACCGGGCTATTTATACAAGCCCATCAACATCAAAGAAATTAAACGATACTAGAATGTTTTTAATTAAAAAGAAAGTAACTTACTACCACCATCATGAATTACCGTCATCACTCATCAGAGTCTGAATCTGTTTCTTCTTCCTCTTTTTCTTGCGCCGGTTCTTTGCCTCGTGAAGAGCTTTCCACATATTGTCTGCCACCACCATTTCCACTAGTGTAAGAACTTGTATGTTCTTCGGATGTAGACCAAGTAAAATGAGGTGCCGGGCGTTTTCCCAGATTATGATGTGAAGGTTCTGCGGTGGTCAAGGAGGAACAAGAGATTGCATCCCATAGAATCCCGAAAAAGCTTTTGATCTTGTCAAACTTCCTGTCAATCTTCTTATCGAGATTCTTAATGCGAGAATCCAAAATTACTTGATTACGTGCAATGAGATCAATGGACTTTCAGGTGCTTTGGGATGGGGTGGTGGTGCGTATTTCATCTCCTAGTTGTTGTGGAGTAGCAGCTTGTTGGCAAGGCCTTGATTGCCAGTCTTGGAATGACATGATAGTAAGCGGTCTTGGAGGCAATTTCATCAAACTAATTGTGCGGCTATTTAGTGTTTTAACTGTTGAGGTGTCTGATTTTGGAACTGGAACTTGTAGATTCATTAGGAGTCGCATAATATACTCGACATAGTAAATGATGTTCATCCATCCTTGGTTGAAGGCTAGGAATTCTTCAAATATAAGCTTAGGCCAATTAATTTGAACATCACCCCAAATTGCATATAAAGCTCTATAATTATCTGGGTAGACAAGCTCGTAAGACCCGGTACGAGGAAGGATTGTGCGCATTAAGGCTCGATGCATAATTCGGGCTTTGCTGATGATATAACCTTTTGAATTATCTCCAAAAGTGACCGATCCTCCATTAGAGTAGACAATGTTAGTTAACATGTCCTTATCACCAGTCATGTGTTTTGAGCAGCCGCTGTCTAAGATCCATTTTCCTCTCTTTTTAAATGGTACATCATCACTTGTAGCCATGAAACATAAATTTGCTTGCTCTGTATCACTGTCGTTGTCACTATCTGATGATGATGAAGAATCTGAATCATCCCACGTTACTGAAAATGCTTTCTTCTTGAATTTGTCCTTCTTGAATTTTTTTTCTTTTTCTCTGGACAATCTTTCTTCATCACTACACCAAAACAGTCATTTGGTAACACTTTTTTTTTCATTTGGCGACACTTATATGGGTTGCATTTTAGTCTCGCTAATAAGTGTCGCTATCCAATATAAGTGTTACTGAAAATAAAAATTTACACTTTTAAATACGACGACACTTATTTTCGTTGTAAGCCTTGGTTTAATTGGAGTTAATTGAAATATACTAGGGCAAAATTGTAATTGAATAACATATCACGCTTAACCCTAGCCACGCTTATCCCTGGCCGCATTTTCCCCAAATCGTTTCCCTCTCTGACGTTCATTCTCCAATTCGCACGCTCCACTTTTGGCGACGGCAGGCTCTGAAGTTCATTCTCCAATTCGCAGGCTCCACCTTTGGCGATGGCAGGCTCCACTTTTGGCGACGGCAGGCTCCAGTTCGCAATCGACTACGGCAAGGCTTCAGGTTAATACTTTTTTCGACTAGGGCAATATGATTTGTTGTTGTTTTCCCTATCATTTCATCATCTTCTGATCGGAGGTGGGAGAGCAAGTTCAAATGGATGATACAAGAACATCTGAGGATACCAACCTTGGTAATGCTAATGATGATTCTGAACATAAAATCAGCAGAGAAAACAAAGTTACTCAAGAGAGTTCTGCTTCTGAAACGGAAAAAGGAGATGAATCTAGTAGTATTGTGAATTTCGAAGATGAAAAAACTCAAGTAGCTAATAATGAAAATATAGCTGAAAATGGCACAGAAAATGAGCAGAAATCTGAAAGCAACCAAACTGAGATTCAAGAAAAAGAAGAGAAGGGTCTGGATGTTTCCGAGGTTGAACTTTTGATAGAGACGAATTCTACGAATGGAGCATGGAAATCACAGACAGAAGAGTCAAAGAAAGAGAAAGAACAGCAGAAACAGTCTTCATTGAAAGGAGTTGACATTGTAGAATATAGCTGGAAACTGTGCAATACCGTAGCCGGTGCAGATTATATTCCTTGTCTTGATAATATTAAAGCTATAAAGCAACTTCATAGCACTAAACATTACGAGCACAGGGAAAGGCA
Organism: Allium fistulosum; assembly: GCA_030737815.1. Classification (NCBI taxonomy): domain Eukaryota; kingdom Viridiplantae; phylum Streptophyta; class Magnoliopsida; order Asparagales; family Amaryllidaceae; genus Allium; species Allium fistulosum. The sequence goes on from CM060905.1 coordinate 1,006,567,552, forward strand.
TTGCCCTGAAGAAAGCCCAACATGCCTTGTACCTCTTCCTGAAGGATACCGAAGACCAATTAAGTGATCTAAAAGCCGTGACAAGGTATGAAACTACACTCCTTATGCTAAATTGGATTTCAATTAGATTACTATTTTTATAACTATAATTCACTTCTTTGGCACGTGTAATGCAGATATGGTTCTACAATGTCCCTCATACGCAACTTGTTAAGTACAAGGGGCACCAGAACTGGGTAAAGGTTGATGGAGACTACCTAACTTTTCTTGGAGGTGGAACACAATTTAAATATGGAGCACTTCACTATATTGATACTATTCAATCAGCATACCCTGATATAGCTTGGGGAAAACGAAGTCGTGTGATTTTGGATGTTGTTTGTGGAGTTGCTATCTTTGGAGGGTATATGTTTGAAAGGGATGTCCTTACCATGTCATTTGCTCCAAAAGACGAGCATGAAGCTCAAGTGCAGTTTGCACTTGAAAGAGGAATTCCAGCTATATCAGCTGTCATGGGCACGAAGAGGCTCCCGTTCCCAAGCAGGGTATATGATGTTGTTAATTGTGCCCGCTGTAGGGTTCCCTGGCATATCGAAGGTATATATCTTTAATAATTTTGCATAAATTTCAAGATGTGTATTAATTAGTTGTGATCTAATTGCAGGTGGCATGCTTTTGTTGGAATTAAATAGGTTACTACGTCCTGGTGGTTATTTTGTGTGGTCTGCAACGCCAGTTTACCAAAATCTTCCGGAAGATGCTGGGATATGGAAAGGTAAAATGTTATAAAGTTTATTGTGCTCGTGCGTGCGCGAATGCACTCGCTGTATCTTATAATTAGGATGATTTTAAGAACTTGATGGTAAATTCTATCATTATAGGGATCAGTGTTTTAAATCTCGGATTTTGGCTAATATCTCGGGAAAATATCTCGGCTATCTCGGGCGATATTTAAAACACTTATAACTAAATAGGCTGCCGAATCTCGGATTTTGGCTAATATCTCGGATTTTTCATCTCGGCCATCTCGGGGAGATTTAAAAGCCTGATAGGGATAATAGATGCTTCATCGTTCTCCTTTCAGAAACTTTATAACAAACGATTGTTCTTTTCATTTCTCAGTATGTGTATGTGTCATGGATGATAGGAATGATACTATGATATGTTGCTATTGCTTAATTCCGCTATTTTACCAAATTGCTATTTTGGTGGTCATGAATCGATTATTCTTTAATTAATTATATAACTGCAACGTTCTATAGAGCTATTGGCTATACGGCCTATGTTTTCATGTAATTAAAATACATTTCAAAGCAAATCATACCATTTTTTTCATGTGTTTGGATTTGGACTACAGCCATGTCTGATTTGACAAAGTCAATGTGTTGGAAAATGGTGAAGAAAACAAAGGATCGTGTGAACCGTGTTGGTTTTGCGATATTTAGGAAACCTATGGACAACACATGCTATGAACAAAGGTCTGAAAACAGCCCACCACTTTGTCGAGAATCTGATGATCCAAATGCAGCTTGGTACATTGATTCCTAATGAATTATGCAATAATGTGTAGGAAAAAATTGGGTTATTCATAATTTTCGGTTCTGAACAGGAATGTCCCACTTCAAGCATGTATGCACAAAGTGCCAGTAGACTCCAATAGGCATGGGTCACAATGGCCTGAGCAATGGCCACAACGGTTGGAAAAATTAAACAATGTTGGATGGTTATATGCTTGGATGATAGTCATGCTTCCTTCTATTTACTTGTATGCTTTCCAATATACTGCCAATTTAATAACTACTTCCAATATACTTCATATGAATTGGAAAAAATATGTTACTCGATATTGGCTTTTCAATCTGAATCAAATTAATTTCACTTCTCTAGTTTGTCATTTATATCAAATATATATGGGAATGAAATCTTTCAATTTGAATACCATCATGATGCTAGGCCCTTTGTTAAGTTGATCTCAGAGAGGAGATTAACAATTTTTGAATAACAAGAACCATATTTTTATTATTTCTCTCATTTTGTAGCTATGCAATATAAGGTTGCAATATCTTGATACTATGCTATTTTTATATCTATCTATTTTTATTAATTTTTTCAGTTTTGTACTGTTTGACATCAACTCTTCCTCTTTCTTGTTGCTTCTTTTGTTCATTCTTTTAACAAATGATGGTATCACTCACTTATATGCAGGATCTGGTGTCACAATTGATATCCAAACTAGCTATGCTGCAAGGATCATGGCTTTATATGTTCTTCCCTTCATGATTGTGCAACTGCCAAGTGTTTTTAGATTTCCATCTGGACATCGCCTAATGGTGTTGATTGCTTTTATTGCTTCAGTTTTACAAGTCATATCCTATTGTTTGTTCTAGGTAACTACTCTTAGTGATTACATACTCAGCAAAATGAATGCTGTAAGAGTCTTATTCTAAGCAAAAACTAACACTCTTATACTAAGGAAAAAAACCTCTGTTTTTCTAAGTTCTGCTATGCAAATATATAGTGGTGGCCTGATTATATTTAGTTTACTATAATTATGTTCACTTACTGAATTTGTAAAGAGAATCAGTTTTATTGCTATTATAATCAAGACAGTTAGTATACAAGTAAGCCTTTCAACAATGATTTCAAAAATGCTACTAGCATATGTAAAACACAGACATGTGGTGTCAGGAATATGAAGACAAGCACAAATTCCTTGTAATACCTCTTATAGTCATGATGTTGACTTGCTGAACTTTGAAGGGGGTTGGCTTTATTGCTATTACATTTTGACACGGTATATAAATTGGTTTTGTAACCTTGGATTAAAAAATAATACTAGCATATGCGAAACATTGGCATGTACATAGAAGCCAAGTTTTATCTTTCCACTTTCATTTATAATGTCAGCCCATAATTATTTTGTATCAGAATAATGGTTAAGTGCATATACAAAAGTAATATACATTTCAAATCCACCATGATACTATGATAAACAAGTTATATGTGTTGCAAGCTCTTATATATCACAATTATATGCCAAGTTTTTGAATCCCATGTAACAGTTATCACATCTAATGTGGTCTATAGTTCTAATACTTTCTGTTAATTTGTTTTGAATTATATGAATTATAAGAGACTGAAGCATGAATGGGTGATCAAATATATATATATATATATGGTTTACATATTACGAGGTTTATAATCATATAACCTAATAGTGTTCTTCCTTCTAACTTTATTTTCAATGCATGCATACTCTGACGAACCCTGATCTTGTGTAGTGGATGCTTGTAGCTCTCGCATGTTTAACTATGGTGACGTGTACAGTAACAATGTTGATTTTGTAAGAAATGGGCCTAGGGAGGGTATTCGTGTAGGATGTCCCATGATCCGGATATATATGAATATATGTCTTGCATATACTTGCTTAGGTGCTAAGCTTATCACATTTCGATCGGACCTACCATACTCATCAGAAGAGATCATAAAAAAGCTCGACCTACTCGATAAAGAGGACATCTTAGGGTCTGGAGGATTTGGTACTGTCTACAAGATGGTGATGGATACATAGCATATAATCTAGTTAAGCAAACATAATAGTACTGAATACACAATCTGTCCATAGTACTGAATACACAATCTGCACATAGAATGAAATCCAGTCAGACTTCTAACCTAGTTTTGATCTGAATATCTGTGTAAATTGAAAATTGTGTATTCGTTGGGGAACTATATAGGATGCATATAAAAATAGAACAATTTTTGTTAATATGTGTTAATATAGAATATCAAGTTATAGATTACATGATTTTCATATATACATATATATATATATATACATATATATATATATATCATATATATATATATACATATATATACATATATATATATACATATATATATATATATTGTTGATTATTAAACTCGTTTGCAGGTAATTAGCTATTTCGAAGCGAAGACTGTCGACAACAAAGAACTATTGGTAATCAAGCAACGAACATGAATTTAATTGTTATATATGTTGTCGTATTTTGTTAGTACCATTTGTGGAAACTTGTCTGTGAATGCTTGTAGTATGTGACTTATTTTGTTGAAAAACTACTATCGAATTGATTATGGATATTATATTTGATTGTGAGATTAGCATGTTTTTGCAATTATTTGAATATGATGATCATATGATTGATTGTTTGTATATACTTTTAGTAGCGTTTCATAAATGCTATAGAAACAAATATAAACTAATATAAAAATTATACAGTTGCATTTTAAAAACGCTACTGAAAATCAAAAAAGCATATAAACAAATAATGCAACAAAAAATGAAGACTTATGGTAGCTTTTTTTAACCCTACAGAATAAACCTATAGCTGCATTTAAAAGTGACTTTTGGTAGCGTTTTTTAAATCCTACAGAAAATACCTATAGTTGCATTTAAAAGTGACTTTTGGTAGCGTTTACTACAACGCAACAAAAAGTTTTAGACTGATCCACGTATTATTTTCTTTTGAAAAATTAAACAATGTTGGAAAAATTTACCAACGCTTATAAGCGTCAGCATAGAAAATTAAACAATGTTGGATGGTTAATTTTCCAACGTTTATAAGCGTTGCTAAATAATATACACCAACGTTTATAAGCGTTGGCGAATACAACCTTCCAACGCTTATAAGCGTTGGGAAACTAAACTCCCCAACGCTTATAAGCGTTGGCAATAAATTGCGACGCCCCTACAGCGACGCTAATAAGCGTTGCTGAAACTGTTTGCGACAGTTATACTCGTTGGGAATCACCTGTTTTGGTGTAGTGCATATGACCCTTTTTATGACATTCATAACATTCCATGACAGAGGATGATGGTTTACTACTATTATTGTTGTTGTTGGAGTTAATTTTGTAACTCCTGAATTTGTTATTCTTTTTGAATTTCAAAAACTTTTTGAAATTTTTAGCAATAAGTGCCATATCCTCTTCATCTAAATCTAAATCATCTTTTTCTGCTTGAAATGCTAGATTCTTCTTGTCTTGTGCCTGTACTTTCTTTGCCTGCAAATTCACTTCATATGACATTAGATTTCCTATCAATTCTTTCGGTTTCATGGTTGATAAATCATTAGCTTCTTCAATTGCTAAGACTTTTCGTTCCCAATTGTCCGTTAAAGAATTGAGGATTTTTGTAACAATATCAAAATCAGAAATTTTTTGTTCTAGTGCCAATAGTGAGTGATATATATCTTGAAATCTAGAGTACATGTCATTTATAATTTCGTTTGGTTTCATTTTGAAATTTTAGAACTGATTTTTCAACATAGAGATTTTACTTTGTTTGACTTTGTTAGTTCCTTCATGAGTTACTTTTAGAGTTCTCCATATATCATAAGCAGTTGTACACATACTGACCCTATTAAACTCATTTTTATCTAATGCACAAAATAACATGTTCATAGCTTTAGCATTTGAAGTAGCATCAGTTTTTTGTGCAGCAGCCCAAGTTGAAAAATCTTATGTTGGCATGGTATATTCTTTTTGGGTAATATTCCAGGTTTCAAAACCATTAGCTTGCATATATATTCTCATTCTAGTAGACCAGTAGTTATAGTTAAGACCATTAAATAGTGGTGGTCGTGCAGTTGACTGTCCTTCAGTGAAACTAGTGTTAATGTTAATGCTAGAGTTGGTGTTGCTTTCCATATTACTAAATATATCAAATAATCGTGTTACGGTTATAGGATTTCCTTGCTCCGATACCAAATGAAGGTGTGTAAGCTGTGTGGCTAGTTAACACTTAGGATCGTGTAATATGGAATATTATAATAGTGTGGAAATATAAACTAGATAATTGATAATAGTAATAAAGTAAATGAAATAAGCACACCAGGACTTTTTATACTGGTTCGAACTTCTCGTTCTACGTCCAGTCCCAGACTACACTCTGGATTTAAACTCTATAAACCCCTCTCTTAACCCGATGGAATAGGCATACAACACCTGAGAAGCCGAACATGATTTTTCCGCCTCAAATAGCCGAAGAGGTCTTTTACCGCCTAAACAACCGAACAAGACTTCTACTAGTACAAGTAAATAGTTGACGCTTGTGTTCTGAATAACACGGATATGTCTTTAATAGTACACCCTTCCTATAATCAAATCCTCAAGTATATATTGTGTGTGTGAAGATATGAAAGGAAGATATTGCTTAGAATCGAAGAATATATTACTTAATTCGGAGATTCAAGCAATATATAGATTGTGATTGCTTTTAGATTGCAGAGATAGATAGTAGAGAATATAGCAAGAAATCAAAAAAAAATTCAGTAATTTGAGAAGTGATTCTAACGTGTTTATATAGTGAACAATAGTTACAACTATTCACAAAAAGTTTCAGTCAAAAGGTGCAGCCATATCTCTTCAATTTGGATCGAAACTCTTCGCAATTAGAAGTTACTCTTCAGGAAAAATAGCTGTTAGAGCCGGTCAGTCGATTGAGCAAAATTGACCAGTCAACTGAATATTCAAATATAGTGTAAAATGGTGCATATCCTATGCACTGAAATGGTTCAATCGACTGGTTGTTTTCGGTCAGTCGACTGACCTAGTCGTCAGTGCACAATTTGCACATATTTAAAAAATGTGAACTTTAAAACTACTTTGAGTATGTGCAAACTACTTGAGGATATATTTTAACAATTATAAACCATATCTAAGACTAAAACTTCAGTAAATAATCATACTATACTTAGATTTGGTGTCTCATCTCCTTTGTAGTTTAATAGCTTGCATATCTCATTCTCTTTTTGTCGCTTGATCGTATAGTCTCATCACTGATCATTTAAGCTTTTTGTCATGAATCAAAACTCATGATTCAAAAAAAATGTGAGTATAAGGATTGCTATATTTTGAGAACGGACGATTCGATGGCCAAAAAGGTCTCGAAATACGCGAAATTAGCCTTCTAGGGTGTAGTCTCAGATGGCGACAAAACTAGTACCGTTGGTTCTGACAAAATGAGGTGATGTATGAAGATGAATTTCGTAACGATCAAACGCGTCGTGTGATCGTACGGACTCGAAACACACGACCATTTATTTGAGAAATTAAATAAATGGAGTAATAAAATATTAAATAAATACCCCTTTAAAATTTCTCACCCCAAAGTCAATTCCCATTTAACTGTAGCATCCATATAAAGAAAATCCATGACCGAACATTTACCTTGGCATTCAAAAATCGAATTCTCCTAATCCACTCCACTAAAAATCATGAAACCTGATCCAATAAGCTTGTACCGATGAGAGATTTGTGATGGTGGTATGGATCTAACATGCGATCGAGATTGGTGAGGTCGACCATTCCACGGCCATGACTAGGTTTGAGTTCGATGGAAATTGGAGTGACGATCGGCGAATCGGAGGTGACCATCACATTTCTCTTGATGAGACGCATTCCTCCTTAGATTTTGGTAATGGCCGATCAACTATGGCCATATGCGACATTCACGTATTACAATCAGTCGAGGTTAGATGCGATTCATATGGCGGCTCCGATCTCGGCGATTTCGATATGGATGGGTCGAGCAAGTGAAAAGAAGACTATTGCTGCAAATGGCAATCAATTTCATGGAGTATAGCTTCGTATCACATTAATTCATGCATGACTTGATGCTTTTTTCATGTACAGGCAATTTAAAGAAAGATGGAAGAAAGGTTAATGACTTAATTTATCTCGTTAATCGCGATTCTTCTATCGATCGTACCTTTTGCACATGAGGTTTGTTTTGGATGCAGTTTCTTGCGTTGCGCTCGTGATGAAGAGATTTACATTTTAGCACTAGTTTGGATAGATTTGGCTGAGGTGAGTGATATTGTCTCTCACTTTACTATGCTTTATTACATAGTGTTATATTGGCGTTCGGGAATGATTTTTGGTTTTTAAACGTGATATTATTATTATACAATAGCTATAATTTTATAAAAGAATATATAATTATTTTCAAATGATTTATAAAGAATATCGCGTATTTTCCATCATCGTGCCATAGTTAGTGAAATATTAGATTAGATCTATTATTGATGTTATTTTCCACATTAATTGTTATGGATGGATTGTTTATGTTGTATGTATGTTATTTTGGATGGATGTATGGTTATTTGCGTGTATAGATGTTTGAATGTATGTTTGGTTGTTTGGCTTGTTTGTTATTTGGTTGTTTTGGTTGAAAAGGCCGATTACTGGTGATTTGATTTTAGGAAGCATCTTGTATGCTGGAGTTCCTCACATGCAGAATCTAATGAACGAGATGAGCTATAGAAGAGGGTTTGGGATACGTGCCAACTGATCTAGGTTTCAGAGTGGATGCCGGACGTTTTCGTTTGGTCTGTACTTAACCGTTCGATTAAGTACAAGACTAAGGTGGACGGTATTGACCATGGTAGAGTGGTCAATGTCCATCACTATTGTCGATTGGCGATTTGGCTGATATGTGGCTTGAATGTTGATGAGATATCGTGCGCGACATGATGGTTTGTTCATGCAACCGGTTTAGAAATTGGATGTTATTAACCTATGACGAGTGATATTGATGGTGAGGTGGTGATGTGGTGCTTCGACCTGGTGATTTTGATCGTGAGGTAGGGATGTGGTGCTTCGACCTGGTAGTCTGATACAATGGATATTGGCTCGACGATGTATGGAGTAGGCGATGGGATGATAATAGGGTTCTTCAATCGAGAGCTCAGGCGAAGAGCAGGATCAAGGATGAAAGCTCTGATTGGAGTGAGGGTATGGATAGTGGACTGGGTTGAGTGTTAGGTACCTTGGACCGCCCCGATGAGGTGTAGTGTCAAGCAGGTACGGGAGAGTACTGGGCCATGTCAGCGTACTAGGGTTGAAACGAACCCGTTTGTACGTGAGTACGATAGAAAACCAGGATTTCCACCAATCCTTGATAGTTGCAGAGGGTCATATGAGTCATCATATATCTGGCACATTGGGTGACAGTTAGTATTGTTTGATGGATGTTATGTTTGTTATGGTTGCTCACTAATCACCTGTCACCCTAGGGATGTCACACTAGGTAGGTATTATGGTAGGGATACCTAGATACCTTGACTTAGTGTGGAGTAGGTATGGATGGAGATACCTAGATACCTGAAGTTTAATTAGTATGGAGTGGGGACTATAGGTGAAGATACCTAGGCACCCTGACAGATACTAAGTAAGGTATACTCTTTTAACGATGTTACAGAGTAGCATATTACTTATGTTTATGTGCTGACTCTGTGGGTGCAGGGACAGGTCAGGTATGGTTTATATACCCTCTGTTTCGTATATTATCGAGTTTTATAGTATTTTGAGATTTGATATCACTGACACCAGACTGTGGTCTAACTTGAGGTTTTATGCATTGCTTCTTATTATCTTGCGTACACTTAAATGGGTAGATTGAGAGTAGGTGGATGATTATGGAGTTCTATAAGTGGACCAACATGTGGTGACAGTTATCTATACTTGTATGTGAATTTGTTATTATATTTCCCCTTTGTGACACTGTGGAGCCTTGACGGTGTTGATTTGCTATTATGAGACAGTGTACAAGTTGAGTTCCCATTATATAAACTCTATTATGGTGTTGTATAACTTTATGGATCTTTATTCAAATGATTATTTCATATTGTTATTACCGTCTTTATTGTTTTATACATGTATTGATGATTATATTAACTCTAATGCGATATAAGATATGCGATAGGTAATTTGGTTTGTTGATGCTTCCTTTTTCTTCTTTTTCCATTCTTTTCTCTTTTATTTCTTCAACTTATTTCTTTTTCTTTCCTTTGACCACTGTTATGCACTGTAAGTGTAGGGCGGTCGTTACATTTGGTATCAGAGCTCTGGTTACCCGATTAACCTTAGTTGATACCGCATTCTAGTGGAGAAAGGGTAGGAGATTGTCGCCTTAGACTGGATCTAGAGAGTGTATATATACGAGAGAGTTCGTATTTGTTATATATTTTTGTTTTTAAAACTATATAGTAGTATATATAGTATATGAGTTAGGTGCACACATGAGCACTATTATGCAGTTTTCTTTGAGAGAGACGGATCATCCTTATTATAGAATGGAATGATCTGGCATGGAAGAAAAACTGCTATTGACTCTATCTTTAGAGTTGAGCATTGGGAAGGATCAGGGTTGCTATCCCTGATTGATAGGATGTGTTTGTAGAGTTGGTACAGATCATTTCCCAGATGCCCAGTTTATTATGGATGGTTATGGTGATCAAGTGCAATTGGCTATAGTCGACTTTGTTGAGCTGTACATAGACCATGAGAGTCTAGGAGGCAGGTCGTTCCTTGGAACAGAGTCAGCTATTGGGAGGAAAGTTTGGTTGGTTGCTTGCAAAAAGATCTTCGATGACTTGGAGTTGGATGATGTATGAGGTAGAAGTTAGCCTCTGGATGACTCCAAGGATGGACAATGAACTAGTGGAGTATTTCTGTAGCTCTGATTCCCAAGGATCAATTTCCTTGGGACTAGTTCACAGTTCGCTTCGAAGAAGATTTTTCTCAACTTTCTGAAGTAGGGGATGGTTATAGAGTTCACCAATTTAAAGTACGACGATATGTCTGTGTTGGAGTATGTGGTCGGATTAGATATGATATCGAGGTACCATCTATTCCCATTGATACTCCACACAGAAAGGATTGAAGTTTATAATTAGGTAGAGAGAACATCTCGGGGGTCGATTTATTCGTCACATTGACGAGGACTTCAAGAGGATGATTGATAAGTATCCAGTGTTGAAGAGTCATCCCATACTAGTTGAGTAGGGATAGATCAGGAAGCATATGTATTGATTGACTTTTCAGTCTTGTCGATTGCTCCATCGGTAAAATAGAAGGGAAATGGTGTCACCGTTTGAGATATGCTTTCCACATATGATGGTTCCATATGTATTCTATTTGACGTCAAGGTTTCGTATTCCTTTATATCTAGACTCGATGATTAGATATTGGGATAGAGACTCGAGATATTTACCGATCTTTGATCGTGACAAACCTAGTTAGGGGCTCAACCAGCCTATATATGGTTTGTCGAGACCTTTCCCTATCGAGTCATGGTCGTTTGTTTTTTAGACAACGATTGTTTAGGGTTTAGTTGGATTGGTATTATAGTTTAAGAATGGACTGGTTGAAGGCAATACAGAATAGTAGTGGACTGAGAGAGGCCGTTGATGATGGTCAGGGTTGTGGAGGAGCGAATGGTAGTGATTGGCTGCCATTAGAGAGCCTTATATATTCGCTTGATATTCCACATGATAGGATGTCATCTACAAATGTAGTTGGAGAGTGTCCGGACATACTCGTGGAGATGACCGACTACCACCATATAGAGATAGAGTTCTGTATCGATCTGGTCAGAGGAGTTGGAACAATAGATATTCCTTTAAGGTATAGGGTATCCAAAGAGCTTAGGAGATTAGAGGTACGAGCGGATGACCTGTTTAGGTGATGGTTCATCCATGATTGTATATTTTTGTTAGGATGCACCTGTTGTGTGTCAGTAGGACGGATGGCTCTTTGGAGTTGTTTGTTGGTTGTTATGAGCTGGATGAGATAACGAACATATTCGTACTCCCATTTGTTGATGACTTGTTCGATCAGCTCTATAGCATGAGGATGTTCTCTTAGTTGGACCCTACGGTGAGGTTGCACCAACTGAGAGTAATTTGGGTGAGTGTGCCGATTATAGTGTTTCACACACTACCATGATTTTAGGTTGGTTATGCCGTTCGGGCTAACCGATGTATCGGCATATGCTGTGGATCTCATGGACTGTGATTAGACTGGTCACTTGAGTAGGTTGTGCCTGTGTTCGTTGATGATACTTTCGTCTACCCATGGACGGAAGAGGAGCACAAGACACGAGTGGTGATGAGATTTTGATGGTATCACTTCTGAAGGAGGGGAGTGAGATGCTTGTGTTTTAGAGTGGGACGTCTCTATAGATCCTTTAGTTAAGGCAGTCTGGAATCTGGATAGACCTAAGATAGCACTATCATTGACCTATTGTATGGGAGAGGATCAGACTTTTGTTTGAGACGTGAGGTGTAGACATTCATTAGTGGGTCTGACCGAGAGGTTGATGAGTACATTGATGGTACTCATTCCGAGCGAAAATGAAAAGACAATAGTACGCACTTGCCTGTGGTACTTAACTTGGTATGGTAGTGATGTCGAAAGGTAATATCTAACTCTTGGTTCATAGTTGGAGGCAATAGAGTTCGCTTTGGGGATATGGAGGCAATGTCTGTTAGGAGAGGAGTTCAAGCTGTTCAATGATTCCACATCATTGTAGTATCTCTTCTCTGAAAGGATCTCGACCTTCGCTTATAGCAATGGTTGGAGTTCTTAGCCTGCTATGGTTTTGACATTTCCTAGATGTTTGAAGGGAAATGTGGTGGTTGGTATTCAAGTGGGAGATGTACCAGTTTGGGAGCGATATTCCTAGAGTGGGTATTGCTCGAGCTTATCATTAGATATGACTCCAAAACTCGACGAGTTATGGCCAAGTGTGATGGCTAGTTTGACCATCAGACCTACTTTGATTTAGCCGATTGGAACTAGTCAGAGGTGTTAAAATAGACTAGTGGAGATTGTAGCTAAATTAAAAGAGTGAGTAGTGTCTGGAGAGATGATGCAGTGTGGACCCAACCAAGGATGTTGGTTCCGTAGAGATTGTTTGTTCTCAAGTAGTGGGAATAAATGTTTTAGGACTGCATCGAAGGATTGCCGATGACTATGGATAGGAAGATAACATTTGAGTCACAGTCGATTGGTTGACAGATAATGCAAGATTTGTAGTCCTTAATCCAGTATAAGGGCATCCTTTTTTGTTGTGTTGTTTGAGGGTGGTTGGTGTGATTCCATTGTGTGCCAAGAGCAGTGTAAGTGGCCAAGACCCGTTGTTCGATAATGGGTTTTGGGAGAACTTACAAAAGGCGTTTGGATATTTGACACTAAATGGATTAGATGATATCGAGACAGAACTATAGACTTGGAGACCTCATAAGCCTATTCGTGCTGGTAGATGTGATACGAATCAGGTTAAAAGGAGGTCAAAGGAGTGGTAGGGTTCAGTGGAATAAAAGCAAAAGCGATAGGGTAAGTTAGACTATGGGGAGCATGAGGACCGTTAGTCTGGAGCTCTTTAGATGGTGGCATTTTGTTTTTATCATCAGCTTTCATTATGGCTATCATATTGGATGTTTATACTAAACGGTTTAGTATTCCTCATGCTAGGATAGGCATGGATATTATTTTTGGACGTTAGATCTTATGTATGCAAGTTTGATTTGATTATTTGCATTTGAGATGACAGTTTATGTTGTATGGTTGTTAGGCATGCGGGATAGTAATTATTTGGTATAACATTCTTGTTTGATGATTGCTATAGATAATCTAGTATAGTTAAAGATATGGGTTGTATACATATCTTTATTGCAATAGAGTTTCCCGGACTTAGTCATCCGAAGGAAGTTCTGTCGAATTTTTCCAGAATCTGACAGATTTTTTAAGGCCGATGGGTAAGGAGACATTCTCTTTGCTTTGTAATTTTGGGGAAAAAATTCTTTAAGGATGGATAAATGTAACGATCCATGTTTTTTAACGATCGGATATTTAAATAGTTTATTTAAATATTTAATCGCTAATTAAATAAAGGCCCAAAAATGTGATTTTTCGCATACAGTCGAATCATGACTCGAGACCACTTCCGTTGAGTTTGGATTGATTTTGTGAATCGAAATGAGTATAAGGTTCACTATATTTCGAGATCGGACGATCCGATGGCCAAAACAGACTCAAAATATGCGAAATTAGCCTTTAGGGGCGCAGTCTTAGATGGCAATGAAATTAGTACCATTGGATCCAAAAAAAATGAGGTAATGTACACAAACGAGTTTCTTGACGGTCGGACGCGGCTTGTGATTGTACGGACTCGAAACGCACGACCATTTATTTGGGAAATCAAATAAATGGAGTAATAAAATATTATATAAATACCCTTTTAAAATCCCCCCCCCCCCAAAGTCAATTCTCATTTAACTGTAGAATCCATACGAAGAAAACCCATGGTCGAACATTTATCTTAGCATTCAAAAATTGAATTCTCCTATTCTACTCCACTAAAAATCATGAAATCTATCCAATAAGCTCGTATCGACGAGAGCTTCATGATGGTGGTATGGATCTAGCGTGCAATCGAGATTGGTGAGATCGACGATTCCACGATCGCGACTAGGGTTTGAGTTCGCTGAAAATCGAAGCGACAATTGACGAATCGGAGGTGACCATCGCGTTTCTCTTGATAAGACACATTCCTCCTTAGATTTTGGTAATGGCCCATCAACTATGGCCATGTGTGACATTCATGTATTGCAATCAGGTCGAGGTTGGACGCAATTCATACGGCGACACCGTTCTCGGCGATTTTAATGTAGATGGCTTGAGCAAGCGAAGAGAAGACTATTGGCACAAACCGCGATCGATTTCATGGAGTATATGCATGTATCACACTAATTCATGCACGGCCTGATGCTTTGTTCATGTACAGGCAATTTAGAGAAAGGTGGAAGAAGGGTTAATGACTTAATTAAGGTGATTAGTATTTTATTTTATTGATTAATTATCTCGTTAATCACGATTCTTATATCAATCATATCTTTTGCATATGATGTCCGTTTTGGATGTGGTTTCTTGCGTTACGCTTGTGATGGCAAGATCTACATTTTGGTACTAGTTTGGATAGATTTGGTGAGGTGTGTTATATTATCTCACTTTACTATGGTTGGTTATTTAGTGTTATATTGATGTTCGGGAATGATTTTTGATTTTTAAACGTGATATTATATTATTATATAGTAGCTATATTTTTATAAAAGAATATATAATTATTTTCAAATGATTTATAAAGAATATCGCGTATTTTCCATCGTCGTACCATAGTTAGTGAAAGATTAGATCTATTATTGATGTTATTTCCCACATTAATTGATATGGATGGATTGTTTATGTTGTATGTATGTTGTTTTGGATAGATGTATGGTTGTTTGGATGTTTGTGTGTATGTTTAATCGTTTGGCTTGTTTGTTATTTGGCTGTTTTGGTTGAACAGGCCGGTTAGCGGTGATTTGATTTTAGGTAGCATCTTGTACATTAGAGTTTCGCACATGTGAAAATCTAATGAACGGGATGAGCTATAGAATAGGGTTTGGGATACGTACCGACTGATCTGGGTTTCAGAGTGGATGCTGGAAATTTCTGTTTGGTTTGTACTTAGCCGTTTGGTTAAGTATAAGACCAAGGTGGATGGTATTGACCATAGTAGAGTGGTCAGTGTCCATATTTGTTGTCGATTGGCGATTTGCCAATATGTGGCTTGGACGTTGATGAGATATCATGGTGCACGACATGATGGTTTGTTCGTGCGACTGGTTTAGAGATTAGATGTTATTAACCTATGACGAGTGATATTGATGGTGAGGCAGTAATGTGGTGCTTCGACCTGGTGATTTTGATGGTGAGGCAGGGATGTGGTACTTCGACTTGGTAGTCTGATACTGAGGAAAGTGACTCGATGATGTATGGAATAGGCTCCAGGATGGTAGTATTAGGACTCTATAGATCATGCTGGACCTTAGGCTTCGGATGGAATGATAGTTGGGTTCTTCGAACGAGAGCTCAGGCGGAGAGCAGGATCGAGGATGGCATCTTGGGTTGGAGAGAGGCTACGGATAGTGGACTGGGTTGAGTGTTAAGGTTTGTGCCCAGATACTATAGTGAGCTAGTATGGTTTGAATCCATATCAAGTGAGTAGGGCTCGATGGATGTGTTTGTGCCTAGGGATCGTTGATGACTCGGAGTGTTTTCTATCGTGCTCAGAGCAGGGGTACTATATGCGGGTGATACCCAAGGGCTGGTAGCGATGGTCAGGTACCTTGGACCACCCCGAAGGGGTCTAGTGTCAAGCAGATATGGGAGAGTACTAGGCTGTGGCAGCGTGCTGGGGTTGAAACTGACCCGTCCGACTGAGTATGACAGAGAACCAGGATTTCCACTAGTCCTTGACAGTTGCAGAGGGTCATAAGTCATCACTAGTCACTTGTCACCCTAGGGATGTCACACTAGGTAGGTATTGTGGTAGGGATATCTAGATACCCTGACTTGACTTAGTGTGGAATAGGTATGGATGGAGATACCTAGATACCTGAAGTTTACTTGGTATTGAGTAGGGACTATAGGTGGAGATACCTAGGCACCCTGACAGATAATGAGTATGGTATACCCTTTTTACGATGTTATAGAGTAGCATATTACTTATGTTTATGTGCTGACTCTGTGGTTGTAGGAACATGTCGGGTATGGTTTATATACCCTCTGTTTTGTATATTATCGAGTTTTATAGTATTTTGAAAATTTGATATTGCTCATACCAGACTGTTGTCTAACTCGAGGTTTTATGTTTTGCTTCTTATTATCTCAGGTACTCTTAAATGAGTAGATTGAGAGCAGGTGGATGATTATGGAGTTCTACAGGTGGATCGACAAAGGTGACGGTTATCTATACTTATATGTGCATTTTTTATTATATTTCCGTTGTGCGACACTGTGGAGCATTGACGGTGTTGATTTGCTATTATGAGACAATGTACAAGTTGAGTTTACTTTCCCGTTATATAAACTCTATTATGATGTTGTATAACTTTGTTGATCTTTATTCAGATGATTATTTCATATTATTATTATTATTGTCTTTATTGTTTTATAACTGTATCTATTATTATATTTATTCTCATGCGATGTGAGATATGCGACAGGTGATTTGGTTAGTTCATGCTTCCTTTTTCTTCCTTTTCCATTCTTTTCTCTTCTATTTCTTCACCTTATTTCAAAACACGGTCCATAGATCAACTAGGCATGCCGACACAATAGTTAGCCCGAACGGCGTAACCAACTAATCAAAAATCAAGGTAGTGTACAAAACACTATAATCGACACTCTCTCTCTAAATACTCTCAGTTGGTTAAACCCCATCGCAAGGTCAAACTAAGAGAACATCCTCGTACTGTAGAGCTGATCGAACAAGCCATCAATAAACGGGAGTGGAAACTTGTTCGTCATCTCATTCAACTCACGACAATAAACAAACAACCCTAAAGAGCCATCCGCCCTGGTGGCAAACTTTATAGGTGCATCCTACCAAAATATGCTCCTACGAATGAACCATCATCTCAATAGGTCATTCGCCTGCACCTTTAACTTCCTCCGCACTTTTGGCATCATATGCCTTAAAGGCACAACTGTTGGTCTAGCTCCTTTGACCAGATCGATATGGAACTCAGTCCCCATATAGTGGTAATCTGATCACCTCATCTAATATGTCCAGACACTCTATAGCTACAGAAATATGAGAACTCATCATGTGGAATATCGAGCAAATATAGAAAGCTAACCATTACCCCATCCTCTATAGGCAGCCTATCACTACTGTTCGCTCCTCCACAACCTCAATCGTCACCAATGGCCTCTCACAGTCCACCACTATTTTGTACCCCCTTCAGCCAGTCCATTCTCAAATTATAATACCGTACCCAACTGAACCCCAAACAAATCAATAGAAAACAAATAAACATCCATGACTCAATAAGATAAAATCTTGATAAACCATGTATAGGCTAGCTAAGCCCGTAACTAGGTCCGTCACAATTAAGGGTCGGTTAACGATCTCGAGTCTCAATCTATATATCAAACCACTGGTTATGAAGGAATATGAAACCTCAAATTCAAATAAAACACGTATGGAAACACCATAAGTGGCAAGCATACCTCAAAAGGGTAATGCCATTTCCCTTTTCTTTCGTCGATGGACCACTCGACGAAATCAAAATGACATCAATAAACATGCTTACATGGTCTGTCCCTACTCTGATAGTTCCAGATAACCCTTCTACACTGGGTATAGGCTCTCTCATCATATAGCTTTCTCTATCATCTTCTCGGAACTTTTGTCAATATGACCAATCAACCGCGTCCCAAGATGATCAGTCAACTTGATGGTAAACTTTCCATCCTTTTTTGTGTGGGGATATCAATGGAAAATAGACCATACTTCGATAGGACATCGAATTCGTTCATATACTCCGACATAAACATATCGCCTTAATTCAAACCGGCGAACTCCCTAAACAACACCGACTTTGTAAAAGTCGAGATAAATCTTCTTCGAAATGAACTATAAACTAATCCTAACTAAATCGATCCTCGGGAATCAAAGCTATAGAGGCACACCACTAGTTCATTGTTCATCCCTGGAGTTATCTAGAGGTTAACTTCTACCTCATTGCATCATCTAACTCTAAGTCATCAAAAATCCTCTCGCAAGTAACCATCCAATCTCGCCTCTCAACGGCCGACTTTATTCCAAAGAACGGTCTGCCTTCTAGATTCCAATAGTCTTTATACAGCTCGACAAAGTTGACTCTATCCCTTTGCACTTAAGCACCATAATCATAGAGAACAAATTGGGCATTCGAGAAAATGATTCGCACCATCTCTACGAAGATATCCCATCAATCAGGATTACAGACTCCAATCCCGCCCAATTCTCAAATCTGAAGATAGAGTCAATAGTAGTATTTCTCACATGCTAGATCATTTCTACTCTATTATAAGGATAATCCATCTCCATAAAGAAAATTGTATCAAAAGTGCTCATGTGTGTAATAAAACTTATATACTATATATCCTATTATATAGTTTTGACAACCAATATATATATATATATAACAAATAAAAACTCTTTCGTATACACACACACTCTAGATCCAGTCTAAAGTGATAACCCCTACCCTATCTCTACTAGAGCACGGTATCAACTCAGGTTACTCGTGTAACCAAAGCTCTGATACCAAATGCAACGACCGCCCTACACCTACAATGCAGAACGGTTGTCAAAGGAAAGAAAAGAGGTAAAGAAGAGGAGATGGAAGAGAATGAGAATGGAAAAAAAGAAAAAGGAAACATCAAATAATCACATAACCTATGTATATCTCGCATCACATCAGATAAAATATAATAATCAAAGCAGGTATAAAACAGTCGAGACAGTAATAACAATGTGAACTAATCATCAAAGTATAAGACCCATGGAGTTAAACAATACAGTAAAAGAGTTTATACAACTGATATAGAAACTCAATTGATAATTGTCTCTAATAATAGTAAGTCAAATACTGTCAAGGCCCCACAGTGTCACACGGCAGAATGTATAATAAAAAACTAAAATATAAGTATAAGTAAACATCACCTCCCGTTAGTCCATCTACAGAACTCCATATGTCATCCACACCTGCTCTCTAGCCTACTTATTTAAGAGTATCTGAGACAATAAAAAGAAAAGCATAAAACCTCGGGTCAGACAATAGTCTGGTGTGAGAGATAAACAATCTCAAAATACTATAAAAGTCGGTATAGTATATGGAATAGAGGGTATACGAATCATACCTGACATGTCCCTGCAACCAAAGAGTCAGCACATAACATCGATAATATGCTACTCTACAACATAATAAAAGGGATACTCCATAATTAGTAAACTATCGGGGTGCTTAGGTATCTCCATCCACAATACCTACTCCAAACTAAGTAAATTGTTGGGGTGTCTAGGTATCTCTATGCATAATACCTACCTCGTGTGATATCCCTAGGGTGACAGGTGGCTAGTGAAGCAACCATAACAAACATAACATCCATCTAACAATACTAACTGTCACCCAGTGCGCTCTAGATATATAATAACTCATATGGCCCTATATCAGTGACTAGCGTAAATCCCGGTTCTCCGTTGTACTCTCGTATCTCGCATCCCAAAGCTAGATACATGTCTCACAGCCTGAAGCTGGATACTAGACCTAAAACCATAGGTCCAGGGTATACAAATCCTTGCTACCAATCCATGGCGTCCCCACTATACAATACCCTTGCTTCGAGTACAGGAGAAAACTCTCCGAGTCATCAACGATCTCGTACAATATGCACATCCATCTCAGCCCTACTAGCTCAATACAAATTTCACTATTTGGAACCTACCACGTTCCTCCATGTAACGACCCATATTTTATGCATCGAAGGATCGTAAAATAATTTTATTTAATTCATTTGAGGTTGTATGACTCTAATATTTTGGGATATGGTTTTTAGGGATGTTTTACACATCTGTGATTTTTCTTGAATTTCTATGTGACCATTTTACCCCTAGGGGTCTTATTTCGGCTATAACTTTTGATAGAAGCCGAATTAGATGCTCTAACCTATTATTTTTCTTTGAGTTGGTGGTTTCCCATTCTGTAGAGTGGTTATATAGGAAAATCGGATAAGCGATTAGGAAGTTATAGCAGCTTTAAGTTTTAAAATCTATTGGCCAAAATTAGAAGGGGATTAATGGGCCGAATTAACAAGCCCATTAGTTTAATTAGGTTTGGCTATAAATATGAGGTGAGAAAGACCATTTGAACGTTTATCTCTCATTTCAAATCAACCTCAAACCGTAACTCCTCTCTAATTCTCCATTCATCTCAAATCATCTTTAATTACAAATTAAAGGCTAGATCTTCAACTAGGAGCTTGATCTCATCACTTTGGCTGCATCTTCATCCGATTTTTCGTTGTCCCGTTCGGATCTTCATCATATTTCATAGGTTTGGTAGATTTGGTGAGTGGTTATGATCTCTCACTAGTCTATGATGGATTATATGTTGTGGTTAGGTGATTATAGGTTAGAATTATTAAATTAAATTGATTAGACTTAGGTAATTTCATATTTAGAAACCTTAGATTAACATAATTAAACATATAAATGGGATTAGATCATTCGCTGGTGTCTTTTATGTATATTTGGCTAGGAAATTCTCTATGTTAGATTTGATCTATGCTAGAATTATGATGGTAGATTGAATCGGATGATTTGTATGTTCATACTGGGTGTAATTGGATGATTTTCTATGTTTGATTCGTTGTTATGTTTGAATTGCTTGCTATGCTTGATTCGTTTCTAGCGTTGTGCATGTTTTAGGACTTAGATTGGTGATCGGAGCATATCGGAAGCAAAGTTCATCGGAATTGCATGAAACTTCGAGGATATGCTCTGGAGCATGTCAGGAGGAAGTCCTGTGAATTACACCACAATTGGAACTAAGTCTTTGGATTGACACCGATCCGATTAGATCGGACCGGTACCGATCCGAATTTTGAGCTCCAATTAAGGAGAGACTCATAGGAGGGAAAGAGCATGGGTTCTAGAGTGTCTCTATGAAGTTAGATAGGAGGATAGGCCAAGTGTTGAAGATTGGATTGATCGGCTATGGTGCATAGAAGAGAAAACCTGAAGGTTAGGAGCGATGGCTAAGGGTCTATGGCATCTAGAGAGAGTGCACTAGAGGCTGGAAGAGAAATGGAGTCCAAAATGGTTAAGTATTTGGATCGGATTGGTATCGATCCAAATTATTAGCTCTACTGGATGTGAGATCCGGGGTGGAGACTTTGGGGTTGTAGTGGATCATGCTAGAAGTTATGACTCGCTAATTGGTTCTACGGTTTGGAAGTTATAGCATGATGAAGTTTTGGCTCTTCGGTCGGGGGCTCGGATAAGGAGTAGGATCGAAGGAGTTGATAGACAGCTCGGGATGGAACGAGGCTTTGGTATAATGGACTGGGCTAAGTGGCAGGACTCATGCCTGGAAATGGATTGGAGTTGTAAAAGCTCTAAAGATTTGGGAGTGCCAAGGAATCGTTGATAACTTGGAGTGTTCTGGTTGTGTTCAAGCAGGGGTATTTTATGCGGTGGCACTCGAAGGCTGGTAGCGCTTGTCTGTATCTTGGACCCTTCGAAAAGGTCAAGTGTTAGATGGTATGGTGGTACTATTGGAGACAACCATATAGGGTTTTGAACCTGAAAGTACAGGGGAACACAATCGAGAACTGGGATTTCCATTAGTCTTTGGCAAGCGAGGATGAGGCCACACGAGTTATCATATATTCAAGGCTTTAGAAGATGATAGCTAGATTTTGGTTGATGGATGCTATGGTTGTTATGTTTGCTATTTCTATTGGGTAGGCTATCATCTATAGGAATGCTGGAGTAGGGATTGGAAATAAGGTCAATGGAGGAGGCTGCTTGTATTCTTATATCTTGTTCTGTTATAGTATCATATTGTCGTTATTTGAGTAGCATATTATATCTTATTATTATGTGCTAACTCTTTGGTTGTAGGCAAGGGTTAGGTATGGTTTTTTTCGTATCTGTCTAGTACCATATTTTCCAGTATAGCTTTTGATAGTCATTTACCACTCACACCAGACTATTGTCTGACCCAAGGTTTTATGTTTCCTCTTATCATCTTAGGTACTCTTAAATTTATAGACTAGATGACAGGTTTGGAGTCGCAACTACTGTACGAAGACGAGCTCAGAGAAGCTATGTGTATTACTCTATATTTGTAGTTTCCACTGCTATTTCTATGTACTCTAAGGGATGTAGTGAGGAAATGTTATACTGAGATATTATGACATTTTTACCATAACTCATGATATAGTGGAGATTTTTTTCATTTGTTATGGCTCACTATATTATGTTGTATATTTTTTATATTATGTTTTATCCATGCGCTGTGAGATATGCAACAGGTTTTCTGCTTTAAATTTCAACCTTGATGATCATTCCATACCAATCTAGCATGATTACATTGCTCTTTTAGGTCATTGATGTGCGGGTGGTATGGGATGGCCATTACATTTGTATTAGAGTTTTGGTTATGAGTTACCCGAAGCAAGTTGAGAGTATAAACTAAAGGAGGGAGCGAACTTGTTAATGAAGATATTATGCTATATAGTAATATTATATAACATAGTATGCACTTGATTACCACTGTAGCTTTTCTTGGAATGAGGCTAATCATTCTTATTACATATAAGACTCAATTGGAATACAAGGAATGGTGCTAGGAATAACTCCACTTCAAGAGTGGAAGAGGGAGTGGGATCGGGAGCTGCTACACCCGATTTTCAAGCAATGTTCGATGAAATGGTGGATTTGCTGGTGAGGAGAGCCCAAACTAATCCTGGTGTGGCTTTAGCTGGTGGTGCTCCTTTGCAAGTGCCTAGGATTGACTTTGCTAAGCTTTGCAAGGATTATTCTACTCTTGGAGGAAAGCCATTCTTGGGAACAAAATCAGCTATTAAAGTGCAAGATTGGATAGATACTTATGAATACATTTTCAAGGATATGGAAATGGAAGATCCTATGAAGAGGAAGCTTACTTCAAGACAGCTACAAGGCCGAGCAATGAATTGGTGGGCTATTACCATTGCTACTCCAAAGGATCGGATTTCTTGAGATTAGTTTAAGGCTGGATTTGAGGAGAAGTTCATTCGTATGGCTCAGAAGTCTGTGCTCCTCAAGAAATTTTCTAAGTTGAAGCAATAGGAGATGTATGTTTCTCAGTATGTGGTAGAATTTGATGCTTTTCAAAGTATGGGACGTCTTTTATTGATACACCTTTGAAGAAGAATGAGAAGTTTATCACTTGATTGGACGACCACTTGGGAGAGAAGTTGGTGAACCACATTGAAGTGTCTTTTGAGAAACTTATGGAGAAAGCCCTTAGACATGAGTGTCTGTACCCAAAAAATAAGATTGTCATTGTTGCTATTGCTGAGAAAGAGGTACCAAAAACACAGCAGGGCAGTGGAGGTAAGAAGAAGTGGAATGGAAAAAGGAAGCGGCAACAACAACAAGGAAAAGGGGATCAAAAAAAGAATAAGAGTGAAATTGTTTGTCATGGTTGCAAGGAGAAGGGCCACTATATTAAGGAATGCAAGGCTGTTAAGAAGTGTTATAACTATGATAAGCCAGGGCAAATTAAGAAGAATTGTCCGAAACCGACATATGCTTTGGATGTAGTCCCGACTTCATCTTGTGCTCCTACTGCTAAGGATAAGGGGAAAGGAGTTGTGGCGCAAGGTATGCTTTCCATCAGAGATGTTTCTATTAGAGTTCATTTTTATACTGGAGCTTCACATTCTTTCATCTGTGGTGATTTAGTATGCAGACTAGATTTGGAACCCGAGATAGTTGACCAACCTTTGATTGTGACGAACTCTGTTGGAGGATCTACTAGTCTTTGTATGATTTGTCGTGGCTTAGTGTTATCGAGTCATGGATGTTCTTTTGCTTGTGATTGCTTTGTTCTTAATTTTTCTGGGTTCGGGATTACATTAGGAATGGACTGGCTGAAGAGGTATGCAACTGTTGTGGATTGCACGAAGCTAGAGGTGACAATTGGGAATATGGAAGGGCGAACGGTAGTGATACGCTGCTCACCAGAGGATGGGGTATTGGTCAGCTTTCTATATTCGTTTGAGATTCCACAGGAAGTATTGTCATCTGTGCCTATCGCTAAAGAGTATCCTAATGTCTTCGAGGAAGTGATAGGATTGCTACCTCATAGAGAGATCGAGTTTCAGATTGACTTAGTGGATGGAGCCAAACCCATAGTGATGCCTTTGCGGCATATGGCATCCAGAGAATAGAAAGAGTTAGAGGTGCAAGTGGATGATCTGCTGAAGAAAGTATTCATTTGGAGAAGCATATCCGAATGAGGGGCACCTGTTGTATTCGCGACTAAGGCGGATGGTTCTTTGAGGTTATGTGTGTATTATCGTGAGCTGAACAAGGTTACGAAGAAGAATAAGTTTTTGCTTCCATGGATTGATGACTTGTTTGATCAGCTGCACAGTGCAAAGGTGTTTTCTCAGATGGATTTGGCAACAGGATATCACTAGTTGAGAGTGGCTAAATAAAGTGTGCCTATTATTGCATTTTAGACACCTCGGGTTTCTACAAGTGGTTGGTGATACCTTTTGGGTTGACCAACGATCCGACATACTTTGTGGATCTTATGAATAGAGTCTTCAGAGATCAATTGAACAAGTTCGTGCTTGTGTTCATGGATGACATTCTGATTTACTCCAGAACTAAGGAAGAGCACAAGATGCACTTGAGGATTGTGCTTGAGATTTTGAGAAAGCACAAGTTGAGAGCTAAGTTCTCTAAATATCACTTCTAGAAGAAAGAAGTAAGATTTCTTGGGTCATGTCATGTCAGGACAAGGAATAACCGCGGATCCCGCAAAGGTGGTAGTGATCCAAGATCGGAACCAGCCCAAGAATGCTACGGATGTGAGAAGTTTCGTAGAATTAGCAGGATATTACAAGCGTTTCATAAAGGACTTCATAAATATTGCAGCACCGTTAAACAACTTGACCAAGAAGAATCAGACTTTTACTTGGGATGCTAGATGTGAGCATGAATTTGTGGTTCTGAAGGAGAGATTGATGAGTGTACATGTATTGGTTATTCCATGTGGGAATGAAGAGATGACAATATACACGGATGCTTGTGGTACTAGTCTTGGAGCCGTATTGATGCAGAAAGGGAGAGTTTTCGCTTATGATATTCGACAGTTAAAACCGAATGAAAGGAATTATCCAACCCATGACTTGGAGTTGGCGGCGACTATGTTTTCTTTGATGATGTGGAGGCACTATTTGTTGGGAGAAAGATTTGAGCTATTCACGAATCATAGATCCTTGAAGTATCTTTTCTCTCATAAGGATCTCAATCTTCGACAGCAACGGTGGTTAGAGTTTTTGGCCTCTTATGACTTTGATATTTCCTACACTCTACAGAAAGGTAATGTAGTGGCAGATGCACTAAGTAGAAGATATGCTTTCAGGCCACACTGTGAGCTCGAGCCTGGGATGTTGGCAAGTCTATTGATTAGACCTACTCTCATTGAAAGGATTGGTACTAGTCAGAAGCAAGATGCTAAGCTAGTAGAGATCATGGAAAAGATTGAGATGGGAGTGGAATCTGAAGAATTGAGGCAGTACGAGATCGACAATGATGGTTGGCCTCGTAAGGATAAGAGACCGGTTGTTCCAGATGTTGATGGATTACGAGATGAAGTACTAAGGGAATGCCAACATTCCAAATTGACCATTCATCCTGGTGGTAACAAGATGTATAAAGATATGAAGAGGACTTACTACTGGGAAGGTATGAATAAGGATATTGGAAAATTCATCTCGAAGTGTATGAATTGCCAGTTAATGAAGGCCGAGCAAAAGGAGCCTAGTGAATTTCTGCAACTACTAGTATTCCCGAATGGAAATGGGGATAGATATTTATGGATTTTATAGATGGATTACCATGACTAGAGCAGGATATAGCAGTATTTGGGTAGTGGTAGATCGACTGACCAAGAGTGCAAGATTCATATCTGTCAAGTCTACTAGAACAGCATCCAAGTTGGCAGAATTGTATGTTAAGTAGATTGTTCGATTCGATGGTGTGCCGAAGATTATTGTAAGAGATAGAGACTCGTTGTTTACCAGTGGATTTTGGAAGAGCTTACAAGAGATTTTGGGAACCGAGCTGCACTTGACTACTGCTTATAACCCACAGACGGATGGCCAGACCGACAGAGCGAATCGAATTTTTGAAGATCTTCTTGGAGCTTGTATTATAGATTTTGGAGAATCTTGGGAAGATCATTTGCATTTGGTAGAGTTTGCATATAACAACAGTTATCGGTTAAGTATTGGCATGGCACCATATGAAGCATTGTATAGACAACCTTGTAATTCGCCTTCATGTTAGGGGAAGTAGGTGAGAAAACCAATACTTGGGCCCAAATGATTAGAGAAACATCAAAGAAGATAGAGATCATTCAACAACGAATGAGGACTGCTCAAGGCCGTCGAAAGAGTTATGTAGATAAGAGAAGAAGATATTTGGAATTCTCAGTTGGAGACACGGTATTTGTTAAGATTTATCCTTCGAAGAATGTTGTTCAGTTTGGTAGGAAGGGAAAGTTAGCACCTAGATTTGTTGGACCGTTTACAATTATTAAGAAAATTAGGAAGTTGGCTTATAGAGTGGACCTACCTCCGAAGATGGCGGGTGTGCACAATGTTTTTATATCTCCTATCTACATAAATTCATGCATGACTCGGGTATTGTAGTAGCATGGGATCAGTTGGAAGAAATAGAGGTTGAGCTAGAAGTTTCAAGACCTCGTAAGCCACTTCGAATCATTGCGAATGAGACGAAACAACTTAGGAGGAAGGTATTTAAGCTAGTTAAGGTGCAATGGAGTGAGGATGATAGTGATTTTACATGGGAGATTGAAGAGAGTATGAGGATGGCCTATCCAGAACTCTTCGAGTGGTAAGACCCATATGTCGTATCTACTTGCACCATTAATCTTATACTATTAGAATTTCGCATGCTAGGATAGGTTTTGTTTGCTATTGTTGGTTTAACTATTTAGTTGGATTGTTAAGCATTTGCTAGTGACTGATAGGCATGCGAGATAAACTTGGTTGCTTATGTTTGTTTAGGTATTTCGAGGGCGAAATTCCTAAAAGGGGAAGCATGTAGTGACCCATATTTTACATATCGGAGGATCGTAAAATAATTTTATTTAATTCATTTATGGTTGTATGGCTCTAATATTTTGGGATATGATTTTTAGGGATGTTCTACACATCTATGATTTTCCTGAATTTATATCTGACCATTTTACCCCTAGGGGTCTTATTTTGGCTATAACTTTTGATAGAAGCCGAATTAGATGCTCTAACCCGTTTCATTTCTTGGGGATGGGAGTTTGCCATTCCGTAGACTGGTAATATAGGAAAATCGAATAAGGGGCTAGGAAGTTATAGCAGTTTTAAGTTTTAAAATTTGTTGGTCAGAATTAGAAGGGGATTAATAGGTCGAATTAGCAAGCCCATTAGTCTAGTCGGGATTGGCTATAAATATGAGGTTAGAGAGACCATTTGAAAGTTTATCTCTCATTTCAAATCAACTCCAAACCCTAACTCCTTTCTAATTCTCCATTCATCTCATTGGTTTCATCTCAAATCGTCTCTAATTTCAAATTATAGGCTAGGTCTTCAACTAGGAGCTCGATGTCATCACTTTGGCTGCATCTTCTTCTGATTTCTCACTATCCGGATCGGGTTTTCATCATATTTCATAGGTTTGGTAGATTTGGTGAGTGATTATGATCTCTCACTAGTTTATGATGGATTATATGTTGTAGTTAGGTGATTATAGGTTAGAATTATTAAATTAAATTGAGTAAAGTTAGGTTATTTCATATTTAGAAACCGTAGATTAACCTAATTAAACATGTAATTGGGATTAGATCATTGGTTAGTGTCTTTTGTATATATTTGACTATGAAATTCTATGTGTTATATTAGATCTATGTTGGAATTGTGATGGTAGATTGAATCGAATGATTTGTATGGTCATATTGAATGTAATTGAATGATTTTCTATGTTTGATTCACTATTATGTTTGAATTGCTTGCTATGCTTGATTATTTTGCAAGTGTTGTGCATGTTATAGGACTTAGATTGGCGATCGGAGCATAGTGGAAGCAAAGTTCATCGAAATTGCACGAAACTTGGAGGATTGGCTCTAGAGCACGTCAGGAGGAAGTCTTGTGAATTGCACCACAATTGGAGCTAAGTCTTTGGATCGGTACTGATTCGGTTGGATCGGATCGGTAACGATCTGAATTTTAAGCTCCAATTGAGGAGAGACTCATAGGGGGAAAGAGCATGAGTTCTAGAGTGGCTCTATAAAGTTGGATTGAAGGATAGGCCAAGTGTTGAAGATTGGATGGACCGTCTTCGTTGGATCGGCTATGGTGTATAGAAGAGAAGACCTAAAGGCTAAGAGGAATGGCTAAGGGTCTATGGCTTCTAGACGGAGTGCACTAGAGGCTGGAAGAGAAATGGAGTCCAAAATGGTTAAGTATTTGGATCGGTATCGATCCAATTGGATCGAATCTGTATCGATCCAATTGGATCGAATCTGTATCGATCCAAATTATTGGCTCTATTGGATGTGAGATCCGGGATGGGGACTCTAGGGTTGTAGTAGATCATGCTGGAAGTTGCGGCTCACTGATTGCTTCTACGGTTTGGAAGTTATAGCATGATGAAGTTTCAGCTCTTTGGTCGGGGCTCAAATAAGGAGTAGGATCGAAGGAGTTGATAGACAGCTCGGGATGGAACGAGGCTGCGGTATAATGGACTGGGTTGAGCGGCAGGACTCATGCCCAGAAATGGATTGGAGTTGAGAAAGCTTTGAAGATTTGGGAGTGCTAAGGAACCATTGATAACTCGGAATGTTTTGGTTGTGTTCAAGCAGGGTACTATATGCGAGGGCACCCAAGGGATGGTAGTGCCAGTCGTGTATCATGGACCACTCCGAGAGGTTCTAGTGTTAAATGGTATTGAGGTACTACAGAAGATAACCATGCAGGGTTTTAGACATGAAAGTATGGGGAACACAATCAAGAACCGAGATTTCCATTAGTCTCTGGCAAGCGAGGACGGGGCCATACGAGTTATCATATATTCCAGGCTTTAGAAGAGGATGGTTAGATTTGGTTGATGGATGCTTTGGTTGCTACGGTTGTTGTGTTTGCTATTTCTCTTGGGTAGGCTTAATTTATAGGAATGCTGGAGAAGGGATTGGGAATAGGGTCAATGGAGGAGGCTGCTTAGATTTTTCTATCCTGTTTTGTTACAGTATCCTATTGTCATTTATTTGAGTAGCATATTATATCTTATTATTATGTGCTAACTCTTTGGTTGTAGGGAAATTTCAGGTATGGTTTTCTTTTATACCTGTCTAGTACCATATTTTCCAGCATAGCTTTTGATAATCATTTACCGCTCACATCAGACTGTTGTCTGACATAAGGTTTTATGTTTCCTCTTATCATCTTGGGTGCTCCTAAATGAGTAGACTGGATGATAGGTTTGTAGTTGCAGCTGATGGACGAAGACAAGCTTATAGAAGCTATGGCATATTACTCTATATTTGTAGTTTTCGCTATCTGTTTCTATGTACTCTGAGGTATGTAGCGAGGAAATGTTGTACTAAGATATTATGACATTTGTACCATAACTCGTGATTTAGTGGAGATGTTATTTTCATTTCTTATGGCTCAATAAGTTTTGTTTTATATTTTATCCATGCGCTGTGAGATATGCAATAGGTTTTTTGCTTTAAATTTCAACCTTGATGATCATTCCATATCAGCCTGGCACGGTCACATCGTTTTTTTAGGTCATTAATGTGCGGGTTGTACGGGACAGTCGTCACGCTCCACTCCATGACTCCCACTATGAGCCTCTTCGGTATTACTCCCCACTCGAGTCAAAAATCGAAGAAGCGGAGTGTCTAATCTTCGGTACTTACTACCCCCACGA
The DNA here is from genome assembly GCA_030737815.1 of Allium fistulosum. NCBI lineage: Eukaryota > Viridiplantae > Streptophyta > Magnoliopsida > Asparagales > Amaryllidaceae > Allium > Allium fistulosum. The sequence goes on from CM060905.1 coordinate 1,006,597,973, forward strand.
GTCACAATCCGAAGATACAAGGCTTTTCATCATGTTATACATCGTCATCCCCCATGATGCAAACGAGCCAACACCTCCAGCACGATCTATAGAATCCTGAACCATTTACCTGGGAACCTACTCCATACGCCATCGAGTCATAATCCAAAGTACCAACTCTCATATCAAAGCGCCACATCAGCGCTTCACTATCTAAATCGTTCGCCGTAGAGCAATCACATTAAGACTCTAAGTCGGTCATACGAACAAACCATCAAATCATGCACCACATAGTCTCCTCAACGTCCAAGCCAAAGATTGGCCAAATCGCTAATCAATAATAGTGATGGACATTGACCACTCTACGATAGTCAATACCAATCACCTTAGTCCTGTACTTAACCAAAATGGGTATAGTACAAACCAAACGGAAATGTCTGGCATCCTTCCTGAAGTCCGAAGCCTCATCTTCCACCTTCAGATCCATCAGCACATATCCTAACCCTCCTCTACAACTTATCTTGTTCGTTGGATTTTCACGTGTATGAAATCCAATCACACAAGATATTACCTAACAGTTAATCGCCACTAAATCGGTGTTTTCAACCAAAAACAACCAAACAAGCCAAACATAGAACCAGCAACCATACATATATCCAAAATAGCATACATACAACATGTATTTACATATCAACCAATAGGGAAACCATATCAAAATAGCCCAAATCTAATAATTCCCTAAAAATTTCATATCGATCGAAAATATATGATATTCGATATAAATCATTTTAAAATACTTTTATTTTCTTTTATAAAAATCTAGTATGTGTATAAGTATAGGAAAATCACATTTTAAACCAAAAATCATTCCAGAACACCGATCTAATACTATACAACCAATCATAGTATGGTGAGAGAGAATGTCATTCACCTTAACAAAATCTATCCAAACTATTGCCATAACGTAGACCCCTCCATCGTGAGCATAACGCAAGAAACCGCATCCAAAACAAACCTCGTATGCAAAAGTTATGGATCAAATACGATTCGAGATTAATTAAATATGAAATTCACCAATTAAATAATTAAATACCTTACTTAACAATTAATCCTTCTTTTCCATAATATAACCTGTACACGCATCGAGATTCCAAATCAAGGTCGTCCTCCTGATTTCCGCTTTGATTTCTCAACAAAATCGACAATTGACAAATGCAATGTGTCCCTCTTCGCGATCTCTCCACTCCAGACACAAAGAAAGCAAGCTTACCCTCATGTATAGAATCGTGGCCTTATCGGACACTCTCGTCCAAGCCATGGACGTGTTTTGCCTCGTTGTGCCGCATGCAACCAAATCAAAGCTACACACTCCCCTTCACACGAGAATCACAATGCAAATCTTGGATCCACCTATCGTCGTTTCAAGATCTTGAAAAATAAAACCCCAATTAGCCATGAATGGGTCAATCTTGGCCAATCACCATCGATCAATATTCTGCCACGGTCATCGTGAAGCTCTCATTGACACGAGCTTACCAGATCTGCTTTCGTGATTTTTAGTGAAGCGGATCTCTCGGTTTTAATTGTTGAAATGATTTAGAGGGAAGTGGCCATTCTTGAATGGCATAGTAAAAATAAAAATAGCGAGAGAGGGAGAGTTTTGGTTTGGGGATATAAATAATAATATTTGATTATTTGTTTATTTGATTTCTCATATAAACAGTCGTACGTTTCGAGCCCGTACGATCACACGGTACGTCCGACCGTAATGAAACTCGTTTGAATAAATCACCTCATTTTTTAGGATCCAACGGTATAAATCTTGTCGCTATCTGAGATGGCACCCCAAATGCTAATTTTACGGATTTCAATATCATTTTGGCCATCACATCGTCCGATCTCCAAATATAGAGATCCTTGTACTCATTTTAATTCGCCATGTCAATCCAAACTCAATGGAAGTGGTCTCGAGTCCTGATTCGGTTGTATGCGAAAAAACATATTTTTAGGCTTCATTTAATTAACGATTAAATATTTAAATCAATTATTTAAATATCATATCATCAAAAATACGGGTCATTACACACTCTCTTAACATATTATCACACATCTCACGCATTCTATACAAGGCCTTATAAGTGAACTCTTATTTCACCTTTACAATTTAACTTCTTTTCTAAAGGTGATTTAACAATAATTAATAACCTATTAATTACGTAGTTAATACATTATAATTATACATTATTTACGATAATACACATACACGCTTAAAATATTTCTAAGCATGCAAAGATTGCGCCATAGACTAACATTTAAATGTCAAAACTTGAAATTTATACAAGTCCAATTCCATATCAACAAATTACCATATATCCAATATCCACAATTTAATCAATGGACTTTTATAAAATAGAATCCATACCAAACTTATTTTATACTAAAATAACGGAATCAACATTAATAAAAGAACTTACAATTCAAGTACGTTTACGCTCTATTCAAATTCTTTGTGTAAAATTGAAAATGGGAATTTCTATTAAAATTGCGAATATAGGTGGTGTAAACTACAAATAATAGAATCTGTGCACACCATTTTCCTAATTTATTCTTTTTCAAAACCCTTAATCAGATCCAAAGAAAAAGATAAGAACTGAAATAGAATATAAAACATTAAAATTGCAATATCCATATAATTCCATTATTTTAATATAGAATAACTGAGATTCTAACTTAAGAATTGACATTTCGCTTTAAGGGAATTTTGGGGTTTTAGTGTGACGTTTTTGTAAACAAAATTCCCCAAAGGCATATATCAAATCCAAGTTGTACTATACAATTATTAAAATAAGAAAGACTAAGATTTCCACTCACAGTCGGTCCTTAACTCTTCCCTTTTGGATTTGATATGCCTGCCTTGATCTCTTATGGATCTCTCCTATTAGAAATACAACAAAGGAATTGTATACGGATTTGATTTAGAAATTTAGGGTTGGAGGAGAAAATGGTTAGAAATTGAATAATAAACATCTAAATTTTTTTACCTAAAACCCTAGAGTATTTTCTGAATCTTTGAGAAGAGAGACTGGCAAAGCTTAGCTTGTTTCCCAATGAATAAAAGTGAGGATGCTAGGCTCATATTTATAGTGATTAGAAAACACCAGAACCATCGGATTTAAGTTGGTTTAGAACAATAAAATCCGGACCGTTCAAATGCACAAAACCCTAGCCGCCACCATCGTTTACCAGTCGGCCGGTCTACACTGGGCATTCGACCACTAGCGGTTAACCGATCCTAGTGAGCGTTCGATCGGTTCACCTATTTTGGGACCGTTTACTTTTTTGTTGTTGTATATTTATTTCATTCCTTAATTATCAATTAATGTTAACGTTTATTTTAATGTTTACTTAAATCCCAAGTCAAATTACTGTTGAAATTTTGGAATTAGTTATTAATTTGAATTTGAATTTGAATTCTATTCAAATTATTTTGAATTTGAAAACTTCAAATATCCATAACTTTTCCATTTGAGCTCCATTTTCAAAACATTATATATGGAAATTGATCCAGAAATCATTACAAATGCAACGACACAACTTTCATGGTCAAATTCTAATATTTACAAAATTTCTTTATTTAGCCTTATCATTAATTTGTTAATTAATTCCTTTCTTCTTAGTTAATTTCTTAATAAATTTTACGGGATGCAACATTATCCCCGCTTAAAAAGGATTTCATCCCTGAAATCCCTAAGGGAGGAAAACGTACCTTGCATTAAGAATCCATGTTATACAACCATGTTATCTACACAACCATCTACTCAACCAAAAGTGCAATGTAATTATGTATGTGGACATACTACAAGTGAGCTCAATCCTAGCGTGAATGCAAATGTCGTGACATATAGGCATGGATGAAACATCCTAAACATGCAAAAAGTTTTCTACATGAGTGCAAAAATAACAGTGAAAAGTGTGGCAACCATATCCTACCATCCAATCTAGCAACCACGATGCAACCAAAACCTAATTTGGAGAGAGAAAGTTTGCCAGTGAAAAGCTTAGGATGAGAAGTCCTCATGCTTTCCATTGGATTTTCCCTCCATTGTACTCGAATAGCCTAATTAATTTATTGCGGAGCTTCCTAGTTCCATGCTCCATAATGCTTGTGGTGGTACGGGATGCTATTGGTTCCGTCTCAATGTCCCTTAATTGATCAAGCTCTACCACAGTGGCTGTGCTATGAAAGCATTTCCTCAAGTACGAAACATAAAAAAATGTCATGGACTCCTGCCAACTTATCCGGTGGCTCCACACAATAAGCAAGTCTTCATGTTCTTTCCAAAATTGGGAAAGGCCCAACAAATCTTGGTGCCAACTTTCCCGACTTTCCAAATCTCATGACCTTCTTAAGCGGGGAAACTTTAACAACCACCATGTACCCTACTTCAAACCCTAACTCTTTTCTTCGCTTGTCCATGTAGGATTTCTGGCAATCTTATGTTGCCTAATTAATTCTACCTTTCTCGAAGTCTCGCAAATTAAATCTGGTCTGAGTAGGATTTTGTCGGTGATTCCCCACCAACAATTTGGCCATTTTCATAGCCTCCCATAAACGCTTTATAGGATGCCATACCAATCGTCGCATAGTGACTACTATTATACGTGAATTCGACTAAAGATAAGTCTTGCTCCCCATACCCACCAAAATCCATGATGCATGTTGTTAACAAGTCTTCCAAGATTCTATTCACCCTTCCAGTTTGACCATCGGCCTGTGGTTAGTAAGCGGTGCTAAGATTTAATGAAGTCCCTAAAGCTAACTGCAAACTCCTCCAAAATTTTCTAGTAAATAAGGAGTCCCTATTACTAACGATGCTAACCAGAATTCCATGAAGTCGAATCTCCTCTTTGAAATAAAATATACGCTAGCTACAATGTAGTCCTATTACTCCTATTAGGAATAAAATGGGCGCTTTTGGTGAGTCTATCCACTATAACCTAAATTGCTTCATTTTTTCTTTGGCTTCAAGGCAACCCATCTATGAAGTCCATCGATATACGCTCCCATTTCCAAGTTGGAATCTCCAAAGGCAATACAATCCTCTAGGCTTCCCTATTTCAGCATTTATCCTTGGGAATGTCAAACATCTAAAAGCAAATTAAGCTACTCTCTTCTTCATTCTTGGCCACAATAAATTCACTTCATATCCTTATACATCTTATCTCCTCCGGGGTGAATGGTCATCCTTGAATGGTGACACTCTGCAAGTACTTCCTCCAACACACTATCAATCTTTGGAACACAAAGGCATCCATCTCTCCTCAAACAACCCTTCTCGTCAACTGCATAGCTACCGACGTGGGAAATGTTCTCCTTTACTTACCTTACCTAAAATATCTACTATTCCTCATACTTCTTTTGCTCAAGTCCAATGCGGTCATCAATGATGGCCTAACCTCCATTACTACCAAATAGCTTTGATTGGGTTTTGCTGGTGGTTGGAAGTTGAAATTCGAAAGGAACTCCAACTGCCTCTACTCAAATATAGCACCTAAGGTAGCATGCCCATAGCTAAAGGCGACGGCGACAACATTCCCTTTTCCAGGGATATACTATATATCAAAGTCATAAGATGCTATAAACTCCATCCACCTCTGCTGCCTAAGATTTAAACCTTTTTGGGAAAATAGGTATTTGAGTGATTTATGGTCGGTTAACAACTCAAGCCTTTCCCGCAAAAGATAATGCCTCCATATTTTCAAGGCAAAAACAATAGCCGCTAACTCTAAGTCATGAGTTGGGTATCACTTCTCATGATCCTTCAATTTTCTACTAGCATAAGCTATCACTCTTCCTACTTACATAAGAACTGTTCCTAATCCTATGCCATATTCATCCATGTAAACTGTAAAAGGCTTCGTCCCATCAGAAATGATAAGTACCGGTGCACTTGTTAATAGTTCCTTTAGCTTCTTGAATGCTTTCGTGTATATTTCATCCCACGCAAAGACTAGATTCTTCTTGGTTAAGCGAGTCAAAGGGACTGCTATCTTTGGAAAGTCCTTTATGAATTTCCTATAGTATCCTACCAACCCGAGAAAACTCCTAACCTCTGAGGCGCTCTTCAGATGATTCCACCCTTGAATAACTTCTACCTTTGCGGGGTCTATGACTAATCCATGCTCGGAAACGTTGTGTCCAAGAAATCTCACCTCCTTCTTCCAAAAGTGATACTTCGAGAATTTGGCTTTAAGTTGGTGCCTTCTCAAAGTCCCAGCATCTTCCTTAAGTGATTTTCACACTCTCTTTCACTCTTGGAGAATAATAAGATGTCATCAAAGAACACTACAACAAATTTATTTAATTATCCTCTAAATACTGTATTCAAACAAATCTACAAGGTATGCGGAGGCATTCGTCAATCCAAAAGGCACCACTTCCATTCATAAAGTCCATTCAAGGTGCGAAATGCAGTCTTCTGTTTGCAATCATGTGCTAGCCTCAACTGATGAAATCTAGTTTCCAAGTCCAATTAGGAGATGATTTTGGCTCCCACAAGCTGATCAAACAAATCGTCTATCCTAGGTAAGAGATATCTATCCTTCTTAGTCAACTTGTTGAGTTCCCTATACTCGACGAATAACCTTAAGAGTTGTCTGCCTTAATGGAAAAGACAACAAGGCTCCGCATTCTTAAGTACTTCATCGAATGAATCTTTTCTGCAAAAGCTCTAAGATCTACTTATCTAACTCTCGCCTTTCTTTGGGGGCCATGTAGCTTAATAGCATAGCGACTGGTCTAGCGTCCTTCTTTAAATCAATCCTAAACTCGATCTTCCTACGAGTGGAAAACCCGAGACTTCTTCAAAGACATCAGGGAATTCTCGAACTATGGATAGATATGAGAGTTCATCTTATGATAGGTTTATCGAGTATAGTAGGGGTGGGCATTTAACCGAGTTAACCGACTTAACCGATCTTAACCGAACCGCATTAACCGAACCGCATTAACCGACAAATTCGATTAACCGAACATTCGGTTAACCGACCGATGTTAACCGACCAAAGTTGGTTCGGTTAACGGTTAACCATATGACATACATCGGTTAACCGTTAACCGAAAATAATTTCCTTTAACTACGAACCAATAAATTAGCCAATACCGGCCCATCCCAATATCGCATAACATAACACAACCCTAAATTTTTACAGTGCCTGCCGCTTTCAATTCAACGAACAATTATCTCATTCCCAAATATTATCAGATCTAAAAAATTTCCTCATTCCACGATCGTTCCCAATAAAACCCAGATCTAAACAAATTTGCAGTGCCGCGCCGCCTCCCTGAATACATAGAAAAATTCATTGATCTAGGATCTCCAATTTAGCCGGCACTGAATCCATGGTGAAACTTCACTGTTTCTCTACATTAGTAATCGAAGCTCTTTTTTCAATAGGTAAAGGCTAGACTTTATTAATTCCTACCTTTTCAACTTGATTTTAGTTAGATTTCTAAATTGTTAATCTTCTTATCTTGTTCAGTAATGTCACCATAAAGTTTCAACTAAGAAATCCGGTGATGTAACGGGACTTCAGATCGATATTAAGGTGAAACTTTCGCCCTGCCTTTAATTGCAGTAATTGAAATCTTGAATTTGCTGAACTACCACTTTTTTTTATTTTAAAAACATAGAATCTTTTATGGGCACGATTGTATGCAAATAATAGAGATTCAAGATTCAAAATATTTCGTATAATTATCCATAATTCTAAAAAGTCTTTATAAATTTACCTTTATAAATTTGACAATATAATTGTTTGGTTAGTACTTCAATCCAAGTGATTGGAAAATGACTCGGTTTTGTGAAGGATAGTGTACATAATAAACCAACCGAAGGGTTACAACAAATCTACCCTCTGTCTACACTCCATGATAATGAAACATATGTAATAAGACTTGTTTCCTATGGCCAGGTTAGATGAGTTTGCAAGAAATGGTAATGATATATTTTTTTTATCGGTATTATTACATATTAGTGATATAATAATTATGATGATTAATGTTTAACTTATAAGTTTTATGATATACAAACTAATGTTGGTGAAAAAATGGTATGAGCAATATTGAACTACAGTAATATCCATTGAAGAAGTGTTTATGCGTGTCATATTTTAGTGAATAAAATATATGCACATGACATTTAGAATTATACTTTCCCAATAGCGGCAAAGTGCTATACAAAGTTTAAGATTGTCAATTATATTATTATTAGTAACTATTATTTATGAACTCAAGCCGATTACAATGGTAGTATATTATTATACACGGTTTATGACTGGCAATTTTATTAGTAACTAGTATTTACTAGTTATAAAATAGTAGTTAGATATGAACTAGTATTTATTAGTTATCAATGATGCACGGTTCATTGTTGCCATTTATCTATATGACCAGCAACATTTTAGGCTTGTTCTCATTTTCACTTTCATTTTATGACTGGCAACAGTTTATTCATAGCAAAACAAAACATGGAGAAATGTCTAACTTAATAGACTCATAATCGTTTACATTACATATTTGTGACCTCCTATCATTATGGTATAGAGTTTAATAGTATCACCTAACACATACTACTGCATTTTGTATAGCGTCTTATTGCGGTAACATGAAGAATTGAAGATTCGCATGGATTAATAATATCTTTGGATTGAATGGTCTAACTGAATGGTTCAATGGAGATTGAGTGAAGTTTCTAACTTAATATATTTTATGCTATGTTATTTGGACTTGAGTTGTATTATTGTATGTTATTTGGACTTTGGACTTGTGTACCTGTAACTTTCAACTCTACAATTTTAGACCATGTATGTTAGGACTTTGTTTATGTTTATGTTTTTGTTGCAGCTGCAATTTGCGACTCTTCAAAAATGCATTGTATTTTCAATTTTGAGTAGAATGTTGTTTAATCGGTTAACTATCTTTATATTACCAGTTAACAAGATGGTTAACTGATTCATCGATTAACCGTTTAATTCCACCGGTTAATCGTGCAAACAAAACGGTTAACCGTGGTTAAAATTAACCGGTTCGGTCGGTAGGAGATAACCAATATTAACCGATTAACGGTTAACCGAACCATCACTTATTTTCAGTTAATCGAAAATATTAATCGATCGGTTCGGTTAACCGACCGTGCCCACCCCTAGAGTATAGGTAGTTTAACTTGACTGAATTTTGAGGTGTATAGTGAACATCTATATCTCGCCTTTTCCTACTTATTAACCATACAACCCTCCTATCGTAATCTGAGATAGCCCCATAGTACGACAAACAATCCATTCCTATAATAAGTCCATACCCCTCAAAATTAAGAACTTATGCATTACATATGAAATTAACATTACATGTGTCCATAGCTAGGTGTTTGCAAATTGAAGAACGATGTGTCGACCACCAATAGGATTTTATACTACTATTGGGTAGGTGATAATTTCAAGGAGTTAACTATATTCTTAACTATGAATGAATGCGATGCTTCAGAGTTGAATAGGGTACGAATTGTATTCCCAAAAATAAAAGTTATACCTTCCATTACCGCCTTCCCTTGGTCTCTAGAGGGCGGTCTACTCGAGATAGGGCCGATCTCAATGGTGTAGGCTTGCCCACTCTGCCATTTCTTCATGAGCATCAGACACTAATTCTCAAACTACCTCTCTTCGTGGCAGTGGTATCACTTCCCCTTAAAATCTTCCTTCAGTAGGTTACTCTACAATCCTTTATGATATGTCTGTTTCTTCGGCATCTCTTACACACCTTTCCCTCGTTCTTGAACTTCCCTTCCGCCTTCTTATTCGCCCAAAAGTCTCCCTTCTTCTCTCCTCCTTGATTTTGAGTAGGTCCTGCTTTCTCCTTCTCCTTCTACTTCTCCTCCACACTGGATGTCTACAGCAAAGCCATCTCAACCAATGTCTCATATGTAGCACCAGTGGGTACTTGGGTCAATAACAATTCCCTACGTGGGGAGTTCAGGCCCTTGACGAACTTCATGGCCTTTCTCATGGGGGTATCAATCAAACTCATTCCGAACTTAGCTAGATCTGTGAATTTACTACTATACTCCTTTAGAGTGGAGTCTCCATGCCTAAGATGTATAAATTTCTCCAACCGCAAGATTACCTCAGCCCTCGACATAAATCGCAACTCAAATCAATTACTGAACTCATCCCAAGTAATAATTCTACCCTCATTCTCCTCAACCATAATCGTCCACCAATCTAGGACCTCTCCATTAAGGTGCTAAGCCGCTATTTTTTGCTTAATCTAGTCCTTCGAATGACATTCTCGAAATATCCTCTCACAATCATTTATCCATGCCTTCGTCTCCACAAAAACTTATGTTCCTGAATAGACTCTTCCATCCATGTTTTGGAAATCCTTGCATGTCTTGGGGAAGTCTATGGGAAGAGATGCTGCTTTAGCAGGCTGGGCTGTAGGTGCCACCGGTACAGCAGGTTGAGGAGTGGGAACTTGTTGTAAATGCTTGAGGTATTTCCTGAACCATTCAAGCATCCCTTGGATAGTGGGTATCTCTTGGGAGGGGTTCCCAGTCTCAGAAGAATGATTTTCAGCCATAGACTACTATCTATAGGTTAAACTTTTAGTTATAATTTCCTAAGATAATATTATAAGTTGAAGTAAAGGTTTGCCTTGTGTGTTTGTGTATGTTTAAAAATAGTGTGTGTTTATATAGTAGGGTTCTTGAATATACTTTCAAAAATAAAACACCACTCATACGTATGCCTATTCCAACTAATCGGGTAACCTAGCTCTGATACCAAATGCAACAACCCGCCTCGAAGCAGGCCTAATTTTCAATCTAGAAATAGCCCATCAAACCTTAGACTCGTTCCAAAGCTGGCTGTTGGTTGGTAAAATTTATTTAAAGAGCAATACACAGAGAAATCTATCTACACATTCAGAATATCACAGTGGAAGAATAAAATATAATATCAAAACAATACCAATTCATTAGAAATTCAAATGTCAAAACAACAACATATTTCCATACAACAATGACAAATATTTGTGGTACAATATTTTAAAATACATCATGTTTCAGTGGGTACATTATGAATAGAAAAATAACATAGATAGGTATACAATTGCCATAAGTCTACATCCCCACCACCATCTCCAAAAATCTACATCATCATCTATAACCTGTGTTGTAATGAGAAGGGAGTCAGAACAACAATGTCTGGCAAATAAAATCTCAAGCCTTTGCATAATAGTACTTGGGTAGTATAATTTAAATAAGAATATGTCTTGTGTATCTTAACTATGCTATAAGTTTTTCAACTATAAGCCATAAGGCTTTCCCAGTCCAATTCCATAACCATTATTCTTTCAATCCAATAACCCATATCCATTGTCAATAATTTCCGAACAATGTAATAGATAGAACCCAAGCCACTTAATACTTTTTAATGGGAACTAAGTAGACTCTGACCATTTAATACCTTATTCAAGGAAGGTCCCCATCATTTAATACCTATCCCAAGGCGGAATCCTCTCCGGTACTATCTAGCTGATATTGCACGAATCTCTTTAGGCCACTTAATACTTCAAATTGGAAGTAGACCCTCCTCGAGATATCCTCTACCATTCCTAATTGCTAACCTTGATCATATACTACTTCTTACATAAGGAAAAGGCGGGCCCTCAACCAGCCACTTAATACCTTCAACCCCGAAGCAGGTCCTTCATGTTATGAACCGTAACCCAACAGTGACATCTCACATTAGTCTAACTATTTGTGGATACTGATAGCCAGATTAACTGGGCAGGTTTGTCGTATAGAATTTGGGACTAACCTCGCGTCCTCCTTGGGTACTCATTATCGGCAATGTCTCGCATCAGCCCAAAGTCATGCTGCTGGTAGCCATATTAGCTGGGCAAACTTCTATGTGCTTTTAACTAATCTCGTATCTCTATAACTTAGTCATAATCTATACGCTCTCTTAACATATATCACACATCTCACCGCATTCCATATTAAGGCCTTGTAAGAAAACTCTTATTTTGCCTTTATAATTTAACTTCTTTCCCAAGGGGGATTTAATGATAATTAATAAACTATTAATTACGTAGTTAATACGTTATAATTATACGCCATTTATGATAATATATATATAGATATACACACATACACACCTAATATATTTCTAAGCGTGAGAAGATTGTGCCCTAATATAACGTTTAAATGTCAAAACTTTATATTTATACTTCCATGTCAACAAATATACCATATATCTAATATTCACAATTCAATCAACAAACTTGTACAAAATAGAATCCATACCAAACTTATTTTATACAACTAATGGAATCGACATTAATAAAAAAACTTACAATTCAAGTACTTTTATGCCCTATTCAACTTCTTTGTATAAAATTGGAAAAGGGAGTTTATATTTAAATTGCAAAAATAGGGGGTGCAAACTATGAATAAGAATCCGTACCTTACAAACCATTTTCTAATCTATTCTTTTTCAAAACCCTTAATCAGATCCGAAGAAAAAGATAAGAAGTGGAATAGAATGCAAAACATTAAACATGCAATACCTACACTATTCCATTATTTTAATATAGAATAATTGAGATTCTAACTTAAGAATTGACATTTTGCTTTAAGGGAATTTTGGGGTTTTAGTGTGACGTTTTCGTAAACAAAATTCCCTAAAGGCATATATCAATCCTTAGCTCTTCCCCATCTCTGACAAATCTCTCCTTTCAGAAATACACAAAAGGGGAATTATATTCGAATTAGATTCAAAAATTTAGGGATTGCAGGAGAAAAGAGTTAGAAATTGGATAATAATTTCTTAACCGAAACCATAGAGTATTTTCTGAATCTTTGAGGAGAGATAACGATAGAGCTTCGCTTGGTTTCCAAAATGATTTGTGAATAAAACTGAGGGGGTTATGCTCTTATTTATAGTAGTTAGAGAGCACCAAAATTGTTGGATTTAAGTCAGTTTAAAGTAATAAAATTTGGACCATTCAAATGCACAAAACCCTAGTTTCCACCATCGTTCACCGATCGACCGGTCCACATTAGGCGGTTGACCGTTCCTAGTGAGCAGTCGACGTTCACTTATTTTAGGACCGTTTACTTTTATTGCCATTGTATAGTTATTTCATTCCTTAATTATCAATTAACGTTCACGTTTATTTTAACGTTTACTTAACCCCCAAGTCTACTTACTATTAATTTTTGAATTTCAAATTTTGGAATTAATTATTAATTGGAATTTGAATTCCATTTAAATTATTTTGAATCTGAAAACTTCAAACATCAATAACTTTTCTGCTAGAGATTCGTTTTCAAAAGATATATACGGAAATTGATCAGAAAATCGTCACGAACACAACGACACAACTTCTGTGGTCAAATTATGAAATTTACAAAATTTCCATATTTAGCCATATAATTAATTTTTTAGTTAATTTCTTATTAATTTTACGGGTGTTGCACATAATCAGCAGAATCACTTATCCTTTCTATCTGTGATTTTAGGAATTTATCGGCAACTTTTCTACATATAGTATTGGCAAGCTTAAAAGGAAGGAGTTATTCGCATTACACTTGTATAAAATTTTAAAAACCTTTTACATAAACATATATATATATATATATACATACTTTGAAAACCCATTTTGAAAACCTTTTGGAAAACTTTTTGGAAAATATTTGAAAAACTTTTCAAATACGTTCTCTCCATACGACCCTAATCCCTAAGGAATTTCAAATCTAGGCTTTGACACCAACTGTGATAACCTGCACCTCCAGACACACAAATCCAAAGTGTAGAGTGACTTCTAGACTCGCGTCTGTATCGAGACGTACGAACTGTCAGGGTTTTAAAACATTTCAGAGACTAAAAATAAAAGGATAAATCTAAGAAATACTACACTTTTAGATCTCACAGCGAAAGGTAGAAAAATATAAATACCGAAAATAGTTATCTTATAGAATATTCAAAACATAGTCTCAAAACAGTACGTAGTCAAATACACCATATACAGAAATACATTAAATAGTTTGATAAAATACTAAGTATGATAAACAATACATAAAGAGTAACAGAATAAAAAGCAACTTTGATATCAAGCTCGCCTCCCCAAGTACCAACGCTGGGCCAATCACCTACTACCATGTTATCCATATATTTTCTAACTACTAGATCGAAAGAGTTACCAAAGGAAAGAGAGGTAACTCAATCAATAAGAGGATATAGGAGCATTCAAAGATAGATATTGAACTTGTAAATGCATGACGATATGACAAGCTAAAATGTTCATGGTGATATATTAAGATCCCAAATCAATAATATACCAAACCTCTAAAGGAGACATATCGAATCTGTAATGCATAAGGATGACAAATATACTTTGCGACTTCCAACTGTCAAATGATTGTACTTTGCATCTAGTAAGCTATCAAGACAAGGGTAAACATACTTATGCTATCAAGTGGGCCAAGCACATAAAGAACGAAGCTCTATATTCAAGTACTACATGCAAATAAAGTCCATGCAAACATCATATCAAAGTTGTCGAATCCCTAAAAATCATTAATACCGGAGCTCTAAAGGTGGTGTATCAAAAGGGTATCAAGCCTGTAAACAAGTGGTATCAAACTTATATAGAAGTTGTCGAGTTTATAAATAGAATACGTCTCAAGCTTGTAAAGCAATGAAGGTGGCAAGTTTGTAAAGTGATCAGACATGTCAAGCGTATAATTTTGGACATAACGAGCCTCTAGACAATTAGTGATTATGAGATTCTATAACTGTAATATCCCCTATCTGGAGGCCCGAAGCTAAGCACTATAGATGCTGCAGTCATCCATAGTATTAACTTCTGGTGACCAAATACGGTAATGTTAATGGTATCCACAATATCAGAAGCACATGAATACAAAACAAAATAACAGATTTCACAAAAACAACATTTTTGATTACATTTCATAAAATATGTTTCATATCCAGATTACATAATCCCAATCGTTTCCCAGGTTCAGATAAAATATAATTATTACATAAATACGCCAAGAGCGACATATGAAGATGCCCCCTTGGTTGACCAGAGTAATATATAGTGACTTAATGCAACACAGCGAAATCAAACAAAGTAAAACAGCAACTCCTAAATAGTTATCCGCCAGCCACCTGTTCGTCTCCGAAAGCTTTATTCGCCAACCTACTAAAAACCTATAAACCTCAAGCCTCAGCCTACTCAAATCAATTTTGAGCACCCGAGAGTTTAAGGGGAAAACATAAACTTCGAGTCAGACATAAAGCCTGGTGTGAACAATACTATACATCTCGGTTATTTGATATTAAGTGAGACTACACCGCTTAGCGGAACAGGTTTCCCCTCACTAATATCCTTTTAAAACATATCTTTTGCAAATCATAATCATGCAACCAAAACTGGTTAAAACTATAAAGCATTATCATGTAAACGCACATATCAGGTAATAAGTGAACTATCTATTCGAACACTATAGTTTTGTTTGGCTAACTACAAATCTTTGGCTGACTCGGGCCTACCAGACAATATAAATAAATAATCTAACACATGTTAGATACTCGTTTTCTATACGGTCTATCCCTAACTTATCTATTAGATACTCCTCTTCTGTACGGTCTGTCCCTAACTTATCTTCTCCCAGGGTCACCTGATCCTAATGGTTTTACGGGCTCACCAATAACCTACCTCTGTACAAATATATATTCCCTTCTATGTGTAAACATAATTTTAGTCTTACATGTGACAAAGCCCTACACACTGGAATTTTAGGCTAAATTAGCTAGGCCTAATAGCTAATGTATAGGGCACGACCCTATACCAATCCCATCTGGTATTCTAATATCTGAGTCATTTTACTTACGGTAATCTTCCTTTAAATTTTCTTTGAAAACCTTTTCATCTCAAATTGATTTAAAACCTTTAAATCAAACTTAAACTAGGAAAATATATACTCTATGCTTTACTCAAAACTACCTTGCCATGTTATATATACTTTACACAAATCTTTGTTGATGAAAACATTTAAACCTTTGAAAGTACCTCTTTCGAATCCATTGATAGCACCCCTTTCGAAACTAAGTAAATCCCTTTCTTTCACCTAGGCTGAAAGGTCGAAACATTCCTTTCGAAATCATTCATAATCTTCCTTTCGAAAACATTGAAAAACTATTCCTTCGAAAGCATTAAAACCTTAGGCATCCTATCATTATAACAGTCATTATAACACTTAACATTGCCTTTCGAAAACATTGGGAAAACCTTTCCTTTAAAACCCTTCGAAACCATTAGGGAACCACCCCTTCGAAACCATTAAAACATCAAACCTTTCGAAAGATTTTGGGTTCAATTTATAACATGTGGAAATACCTTTTGAAACCATTGAAAACTATCTCTTTCGAAACCTTTGGGTTTTGCCTTCAATAGAGCAAAAGGTTCATAAAACATTTAAGTCGAAAGTACTCCTTTCGAAAGCACTTCCTAAATAAAGAAGTGATGGTGTCGAAACCAACCTTCCAAAAGCATTGGAGAAGCGGCTATGTTTTAAAACAAAATATACCTTCTGAAACCATTAACTTCGAAAGGTAGAAAAGCGGCAGCTGGGGGTTTTGACCCCATTCGAAAGCATTTACTTAAAATAAAAGGCGCAACCCATTTGAAACCTTTCCTTTAAAACATTTGACTCGGCCCAACCAAGTCGAAAGCATACCCTTCGAAAGCAAAGCAGGTGCGTTTTTCATTTGAAAGCAAAGTAGCGCTTCGACCCCTTCAGAACCCCTGCTTTCGACCCTATACCTTCCGCCTATGTCTAATTCGTTGTGCATTGGTTTCGATAGTGATGGTGGCAGAGGAACACGGTCGAAAGCAAGGTGCCGAAAGTGGTGAAACATGTAAAAAGCATGTTTAAACTGATTTTTAACCTTTTTAAGTAATTCTTTTCAACTAACCTGCCTTGTTTGTCCAAATATTATTGGTTACTAATTTCTTTTCTAAAGGTGCTGCCAATATTTCAGGAATAAACAATTTAATTTATTTACAAAATACCCCTTCTCCTTTTATAAATTTATAAAACATTTAAGTTCCATACCTTAAATAATTTTATATATCTATTAAAACACTTAGGAAAATGCTATAAAAATTTCAGAAAAATCATTTTTAATATGTTTTCTAACATATATTAATTAAAGACCCAAAACATAAATAACTTAATCGTAAATTATTTTAAACCCAATTAATCGTTTTATTTACTAGAAAATTAATATAAAATCCATATTAATTCAGAAAATTATGAAAATTGAAACCCATCTCTAAAATATCATTTTTAATTTAAATCTAAAATAGCAAGGCATTTGGATGTCATTAAATAGGGTTTTCATATCAAAACATAACATATAACCTATATGAATAAGCATAAATCATCAACAGGCATATATCAATATTTAATCATTCAAAAACATGGCATAACCTTGCAAAATAAATTGGTTTTAACCTTAAAACCAAAAATCATTAAGAAACATGAGATGTAGTCATTATTCCCCTTAGCATTGAGATTACGGAGTTTGAGATCTGAATGGATTAGGTTGATTAATCTTCTTCCTTTAGTTCTTTCTTCCTCTTGTTCTTGCTAATGGTGGACGGCCTCTATTTGTTTTTAATTTTGCAAATGAACGAGTAGATTATACACGGCTAAGGGTTTAGGATATTAGAATGATCTCTTTCCTATTTTACCCTTCCTCTAATTCATTTTAACTCTTCTTTAGTCCATTGGTTACATGGCACCCCTTATTAAAATCAAATCTCAATCCCCTTATCATCACGTGATTTTATTTAATTTAGCTAATTAAATATCCTAAATAATGTTACTAAAAATATGGGGTGTTACAATCTCCCTTCCTTAAAGAATTTCGTCCTCGAAATTACGATAAGGTACACAACACATCAATCAAAAAGGTAAAACATACCATCAAACAAATCAGGATAAGTATCTCTAATCCTACTCTCAGTCTCCCAAGTATAGTCTCTCTCATCGTCGCTCCACGGGACTTTCACTAATCTGACTGTCTTGTTTCTTAACCTTTTCTCATCTCTTGCGATTATACGAATCGGCTTTCTAACTATAGTCAAGTCTGGTTCTACTACTAAGTCATCTAACATAGTCGGTGCTATAGTAGACTCCGGATCTCTAACACACTTCCTTAGACGAGAAACATGAAACACATCGTGGACCCCTGCCAAACTGCTCGGTAACTCTACTTGATATGCGAGTTTATATGAATTTCTAGATCCTCTCTACAATAGGAAATAGCCCTACGAATCTCGGTGTCAACTTCCCTGATTTTACAAATCTAATCACACCCTTCATCGGTGACGCCTTAATAATAACATGATCTCCAACAGAGAACTCTAAGTCTTTCCTTCTTCTATCTGCATAACTCTTCTGCCTAGATTGAGCTTCCTTCATCCTAGCCCGAATCAACTCAAGATTTTCTACAGCTTCTCTAACCAAATCTGGACCAAGAACCAACCTATCCCCGGTCTCTAACCAATAAATTGGAGATTTGCAAGGCCTTCCATACAAAGCTTCAAATGGTGTCATCCTATACTAGTCGGATAACTGTTGTTATACGAAAACTCGACTAAGTGTAGATGGTCTTCCCATGATCCTCCAAAATCTAACACACAAGCTCTTAACAAATCTTCCAAGACTTTATTAACTCTTTCCGTTTGCCCATCGGTCTGTGGATTGTAAGCGGTACTCATCTTGAGCTTGGTTCCTAAAATTTCCTGTAGACTCTTCCAGAACTCACTAGTGAACAAGGAATCTCTATCACTTACTATACTACTAGGAATTCCGTGCAGTCTAACTGCATTCTTCATAAATAACTTAGCAAAAACAGGTACCGTCCTAATGGTCTTAACTAGAATGAAATGGGCACTCTTGGTCAATCTGTCCATTATAACCCATATACTTTCAAATCCTCTGTTTGACCTTGGCAACCCGTCTATGAAATCCATATAAATAGAATCCCACCTCCATACCGGAATATCCAATGGCTGAAGCAACCCACTTGGATTCTGATGTTCGGCTTTTACCTATTGGCAGTTCAGACACTGCTTCACCCATAAGCCTACATCCTTTTTCATGCATTCTCAGAAGAAACTTCTCTTCATATCTTGATACATCTTAGTTCCCCCTGGATGAATAGTGAACTTCGAACAATGTCATTCCTCCAAAACATCCTTCCTTATGTCTCCCACATTTGGAACACATAACCTACCTTTCTTTCCCAACCACCCATTCTGGTCAAGACTAAAATCCTTCAAGTCATCGCCCTCTGTTCCATCTCTTAACTTCCTGATCCATTCAACTAATACTGGATCCTCCATCTATCTAGAAGAAATCCTTTCAATCATAACCGATCAAACTTCTAAACAAGACAACACAACAGTTCCTCCACTAGACCCAGCTATAGATTTCCACTGCACTCTGCTATCATTGCCAGCACTACATTCTGATGTTTTCTGCTAAGTGCATCTACAACCTTATTACCTTTTCCTGGTGTGTACTCAATACCGAAGTCATAAGCGGCTAAAAAATCTAACCACCTCTGTTGTCTCATATTCAGCTCCTTCTGAGAGAATAAATCCTTCAACGACTTATGATCTGTATAAAGCTCAAACCTCTCTCCCAAAAGGTAATGTCTCCACACATTCAATGCAAAAATCACCGCAGCTAATTCCAAATCATGCATTGGATATTTAACCTCATGCGGTCTAAGCTGTCGAGAAGCATAGGCAATCACTTTACCTCTCTGCATTAACATAGCTCCTAATCTAGTGCCACACGCATCTGTATAAACTACCAAATCATGATTTCCCTCCGGAACAACTAATACAGGTGCATGGGTCAATAAGTGTTTCAAGCTTTGGAATGCTTCCTCACACTTATCGGTCCAAACAAACTTCACATCCTTTCATGTTGGCTCGGTCATCGATACAGCTATCTATGAAAAATTCTTAATGAACCTCCGATAATATCCATCCAATCTCGAAAACTCTTTACCTCAGTCACTGTCTTAGGTCTCTTCCAATTATTCACCGCTTCAATCTTAGTCGGATCTACGGACAACCCTTTCTCTGAGACTACATGACCAAGAAGTTTCACTTCCTTCTTCCAGAAATGACACTTCGAAAACTTCGCCTTCAACTGATGCTGCCTCAGCGTCTCAAGCACAATTCTAAGATGAACTTCATGCTCCTTTTCACTGCTAGAGTATACCAAGATATCATCTATGAAAACCAACACGAACCTATCCAAGTGCTCTTAGAAAATTTGGTTCATCAAATCCACAAAGAATGCTGGTGCATTAGTTAGTCCGAACGGCATCACTAACCATTCGTACGATCCATATCTAGTTCTAAATGTCGTCAAAGGAATACTATCCCTTTGATACTCTAAGCTGATGGAAACCTGTTCCTAAATCCAATTGAGAAAATACCTTAGCTCTATTCAACTGATCAAACAAATCGTCAATTCTAGGCAACAGATATCGATTCTTTATCGTCTTCTCATTAAACTTACAATAATCGATACATAACCTTAACGATCCGTTTGGCTTCTTGGAAAACGGTGTGGCTGCTCCCTAAGGTGAACTACTAGGTCTAATAAAACTCTTGCTTTCCAAATCTACCAACTGCACCTTTAACTCTCTCATCTTTGTAGGTGTCATCCTGCTTGGCATTCTACTTGTCGGTTCTGCTCCTGGCACTAAATCTATCCGAAACTCAATGGCTCGTTTCAATGGTAATCCTACTACAGGCTCAAAAACATCTGCAATTCCCTAACCACAAAAATGTGATTCAACTCATCTTCCAACTCCACTACATCCAACAAAGCATTCACCTCACAACTAGGGTTTTCTACGGTATATACAATCCGATTACTACAATCAAGGTGTCTAGGTGATATTTTCCTATCATGGAAAAATATCCTAACATCATACTTACTTAACCAATCCATACCCAAAATAATTCCGAACCCTGTAAAGTCAAATACATGCAAACTGCAAATAAAGGTATGACCTAACAAATCAAACTCTAGATGGTCACACTTCATCCCAAGTGTCACATACCCTCCTATTGGATTTGCAACCTTTAAGGAAGTAACTAAATATGAAGGTTCTATGTTAAGCTTATCTACCAAACAATGAGATATAAAAGAATGTGATGCGTCAGTATCAAACAGAATGCTAACAGACATACCATGAATCTGAAGCGTACCTCCTAACACTTCCTTCCATTTCTCCTGCACTGTTGATCCTGATGTAGCTGGCTCCAATGCAAATACTTTTCCCCTCCCATCCTTAGCAGGCTCTTTGCATTAATTCTTATAATGACCAATCTGATCACAGTTGAAGCGTCTGATGTTCTTCTTCTCGATCACTTCCTTCGCCTTTCCATTATGACATTTATTCGCAAAATGCCCCCTCTTGTCGCACTTAAAACAAACAACCTCTGGCTTCCTTTTCTTTGCGGCTCCACTTTTCTGAGCACCCTTCTTATGAAAGAACTTCCTTTTCTAACTCTGCCCTACCTGGACCTCCTTCGTCCAGAGAAGCAAGCATCTCCTCATGTCTTAAATCCATCTCCACCACAACATCACAAGGATCCATAATATGAGGTAATGTGGCCCTGGCCAACTCAAGCTTCAACCTCCTAATGAACTTCTCACTCCTCTTCATCACAGTACCCACAGTGGAATGTCCATACCTTGACAACTCCTCGGACCTTCTAGAATATTCCAACATAGACATCTTCCCCTGCTCCAACTCAGCAAACTGTCTAAGCAAAGCAGACTACACCATCACAGACATGAACCTCTCTTGGAACCTCCTCCTAAACTCAGCCCATGTCATCGTCTCTTCATTTATTCCAGCCGTCACACTATTTCACCAAAATAAAGCTGCTTCCTGAAGCTATCTCGAAGCAAACATCCTCTTCTGCTCATCATTAAGCCCCAATTCTGCAAAGATCCACTCACAATGCAACAACCAGTTCTCCACCTCAATAGCATCCTCAGTTTCGATAAATGGCTTCCCTCCAAGTCTAACATAATCTCTGCTCAAGACAGCATAATTGTTGACCACCGAAGCTTCCTGAACTCCTACTCCAGCATTTCCTTCGACTACTCCAGCAACAATTCCTGCTTGCGTCATGTTCATGAAAAACTAATACATAGCTCTCATATCCACTTGTGGGACTCCGGCACCAACATTCCTCGCTTATGCCTGACCTTGGTTACTACTAGTATTCAGTCTGGCATTTCCATTTGTGGTGATGCTTCCTCCAAGATTCACTCTTCCACTTTTAACGTCCATATTTGTATTCAAGCCTCGTGAGATACAGAAGAATAGTCTAAGAGAGATAGGAGAATAGAGATAAAGTGTATACTTATACATAGAAAATATAAGTACGTTACTATAGCGTTATCCCATACACCGATCTTATCTCTAATTCCTTAGGATTATGTTTTCAAAAATCATTTTAGTTTAAAGTTTTTTCATAAACCTATGCCATGATACCAAGTTGTAACATCCCCTATCTGGAGGCCCGAAGCTAAGCGCTACAGATGCTGTAGTCATCCATAGTATTAACTTCTGGTGACAAAATACGATAATGTTAATGGTATCCATAATATCAGAAGCACATGAATATGAAACAAAATCGCAGATTTCACAAAAAAACCATTTATGATTACATTTTATAAAATATGTTTCACGTCCAGATTACATAATCCAAATTGTTTTCCAGGTTCAGATAAAATATAATTATTACATAAATATGCCAAAAGCGACATATGAAGATGCCCCATTGGTTGACCAGAATACTATATAGTCATATCTGACTTAATACAACATAGCGGAATCAAACAAAATAAAACAGCAACTCCTAAATAGCTATCCGTCAGCCACTTGCTCGTCTCCGGAAGGTTTATTCGCCAACCTACTAAAAACTTGTAAACCTCAACCCTCAGCCTACTCAAATCAATTTTGAGCATCCGAGAGTTTAAGGGGAATTCAAAAACTTCGAGTCAGACATAAAACCTGGTGTGAATAATACTGTACATCTCATTTATTTGATATTAAGTGAGACCACACCACTTAGCGGAACGAGTTTCCCCTCACTAATATCCTTTAAAACCTTTAAATCAAACTTAAACAAGGAAAATATATACTCTATGCTTTACTAAAAATTACCTTGCCATGTTATATATACTTTACAAAAATCTTTGTTGATGAAAACATTTAAACCTTTGAAAGCACCCCTTTCGAATCCATTGGAAGCACCCCTTTCGAAACCAAGTAAACCCCTTTCTTTCACCTTGACCGAAAGGTCAAAACATTCCTTTTGAAACCATTCATAATCTTCCTTTCGAAAACATTGAAAAACTATTCCTTCGAAAGCATTAAAACCTTAGACATCCTATCATTATAACACTTAACATTGCCTTTCGAAAAGATTGGAAAAACCTTTCCTTTAAAACCCTTCGCAACCATTGGGGAACCACCCCTTCGAAACCATCAAAACATCAAACCTTTCAAAAGCTTTTGGGTTCAATTTATAACATGTGGAAAACCTTTCGAAACCATTGAAAACCATCTCTTTCGAAACCTTTGGGTTTTGCCTTCAACGGAGCAAAAGGGTCATAAAATATTTAAGTCAAAAGTACTACTTTCGAAAGCAATTCCTAAGTAAAGAAGTGATGGTGTCAAAACCAACCTTCTGAAAGCATTGGAGAAGCAGCTAAGTTTTAAAACAAAGTATACCTTCCAAAACCATTGACTTCGAAAGGTAGAAAAGCGGCAACCAGGGGTTTCGACCCTATTCGAAAGCATTTACTTAAAAAAAAGGCGCAACCCATCTGAAACCTTTCCATTAAAACATTTGACTCGGCCGAAAGCCAACCAAGTCGAAAGCATACCCTTCAAAAGCAAAGAAGGAGCATTTTTTATTTGAAAGCAAAGTAGCGCTTCGACCCCTTAGGAACCCCTAGTTTCGACCCTATACCTTCCGCCTATATCCAATTCGTTGCGCACCAAGTCTTTGATGCCATGCGCATTGGTTTCGATGGTGATGGTGGCGGAGGAACATGGTCGAAAGCTAGGTGCCGAAAGTGGTGAAACATGTAAAAAGCATGTTTAAACTGATTTTTAACCTTTTTAAGTAATTCTTTTCAACTAACCTGCCTTGTTTGTCCAAATATTATTGGTTACTAATTTCTTTTCTAAAAGTGCTGCCAATATTTCAGGAATAAACAATTTAATTTATTTACAAAATACCCCTTCTCCTTTTATAAATATATAAAACATTTAAGTCTCATACCTTAAATGATTTTATATATCTATTAAAATACTTAGGAAAATTCTACAAAAATTATAGAAAATCATTTTTAGTATGTTTTCTAACATATATTAGTTCGTAGATAGCACTACGATCGAGATAGACGACTCTTCTGATGACACTTGCAGACATTTTGTTCGGAGAATTCAAGAATCCGAGGTAAAGGAGGCACTAAAACGGATGAAAGCAAGCAAGGCATTGGGGCCTGATGACATCCCTATTGAGGTGTGGAGATGCCTTGGAGATGCAGGGATAGCATGGCTAACTAAGTTGTTCAATAATATTTTCAAATCAAACAAGATGCCAGATGAGTGGAGGAAAAGCATACTAGTTCCAATTTTTAAGAATAAAGGAGATATCCAAAGTTGCACAAACTACAGAGGAATTAAGCTTATGAGTCATACAATGAAGCTTTGGGAGAGAGTCATTGAGCATAGACTAAGGAGAATGACAAGTGTTTCAAAAAACCAATTTGGCTTCATGCCCGGGAGGTCGGCCACAGAGGCGATTTTCTTGATAAGACAACTTATGGAGAGGTTTAGGGAGCAAAAGAAGGATCTACACATGGTATTTATCGATTTGGAGAAAGCTTATGACAAGGTACTGCGAAAGGTGATGTGGTGGGCCTTGGAAAAGAAGAGAGTCCCAACAAAGTACATTACACTTATCAAGGATACGTACGATGATGTTGTGACTAGTGTCAGAGCATGCGATGGTGAAACCGGTGACTTTCCCATTAACATAGGATTACATCAAGGGTCAGCTTTGAGCCCCTACATTTTTGCTCTAGTGATGGATGAGGTTACGAAGGGTATACAAGGTGAGATTCCTTGGTGTATGCTATTTGCTGATGATGTTGTGCTAATTGATGAAAGTAGGATTGGGGTTGATAGACAACTGGAGCTGTGGAGACAGACTTTAGAATCAAAGGGTTTTAGGCTTAGTAGAACTAAAACATAGTATATGAAGTGCGAGTTCAGTGGTGTCAGGTCGGAAGATGGAGATGTCACTCTGGCTGGACAAATAGTTCCCAAGAAGGAATCATTTCGATATCTAGGATTAATGTTGCAGTATAATGGTGAGATTGATGAAGATGTTAGTTTTAGAATTCGAGCAGGATGGGTGAAATGGCGACAAGCGTCTGGGATTCTCTGTGACAGGAAGGTCCCACAAAAGCTTAAAGGAAAGTTCTACAAAACAGCAATCGGGCCTGCGATGTTGTATGGTGCAGAATGTTGGCCTACTAAAAGCCAACACGTCCAAAAGATAAGCATAGCAGAGATGCGTATGCTACGATGGAGCTGCGGTCATACAAGAAGAGACCGAATTAGAAATGATGATATACATGATAAACTTGGAGTAGCACCAATTGAGGAGAAACTAATTCAACATCGCTTAAGATGGTTTGGACATCTTCAACGAAGGCCGCCCAAGGCACCTGTGCGTGTTGGAATTATAGGCCATGTTGAATGCCCAAAGAGAGGTAGAGGTCGACCAAGGTTGATATGGGAGGAAGTAGTAAAATGAGATTTGAAGGATTGGGGTATATCCGAAGAGCCGGTGACGGATCAGAGCGAGTGGAAGTTAGCGATTCACGTACCAGAACCATGAGCGTTGAGTTTTATAAGTTTTAGATTATAGGACTAGGAAACATGAGCCTAAGACGTAGGTTTGGTCTTTGACCAATATTACTATTAGTATCATTATCGCTATTAGTATTATTATTATCATTCCTCTTATGTATATATACATATATATTTTTATTTTATTTTACTTTACTTAGCTATTATTATTAATTTACTTATTTGACTTTATTTTATTATTGCTATTGTTATTATTATAACTTTTAAATTGATTTTTTCATTTAGTTTTGGGTTCCATCTCTAGCCGACCCCAACTTGTTTGGGAATAATGGCTTAGTTGTTGTTGTTGTTGTTCTAACATATATTAATTTCGGACCCAAAACATAAATAACTTAATCGTAAATTATTTTAAACCTAATTAATCATTTTCTTTACTAGAAAATTAATATAAAATCCACATTATTTTAGAAAATTATGAACATTTAAACCATCTCTAAAATATCATTTCCAATCTAAATCTAAAATCACAAGGCATTTGGATGTCACTAAATAAAGTTTTCACATCAAAACATATCATATATTGTAACGACCCGTAAATTTTCAATAATTAAAGTTTGTGATTTATAATGAAATGAATGCCAAAATGAAATGTAACAATGTATTTAAAAACTAATTTTAACAATTGAAATGAAATTACAATTTATTGAAGTAATGTAAATTGTTATACTTGGCTATAAATTTATGTAAGGAAAACAAATGCAAATATTTAAATTTATAGATGATTTAGTATAAAATAAATGACCACGGAATAAAGATTAGATATATAAGAATGGTAACATATGTTGTGGACAATGAATTCAAAAGTATGATTAAAAGTTATAGTAATGGTTGTAAGTTACTATTTAATTGGTCTATTAATTTAATTGTAAATGTTAGATTTGGGGTATAAAACTGAATAAATGAATTAGTATATAGTTTATGGTAATTAGATGAATTGAACATTTTGTAAGTAATTTTGATAATTAGAGAAAATGATAAACTAGAGTGTAATAAAGATAATGGTAACAACTATTACAAGTTGTCTATTTAGGCTATAAAATGAATTGGAAATCAATTGTATTCAAATGTAAGTAAATGTTCATTAACTTGAGATAGGACAGTAATTGTAAAATGTGAATGTAATGAAATAAATGGAAATGCATATTTTATTCATAAGATAATATAAAAGAATGAAACCTATCTGAATGAATTAATGGAGTATTCAATCTTAATAAATGTATACATTTAACAAATTCAATATAATTGAGAACAATTGTTAATACAAAGGAAAGGTGGATATTTGTATATATATTAATGTAATGAAATTTGTAGAGTGGTATAGACTTAATAAATGGATTAGAATTGAATCAAATCGGTTTATTTGAAATTAATTATAAGTTATGGGAATTCAATTCATAACAAATAGATTTATGGTAAGAGAATGAAATTAATTACTTTGCTAATTAAAATTTGGAAGAATTGGGAAGTTATTAATGTGTTAGTATCTAAATCAATGTTAGTATGGATTTATTGGGAATTTAAACTTATACTTTTAAATTAGATAAAAATACAGTGTTTACACGCAATGACTTTCTATATTTTATTTTCCATTTCCTTATGTTTGTTTCTCTATTTTTATCTTTCTATTTCTATTCATTTAGATATTCATTTTATTAATTGAATTGTTATGTGTTTATATCTCTTATTTACTTCTTGGAAAAGAATTTCAATGGATATATGTTATATTATCTTAAAGGCATATCTTTTTAAAATTTATTTATCAAATGTTCTTGTGTATATCTTTTATTTATTTTTGTTTATTGAATGTTTCTTTTGTATATACCTTTTAATTAATGGCAAGGAAACAAATTAATTAGGCATATGTTACTTTGCTTTAATTAGCATACGTTACAACTGTTTTATTTGTTGCCTTTTTCTTTTTCCTTGCCTTTCCATTTGCATAGCCAATTACTTCCCACATCTCTAGCCGTGCATAACTCCATCTATTAGCCGTGAGAAACATCTCATTTCCCCATCGCTTCATTCTTATTCACGACTAAGAAAAGGAAATTTAATTAAATCCATTAAGTTATTTGATTAAATAGGAAATGAATCCCCTCATTTACTAGCCTCTTTATTTCTTGACATTCTTTTGGCCATTCATCTTCATAACCCTAGCCGCCATATCATATTTGCAAATCACGTTAAAAGCTTCTCATCTCAAAGTTATTGGCGTGAGAAAAATAAAATAAAATAAAGTTATAGATCCATGGCTTCTCCTTCTTCCTTCTTTCCATTTTCTTTTTTTCTTCTCTTGTGTTTTCTCCATGCATAGGCTCCGCTCCACCATGTTCATGCCCTATAGCCGACCTCATCTCCCTCCTCCTCACCACCATCCAAGGCCGTGACCACCATGAAGACAACAACACCAAAACTTTGACCAAACCAAGCCATGTATTGATCACCTTGCTTTGAGTTATCAAAGTTATGTCATTTTATTTCCTATCTTTTCATTGTTGTAATCTCTATTCCTTGTATTGAAACATGTTCTTATGTTTGGGATATTTGTTTGCTTTATTTTGTTATGTACAAGATGTGGATTTTGGGCTCTCTTTTCACTCAAGTTTGCATCTTACTTTGTTTATCAAAAGGTTATGTCCCTTTGATCCATATTGTTCATTGTTTGATTCATAATCTTGTATGTTGAATTATACACTTATGTTTGTGTAATTGTTTGTATACAAGATTTGGATCCAACTCTTCATCCACTCAAAAGAATATAGTCGTGCTTTGTCATGCCGTTTCGTGCTTTGCGGAGTTTAGATTTGGGTTTGAATTTCAATTCTAGCTTTTAAAAGGTGAGTAATCACACCTGACATTCATACTTATATAACTGTGAATTGATAACAAGTGAAAGTGTAGAAATAATTGTGTTATGTTATACCTACCTGTGATGTAAATTTTATGATGTTAAACCCTGTAATTAACTTGTCATATCATCTGTTATGATGTATTTTATTTTACTGTTTATTCTATTATGTTTATCACACTGCAAGTTCCCTGTAGACTAGAATCACTATGGGTTGAAATGATACATACCCGAACGGACTTTAGAATAGGGAAAGATCGTTATGGGCTGAAATGATAAGCATGAGCGATTTTTATTTATTTTATTTACTTGGGATTGCGGGTTTGAAATGATAAAACCCGGATTTTCTTTGTAAATTACGGATTGAAATGATATATTATCCGTATCACTTGACTTAGGCTAGAAAATATTATACAGACTCGTGGTTATTTATTAAAGTTTTCTGGAAATTTTTAAGTATTTTTAAATTAAAAAAAAAATGATAATTTGATTTAAATTGAATTTAAAATGATTTAATAAAGTGGAATTGATTTTCTATGTGTTAAAAAATG
Source organism: Allium fistulosum (assembly GCA_030737815.1). Lineage (NCBI taxonomy): Eukaryota > Viridiplantae > Streptophyta > Magnoliopsida > Asparagales > Amaryllidaceae > Allium > Allium fistulosum. The sequence goes on from CM060905.1 coordinate 1,006,627,490, forward strand.
TTAAATAAATGAATAGAAAATTTGTGATTTTAAATATAACTTAAATTGGAAATTTTGATTTGATTTTTTTTTATGGAAGTTAAGTTAATTAAATGAAAATGAAAATTTAGTTTTATTTGTGAAAATGAAATTTAAATTTAAGTGTTAAAGTAAATTGTTAAAAATGAAAAATTGGAAAATGGTACACTTGAATTTAATAAGTGAAACTTTGGAAAATTTGATTTTATTGTAAAATTTTCTTTATAAAAATCATAAGTTAAAAGGTATTTAAATGAACATTTTTGATGTGGAAAAATGTGATTTTTATAAGTTAAATTGATTTAAATTGAAGTTTATTTATGGCTGGAATTTTGTTAAAAATCTGGAAATTCTTTTAGTAGCACTTCAGAAATGCTATCGTTTCTGAATTTAACTTGAAAACTGAAGTAAATGATACTGCAGCACTTTGTAAGTGCTGTGGTTGATACAAATGAACTAAAGGACTAACTTAACTAAGGCTATGACTGCACTTGGTAAGTGTTGTGGTGGCAGGAACTAAATTTAAAACTGAAACTAATGAAAGGGCTATTATAGCACTTGTTAAGTGCTGCAGTAGGCTGAAATGTGATTTTTGAATATAATTGAACTACTACGGCAGTTTTTAAACGCTGTCTTTGCTGAATTGAATTAAATCTTTTAAGTTGAACCCTGAACTATTACAGCAGTTCTGTAAATGATGTCTTTTCTGAATTGAACTATTGTTCCTTTAAAACTGAACTATTACAGCAGTTTATAAATGCTGTCTTTGCTGAATTGAATTGTTTCAAATATAACTTACCGCGGAACTTTTTAAATGCTGTGAAAGCTGGAATTTTAATGTTGTTAAGTGAATAAATGAACTCAGAAAAGGCTGAATTTTTGGGAATTGAATATTTGATTTAAAGGGATAATGACTTTAAAATTTTAATGGTTTAAATGAAGTATTTTGATTTGAAATATAAACTGTTTTTAAATTTATAACCACGGGTTATAATAACGATTGGTTGTTAAAGAGACCAAGATCGGATATGGGCATACACTCTGTCGATATCGAAACCACTTTAACAACCGTGTACTTGGTGGAGATTCCAGAATGAAGTAGGATGGTGGCGACGATCCTAAGGTATATGCGTGGACCCAACTCCTGTGAGTTGGCATAAGGTGGCTAAAACGGGAGCGATCTCGGGCCAATGAGGTAGCACCTCTGCTCGGACGCACTTCTTCGATACCATTCTATTACTTTTGTGATTTGTTTGGGTGCACCCCTTGATGTAGGAGTGTTGTTCGAGGTGGAGCGGTAGTGACTGCTATGCGTTTCCACCAGCCCATGTGCGTAATTGGTATATTTACCCTAGCATTGCCTTGTGTGCCGTGTCACCTACCATATCGAGCTTTACTACGAGTTGTGATTTCTCCCGTAGCCTGTGGAGTATCGAGGGTAGCCCCCATTTTGGGAGTATGCTAATACTGGATAGACTACTGGGACTATTACGTGTTAAGGTGGAAAATGTAAAGCCTTAATGCTATTTAAAAGTATGTTTATTTTATGATTATACGTTATTATAATAGCGAATATTACTACATAGTAGATAGTTTAACGGATCCTTAAAGAATGGGCGATCCCAAGCATTCTTTAAGTTACTTGTACCTTTATATTACAGTTCACTTGAGTTGGTTTACATTGTATAAGTATGTATGTCCTAACTCGAGTATTTTGTGTTTTGCTTTACGCTCGGGTCAGACTGAGTGATACAGCATTCGAGACTCACCTTTGGAGTTGGAGCTTTTCTTGGAGATCCAGCTATCTATTTCGCTTTCAGTTATCCAGTTGATTCTAGTGGTGTATTCTGATTTATACTTGATTATCCTATTGAGACTTCTGTTGTATCTTGATTACTTCTGTTGTATCTTGTTAACTCTGATGTATATATAGTAGCTTCATGAACTACTATTCCTTGCTTCCGCTGCATTTTTATATTACTCTATGTCTGTGATCTGTGATTTATTTTCTGTATATTCTGAGTTTTGCCAAATTTATTTACAATCTATTGTTTTGAATTATTCAAGTCCGACACGTGTGGATTTATTGTCGATTTGAATAGTCCCAAAATAGTGGGTCGTTACATATATCCTATATGAATAAGCATAAATCATCAACAAGCATATATAAACATTTAATCATTCAAAAACATGACATAACCTTGCAAAATAAATTAGGTTTAACCTTAAAACCAAAAATCATTAGGAAACATGAGATTTAGTCATTATTCACCTTACCTTTGAGATTATGGAATTTGATATTTGAATGGATTAGGTTGATTAATCTTCTTCCTTTAGCTCTTTCTTCCTCTTGTTCTTCCTAATGGTGGCCGGCCTCTATTTGTTTTTAATTTTTTAAATGAACGAGTAGAACATAGATGGCTAAGGGTTTAGGGTATTAGAATGATCTCTTTCCTATTTTACCCCTCCTTTATTTCATTTTAACTCTCCTTTAGTCCATTGGTTACATGGCACAGCTACCCCTTATTAAAATCAAATCTCAATCCCCTAATCATCACATTATTTTATTTAATTTAGCTAATTAAATATCATAAATAATGTTACTAAAAATATGGGGTGTTACAATAACGATAGAAGGGTGTCGAGCCACTACGACAAGGAACAATGCTAGAGATATAACAAAAAAGGGGTACCGAGCATCTAATATTATACGAAGATATCGAGTCTCTAAATGAGTAAGCATGTCAGACATATAAGTAATGAGCATGCCAAGCATACAAATGTTAAGGCTATATTCAAAAGGTGTATCGAACATCAAATAATCAAAAGATGTCGAATTTCTAAAGGATACCACCCTGATAAAGAGTATCGAGCATCTAAATAGAAGAGGGGGATGGCAAATCTCTCTAGGAAAACAAGCTTCGGATAAATAACTATCATCGAGCCTTTACAACGTTAACTATTTTGAAACATCTCTAAGTGATAAAGCTTGTAAAGCATTTATCATGAAGACATAATGTCGAATCTTTACAACATTAATTGTTGCATAGCAGCTCTAAATAGATAACGATACCTAGTTTCTACACAAGGAAGGGATGTCAAATGTTGGCAAGAGATCGAATATTAGCCATATAGGAGGATGTTGAATATGAATAATATAAGAAGATGCCGAATATCAATAATGCAAATGGGGATGTCGAATATCATTAATGCAGGGAAGATGGAAAATGTCATCAATGCAAAGGAGATGTTGAATATCTAGCTAGATGAATACATTGCAACCATGCCGCCTGTCATAACCTCTACAAATAGACCTCCTCCGCTACTTAAGAAGGGGCGATTTTTTCCATTTCTCAAAGCTTTAAACCCTAAATTGATTTCGGGATTTTAGTGTCGATTGTAATCTTGTAACATTTTGCACATAAGACCTTGGACAATAAACATTGCATAGCATATGCCTATGATATATGTGTCTTTGACTATTATTGAGAGAATGGACATGTATATAACTTATTATTTGGACTTGGACTTGGACTTGAATTTTGGACCAATATATTAAACAAATCCATTTGATTTCTTGACTAAATTGAAGTTTTCTTTGCATAAAGCCTATTTTGCCCAATGACATATGAATAAAGAACTATAATATACGTGGATTACCTATATCGTTCATTGTTGAATAAATAATGAACTGTCAAAATTATGTTATTTTCCTATCTTACCAATGGACTTATGACTTGAACTTCTAATAACCTCGGTACTATATCCAAGTTCATGAGTGTTACTAGGAACATTCCAAATAATATTACCTTGAACAACATTTTGGAATGTTGAACCAATTTTTGGTCAAACATTTTTGGCGCTAGAAGAAGGGCTCGAACCTCCAACTCATTATTTTCTTACTTAGAAACTAATTATGTAAAGTTTAGTTGCAGAAAAATGGTGAGAGCCAAAAAATCAATGTTCCGAACAAAGAGATTGTACAATGAACAAACTTGGAGGAAAATATCACTCCAAACTTCAATTCGGAGAACGTTGAACCAGGGCAGCCTTCGACGCCAGTGAAGCCAACAAACAGAGAGGCTAAGATTTAGGATTTAACAAAATGGTTTACAATAATGCAAGAAATCCTTGAGAATGTTCTTTCTCAAAAGTCTTCTAAAACAGCAAAGCTTACTAAAGAAGGAGAAGAAGTGGATTCTTCAAGGAGAAACTTAGACACCTCACTACTCAAAGCAAGGATAAGGGTAAAAGCGTCATAGGTCTGCAAAGGAAGAAAGAAACTCAAAATGAAGGGCCAAAGGACTATTCCCTGAACTCGCAGGGCAACGAAATTAAGATGAACGATCAAAGAGAAAGCCAAGAAAGGAGAATAAGAAGATCTTCCAAGCAGTCAGGCAGCTCAGTTTCAAACAAAGAATACAAGCCCTCCAGAGGGGATTATCATGATGACGGAGCATACCCGAAAGACATGGCCAACAAAATAGTGAAAGACATGCTTAATCTTAAAGAAAAGAAAACCCTTAACCCAAGTGTAAATAATAATCCTCCCGAAGCTCCATTCATAGAAAAAATAATGTCTGTTAGAATTCCGTCGCACATCAAAATCCCATCATTAAAGTATAATGAAACCACTGATCCCAATGACCATCTTTTGGCTTTTCGGAGCCAAATGGATTTTCACAATGCTTCTGGAGCAGTACATTGTGGAGTCTTTCCTATAACTTTTCAAGGAGCAGCTGCCAAATGGTACAGGTATTATAGAGAGAAAACTATTTACTCTTGGAACTAATTTTCTTATGAGTTTTCATCATAATTCTGCATATACAAAGATCCTACTAATGACTCTAGTGTGCTAGCAAATGTCAAACAAATACCAGGAGAGTTGCTTGGTGAACAACTGAAGAGATTCAACATTAATGCACTGAAGGCAAAAAACACGATTGATAGAGAAAAACTGATGGCAGTGCGCTCAGGATTAATTGAACAGACCCCCTTTGGAAGAAACTTTATGTCCATGGGTGTAGAGATCTACAAGATTTTCATTTCCAAGCTGATAAGTTTATGTGTATGGATGAAATGTACCATGCTAAGAAGAAATCTCAGCTAAAGAAGGAAGGAGGAAAATTTAGCTATGATCACCCCAACAAAAAGCCAAGATGGGATGAAAATAGAAGAGGAAGATGGAAGGAGATCTCAAAATTCGACTATGTGGGTTTGAATAAACCTATTTCTGATATTTTGCCATGGTAAGGCTCGAGGAAACTTCCCTACTCCCTATAAGGCTAGGAAAAATCCAGAACTGAAGAAGGGGGGAGATTATTGTGTTTACCATAAGGCAAACGAACATAAAACTGGCGAATGTCAGGTTTTGGCTAGGATAATCCAGAATATGATTAGGTCTAGATCTTTGAAGGAGTTTGTCTTGGAGGATCAAAAACCCTCTACTCCTGAAAGGAAAAATCAGAGGCCCCCAAGAAATACTGCAAATTTCATATAGAATGATTCTCAACCGAACTTCATTCCCGTGATCAACCGCATAGCTGTCATCCATAGAGGTCCACAACTCATTGGAAGCAGCAAAGGAGCCACAATAGATACATGAGGGAACAAGAGAAGGGGTCTTTTCTATTTAGGAGGAGCCACCACTCAAAAAAAATTAATATCAACTTCAAATGCCCAATTTAACAATAACCCCACAGGAGTTGAGGGGGGTCCGCCACTCGCATAATGATCCGTTGATGATAACTTCACAAATTGGGATCTCTGTAGTAACAAAGGTATTAGTGGATACCAAATGTGTAATAAATGTCATCTTGAAGCATGCTTTAGATCAAGTGGATATTCCAAAGGAGAATTTAGATCAAGCTTTGAGCTAATCTTTGGATTCAACAATAAAGGATCTATTCCAATAGGACAGATTAAGCTCCTAGTGCAGCTGGGAATTCCTCCACATTCCAGAACTTTTGAAACCTTGTTCGTAATAATGAACCAACTTTCCTACTGCAATGCTTTCTTTGGAAGACTAGTCCTAGATGAAGTGGATATGTTTTTTTTCTCCAAAATATATAATGGGGAAATTTCTTACCAAGAATGGTTGGGGAACAGTAAGGGGGAGCAATTTAGCTTCCGAGAACTGTATTTAGCTTCTGGGAACTGTATTTTGCTACACTTGAGTAATTCAAAAGAGATGGTGTTTCCTGTTATGATCAGAGAGAAGTGAATTAAGCAAATCTAAAATTGAGAAGCTTGGATGATAGTCCTTCAAACCGACTATCCAAGGCAAATAAGAAGATGAGAATAACTAAAAAGCCCAAGAATATACTGAGAAGATTCAGCTTTTCCAAAGGAAAAGAAAATGAAAAGAGGCAAACCAAGTAGACAACAAAATAGATGGTGAAGAGATCGTTACTGAAATTGATTATAGAAATGAGAATGAAAGAATAAAATTTGTCGAAGACCTAGAAGAGGTAACCTTAGATTCACTTGATCCAACAAAAATGGTAAAGATCAGAAAAGAGTTAAGCAATAAGCTCAAAGGAGAAGTTATCCAATTTCTCTATTCAGTCAAGGATGTGTTTACCTGGACCCACTCGAACATGGTCGGAATAGATCCAATGGTCATGAGTCATGCCCTAAATATAGATCCAAATATTGTCCCCATTTAGCAAAAGAAAACACAATTTGATAAAATTTGCACTAATGCATTGAAAGAAGAAATTAAAAGATTACTCGAGAATGAGTTTATTAGGGAATTGTTACCCCAAATGGCAAGCCAATCCCATGTTAGTTAAAAGGTCCAATGGAAAATGGAGAACGTGTGTCAATTACAACAATCTAAACAAAGCATGCCCTAAGGATTGTTATCCTTTGCCCTAAATAGACCAGTTGGTTGATGCCATAAGAGGACACAAGTTGTTGTCTTTACATACTCGGGTTATAATCAGATTCCCAAGTTCAAATCAAATGAAGAGTACATGATTTTTATAATAGATTGGAGAATTTACTGCTACAAAGTTAAGCCACAAGTGGACATAAGATGTGATGAGCCTAAATGGAAGAGTGGCAACTCTAAGCAGGTTTATATCTAAAGCCACCTATAAGTGCATACCTTTCTTTGATGTGATCAAGAAAAAGAAGAAGTTTGAATGTGGAGAGGATTGCCAAAGGGCCTTCAAAGAATTGAAGGGCCATCTTGAAAAACCTATGATCTTATCTAGCCCTATAGAAGAGGAGAATTTATATCTCTACATGGCGGTTTCCGAACATGCAGTAAGTTCAATTTTAGCAAGAAAGGAGAATAAATCTCAACTTTGGTATATTATACTAATAGAAGGCTTAAAGACGCAGAAGTTAGATATCCAGATATAAAAAAGTTGGCATATTGTTTAATTCTCACCGCTCGAAAGTTAAAGGCCTACTTTCAAGCACATCCAATCAAGGTCTTAACCAATTTTCCATTTAAACAAGTTTTCAATAAACCTGGGGCATTCGGAAGACTAATAAAGTAGGGAATAGAGCTTGACCAATATGATATTGAGTTCCAACCATGAGTGACGATTAAAAGGCAGGCCTTGGCCGATTTTGTTAACGAATGTACAGGGTTATTCAAGAATAGTCAGAAAATGAGGTGGATTTAAAACCTAAATGGCAATTATTTGTTAATGAGGCCTTAAATGAACAAGGTTCTATGCAGGATACGTAATGATTACCCTTGATGGGCACCGATTGCATTATGCAATGAAATTAGGTTTTCCCACTGCCAATAATGTAGCTGAGTATGAATCAATAGTGGCAGGACTTACCTTAGCCCTTCAGTTGAAGATCCCAAGAATAGAAATTTTCAATGATTCTCAATTAATGGCTAACCAGTTGAGTTAGACATATCAAATGAAAGATGCCAAATTGATCATTTATGTCAAAAAGTACTAAAGATGTCAACTCAATTTGAAGATTTTTCGATACACCAAGTACCTAGAGGAAAAAATTCCTAGGCCGATTCTTTGGCTAAACTGGCTAGTTCACGAGGAGCACCAGAGATCCGAATTGTACCTGTAGGCTTCCAACAAAATCCCAGTATTAAATAAAAAAAACCCAAGCCGAAAAAGAGGCAATAACATTGACTAAATCCCAAGCTCGCATGCACGTTGAAAACGAAAAAGAAGTGGGAGGTGGAAGTGATGTCGTCCAAGAAGGAACCATTCATGCAGAAATGAGCAACCAGTATGGGAGCAATTGGATGATGCCTATTGTTAAATACCTGGTAGAAGGAAAACTGCCAAAGGATAAAAGAGAAGCTAGAAGGATAAGAGACCAGGCTCCAACTTTCATTATGATGGATGCAACATTTTACAAGAAAGGATATTCACTCCCATACTTGAGATATGTTAGTTCAGAAAATCGCACAAAGTTGTTGAGAGAAGCCCATGAAGGATTCTCTAGAGACTATTCAAATGGCATAAAATTGGCCAAAAAGGTCATGGGACAAAGTTTTTATTGGCCCCATATGACCAACGATGCGATGAATTATGTAAAGAGATGTGAGAAATGTCAAAGATTTTCAACAATTCCACAGATGTCGCCAAATGAATTAACCCTAGTCTCAAGCTCATGGCCCTTCGATGTATGGGGAATCGACTTAATTGGACCGTTATCTATCCAAAGGTGGAGCTAAGTATGCGGTAGTAGTCATCGATTACTTTACCAAATGGGTAGAAGCAAAGTCATTACCAAACATAACATCAGGAAAAGTGCTATAATTTATGATTAAAACATAGTCACCCAGTTTGGAATACCGCATAAGATAATAATTGATAATGGAACTCAATTTGAAAGTAAGGAGTTCACTAGATTCTGCAACAAGAATGGAATAATCAAAAGTTTTTCGTCTATAGCTCATCTTAAGGCTAATGGAGCCGTTGAAGATGCTAACAAAACTATTAAGACTATCCTTAAGAAACGACTGGTTAAGGTAAAAGGAAAGTGGGTAGAAGAATTACCACTCGTGCTTTGGGTATACAGAACTTTTACAAAAACTGCAACAGGACATACTCCATCCTCCTTGATATATGGATGTGAGGCAATGCTTCCTATTGAAATTGAGATACCATCTCACTGGATAATTGCATATGCTTTTAACCCTAAACAAGAGCCAAGAAAGAAATCCTTTGACCTGATTAATGAATTGAGGGATAAAGTGGCTATATGGACGGTCGAATATCAGTGAAGGATATCGAAGTACTATAATTCCAAGATTAAGGAAAGATCATTCCAAAAAGGAGACTTGGTACTCCAAAAGGTCAGGGAAAATACCAAAAATCTAATGGATGGTCACTTGGACCAAACTGGGAAGGACCCCTCATTACCCACAAAGTATTCCCACCAGGGACCTACCGACTATGCGACCTGATGGCAATGCAATAGCAAGAACATGGAATGCCGAACATTTGAGACCATACCCTACATGGATGAATAAAGAGATTAAGACAATTATATCTACAGAGCTGATAATCGAATGAAAGAAAGGAACTATAAGAAAAAGCCTAAATCATTACCTATAAGGTAATAAGGGGCAAAAGAAAAGCCTTTGATCCCGCCTCCAGAGCCTGGTCAAAGAACCTCCTAGAGAGAGGCCAGAGTAAACCTTTAGTCCCGCTTAAGATGGCCTGGCCAAACCAATGCAAGCCTTTGGTCCCATCTATGTGGCCTGACCGGAACACCTCCTAAAGGAAGGACAAAGTAAGCCTTTGGTCCTGCCTAAGTTGGTCTGGCCAAAGCACCGAATCAGCCATCAATTCCGCCTGTAAGGCCTGATTGGAGCGTCTCCTAGAGGTAAGAATGGTAAGACTTTGGTTTCGCCTAAGGTGGTTAACCAAACGCACCGACCAGCCTAAATATTTACCTAAGATGGTAGTAAGAGGTGAAAATTCAAATCCTAAATCACTACCTAAGTTGGTAGTAAAGGGCAAAAAAGTTCAAAGCTTAAATCATCTCCTAAAGATTGATAAGGGGAGAAAGGAATCGAAGCCTAAATCATCACCTAAAGAGTGCTAAGGGGTGAAAGGAATCAAAGCCTAAATCATCACCCAAAGAGTGATAGGAGGTGAAAGAAAGAAGGAACCAAAGCCTAAATCATCACCCAAAGAGTGATAAGGGGCGACAGGAGTTAAAGTCTAAATCATCACCAAAAGAGTGATAAGGAGCAAAGGACATCAATCAAACAAGTAAGACTTCTATTAGCAAATAAATTTTCTAACCCAAAAGTTTGTGGAAAATAGAGCAACTTCAAAGTGAGGCCTTATCGAGGCTAATCGAAGTATACATCCATATCGACTCTAAGACTAGTTACCGTCCACATTAAGTGCTCGAGGCAGTATGCAAATTATAAGTCGATATAAAGGTCAATGTTCTAGTCAATATGCAGGGTAAAAGTCAAATTACAAGTTCAAGGGAATTCAATATGCCATGCAAGTCACAAGTCCAAGTCAATCAATGTACAAAGTCAAACGAATGTGCAAGTCATAGTCCCAATCAAGTCAAAAAAGGCTATGTTCTTGTTTAATTTTCAAATCCTTATATGTACAATTGTTCAAATGTTATAATAGGAAAATTCCCCAATTCAATTTAGGGTTTATAAAGTTTAAAAAATAATAAATAAGAAGAAAGAATTCATCCCCTTTCATGAAGCCTTTGGGTCCCTATTTATAGGGATTGACAAGCGGCATAGTGATGGCTTCGGCAGCCTCGTCTTCGGCAATAATAACGTCGTTGAACATCAATGTCGACATTGTCATGTACACATAGCTAGGCTTCGACACTGGTTCAATAGGGCTAATATTCGGTGTCATTAAACTTGACATTGGCAATTTCCTCTTTATTGATCGACTCTTATCATAACTGCATATTAGCATTGATGAAGGGTAATGTTAGCAAGATGCGGCTTTGATAACCCTTTGGAATATATTGATGACTCTCGGCATGGTTAATGACTATCGACGATGATGACTCCATATCTTGAGATCTTCCTGATTGATGGTTAGCGGCATTACCCATTATTGAAGAGTATCATGGATATAGAATAGCGGAGACATAGATGATCCTCGATGCTAATACTCAGTATTTGATGAAATGCGGCATTGATAATGCCTATGGATATTCACGACGAAAGTCATCAATATCGCACATGTAGATGTGCGGAGTCTTCCAAGAAAGTCGACACCATGGAAATACTGTCCCTCAATGACATTCATGACTTGTAGTTTCGCTTACAATGTGACTTGAACACTTATGGTGTTAAGAATGAATGATGCTGGCAGTGTTGACGTTGATAAGAGATGGCTTTATCTAATATTGCCTTTGAAATCATGACTCTCGATATCAATCATAGTACTGTTCGACAGTTGTCGTGATTTACGGAGTACAACGTTCATGCTTTATTGTTCTAGGTTTTATCGAGACTAATAGATTTTATGTGACATCGTTGTCCTTTGGCACTATTTCTTTAAACATCTTCGACGATGGTGATAGTAGTAACATTTGCCCCCTCCCCCGGTGTAAAGAAACCATTGACTTTTCAAGTCAATATTCTTGGTATCATCCTTTTTCCGGCCTTTTGGTCTTCTTTTGCTGATATATCCATACATTTAGATCAAATCCAACGACACCCCTTTGCTTACTTCTTCTTATAAATACGTAAGCTTCTCTTCCTTTTCTCCTTTACTTGCAATTTCAAAAACTTGAAGAAACAATTAAATTCTCAAAATTAGCTGCAAGCCCAAGCTCTTTAATAGCAATTTTCTACGCTCAGGTATACCTCTTATCTTAATTAACCCATAAATTAGTTTTTCATGAATTTAATGTAGAAATCGTAACTAGGGTTTTGCTCGGATTTTATTACTTTTGAAATCGGCAATCGAATTCAATTATCTGGTCCTAATAACCCAAATTTTGTTGTGAAATGTTATTATTATCCTTTCATGATATTGGATTAGTTGCTTAGTAGTATTGATTTAGGGATTTGGGCATTTTCTATTTTACCACGAAGCGGGTCGTATATCAAACTCAGACCCGCTACTATTTAAACTCCTATTGGTATCGTCGCCCATAATGCAATTGATAAACTTGAAGTAGGTCGATTAGCTTTGTAGCTGTCAATTCATTAGCACAATGTTTCTACGTCGTATACATAGACCTCGATATCAATCGATGTCGGTTGGAAAATTGGTATGTTCTAAGTTGACTCACCAACAAAAGTGGTATATCAGGCCTGAAACTCGATATTTTATTCACAACATTGTTACAATGATGTCGATATTGACATTCAGCAACGTTGTCGTTATACTCAAAATCGACAAAACATTATATTACCTTATTATTTCATTAGCTATCATTTTTGACTCAAAGCCTTTATATTGTGAGCAATCCATCTAGAACTACAAATGTCTCTGTTAGTAGAATACTTAAATTGATTAAATGTGATATCAACAATTTTGGTTTTAATTAACGTTGATGTTATAATACTAGTATGATCCTCAGCGTTGACAGGACCCATCATTATCCCACTATTGATCAAGATGTGGTGCAGTAATTTTTGTTCCTGAAAGATAGTGTATACCGATTAGTTGCAGAGTTATTTAATTACAATTGATGTCACCACTCATTGATTCACATTAGCTCATGTTGTGGCCATATCGATAGACGTTATCTCTCGTCGTCGTCATTCATTAATGTCGACGTGTTTCATTACTTCAATTTTAACTATAGTAGCAGGATTCATTAATGCTTTGTGACTCTTGTCGTCGTTATAATCTTTGACTTAGGTTTATCAATGTTACCTAACCACTATTAAATCTTGTCTTCGTTACTTATTCATGTTGATGATTGTAACAACCTGCACCTTAATAGGCCCACATTTCGACAAAAATCAAAACTCAATTCCATCAAAGCACAGATTATTGGATTTGGTACCTGCAAATAAGCACAGGCATTATTGGAGATTGGTAGAAATCTATACTCACAGCGGAAACAATAATAGGATAAGAATACTGACCAAATTAGTAATCATACATAAATGTCTTAGGAAATGTCCATTGGGATTTTATGGACAAATTGACATTCATGGGCATTAAATGGGGATTTCTAGGTAGTAGTCATAGTCAGTATTCTTATCCTATTATTGCTCCAGTTGTGAGTTTAGATTTCTATCAATCTCTGATAATGCTCATGTTTATTTGCAGGTACCAAATCCAACGATCTATGCTTTGATGGACTCGGGTTTCGATTTTTGTCGAAATATGAGCCTATTAAGGTGCGGGCTGTTACACATAGAATTACAAACGTCATCGTTATTAGAATGAGACATCAATCGTCTTTGTATTAATTGAAGTCAACGTTGTGGCACTAACATGTCCCACTACATCAATAATACCCTTTGCTAACCCATTATTTTGACAACTTACCATATTTTAGTGTTAGCGATTAAGGTGAAACATGATAATTCCCATTGTTAAGAGAAAACGTATACTAGTTAAAGGCGACGACATTCAATCATAGTCAACGTTGCTTGCTTTTGACATTGATTTGTAGAGCCTTAATTTAGTGTCGATGAGCTCTTTGCTTACGTTATTGTTTCACGAGTACTTTTGATGTCATGAATTAAACTCCATTCAACACCATTATCTACAAATTATCTTCCTTAATACATTATAAGCAAGTTAACCGGTTAGCTTGTCAGCAATCCATGTTGTCATTACTCATTGACGTCGATGACATTTATTACTTCATTATTAAATATAGTTGCAAAGCTTATTATCATTTGAATCATGAGTTTATTGCATGTTCATTCCTACCCAATATTTGTATTTTTCTCTCATAGGGTTCTCTTATTAAGATTAAAACCTAGATTTGCTAAAAAAATTATCATATGCCATCTAAGGATTGTTTCCTTATAGCTAGTTCAAACTTTGTTAATTAGATAATGATAGATTATTTAGACAACAACCTATTAAATTTTTCTATAACATAAACATGATCATTTCTCATGTTTAGAATAATATCACATGGTAAGTTAATGGAAGGTCAACAAGTTAGCATGAAGCCTATTAAGAAGTCCGGCAAGCGGTTCAAACCATCACCTTCAGTTGGCAATAAAGAAGATAATCTTTTGAATCCATCGTATATAATGACCCAAGAAGAAGTTGTTTCTATACTTGAACGTTTGGCATTATTGGAATAGAATCCATTCCTATAGGTCCCTTAGATAGTATTACCAATCCATCTAAGGGATACTTTTCCTTCACCGCAGTACATATTTGGCACGCTAGCTATCTTCCATTTCCAAGTTTCCTTCAAAGATATCTGGAGCACTTACTCATCCAATTCCTGCCCAACTCATATGCATATTGACCTGCTTAGAGGTTCTGGCTCAGGAAGTAGGGCTTCCTTCCTTCGGCACTGAAATCCTCCATTCCATAGCAATCCCTGCTAAATTTGGTGACCAACTGGATCATCAACTATACTGTATTTGTCCTTACCCAAAAATCATGACCTTCAAAGCTGTTAACAAAGCAAGGGAATGGGACTCGATAATTTTTCGTCAAATGTTTTTCTAACATTAATGGGACATTCTCTACTCCCAGTAAGTTGTTACTGTTGTTGTTTTTTATACCATGCCCACTAATTATCTTTTACTAAGGGATGCTTCTTTTCAGATTCTACTCCCAAAACAGCTAAAATCTGAAGATTAGAAAATCGTGCTATCTTTGACTAAGGCAGCAGAATGCATAGGGAATAGGCTTAGATTATTAACTCTAGCTAAACTCCTTAAGTACTCATCATTTTAGATTGTCATAAGATATTGGGAGAGCCCCCGAAAGTCAAACTCAATGCTAGAGGAGGATGCTCTTTGGTGATGGGAAAACCAGAATCCTTCACCTTCAACTCTCCAGTTCAACCGGACGCTACTAGTAAGCTTTAATATAGCTAAAAATGGAATTTCTAATGTTATCGGCTTACAAGCTTCATTTTCGTTTTAGGTTCAACTGCTCTTGTTATCGCCTCCAAGGAAACAAAGGTTAAAGAAAAAATTCCAAAAAGAGAAAAAGTAAAGATGAAGTTATGGCTTCGTCTCAATCGACTAAGGTTGCCTTCTTTAAAGATTCCTTCGTCCAAGTCAATTAAGAATTAGATGAAGATGAAACGGGTGATGATGTTTCTATTGATGCTCCTTTCCCTTCCTAAGATACGAGGCACAAATTTGTGGGTGACTTCACCGCCCATTATCATAGATGAGCTGAAGCATGTAAATATTGATCCAAGTCCTGAAGTAACTCACTTGGGCAAAGCTTCGGAAAAGTCCAAAGAGTTCAAACTAAGTTACCCAAGGAGGCTCCAACTCCTAACCCTCTTCTCAATATTACATTCCCTACTTCTCCAACGTCTATCAAATGCATGTGCACTGAACTCGGTCTAACTCTCTCTCTCTCTCTCTCCAGACGATCCTCTTCCTTCAAGGACTCAAACTTGAACTTCACCAATGAATTTTGAAGATCTTGCACGGTTGGCTATTCAATCCCCTTCCCTTTCTTCTCTCGGATCATCGCAACCTCTGATTTACTTTGATGACCACCTATTTCTTATTCTCAAATAGCTCATATCGGTACATTTTCCTATTCACTAGATTAGCTTTAATTTTATAGATTTTGTTTTAACTTATACGGATTACATTTTTTAGGTAGGAAAGCATATGGTCCTCTTACGAGGCACTTCTCAGGGACCTTCAAATGAAGTAAATGAGATTAAAGGGAAAGTTTCTCCACTCAAAAATGATATGATCGACATTGTCATGGCAAGGGACGAGGCAATCTTAGAAAAAGGTAAACTTGCATCTTCTCTTGATGAAGAAAGCAAAGCCAGTCAACTAGTGGAAGAGAGAGTGAAAAACTTAGAAGTTGATCTTGAGTCGTTCAGCAGACTCAAAGCAGATCTGGAGAAGATGACTAAAGAATACTTTGAGCTTGCCAAAGAAAACCCAGAACTAGCTAAGAAGAACAAATCATTAGAAGATCAACTTCAAAGAAAATCTAATCTTCTATATTATTCAAATAACATCATCAGTGATGCTAAGAAAAAGGTTGCTTCCTTTCATGGTGTCGTTCTTCCTAAGGTTACCGAGAGAGGTTATGAAGACGCTCCGTATATGGCATATACTAACAACATCAAGAAATGCCCAAATCTGTATTTCCCATCTCTCCTTGCCTTGAATAAAAAATGCAAGAGGAAATTCAATCTTAGAATAAGGAAAGACAAGAAAGACTCTTGATGTGTAGTTCCCTACCGAGGAATAAATTGATGTTGGAGAATGGCTTTCATTCGACGATGCTCCCATTAATGAAGAGCCAAAACTTGATGAGGAAAGACAAATATTATGACGACGATGAAAATGATGATGATGATCATGATTATCATGATGAAGATGATAATGGTGATGGTGGAGGCAATGGAGGTGATGGAGCATAATTTTCTGAGGGGCCATGTAACCAGGATGGGTCTAACAAAGCTAATTTGGACTCAACTGTCAAGGATGCTGAAGCTACCGACTTATTGGATCTTTCAGAAATGATTCTCCCAAGACAGGTATTGCTCTATAGATCAAGAACCCAAGAATAAAGGGAAAATCTCTTCATCATTGGTTCTGCTTTCTTAGGTATAGGTCATTCTATTCAAATGTGTTATGTTATGAAATAATTTTTAGTTAACACATTGATTATTTTAGTTAAGAATAAAATTGAAATACTACTAAACTATACTTGAAAAGAAACAAACAAAAATTGATCGATTAAATAGAGAATTGGACAAACAAATGAAATATTATAATGAGTTGTCCGAACAATATAAGAAACCTGCTGAAAGCACATCTAAGTTAGGATTCTTCAAAGAAAGAGAAATTTCTCCTCGGGTGAAGAGAGACCATCATCATCGGGAAATACTCATGAAGGAGAATTCCGAACAGATGACTCTCTTCTGGACGCTAGTTAATGACAGAAACGTCCTGATGGAGTTTCTGTATAAAGCTTATTGTAGAGGCAAATTTGTTGATTTCTCATACTTAGGTAATAACTGCGGAGGTTTTCTTTGATGCTTTCATTGCAAATATTTGGATGAGTATGGGTCTGATCCCCATCCCGGGATATGTTGGAACCTTCCTAGAGTGGCATCCATCCCGCTTTCTTCTTGCTCTCTTCCTCTTGAAAAACTCAACTATAATAAGAAGAGATTCATTTTTGAAATGTACAAGAAATCAGTTTTGTATGAACCTGAATGTTTGTAATATTCAACTCGGTTCACTTATGAATTTTACCATTTTAGTTTCTCATCCTTAGTTTAATTTCATTCAACATTTTGTTACATAATAAAAACCTCTCGTGCAGTCCGGTTCCTAAGGACCTCTTGAGTAAATTTGTCAAGTTAAAGAGAGATTTTACGAAAAAATCTTCGATCTTCAAAACATCGCAATTGGCAAAACATTGCTTCCTTAGAGATTTACAAGAAGTCTACATGCATTATCCTTATTTCTGGTTTGACTTTCTAGCGATGAAAAGGACAAATTGCTTAGTGAAATCTGATCTTATCATACCAAAATGATATGCGGTCATGATAGTCCTCTAGTTGGGGAATGTGGTTATCGTCGTTTCCTTTCCATTTACACCCCGGAAGGAATTAAGGCCTCCTTCGATTCTATACTTATGTTTTCTACTAAGTCATTTAAAAAAGCTAAAATCGTAGTCTCGAGACTTTGAATGTTGATTAAACGTTTTTGAAAATAGAACTGTGATGCAACCTTAATGTTAGTATTACTTGTGAACTCTGCTGATTATACACACACACATACATATATATTAATTCTCGTCTCCTTTATTCTTAATAGGAGATTCAATTAGTGATTGCATTTGATTCTCTCAATGCCGCGTGAATTATTGAAATTAATCTTGCTTACGTAGAAGAAAAACAATTATCCCAAGATGACTCAACTCTGCAATTCTCGAATAATCCTATAGCGTAAGAGTGGCATAGGAACTACTTTATATATAAAATCAACATTTAGGAATTATAAGGAAATGGCTACTCATATTGAGGAGCAACTTAAAGAAAGGGAGAAAGAGCTTCAAGCGTTAAAAGAAAGGACTAACTCAATCTGCGAGTCCGGTCGTTCAATTGAAGCTGACGCACTGATAGCAAAATTACAACAACGAATAAATGATCTTAAAGTAGACCTAATAAAGAGCCAAGTTTACTGTTAATCGCTAGAGCTTTTTGCAAGTGAGGGCGAAGCTGGCCTCCCTACCCCCACTCCTGGAAGAATTACTTGATCTCATGTAACACCCCTAATTTTTAATAACATTATTCAAGAGATTTAATTAGATAAAATTAAATAGAATAATGTAAATATTATGATGATAAGGGGATTGAGATTTGAAAATTTAAAATAGACGCTAAGCTTAATTAATAAATTAAAGAATAGGCTTATAAACGGTTTTGCATGTTAATCAGGAGAGCAATTAACGCAAGGGCTTAATGGGTAATTGCGCACCATAATCCCATTACCTTTAAATCCCATTTCCTTTACCATTCACGTTCATTTTCTCAAAAACTTAAAAACGTAAATCCAAAAGCTTAAAGTCAGCCATTACTTAGGGAAGAAAAGGGGAAACATCAAATTAAAGCTAAGGGAATTAATCAACAATCAAATCTCAAATTCCTTATCCTAATCAAGGTGAATAATAATCAAAACCATCTCTATTTTTGTTTTAATGATCATTTGATTTCAGGTTTAAGTTTAAATCCATTATGATGATTTTTGATGATGATATGCTTAGATTTCATGATATGATATATTCAAACAAGTTTGTTTGATAATTGGTTTATACGGTTTTAAGGCTAAAATCGCTTATTTTGGATTTCGAATGCCATGAGGAATTTATATGTTATGTGAAACATTATTATGGAGATGAGTTTAATTTTCTATAATTTTCCAAGCTATGGAAAATCTATTATGAATTTTTGAAGGAAGAAATGAATAAATTGGGTTTAAAATTATTTCGACTATTATTTGAAGGAATTTGGGTCTGAAATTTATATATGTTAGATAACATATTAAAAATGAATTTCTATGATTTTTGGAGATTTTTCCTAAGTAATTTACTATGGAAATTAAATTATTTTAGATGAAGGACTTAAATATTTTATTTGTTTTGCTTAATGGAAGGGCTTATTTGCTAAATTAATTCTTGTTTAGATCTAAAATAATTGCGGTAGTTTTTAAAAAAGAATTTGAAAAGTTTATGGCAACCAATTAATTGTTTACAAATAGGCAGGTTAGTTAAAAAATAATTACTTTAAAAGGCATTAGAACAGTCTTTATCCAGAAATGTTGTTTTGCCACTTTCGGAAGCTACCATTCGACCTTATGCTTCCGCCTCAACCAAGCCGAAACCAATACACAAGGTATCAATATGTTGGTACATAGTGAGTTGGAGAAAGGCAGAAGGCATGGTGTCGAAACCAATGCTTTCGAAGGGGTCGAAGCCTTTGTTTTACTCTCAAAAGATATGTGCTTGCCTTGTTTTCCAAAGAATGCTTTCGAAGTGTTCGAAACCCCTTCAATGTAGCTCTCGAAGAAGTTGCTTTCGAATATATTGACGCCTTTTGTTTAAAGTGAAACTTTCGAAAGAGTTGACTTGTTTTTAAATAAAAGCTTTCGAAAGGGTAGTTTCAACCAAATCAAAACCCTGCTACCGACCTTATACCTTTTGAATGTATTGAAGTCATCAATGCTTTCAAAAGGTAGCTTTTATTATTTAAATATATTAAGCCGCTTCCTATAGCTTTCGAAAGGGTTAATGGTTTTGAAGGCAATGACTTCGAAAGGGGTTTCGAAGCTAACCTTCTAATGTTTTACTTAAATGATAAATGCTTTCGATGGGACGGTTCCAGAGCCATCAGTTTTTCCCCAATCATTTTTTTGAAGGTTAATGGTTTCAAAAGGGGTACTTTCGTTTATATTCACTTTGACCCAAAAGATATTTTTAAAGACAAACCTAATGGTTTCGAAACAATCAAAGCCCAAATTTTTGAGAGCAAACAAAAGAATGGCCGAAGTTACTAAGGATAAAGGGAGACGTCACTTTCCTTTTCACAAATTATAATTTTGAAGTGGGCAGGTTTCTTATTTTCTTTTGGGCCACAATTTTAATTAGGGTTTTGTTTTATTTTGTTTAGTTGTTTTATTTATTTTGTAATTTTCCTTTTTAAAATTGTGTAACTCTCTAGTCGTGTGACTAGGTTATGAACTACGGTGGTGTAGTTCGAGAATTCACAACTCGGTGGCTGAGTTGTGGTAGGGTTTTGAGCGTAGAGTTAGGTTAGTCATTAGCGGGTGTCACAAGTTTACGTGTGTAAGCGTTTGCTACTTAATTTCTAGTAGAAACCTTGGGGGCAGCACGTAGGCAGGTTATTGCCGAAGCTGGGTAAATCGGTGTTGTTCTATTTTTGCTTTTATTATTCTACTATTATCTGTGCTGCAATTATTATATATATTTTCGCATTAATTTTTATTATTATTAGTATCACCATATTCACCCCCCTCCTCCCTCTAGGGTGAAATCAATCCTACAAGTGGTATCGGAGCAAGGAACAAAAACCATTTTTTATTAAAAAAATTGATGTTTTTCTTTTAAAAATTTGATTTTTTAAATGGCTTCTTTTAATAATGCATTTGCTGAGGGTCAGTCCATAGTTAGGCCACCCATGTTCAATGGTGAATATAATTATTGGAAAACTAGGATGAAATTTTTTCTAAAAACCAAAGATGCATGGAATATTGTTGAGACAGGATATAGGACACCAACTGTAGTAGTAGATAATCAAGAAGTTGAAAAACCGATGGATCAATGGACAGATCTTGAAAATAAACTGCAATTTTCAAACGCTAAAGCTATGAATTCTATTATTTGTTCATTAGATCAAATTGAGTTTAACCGTATCTCACATTGTTTAACTGCGCAGGAAATTTGGCACACACTTGAAGTGACTCACGAAGGAACCACCCAAGTCAAAGAATCTCGCCTTGCCATGCTTAGTAGCGAATACGAGAACTTCACAATGGCAAAGGATGAAAGTGTCAAAGAAATGTATGGACGGCTTTCTAATCTCGTATATAAATCGAAATTTCTCGAAAAACCATACACAGAATTGGAAATAGTTCGAAAAATCCTCAGAATTCTACCATGAAATTTTGAAGCAAAAGTCGCTTCCATTCAAGAATCAAAAGATTTGAAACAAGTCAAAGTCGAAGAACTCATCGGAAATCTCACCACTTATAAGCTAGAAATCAAATTCAAGGAAGAATGTGAAGGAGGTGATACTCAAAAGAAATCAATATCTCTCAAAGGAACAACTAAAAGTGAAGATGATGATGATGATGATGATGGTGCAGCGGAACTGGCACTGATAATAAAGAAATTCAAAAGGTGGAATCACAAGTATGGAAATCCAGCTCTAAATCAACAATTGAAGAACATAATTGTCAAAGTTCTAAACAACGGTGGTGTAGATCGAGAATTCGCTACTCGGTGGCTGAGTTGTGGTAGGGTTTTGAGCATAGAGTTAAGTTAGTCATTAGCGGGTGTTGCAAGTTTACATATGTAAGCGTTTGACTACTTAATTTCTAGTAGAAACCTTGGGGGCAGCACGTAGGCAGGTTATTGCTGAAGTTGGGTAAATCTGTGTTGTTCTATTTCTGCTTTTATTATTTGCTATTATCTGTGCTGCAATTATTATATATATTTCCGCATTGATTTTTATTATTATTAGTATCACCCTATTCACCCCTCCCCCTCTAGGGTGAAATCGATCCTACAAAAATCGCTGACAAAAGGAAAAAAATTTGCGTGATCCAATTCAAGAGTGATTCGAGACGTCGTCGATTTTAGGTTGCGTGGGGTTGTGATGAGATTGCAGAGTTGGGTTGTGGAGTTCGATTTGGGGATTTGGGCGATGGAAGTTCGATTTATTTGGGGAGTTCGATGGGAAGATTGGTGAAGCGATTTCAGGTGGTTGCTGATGTCTGTTGATCGATTTTTTTTTTTGGAAATGGTTGTTGTTCAATGTTGCAAGTAGATGGTGGCAGTCAAAGTTTGATGGTGGTGGAGGTCAAGGGATTGAAGAGGTAGTTCTGTGTTTGATGTGTATGTCAGAGAGTGGAGCAGTATGTTGAAGTTTGGATTTAACTGCTATGATGTACAGTTGCAAGATTCAGGTAAAGTTGCAAGGTCAGGGGATTGCTGGGAAGATAAGGAGGAAATGCAATGTACAGTTGTAAGATTCAGGAGGCTAGTATGGGTGTGTTGTTGAAATTGTGTAGTTGGAGTTTTGTAATGTAGGCAGAGGAGCAGAGGTAGTTGGCAGTGATATTCTGTATGGAATATGGTTGTTATGTGATATTCACAGTAGTCTGGTGTAGCGAGAGCGATGGTCAGGGATGAAAGTGTGGGCAAGGGGATGGTTGGTGGTTGTATGCTTGTTATTTGATGGTGAAGAATATGTGTATGTGGACAGTGGAAGGAAGTGGTGACGGGAGTATGACAGTGGTTTTTGGTTTGTCGTGAAGATGTATGCAGTGATATGCACAGAGGTGGGTATGGGGTAATGAAGTGATATGCACAGTTGTATGTGTTTGTGCACTGTCAACAGTGGGAGGAGCAGATGTGCAAAAAAAAGGGCAGAATTCGTGATGGAGTCTGTAGCATTTTGTGCACTGTTTAGAGGAGGTATGTAGTTGTGTAAAGTGAAGTAGGTGCTATTTGGGATGATGGTTGTCGATGATGGAAATTGCTGCTGCACAGTTGATAGATGGAGCTTGTGGAGATGGTGAGTGAAGTGTAAGTATGTGTGAAGAAGGCGATGTCAGTTGGTAGGCTATGTTGTATGTGATATGGTATATGTGTATGCAGTTCAGTTGTGGATGGTAGGGCAGTTCAGTTCTGTAGCTTTGATGGTGAAGTGCAGTTGTGACCTGTGGTGAAGAAGGAGATGGTCAATGTTGAAATGTGATGAATGTATTGGAGATTAGGCAGTGGCTCACGGTGGAGATGTTGATGACAGTAGGGGTTGACAGTAGAAGTTAAAGACAGTGAACAGTTTAGACAAAAAAATTATTTTTTTGTAACAAAAAGGAGATGTAAATGCAAATGTAAAAAAATGATGTAAATGCAAATGTAAAAAAATGATGTAAAAGCAAATGTAGAGAATAAAAATATTTTTGTTTTTTTGAAATTGTGTGTTGTTCTTTTTTTTTAAATAATGAAAATGTAAATGGAAAAGGAAAAGGAAACTAGCAAACAACAAACAACAAAATCAAAATGCACACAAAAACACTCAACACAACAATAATTTTTTTAAAAATGCAAACACACACAAAATGAAAACACACCAAAATCAAACAACAAATAATTCAAACAATAGAAAATTAAAATAAAAGACAACTCCCCGGCAACGGCGCCAAAAACTTGTTTAACGACGGTTTTTCTATGAGTTGGAAAATCGTCGATAAATTTTAATTAAAAATTAACCGCAAGCACACGGCGTACAATTCTAGTACGTGGCGAGTACGGGTTGATCCGTAAGGAATTGTTAGATTTTAAAATTTCTATACAATCAAATTAAACAAAGAATTTAAAGTTGTGTTTTAAGCTAAAAAATGTAGAAAAAACTAACAAAAGAAAATAGATACAAATATGAGAGTAGAAGGCAATTTTGAGGCAATGTCCTTCTCTAGATCGCATAAATCAACAAAATGCAATTATGAGCTCTCTTTTGGTCGTTAGTGAAATTAGTTGATGTGTTTATCATAAGTATGACATATTTGTGCTATTAATTAGCCCAATATAAACCATCAAACTATAACACAACTACTAAATCACTTTTAACTCTCATGAAAATTGACAATGAGCTTGAAAATAAAATCTATTCTAAGTATGGCCTATTAACTATTGATTAGAAATATAGACCATCAAATTTTGATTTTAAAATCACTTTATTACCAATATCATATGTATATGAAGAGGTAATTTGTGTTTGTTGTTTGTTTAAGCATAGCCTATTTGGTGGCAACAATATAGGCTATCAAATTCAAAGTTAAAACAACAAGTTAAACCACTTTAAATATTTCCATTAAGCACAAAAAGAGAACATAAATGATCAAAATGTTGAATCTACATAATTAGAGAGCTTCATTACCCCTAAATTGAAGGGGTTTTGCCTCTCATATTTATTATCATATCAACAAATGTAGAAACCGACATGAAACAAAAAGAAAAGGAAAATGAAAGCTAATGAAAAAGAGAACTAATCTAATTTCATAAAATAAAATCTACACTACTAGCATGAAAGAAAAGAAGCATGTAAATAGAAAAGAACACTAATTAACATTGCATTAAAAAAGGAAAATTACATGAAAAGAAATGGCTAAGTAGCCATGAAAAGAAAGAAGAGAACTTTGATTTATTTGTGAGCCTGAACTAAACTAAGGAGTCTAAGAGGAAGAGAGGAGGGTTACATGAACATATGGGGTATTTATACATGTTTTAAAACCCTAATCCATTTTTTGAGAACTACCCAAACTACCCTTGAGAAAGTGTGACCACCAAGTTATCATTAGCATGAGATAATCCTCCATTAAGTGTACATGAAACTTTAATGGCCATTAGCATGTGTATTAGCTTCTAATTTGTACATTAAGGTAGGTGGATAGGTGTGGTCCTCCATGTTCATGAGTTTGAATTATTTCCATCTTCATTCCTTTGTCTTCAGTCTTGTGCATGCATATATCTTCATGAAACCACTTGCATTTGAATCCAAATTCCTACAAAAAATCATAAAAATGTCCAAGTAATTTTTCTCAAATTAATATATGCACAAAAATGACCATTTTGCCCCTATATGAAGATGAATATGTGACGATTTAAAAATAATTTGAATTTCAGTTTAAACATGTTAAAATATCCAATATAATCATTTATTTAATTAAATTTGATAAAATATGGAAGTAAAAATATGCATATTTACGTGCACATCAGATTAGAAAGAGATATTGGCAAGGGCCAATAGGTTTATACCGAACCCATGAAAACTATATCCAGATTACATTATTGACGGAAGTCAATAGGTTCCTGGTCAACCCATGAAAACTAGGATAAGAGGGAAGTTATTGAAGATACCAATATGTTCAGGGAGAACCCATGAATAAGAAAGTTATTAGCAGGGGACAATAGGTTCTTAGTGATCCCATGAAAACTATAAAACCGGACAGGGAGTCCATAAACATTAAACAAGTTATTAGTCAGTCCATGAAAACTATTAGGTTAATAGTGATCCTAGAAACTATAACTGAGGCAGATAGTCAAAATGAATGAGGATGGGTAATTCAGAATTGATTTACTTGTTTACATATCATCATAATATTTTGAATTGTTATGTTTTAACCATTGTAGATGCAGGAGCACAATATATGGTTTTTATAAAGTTTTGGATAAGATACTAGTGAGGGGAAAACCCGTTTCGCTAAGCGGCGTGGTCTCACTAGATATAGCTTGAGATGGTAGATTATTATTCATACCAGACTTTATGTCTGACTTGAAGTTTATGTTTTCCCCTTAAACTCCCGGGTGCTCAATTAATAAATTGAGTAGTTTGAGAGTTGAGGTTTTCAGGTACCTCTTTAGACGAATAAGCTTCCGGAGACAGGCAGGAGGCATGATAGTTATTTAGAGTTTTTTTCTATATTACGCTATATTTTGTTGTAAAAGCAAAGTTTTTTAATTGCCTAGTTATATACTCTGATCATCCAAGGGGGCATCTTCATATGTCGCTCTCTTTTTTTTGAAAGGCAAGAGCAAAGAGCTCACTTTATTCACTAATGTATGATTACAAACACTAAAGCATGACCTACAACCAAATACAAACAAGTTACAAATCAACAAAATTACAACCATTCTTCAACACTAACCTTACTGCTGTCAGTAGAAAAGCAGCAATAACATAACATATGAACTAAAATACAATATAGAAATACATGCCAATAGCAGCAAATTTAATGGTCAGTGGAGAAATCAAGCTAAGGCAAAAGTATGATATCTTCATCAGCCCACATAGCAGCAAAATGACAGCATCTTATTTCAAATGAAATGATTCCAGAAGTCTTCAAGGCAGCAAGATGATACATCACACAAATGGATCAGTCCTCAACCACCTGAGTATGTTACCATGAATCTGACTAAACAGCTGAGAAGAATTCTTAATACCAATACCAAAAATTCTATTATTCCTCTCTAACCACACCTCATAAATCAATGTCTTAAGTAACTTAAGCAAAAGCCTAGATCCACGAGATTTCCATCTAGTTGCTTTGAAAATATTAAACCATTCAATAGAACTTACAGGCGAAGGCTTGTAGAATCCACCATTGGATAACAGTCTGTACCAAATTTGAAAAACAAAAGGACACTCAAAAAATATATGAGTATTGCATTCAGCTTCAGACTTATAAAAATCACATAGATCCTCTGTAATAACACCAATTCTACAAAGTTTATCTTTGGTATTTAAAGCATTGGCCATAACTTTCCAAAGCAACAAATTTTCTTTTGCACTGCAACCTGTTTTCCAAATTCTAGTATGCCAGGGAAATTGTGTACTATTTTCACAGAGAGACTTGTACACAAGCTTAATAGTAAACTTCCTTCCAGACCAGATTAGAGTATTATCAGATTTGGTAATAGGGTTATTTGAAATGAGATTCCATAAATTCCTAATTTGAAATGAACTAGAATATGGTAAAACATACAGCCTTCATGAATAAAATCATCAACTTTAGCCTCCTCTGATATTCCAGAATTTCTTCTCAAGTTATAATCAACAATAGAACTTAAAATTAATCCCTGTTTAGCCCATGGAGAATGCCAGAAGGACAATCCTTTTATCAGAGCACAATTGCATTGTATAAGAGGTATAAATGATTCCCTAAGCTTAAGAATACACCTCCAACTCCAGCTACAGCTTTGAGGGATTGGCATAGTCCAGAAATATCTTTTACCAATAAGATTGTGATTAACCCATTGAGACCATAGATTCTTATCAGTTGTAAAAATTTTGTTGAAATATACTGAGATTGCAGCTTTATTCCATTGAAAAATATTTGTTATCCCAAGACCTCCATTGCTTTTAGCATCGAACAGTTTATAGAAAGATATAGGAATAAGCTTTTTTGAAAAAGGATCACCATGCCACAAGAATTTATTAAGAGCACTTGATATCATATTAATCAGCTTAGTTGGAAGAATATAATGCCTAGTCCAATAAGTTGTCATGGCCACAGCAATTGATTGAATAATAGTTAATCTACCTGCTTGTGATAGCTTTTCAGTAGGCCATATCAGTAGCTTATCAATAATCTTATCAAAAAGAGGCATACAATTTTGCTTGGTAATTCTAGAAGTGATTAAAGGCAGACCCAAATAGAAAGAATTATTAGGTAATTCTTGAAGACCCGAGAATTTGATGATATCATTTTTTTCCAACGAATTAAACCAGCAACCAAAATATTAGACTTAGAAAGATTAATCTGAAGACCAATGATGGAATGGAAGAGTTGCAGAGTAGAAAGGATACATTGAATATTATCATAGGTAGGCTTTGTAAAAACAATCAAGTCATCAGCAAAAAGAAGATGAGTAATTAGAGGTATCTTACATTTGGGATGAAGCTGAATGGCTTTATTAACAACAAGATCCTTGAAAATAGAATTAAGAAGCTCCATAACAATTATGAACAAGTAAGCTGAGATAGGATCACCTTGCCTTACACCTTGCACACCCTTAAAATATCCATACAAACCACCCTCCCTCGAAATAGAATACATAGGTGATGATATACATGTATAAATCCAAGCTAAAAATGGTTTTGGAAAATTTATTTTATACATAACAGCTAAAATTGAATTCCAATTAACAGAATCAAATGCTTTCTTAATATCCAATTTTAACATGCATCTTGGTGAAATGTTTTTCCTGTCATAGCCAAACAGTAATTCCTGAGTCAAAAGAATGTTATCACTAATTGATCTACCATTGATATATGCTGCTTGATTAATGGAGATAATAGATGGCAAGACAGCTTGTAATCTGATAGCTAAAATCTTTGAAATGATCTTATAGACAATGTTACAACACGAGATAGGCCTAAAATCAGCAACTGAAGTTGGATTCACAATCTTAGGAATTAATGCAATAGCAGTAGCAGATAGACCAGCAGGAAGCTTATTATGAAGAAAAAAGAATTGAACTGCCTTAACAATATCAATACCAGTAACATTCCAACTGTGCTGTAAGAAATGAGCATTATAACCATCTGGGCCTCCACAACTATTACTATCCAAACTAAACACAGCAGTTTTAATCTCATCAGGAGTTATTTCACAAATCAGAGAATTTGATTGGAAATTAGACAAAGTAGGAAGTGAAATATTAAAGAGAGGTTTAAGATCAGGAATGAAGGAAGTGGAAGGAGCTAAAATAGAAGTAAAATATTGAACAAAGGCTTGATTAATACCATCAAAAGAATTTACCAAGTTCCCATTCATATCCTTGATCTGAAAAATGCTATCACGATTTCTTTTAACTTTAAGAAAGTTATGAAAATACCTAGTATTCCTATCTGCCTCTTTCTCCATTCTCAAGTGAATTTTCTGTTTGAGAGAAGACATCTCCCTCTCAATAACTTTCTCAAGATCATTCTTTAATTGTAATTCAACATGTTTTAAAAGAGAATCAAAAGGCCTGATACACAAGACTTCTTAAATCTTAAGAAGCTCATTCCTAATCTGAGTAGAAAGTTTAGATTCATTACCAAAATTTGCTACAGACCAAACCTTTAAGTGAAACTTAAGAACTTTCATCTTGTGAATAATATTTGCTAGCGGATCTTTTCCAAATTGCATACTCCAAACCTGTTTCAGAATATCATGAAAATCCACCTGCTTTGTCCAAAAATTAAAAAATTTAAAAGTGTGTTTTCCTCTAATAAAATGATCAGCTCCCCAATGAAATATTAATGGACAATGATCAGAAAGAGAAGGCTGAAAATTTTGATAAAATGATTTTGGCCAAGAATGAAGAAATGGAAGATTAATAAAAATATGATCAAGTTTACAAAGAGTTACATTACCATTCCTATTAGAGTTAGACCAAGTAAAATCTGACCCAAAGAATTTGACAGGAATTAGATTAGATTGACAAATAGCACTATTTAAAGGAGAAATGTCTTTAAGAGATAAAGGAACACCACCAAATTTCTGATTACAAGCAAGCATACAATTAAAATCACCACCAATGAGCCAAGGAATAGAGAGAGGATTTAATGAAGGAAGCTTATCCAAGAAAACCTGTCTCGAAGATAAAGAATTTTGAGCATAAACTGAGGTAAGGAGAAAATTCAATTTTGAGGGTAAATGAATACAATTATAGTGAATGTATTGATCAGAGGCACAGATTCTGGAAAGTTTGAAAATGCAAGGGTTCCATAAAGTTAACAGTCTACCATAATTAGATTCAACAAAATTATGATCATATAACCAAGAGGGTGATATCATGTAAGATGCTTTAAGAGAAGATTGAATATCAAGCTTAGTTTCAGAGATACACATTAACTGAATTTCCTTATCCTTTAAAAGGTTCTTAATCTCAATCTGTTTAGATGGAGAATTAGCTCCCCTAATATTCCAAAAAGCAATTTTATTCATTTAAAAGGAAGTGGAGGTATCAAAGGTGAAGGATTCTTCCTTGTATGTCTTGTGTGAGAAGTGTTTTTTGATGAGGATAAAGGAAGTACTTCCTGAGGCTTAAACTCTCTACCATTATTCAAATCATCAGCATATAGAGCATTGGAAACATCATTAGAAATAGAAGGAGGAGGAAGTATAATATGACTAGGAGGAGACAAGTGCAAATAAGGAGAACTTGAGTTTAAATTGGATGGAGACCGAGTACTAAATTGAGAACAACATGAGGATGACACAGAGGTAGAGTAATTTGAAGAAACATTCACAAAATTAGCAGCTACAGTTGAAAGATTTCCATAAGAAGAACTTGAACCTAAATTTGATTGAGACCGAGAACTAAGATGAGAACAACATGAGGTAGATTTATTAGAAGATCCAACATTTACAACATTAGCAGCTACATTAGATAGATTTCCACAAGAAGGAGATGTAACCAATGAAATAGTATCACTACCAATACAATCCTGAGATTTTTCAAGAAAAGAGTTTGATAAGATAGAAAATGAATTAGAAAGATTTGTAAGGCAGGAACTATCTGACTTATGAATGTCTAAACTTTTTCCTTTCTCAACACCTTCATCAGCTGAATGAATAATGTCTATATCCACAGATTGCTTTTTTTTCCAAATTCCTTTATTCCTCCTATTTACATTTTTCCAACCTTGATCAATTAAGCTTTTATTATCATTATCAATGACATAATTTGTCCGACTTTTGTCTTCATTCTTCACTAAAACTTGCTCCTTATCAACATCAATAACTTCAACCTTATTACCAAATTCACAACAAGCAGAATCATGACCAAAAATTTTACAATGCGTGCAGATTTTCGGTTTCCAATCATATGACAGTTGGACATCAGGACAGTTATTACCCAATTGTGGTATAGGAATAGAGTCAGGTAAATCAAAATCAGGTGAGATTTCCACTAACGCTTTTGCATACTTAAATCTCTGTAGCTTTTCAATGCTATTATCAAAACATATAAGCCTACCAACATGACATGCCAACCAATTAATCCCAATCAAAGTCCAAAGAATAATAGGAATTCTATGAAAATGTATCCACACAGGTACTTTCTTGACTTGAGCTTGTGAAATACCAACCGATGGATCCCACTTAGTAATAATGAACATTCTACCTCTTATAAAGATAGGATCCAAATTAAGAACATGATTCTTATCTTCTTGATTGGAAAACTTGAAAAAGAAATTATAGCCATCAGATTTGAAATCAACTTCACCTTTGAGTTTCCAATATCTTTTCAAAAAAGAAACCACAGTCAAGAATGAAAGCGTACCATCCAAGAAAAAACCAACCAAATGATCCTCCCAGTATTTCAAACCCTCATTCCTAACAAGATCTGGTAAAACAGTAGAAGATTGATCCCGAGTAATGTCAAGGCTTATAAGAACCAGCATTACGTGGTAGAGATTTGAAAAGAGAGGACCAGTTCGAATTGACAGAGGAAGAATCCTTCTTGAAAGAAGAACCCAATGAATCTGATTGACAAAGGTGCAGAAGATAGATTGAGAGAAGAAAGAGGAGCAGATGAAGAGCTAGAAGAAGATGAAGTGGATGAAGATAGATTGAGAGAATGAGGAGGAGCAGATGAAGAGCAAGAAGAAGATGAAGTGGACGAAGAAAGAGGAGGGAAAGAAGCAGAATCAAGAGAGAAAGAAGACGAAGAAAGAGACGCCATTAAAATTTCATATGTCGCTCTTGGTATGTTGTAATAATTATATTTTCACTGAACGTGGCTCTAGATTATGGGACTATGTAATGAACAATGAAATGATTTAAAATGGAATGTGAAAGTTGTTTAATGGTTTTTAAAAAAAATCCATATCCATGTGTTTCTGTTATATCAATGTACCTAACATTACCGTATTTGGTCACCGAGGATTAATAACTATGGATGAGTGCAGCATCCATAGCCGTTATTTTTAGGCCTCCAAGTGGGGGATGTTACATAACATTCTTCGGCGAGCCAAAAATTCCCTACTTTGCTAAACCCGCCTCTAGGTTTAAGTAATGAAACAATCTCGTCATGGAGAAAAAAGGTCAAATTTGAGCTCATACAACATTTTGGTAAGAAATAGGATGAGAAAGTTCTCAATGTATCAGTGAATACGAGAGCAAAGTTCAAAAGCTTGAGCGAGAGATATACTTTCAAACAAAAGATCGAAGAGTTGAATAACACATTCAAAACTTTACGAGGAGCCAATAAGACTCTCTAGCACGCTTTGAGTGTCCAGATTGCTTCAATTAACGATGCAAATATAGTTTGGAAAAAGGAAAAGAAATACAAAGAACTCCTAGATGCTGTTATTCGCCATGTTGCTGTCTCCATAATTGCTCGAGATTTAGAGGAAACTGCACATTATCTTAAACTTTAGTGATGATTTGCTTTAAACTAGCTTCTTTTTCAGTTTGGCTTTTGTACCTGCCACTTTGTACATGATGTATTAGATTATGAGTAAATTTACAATTGAATGAATGTTACCTCAAATCCAGGGTACATAATCGTGAATTGAATTCCAATTTTGATCTGAAATTGCTTGACAATTTGTATTTTACTTTTCCATATTTGAGCTTTCCAATGTGTAGATTAACTCTACACTTGCTTAGGGAATCAAGACTGATTGAGCTTGACTTAAATATTCGATGGCTTACTTTTGTAACGGAGATTCTCGTTAAATGAATTTAAGTTGAAAAATGACTTAATAAAGCCCTGAAACTTAATCTGGAAATTGAAGAAGACTAGAAACCCAAATTTGGTAATAATAGTAGACCGAAAATCCATATCTAAAAGAAGATTAGAAATCCATGTCTAGCAATAATAAAGGACTAGAAATCCGCATCTGAAAGAAGACCAGAAATCCACATCTTGGCAATAATAGTAGAATATCAGAAATCTTTTGTCTGATAATTGGGCGTTATATTTGCTGCGGAGCATATTTAGCTCATATTTGATAAATCTTCCTTTGAAAGATGGATTGACAGGAAGCACCCCTTGGCTCGGAATTTGATAGATTAGGAGCACTACTTGGCTCTGACTTTTATTGTTTGGTTTGACGCCATCTTAGGCGATGATCTTTACTTGGATAGGAACCCTTGTCATCGTCATAGATAATGACTTAGGTGTCTTGTCCGGTGCGTTTGGCTAGCTATTTTAAGACTTATCTGGCCTCCCTCTAGGAGGTGCTTCAATGATGCCTTTGATGACGGAATTGAAGGCTTAGTTTGGGGCTTTAGTGAGGCCTTTGACAACGGCACTAAAGGCTTACTCCATCTCTCTAGGAGGCGCTTCAACCAGGCTACGTAGGCAGGGGTTGAAGGCTTTCCTGGTGCTTTAATGAGGTCTTTGATGGCGGTACTAAAGGATTATTCCGACCTCCTTCTAGAAAGCGCTTCAATGAGGCCATTGATAATAGCACTGAAGGTTTAAGGCCTTTGATGGCCAGAGACCATTTGCGGTCATAAGCCTTTGATGGTTGGGGCATTTGATGGCCAAGAACCTCTTGGGGTCATGAGCCTTTGATGGCTGGGGCCTTTGATGGCCAGGAACTCCTTGTGGTCATGAGCCTTTGATGGCTAGGTAGACACACTTATTTTTTTTTAAACCTTTATTGATGATTGGCCTAACATCTTTGTACAAACTGGTTAAGTTTTCCTTGCCTTAGAAAGTTGATGATCATTCCTTCTAAGCTCTGGCATTGATTGGTATCATGTCCATTTGCAAGATGATAGTGACAATATGATTTTCCCTAACTCCTTCCAAACTTAGGTCTCCTTTTTTGTGAAGGCCAATAGTCAAGCTCATCCTTAGTTAGGAAATTGATGTTCTCAAGAGAAGTGGCAAGATGAAATCTTTTGGAAGTTGTAACATGAAGGCTATCGCTCTTGGCTGATGTTTAACCCGTTTTCTACTCGCTATAGGTATCTTATCTTTTATGATTAATTTCCTCTTTGATGTCCTTTGAACTTCACTCGGGGTCAATGAATGACTTTTTATTATCTCATGCCATTTCTGAGCAAATGTGTCAAAATCTCTTGTTATCCCTTTCTCAAATATAGTTCCCTTGGCTTGGAATTGGATGGCCCTCCATATGTTTAAGAACAAAGTATCCTTCTTCGAGCTCTCTCTTCCCAAAGCAAAAATTGGAGTAGGGCCTATACGGAATGGATTTATGTTCTAATTGTCAGGATCATAAAGGGTTGCCTGCTTCTTCTCATTTATAATTTGCAAGGCTGTTGATCTCAACACTTGTTCTTCATGAAGTTGAAGGTCACTAATTACTTGATAGGTAGGCCTAATGATCCGTGGTTCAAATGACCCTTGTTCAGACATCTTGACTCGATTAAATGGCATGGTATTAAGTATTAAGGTTGGTTATCTTGGAGTAGGATATGCTTGGTTAGGAATGTTCTTTATGCCTTAAATATGCAGGTTAAGGAAGTTCTACTTGGGATTTTAACAAAGTCAAAGGTTTAAGCCCTCCTTCTAGCATCAATAATGTAAGCAAATAAATTTGCTAACCCCAAAAGTGTGTGAAAAATAGAGTAACTTCAAAGTGAGGCCTTGTCGAGGCTAATCGACGTATACATCCATATCGGCTCTAAGTTTAGTCATTGTTGTCATTGAAGGCTTGAGGCAGTATGCAAAGAATAAGTCAATATGAAGGTCAATGTTCAAGTCAATATGCACAGTAAAAGTCAAATACAAGTTCAAGAGAATTCAATATGCCATGCAAGTCACAAGTCCAAGTTAATCAATGTACAAACTCAAACGCATGTGTAAGTCATAGTCCCAAGCAAGTCAAAAAAAGGCTATGTCCTTGTTTAATTTCCAAATCCTTATATGTACAACTGTTCAAGTGTTACAATAGGAAAAATCCCCAATTCATTTAGGGTTTACAAAGTTCAAAATGTAAAAAATGAGAAGAGAGAATTCGGCCCCTTCTATGAAGCCCTTGTGTAACACCCCTCGTTCTAAGGCCCAAAACTAACTACTACGGATGCTGCAGTCATCCATAGTTATTAACTCTCAACGATAAAATGCGATTATGTAAATCATATCCATAATCAGAAGCACATGAATATGGAAAAAAATTCAAACAAAGTTTAATAACCAATTTTCACATTTCATTTCAGAATTGGTATTTCATATTCACTACATTATCCCATTCACAAACTCACGCTAAGAGAAATTATAATTATTACAAAATACTCCAAAAGCAACATATGAAGATGCTCTCTTGGTCGATCAGAGCTAAATGCTTGGAAATTATGAAACTTTGCCATTACATCCAAATAGACAAAACCAAACTACACATGGGAAACAGATAAAGCTCTTAATAGCTAGATTGTCTCCTACACGTCTTAAGAAGCTTATTCATCAAACTGGAACACGAAAGCCCTTACTCCCAACCTGCTCAAATTAGTACTCGAGAGTTTAAAGGGAAAAAGAAAAACTTCGGGTCAAACAACAGTCTGGTGTGAATAATAACCTAACATCTCGAACCAAATAGATATCTAGTGAGACCACGCCGCTGGGCCGAACGGGTTTTCCTTCACTAGTATCCTATCAAAACATAACAACCATATACTGTGCTCCAGAAACGACAATGGTTAGAACAATAGAAAATAACATTTATAATTATGCAATACATATTGGATTATCCATTCCAATTCATTAAATTATCCATCTTAATTTCAAATGACTACCCGTCATGATCTAAATTGACCATCCATCTTATTTAATCTGACTAACCATCCTATAATTATGTGGACTACCCATCTCATATTTAAACATATTCAGAATTATGAGGACTATCCATCTCACATGTATTTATTACTTAGATTACCCATCCCCTACCATATTGACTACCTATCACGTATGGTTTAATCATAAATTTGGTGGATTATCCATCACACATATTCCATTTAACTTAAAATGATGTTGACTATCTATCACACATCCCACAGTCTTCCTAGGATGACTACAAACCCTTCATTATTATCATAAAGACAATCCATCTCTAGCATGATGTAGACTATCCATCCCATGTCCCATAGTTTTCCTAGGATGGCTATGAACCCATAACTTGGCCTTTTAACTCATGTTACCCACATGTCTTTATTTATTACCCACATGTTTTACTTTAGTTCATGCTACCCACATGTTTAACTTATGTCTATTGATGTCCCCAATTAGGTTATTTTCCCTTATAATTTAACATTTCAAAGCGACATACACTAGTATCCCCTAATGTTCCATGTTGAAGTTTATACTCATTGGTACTCTAATGATAGTGTCAGAATCAAAATTTAATTTAACATTGGTATCCCCAAGAATTTAAAGTCAAAACATATAGCATATGGCTCTTCGCCATTCATTACTTTAGTATAGAACAACATTGGAGTTCATATTTTAAAACGACATTGGTATCCCCAAGGACGTCGTCGAAGTAGAAAAATGTAAGGTTCTCCGCCTTTAATAAAATATTCACACTTGGGTTTTAAACGACGTCGACCTCTATCCAAGGTCGAAGTCATAATATTAATTTTTCTTTAAGTATAAAGAATCACTTCGAAGGTGGTACCGTTGACCTTCATGAAAACCAAGTGGCTATCTGCCAAAACATAGGGTCTTCAACCCTCTTAAATATAAGTTTCTCGGTGCTTTAACTAGTTTGGATTTGCGTCGAAGTGGGTCACTTCGACGTGACAGAAAAATGGTGATATCATTACCATATTATATAAGGTCTTCAACCTTGTTAAACAAAGCGACAAGGACCTCGTCATTCTTAAAATAATTTAATAAACTCAATTCGGTAATTATGCCGCAGCGTATATAGTCAAAGTCAATAAAAGTGGCATCATGCCTTGGTTTGGAAAACATACGAAGTGATTAGGTGAGGCGAGCTTTAAAACTGCGATGAAGACATGCGAAGAGATGTCTTCAACGTAGATGAATCAAAAAGACGCAATGCTGCAAAATTTTACTTGCCGCTATCATCCACCTTGAGGTGGTTGAAAGCATTCCATAACTATTAAGTAGTTAACATATGCTTCCCTCCTTGTAGACATCGACATTTATAAAAAGCATTAAGCACAGTAGCAATATAGCTGCTGGGAGAGCCTAGGCGGCATGACAACGATGTAATTAATCCAAAAACGGATTTCTTACTAAACAAAGTAAATAATCCAATTTCTTGTCAAATTCCCATTGGATAAAACAATTTCTCTTTTTTTCAAACCTTTTCAGAAATCTACAGCATGAGAATTTCAAGTTTCCGAAAACATATTTAAAATGATTAATTAATACCCTTAATTAATTAATCCTTCCATATGCTCATCTAGCAAAATAAATTCATAATAAATCGAAATCACTTGGGAAAAATTCCAAAAATTCACAAAAATACAAGAATATCCTTCTCTTTACCACATAAAAATGTTAGGGCCAAAAATCATATTTAATTATTTTGAATAATTAAAACCTAAAATTAAGTTATTTCCTCCTTAGAAATTCATAAAATATTTACTTAAGTTTGGAAAATTATGAAACTGAAAACCCATCTCCAAATTATCATTATTCACCTCATATTAAAATTTCAAATCATTCAAAGAATAAAAACTTAGGTTTTTACTCCAAAACCTATCAAAACAATTTCGTAAAATATCCATTAACCATTATTCTATCCAAACAATTATTATTTTGCCATATCTTAACCACTCAAACAAATGTAATTCGGGCATTACCCATAGCCGAATATAAAAAGATTTAAAAAGATGTTTAGTTGTATATTTACCTTAGACTTAGAGATTAGAGTTGAGATTTGACTCTTGCTTTGGTTTTTCTACTTTGCTCTTGAATCTCTCTTGGATTTCACGATATCCCTAGGTTGGTTAATGGTCGGCCTCTACTCTTCCTCTTTGATTGTTTATGTTAGTGGAAAATGAGAATAGAATGAGGGGAAGAGGGTTTAAGACAAAGGATAAGTCTCTTTCCTATATTGTCCCTCTCATATATTCTTTTATATGTTTAACTTTTAAAACAATCTTACTTAGTTTATTTATAATGGCTCGACCTTATTAAGTAATCAAATCTCATTCTCCTAAGCTATTTACATTATTCTATTTAATCTATCCAATTAAATGTCCTAAATAATGTTTATAAAAATTAGGGTGTTACAGGCTCTCCCGTAAAGAATTTCGTCCTCGAAATTCAGTAAGGACTACATAACAAGCATAACAAACATGCAAACAATGCTAGTATATCCTTCTAGTTATAAAGTGTATATACAACAAATATAGAACATACCCTCATAACAGCTTAGGATAAGTATTCCTAATCCCGTTCTCTGTCTTTCAAGTACAGTCTTTCTCGTTATCGCTCCATTAAACTTTCACCAACATGACTGTCTTGTTCCTTAACTTCTTCTCATCTCTCGCTACAACTCAAATTGGTTGCTTAAAAATAGTCAGATCCGGTTCTACTACTAAATCTTCCAATGCATTCGGAGCGATAGTGGTTTCCGGACCATGCATACTTCCGAAGATGAGAAACATGAAATACATTATGGACACATGCCAAACTGCTTAGTACCTCTACTCAATACGCGAGCTTTCCGATCCTCTCTATAATTGGTAACGGTCCAACATATCTCGATGTCAGTTTCCCAGACTTCCCAAACGTATCACACTCTTCATCTGTGATACCTTAACAAAAACACGATCTCCAACTAAGAACTCTAAATCTTTATGTCTCTTATCTGCGTAACTTTCCTGCCTAGATTGAGCTTCTCTCATCCTACCTCGGATTGACCTAATCTTCTTTATGGCTTCTCTTACCATATCTGGACCAAGGAC
Source organism: Allium fistulosum (assembly GCA_030737815.1). Lineage (NCBI taxonomy): Eukaryota > Viridiplantae > Streptophyta > Magnoliopsida > Asparagales > Amaryllidaceae > Allium > Allium fistulosum. Next base: position 1,006,666,272 of record CM060905.1, read on the forward strand.
TAATCTGTCTTCGGTCTCCAATTAACATGATGGCGACTTGCACGGCCTTCCATACAAAGCTTCGAAAGGTGCCATTCATATACTAGTCTGATAACTATTATTATAGGAAAACTCAACTAGGTGTAAATGGTCTTCCCACGACCCATCGAAATCTAGTACACAAGCTCTCAAATCCTCAAGTACCTTATTGACTCTCTCTATCTGCCCGTCTGTCTAAGGGTGATAAGCAATACTCACCTTAAGCGTGGTATCTAGTACTTCTTGTAGACTCTTCCAGAATTCACTAGTGAATAATACATCTCTATCACTGACTATAGTACTAGTAATCCCATGCAGTCTAACTATATTCTTCATAAACAACTTAGCCAATACAGGCGCCGCCCTGATAGACTTAACAAGAATGAAATGGACACTCTTTGTCAATCTATCTACCACAACCCATATACTTTCATTTCCACTGTTTGACCTTGCCAACCCGTCATAAATTCCATGGATATCGAATCCTATTTCCAAACTGGTATGTCTAAAGGCTGAAGTAATCCACTTAGCTTCTGATGTTTGGCTTTCACTTGCTAGCAATTTGCACACTGCTTTACCCACAAGCCTACATCTCTTTTCATACCTTCCCAAAAGAAACTCCTCTTCATATCTTGATACATCTTGGTTCCTCCAGGATAAATCATAAACTTCGATCGATGACATTCCCTAAGAATTTCTCTCCTTAGGTCTCCAACATTCGGAACACATAACTGTCTCTTCTTTCTCAACTATACCTTTCGGTCAAGACTAAAATCTTTTAACTCATCAATCCCAGTTCCACTTTCAAGCCTTCTAATCTTCTCGGCTAATAATGGATCATCTCCCTGCTTAGAAGCAATCCTTTTGATCAATACTGGTCGAACTTCAAAGCATGATAACATAGTGGTATTCTGACTGGAACTAGCAGTCGATCTTAGATGCATACTACATATAATCAATGCCTCAAGATCCTTCCATTCTACCAACATAGCTAACACCACATTCTGATGTTTCCTGCTAAGTGCGTCTGCAACTTTATTTCCTTTCCCCAGTGTATACTTAATACCAAAATCATAAGCTGCTAAAAACTCTAGGCACGACCGTTGTCTCATATTCAACTCTTTCTAAGAGAATAAATACTGCAAAGATTTATGGTCCATATACAACTCGAATCGTTCTCCTAAGAGGTAGTGTCTCCCCACTTTCAATGCAAAATCACCGCTGCCCACTCCAAATCATGAGTCAGATATCTAAATTCATGTGGTCATAGCTTCCGAGAAGCATAGGCAATAACTTTACCCCTCTGCATCAACATAGCTCCTAATCCAGTTCCACATGCATCAGTATACACCACTAGATCCTGATTTCCATCTGGAACAATTAACACAAGCGCATTGGTAACAATTGCTTTAACTTAAGGAATGCTTCCTCACATTCATCTGACCAGATAAACTTCATGCCCTTTCTGCTTAGCTTAGTCAAAGGGGTTGCTATTTGCGAGAAATCCTTGATAAATCACCAGTAATAGCTAGCTAATCAAAGAAAACTTCTTATCTCGGTCACCGTCTTGGGTCTTTTCCAACTATTAACGGCTTCGATCTTGGCTAGATCGACTGACAACCCTTTCTCTAAAACTACATGACCAAGAAACTTTAGTTCTTTATTCCAGAAATGACAATTCGAAAACTTCGCTTTTAGTTGATGTTGCATCAACGTCTCAAGCACTATACTAACATGAATCTCATGATCTCTTTCATCCTTAGAATATATCATAATTTCATCAATGAACACCAACACGAACCTATCCAAGTGCTCTCAGAATATCTGGTTCATTAAGTCCATAAAGAAAAAAGGCGCATTAGTCAATCCAAATTGCATTACTAACCCCTTATACGAACCATACCTCGCTTGTAATGGCATCAATAGAATGTTATCTTCTGCCACTCTCAATGATGGAACCCTGTTGCTAAATCCAACTGGGAAAATACTTTGGCTCCACTCAACTGGTCAAATAAATCATTGATACTCGACAAAGGATATTGATTCTTTATAGTCTTTTCATTCAACTTACGATAATCGATGCACAATCTTAACGACCATCCGATTTCTTCACAAACATTGTGGCGCTCCCCAAGGTGAACTGCTTAGTCTAATAAACTATTTCCTTCTAAGTCCACTAGCTGCACCTTTAACTCTTTATCTCGGTAGGTGTCATCCTGCATGGTGGTCTACTTATGGTTCAGCTCCTGGTAGAAGGTCTATTCGAAACTCAATAGCTCGTTTCAATGGTAATCCTTTAATCGACTCAAAAGCATCCATAAATTCTCTTACAATTAAAACCCGATTTAATCCCTCTTCCACTTCCGTGGCCCCCAATAAAGCACAAATTCTAGGATTCGAATTCTCAATTGAGTATACTATTTGGTCATTACTATCAGGATGACTCAATGATAGTTTCCTATCCTGGCAAAATATTTTAGCATCGTATCTGCTCAACCAATCCATTCCCAAGATAATCCAAAACCCACGAAATCAAATACATACAAACTACAGACAAAAGTATAACCTAGCAACTCAAACAATAGATAGTCACATCTCATCTCCAGAGTTGCGTATCCTTCTATTGGATTAGATATCCTTAAGGAAGTAACAAGGTATGATGGTCTTAAATGTAATTTATCTACCAAACATTGAGAGATAAAAGAATGTGATGCATTAGTGTCAAACAATACTTTAACTGGTATGTTATGGACCAAAAGCGTACCTCCCATCATAGCATTTCCTTTCTCCTCCGTTGTTGGCTTATATGATGATGGCTCCAAAGCAAAGATCTTCCCCTTTCCTGCCTTGTCCGCTGGACATTTGTTCTTATAATGCCCCACTTGGTCATAGTTAAAGCACTTCACGTTCTACTTCCCTACAACCACCTTGCCATCACCAGATCGACACTCGTTAGCATGGTGCCCTTTCTTGTCACACTTGTAACAAACTATATCAGCTTTCCCCTTTCTGGCAGCCCCACCTTTCTGAGTTCCCTTCTTCTTAAAGACTTTCATGTTCTTATTCTTAGAATTCCGGTTCTCCACCGACTTTACTTTCCTAAAGGTCGAAATCATTTCTTCATTCCTAATAGCCATCTCTACCACTACATTCGATGGATCTTTGAGATGTGGCATAGTTGCCCTAGCAATCTTCGGCCTTAACTCTCGGATAAACTTTTCGTTCCTCTTGATCGCACTATCAATAGTATCGTATCCATATCTAGATAGCTCATAAAACTTAGTGGTATTCTAATACTATCATATCCCCTTGCTCCAATTCTATAAACTTCTTGAGCAAAGCAGACTTATCTACATCTGACAAAAATCTTTACTTGAATCTCCTTCAAAAATCCATCCAAGTCAATTCCTCTTTCGGTCGCTCCGTTCCACCAAAACAAAGCAGCTCCTTGCAACTATCTTGAAGCTAATCTACTTTTCTGCTCATTATTCAGATCCAAATCAGCAAAAATCTTTTCATAGTGTAATAACCAGTTTTCCACTTCTATTGCATCCTCAGTCCTAAGAAAAGGCATTCCACCCAGACTGGTATAATCTTGACTTAGTTTAGCATAGTTATTCCCAACCGGCGCTACGGGATTGACTCCTTCCGCGTTAGCAACATTTCCTCCAGCTACCCTGTAGCTGCAGCTGCACCAGCTTGCATTAGATTGATGAAGAACTGATATATGGTCCCGATGTCTACTGTGTGGTTCTTGCACCTACGTAGGCATTTTGATTTTGATTAGCATTTGCCTGTCGACCCTGGTTTCTCCTAGTGTTGGGTCGAGCATTTCCATTGGTGTGGCGCTTCCTCCACCTAGATTCACTCTTCCATTTCCTGCATTCATATCTTTCTCTCTCATAAATCTATGTATGAGCCTTAGTAAGATATAAAAGAACAATCTAAGAGAGAAGGAAAAATACATACTTATATATAGCAAATACAAGTACGTTACTATAGCGTTATCCCATATCCCAATCATATTCTCTAATTCATTCGGATTATGTTTTCAAAAACTCTTTAGGTTTAAAATTCTTTTAATCATAAACCTATACTCTGATACCAACTTGTAACATCTCCCATTCTGAGGCCCAAAACTAACTACTACAGATGTTGTAGTCATCCATAGTTATTAATTCTCGATGACAAAATGCGGCTATGTTAATCATATCAATAATCAAAAGCACATGAATATGAAAAAAATTCAAACACGGTTTGATAACCAATTTTCACATTTCATTTCACAATTGGTATTTCATATTCATTACATAATATCATCGCAAACCCACGCTCAGAGAAATTATAATTATTACAAAATACTCTAAGAGTGACATACGAAGATTCTCCTTGGTTAAGCAAAGTTAGATGCTTGGCAATTATGCAACTTTGCCATTACATCCAAATAGACAAAACACAAACTACACAATGGAAATAGATAAAGCTTCTAATAGCTAGATTGCCTCCAGCACGTCTCCGGAAGCTTATTCGCCTAATTGGAACCTGAAAGCCCTTACTCTCGATCTACTCAAATGAGTACCCAAGAGTTTAAAGGGAAAAATAAAAACTTTGGGTCAGACAACAGTCTGGTGTGAATAATAACTTACCATCTCAAACTAAATAGATATCTAGTGAGACTACGTCGCTGGGCGGAACAGGTTTTCCCCTTACTGGTATCTTGTCAAAACATAACAACCATATACTGTCTTCTACAACCACAATGGTTAGAACATAGAAAATAAAATTTATAATTATGCAATACATATTGTATTACCCATCCTAATTTATTAGGTTATCCATCTTAATTTCAAACGACTACCTGTCACGATCTAAACCGACCATCCGTCTTATTTTAATCAGACCACCCGTCCTATAATTATGTGGATTATTATCCCACATTTAAACATATTCAAAATTATGTGGACTATCCATCTCACATGTATTTATTACTTGGACTACCGATCCCCTACCACTACAAGAAATCTGACCTTTACCTACTAATATATAATGGTAGGTAAAAATAACCTTTATCAACCAATATTTAAGGGTAAGATTTACTAGTAGGTAAATATTGCCAACATTATTACATTTTGGAAGGATAATTATCTACCAATAAATATAAGTAAGTAAAAAATGTTACCTACGCATATACTGGAGGGAAAGTTTTTTGCAATTAGTGCATATATTCCCCTCCTATCATTTTAACTTTTCATTAAAAATAACACTGAGTTGTGCGATGATGTGTCAAAAAACCCTATCATAACAATTTCTTTTTTGGAATGAAAATTTCGTTTGCATATCCTAGCAATGTTCTTTGTAAAATCACTTATTTATTAATAGTTATAATTATTTTGAAATATGAAATAATTAGCAATTAATAATTCATAAACAGTAATTAAATTTTAAATAATTAATACTAAATATTCAATAATCATTTATTAATAACTAATCAGCTATTAATAATTTTTCATATATTGCAATTTTTTTCAAACAATTGACTATCAAAATGTAAATGTTGCAATTTTTCTAAAAAGTTTCACAATTTCATACCAATATGTCATCATCCAAAATGGCTAAAACATATTCTCCCAAGTTTATTAGAAAAATACAATCCATACCATCCCCTAGCTACAGATCTAACCATTTATTTTAAATCAAATCTAATGGTACAAATCTCAATCCGCGTGTACTACCAAAATTTAGGGTATTAGAGGCACTTAATTAAGGGAAAAATAATATAATTGCCTCTAATAATGTAAAGTTAGAGGCAAAATAAGATAATTTCCTCTAATAACGTAAAGTTAGAGGCAAATTCTAATTTGGCCGCTATTATTATTAAGAAAGGCAAAGCAATCCGCCTCTAATATAATTATTATTATCTAATTATTATCACGTTCTTCAAACACTCAGAAAACACTTTTCTCCAATATCCTCCTTCTACCTCCTTCGTATAAACCCTAATTCCTGAAATCAATTAATTGATTTCAGATCCTCATGGAAATCTTCATCATTAGCATATTGAGAAAGTACCGTCTATAATATGGACAATTCCAAGTCTTTGAGAAATAAATTAGGAGAAAGGTGTCGTCAATCAATTTCCCCTATATCCTTCTCTTAATTTTAAATTACTTGCTCTGCCATCCTAGATGGGGTTTTGATTTATCATTTTGTTATTATTTTGAATCCTTTTAAAAATAAAAATTTTGGTAATCTCTAAAACTTATTCATAGTACTTTCTTGCCATTATTTTTGATAGTCTGATTTTTGAATCCTTCTAAAAAGATTTTTTTTTTTTTGGTAATATCTAAAACCTACATGCATGCAAGGTGTTTGGAACAATATCTAAGCCATGAAAGTTGAGGTACTTATTATAATACTATCATCTATACAAAAATAAGTATTCTCCTATAATATGATAGCTATTACATTGTTTTTATGTCTCTACCTTTAATATTGCTATCTAAAATACAAAGAATTTGATTCTTTTGATTCAAGTGAATGTTGCAACATAAACAATTTTTAATAGGTTCACTTTTATTGTTGCTTCTTATGGAATTATTTAGCAATTGTATTTATTTATTTTCAATGGTGACGTTATTTTGCTGTTTAGATGCTTTCATATTTCAGATTAATTTAGATAATTTTACTATGATAATTGGTTTAATTGAAATTATGAAATTAGTCATAGCTTTTATAGGAGAAACACTTAAATTTATGTGAAACTGTGAGTTTTTTGTATAATGAATACGACGATGTAAAAAAGTAAGGTTGGAATAATTGCTGGTAGAATCGTAAATGTGGTATGTTAATTTCTAAATTATTAGTAACTCTCTATATTTTAGTTTAATATGTTTATTAACATGCATTCATTTATGTCCCGACATTTTTTTAGTTTTTTATTATTTGAAATTTGTTGAATTTGGCTTTTAAGTTGGTTTTAGAGTGATTTCAACATTTTGTTATACCTTGGAATGATTCAAGATTGAATTTTTGCTGATGATAGTCAATAGTTTATTCTTTGAACGATATATTATACTATGGAAAGAGTTTGATGCTTGACTTCTTAATCAATATCAAGTCATATATTCATCTTTGAGTAATACTGGCAATTTTTTTACGTTTGTCCCCTACAATTCATTTTTTATACCACCTAATGTTATAAACTTTCACTAATTCTTCACTTCCTACTTATCCTCCATCTCTTTATTTCAGTACATCTTACTCTACATTCTCTCTAATTCAAGATTTATTTGAAGAAAATAATCACATATATGATTTTCTTTCAATCTTTTTTCCCTTTAACTCACATTTAAAAAACAAAATAGTGATAAATTCAGAAGTGTCGTCTTATTAATTCATCTGATTTTTAAAAAAAGTTAGCATGGTTGTTTTATTTCTTAATTATTCATATATACTCCTTTATACAGCAGGTAAATTAAGGGGTCTGTACAATATTTGTATAAAAAAAGTTGAAAAGGTCAATAAGGGAGCATAGTACGCATTGTTTTCTTTTTTCACTTTCCATAAATACATTTGTTACATTGGCATGGTTCTTATGTATGGTTATTTTCACTTTATTGTGTGTTACTTAGCATTATAATGAAAGTAGATGTTATATGTCCCAACGTAAATATAGAGTGCATTTATTAATACATGTTTAAAAGGTTATTAATCATAGTATTCCTTTTTTAAGAACAAAATAGTGGATCCTGTTATATGGTAAATGATGGAATAAATGTTGGGTGATATGTAGTGGGTGGGAACATGGAATCCTGTTATTAATGATACTTACTATGTTCTGTCACTAATTTGAACAGTCACGAGTTTATTATTTGAAACAGTGGGTTAATCTACTTGCTCTTTTCCTTCACTTTAAATTTATTTTTGGTCTCTTATTTCTATCTATCTTACTGTTCCTCCCTAGCTCATGGTTTACTTTTTTTTAAATCATTATATAATTTTCTTTCACTCTTTTCATCATTTTAACTCATAATAAAAAAACAAAAGAACTAAAATTAAAAAAAATCTAATTACTTCCTTCGTTTAATGTTTTATTTTATTTTGTTCATCCAAAAATGTTGGCATTGCCATTTTATTCCTTAGTTATTCCTATTTACTCTTTTTATAAAGTACGTAGCTTAAGAATTTGTAGGATATTTGTATATTCATTTAAAGAAGCTAATAGAAAACAATGACGGAACATAGTAAGTATTTTTATTTTTTTCACTTTTCTAAATATGCAGTTGCTAAGAATTTGAAATTAAGTTAAATATGTTATAAGATTCATTTTAAGATCAAAATTTGACATAATTTTACCATCTACTATATTGTATAGAAAGAAAGTTAATTAAGATAGTTTGGAAGAATTGAAATTAGAGTTTAATGATAAGTAACCAGCCATATTTGCATCTTCAATTTTCCTTATATTTGCGCTTTTTGATTTTAGAAAAAGTTGACGTCATGGTTTTTCATATGTAGTATGCTAGAAATTAAACGAATGCAATCTTAGGTATGTAAAAATTATTCCTTTAGAAAACATTTCTATTTATTGAAATCATAAATGTCATAAAGCGTTTTCCTTTTTTCATTCTTTTTCAAATGAAAATTAAATTAGTGACATCTACATTAATAACTTTCTATCACAAAGATCGTAAGTATTATGGAAATAATTTGAATTTGATCAAACATTCATATTTTTTAGCAGTTTTTGATCATTCACACGTCTCTTACTTTTGACTAAATAAGGAAACATTATTTTTTCACTAGTATACTGCATATTGCATATTGCTTCTAATTAAGTTTTTGTTGATATTATAGAAATATTCAATCGATGCATGGGATCCAAATATTAGTGAGACTGAATTAAAGATAGAAAATGCATAAGGAACTTTTTAAGACAACTTTTCTTATTGTTATTTCAGTGGAATCCAAAATGAATCAAGTATAAACAAATTATACATTCAATTTTAAGACCTAACATTCTTACAATTGTTGTACAATTGACCACTGATCAATGTCCTTACTAGTCATTGAGCAGAAGACTCGTTAGAGAGAAGATTGGACCTGCAGTACAAAGTCAGGTAACATATAGCCAAATCATTATATTATAGACTGATATTTCATAAAAATGAAATTGATATTCACATCATATATCAAACGTAGTATACCCCCCAATAATCGAATTCCTCGACATATTCGATACAGAATGCACAAAAGGCATGTCATAAGATAGAACTGATAAAATTGGAACTATTAAGATATCAATGGAGAATAGTTTTTATGCATTAAAGTCAGTATGCTGCTCAGTTTGCCTTAAGGTATAACTTTTATTGCAAAATATTTTCTTGATATGTTAAGCCTAATTATTAGTTGATGATTAACATTTTTTTTGCATGATTTTGAAATTGAAGAAGGCACGAGGGATCTACCAATATAAACATGTTTTACACGTAGAGTGTGTCGATAGCTGGCTTATCAGGCATGCTTCATGTCCATTGTGTAGAAGAGACATCTAATTTTTTCAAGTTATTTTCTATAAATTATACATACATGGGCATCAGTTGTTTGTAGATATACAAGTGTGAATTTATGTACACTACATATACATTTGATTTGGTTATTTTGATTGTTGATATATTAGTTTTGTAGATAATAACAATATATGTTTTTTCTTGTTTATTTATAATATAGAATATTTATAAATAACTGTTATTATCTTTTACCTACACATAACCATTAAATCTGACCAAAATTTAAATTGTGTAACGGATCAACAAAATGATGCCATGTGGGCGAATAAAATAACGACACGTGGTCCAATAATATTGTGCAGTGTAGACCAATAAAATGATGCCACGTGGAGAATTAGATAATGCCACGTAGATTAATCAAATGATGCCATGTGGCCTAAGAAAAATGATGTCATATGTACTAATCAATTGATGACACTTAGACAAATTGTTGTTTGACACATGGACCAACCACAAGATGTCAAGTGACGGCATTGATGTATGCCATGTGTATGCTACTATAGCAACCATGCGAGCAGACACATAGGATGACACATCATCAAACACATCAGCCGATGACTCATCATTTGATTCGCAACTTAGTGGGGTCCACGGATTCTTTTACCTACCAGTATTAATAAGTGTAGGTAAAGACTCTTTCCCTACTAACCTTTACCTATCAGTGTCTACCAATTCAAAATTGGTAGCTAAAACATATTGCCCACCATTAGGCTAGTTTTACCTACACTTATAATCGGTAGGTAAAGACCCCATTTTCTTGTAGTGTACCATACCGACTACCCATAATGCATGGTTTAATCATTTAGATTTCGGTGGACTATCCATCACATATATTCCATGTAACTTAAAATGATGTGGACTATCCAACTCACATCCCATAGTTTTCCTAGGATGATTATGAACCCTTCATTATTCTCATAGAGATTAGTCCAACTCACATCCCATAGTTTTCCTAGGATGATTATGAACCCTTCATTATTCTCATAGAGATTATCCATCTCTAGCATATAGACTATCCATCTCACATCCCATAGTTTTTCTAGGATGACTATAAACCCATCACTTGGCCTTTTAACTCATGTTATCCACATGTCTCTATTTAACCCATACTACCCACATGTTTTACTTTAATCCATACTACCCACATGTTTGACCTATGTCTATTGGTGTCCCCAATTAGGTTATTTCCCCTTATAAGTTAACATTTCAAAGTGACATACACCGATATCCCCTAATGTTCCATGTCGAAGTTTACACTCATTGGTATTCCCAATGATAGTGTTGGAATCATAATTTAAATTAACATTGGTTTCTCCAAGAATTAAAAGTCAAAACATATAGAATATAGCTACTCGTCATTCATTACTTTAGTATAGAACAACATTGAAGTTCATATTTTAAAACGATATTGGTATACCCAAGGACATCGCCGAAGTAGAAAATTTAAGGTTGTCTGCCTTTAATAAAATATTCACACTTGGGTTCTAAATGACGTCGACCTCTATCCAGGGTTGAAGTCATAATATAAATTTTTCTTTAAGTATAAAGAATCACTTCGAAGGTGGTAGCGTTGACCTTCAGGAAAAACAAGTGGACATTCGCTAAAACATAGGGTCTTTGACCCTCTTAAATATAGTTTTTTTAACCCCTTTAACTAGTTTGGATTTGTGTCGAAGTGGGTCTCTTCAATGCTATAGAAAAATGGTGATATCATTACCATATTATATAAGGTCTTCGACCTTATATAAACTCACTTCGGCTATTATGGCACTTCGTATATAGTCAAAGTCAATAAAAGTGGCATCATCGCCTTAGTTTGGATAACATACAAAGTGATTAGGTGCGACATCCTTTAAAACTACAATGAAGACATGCAAAGAGATGTATTTGGCGTAGTTGAATCACAAAGACGCAATGCCGCAAATTTTAGTTGTCACCATCGTCCACCTCGACGTGGTTGAAAGCATTCCATAACTATTAAGTAGTTGACCTATGCTTCTCTCCTTGTCGATGTCAACACTTATAAAAAGCTTTAGGCACAACGACAATATAGATGTGGGGAGAGCCTAGGCGACATGGCATCAATATAAACCCAAAAACCGATTTCTTACTAAACAAAACAAATACTTTTTACCAAATCCAATTTCTTATCAAATTCCTATTGGATAAAATGATTTCTCTTTTTTTTTCAAACCTCTCCAGAAATCAGCTGTATGAGAATTCAGGTTCCAAAAACAGATTTAAAATAATTAATTAATACCCTTGATTAATAATTCTTCCATATGCCCATCTAGCGAAATAAATTCATAATAAATTGAAATCATTTAGGAAAAATCTCAAAAATTTAGAAAAATCCAGGAATATCATTCTCTTTGCCACATACAAATTTCAGGACCAAAAATTATATTTAATTGTTTTGAATAATTAAAACCTGAAATTAAGCTATTTCCTCATTAGGAAATGCATAAAATATTTATTTAAATTTGAAAAATTATGAAATTGAAAACCCATCTCCAAATTATCATTTTTCACCTTATATTAAAATTTTAAATCATTTGGAGAATGAAAACTTATGTTTTTACTCCAAAACCTATCAAAACAATTTTATAAAATATCCATTAACCATTAGTCTATCCAAACAATGATTATTTAGCCATATCTTAACCAATCAAACAAATATGATTCGGGTATTACCCATAGTCGAATCTAACAAATATTAAAAGAGATGATTAGTTGTTTATTCACCTTAAACTTAGAGATTGGAGTTGAGATTTGATTTTTTCTTTGGTTTTCCTACTTTGCTCCTGAATCTCTCTTAGATTTCGCGATCTGCCTCGGTTGGTTAATGGTCGGCCTCTACTCTTCCTCTTTGATTATTTATGTTAGTGGAAAATGAGAATAGAATGAGGGAAAGAGGGTTTAAGGCAAAGGATAAGTCTCTTTCCTATATTGCCCCTCTCATATATTATTTTATATGTTTAGCTTTTAAAATAATCTTACTTAGTACATTTATAATGGCTTGACCTTGTTAAGTTATCAAATCTTAGTCTCCTATGTTATTTACGTTATTTTATTTGATCTATCCGATTAAATATCATGAATAATGTTAATAAAAATTAGGGGTGTTACACCTTGGGTCTCTATTTGTAAGGGTTGACTGACAGCGTAGTGATTGGCTTCGACAACCTCGTCTTCGACATTAATAACGTCGTTGAACATCAATTTCGACATTGTCATGTACACATGGCTAGGCTTCGACACTGGTTCAATAGGACTGATATTTGGTGTCATTAAACTCAGCATTGACAATTTCCTCTTCGTTGATCGACTCTTACCATAACCACATTTTAGCATTGATGAAGGGCGACATTAGCAAGTTGTAGATTTGATAACCCTTTGGAATATATTAATGATTCTTGGTGTGGTTAATGACTAACGGTGATGACGACTCCATATCTTGAGATCTTCTTGATTGATGGTTGGTGGCATTACCCATTATTGAAGAGTGTCGTGGATATAAAACAGCGGCAGCATAGATGATCCTCGATGCTAATACTCAATAGTTGATGAAATGCGGCATTGATAATGCCTATGGATATTGACGACGACAATAATCAACATCGCGCATGTTGATGTGTGGAGTCTTCCAAGAGAGTCGACACCATGGCACTACTGTCCCTCGTTGACATTCATAACTTGTAGTTTCCCTTACAATGCGATTCTATGGGCGACAATGCTAGGATGGAAACTTTCGGTTGCTTGAACACATTTAGTGTTAAGAATGAATGATACTGGCAATGTCGACATTGATAAGAGATGGCTTTATCCAGTATTGCCTCCAAAATCATGACTCGATCAATTATAGTACTGTTCGGCAGTCGTCGTGATTTATGGAAGACGATGTTCATGCTTCATTATCTGGGCTTTATCGAGGCTAATGGATTTTATGTGACATCGCTATTCTTTAGCACTATTTCTTTGAATATCTTCAACGATGGTGATACTAGTAACAACTTCGTCCTAAGAATGGGTCTCTCCTATAAGGAAGTGTAATGAAGCACGACCAATCTGACACTAAGCTAGGAATAAGGCAACCTTCAAAAGAAGGAACAAGAACCATCTATTGCTCAAAACTAGGGATCTCAGCATCAAAAATATGGACATATGAGAAATTGTGAATCTCTTGGTCAGAAATACTCTAGTAAATAATGGGAATCTCCATTATCACTTAAAATTCTGACCTCCTATTAGTTGGGACGTATTATTACCAGATGGGTTTCTGGTCTTCTATCCAGATGGATTTCTGGCCTTTTATGAAATTATGATATTATTACCAAATGGATTTCTAGTCTTTTATTGCCAGATGGATTTCTGGTTTTCTATTCAAATGAAATTATAGTATTATTATCAGATGAATTTCCGGTCTTCTATTCAAATGAAATTATGGTATTATTACCAGATGGATTTCTTGTCTTATATTCAAATGAAACAATGGTATTATTACTGAATGGATTTTTGGTCTTCCATTCAAATGAAACTATGGTATTATTGCCAGATGGATTCTGGTCTTTTATTCAAATGAAACTATGGTATTATTACTAGACGAATTTTCAATCTTCTTAACCAATGAATTTACGATCTTCCTGCCAAATGGATTTCTGGCCTTCTTATTAAAAGGGAATTTATAGATTTCTTACCAAATGGGTTTCTGCTCTTTTTATTAATTGAATTTCTGGATTTCTTATCAAATGAATCTATAGGATTCTTAGCAGATGAATTTCTGATCTTCTTGCTACTTAAATTTTTGGTCTTCTTATCAAGCAGATTTCTGGTCTTATTAATTAAAACTTGTCTTTACGTTGAAACGTAAAAGCTCATTTATATGAAGAAGAAGATAAATTAATCCACGTCTTTACTAAATTTGAAAGGGTCTGCCAAAAATTCAATTTAAAGTAAATAATGAAATTATCATCATTTACTTTATGGTATTCAGGAAAACAGGATTGAAGAGAAAATCTAATGGAAATTGGAAAGTTAAGAAGATACTCGGTTTTACACTAAAGTATAAAAAGCTTCTTTTACACAAGGAGGGGGAAAATGTTATCCACATATTTTCTGACTACTACATCGAAAGAGTTACCAAAGGAAAGATAGGAAACTCAAACAATAAGTGAATATGGGAGCATTCAAAAATAAATAACGAACTTGTAAATGTGTGATGATATGACAAGCCAAAAAGTTCATAGTGATATATTAAGATCCCAAATCAATGATATATCGAACCTCTAAAGGAGACATATCAAATCTATGGTGCATAAGGACGATAAATATACATAGCGACTTCCAACTATCAAATGAGAGTACTTTGCATCCAAGCCATCAAGACAAGGGTAAACATATTTATGCTATCAGGTGGGCCAAGCACACGAAGAACGAAGTTCTATATTCAAGTACTACATGCAATATAAAGCCCATGCAAACATAATATCAAAGTCATAGAACCCCTAAAAATCATTAATGCCGGAGCTCTAAAGGTGGTGTGTAAAAAAGGTATCAGGCCTGTGAACAAGTTCGAACTTACATATAAGTTATCGAATTTATAAATAGAAGACATCTTGAGCTTGTAAAGTAATGAAGGTGGAAAGTTTGTAAACTGATTAGACATGTCAAGCACATAATTTTGGACATAATGAGCCTCTTGACAATTAGTGATAATGAGCTTCTACAATGGTAGAAGGGTGTTGAGCCACTATAACAACGAACGTTACCAGACATGTAACAAAAAGGGATACCAAGCATCTAACATTATAAGAAGATACAAGTCCCCAAACGAGTAAGCATGTCGAACATATAAGTAATGAGCGTGCCAAGCATAAAGATGTTAAGCCTATATTCAAAGGGGGTATCGAACATCGAATAACCAAAAGATGTTGAATTTCTAAAGGATACCGCTCTGATAAAGAGTATCAAGTATCTAACTACAAGAGGAGGATGGCAAATCTCTATGGGAAAACAAGCTTCGAATACAATAACTATCATCGAGCCTTTACAACGTTAACTATTGTAAAGCATCTCTAAGCGATAAAGCTTGTTAAGAATTTACTCATAAAGACATGATGTCGAGTCTTTACAACATTAGTTGTTGCAAAGCAGCTCTAAGTAGATAACGATACCGAGTTTCTACACAAGGAAAGGATGTTAAATGTTGGCAAGATATCAAATATTATCCATATAGGAGGACTTCGAATATGAACAATTTAAGAAGATGTCGAATATTAATAATGCAAAAGGGGATGTCGAATATCATTAATGCATAGAGGGATGTTGAATATCATCAATGCAGGGGAGATGTCGAATGTCATCAATGCACAGGAGATGTCGAATATCTAGCTGGATGGATACATAGCAACCATGCCGCCTGCCACAACCGTTATAAATAAACCCCTTCTGCTACTTAAGAAGGGGTGATTATTTCTTTTCCCATTTCTCAAATCTCAAAGTTGTAAATCCTAAATTGATTTGGAGATTTTAGTGTCGATTGTACTCTTGTAACAATTTGCATATAAGACTTTGGACAATAAATATTGCATAGCATACACCTACGATATATGTATCTTGACTATTATTGAGAGAATGGACATGCATGTAACTTATTCTTTGGACTTATATATTAAACAAAGCCACTTGAGTCCTTGGCTAAATTTAAATTTTCTTTACATAAAGCCTGTATTGCCCAACGACATATGAATAAAGGACTGTAATATACGTAGATTGCCTATATTGTTCATTATCGAACAATTATGCAATTTTCATATCTTACTTATGGAATTGTGACTTGAACTTCTAATAACCTCAGGACTATATCCAAGTTCATAAGTCTTACCAGGATCATTCAAATAATATTACCTTGAGCAAAGTATCAGAATTTTAAACCAATTTTTGGTATAACATGCCCTGTCCTTATGTAATGGGGAAAAAGAAAGGAAAAAGGATGGGTCAGACAAAAGTAAGGTAAACGAGTACATTACTAATATGTGGAAATCACATGCAATTAGCTTTAGTAATACTCTATGTGACCTAGAATGTCCTATAAGTGTCTATGAGTTATTTATTTTCTTTAATCAAGGAGTTTAACTCAATACACACCAACACTAATTGGTTATGCAGGCTCATCTTAGGATCGAACAACTAATCGAACTCAAAACGACGAACGATCAAATAATAGCTTTTAGAAATATTCCATATAGGTTTTCCTACAAATTTCCACTACGGAACTATATTTTCTACGACTACATCTATCCTAGTTATGCATTGAGGATGATATCATAATGCCGACTCGTTGGGATGTCTCATCGTTTACATCCATGTCCACCTCTCAATCATAACATAAAGCCTCTTATCACATCGTGCCAGGATCCAACAACAACAAAGCAATACATCGCGTCAACGTGAATACCAAGGAACTCCAATCGATGCCTGGCCACACACTTCATCAAGCATCATCATCAGTGTTGTGCATTTACTGTAGAACCTTACGTGAGTGCAAATTTGCAATAGAATAGCCCCTACTCGAATATCAACCCCTGTTGGATAAATAACATTCACACAGCCCCCGCAACGTCTTAATGTCGCCTCATATGGAACTAGCTTCCCTACCTATACCAACATATATATATATATA
This sequence comes from Allium fistulosum, assembly GCA_030737815.1. Taxonomy (NCBI): domain Eukaryota; kingdom Viridiplantae; phylum Streptophyta; class Magnoliopsida; order Asparagales; family Amaryllidaceae; genus Allium; species Allium fistulosum. The sequence continues at coordinate 1,006,683,540 of CM060905.1, forward strand.
TACACTAACTATTTTATTTATAACTTGGGCCTTAGGCTGAGGTTCGAACTGGGCTCAAAAAATGCTAACCGGTCGACCACTTGCTCCTGGAGTGGTGATCGCTTGCTGTCAACTGCTTCAGTGAACACGGTTGACCGGTCATCGCTATTTGGGGTTTTTAATTACAGATTATCACTTGTTTTATTTTGGTAATTATTATGTTTAGCCAATTTCGTTACAGTAAACTTATGATCTGAATTCCAATTAACTAACGTGTGAATCTATAATTTGCATTTATCAAAATTCCATATTAATTTCAAATTGCAGTAAATCAGTTTAGGCTAGGGTTAACATCTTATACCAATTCTTATCAATTTGATAAAAAGGGTTATACTTAGATTCATCAATTTCTTAATTTACAGGTTAACATTAATCAGATCTCGATTAGAAAAGGAAAATCATATTCATATAACAACTATTAAATTTCCAATTTCCATTAAACAATGTTTTCAATCCGATTTGAACAACCTAGATCACATAGGGTATACTAAATTTAATATATGTAATCATCTAATTAAAAATGATCCCACTCACCTCAAATCCAAGCTATTCCCTCCTAGTTACGCTTGGAATCTCCTCCGTTTATTAGCTCTCCTCTTGATTAGATTTAGTTTCTTTTATTCTTCTTTGGATTTTTAATTTAATTATTGTTTTGAAGAAATTTGGTTTGAAGAGAAAAGAATTTGGCAGAGCTTGAACATACTGTTTGTTTTATGATGAATTAGGGTTTACATTGCTTTGCTATTTATAGGAATTCAAGCTAATATTGACCGTCTAAAAGCTACGATTTAAATCTAGCCGCTGACAAAATTATACGATCAAATCCGAGCCGTTGGCCAACCCAAACCCTTGTCCTGAATTGTCGACGGGTCGACCCCAATCAAGATGTCAACCGGTGGAGCTCTATTTAGTATACTTTTCTTTCCTTATTTGCTTATTTAATTATTTTTGATTTCAAAATTTAAAACGTTTATAACTTTTTCATATTAGCTCCGATTTCAAAACGCTATGTATAAAAACTATCTAGAAAATCGCTACAAATACAACAGTGAAAGTTTCATAGCAGGATTCAGACGTTTGTAAAAATTCTTTTTTTGCCCTCATTGCATTTAAATATAATTCTTCAATTTCCACTTAAATTTTCGATGTGTTACAGATCCATCATTAATCGGTACTAATCCATCCTATGAAGGCGACGAATGTCGTAGTGTCATTGGAAAGAATAAATGTTAAGGAAATGTTCCAACAGAAGGTAGAACTAGGAATAATGCCAAGGGAAATGCTCGTGGAGTAAAGCAATCTTGAGAATGCTTCAAGATAGATGGTGTGATAGTGATGGAAGGCCAAAACAAATGGACCCTCAGAGATAGGGATACCTAAGCATCGTGTTGTTAGCCGTAAGCGCTTGGGTAGTGACCATCACGGTCGATCGCGGAACCAGACACACAGTGATGCAACCGACACTCATCGTTAAGGGCAAGATGAAGGTATCAATGATATGATCATGTGATTACCCTGAAGAGATAATCATGAGGATGAATGGGAGACAGTTTTTACTCAGAATCCTTTTACATCAAATATTAGCGGAGTGTGGTATTCTAAGAGATTTACTATGATGACAATGCCCTTGTATAACAAACTTACGGATCATATCCAACACTTGCTAAGATATGATGGCACATGGATAGCGTCTGGGGGTGAGTTTGTAAAGTATATCCCCCCCCCTTTCTTAAAGGGACTTGCAACCATGTGGTTCCATAGGCTTGAGCTAGGTTCCATTAGTTCGTATAATCAATTGGCGAATAAGTTTTTGAGATAATTTAAAGTGCATGCAGTTTAACCGAAGGATGCAATTTTATTGGCAAATGTTAAGCAACGAAGAAGGGAGTCTTTGGAGAAAAAAAGAAGAGGTTTAATGCTACCACCCTAAAAGTTAAAATTTTGGAAGATGGTCTTGTGTTGATGGCTTTGGTACGAGGTGTTAGTAAATATACGAAGTGCAAAAAGTGGCTTATTATAAAGAATCCAACTACGTCGAAGGATTTCTACAAGAAAAATAACTAATACTTGTGCTTGGAAGAGGCAGAAACTATAGAGAAATTGAACGTTGTTGAGAGATCAGCATCCCATGATAAGAGTTGGAACATGATTAAGTTAATTTTCACAGAGACGATACTAATGATATGCATATCACACTTATAAAAATCAAAATTTAATGATCGTAGATACTTGAAGTAGAGTCAGGTGCACAGGGATATGAAAAAATTAGAATGCAGATCCACCCTCACACACACGTATTAACGTGTAGGCTAGTGCATATGGGCTGTAATTTTAAATACCTCATAAACAAATTAGTCTTTATGGACATATTAACCATTATTACTAAGGTCAGTAACATTAAAAGTAAAAAATAGAAATGGAATAGAAAATGTATTAAAATGTTATTTGTTCGTTGGACAAAAAAGCCAATTCGACAGAACAACAAAATGGAAATCGCTTCGCGGTCTGTTTTGCCAAGGGAATCCCAAGGAGGAATTCCGGCATCTACTAAATTTTTGGAGGGAGCCTCGTCCCAAACAAGTGCTTTCATACGAAAGCAGATGAAAAGGGAATGTTTCTTTGTTTATTTGAAAAAATGACTGGAATAGGATTTTAACATTTTGGTAATCTGACATGTGCTCCCTCTACCAACATATATATACATATACATACATACACACACATATATACACACACACATATATATGTTGTGATAAAGTTTAGGGGTCGTTTGGTTTATTTTGTATTTTGTGTTTTGCGTATTCAACGTTAATTATAAAATATGAGAAGAGTGGAAAGACAACGGAAGGGATAGAAGGAAGATGTAGAGGACGACGGAAGGTATGGAGGGATGACGTAAGAATGGATTGTTTTTTCATGCTTTCGTTGTTTTTCAAAATACGAAAAATAAAAAAAAACTGATTTTTATTTTGTATGTTAACTTTATTTTTTAAATTGATCGTTTTTTTTACACTAGGGTCGGTTAACAACCACTTAATTAAACAAGGTTCATACGGCGGTTGGCCGTAGACTGCTGACCGCAAGCAGAAACTTAGATGCCCGTGGCAGTAAACTAGATTTTTTTTATTAACGCTAAATAAGTGATTTCCAAATTTGGAAAGTAGTTCGTGTGAACGTAGTCCAAAAGTCTATAGTAGCTTCTGGTCCCGCACTCTTCCACATTCATCACACTCTTCGTTTCCCCCTTTCTTCCTCGACGATCACTTCAGTTTTTCTTCTCTCTTCCCGAAATCATCATAGCCTATATCTAAATTTAAAAATCCAAAGAAATACATATCTCTACAGTCCATTCACAAAGCTAGGGTTTTGACTAGCATGTATCCGCTTAGGGTTTCGCATCCCGTATAATTCATCATTAAGTTCCCTCCTTTTTCCCTTTTCGCATATGGCATATTCGTTTTCAAGGCCGAGTTCGAGCTCTGGGCTTCATTACCTGAATTCCCCTTTTGGCGATACGACCTTAACTAAAGTTTTCGTTGGTGGATTGGCTTGGGAAACTGAGAGCGAAACGTTGAGGAGGCATTTTGAGCAGTATGGCGATATTTTGGAAGCTGTTGTGATTTCTGATAGGAACACTGGAAGATCGAAGGGTTATGGTTTTGTGAGTATTTCTTCAATTTGATTGTTTGATTTGCTGTTTACATTTCTGTAAGTGTGAATATTTCCGTTTCTACATTTTGTTCTTGTTATGGACTGCTGAAATGCCTTGTAAGTTTTGACAATTCGCGTTGTATGTGCATTACTGTTAGGATTTCAATCTAGTTTCGAGTATCAATGAATTCAAATTTGACTTAGTGTAATATGATAGTCTTTCATGCGTGCGAGGTGTCTAGTGCATAATTTGTACATATTAGGTGCTCTGCAAACTATAAAGATAAGTAAAAGGGTGGAAGGTCGTGTTTCTTTAGAACAAAAAGTCTGTTTGCTATATCTTGATTATTTTAGGTGGTTTTTTATGGTTAGAATTTTAGCAGCGGGCCGATTTTCGTGGGTGGTTGCTCGAAATAAAGTGGTGGAAATCCACACTCGGCCAGCAGCGAGTGGGGAGCCGTTCCCCTTTTTTATTAAAACTTTTGCCACTAAACGGTTTTCCAGAAAACCGTTTAGGGCAAAAGTTAAAAAACATATAAAGTTAAAAAAGAAAAATTTAAAAACTTAAACGGGCTTCTGAGATCCTTCCTTAAACGGTTTTTTGAAAACTGTATATGCCTTAAACGGCTTCTAGAAAGCCGTTTAGGGATCGCCACTGTAAAAAAAAATGGGGGCGATCCCCACTTCCCGTTCCTCCCCACGCTCGAATTCCCACTGCTGGGAGGAACGACAGTGGGGATCATCCCCATTTCTTCTTATAGTTTTGCTGCTGGGAATGCTCTTATCGAGAGGTATTATTTTCTATGATGTCTTATAATCATTAAGAACTTCACTAAGCACCACTACAGCTATAAGCAAGGTAGTCAATAGCAAATAGCGCAAAATAGCACAAGGCTTGTACGGTGCGCTATAGCATGCACTATTTTGTACTCTTTTCTAAATTTTACATTTTTTATATTATAATAATTCATGTTTACATAAATATCAAATCACTAATTGATTATTATCACTATTATTGTATTAAAATTTACAATTTAATTTAGTTATGGATTGGAATTTACATTGCAATTTGCATCGTAAATTGTTAGTTGGTTCCTCCTATTCAAATTAAAATTCTAGAACCATGCTTTAAAATTCTTAACATTGTATCCTGAAGTAAATCTGGTTAACAATTTATTTGTTGTTTTCAAGGATTTACCATCCTCGTCATTTTTTTTTCCTAATTGAAATCGACCATTTACATTATTATTTTTCATAAATTTCTACGTTGAATCGTAATTTTGTTAAATTTAAGTGGAAATTAGGGAGGCATCCCTATCATACTTTCATATTATAAAGCGGGTCCCTGTCAAAGTTTCATTGTAAAGCGAGTCCCTGTTTTCTGGAAACGAAGAAAAATTATTGCTGAAATGTCAGCAACTTTTATAAATAAGTGCTGATATTTCAGCAACTATCTGTGTCAAAGTTTTATTGTAAAAACAAAGAAAAATTATTGCTGAAATGTCAGCAACTTTTATAAACAAGTGCTGATATTTCAGCAACTATCTGTGTCAAAGTTTTATTGTAAAAACAAAGAAAAATTATTGCTGAAATGTCAGCAACTTTTATAAATAAGTGCTGATATTTCAGCAACTTTCATAAACTGTGTTCACAGTGTACAGAAATGTTGCTGAAATATCAGCAACTTTTATAAATAAGTGTTGATATTTCAGCAACTTCCATACACTATGTTCAGAGTGTACAGAAATGTTGCGGAAATGTCAGCAACTTTTATGAAATGTTGCATCATGCTCTGCAATAATCGTGAATAAAAAACATGGACCTAATTTACACTGAAATTTAGTGAAGGACTTTTCGTGAATTTTGAAACTTAATAAGGACCTGTGCCAAAAGTACCCTTATTGTATCTTAGGTTATTTTTAATATATTTTTTGATGTTGATTTCAAAACTCTTTTTTTTTCAAATTTTTATTGTAAATATTGATTTTATTTCTTTTGAGAATTTTAGTATTATAAAAACTATGCTTATCAAAGCAAATTTCTTCCTTTTTTAGTTAATGAAAAAAAGTGATGTATAATATCAAAACACATGTACATTTTATATGTTTATAAATTAAAAGAGATGAAAGTATATTTCCACCGTTAAGTTTTTTCTCTAGTTAAGTTGGTATGGAAAAGGAACTCGAGTTGCATACGAATCTGCACAATAGCATCATAATATTTGGTAGTAATAGATCATAAATTAAAATATTTATTACTAGGTTGAATGACCAATTTTTCATGGAAAATAAATTAGAAAATAGTGTCATTAATTATGCATCAAAATTTGGTATCCTGTACCGAATAATTTGATTGTTTTTTTTACAGTCAAAATAAACTAGTCCATAAGGTTATTATCAAACTATTTGTTAAGTCGCACTTTTGATCTATGAGAGATGGAAAGGAACTTTGCTTTCAAGAGTTTGTTTAAAAGAATTTGAAAGAAAATGATGTTTAGCCTTCATATTTTTTATTTTTCAGTATTAAAGAAAAGTCCAATATTTCAAACTATTAAGTTCTATATAGTTTTAAAAAAAACATCATGAATGGTAAATAACATCACTAGCAAATTTAAAAGGAATTCTTTAAGGTTGGAAAGTTTCTATCTATTAATATAAATGGAGAAAAAACAAAAATATTAACTTTTTCCACGTAGACGTTTTGAGCTATCAAACATCTGTACTCAGTTTTATTTGAAGAAATCATGGTCATTCTTCAGTAAATGATTTTGATTTACTATTGAAGATATATGATTAGTTAGTGTACTCATGTCCTAGCTTGTGTCATTCAATTTTATTTGAACTTTTTTAAACGTACATGCTTAAAATAAACAAACAAAATAACACGTTATTTTGCGCTATTGATGACACGTGCGCTATTAGAGGTTAAATAGCGCACACCCCCTGGGCTATGGGTAATTTTGTGCAATAGCTTATAGCGTGTGCTAAGATAACTTTGGCTATAAGTGAGTATAAAGTATGTACTTCGATAAGTGCTGTACTTCAGTAAGTGCTTAATGAAAGTAAGCATGTTTCAAGTCCAAGCTTGTGTTTGTTACTCTTGTGCAGTTGAAGTCGCTTATTGCTCCAACATGTTAATAAACGAGCCCTTTGTGTAGCTACAGATATCATGTTCTGTGTTTGCATAAGGATATAGAGATGCCGGTAATGCTATATATGCATACAATGATACAGTATTCTCAAAGTAATTAGTAATAACGAAATTTCTAGGCACGTGCAATGCGTTGCACGTGCGTATAAACTCCCTTATAAAATTATTGAATTTAAAATTTCTGCGTAGTTTTGATAAAAACAAACTGAAAAATATAAAGAAAAACAATTGTAATTCTTTTGTCGAAATATGGTTTCGAAGTTATAACCTTATTTAGGTTCCAAAACTTCAATTTTGAAAATAGTCGTTAATTTTTGTTTTTTTGGGATTCGAACTCCCGACCTCCTATTTGCACATAAGGGTATTTTTGGAATTTTGTGGTCGGACCAAAACACTGCGCTTCAATTCCAATTATTAATTAAGAAGATAGTAATGTTTCTGGGTTGCAGGGATTGCATATGGCTATAGAACTTTGTTTGTGGTTTAGTTGGACAATACTATCTGCTAAGTTATATATAGGTGCTTGCATCTCATAGCTGCACCTATCATATCCTCAATCTTATAGTTTCATGGTCTGTTAAAAACCATAAGAAACATTATTATACTTCATACAACTCATAATTCTTAGCAAGGGGTTTGATAAATACATGAGTATTTGCTGGAGATTAAAAGTTGTTCATGTATATATTCAACATGCATTGTGTTTATGTAAGTTGGAAAATGTTAGGGATCTACTGACTGTAAGCTTGATAGTTTCTTTATTATTATTAATTCCAACTTTTTGTGCATATTTGTTTTAGGTGACATTTCAGGATCCAGAATCAGCTAAGAGGGCATGTGCAGATCCGAGCCCGATTATAGATGGCCGACGAGCAAATTGCAATTTGGCTTCTTTGGGCCGTCCAAGACCACCAACAACACCGTTTGGTACTATTATTCATTTTTCTTAAAATTACTACTTACCCTTTATTATTATCTAAGCACGTATTTTAAAGTATTCTTGCATTCATCACTAGCAATAGGCATCATTATACGGCTTCTAAGCTTGTCTTCATAGTCTGTTGAGCAATGCCATATACACTATAATTTTTTACCTGCTAATACCCATGCTTATTATTGCCTCTTCTGGTCAGCAACAGTTTGCTGAGTGGTTTTTTATAGTGCTCGTTTGGTCGGAAATGTATCACTGATTAAAAATGTGAAGCATTCAGTCAGCAATTTACTGTCAAGTGAAAAATGATGAGGTAAAATAGAAAAATCAGTATTAGTCGGTATAAGTTCAGGGGTATATAACAATGCTCATATATTAGTATGCATTTTAGGTGATTATTTCATTTTTACACTTCATTGAACATTCTAGCCGTTGTTTATCTATGTTTCATCATGATTAAATTAATGTACGTATAAATTTTCTTCGTTCTCCTCATATTTAGTTTCAATTCACATGCATTTGTTTGTTTTGCACTATAAGTGCTTAAAATCATTTATTTCTTATGGCAGCAAGTGTTTTATAATGATTTATAACTATTAACTGCAAAGCAATTTCTTTATGCATCAATTAAAATTTTACGCTATTACGCTGTAAAAGGTGTAATGATTCTGATTGTAAATACACTTGAAGCTAATCAGTCTTCTTCAATCAGACTTCTTATAGCAAACAAATGGTTCGAAATATGATTGCTTTCATTGAGTTTTGATTTATATTTTATAGCGCAACTAAGACCTCCGGGTCCTTACTTTGGCAACATACCTGTTCCACGTGGGCCCTACATTCAACAAAATATTCCATTTGGCTATCAACAAGGGATTCCATATGCTGCACCCTACGGGTATGTTTACACTAATTTCTTCGAAGACATGATCACCATTTCCTCATATTAGTGAAATGTGATTCTGACTTGTTCCATTTTCCTTAAGTAGGGTTTAACACTAGTGGAAATTAGCCACAAGGGCCTCTTTAGCAAGTGGAATTAGTTTCTAGGACACACAGCTGAAAACTATTTAAGAACGGTTTGAAATAGGTTTCACAGTTTGTAATAAGAGGATAAGGAACTGTAGTCCAAATTTATTAATAATTTCAAGGTGAATTAACCCTGTTTTAACAAATGTATTAATAATTTCACCCCTTCTCCTCATACCTTGGCCCTTGTCTTCTGTGGAAAAGGCTTTGTAGATGTCAGAGATTATTCGTGCATTGAGGGGGTGGTTTTTTTTGTTTGTGTGTGTGTGGGGGGGGGGGGGGGGTGTTTGCACATGTATGCTTATTGTTGTGTTATAATGCATTGGAAGGAAGTGCTTACATGCCAGTCTTGTCTTTGACAAGTTATTAAATTTTGGTACTCATCTCTAACAAGTAATCAACTTTTTGCAAACTCTCTTTTTTCATATTGCAGTTTCGCACCGTATGGATCTGAATACATGTACCCACAGGTCATAAACTTCGGAAACCTATGTGTAAACCAAAGAATATACACATGCACTCATATACTAATCAAGATTTTACTGTGTTGCAGAATGCGTACAATCCATATACAATGCAGCAATATCTTCAGTTTTACAGTGTGCCAGGTGCAGAAAATGCAGCTGTGTATCCATATGGGCCACAATCTGTGCCTGCAGGCCATAACTATGCACCACCACTTCAGGGCTACTCAATGCCAGGTCAGCACCATGTGCGACTTGGTGGGCCCAATGTCAATGGTGTTGGATCCCCTCGGCCCACTACTCAGGCTATGTATCCTTCAGGTTTTCTTTTTCTTCTACCTGTGATGAACTATTTCTTTGATTAATGAACTATTTCTTTGATTACCATCATTAATGAGGTACCAATGGATAATTATGAAATTTACATGCACCTTTGTTTGGAAGGATCCTATAGGTATCTACCATTAAGTTCTAAAGTGTCAAAGTGTTGTGGTAGTCATTACATTTCATACGAGGGCCGAGCCAGAGGTTATGCAGTCCAAGTCAAAGCGTAAAGTCCAAAACTATTTTACTTATCAGCTATGTTGTTCAAGGCGTAGCTAAGCGCTAACAATGTCTTTAGAATTCAAGTGGAGTCCAGGCGGAGCCCGGACGACAATAAGCGTTTGCTACATAAATTGATACAAAATAAGTTTTCATTAAGTAGTAAGAAAAATAGCAACTACATATAATGGGAAACTCAATTTTTGTAAATTAGATCATCAGTATTTATCAGTGTAATATGTTGATATATTCAGACACAATTAAAGTTTATTGTCAATAAACTAAAAAAATAAACAAAATCCTTCTATAGTTTACAACATTAATAAAACTTATACATAATAAAGTTTATACATAATGAAATATATGCCATAACTATAACTAAATATTTGTGTACTTAATAATCATGACGTCAAAAACCACAATAATATTGAATAATTTAATTTTTAATTTTAGTAGAATACTCCAGGTCATAGTCAAAAAATATTTGAAATGGAATTTAAAAATTAATGGAATAAGAAAGTGAAAGAAAGAACCATTAAAGTCATAATTCAAAGAAGTGAAAAGTTGATGAATAATTATTATTGTAATTTTTTTGAACCAGAATATTAATTAAGCAAGCTTTGGGAAACATGAAAATTTCAAGTTTATTTTGAATTATAAAAAGAATACTAATGAATGATCTTTTATATATTTTGATATGAAATATATAAAACATAAATAAATTTTAAAATTATATTAGAAGATGAAGAACTTCAGTAAATAAACAAAATAACTGAGTTGTTTTGGTGTAATTATATTTAATTTAGTCGAAGTCAAACCAAAAATGTCTATTTTTTAGCGTCCCAAGAAAAACTTAGCGCTCAGACGGCGTCTCACACAAGGGGCGGAATAAAACGCCAAAAGAAAAAACCGTAGCTCTAGAATTGCCAACTAGCGCCTAAGCGGGGCTCAACTGCCCCCTTGACAGCATAACTTATCAGTAGGTTCTCTCTCTCTTTTTTTTTTGAAAAAAATAAATAATAGCAAACCAACTCAAAAATTGCTTTCAAATACACACACAAGCACATATACATACCCACACACACTACTTACATATGTATGTAGTGTGTGTGTATGTATATGTATGTGTGTGTGTATGTATGTGTGCGCGCTCGCGCGTGTTTTTTTTTCATTGTATGAAACGCTGCCCCAAAAGTAAAAAAGACAGAAAAAAAAGAGACTTATTTTGTTTGAATTTTCCTTCATAATGCTGTTTTGTTTAGCTAGTACATGTTCTCAAATATGTGCAATGCATATGATAAAGGCTAATAGTGCATGTTTGGTCCCAGTTTAATGCTGCTCTAGCCTTATATTAGACAAGACCATATGAAATATATAGAGTTAGAGTTCTTGTACATGATTATAGACATCCTTTTGAGCTTTGATTGTTTGATATTTGTATAATCAGTGCGCAAAATTACAAATGAGAGCAGTTCATGCTTTATCATCTGTTTTCTTCTATCATATTCATCTAAATAATTTATTTATTGATTATTTAGGGGCTGAATTTCGTCCACCACGATTCATTGTTCCTTCACAGTTCAATTCAGGCGGTGGTTCAGACCAAACAACTTGAATACAGATGAAATACGGCAAAACACATGTTGAGGTGTTTGCACACTTATGTTCATTACGTTTTCTCCCTATATTTACTGAATACAAGTATATTATTCTTTGCTCTGTATGTTGCAGGTATCCTTAGATTGTAGCAGGACCAAGAAAGGCATCCCTGCATGCTTATCTTTAGCCTTGCATGTTATCATATTTACATTCTAGAGGTTTTACTATCCATAATTTCATGTTTGTTTATATTTTTCATATATAATTCGTTGCTCTAATTATATTTATTATTGTGTTGAACAGTAATTACCATGATTCATGATGGAGAAAACTGAAACATTTTTCCCATGCACAAAGGTTTGATGAATATTCAAGTTGGAATTTGGAAACATTTAGCGATTGTTAATATTAGCCCATTACGTCTGTAAAAAGTTGTGTTGTAAATATGTTAGGTATAGCATTTCTGCTTTGATGTCTATATTTTATCATTTGTAATTTGTAGGCCACTTGTTAGATGTAACATATAACATTGTGTGTGTATACATAATTAAGTAATAAATTTATTTAAAACCCATCTATTGGATTAATCTTGTAGAATAAAACTATAATAATGAGTATCAAATCTTGTGAAGTTTAAACTTATATGCTGGCGCAAGATGCTAAACAAGGAATGCTGTTACATATTCAGCTTTTTTACTTCCTTGCATCCAGTTTTTTTGCTCAACTATTTCATCACAGGTTGAATTTTTCACCTGTTGCAGTAGCAGCGAACAAGAATGCGTGCATATCATTTACCGAAAACTGTTAGCAGCAAGCATGAGTTGTACGAAATAAAAAGAAATAAATCGTACAATAACTATTCTCCAAACAAAATGCAACCAAGTAAAAACAGATAATGTGTAGAAGTCAATTTAATACGTAACAAATTAGATAGATGCAAATATGAACATTTCAGAAGCTTTAGAATCTACACCAAAATCTCATTGCTCGAAAACATGAAAAAACAAGTTGGACAAACTCACCTGTTAAACATACAATAATTGTGAAGTATCACAACTACCATCAGTATCAGTTTTTGGCAACAACGTATAACAAACTGGTGTAAAATTATCATTCATCATTCACTATAAAATTTAGTGTGTATACCATGCCTCAAAATTATAATCAGTGGATCAAAATAAGGATTTACAAGGTAACAAAGCACTATATATTCAAAACCATTGGTCCTATAGACATCTGAAAAATATCATACAAAGCTTTTGGTACTTCTCCCGAGCTATGTTCACAACAAACAAGCTTACTCAACAAAGGAAAAAAGCATGGCAAATTCCTTCTAAACAACTTATTCTCCAAACCACCTAGCACAGTTAAAGTTAACACGAGTAAAGGTGTCATCTCTAATAGTTCCGCCTTCTTACTTCTACCCAAAGGAAGCGTCCAATGATATAGTTTATTTTGTTCAAATTCCGCACGTTTTAAGTATAGTTCCAATATTTTGACACAGGTAGTAACTAGATGGGTTTCTATAGCAAGCTCTCCGGAAATAGGACTGTTATTTAGTAAAATGTCCAAAAGTTTGAGGTAATTTGAGTAGGATTCCTTTTCGAGTAGAACTATTGGAGGGTATGTGATTTCCAATACGGAGCAAGCTCTTTTCAATTTCTTTTGTAGGTCTGTGTTGGAATTTACTTCACTTGCATGAGATACCATTGATGACAGAATTTCCAAGATGATTTTAATGGTGTGTACTGAAAAGTATTCGTGATGTACCTCATATAGTTTTGTGATGGCCTGTTAAATAAAAAAGTATGAAGTTAGAACAGTTTCAATAGATATTACCAAATGATGCATATTTAAGATGGTTCTTTTAGTAGAAGCTGCTGAGTCGGTCAAACTCTACATGTACCATTTATGATTGTTCTACATTTATTGCTGATCTCATGATTGGTCAGTAACTGTTAAAAGTCCACAAGTTACTTCTTTGAGGGAATGATGATGTATAACATAGTCAAGTTTCACTAGCTCAAGTGCTAAGATCTCTAAATTTTGATTCTAGAGGTTTTGGGTTCTACCAAAATGAGTGTACAGCTTAAACTAAGTATCAGTCTTGTTATATAAATAAATAAATAAATATATATATATATATAAAAAAAAACGTTTTCTTTCGACAGTAAAGTGGTCATTCACATTGCTATCACAACCAATTAGCCTATTGCTAATACTACCAACACCTTTTCCATTACTGAGAAGCTGAATTTGGCAACACGTCATAGATCAGCTACATTAAATTTATACAAAGCAAAATATTAGGGGTCGTTTGGTTTATTTTGTATTTTATGTTTTGAATTTTCAACATTAATTACAAAATATGAGAAGAACGAAGGGAGGTCGGAAGGGATGAACGGAAGATTGGAGGGGACCACGAAGTGGATGGAGGAACGACGGAAGGATGAATTGTTGCTCGTGCTTCCGTTTTTTCTCAAAACACGAAAAATGAAAAAAAATTGTTTTCTATTTTGTGTGTTAAATTCGTTTTCTAAAATGGTCATTTTTCATAATATACATGCGTCGTGCGTATTTTTGTATGGACGAAAACTCAAAACTAAAAACGGTAAACCAAACATAGCCTTAGTCTCTAAAAATGAAACAAGAAGCTAAGTTAACAGTACGAGAACTGAGAATGCTAAGTAGAACGATTGAAATTACTAAAAAGGATAGAGTTTCAAATGAAAGAGCGAAAAAGTAGATTTAGATGGTATGTACACATACCTAGAAGGGATGACTCGCCTGGGAAGAAAGAAGATAATATTTACATAAAAAAAAAAGAAAGATAAAAGGATAGATGTAAATTAACATGAGAATAACTTTAACCTCATGACTTATAAGATAATTCATGTGATCGACCACAATCATTATGATTGGGGGAAAACGATGAAATTGATGATGAGTTTTGATAGTTATGCAGTGACTTATAAGAAACCAATTGGGCTTGTTGAGTATGTTCATATCTAAACTTAGCATTTCCAGTCCGAAAAAAGAAAAAGAAGAAGAAGAAAAAAACGCACACACAACCTTCAAAACATCGGTATAAAACTAAACATACCTTTATAATTAAGAGCTGCACAGCTACATGACCAGACAGTCTGACAACAGTACAAGATGCTGCCTCCATATTATCACCCTCACCCTCATCGTCAAAATCTGAATAGCATTCAACATCCGAATGACCTTGAATGCTTTTGGGTACATCAACTTTACACATAACATCAACAATTCTCAAATAAACAGACAGCGAGAAAGCATTTGCTTTTTCCAAGAGCAACAAGACCTCTCTCCACTCTTCTTCTGATAGCCTTTTCCCAATACTATCCATCAAATGTAACAACACAAACACACCTATTTGAGAGTACTGTTGATGAGGGCTTATTATGATGCTAGTTAGATTATATACAACATTCTGAAATTGAGGGTGCAATGTATCAAATTTGTTTATGAATAAGTCTGCCAAGGATTGGGCTGCTATTGAAGTAGTTTCGGGGTTCCATGAATTATCCTCAAGATTGCTTGACCTCGTTGACATTGTGAATTGGTCAAGCATGTAGTGGATTTTCTGGAACATGGGATTGATGATTGATTCAAAGATATTGGACCAGAATGAGTGCGAGAAAAGATCTCCATGGTCCTTAAGAATATCAAATAAAACTTCCAAAGCACCTTTTCTGATAGCTCTCCTTGGATCTGAGGTCAAATTTGACAGACCTGAAATAATGTAACATCAGCATCACAGATAAATATATGTAACTGTATGTACCACATGCAATTATTTTCACTTGTGGTCAAATGTGAGTAACAAGTATAAAACCGAGGCACTGTTCCGTTTTATTATTTTTGCTTTGATCAGTTTTATTTAGCATTGGCTTTCTGCAAAATTCATCAGAACAGGATAACATATTTTGAGTATAAAAATAATAATTCAATTTATGCTTTAAAAATGACTTTTCATATTTCGAGTATCACACAAAAGATAACATAATATGTTAGAAAATATTTTTCAGGAAATTTTTTAGAACATAAATATCTTAAGAATGGGTATAATTAGTCAATTGATGATTTTAAGTTTGCGTATTCACATTTTTTTGGTGAGTATTAGCACGACAATAACGATAACACCAAAAATTGTCAAAATACATTCAACAATAAATTATACATTTTGTTCAGAAATGTGCTGAATTATTCATTTTACGAACTCAAGTTGACTTTTCTAATTTCCCATGAGTATTGGAACATTTAAATGATATAAACATTTGAAAAACAAATGGAATATCAATCAGTCTCTTGGAGATTTTTCAGGCAGCCAAAGAAGGGAAAGACAAATGATGGCAGAGTTATTCAGGATATTAGAATGGTAATTCCTCAGAATTGCTCCCTGTGATGCTGCAGTAGAAGAAGCCATAAAACATTTAAAGATGAAACCGATTAATTTATGGTTTTTAGAATCTAAATTCCTATGTTTGCGTGAGTATCGGTACATGGAAAATGACATTTCGCATTTTTAGTCCTGGCACAACAAGAACGATGTTTAACATCAAAAAATATCAGAATACATCCAACAATAAATTTACCCGTTTATGCTTGAAAATGTGTTGATGTATGAATTCAGGTTGGCTTTTCTAGTTTTCTAGGAGTGTCGGAACATTAAAAATAAAATGATAATGATATATAAACATAAAAAAAGCTGAAAAACATTTAAAAATAAAACCTATTTAGTTTGTGATTTTTGAGGCAAACTCTAGCACGTATTAAGTATTAACACAAAGAAAACGACTTAAAATGTCAAAAATGTTGAAATGTTTTTTGAATAAGAATAATCCAATTTATGATTGTCTAAGACGGCCTTTTCCATGCTTTTTTAAGAGCACATCGATGATAAATATAAGAAAACAAGAAACGTTTAAAATTAAATAGCTCACTATTGTTTAGAAAATAGCAAGGTTTGATAACTCGGTTTCGGTCATTAGAAATTTTTCTAGTTTCGATTAATTTCGGAAGTTTCGGTTTCGGTCCCGATTTTGGATATATATTTTCATAAAGAAAACGTAATGATAAAAGTTGTAAATAAAATGCAAAATACAGTATTTAAAGAAATATACAATTTTCAGTTTAAACTAATTTGAAATGAGCTAAATTGAACTTGGTTAAGCTAAAGGAAAAAAGTCAATTTAAATATACAGTCCAATCACAGAACCGAAAGGACTAGCCCACATAATAGCCCAACAGCTCAGCCACATATTTCCTCTTCTTTCAGTCTCATCTTTGTCAACTTCATTTCATTTTTGAAGCTAGGGCAAACATTGAAACAAAAAATCAATACAGTAGAAAAAATTGCTTCAATTCAACGTAGAATCCCTCTCTAATTCAAAGCTGGGGAACATAAGAGATTCCCTCTCGAATTCAAAGTTAAGGCACAAAAGAATCAAAACGACGGTCGACGACGAGATTGAAGACGATGAAACTAGATTCGACTGAAGTCGACGACGAGATTGAAGTTCAAGGTGTATAATTTTCGATCAACTTTTCAAAAAAAAGAAAAGAAAAAAAATTCTCTTTCCAACCGAAACCGGATTTTTGCTAGGGTTTCGTCACCGAGACCACTAAACCAAACCGAGGTGGCCGAAATTTCGCTATTTCGGCCGAAACCTCAAACCATGGAAAATAGTTAAACCGGTCATTTTACGATTTTTGAGATGATTTCCAAATTTTATTTTAGTAAATATTGATAATCTGATAATGACATAAATTATCAAAATACTCAAAAATGATAGAAAACATAAGAGACATCATAAAATTCTCTAATTTGACTAACCAAAAATGACATAAAACATGAAAAAATATAAAAAAAACAACCAACGTTCAATAGTTTGCCCTTTTTCATGAGTATTAGCTAAAATTAAAGATTTCAAATTCCGGTTGCTTGAGAATTTCAAATTTTCAATATGAATTTTTTAAAATATGAAAAACAATGTGTATATATAAAAAACAATGATAAAAATATATATTGCACATTTGTTCTTAGAATAACAAAATGTGTATTGTATTTTAAAATATATATTATTTCTCTGCAAAGTTGATTCAGCTATAAATTTTGTACTACTGTTTTAAATTTTACCTGTTAAACTGGATTGAATTTGTAAAACATGACATTTCTTCCTACTTTTTATGCATTTTGTGCATTTTCTTTATCATGACATCTGTTTTTCCTTTTTTGATTCGTTTTACAAGTTTGCTTCGTTTATTTACTCGTTCAGTTGTAAGAAGGAAAAAAACTATTTTTGAACATTTAAAAATCAAAACCAGTTGGGCTCTGTTTCAATCATCACCAAGACCTAACCGAAAAGCTCAAACTTCCTATGTTCTGACAAAAATCTTAGTCCAGCTTTTCAGCACACAAAATGACAAGAAATATTAAAAAAAATATGAAAACAAATAGCTCATGAAATTTGAGTTAACGTTTCTCCCTTAATCAAAATTATAATTCATATAAAAGGACATAATAAACCATTAGAAAAAACGAAAAAAGTTTAAAATTGCTCTTCTTCTTTTTTCTAAAAATGATCTAAATTAGCCAATTTATGAGTCGACAGTTTATATTTGAAAGAATTAGAGTACATTAAGAATGACTTAAAAATAAAATGGATCAAAAAACCTCTGATGATAAATAATTTATTGTGTTTATCAGAAACGTGCCGACTGATTATCATATCACTTTTGAACTGACATATGAAAACAAATTGTTTTTGTGAATATTAGCACACATCTAAAATGACAGAGAATCCAAGCAGTGCAAAAATAAATATATGTTTTCTAGTTAACTTCCATTTTTTGGATAAATTTTACATATAAGCTACTTCAAAAAACCTGTTACACATAGATTGGTTTGTAAACTTATTATCAATATATGATAGTTTGTACCTACTCAGCAGCCAATTAAACATTTTTCTAACTATCTCTTATTGAGCGCAGCTACAAGTTATCTATGAAAGCACAATATATAGTGCAACTCATAGTTGCAGATGTAGAGAAATTCAGTACTATGAGTTGGGCATAATTCCTGAAGTTAGAAAATGTTGAGTTGGCTGCTTAGCCTACTGCAAACCATCCTATTTTGGTAGTTAGTTTATTGGAGTAGCTTTAATTTATCCATTCTTTCCGCATATTGAACCCCCGAAAGTGACAAGACATAAAAAAAGGTCAAAGTTTTCAAAATTAAATAGTTCAATTTGATTCAGACCTAGCTAAATTAGTAGTTTCATTATTTCTAAAGTGAATTTTCATAATTTTAGTGAGTATTAACAAACCCAAGATGACTTAAGCATTATAAATAAATAAATACATTGGATAAGTAATAGTTCAGTTCTTTTTTTCTTCAAAAAAGTGTCCGCTAAACGAGCTGAAATAGTCATTTATGAGTGTTCGGTCGAGTTTTCACATTTTTCAAGATGTTGGCACATCTGAAAAGACCATCAAAATTATCAAAAAGAACATTTTTAACAGTTATGAAAATGACACAACATGAAAAAGCAAAATTATTTAGAAGCGATTAATTTGTTTTTGTTTAGAATTAGTTGAATCAGTCATTCACACATTTTCGAGGATGACATGATAATTTTTCGTGTCTTAACATTCGAAAAATGATCTTTTATCCGGCATTTTGACCCGGCTATATTCGAACTGATCGATTCGACTGCCATCAAGGCCAGTAAGTCCAAAGCGATGATTGTGGGGTTCAGAAGTCAAGTATAGATGGTAATATAAAGCCGCGATTGAACGGAATTGAAAGATATGCAATGCAGAATGTTCAAAGTATGGAATATAGTTCAACATAGAGGAATGATCGGTTATAATCATTCTTCAACATAGGGATCGACATATTTCAGCTAAGCAAGTGCAAATCAATGAGAAACAATCAATATCCCAAGATCCACAAGTCCAATGCATATGAATTTTTACGAGCAAGATGTGGGAACCCTAAGGAACCTAGGGATCGCACATCAAAAAGATGAAGCAAGAGGGATTGATCCTCTTCCCTCGATAGGGATTAGCTAAAATCAGAAAACAACTCACATTGAAGCAAAAATTAAGCAATAACTCAAGTTCTACTAATCCAATTGTCAAGAAACTTGGATGCTAAACAAATTACAACATGTGGAAGTTACCACATGGATCGCACCCCAAATTTCTTTAAAATAGAGATCGACATCGATCCTTATTCCTTGGGATTTGGGTCATGTGATTCCTCATATGGGTCCATATGGTTTTGAAGATCCTTCTGTCGAATTTTCAGGGAGACATTTCACCATCTTCGTCTATAAATACATGCTTGGTTGTTCATTTTCGGTACCTTTACGCTGCTAGTTGCTTCGTACTTTATTGTAACTAAGGATTTTCATCCGATCCATATTGTACTCAGTTTACAAAGTGATTAATAAAGCTATCTATTCAAAGTGGACGTAGACAAATAACGCCGAACCACTATAAAACGTTGTGTTCCCGTTATTGCTTTAATTTTCTTCTATTTAATTGCTTGTTTCCTCTGTTTTCATTTTAGATTCTTCATTTGTTCCTTTACAAACTCTCTATTGAGTGTTTGTGCCAAATTTTGGTGCAAACATTTTGGTGCTTTCACTGAGAGTTAGATTCTCACCCTCTGTTTGGATCCCTTTGTTGCTACTGGATTGTATAAATCCCCCGAAGAGATCCGGAATTATCTTCAAGAAGCTTATTTGTTCTATTCAGATTTGTAGAAGTCTAAGAAGAACTATCAGCAATGGTTAGAAACACCAGATCTACATCTCAAAACACGAAAGGAAACGAGAACACTAACATCCAACAAGGAGGCCCGGGTAATCTACCAGTAGAAGTGAATGCTACCAATCCGGTTGATGTCCAGAATCCGGCTGATTCCATCACAAGAGCTTATTTCCAGAATCTGATTAGAGAGCTAGTGGATAGCCGCCGACAATTGAATCAATAGATTCAAGCCAATATCGATCTAATGAACCAGCTCAGTCAGCAACAGCGTGGGAAAGCTAGGAGGGACCCAACCTTTTATTCTACATCGGAGAGTTCTAGTTCATCAGATGATTATCACAGACGCAGGCATCACAGAATTGACGGATATCACGCAGAAGCATCTAGACATCAACAGGTAAACCAACCTGGTTTGCGGAGACCAATCGGTGCCGATCCCTCTATAGGGATCGGTGTCGATCCCTCCTCCATAAGAGGAAACATGCCCCTTCATGTTGGAGCACAAGCTGGAGCTGCTGCGATTGATTTGGATGTCGGAGTTCAGATGGATGCAAACCAGTTACCTCCCCGGAATGACGATGAAGTGAACGTACGTGATATACATCAAGAGGATGTTGAGCAAAAAGGCGTGAAACGGCCTGTAGACATCGACCAGACCCCAGGCAGCACATCATGAGATATGAATGACTGATGGATTTGGCACGAGCTGATGATGCAACAAAGTGTAGATGTTTTCATATTGCTCTCTCTGGCATAGCGACGGTGTGGTTTACGAGATTACCCCCGCGGTCAATCTCTAGATTTGACGATTTAGCAACAAAGTTTGTAGAACAGTTCGGTATGCATGCAACTCGCCCCAAAGGTGTGATGTCCCTATCCAGTGTGATCCAGGCTACGGGAGAATCGCTGAAAGATTATTTGAAAAGATTTCATTCAGCTGTCACAGAAGTCAGTAATCCGAATGATCATTCAATATTGATGGCAGTAAGAAGAGGGATTGATCCGGAATCCGACTTTGACGATTGGTTAGCTGGCAAACCGCTCGCAACATTGGAACGTTTCTATGCAAAAGCAGCTCAGTATTTGAGAAAAGAGGAAGCTACATGCTCTAGGAAGAAGAATGTTGTGAGACCAAGTGGAGAAGGAGTGCAGAGTAACAAGGAGTGCAGAATAACATTGCAGTGATGCAGTTTGGTGATAGTTCTGGAAAAGTTCAAGCGAATGTCCAAAATAAACCGAATCATCAAAAGAAAGGCGGTGATCGGAACCGTGAACGAAAAAGAAATTCTGAAAGAGGCTGATTCCAATGTATGATACATACACACTACTAAATAGTAAATACATCTCTAGAGAACGTCAATTTGGCTACTTGGAATATACCATGCAGTACAGGAAGCCACCTTCCGAAGGAATCAACGGAGAAGCAGAAGCGGACTGGAAAATATTGCCGATTCCACGAATGCTATGGATATAACACGAATGGGTGTAGGCATCTCCAGGATATTATCGAGAAACTGATTCGGAAAAGAAAGTTACAGCAGTTTGTTAAAGTCCCGCAAGATGGCGGACAGGGGACATCTGACCCCAACTGAGGACAAGCTCCGCACAAGGCCGAGAAGCCTGCGGACTGGTGAAAGATTAGTGATCAATACAACGGTCGGAGAACCGAATCCAACTGATAAGAGTTAGCATGAGATGGAGCGCTATGCTAGTGCGATCAAGCGTATGAATTTTGAATGTTGTTCAAGTACAGAAGATGGAGCTCCAGCAAAACAGCAGCGTACAATGGCAAATGACATTGTTCAGAAACAGAGATGCAAACAAGGTAGAGGCACCGACGATCGATCTAATGGTCATTTCGGCCATGATCGGCCCCGCCTTAGCGAGGAGAATTTTGGTTGATTGTAGAAGTTTCGTAAATATAATTTAAAAAAGGCTTACGATCAGACGAGGATGGAAGTCAAGGACCTGAAATCGTCTAAAGCCCACATTCATGGTTTTAACGGTGCTGCGACCGAAGCTGTCGGATATGTCGAATTGCCCGTGGAGTTGGGAGAAGGTGACCGCAGGAGAGTGCGGATTTTACCATTTGTTGTCTTGGATGTTGACTCTCCATACAATGCTTTTCTGGACGACCAGCCCTAGCTGAATTTCGGACAGCTCTTGCCCCATGATGTTTGACTTTGAAGTTCCTAACCGATAACGGTGTTGGAGTTGTGCATGGTGATCAGGCGACCGGACGTGCCTGCTATGTAGCTGAATTGAGAAACGCTCAACGAAAGGAGAAAGGTAAGGGTGTGGACAAGTCTCTTCGCACCCAAACCGCTGAAGATTGACAACCAGCGCCTGGGCCTTGGCTTGGGCGCCATAGTCGGTTCTATAAAGACAGATCCGAGGGATGACGAGGAGGAGCCCAAAAAGACCAAGACTGCATCGGCTGAGCTGACGATTGACATTACGGTCAGCCACGACGACCCATCACGGGTCCTAAAGATCGGATCACAGCTCAGCCCCCCGATGATGAAAGAACTTGTTGGTTTTCTCCGAGTAAATCTTGACGTGTTCGCTTGGACTCATTCTGACATGTGTGGGATCTCGTCTGTCATTGCAAGCTACACATTAAATATCGACCCGAGGCATGTCCCGGTGAAATAGAAAAGACGTGGCATGGATCCGAAGAGATCTGATGCCCTTAAAGAGGAGGTGGATAGACTCAAAGGCAATGGGTTTATTCGCGACGCCTTCTACTCTAAATGGGTATCTAATCATGTACTTGCGAGAAAGACGAATGGAAAATGACGGACATGCGTTGATTACTCAAACTTGAACAAGACGTGCCCGAAAGACATTTTCTCCTTCCAAGGATAGACCGGCCGGTAGACTCAATAGCAGGACACAAATTGCAATCTTTCATGGATGCGTACTCTGAATATAACCAAATCCCGATGCACATTCCCGATTAGGAGCACACCAGCTTCATTATCGATGTTGGGTTGTATTGCTATATGGTAATGCCATTTGGATTGAAGAATGCTGGAGCGACCTATCAACGCCTATTCAACAGAATGTTTAAAGATCAGATTGAAAGACGATGAAGGTATACATGGATGATATGCTCGTGAAGTCACAACGATCAAGCGACCATATTAGAGACTTGACAGAAATATTCGATATCCTTCGATATTACAAAATAAAGATCGATACTTAGAAGTGTTCTTTTGGCGTTGCGCCAGAAAAGTTCTTGGGTTTCATCGTCAATGTCCGCAGAATCAAAGCTAATCCCAAGAAGATACAAGCAATTCGCAACATCCAAGTGCCGAAGACCATCAAGCAAGTACAGAGTCTAAATGGAAAGGTCGCTGCCCTAAATCGATTTATTTCCAAAGCCATTTAGATTGAAGAATGCTGGAGCGACCTATCAACACCTAGTCAACATAATGTTTAAAGATCGGATTGAAAGACGATGAAGGTATACGTGGATGATATGCTCGTGAAGTCACGACGATCAAGCGACCACATTAGAGACTTGGCATAAATGTTCGATATCCTCCGATATTACAAAATGAAGATCAATCCTCAGAAGTGTTCTTTTGGCGTTGTGTCAGGAAAGTTCTTAGGTTTCATCGTCAATGTCCACAGAATCAAAGCTAATCCCGAGAAGATTCAAGCAATTCGCAACATCCAAGTGCCGAAGACCATCAAGCAAGTACAGAGTCTAAATGGAAAGGTCGCTGCCCTAAGTCGATTTATTTCCAAAGTCACTGATAAATGCATTCCTTTGCATTCCTTTCTTCGATTTGATTAGAAGAGGGAAAATGAACTTTGAATGGACGCAGGATTGTGAAGACGCGTTCCAAGCTTTGGTGAACCACTTAGAGAGGTCCCCATCTTGTCGAAGCCGGTGGATCACGAAGACTTCTATATCTACTTGATCGTGTCAGTGCATGTTATAAGTGTCGCACTGCTTCGCGAGAAGAATCGAATCCAGAGACCGGTCTACTATGTTAGCAAACGATTAACATGAGCTAAAAGGAACTATCCGAAGATAAAGAAATTGGCGTATTGCTTGTTGATTGCTTCACGGAAGCTTCGCCCCTATTTTCAAGCTCATCCTATCAACGTTTACACCGACCAGCCGTTACGACAGGTCCTACAGCGACCTGAGACGTCTGGGAGGTTACTCAAGTGAAACATCGAACTGAGTCAATTCGACATCATTTATCTCCCTTAGAGACATCCAAGGACAGGCACTGGCAGACTTTATAGCAAAATTCACTGCACAAAATGATCTCCCGAGGAGATGTGGAGCCCCTACCATTTGGTAGAAAATGTGTACGGATGAACCATCCAATGATCGTTGTTCTGGAGCTGAAATCGTGCTAGTAACTCTAGAGGATCGATCAATTTGCTACGCTTTAAAGCTTAACTTCCCTGCAACAAACAACGAAGCTGAGTATGAAGCTCTGATTACTAGACTCAAACTTGCCAGAGAACTGGGGATAAAATCTCTTGAAATCTTGTGCGATTCACGGTTGGTGGTATACCAAGTCAGGGGAGATTACCAAGCTAAAGGACAACGACTCGCTCCATACCTTATCCAAGTCCAAGAGCTATTAATTGGCTTTGAATATTATGACATCACGCATATTCTCCGAGATCAAAACAAAGAGGTCAACTCATTGGTAAAGTTTGATAGCATCGGGGATGCACAATAGATGAGCTTGGTTCCAATCGAAGTACTAGACGCTCCGAGCATAAACCAGATGGAAATCGACTGGATACTAGATACTGAACCTGAGAAGGAGTCATGGATGACTCTGATTAAAGACTTTTGCTGCAGGGAGTCCTTCCCGAACGGAGGAATGAAAGGCGACAAGTCCTTCGCAAAGCTTCGCAGTATGTCATTCAGGAAGGAGTCATGTATAGAAATGGTTTTTCTGTTTCCCTGCTCCGGTGTATCGCTCACGATGAAGTAAAACGAGTTAAAGGAAGTTTATGAAGGGAATGTAATGATCACACTGGGAGCAAACCCTAGCAAATAAAATACTCCGTTATGGGTATTATTGGCCGACTGTCAACCGAAATGCTGACGATTACGCTAGACGATGTGACAAGTGCCAAATGTATGCCAAAGTTCCGAGAGCTCCGCCGACGGAAATCACACAAATGGTTGGTCCATGGCCGTTTGCCATATGAGGCATAGATTACTTCACAAAATGGGCTGAAGCGAAACCTTTAGCCACGATCACGACAAAGAAAGTAATCAACTTTATCGTCCGGAACATCATCTGTCGTTTTGGCCTTCCACGACCATTGTAACTGACAATGGAACCCAATTCGACAGCACTGAATTCAAAGACTTCTGCCGTCGGCATCATATCGAGAAGAGATTTGCGGCAGTTGCTCATCCTCAAGCAAATGGACAAGTTGAAGCTATGAACAAATCATAAAGTTCATTCTGAGGAACGAAATCTCTTGAATAATGGAGAGAATAAAGCAGGATACCTGTGTCCGGCTGACTTTCAGTTGTCGTCGGAGTGCTCCCCTCTAGAATAGGAGTCAGCACCTTTGATTGATAGCCGGGTCTGTCCGAATCATAGCTCAGATCCTATCCCGGACCAAGAGAAACTGACGCTCCGACTGTTTGAAGCGAAGGGGGACCTTTGGGATAATACTCCGAAGACCCAGCAATGTTTTTCCCTTTGCCGAAGGGTGCTAGAATATCAAAGCATCGGAGTCTCGCAATAACAAGGTCTAGAGGTTCATCCCCGCGAAGAATCTCCCGTACCAGCTTCTCTTTGTCTAAATCAGCTTCACCGAGGGCTTTCTTCTTCATTTCAACAATGTATTCCCAAGCTTGGGTGAGCGAATCAAGATAGCCTTCTCCAAGAAAACTTAGATCGCGATGGATTAGGACTTTAGCATTATATTCAACGATCAAAGGATCGAACATGTCCTTAATCTCATTTCGACCAGCTTCTTTGGCATCTTCTAACTGGGCCTTGATCCGCTCTCTAACCTCATTGCGGCCCGCTTCTCTTGCCTCTTCCTTAAGGACTTCAATTTGAGCAAATTGCTCGTCAAGCTTAATTTTCAGTCCCCGAGCTTTGACGGCCTCTTCGCAATATCTTTGCGACTCCTACACTTCGAGTTTCCCTTACTCCTCTTTTTTAAGGAGTTCTTCAACGCGGCACGCCACAATGTTTTTCTCCTTTTGCAGCGTATCTTTTTTCAAAGCAAGCGCACCGCTGCGATTGAGGGCAACATCCAGCTCCTTTTTGTGAGCCGCTTCTAGACGACTAACCGCCTTGGATGTTTATTTGGCACTCTTTTATGCCTCGGTTAGCTTTGCTGTCAACACCGAGATCTCATTGTCTTGATGTTTAATTATGTCTTTATCATGGATCGTCTCTAGCTTGAGACGATCGATTTCATGTTATCTTTCAATAGACACATCGAAGATTTTTTCAGCTAGATGCTGGAATACTTCGTGTTGCACAAAAACATCATTGGCGTATGCAAGAGAGCTCGCTTTAGCACTCCCTGAAATTATATGAATGGAAGGAAGGAACTCAAGTCCATCGAAGTAATTTTTTGGGAAATTGACCTTAAGTTCGGCCAATTTTTCTGCCATGTAAGCCTCAGGAGTTGCAGTAGGCAAAGTAGGATCAGAAGTGACAAGTAGGCGTTTGCTCGACCTACGATCGCGGGACTGTCTGGAACCAGATGAACCAGAATACTGCTCAGGCGACACAACAATTTGGAGAGCATGGAAAGAAGTCTAATCGTCGCTGTGTACAGGAAGATTAAACTGAATTTCTTGATGAGACGATTGAGATTGGGACTTATGTTTGGAAGATGAAGATTCCCTCGAACGACGAATTCTTTTCCGACTGTCATCTCTCTCTCGACGCCTACCAGATTCTGGACCGCGACTGGATTTGTACCGTGTTGAGGAGCCCCTCAAGCGGTCGAAGGCATGAGGTTGAGACATAGCACCTGATAACCAAATAAGAGTGTAAGTGACCATCGAACAAAAGATAGACGAAAATCATGCAGTGAAGTGCGCGCGATTGTAAGTGTCCTAATGTCCCCCGACGGACCAGTTGCTGCAGTCTTGCTCGTAGGAGTTTTCTCTCTTTTGCTAGTGGGAGGGATGTCATCACCACTCCTGGTGGGAGAATTGAGCCCTCAATACTGATGTTGAAGAAGTCATAAGTCACAATATCATCGGGGATTGAAAGATTCGAGCACTCTTCCATTGAGCTTTCTAAATGTTAAGAGGAAGACTCTTCTTCAACAGAGGTAATAATAAACTCGGGCTCTTTAAAGGTTTTTGTCCCGCGGAGTTTATAAGCGATCTTTTTTCCTCTTTTTGTGGGCATGTGAGATTGTGCGCCTTGTGATGGTTCGACCACAGACGCATTGCCCAGACCAGCGTCAACATCGCCAGGCTTGTTGGCTTTACTGCCTCTAATTTCACCCTCTTCGGCGTTGTCCTGAGCCCCTTCGACAGGCACGACAGCGCTATTGGTGCCGCCACATTTCTTGGTGGTGCAGTGCTTCTTGGAAGTCCGATGTTGCGGCCTTCTTCTAGCAGCCCAAACAAAGATAACCATTCATCGGTTACAAGAGATCTGATGTCCATGTCCTCAACTGGGGTGGCATGAATTGCAGAAACCACCCTTGAGAAACTATCGCCTTCTGGACGTGGATAAACACCTGTAAATTTTCAAAGTATTATTTAGTTCAGAATACAACTTGGATTAAAGAATTTGAAAATAAAATGAAGATAACACTCACGTCCTTCCAACCATCGTCTCGTGAAGCCAGGCGGACAACGAACGTAAAACCATTCGTGTTTAAAGATGATGAGCTTGTTCCAAGCGCTAGTTAGAACTTGACAGTTGGGCGAAGGCTCGAGGAAAGTGTAAGAGAGGCTCCATGTCCATCGCTTGAAATTGTAAATGAACCTGATGTCCTCAGAAGATGGTGGGCGGAACAGAACATCCATAAATAGTAAGAAGGTGTCGTGAAGAAAAACATAGTTGTTCGGATGCAGTTGGACATGAGCTATTCCTAAATAATTTAGCATTTCTCGGATGAAATAATTGAAAGACGGCACGCATCCGGTCCAGCACATGAATTTATTGCATGTCGTATATCCCTTTGGGGCAAATGAGCCCTGTCATTCACTGAAGGGACTAGGACATCTCCAAACGGAATTCCGTGTTTAAAGCATAATCTGCGAAGAGTGGCATTGCCAATTCTGGAGGCTTGGGAATCCATCGAATTATAGAAATACAGCACCTTCTACAACATCGGGCGCATGCCTTATATCTTCTGCCGGAAGGACGGGAACATCAGAAAAAAGGTCGACGAACAGGTCGGAAACCTCCGGTTGCTTAATTTGACGATCAGGGGAGAGTATGCCGGATACAGTTGCAGAACTCGACTCGACTCCGGAATTACTGAGTTGTGAAGGTTGTCCAGAAGACATTGCAGCTAAACGCTCTGAACGTCTGGAGCTCATATCACCTAAACTCAATAGATAATCGAGATTAGAAAAGTTTGCATATCCCCCGTGCTAAGTGTAAACTAGTGTGGTGCAGTGTTTTGCGGTGCAGAGATAAACAATTCAAAATTAAAAGCAAAAGTAAATGACGAGATTTTGGATTCCGACCAGAGTGACCGTCATCGTTGACCGTCTCAACTGGCATTTAGACTGATCAGTTGTGTAAGCTTTGTGATCGATCATCGGCATGTCAAAGTGTTAAGTCCATTATTAAAGTCCATATGTTAAGTTTTAGTTCATGTTCCAAGTCCCAGGAGTTTGGTCGTTCAATTTCGAGTTTGATACTGGATATGTAAGTCCCGTTGTTCATTATCGTCATATGTTCAAGTTCATTAGGATGAGATTTGTTCTAATTGTTCATACAAGTGAATATGGATTGGTTTTCAAGTTCAATTCAAAGCTTAGAATCGACTAAGTATCCATAGCCGATCCCTCTATCTAAAAAATTACCGATCCATATTTATGTCGATCCCTTTCCCTTATAACAACCGATCCCATTTGAAAAGCCCATGACTGATCCCTCCACTTAACCGCTTTCACAATTCATCTAAACCCACAGTCGATCCCTCCATGCAAACCACAAATTATCGATCCCTTTCTTTCAATGTTCTCGTACTTCCCTCAAACATTCAATATCGAACCCTCTCCTTCACCTACATAACAACAACATCAATGATCCATCTACTTCAACATTTTCACATTTCCATCAAACATCTACTCCGATCCCTCTCCTTCACCTACGTTCCAACCGATCCCTCGCCTAATACATACGACTCGTCTTCCTCGAACAACTTCGATCACCACCTCTCCATCTAACTGCAAAGTTACAACTCCATTTGCATCGAACTCTAACCCAGCCACGAACGCAATCAAACCCAATATCACGTCACAAGTTAAAGGCTAAAGGCAAGAAAACCTACCTAAGTTTGAAGAATACGAGTTGCTCAAGAGGAAATGTTGGATTTCGATTCGAGTTGAAGATGGAGCAGTGGCCTAGAGTGAGAGAAGATGTGAACCTAAGGAAGGAGGCAACATTTGATTCGAAGGAATGAGATCGGGTTGATTAAAATAGGAAGGGTTTGGCTCTAAGGAAATGGGATGAGGGTTCGGTCGTGAAGAAAGTAAAAGTAAATGGAGAAAAGATGAATAAGTGAAGGTTGAGAAGAAAAGTATTAGCTTATATATGGGGGCAAGGGTTCGGCCTACCTTTCTCATTTGCGAGATAGAAAATTGATTAAGTCTATCGAGCAATAGGGATCAGGTACGATCCCTATCCTGGGGAACAAAATTCGAACCATATTATAAAAGAAAAAGAAAAAAAAGGAGAGATCGACTAGAAGAATGCCGATCCTTATGAACAAAAAAGATAAGGAGAGAAGAGAGAAAAAGGAGGGATCGGCTAAAAGAATGCCGATCCCTACATACATAAAAAAAGGATCGGTTACGACCCCATGTGCATGCAAGCATATACATAAAAATTATAAAATGCAATGGAATTGCATATAACTCAACGAAAATTGACGACGACCCGTGAGCGTGCAAACGCGTCCGGGAGCCAACGACGAGAACGTGCACCCGAATGTGCACGCGTATATTCTAAAAATTTAATTTTTGAAATCGAAAGAAATTGAATTCAAAGCTGAAGCTTTCAAGGTCGAGACTGGATCAGATAACCAAAGCTTACTAGTCTCGTAGAACCGGATATAAATATCAACTGGCGGAATATAATCCTGAATTTATATTATTGGAAATCGACCAAGCGGCAAGCGTCATGACCATCAAGGAGAGATTCGATACTTTGGAAAAATAATTCGACGGAAGGATAACGACCATCCAGAAAACTGGATGGATTTCTTTCCGGCTACTCTAACTTGCTTCGATTCAAAGCACGTCGTATTCAGCACAAGACGTACTTTGAGGGGCAAGTGTTATCCGGCATTTTGACCCGGCTATATTCGAATTGATCGAACAAGTTAGATTCGACTGTCATCAAGACTGGTAAGTCCAAAGCGATGATTGTGGGGTCCAAAAGTCAAATACAGATAGTAATATGAAGCCGTGGTTGAACGGAATTGAGAGATATGCAATGCAGAATGTTCGAAGTATGGAATATAGTTCAACATAGAGGAGGGATCGGCTATAATCATTCTCCAACATAGGGATCGACATATTTCAGCTATGCAAGTGCAAGTCAATGAGAAACAATCAATATCTCAAGATCCATAAGTCCAATGCATATGAAATTTTATGAGCAAGATGTGGAGGCTCCCTAGGGATCGCACCTCAAAAAGATGAAGCAAGAAGGATCGGCCCTCTTCCCTCAATATGGATCGGCTAAAATCAGAAAACAACTCACATTGAAGCAAAATTGAACAATAACTCAAGTTCTACTAATCCAATTGGCATGAAACTTGAAGGCTAAACATATTACAACATGGGGAAGTTACCAAAGAGATCGCACCCCCAAATTTCTCCAAAATAGGAATAGCACCAATCCCTATTCCTTGGGATTTGGGCCATGCGATTCCTCATATGGGTCCATATGGTTTTGGAGATCCTACTGCCGAATTTTCAAGGAGATATTTCACCGTCTTCGTCTATAAATACAGGCTTGGTTGTTCATTTTCGGAACCTTTACGCTGCTAGTTGCTCTGTACTCTATTGTAACCAATGATTTTAATCTGATCCTTATTGTACTCAATTTACAAAGTGGTTAATAAAGCTATCTATTCAAAGTGGACGTACGCAAACAACGTTGAACCACTATAAAACGTTGTGTTCCTGTTATTGCTTTAATTTTCTGCTATTTAATTGCTTGTTTTCTCTGTTTTCATTTTAGATTCTTCATTTATTTCTCTACAAACTCTCTATTGGGTGTTTGTGCCCAATTTAGTTGCAAACAATAACAAACGGGAATTGCGGTTTCAATCGAAGTCCAAATTTATGAACCATTTTGGTTTGGTCTTGATATTAAGCTACAATATTTTTCGTTTTCAATTAGCAAGTAATCGAGAAGATGGTGAGCTTCACATGAAACTCCAGGATTGAAGTTATTCTTGTTGTTTCAATTTTTATTTTTAAAACCAGAAAATTCCCACATCGCTAAAAAACTTGAAGATGTGGTGTATAAATATAAATTGGTAGACACGTAATATCAATGATTCTTTTTGTTACACTAGTGTTTGCCAACTTAAATGCATACGCCACGTGCAGGAGATGGAGGAGCTTGGTTCGACCGTCGAAACTCAACATGGTATCAGAGCTGAATGCTACAAACTGGGTCATGCGAACAAGAAAACATTGCTCCCAAAATACTTGAAGGGAAGCAAGTCAAGGGGGAGATTGTTATGATCGTCTCATATGTCATAAAATGGAACGATGGTTTGAAATTGGAATAGTCTCACATCGCTAAAAAAAATTAGAGATCTGTATAAACATGAGTTGGTAGACACGTAACATCGAAGATTCCTTATGTTAGTTTGTCAACTCATATGTGAACCAACGTGCAGGAGATGGAAGACCTTAGTCCGAGAGTCAAAACTCAACCTATCAATCAAGTGAAGATATGTGATATTTCAAAATATTAGGACAACATTGGAAAATATTGTACATAATATAATATTGGTCTTGTTGCTCAGCGGTTAAGTATTAAAATGCAAATATTAATTTCAACTAATTATGAATCAAGTTAAACCATAAAAAATGTATTTGAAACTACATTTTAAAGTTATTACTGGCAATGTGTTTTTAAAGCTAACCTTACATTAATATACAAATCTACAAATAATAAGAACGATTGCTCTCAGTTTTTGTTATCACAATTAAGCATCCAAACACTAACTTCAAAATTATCAAATTGTCAGTTTAGCATACAATAAGCATTAATTAGATTAGTTGTATGGAGAACCGAAAAAAGATGGGAATAAACTCATAGGAATAAGCAGATTAAAGGAGGTCAAAGTATTCAGAAATATGAACAGAGAAGAGAAGTAAGGTTTACAATTTACATAAATCAAAGTTCAAGAAGAGTATTTGAAAGAAGCGTTCCTGGCTAACTAAAAGCTTATTACTAAATAAAATGGAGAGGAATCATACATATGTTTTTACTGTGGGTCATTCAAATTTTACAAAACTGAAATGTGAAAAGCCATTTTGTCAATACCTATATTTTTCACCATTACATATATTGGAATAACTATCAATATTCAATGTTGTAAAAATAGATTTCGACGATGCTAGAAAAGGCCTACCGCCTTGCCTGAGCATCTAGACACCACTTCTAGGCAGCCAAACCGCCCAAGCAACACCTCAACCTAGGTATGTCCAGGACGAGCAAAATCTGATTTAATAAAACAAATCACCCATTGCCCACCAATCGGTCTAAACACCAACATAAAAACTTTTCTCATCTGATTTAACTCAATTTTCAGATCGAAATAATAGAAAGTTTAAGAACAAATTACCAAGCTCCAACTTAAGAAAAATATACTAGGACTAATCAAAAATGTCTTAGTATCAATTAATCCCTGTCTAAACGAGTATTCCTTGATCCGAGCCTACTGCTCAGTGATTTTTACAACCCTACCACTATTTCATTATTATTATTTTCGAAAATAAAGAAAGAAAGCAGATCAAACTATCGGCAAATTTTCAGTCGATATTTCGCTATTGATATTTTAACCATGATTCTAAAAATATAACATTAGAAGTTCGATATCCAATATTCCGCTGACATTTCCAAAAATTTACTAACTAATCGCCCATCAGCAGTTCACTTTCATTGGGAAATGTTCTGAATTGGTCAATTTTATGAGTTTTAAGTTGACATTTCATATTTTTTATGAGTTTTTAGCACAACAAAAATGTAAAAAAAAATTGATAAACAGTTCGATGTATGATTTTTAGTTAATTTTTCACATTTTCATCGATATTAGCACATCCAAAAGGACAAAACACCATAAAATGACATGAACATTAAAAATTCCAAAAAAAATTCTAAAATCAAATGTTTCGTATCAGCTTAAAAATCAACTAAATTAGGAAACCTAAATGAAATGAAATGAAATATTAATTTTGAGTTGTTGTAATACTTTTTAGGATGATTTTTGTTTTAGTGAGCATTAGCAAAAACCTTAAATGCAATAAAACATCAAAAAAGGGTAACATTAGACATACGAATTCCATTAAAGAATGAGCCGAAAGGCATTTTATGAGTTATTAGGCATAGAACATCAAAAAATGTAAATAAAGCATCCAAACATGAAAGGTTTAGTCGTCAATATTCAAATCAAGTTTTCTCATTTCTTGTAAGTAGACTCCCTCATTAAAAAAAGCACACCAAAAATGACATAAAACATCAAAGAATATCGAATAACATTTGATAATAAATAGTTAGTTTTTGTCTAGAAATATTGTATGAGGTTTAATTGACTTTTTACAATTTTCATGACAGTTGACACATTGAGAATAACATAGAAAAAAAACGGCAGAACTGATTCAAAAATAAATACTTCTATTCAAGATTTTGAGTGAAGTTTTCACACTTTTCATGGGATGGCACATCGAAATGACTAAAAACGTCAAAAAAGCTTTTAATGTAAAATTGCCTTTCTAGAAATTAGCAAAATTAACGATTTTGTGTTTTTTTGAGGCGACTTTGCAATTTTTTTGTGAATACTAGCACACCGAATATGACAAACATTATAAAAAGGTTATTTGAAAATAAATAAATAGTTTAATTTTGTTAAGAAATGTGATGAATTCAATCAATAAGTTTTGAACTGATTTTCCTCCTTTATCGCAAGGTTACCACTAGAGGTGGGTGTGCCTCTGACCTAATACCCGTTTCGCATAAATAATTATTTAAAACATAAGCCATTTACTAATCGCTTTTGGTTCGGCTAAAAGATAATATATATTTTTTTACCTTAGTCGTCTGGTTGACCAAAATTATTTCTTGACCTATTGTGTTACACACACACACACCCCATCCAAGGCCCAAAACTACAGTAGTCACTAATATACTGATGCTGCTAATTGTAGAATATTGAGTTTGCTTGATTGTGAATATTTAATGCTGGCATCATAATATATCCGCCTACTAGTCCACTGAGTGATGCAAAAGTAGTCAGTTGAATCAGTTAACCGTGGTCAAACACTTGCTTAACTATGGTTAATTTTGGTTCTTCGGTGTGTCAGAACTAATCTGACTAATAGTTAGGTATGTCAACTAATACATCTACCAACTATTTTGTAGGTTCAATTCAAAATTCAACAGGTATGTCAAGTTAACCATCTGGTGCCCATCCCTAACAGTTAGCTCAAAAAGGCTCCATCTTAAACAAAACTGACAAGAATTTCTTACACCACGACTAATTTTTACAGGGAAAAGGAGGAAAAAATGCATTGGGAATTTGTAATACCAGAGAGCAAAGGAACCCATAAATAAGTTTGATCATCTTTGTGCTCAGGAGGAGCTTCCTCGCCATTTTCTAGATGACAATTCACATTCTTGTCGGAGCAAACAAGTCCTCCTTCTGCAAGCTTAACAGCGCAGAATCGAAGAAAAGCAATAGCATTAAGGCTCGCGTCATTGTTAAATCTGCTGTTGGTAAATGTGATTAGACACTTGACACAATCAGTGAAAGTCGTAGTTTCTGTCTCCGTTATATATGGAAAGTAATCTCTCACGATTTTCTCCATAGTTTCGAATGCAAGCAAAACAATAGTTTTCCGTTCGTCAGCTGCAGCGGCAGTAAAAATCTGCAATTGTTTGTCAGATATATCAGAAAATATGGCACATATACAATTTCAACACGATAAAATTATACTCTATTATACCGTAAAAACACTTTTCCATCCAGATTTCACATTGTTGACTCGGCTCAAAACCATCTGAGATATGCATTGAACAATTATTTCTCTAATTTCCAAGGAGTTGCTTTTCTGCATAATCACCACAAATGGCCTCAAAAATTCATTCTGAAAATTGTAATTAACCAATTCCTCACGTTCAAGAAACTTCATGGCCAACTGTCTCAATGAATCAATTACAAATATTGCTACAGATAGATTTTCTGATAGCCCAACTGAAACAAAGAAATCAGAAAGCACTGTCCAAATCCAAGACCACACCAATCGAATGCGGTTCATATTGTAATGCCTGTTGCAAATTCAATCAAATGATTGATTAGAATAATAAAAATTACCCATTTAACATGTTAAAAGAGACTTGGAATCTTACGCAATTTCCACTATTTTTGTAAGGCTGAAAACACGAGGATCTGTAGGAGACTGCAATTCTACAATGGCAACCTTGCAAAGAGCTTTTACAAACGCTACTATTGCATCGCCATTCAATCGCTGACTATGAGCAAATACATGGTTTAGTTCCGAGCTTCCAATTTGGTCCAGTAAATTTAAATTTGAAATGAAGCTATTAATTTGCTCTGGGGTAACAAGTCCTGAAGTGTTCACTCCAACTGACTTGCTATCGTAAGAACCTCCACGTACAACAGCCATCACTGCTGAAGTTTGAAGCATGTTGTTTTTCCTTTTTGAGTTTGGAACAGAAGAAGCTTGCTGTGATTTGTCCTCTTGATCAGAAATCAAAAATGAGGCATCAGAAGGGGCACCTTCTCCTAGCAGGTGCAAATGCTCAAATCGAGAAAGGCATGTTAAAAAATGTTCCCATGCTTCTTGTAGATGATTGCCATCTTCAATGGCGATTGATATAATGGCCTATCAGAAAAGGTAAAGAAATGGGTAATGGCAAAAATAATCAAAGTACGACAGAGGACAGCCTCTCATTCTACTTAATACGCTGGGTAGGCCTAATGTTTCGATCAAAGTAGTTTCTCAATTTTAGTAATTACAAACACTCTAGCAAGGTCTACCCTCACAACAAAAGTGAGTATGAAACTACATTGTTTTTTTTAGCCTCATTTTGTCAACTGATTAACTGTTAATAAATTATTGTTATATATATATATATATACACACACACACACACACACATATATATATATATATATACATATATATATATAGAACCAGCAAAAGAATCAGTATATAACTTATTATCTTCAGGAACCGAAGAAAGTTATTGCATCATGCTTATACGTATTTATACCCATTTTTTTCCGAAAGAGGGAAAAATACTGATCATTAATTCACAATATTATCTCCATAGCTGGAGAACATTTTTCTCCTTATGGAACTACCAAGTATTGACTTACAAAGTAATTGATCATGAAAATCAATCTGAAAGTAGGCCACAGAACAACAAAAGGAGAAGGATGTATATGGTCATGATTAACAAAAAGTAAAGATTATTCTGACACAACTAACTATTGTAGCCAGTTTTACATACATTTTGCGACGTCGATAATCAGGGGAATATGGTTGGAAATGTCTAGGAAAGGTAGTGTAATCAAGAACCGTGTCAAAAATAAATGTACACATCAACTTAATAATGGAGAGTATCTTTAAATTAAACCACGTCAAAGCTGATAGTTCTGTAATCTTATAAGAGATCAAGTCCATAAAGGAGTCTAAAATAAACAGGCAGGAAAAGTTATAAGAGGTGGAAAAATAGTAAGCTTTAGTTCCATTGCTCATACCTTCAAAGCATCAACATTTTTGTATCTTTTATCTAAACCATGTCAAAGCTGATAGTTTTGTAATCTTATAAGAAATCAAGTCCATAAAGGAGTCTATAATAAACAGGCAGGATTTAAAGTTATAAGAGGTGGAAAAATAGTAAGCTTTAGTTTCATTGCTCATACCTTCAAAGCATCAACATTCTTTTGCTTCATATCAGCAGCATTATGAAGGTATGTAAACTTGGCTATTGATGTAACAAAAGCATCCCTCTGAGTCTGCATACACATTACTGATGTGACATGCACAGCATATCTAAATCCTAACAAACATTGAGAAGTAGCTTCTTTGTCATCACTTTGATCAAGTGTCACACTAAAAGCTGCCATCATTGGTGCCCAACAAACTTCCATCATAAACCTCAAAATTCCTACCTCTGTCACAGTGTAAAAAGCAGATCTGCATAACCAGAAGAAAAAGGAAAAAAACCAGCATGAAGAAATCAGTTTACAACAAATATTTTAATACGTCATCAACAAATGGGCCTCAAATCTGACCTAATTTTTATTAGTCCTTGCATTTCAATAGCTGACATCGATTGTTTACTGTTTAAGTTGTATTATTTTTTATTCCTTTTTCTTGTTTCTTCCCATTTGAAATAATTTGACAGTAGTAAATAAAATAAACAAATATAGAAATTCACATTGCTAGAGTAAATGGTCATTCCATGGATTAATACTATATATCCAGTTTAAGGGATCTGCTATCTGGAAAGAGTTAAGTTGATCTTACTCGGACTTTCTATTTTTTGCTTTGAACTGCTCCTGTATATTCTTGATTAGCATGTCACTTGCACCTATTGCCTTCTCTTCTGATTGCGTCCAGTTGACTAAACTGAAAATGTTGTCCAATCCTAAAAGCTTATTGCTGCTCACTTGCTTGCTCTGGGCAGCTGAAGAATCTGCTTTCATTTTGATTTCATTTTTTACAATTTGATCGTAAAGGGAACCCAAATACTCCTCAGGTAAATCCTTTCCATCATCAATCCCTCTATTGTTACGAAGGAAATCAGCCTTCGACATCTGAAAGGACAATTGAATCAAGACTGAAGATTGTTACTATAACAATGTACTACATTGGGCAACTGAAACTAATAATTACCTAACCTACCTTATTTTTGACCATGTTATTGTGTGCATCTGTGTTGAGCAATATCACAGAATAAGCAAGCACATATGCCGTATCTGCACTGGTGAATGAACTTGGATTGCATTTACAGTAACGCTCTGCGAATTTTTCCATGATTCTATCAATTTTTTGCGCTTCACCGGGCAACTTAAATCCTCGTAGAAAATACCTAATAGCTTCTCCAAAGTCCATCCCTTCAAATTTCATGGAATCAACATATGCATGCATAACCTTCAAAGGGAAATCATCCCTTTCACCCAGATAGTCTCCAATCATTGTTTCATTCAAACCAGCAGTGGTTTTCAGGAAATTAGCAACCTCTTCCGGAGAGCCTCCGATTTTCTTGGTACTTGTTAAAAATTGTATACCCTTCGATGGTTTCCTATTGAACAGTGAAATGCCTTTCTGCATCAAATAGTTATCAGCATATTGTTATGTGTTAGGGCCGTTTGGACAGTTTAAGAAGTAATTTATCTTCTTGGACAGTTTAAGAAGTATTTTATCTTCTTTTTGAAGCTAAAGTCAAAAACTCAATTTTGATTCAACAATATAAATGACTTTTAACTTCTTCTTTTTCTTGAATCTATTTGGAAAGAAAGCATTTTAACTAAACTAACAAATATTTTGACAAATTAATTTTTATGTCTTCTTACTTTCTGAAGTTGAAATACCTTTTAATAAAAGCAACAGCAAATTTGCTTTTGTTTGCCAAATATACTCTTACAAAAATAAAGCAGCAGAGTTGTCGAAAGTAATTACTATGTATTCAAACAATTTATCATGTATGATACATAATTATAAGACAGAAGATGGCACTTGCTTAACCTGAAGCTCTAATTTATACACACGACGCTGTTCAAGGGTTGCAGCATTATATTGTTCGGGAATAGCATCAGAATGTAGATCGAAATCTTCACCATTGGATATACTACCAAAACTGTCTTTTGAATGATCAGATTCAGGAGTTCCTGGTATATTATTTTCAATTTTTAGTTGTTGATCCATCCAAGTGCCCATAGATTTAATTATATTTGTCAAGCATTTCACAGACTCAATTCGGAATGTAGAATCTTGAGCTGGAGATAATGTTGTAGCAGATCCTGGTGGTACACCTAACGCAGTCTTTAGAAGACCATTGACAATCCTGCATACATCTGATTGAATTAAAATTGTTTAAACACATAACAATAACAAAGTAAATAATGTTCAAACATGTAAAAGTAATAATAATAATAAACACTTCAGATGGTTAGAACAAACTAATTTGAACAAATATATAGTAACACGTAGTTGACAAAAATTTAACTCCACTTTTATTATTTTACTTATTTGATCTTGCCTTTCCATCTTGAAATTGATGCTCCAAAACCTATGGCTAATTGGAACTTTATAAAAGTAACAACATATTATACCATTGACGAATTTTACATATAGTGAGGAATAATGAACACCTTTTCCAAAGATCAAAAGTGGCAAATACATTTAGTGAAGAATCCTAAACATATCTTCTCACATAAAAGTGTCGAATACAAAGTAACAGCACTTTTTCTCCAAGACTTGAGTAAACAACTACAGAGGAAGCAAGGATATACCTTTCAAAAATATTTGGTGCTTCCACATCACAGTCATAATTGACGAATATATCAATCAAAGTTTGTGGATCCTGGCAAATTTTTTCCAACAGGTTGAGCACGGTCATTTTTTGCAGGAAACTAGGCTGAAGCACATTTTCTAGAACTCGTAGGATGAGCATGGGGAAGAAAACTCCAATTTCACTTTTCAATCCGGATCTTAACTTGGACAATAAAATCATGAAAATAGAACAAAGAAGCTGGAAGATACTCATAGCCGATAGCGCACTGTTTTTCAACAATGACAGGCAAAGATACTGCTTAATTGCTCCGAGAAACCTGCATATCCGTAAATGCTATTTACAATTACACTACATAATATGAATGATTTAAGCTTGCTTCACGTATACTACAAATTTCCATGCCTTGTGACCACTGAAAATTAGATTTTCTTAAATTCATAATATACTGCTGGTTTCTCTTGCTGTTGATGATGTGCACTTTAGCTAATCATTGTCTGGAGTTTGCAATGATCAAGACAGAGGTTGCTGCTTTCAAGTGACACTATAAACTATAACAATTCTGGTATTATATACCTTTAAATTGTAAATATTTGTGGGACACCACTGTAGAACCATTGTTTGTTGTTAGGTTCACCACATTAGTTGGATCATTCCAAACTAACATAGCACAAGTGGTGAAGATTAAACTTACCTAGCCCATTAACTTAAGATGGTGGTTTGTTAGTTGTAAATTCAAATTTGAACTAGTCTAAGATTGATTATCTAGGCTGATGTCACATCAGAGTGGATAAAGCTTGATCAACTAAAATTGTCTCTGACAAAAGACTTAAGTATAAGGTTGGTTTTACAAGTTATTCCCAAACTTGCTCTAAAAGAATTGATCATACCAGCTTCTGCAGGAGCATTGTTTACATTATGAAACCACATTACTCCGCATTGTAATCAGATTCCTTAGGAACATTGGGACCAATGTATACATTACTCCGCATTAACGTATACAAGGAGTAATATCACCTCCATTATGTGTCATCATGTCCAACTTATAAAACTTCACATCCGTGTCAAACAAATCACTCCATGCATAGCAGTAGTTTATAGTAAGCGTTTAACAACTTAAAATTTTTACTTGAAACTTAAATAGTAGTCATTAGTGAGAAAATCTTGTCAATGCTTATTTCGTCTTTTACAACAAAATTTTGCCGAAAATTCTATTTATCTATCCAGACACCTCTACTTTTTGCTGTTCATCTAAAACTACTTAGAAGTTACACAAAATCTACAGGATCTATATCCACTTACTTGTCATTTGTCCTCCATATGCTTCCGGCACCCTCCATAATCATCTTCAACAACTCCAAAGACAACACCTTCCCTCTCAAAAGCAAAGGATCTTCCGGCTCATCCAAACCCGCAAACTTCATCGAAAACTTGCACATATTCTTAAACAAAAATATCCCATCCTCTCTAATCTTACTCTCTTCCCCCTCCCCCAAAAAATCCAACTTCACATCTCCATTCCGACCACCACTAGCATTCAACCTCATTACCTCATCAATAAACCCCTGCGCTGTCTGCATCAAGTTTGAATCCTGCAAACTCCTCTCCGACAAATCAAGCATATCAACTGCCTCGACAGTCTTCACCTTCACATCCATCTCATTGGCCTCAACCCTCGCATATACGATCATCAAAATTTGTGCCAAAACCAGCTTGGCCAATACTTGGTTTAGTAAAGCCTGGCTCCCTAGATAGACATTGTAGCAGCTCTTCACGATCTGCACCAACATCTCCCCTCTGATTAGAACGAGCTCAGATCTGATGGCGGTTAAGAAAAACTTCAGCATCATCAGTTCGATAGCATCGTCCTCGATTTTGCTGAGATTTATGACCGATTCGAAGACCTTGGACAAAATAACAGAAGAGTTCGAATTGACCTCGGCGGAGAGCAGCCTTTGATAGGTGAGCTGGATCAGACAATCAAGGGCAGGATCGACGAGTCTGGGGGTTGAGGACTCGAGGGCGAGGAGGAGGGAGGAGAGGATGGCGTCGGAAAAGGACGGGGGAACAGCGAGGAGAGGTGACACCGACGCTGGATCTGAGGAAGTGGTCGACGACGATGGCGATGGAGAATGGAGGAGATCGAGGGAGGATTTGGAGGAGGAGACGAGGTGGGTGTGCTTCCGCCATGGTGCGCTTTTGATGATCTTGTCAAGGGTGGGGCCCACGATGCGGCCGACGGCGGTGGAGACGACGCCTGACGGTGGGTTGGAGGAGGACATGGTTGCGTTGGATCAGAATGGATCAGATCATGGAGATTAGCTGCCGTGACATTTAGGGGGAATTTTAAATGTAGGAACTGGATTAGTGGTTTGATGGAGGAGGAAGGCCGAGGAATGTAGTTTAGTTTGATGTCACATTTACATGGCATCTAAACTCAAAAAATATTATTTATGTTTACCAGCATTACAAATTGTACATGGTTAACCCAATAAAAAGAAAATGATGCATAACTATTTAGTCATATTATTATGTTGAAATCATGTCTAGTTAGTTTGAATTTTTATTTTGAAGTTACAATATCCAATTTTTTGTTAGTTTGAATTTTTATTTCTATTATTAATTAACCAGTACGTATGACACGTCCGTTGGACGTGTGCAAAGAAAAACGTGTATTGACTGATTTTTAGTGCAAAGAAATACCTGATCCAACCAATTCGTTGCTATTTTTTTGGACGTAGATTTGGTTTTTGTGTAAATTTGAATGAGAAAAATAGCCCATAGGGGTAATAGCGGTTTGTTAGGACATGTGGTGTTCAAATGTAAGTTTAAATTTCAATCGTTGCTAATTATCTATCCTTGTGGGAATTTAACAGAGTTATATATGCACACTATGAAGATTGACTTAAAATAAAAGTACGAATAAAAGTTGTGTGACTTATTTAAATTTTATGGATACACATACATGGACATCTCCATCCATTAAATTTATTTTAGTCAATTATTTGTTGTGTGACTCATAAATCTAACTCTGATCCACGGTAATATTTAAACTATTCAAATATATATATTAATACATGTGATGAACTGTTAGTTTGTTATTTACCACAACATTTGCAAATGGTTCATCCCAGTCATCGACCATGGATGGTTGGTCCATAATTACTTTGGATTCTTGAACATTCATGGTTCCTTCTGATTCTTAAACAACAATAGTTTCGTTAAAAGCTCTGTCTTCGTTTTCCAGTTTAACTGCAGTAGGCAGGGAAGTTTCTGATGACTGATTGAATGGTTCTACTTTAACCGAGAAGGGGTTTGAATGTTGTACCAACTCATCAAGGTGTTTCTTCCCTGCTCGCTTTAGCTGTTGCTTTCGAGTGCATATTGAATTATCATTTTTGTTACCTGTAGATTTACCCTATAGTACAACATATAATAACTAAATTTAAAAAGAGAGAAAAGCATTATACAATAAAAATAAACATAATTATCAATTACCTTGGGCATGATAACGAAGGAAAAATATATAGCTTGATATTTTGTTTAGAATGGAGAAGAGATACTTGATAGTTTATATAGACATAGATAATTAAATTATAGGAAGTGAAAGTTAGTAACATAAACGTGGACAGTAAAATAGGCTGAAATAATGGGTTA
This sequence comes from Allium fistulosum, assembly GCA_030737815.1. Taxonomy (NCBI): domain Eukaryota; kingdom Viridiplantae; phylum Streptophyta; class Magnoliopsida; order Asparagales; family Amaryllidaceae; genus Allium; species Allium fistulosum. The sequence continues at coordinate 1,006,727,366 of CM060905.1, forward strand.
GTTGATATAACTTTTACCGATGGTTTCCTACTTACATGCCTAGATAGTTGTATTATGCTTGAATAAGTAAATTTTGCTTTGTTTAAATATAATAGGCTGATGTACATAGAAGTTTGTGGACCCGTTTAAATATAATATCCTAATGTAGCTAGAAGCTTGTGGACCTGCTTTGTTTGACAACTGGCATGATGGCTACTCTGTATTAGCTGTATTCGGTCATTCAATTTTTGTGCTTTGTTTAAATATTATAGGCTGCTGTACATAGAAGTTTGTGGACCCGTTTAAATATAATATGCTATTGTAGCTAGAAGCTTGTGGACCTGGTTGCTTCGTTTGACAATCGGCATGATGGCTACTCTTTATTAGATGTATTCGGTCCGTTAATATTTTATTTTTTTTATGAAAAACAAAAACGCAGATGGAAAAGTTACTCTTGTACCTACCATGCAGCCCATAGCAATGACAACTGAGATACGTGTACGCATATAATATACACACACCTAATATAAATTCAACTTCCTTGCACTGGCAACACACGCAACCCACGCACTTACCCGAACACAATTGCAAATACACATACATATCAATCACCACTGTTCTCCAAATGATAATGTTAAGCATGACATATAAGGGCCTGCTAAATTTGCTTCTACCTTATCTACATTGTTGAATAACATGTAACAATCAACGTATGAAAAATACTTGACAAAGGGAATTAATTAAATGTAATAGTATAATTATATCATGCAGTAAAGCAATCACTATACAGTCTTGGTGAGTCAAGGCAAGACATTTCAACATCTATGCAAAATAATATCTCTATAATATTGTTGTAAGAGGAGAATCCAAGTTGAAAATTGGCGCCCAGTTGCAAACAGGCTTTCTTTATATGCTTATATACCTCAAATGTTCAGAGTTGTAACCTGTTAACAAATAAATCAACAAAATAATTACAGTATCGGCAATTAGTACAAAGTTAGGGAGAATTCATACCTAGCTACAAATAGGGCAAGCGACACTCCTATCAACCTACATTATACTTCTCTTTAATGTTTTACTTGTCATAAAAAAAAACTCTACATCTAACACAACCATACCAAATGAAAGACATGTAAAGTAGTGAGAACAATACTGTTATAATAGCGTCAGAAACTACATGCACGTTTTTTTACCAACTATCATATTTGAAAATTGATATTTTGGTCATTCTTTCGTACTATAGTATATTGGTACATAGTCATTATAGCATACCTTCTCGCTCAAATGTGACATTTTCAAGCTCTCTATCTCGCATCAATACTTCATCAGTTTCAAAACTACGTGTTTCTACTCGCAGCTTGCAACCTATTAATGAAAATTAGTACAAATTGCATAAACGTTTTAGTTTAAAAAAACAGTCGACAATATAGAAAATACACAGATATCACAAAACTGAACTTTGAAAGGTAGTGTTCCATCTACCTCAAAACCGTATCTTGCTTGGGCTCGATTTACAATCATATTCGATCAAAGCCTTGTGTAACTCATATTCCCATTAATGATAAAAACGTATTTACTTATTATACAATTTCGATAAATTTGCTTATTTACTTATTATATTAAAATTTATCGCTTAATAGAATTTCTCCGGAAAGCAATCTCAGTAAAAAATATTCAATGAAACTTCACAGATCTGAGAACATTCAATAACTTATCTTTCCATTTCTACGCATAAATCGCTAAAACATATATTATATTTGGACTTATGAGCTCTGGTAGGTTTTCGTACATAAGATGCAACGACATTGCCATTTCTACGCATAAATTGCTAAAACATATATTATATATGGACTTATGAGCTCTGGTAGTTTTTCGTACATAAGATGCAAAGACATTGTTTATGCTATGTACACAAACACAAATACACACATTTTAGTTTCATCTTGATCCAATTGTCAATGTATAAATCCCAAATCCCATAATCAGGATATGCATATTGATAATAGTTAAAAGCAAATGGCTATCCAAAAAAAATTCAAAACTGCTCACATACCTTTGATTCAATCAACTAATACATGTATATTGTGTCCAGGCTCTGATTGCCACCTATACTCTTCTTGTAAACAAAAAAGATATAAAATTAGAGAATGAAAAAAAATTGAATCACAAATTTGAAAAAAAAATAAACAGAGATGTAACTCTATTGAAAAAAGGCGTGATGCATTGTAGTAAGTAGCAAATAGGTTTTTTATCTTGATTCTTAAATTACAATTCATTAAACAAAAACTGTGCATTACCAAAATTCCGAAAATAATAAACCTTTCAGAATCATTGCAAACCTATACAAAAGAAAAGACTATGGCATCTATAATTTCCATTTTTTGTCTAAAAGGTATTTAGTTTATTTTTGTCTGACATCAAAAGGACTGAGTAAAGATCCTGAGTTAACAATATCAAAGTAATAATTTATCAGATCGCCCAAAAAGTTATTTAAGCAAGCCCTAAAGGTTTAAAGCTTACAAAGATGAAGAAAATTTCACCGAAAATTTATCTGGCTCTGCAATTCCATAGAAAAAGCAAGCAGGTAGCCTGAGACAGACTTTCAAATCTAACATCGCCCAACTGAATATCCATCTAAAACACAAATTCAACATAAAGATGCATAATTTGAGTAAGAAACCCTAATTTTGACGTGGAGTTAACATAAAGGTACCGAAATCAATCCTTGCCTTGGGAAGGAAGGAGGCAAACCGCAATGGAGATACTGTTTCATAATCTGGAAGAGAGGATGAGTACGGATGGTATTTATTATAGATCGAAGGAGGAATCAAATAGTAAATGAGTGGAAAATTTTGGCAGGGTAGGATAACTGTCTCTTGTGTGTGGTGGATAAGAACGTGTATCATATAAATTACATAAACGTCCTTATCATGGTAGAAAAAGCAGAAGGTTATTATAGGTATTTCAAAAGCTTCATTTGGGGGTATTCCCATTATATATAGATAAAGAAAAAATTTGTAAAGAAGGTTTATTTATTAGATCTCGTTTTTAAATGATACTATAATTTGATAATATTTGTATATGAGCGTTTTGAATTTATAAAATAAGTTTATTTATTAGATCATATTTTTAAGTGATGTTAAGATTTGGTAATATTTGTAGAGAAACATTTTGAATTGGAAGTTGGATTATCAAGATTTGTTCATATCTGTTGAGGAGCTTTTTTTTATAGAAGTGCGTTTTTGGTAGTTCATACTGATACCAAAAAAGTGTGACACCAAAGGTGTTACAACTATTATTAAATATTTAGGCCTAGCATTTTAACTTCTTCAGCCTTAAAATTTTTCAAGGCTGAACGACCTGTTTTGTCCAATGGCAGAATATCCATTTTTTGGTCCCACGGAAGTTGGACGCCAATTTTTTATACGTCCAAGATTGGATATTCATTTTTTGGCGCCTAGCTTTAGACGCCCAAAAAATGGTCGTCTAGGGAGATCTATAAATAGACGGGTCTCTCCATATTTTTCATAGTTTCGTAAAAAAAGAAAAAATTGATTTTAAAAAAAAATACATCGAGATATCGTTATGTGCTACCAAAATCACTAGGAGGATTGTTAGAAACTTTGTAGTGCCAAATGCAGGTTTAGTACACGTTACACTAACTGCAGAAACATACGACCTATGGTTGATCGAGGAGATGCTTGAGAACTGCATTCATATGTTGTTTATTGCTTTTGACATTACATATGTATATTGTTATAACTTTCCATAATACATTTTAGTTCAGGTAGAGATAAAAATAGTAATGTGTAGAATTTTAAAAATATAGGATCAATATATCCATCATCGCTGTAATTGGGCTAAGCCCATCACTAATATTTATGACACTTTGCTTGCACATACAATAGCTAAATTACAAGCCAATACTTTTGGAGCCTTTTTACAGATTAGGCCAGTACAGTCTTTTGATCGGCCTCTTATTGAGGCCCTAGCCGCTAACGCGTTAAGTATCCCACCTGGGGAGTACGTACGCAAGAATGAAACTCAAAGGACATCTAAAACAAAGATTCTTTCTTGACCGAACTACAAAACGGAACTCCAAGAAAAATGGGATTTATTTCTCATAAATAGAATTCAGTTAGTCTAGGGGAATATGGTAAATATAAGATGATACCCAAAAAAGAATTGATTGCTAAGCCGTATGAGGTAGGAAACTCTCAAGTATGATTCTAAGGGAAGGAATTGAACCACCTATTCCAACCGCGGAAGATTGGACTTTGATAGCGATTACTCCTTCGTATTTTTATATGCTTACCAATATAGAGAATCTAGGACATACCCAGGTTAGTGAAGTTTCTCGACTTCATAACACTCAACTGGATCAAGGAGCAATCTAGATGCTGATTACTTCCACGAATTTGAATCAACAGATTTAACTTACGTTTAATCTATCTTTAGGAGGGGATTATGGTGTCGGACACTTACATAGCCCTGTAAGCGCATTCCAATTGTTTGTTAGAATGTCGAAATGGTTTTGCAAAGAAATCCACAAATTAATACTATACGGATAAAAAAGCAATGAAAGTAAAGGACACAGAAATTTTTACGTAGTTCGTATTATTATCAGCCCTAAGTCAACGGGATAATTTACTATATATTACTGTTTTGTACAGATGATTATCATTTTTCAAAAGAATACAATATCTCTTGATTTTATTATGATAAAATTTAGACTCTCGAAAAATCTTCCCTTCTATGTTTTCCAGTGCCTTCCTTTATAGTGTGGAAAGATGCACTATTGATTGCCCCAATTATCCTTTATCCTTTGCTCCAATCTCCGCCTTCAGATCTTATCATCTGTCATTCATCCGTCACCTATTTGTTGCATTTGGATTGATGATGTGTCTTAGGCGGAAAGTCATGGTATTGGTGGGAGTCTAGGAAATTAAAGCGGGATGCCCGAAAAATTAAGTGGGAAGCTCAAGCCTGCGCGGGTCGGCCTTCTTCTAACTTGAAGAGGTAGATGTCTCAAGAAGAGTACTGGGGGGTCGTCCTGAGGCTTTAGGACATGTATGTGAAGAGGTGTAGTGATGATTATTGCTTGATGCTTAGGGCATACCGCTGTGTTAACATCTCTGTTGTTCTTTACTTAACATGCTATCATACTTGGCAGAAATGGAGTTGCACTACCCTATTTCACTCTGATAGTTGATTTGATGTATGTTTGGAATGTATTCGGGGCTTGCCGCAATTTGAGCTGATTGTGATTTGAGTTGCCCTCATTGCCAGCATGCTCGGGTTGCTGATGAGAGAAAGGAGGAACTCCATATCTTTATCGTCTACCTGTAAGTATGGTCCTGCGTTGAAGCGTACCATGAATGGCTCTATATGCAGCCCTTTGGAGTGCTTGTGACCCCTTGCGGTACTGTTTAGGTTGCCCCCGGTTTGTGCTGGTGCAGACTTGTTCTTATAGGTGTTAACAAAGTATGGGCTTTAGAGATGCGGTCGGCTCAGCATAGCATGTACTGCCTCCTATACCTCGGCGCAGTATTCTTGTCCTGCTTTTGATTTTATGTATTGTCATTGTAACCTAGCCATGTTTTCCAATGCGTGTAATGTTTATTTTCTGCCGCGATTCCCTTTATCGTAGGGTTTGGGTTGGGTTAAGTATTGTAGCCTCAGGATGGCTTCTTATACAGTACGAGTTTGATTGATTCAATCCCCTTTTCCTTTGCATCTAATTTTATTGTCATAAGGGTATCCTCCTTGGCCTCACGCCCTACTGCATTTCCTTCAACGCCTTTCGGGGTAAGAACGGGTGTAACACTTGCCCCCCAAGTCTACGGCGACCGCAAGTCGTTGTAACCTTGTCGTCGGTCTGCATATCCTATCAGTTATGTCTAATCCTCATTTCCTTTCAGTGGTGTGAAAAGTCTTTGCGACTACTTTTGCATTTAATGCTTCTGATACACGTGCCATCTCTTGATTGGTCTATTTTTAAACCACTGTTTAATCAAGCTTTTTATTTTTCTAGGCAGATCCTTCTCAATCTTTATCTTTTTATTTTACCAATTGAGTAGCATCCCTCAAAAATCTTCTATTATTTTGATCGTGCGGCCATTATCCAAATTAAGGTATATATATATCTCTTCTTCATCTTCCCTAATTTCATTTTATCCTTTTGCTCGAGAAGAAAAAAAATTAGGTTGATTTCCAATTTCCACATTTAAGGTTTTTCTTTAGATTGAAAATAGGAGAACTTGCCTCGATTCGTGTTTGATTCTTCTTTGAAGTAATCTTTTAAAATTTTGAAATGGATTCCTCTTCGTCTTCCTCCACACTCCCTCCTTCTGAAATCACTCAGTTGGAAGATGTCACTGGCATTCTCGGACAATTTAGGTTTTCCGGTTATGAAGCTAGGGTTCCCGAACCTCATGAACACATTAATACACTGCCGGTTGGGTTCATCTCCATTACTCCAGAACACATCCGATGTGGTCTTTATCGTCCCATGCATTTGACTATTCGATAATGGCTTACTTCCCTTGATATTACTCATGTCTAACTTTCCCCTCTTTTCTATACTTGTCCTGGCCACCTTCGTTCTTTATGTCGAAAATGGCTTCAACCTCACCAGTGAGGAACTTTGGTTTCTCTTTGAAGTTAGGAAGAATCCTTTAAAGGGTAATTATAGCTTCTTTTATATTCAGGCCAAGGAATCGGTTTTTCCTGATGTTCCACGGAAAACTAAAAAGTGATCTGAATTTTATTTCTTTATTTCAAACTTGGATAATTTTCCTTCTTTCTTCCGTCAATATTCTGTCAACACCATCTCCTTTGAGGAAAATGAAAGATTATATGATTCTCATAAATGACATATTTTAGGAATGGAGGCAAAGGATAGGTAAATAAATAAGTTCTTTAATAGACAAAAACTAAAAGACCGCAATCTACTGCGTCCCCATCACACATTTTCTCGTATCAGGTTTAAGCCCTCTTCTTCTTCAACTAAATCTGGGGGTATAAGTTGCTTGTAGTAGGTTTTTGGGAATTATCATACTTGTGATTTTAATATTGCTGCTCCTTTTCCTTTGTAGGTACAGTGAATGCTGAAACTGCTGCTAAGCTCTGCAAGGCTTTGAAGAAAAGCCATGCCTCGATGAGACCACATGAGGGTTCTGGTGGTTCTTCCCCTACTTCCAAAAGAATAATAACTACCCCCCCCCCCCCCCCCGGCTTCAGATATTTTGCCTTTTCATGTTGAGGTCAATCCTCCCCCACCTATCTCTACCCTAATTGTGCAGATTGCTTCTTCTTCTTCACGGAATGATTCTATCTCCGGTGTGGGCTGGAAGACCATGTCTAAAGGAACTATATCTGCTTTTATAGAGAGAGTTGGGAGAACTGCAAGGCGAACTTTGCCACAAGTTGTCTCATCTTCCCCGTCCTTCCTTCCCATCTTGGCTCCTGAGGTGTCTCCTTCTGAATTTCTATCCGAACTGGATAAATTCTGGTCTTATGTGAGTGATCTTATTTCTCTCCTTCTCTTCTTTTAATCACTTGTTTGTTACTTTCATATTTCCGACTTTACTTTTATATAGCTTGCGCCCTTGATGGTGAAGGCACGTGAGAGGGAGAGCATACATGCCTCGTTTCTTGATCGGGTGGCTAAACCTGAGGCTGATCTTGCCGCCTCTAATACTGAGAAGGCTGCACTGGCCTCTGCTAAGATCAAGGCTAAGGAAGACGCTAGGATGTCCTAAGAGAGGGCTGATAAGGGGGCCAAGGCTGCAGAGGATATTCAGACTTCAAAAGAGCATGAACTGGGGAAAATGACAAGGCGCTGGCCAAGGATTTGGAAGTGGTGATGGAGAAACTGACCCAATCAGAAGAGGAGCTTAATAATCTCACTTCTAATGTAACTTATGGTCTTTATGCTCTGGTTATGCACGACTTTGGGAGAGAGGTCAAGCTTGACTTCCTAGGGGATGAGTCCCTAGTTACCTCGGTCTATGAATATTGCCGAGATAGGTGAAACAGTGAAAAGGTAGTGGTAAAAAATGTTTCTCTTGTCCATTGTGAGCATTCCATTGGAAGGGAGATGGTTGAGGTTGATCCTAGAAACCTGCAATCTAGGGTAAGAGAGAACATCTGCACACAAGGTTAATCCAAATTTTCCAATTGGTGTTTAATTTCAGATTTCTTTTGTTTCTTTTTGTATGAAGATTCTGGAATCTATTTTAGCATGCATAATGAAATATGATTTTCATTCTGTTATCTTGTAAATGATCGCGTTCTTCTTATTGTTTTGTTTAGTATTCTGAGGAGAATGTGTTTACAAAATTATTGAGGGAAACTGAGGCTAGGCTCGAAAAACAAACCTATAATCGCCTTGGTTTAAGCGTTGCGGCTACTTGTAGGCGTGAAAAAGAGTTAGACAAGTCTTATGCGGAGCTTAAGGATAAGACTTGGGAATTATTATCCAGGATAGATCAGGTAGTTCAAGAAAAGGAACCCCTTAGCAATTTTGTGTTGTGTCAATGGCGATATACACTAGAGAATGGTTTGTTCCCACCTGATATCCCTCACTTAGAGTGGTTTAGGGAGCTTAGAACCTTAATTGATGAATGAGCTCTCCGTATCGTTGTTGTTTTACGCAAGATCTTTAAGAACATCGACAAGTTGAGATAATGTAATAAATGATGTTCGTTCAATGCTAAAACTTAATATGTTATGGCTTGTGTAATACTCCTATTTTTTAATAACATTATTCAGGAGATTTAATTAGATAAATTAAATAGAATAATGTAAATGTTAAGTGATTAAGGGATTGAGATATGAAAATAAAATTTAGGCCGTGCTCAATTAATTAATTAATTAAATGGGCTCAAGAACGGTTTTTAAGTTAATTAATTTACATAAGGGCATAATAGGAATTAGCCGCACATAACCCCTTACCCTTATATATTCTCATTCCTTATAATTTCATTTCCCATTCACGTTATTTTGAAAACAAAATACAAACGTAAGAATAGAGGAGCCGACCATTGCTAGGAAGAAAAGAGAAGAGAAATCAAAGTAAAGCTAAGGATTAAAGCTAGAGGAATAAATCTCAATCCATTCTCCTTATCATATTCAAGGTGGATGATAATTTATACCATCTCTATTTTTTTTATGATCATATGTTTTCGTATTTAAGGTTAAATTCGTTTTTACGATGATTTGGATGGTGATCTGCTTGAATTATAATTTGGTTGATTTAAACAAGATTGTTTAAATGAGGATTTATGCGGTTTTAGGGCAAAACCGATTGTAAATGATTTTTGAATGCCATGAAAAAAATTATGTTGTGTAAAACATGATTTTGGAGTTGGGTTTTAATTTTGATAATTTTCCAAGCTATGGAAAGATTATTATGAATTTTCAAAGGAAAATATGGTTAATTGGGTTTAGAAATTTATTTCAGAAATTATATGGAAAATTTGGGTATGAAATTTTGATATGTTAGATAACATAATGAGAGTGAATTTCTGTAATTTTTGGGGATTTTTTCTAAGTGATTTGCTATGGAAATTAAATTATTTTTAGAAGGAAGGACTTAATTGCATTATTGTTTTTGTTTACTGGAAGGGCTTATTTGCTAAATTAACCTTGATTTGATCTAAAATTAAGCAGCAGTTATTTTGGTAAAGAATTTGAAAAGTTAAGGCAACCAATCATATGTTTACCGTGGCAGGTTAGTTAGAAAGTATTTGTTTTAATTGGCATTAATCAATTTTCATCCAGAAAAGTTGGTTCCGCCTCCTTTAGAAGTGCCTTTCGACTCCAATGCCTCTGCTTCATCTTAGTCGAGACCAACCTAGCCGAAACCTTTTAAAGTCAAAACCAATCCACATGCTATCAATGAGATTGGTACGAAGTGGATTGGTGAAGTGCGGAAGGCAAGGTGTTGAAAGCATTGCTTTCGATGGAGACGAAACTATTGATTACTTTTAAAAGATATGTGCCTGCCTTGTTTTTGAAGGGTGCTTTCGACCAAGTCGATACCCAGTCGCTTTCAAACTTGTTGCCGCCTTTGTTTGTTTAAAAGTAGAGCTTTCGACTAAGATCCTTGTTTATAAAAGAATGCTCTCGAAAATGATGGTTCCAACCTAGTCGAGACTCTACTGCCGTTTCTATACCTTTCGAGTGCATTGAAGTCATCAATGCTTCTGAAGTGTAATTTTTGTTTTAAACTTATACTAAGCCACTTCCTAAATGCTTTCGAAAGGATCCGAGAGTTTCGAAGGCAATGATTTCAAAAGGGGGTTTCGATGCTATACTTTAGTGTTTTGCTTAAATGATTTGAAGCTTTCGAAAGGATGGTGCCGACGCCATCAAGTTTTCCCCAATACTTTTATATGATAAAGAATGGTTTCAAAAGAGATACTTTCATTTATATTCACTTCGACCCAAATGATATTTTTAAATAAAAACCCAAATGTTTTGGAAGGGAAACTTCCAAAGGTTTCGAAAGGGGTACTTTTAATGGTTTTGAAGCTATGCTTCGAAGAAATAATAAGTAATACTTTATTACATTCGAAAGGTTCTGAAAGAGAGGTTTTAAAGTGTTTCGAAAGGTAGGGGCCTAATGTATTGAAAAGAGATTTATATGCTTTCGAAGGAGGTTATCCAGTGAGGTCGAAAGCTAAGTTTTGAAGGTTTCGAAAGCCTTAGTTTTTCAAAACAAATAACCCAGTCTTATTTTAAAAAGGAAACCATGGCATAAATAAATAAAGTGTTTTGAAAAGGAGTTTTGAAGAAGTTTTCCTTGATTAATGGGTTAAAGGGATTAACCAAGTTTTATATAAAATGAATTCAAGGATATTAAACCCATAGGAGTGGTATTGTTGTATTATTATGTTTGCTTCTTCATATATGTATTTGAATATATTCACATTATAATGAACCCATAATGGTACTTTGGAGAAGGGCAGAATAACTAGCTTAGTTGACCCAGTAGTGAATATAAATAATTAAATTAATTAAAGATATTAGCAAGGGCTAATAGGTTCACAGTAAGCCCATGAAAACTGTGTATAGGAAAAGATATTGGAAGGGGCCAATAGGTTCATAGTTATCCCATGAAAACTATGTATAAAGGAAGGTGTCAGGAAGACAGGTTCATAGTTAGCCCATGAAAACTATGATTTGATATTGGCAGTGGCCAATAGGTTTGTAGTTAGCCAATGAAAACTGTATCCAAATTAAGATATTGACATATGTCAATAGGTTCCTAGCCAACCCATGAAAACTAGGAAAAGAGAAAGATATTGGAGTTACCAATAGGTTCGGGGAGAACCCATGAAACAATAAAGATATTTGCAGGGGCCAATAGGTTCTTGGTGATTCCATGAAAACTATGAAATAGGATAGGGAGTCCATATAAACTTAACCAGTTATTAGTCAACCCATGAAAACTATTAGGTTAATAGTAATCATAGAAACTATAACTAAGACAAATAATCAAAATAAATGGGGATGGGTAATCCATAATTGATTCACTTGTTTTGCATGTCATCACATCATATTAATTTGAGATGTTTTAACCATTGTGGATGCAGGAGCATAGTATATGGTTTTATAAAGGTTTTAGGATACGAGTGAGGGGAAAACCCGTTCCGCTAAGCGTTGTGGTCTCACTAGATATCTAAATGATTTGAGATGGTAGATTATTATTCGTACCAGGCTTTATATCTGACTCGAAGTTTATGTTTTCCCCTTAAACTCTCAGGTACTCGATTGATTTTGAGTAGTTTGAGAGTTGGGGTTTTCAGGTACCTCTTTAGATGAATAAGCTTCTGGAGACGTGCAGGAGGCATGATAGCTACTTAGAGTTCTCTTTTATTTTAATTCCGTTGTGTTGATGTTGTAATGGCAAAGTTGTTTAATTGCCTATATATACTCTGCTCATCCATGGGGGCATCTTCATATGTTGCTCTTGGCGTATGTTGTAATAAATATATTTTCTCTGAATGTGGTTAACGATTGTGGGATTATGTAATGAATTTGAAATGTTTTGAAATGGAATGTGGATCTTGTTTGATGTTTTAAATTTTTTCCATATTCATGTGTTTCTATGTATCAATGTATCTAACATTGCCATATTTAGTCGCCGAGGATTAATAACTATGGATGACTGCAGTATCTGTAGCCGTTAGTTTTGGGCCTCCAAGTAGGGGTATGTTACATCTTGATTATGTAACCAAGTTTTATTTTATTATTGATTAAGTTGGTTCTCCCTAAGCTCCGTTCAACACTAACTATGCCCATCGTCAGGATGCTCTTGTCTCCACTATCGTTCCTGACTTAAAGGTTTTGAAGCGATTGAGGTAGAGAATGATCCTGAAGATGAGGTTGCCCAACTTAAGAATGAGAACAAGAGACTTGAAATGAAGTTGCAGTTTGCTCATGAGGTGCTCAAAAATGTCAAAGATGCTCTTGAGCGTCGGTATAATTGCAATAGAAAGCTGCACGCATGGTCGTGGGTGTTGTGTCAGAGTTGGAAGGGATAAAGTAGACCTTAGAGGAGGATAAAGAGCTCTACGGTATTGTTTATAGTAGTAAGATTGCACAATACAAGAAATAGGTGAAGGAGATGTATGTAGAAATTACTGACTGCTCAGTGAGAAAGAGGCTGTTGAATATGGGAAGACAATTACAATATCCTACTCGAACACAGTTCATGTTCTTCCTATATGTTCTGGGCCTTCTCATCTTCGTAATGATGGATGGAAAATTGACGCCTATAGGTTATTTGGTGACTTTACAAGGCAAACCAGAAAAATGAGATCTCAATTAATTGAAGCTCTAAATGACACAAGGAGAAAAGCTATGTTAACGATATGTGAGCTTGAGGCGTTATTATAGGTTGCTCGAGGCAGGATTGCCTCTTATTCAGAAAAATTTAAGCAAGAGGAGACCAAAAGTAAGAGGGCGGAGGCGTTGCTACAACGATCCCGAAATGTCTTAGAATTCTTTTACCCTATGCTGGACCAGAATTTTCTGAAAAATAAAGAGAACTTCATAGTGACAGCTGAACATCCTATGGATCATTGGGCTGGAGCATGCTATAACCCTTGCAGGACCTTTCTTGCTAGCATAGCCTCGCCTCTTCCTAATGATCCTTAGACATAGCTTTAGTGCCTAATTGCTAAGACCTTAGGACAACGAGTGTTTCCCTTTTTTTTGTAACTTGACAATACTTGACATGTGTGAAGAATGCGGATTACGGATCTTAAGGCTAGGAATAACACTAGAGGGGGGTGAATAGTGTTTTTAAGAAATTGCTTAATCTTTTTGAGTTTATGTTAATTTGAACACAAATGTATGCAATATTCAGACACAGATATGATCACAGAAACAAACACAGATGTAGAAATAAAGTAAATGCAGTAAAGGAAAGAACACACCGGATTTTATACTAGTTCGGGGTTACCCTACATCCAGTCCCGCATAACTAAGTACGGATTTCCTTTCAAAAGCAATTCAACAATTACAACCCTCGGTTTCAAGGCTACGAGGTACACCCTCCAGAATCACAATCCTCTGGGTAGAGATACTTGATTTCCGGGGCAACAAGTTCACCCAATTGATTTCCAAAGCTACAATCACACCTTTTCTCGCTTGATTGATTTCCAAGGCTACAATCACACCTTTTCTCGCTAAATAGATTACAAAGAAACCTATAAATCTGAATAGCACTTGGATCTTGTTAAGATAGTGATAGAGAATCAAACCAGAGATGATCTAGTTAGATTCAATGTTGATTTCGGCAGAGTGATGATAGGATTTTGAATAAGAAAATGTGGAAGAAGAAGAGAAGTGAAAAACCAGAAAATCTAATATAAAATTCATTGAAACTAACCTTTATTTATAGAAGAACAATAGTCATGTCCATTCGTGAAAGGTTATGGCGAATAGACACTTCTTTTGAAATTCAAATTTTGAAACTAAGTGACACTATGTCGACATGGGGTACTAGGGCATGTCGACATCCCAAAGGAAAATTTGATGTTTTTATTTTCTTTGAAAATAACCTTTATCTTATATTAAAACTATTTTAAACTTTATAAATATACTTGACTATTGATAAAATACATAGATATATATAGAGAACAATATATATATAATTTTACTGTAATTTTATATTTAAATCTAAGTATAAATATATTATAATTAAAAGATAGTTTAAAACAAACGAAGTTTAAAAACAAGAATATTTAAGGCTAAAACATCTTTTAGAAAATCATTTGAAAAGATAGTTTTTAAGGCTAAAACATTTTGAAAAGCAATTTTGAAAATCATTCCGAAGTTGTTTTGAAAAACATTTTGAAGTAGTTTTGCAAGCTTCTTCCTGCAGAATATCTCATCATATCAGGACTCGAGAACTTGTACAAAACTATGATGTTCATGGGTTTGTAAGCCACTTGTCGTAGGTTTGTAAGCTACTTGTCGTGGGTTTGTAAGCCACTAAAAGGTAGAAATGGGTTCCATCCTAAAAGAAAAATGGAGTGAAGATTTCAGTACTATTGTGAAGTTTTAACATAATTCTAGACTCAATACTTATCTTGAAATCTTGAACTCTTGATAATCTTGATACTCATGAGTCTTCAATCTTGATATCTTGAATCTCTATACTGTACAGTCTTCATTCTTGGTACCTGCATGGTTAAATCCTGCATATACATATATATCTAAACTATAATGTTAGTATTTATATTTTATAATCTTATTCTAAGGTTGTTGTTATCAAAACCATCATCTCAAGGACTAACAACATGATCTTGAAGTTTTTTTTATTGAATCACATTTTTTACAAAATTTGCAACCTTTTAGTATTCTTACCTTGCTTATTTATATTATTATTGGCTTATTTAACTTTCTTGGCTGGCTTTTCTCGATCTGGGTTCTGAGTTGGCCTCTCTTAAAGAGAAATTAGATTCTGCCCTAACCAGAGTAGTAGAATTAGAGAACTTACTAAAGAATGCCAAGAGCATATATGGGGTTGTATATAGAGATGAGGTCAAAAGGCTAAGGCAAATAATTGTGGAGATGGACAAAGTGATTGCGCTGCGTGTGAGCATAGAAGATGATCCTCCGCGGACTCCAACTACATGCGCCTCTCTCGGGTCGATGCAATTCCTATGCCCTCTTCTGGGGACAACCTGGACAGGGTTCTCAAGTGGAAGAATGATGTAAAGAGTTATTATGAGGCTAAAATTAAAAAATTAGGGGACTATTATAAGGGAGAACCGAGGATACCAAGCACTCGGGTTTCACCCTTCTGTCATATGTATGCTTGACCGCATCATCATCTAGCATCACCGTTCTCATTTCAGAGATTGACGTTGTCGCTCGTAGTTGCATCGTAACTGTAGAACGATGATGGTGAGCTATGAGAAGTAATTTGTTCGTGCACCTGGCACGGTCTAAATCTAACGTCATCGTTCTCATTTCTGAGACTGTCGTTGTCGTTCGTATGTCATATTATGACTATTGAACGACAGCGGTGAGCCATGAGAGTTTGTTTTCGTGCGCTTGTGACGCAGCGGATTAATCAAAAACAATGTCGATCGATGAGAGTAGCAATCGATGGATTGGAAGTTACTGAAATGCCCGAATTCGTTGATCCGAAGATACCGAATTCTAGCTATCCCGAACTCGTTGATCGCGCACGATACCGGGTTCAAAGATCTACGATTCTTCACACGTTGATCTAGCGCACTAGATTCCGTGAATCGGCTTCTGCAGTCGTTGAATCGAGCGCACTCGATTATCCGAAAGAGGAGATAGGAGATTACACTCAACTACCAATTTGGCGAAAGCACAAAGCTACAAAACAAGAGTTTTATTTCAAAATCAACTAAACTATTACAAATGGCACCACCGGCCTATTTATAGAAGTTACAAATCTCATCACTAATCTGTACAACTCTTAAGTCGTGTACGACTTATAGCAAGACTCCGACTCACGACTTAAAAATATGCGACTCAACATACTTCGACTTAACAAACAGAAAAAAACATCACTTATGTCGTTGTCGACCTAACAACTTCTCTCGACTCAACTTAGGTCGGTAACGACCTAGTTACATCATTCAACGACTTACAAACATGTTACACGACTCACACGACTTAACTAGTAGCGCCTCTAAAACAGATGACTTATGACTTACAAACAGAACGACCTAAAACATGCGAGTTACGACATAAGAACCAGACGACTTATCGACCTAACATATAGGTCGGCAGCGACTTAAGACCCGGCTTCAGAACTTCTTCCTGCGACCTAGCTTAGGTCGTAACTCCACTTCGCGACTTTCCATAGGTCGTATCTCATCCCAGTTCTTCGTTGTTAGGTCGGAGTCGACTTAATCCTTCAGTTTCCTTAGGTCGTAGACGACTTAAGTCTTCACTTTCCTTAGGTCGTAGACGACTTAAGTCTTCACTTTCCTTAGGTCGTAGACCGCTTGAGTTAAGTCGTGAACGACTTATGCCTTCAGCCTCGTTAAGTCGTGGACGACTTAGAACTTCTTCTTCAACTTTGTTATCTCGTATACGACTTAAACCTGCTCCTTTCTTAAGTCGCGACCGACCTAAACTCAGTGATTTCTTAGGTCGTGGGCGACTTAGGCCTTGTGTATTTGGAGCTCGCACTGCTTCGACTCTAGTCTGTGCTGCATCATCCTCCCCAGGTTGAGAAAAATTCGACCTCGAATTTGTAAATTCTTCCTCATCAGACTGTTCATTCTCATAATATGGTACGAGATGCTTAACATTGAACACGTCAGAAGTGTATACATCCTCCGGAAGCTTCAATTTATAAGCATTTTCATTAATTCGTTTCACAACTTTGACAGGACCAATTTTTTTGGCTTTCAACTTGTTATAAGCGCCCACTGGAAAACGGTCCTTGGTTAACATAGCATATACCATATCTCCTTCATTAAACTCAACACTTCTTCGCTTTCGATCTGTAGAGCGTTTATACTTCTCATTTGCCTTCTCTAATCGTTCCTGAACGATTTTATGACAATCAGTCAACCCCTCAACAAAATCAACAGCTCGTTTAACCGTCCCCTTTGGCTGTGGTACTACCGTTAAATCCAACGGTCCCCTCGGTAAGCTTGAGTATACTATCTGAAATGGACTGAAACCCGTACTACGGTTCACAGCATGATTATGAGCAAACTCTGCTTGACATAACTTCACATCCCAACTCTTCAGATTGTCTTGCACCAGACATCGTAATAAATTTCCCAATGATCTGTTCACAACCTCGGTCTGTCCATCCATTTGCGGATGATAAGCGCTGCTAAAGTTCAACTTCGTTCCCACCATCTTCCACAAACTTAGCCAAAAATGACTCAGAAAACGAGTATCTCTATCCGACACAATAGATTCTGGTAATCCATGAAGTCGATATATCTCTTTGAAAAACAACTGGGCAACATGAACAGCATCCGTCTTCTTACAAGCAATAAAATGTACCATTTTCGAAAATCGATCAACCACCACATAAATGGAATCATTACCACGTTGCGTTCTCGGCAACCCCAACACAAAGTCCATACTCACATCAACCCATGGTTTAGTTGGTACAGGTAACGGCATATATAAACCAGCATTAGTCGCAGTTCCTTTCGAAACCTGACAAATATGACATCGTTCCACAAACCTTTCCACTTCTTTCCTCATTGATGGCCAAAAGTAAGACTGTGAAATCAACTGTAACGTACGGTCTCTCCCAACATGTCCTTCTTCATGTAGCTCTTTTACAATCTTTATTCTCAAACTACAATCAGGTATACATAATCGATTTCCTTTGAACAGAAAACCATCCACCATCAAAAACTCATCCGTCTCTCCCTCCTTGACTTTATCAACAAACTTTGCAAAGTAAGGATCATTGACAAATAATTCTGGTAGCACATCAAATCCTGTTACTTCAACTTTCATCGTAGTTAACAAGTGATCCCTTCGGCTCAATGCATCAGCCACACGATTCGTCACTCCTGACTTGTGTTTAACAACAAAAGTAAACTGTTGCAGATACGCAATCCATGATGCATGTCTCGCTGAAATCTTGTCTTGCCCTTGTAAATGCTTCAATGCCTTATGATCAGTGTAAAGAACAAACTCTTTCTGAAATAGATAATGTCTCCAGTGTTTAATAGCTTGCACAACAGCATAAAATTCCACATCATATGTACTGTATCTCATCTTTGCTCCTGATAACTTCTCGCTAAAGTATGCAATTGGACATCCCCTCTGACTCAACACTCCTCCAATCGCAACCTTGGATGCATCAGTGTGTAGTTCAAACACTAGCTGAAAATCTGGTAATATTAGAATTGGTGCAGACGTCAAGAGTCCTTTGATTATATCAAAAGCAACCCCGGCTTCCTCCGTCCATGCAAACTGTTTACCCTTCATATAATCAGTCACAGGCGCCATCACACTACTAAAGTGTGGAATGAACCTTCGATAAAATGAAGCCAACCTGTGAAAACTACGAACTTCCGTTATCGTCTTGGGTTGTGGCCAATCTCTGATAGCTTCGACTTTACTTTGGTCAACCTGTATTCCTTCTTCCGACACAACATATCCCAGAAATAAAACACTCCTCGCCATAAAAACACACTTCTTTGTAGCAGCATAGAATTGTTCTTCACGAAGAATAATTAACACTTTCTTCAAATGTTGAACATGCTCTTCTGTACTAGCACTGTAGATTAGAATATCATCGAAGTAAACCACCACAAATTTCCCAATGTATGGCCTGAAAATTTGGTTCATCACCCTCATGAATCTTACTTCGTCTTTCCCTTAATAAGTCATCAAATTTGGTGCTTTTCGTGTACTTGGTGCATTCGATAGACCAAACGGCATTACCAGCCATTCATACAATCCTTCCCTCGTCTTGAATGTTGTCTTCCATTCGTCCCCTGGTCTAATGCGAATCTGATGATAACCGCTCTTCAAGTCAATCTTTGAAAATATTACAGACCCACTGATTTGATCCAATAAATCATCAAGCCTCGGCATCGGAAATCTGTATCTGACTGTGATCTTATTCAATGCTCTACTATCTGTGCACATCCTCCACGTTCCATCCTTTTTGGGTACCAATAAAGCTGGTACAGCACAAGGACTTAAACTCTCCTACACATGCCCCTGTTCAAGCAATTCTTCCACTTGCCTCCTCAATTCTTCATGTTCCTTTGGACTCATTCGATAATGTGGTCTATGTGGCAACACAGCACCTGGAACAAGATCTATCTGATGTTGTATATCCCTCAACGGTGGCAACTCCGTTGGTAACTCTTTTGGAAATACATCGTCAAATTCTTTCAAAACTGGCTTCGCTTCTTCCGGAATTTCAACCTCTTCACTGCTCTCTCGCCCAATCAACAAAAACACTTCAAGCTCCTCCTCTACTTCCTTCACAAACTCCTTCAAAGATAACAAAGTTTTAAGCTCTTCAATCTCCTCCAACTTGTTTTCCTCCTGTTGTCGCTTCTTTGGAACTAGAGTAATCTTTGTGCCTTCAAACATAAAACTGTAACTGTTGGTACGCCCATCATGTTGCACCGCCCTATCATACTGCCACGGTCTCCCCAGCAACAAATGACAGACATCCATATCTACCACATCGCACCAGATTTCATCCTTGTATTTCTTTCCAATTGAAAACTTCACACAAGCCCTTCGTCCAACCTTCACCTCCCCGCCTTTCCTCAACCAAGCTAGCTTGTACGGTTTTGGATGTTTCTCAGTCTTCAACGCCAACTTCCTCACAGCTTCTGAAGAAATTATATTATCACGGCTTCCAACATCAATAACAAATTTGCAAACCTTCCCTAGAATGGTACATGTTGACTGAAAAATATCGCTCCTTAACCAACTACAATCCTCCTCTTGCTTTGGTGTTAAACAGGACCTCTTCATCATTAGATTATAACCTTCGTCTCCCGACACTTCTTCCTCCTCATCAGGTGGTGAATTGGAACATTCAGCTTCTTCATCCTCATCCTCAACTTCCGCTATCATAGCTCTCTTCTTCGGCTTTGGACATTCGCTACTTTTGTGGCCCATTTCTTGGCAATTATAACACTTGAAACCATTACCGACTTTCATCTTCCCAACCTCATTCACAACTGGTTTCACAACAGCTTTTGAAACATTAGAACTTCCACTAACACCCTTCACTGGATTGTTGGAATTTGTAAACACACCGCCTCCTCGTCTTCCCTGTTTCTCCCAAGCCAACGCTTTCTGATGTGCTTCCGCTACAGATCTGGGATCAAACATGTTAACCATATCCTGAATCTGCATTCGCAACCCCCCAACAAATCTAGCTGTCAATTGTTCTTCTGTCTCCATAATATCATTCCTTGCTATCAGTTGATAAAATTCGTCAGCATAGTCATTCACAGATTTCGTCCCTTGTCTCAAGTTTTGCAATCTCTGATACATAAGTGACTGATAGTTATAAGGTAAGAATGTGGCTTTCATCATTTTCCTCATCTTTTCCCATGATTCAACCTTTGACTTCCCCATCCGTTCATGTGTAAGTTTGGTTTGCTGCCACCACGCCAAAGCTCTACCCCTCAACCTTGTAGCAACCAACTTCACCCTACGATGTTCTGGAACTTCTTTGAAGTCAAAAATCTCCTCAACATTAGCCACCCAATCTAGAAACTCCTCCGCTTGCATACCACCTTTGAATTCAGGAATTTCAGTCTTCATCCCCGACTCCCACTTGTGATCATACTCAGAGTGATTTCTTCCTTGTCTTCGTCCACTACCACATTCATACTCCTCTTCAAAATCAGATGTATATCAATGTCGATCCTGACCACCAACATCTCTACTCCCTTCGTGTCTTCCTCCAACATCCCTTCTATCTACATTCCTCCGATTACGATCATTCACGTTTCTATCTCGACTTCGATCATCATCAACACTTCTGTCTCGATTGGAATGTGGCGAGACTCTACTTCCCCCATGATTAGATTCAGGTGATACCCTTCTCCGATTCTGATTCATCTCTAACATCATCTTCTCTAACCGACCAATTCCTTCGTTAAGCTTTTCACTAAAGTTTTCATTGATTCTTTTCTCCATCTCATCAGCTTCTTCTCTTCGATACAATGCTTCAACGTTTTGATGTCGATTAGCTCTTCTTGGCGGCATGCTTGAAAACTTCACAAATACTTCAAAATTCAAACACCTTTCGAACTTTGATCCAAAGTGATATGGATCGAAAACTCCCACTTTGTTGCAAAAGTATGATGAACACGATGAACACAACTTCAATACTCCAAACAAAATTGCTCGGCTCAACACTTCAAAACCAAGACGATCCCTTCAACTTGCTCTCGGCCTAGCTCAAGACCGTACAAATCAACACTTCAAACTTCAAATTCTCGGCTCCAAGACTCGATTTAGCTATGATTGGCTAAAACAAGCTCTGATACCAAACTGACGCAGCGGATTAATCAAAAACAATGTCGATCGATGAGAGTAGCAATCGATGGATTAGAAGTTACTGAAATGCCCGAATTCGTTGATCCGAAGATACCGAATTCTAGCTATCCCGAACTCGTTGATCACGCATGATACCGGGTTCAAAGATCTGCGATTCTTCACACGTTGATCTAGCGCACTAGATTCCGTGAATCGGCTTCTGTAGTCGTTGAATCGAGCGCACTCGATTATCCGAAAGAGAAGATAGGAGATTACACTCAACTACCAATTTGGCGAAAGCACAAAGCTAACAAAACAAGAGTTTTATTTCAAAATCAACTAAACTATTACAAATGGCACCACCGGCCTATTTATAGAAGTTACAAATCTCATCACTAATCTGTACAACTCTTAAGTCGTGTACGACTTATAACAAGACTCCGACTCACGACTTAAAAATATGCGACTCAACATACTCCGACTTAACAAACAGAAAAAAACATCACTTAGGTCGTTGCCGACCTAACAACTTCTCTCGACTCAACTAAGGTCGGTAACGACCTAGTTACATCATTCAACGACTTACAAACATGTTACACGACTCACACGACTTAACTAGTAGCGCCTCTAAAACAGACGACTTACGACTTACAAACAGAACGACCTAAAACATGCGAGTTGCGACATAAGAACCGGACGACTTATCGACCTAACATATAGGTCGGCAGCGACTTAAGACCCGGCTTCAGAACTTCTTCCTGCAACCTAGCTTAGGTCGTAACTCCACTTCGCGACTTTCCATAGGTCGCATCTCGTCCCAGTTCTTCGTTGTTAGGTCGGAGTCGACTTAATCCTTCAGTTTCCTTAGGTCGTAGACGACTTAAGTCTTCGCTTTCCTTAGGTCGTAGACCGCTTGAGTTAAGTCGTGAACGACTTATGCCTTCAGCCTCGTTAAGTCGTGGACGACTTAGAACTTCTTCTTCAACTTTGTTATCTCGTATACGACTTAAACCTGCTCCTTTCTTAAGTCGCGACCGACCTAAACTCAGTGATTTCTTAGGTCGTGGGCAACTTAGGCCTTGTGTATTTGGAGCTCGCACTGCTTCGACTCTAGTCTGTGCTGCATCACCTTGGCATGGCCTGCTCCGCTATTTCGATGCAGACTAGTATGTTCGTATTTGACTGAGAAGTCGGGTCATGCATATACAACCTTCGCATGCACATGATTTTTTCGTATTGGTTCTAGCTGTCTAAGATTCGTACGTCTAGTGTACTACGTTAAATTAGTTAACATAGAGTGGGTTTTATACTTTTTTGGGCCGTCCAATATCCTTTTGAGCAGTTTGGCTATGATATGATTGCTATCATATGAATATTTATACCGGAGCAGGGCAGTCCAATATTCCTATGTCCAGTGTAGTAATTTAGCGGAAGAGCCTGATTGTGTTGATGCAATTCTAAGTGTTTGAGTCCAGCTTCACCATTCTCAGTATTGAGAGTGCCGTTTTTGTCTAACGACCTCGCGTTTTGCTTGATTAGTGACTATTGGTGGGGAACTGTTAATGTGTATAGTAAGATCATTTATCCTTGCTAAAGAGAGATAATATAGTGATTTTTATACTGGTTCAGGCTATTTAATATCCCTATAACTAGTTTAATACATAAATTCTTGTGCATATTTTTTTAACAATGTTTATTGCATAAGCACTACAAGATGTTCTAATCTTGTCCTGGGTTCTTCAGTGCAGTAATGAATGCTTGTCTTTTGCAGTTATAGTCAACGCTTCGATTTTAGCTTCTCTTCCAGGTTCTGAATCCATCATGCTCCCGATCTAGGCTATCTTTCCGACATGTCTTCTCCCTCGAGTTAGGGAGAGAAGCATCAAAAATCCCTGTGCGGACAATTAGATTTGGTTCCAGTGGGGGGTAGTAGCTAATCTTTCAAATCGGTGTGCATCTCAATCACTTTGGTTTGCTACAAGCTGAAGTGATTGAGATGTGTGCTGAGGGGCATAGTAGTGGATGACCTGGTTCACAGCGGGGCATGAAATCCATTTGACGTTGTAATTAGAGTTCCTGGATTCCGGTTTTGGGTTCTCTACCATAATCAGAATCACCATCCAAAGCGGAGCATAAATATCTATGTGTCTTCGCCCAACTTGTAGTCATTGATTAACAAAGAGGGCGAAGAGCAGCTAGTAGAAACCGTTGGACTTGATTCCATGCACCACCGATCGTTGAGTCATTCTATTAAGTAGTTTATGGACGGCCTCAGCATCCTTATTTATGAGAGTGCCGTTATTACTCACCTGCTGCAAAATCAACATGATTGGTGAGTAACAGCCGTGGGCTGTAGATGATAGAGGTGTTGTTGACTAGAGAAAGATGGTTTGGGTAGGATCCATGGGAATCTCGAGTGACCATTTTTGAGCAAAGTGAACAAAATGGTCAACGAGTTTCATAGTTCGGTAGAGGGAATGTATATAGAGTTTATCGGAATTTGGGAAATGGAGGTTAGTAGATTAGCTGGAAATCAAGGAAAGGAATGGAGGTTCAAGCCCTCCTTCTAGTGCCAAAAATATTAGTGAAGTTTTTCATCTTTACAACACTCAACTTAGATCGAGGAGCAATCTAGATACCAATTACTTCCACAAATTTGAATCAACAGGTTTAACTTATGTTTAATCTACCTTTAGGAAGGGACTATGATGTTGGAAGTTTACATAGCCCTGTAAGTGCATTCTAACTGTTTGTTATAATGTTGGAATGGTTTTGCAAAGGAATTCACAAATTAATAATATACTGATAAAGAAAAAGCAATGAAAATAAAGGACATTGAAATTTTTACGTGGTTGGATTATTGTCAATCATACGTCCATGGGATAATCCATTATATATTACTGTTTTGTATAGATGATTAACATTTTTTAAAAGAATACAATATCTCTTGATTTTGTTATAATAAAATTTAGGCTCTCGAAAAATCCACCCTTCTATACTTTCCAGTGCCTTCCTTTATAGTGTGGAAAGATGCACCGTTAATTGCCGCAATTACCCTTTATTTTTTGCTCCAATCTTCATCTTTAGATCTTTCCATCTGTCATTCATCTATAGCGCTTGTTTGTTGCACCTGGATTGATGATGCATCTTAGGCGGGAAGTTATGGTATTAGCGGGAGTTCAAGAAATTGAAGCGGGATGCCTAAAAAATTGGATGGGAAGCTCAAGCCTATGTGGGTCGACCTTCTTCTGACCTGAAGAGGTAAATGTCTTAAGAAGGGTACTAAGGGGCCACCCTGAGGCTTTGGGACATGTATGCAAAGAGGTGCGGTGATGATTATTGCTTGATGCTTTGGGCATATAGTTATGCTGACATCTCTGTTGTTCTTTGCTTAACCTCCTATCATACTTGGCAGAAATGGAGTTGCACTACTCTGTTTCACTTTGATAATTCATTTGACATATGTTTGGAATGTATTCGGGGCTAGCTATGATCTGAGCTGATTGTGATTTAAGTTGCCCTCATTGCCAGTATGCTCGGGTTGCTGATGAGAGAAAGGAGGAGCTCTATATCTTTGTCATCTACTTGTAAGTATGGTCCTGCGTTGAAGCGTATCTTGAGTGGCCCTGTATGCAACCCTTTGGAGTTCTTATGACCCCTTGCAGTACTACCTATGTTGCCCCCGGTTTATGCTGGTGTAGACTTGTTCTTGTAGATGTTGACAAAGTATGGGATTTAGAGATGCGGCCAGCTCAGCATAGCATTTACTGCCTCCTATGCCTCGGTGTAGTATTCTTGTCCTACTTTTGATTTTATGTATTGCCATTGTGACCTGCCCTTATTTCCCAATGTGTCAGTGTTTGGCTTCTGTTGCGATTCCCTTGATCGTAGGGTTCAGGTTGGGTTAAGTATTGTAGCCTTGGGATGGCTTCCTATGCAGTATGAGTTTAGTTGATTCAATCTCTTTTTCCTTTACATCTAATTTTCTTGTCATGGGGGTAGCTTACTTGGCCTCATGCCTTCCCCATTTTCCTTCAACGCGGTTCGGGGGTAAGAATGGGTGTCACAACCCATTTTCCTTTTGATTGTGCGTATAAGACGCCCTAGTTCTATATCGCTTTTTTACCGAGGATTGGTCTAGATCGCATTGAGAGTGATGCTCCTCGACTTACTTATCTATAAGGCTACATCACACAGTGGTTCTATGGATTAGACATGGCCGATGCGATTATTCATGATTTTCTTATATATATTTGGTTCGACCTTCTTTTCGAATTAGAAGAGCACGGTTTAGCTGAGTTATCTTGTTGGGATAACAAACTTGGAGCAGTTGCACATAGTGGATTGGGGAAGTGCAATATTTTCTTGTTTAACAATATTTTAGATCTCTATTCTCTTTCTTGGGTTAAGCGGATGTTCGGTTTTTGGTATATGCTTCCGTTGTGGTACTATGAGTACACATCGAACATGCATCCCGGACTTTAGATGACAGTGGGTCAGTCTCTTGAGTCATATATCCCTAGAATTAGGAGATAGGAAACCATATAGTACATCTGTCAAGCCCTCTTAGGGGTAAAACACGACCTTCAAGAGTCCCGTCAACAGTTGGACATTTAGGTTAGGAATAACCTTTTAAGTTCATGGGTGGCTTACTGGATAGTGTTGGACGAGGCTAGTCAGTTTCCTGACGATCATCCGACAAGGATCTCATTTCTCATTTCTAGGCACCGGGTTTTATTACATTCGGCTACATTCATTCCAGTTTAGTACTTAGGAGAGAGATGTTGGCATCTGACCACCGAGGAGGTTCATGTTTCTATAGATCCATTATCCTGTAAGGACATGTTGGGGTCACTGAGGTCTGTTGGGACATAGTATATACAAGCTCTTTGAGATGCTACATGGTTAAATGGCCTGACCTTCCTCTTAGCTACTGGTGATTATGGTGCATATTGGGCTAGAGTTGCTCCCCGTCGTTATTTAGTTGCAGTGATTGTACTTAGTGTGTTGAGCATACTGTATTCATTAGTTATAGTGACTTTACTTACTATGTTGACTGTAATGTATTCATTAGCTGTAGTGGCTATACTTATGTAACAACCTACCCTTTGAACTCTAGGTCCAACACCCAAACCGAAGCTAACAATTCAAGAACTAAAAGGATGAGTCATTGGGGTTAAGATAAAATAAGCATATAATTGATATAGTTCTAATTATCTACTTTCAAAATCTCACGGTGGAAGAAAATAAAATATAATACATTAGTAAATACCATAGTCACATCACCATAACATGTCTACAACGTCAAATACATATGTCTAAATAATATAAATACAACCCAATTCATACATAGTTAAATCCAGGTCACAACACTTATTTACATTATATACACTATATACAAACGAGTATTTGTCCATGATACATCTCATATCCAAACTCCATCGACCTGAATATATATATATATATATGGGAGAATAGGAGTGGGTTAGATATAATTCTAGTGACTAAGCTCTACTTTACTCTAGATATACTACAAAAATAAAACTATAACATGATACGAGTCTACCGCTCGGTTACCTCACGTCCTATAGTCACGTCACACCTAACCATTATGCACATCCAGTCTGCATCATCTTTATATAGACTCACTTCCCTGGACTGGCCTCGTGCCCTATAGGGTCTCTTATTGCCTATGTTCATGTAAATCCATATAGGACTCACTTCTCTAGACCGTTCGAAGCCTACAAAAAATCCTGCCGTCCTTATACTTATTGGACTCATGCCCTGCTTCACTCGTATCCTACAGGGTCCCTAACGTCCACCTCCTCCACTTGGCTCATTGAAGCTCTAAAGTGGGGCAACGTAATACCTGGACCACCACTTATGTCGTGGGTCTGTATCCGTATCCGTATCTGTATCCGTATTTGTATCCGTATCCATATTAGTATCCATATCCATATCTATATCCATATTCATATCTGTATCTTTACCCACATCTGTATCCATATCTGTATCCTAAAACGTCTACTTGTGCCATGGGCTCATTTATATTCATGTTCATCATCATATCACGTTTCGCATCATAATATCATACATATCCATTTCAAATAACAACCAATCATCACACACATTCACTCAGTTTGTAATGCTGTCATTTATCTCATCCATAGCCACCAATCGCCTTTAGGGAACGATAGGAACTAGATCCAAATCAATAATTAATATTTTATATAGGCCATTATGGGTCCATGTTCAACTGGCCTCAAAATATAGTGAGCAAGTGGACCAGTTGGGGTGACCGGTGCATCGGTGTACACCTTTTCCTAACTGTTGCCAGGTTACAGATATTGATCATTTTCTTGTCGTTTCCGCCTCTTATAACACCCCGAAATTTAATAAAAGAAAATTTAAAATTAAATATAACAAGGGTAAAAATGAAATTTTTACAAACATCCTAATCTAGCTATGAAACTCGCATTGTTGCGTTCATAGCGATTTTTTGGACAATTTTCATATATGACGTTTTGAAATCGAAGCTAATATGGGAAAGTTATAAATGTTTTAAATTTCAGAATCGAAATAATTAAATAAGTAAATGAGGAAATAAATACTTATATATAAGGAAACCCACTAGTTGACACCCTAGATTGGACCAGTCGACATCTAGCAGTCGACCCCTCCAATCTAAGCGGTCGACCGGTCATGTATCAAGCAAGGGTTTGGGTAGGCCAACTGCCCGGATTTAAGTAAAATTTGATCAACGGTCGACGTTAGTTTGTGCTGCTATAAATAGAACGCTAACCTACATCCTCATTCACTAATCAAAAGCAGTATGTCCAGATTCTGCCCAAATTTCTACCTCCTCTAAAACTAATTTATCAAATTAAAATTTTAAAAGCAAATTGAAGGTGAAATCAAGCGAAGGGAAGGAATTAACATCTAGAAGGAAGAACGATTCTGCATAAATCAAAGAAGGATATCTTTCTAGAGGTGAGCGAGTTTATGATTAGTAGATGATTTACATGTAATAATTTTATTTATACCCTATTTGATCAGGAATTGTTCAGATTAAATCAAAAACATTGTTTATCGGATAATCGTCACATATTCGAATTTGAATAAAAATTTAACCTATTTGAATATGATTCTTGTCCAATCTAGATCTGGATAAAATAAACCTATTATATAAAATTGGTTCAGGTTGAAATCCCTTTTTGTTGAATTGAATATAAACCATATATTAATTCTATACCAGATTTAACTCATTTTGATAAACAAACATGCTTATGAAGTTGTTAAGGGTTGTAATTGAAAATTTATGAGGTTGTAGATTGATAAAATAATGGTTCACTGTAATTAACAGTTTACTGTAATATGCAATTTGTAATTAACATTTACTGTAATTGAGAACAATGATAATTAACAAACAAAGATAAATAAAATACACAGAAAACACCACGATCGATTGATATGCTCGCTGGAGCCGTTCAACATCAAGCAGTCGACCGCTCAAATGTGTAGTAGTTGACCGGTTATCGAATTTCGGGTGCAATATAAACCTCTACCTAAGGCCCAGGTTATCAATTTAATTGTATATTATATACATATACACATATATATAGATGTTAGTATAAATAGGGAAACTAACTCCCTAGGTTTGTGATTCTTGGACGTTACAAGTTTGGATAGATGTGTGCGCAAGCAATAAGGCCTGGACACTATTTATTCAACATGGTTGATTTTCGACTGGGGCATTTCTGTCATAAAATTGCACTCACAGGAGGTTGTATGGTGTACGCGCACACTGACGATGATGCCTGGGGAAGTGTGTAGCCTATCGTTAACGGTAGTTTGTTGGTATGCACGGTGGCGTGGACGTGATATTGCGTTGTTGATGGATCCCGACGTAGTACGATAAGTGGCGTTACATTGCCATTGAGAGGTGGATACAGATGCAATAGACACCTTCGACGTGAGTTGGCATTGCGGGCTATCCCTCAATGCGTAAATATGATAGGTGCCGTCGTAATTTGAGAATGTAGTCCCAAGGTGAATATTGTAGGTAATCCTATGTTGGAGTAATTACAATGGTTATTAGCCAATCCATAGTTTACCTTCAGGTTCAATTAGTTGTTCGACCCTAAGTGCAAGCCTTCACAAGATGTAATGTATGTGTGTTGAGAACTATACCCCTTAGATTAACAAAACCTACCCTAGTAAGCAATTCACAAACACCAGTAGAGTACTCTAGGTCACATAGAATATTAATAAAGTTAATTGCTTGTGATCACCGCATATTATTGTTGTAGCTCATTCACCAGACTTTTGTCTGATCTACTCCTTTTCTTTCTTACCCCCACCTATAGGAGGATAAAGCAGCGAGTGATAGCCCAGAGATTACTATGTAGAGAGGAGAGCTTAGCATTGGAGTTACTTTTTATTTTGATTACTTTCTATGTAATTATTTAGCATACTTAGCACTTATCGGACCATATGCTGTATTTTTGTACATTAGGTATTTTGACTACGTATGGTTTTGAGACTGTGTTTTCAGAGATATTTTCTAAGATGGTTATCTTTTTGTATTTATATTTTATTTCTTTTCGATGTAAGATCTGAAAGTGTAGAATATCTTAGGTCTATCCTTATATCTTTAGTCTCTATAATGTTTAGAAACCCAATAACACGTACTTCTTGGCACCGACTCGAGTCCGGAAGTCACCATAGGCTTTGGATCTATGTGTCAGAGGTACGGGTTGTCACACTTGGTATTAGAGCCTCGGTATAAAATTTGTTAGGGATTAGGTGCATATTAAGAGAATGTACCTGAAAAGTTTTGTAATTTTTTTTCCAAAAAGGTTTTCAAAATGGATTTCTAACAGTACATATATGCATAGATAAAACAGTTTTCAAAGGATATATAGAAATATAATACGAAAACACTTTCCCTTATTCTTGCCAATAGTATCTATGGAAAAGTTGCTAATAAATTCCTAAATTACAAATATAAAGGATGAGCGATCCTAGTGGTTGTGGCTCAGGAGATACACTTAGATTCCGAATGTGAACGTTTCGATTTGATTTTGTGGGTATCTGCAAGTAAGAGGACAAGCTGAGGTTTACCCTAATAGGGACCCACAAAGCAGGCACCAAGTGTAGTTCCAGCTCATCCATCTGCCGTCGATTTTGCAAGTTATATAAGGACTTTGCGAGTCTAGGAGGGAAGCAATATGTGAGGACCGAGTTATATGTGGACTCGAAAGCATGGATCTGCACTTGTGAGAGGATTTTTGGATTGATGGGTCTTAGAGATGACGTGAGGAGATAGTTTTCCACTTGGAATTTATAGGGAAAGGCTCTGAATTAGTGGGATGTAGCAGTGATGGGATGTAGTAGTGACAAAGACCGATGAGGGAGAGATGACTTTGGGAGAGTTTAGAAGGCATTTTAAGGTGAAGTTTCTTTTTAGGGCAGAGGAGGGAGAACAGTTGGAGAAGTTCGTATATTTGAAGCATGGAGAGATATTGTGAAGGAATACGTGAATCAGTTCAATGAGTTGGCAAAGTCCGGTTAAAGCTGATAAATACCCCTTATAAGAAAGCTCTGAAGTTTGCAAAGGTACTGAATCAACCTCTTCAAGATTTGGCCCTTAGTCATATTCCCATGAGTGTGACTTTCAAGGGTTTGGTGGAGACGACCTTGCTGGAAACCGTCTCCAAGGAGGAAGTGAAGAGTGAGCCAAAGAAGATAGGAGGAAAAACGCCACAGTAGAACTAGTGCACGTCTAATGGAAGTAATAGCCTACTTGGCTTTTCTGTTCCGCCTTCACCCTTTGACACATCATACACTTTGCACATACTCAACTACCTACATCTTCATCCCTGGCCAATAGAATATTCTCTTCACATCTCGATACATCTTACATCCTCTTTGATGGATTGTCATCCTAGAATGGTGGTACTCACGCAAGACTTCCTCTATCAACTCTTTAACCTATGACACACATAGCCTCCCATCTCTCCTTAGGTCTTTGGAGTAAGGATCCAAATGGCTCGATTGCTCACTGTCCTAACTGCTCCATAATACTAACTAAGGATGCATCTCACCCTTGACTTAACCCAACACGATCCATTAGTGCAGGTATAACCTCCATCACTGCTAACAATCCAGGTGTATACTCCAATCGGGGTTGAAAATCAAATTCCAATATAAACTCAAAATTTCTCCACTCTAACGACATATCATTCACCTCAGCATGTCTTCTTCTCAAAGCATCAACAACCATGTTTCTCTTCCTAAAAGTATAAAAAATTCCAAAGTCATATGAAGATAAAACTCCATCTACCACTGTTGTCTCAAATTCAAAACCTTTTGAGAGAACATATGCTTGAGAGATTTATGGTTCATAAATAACTCGAATCTTTCACCCAACAGATAATGCCTCCATGAATTTAATGCAAATACAACATCATTTAACTCTAAGTCATGCATCGGATAATTCTTCAACCGTTGACTCGCATACGCTACTACGTTTTCTTCTTGCATAAGGACAACACCAAGACCTGTAACACCTTGTAAAACTAACAAGAAATTAACTAAGAAAAATCAACTAATCAATAATAACCTAAAAAATAAATTTAGAAAACATCAGAATTTAGCTACGAAACTTGCACCATTGTGTTTATGGTGATCTTCTGAGCAACTTTCATATATAAAGCTTCGCAATCGGAGTTCAAACGAAGAAGTTATCGACGTTTGAAAATTGTGGATTGAAAATAATTCAAAACATATTAAGGAAATAAATATTAATAAACGTAACGGTAAAGTAAAACATTAAATATTAACTTAACATTTAAGTAAGCATTAAAAATAACACCTGGGGGACCACCAGTCGACCGCTAGCGGTCGAGCGCCTATGGGGAGCGGCCAGTTATTAGTGTGACTGCTAGGGTTTTCTCTAGCCTGAATGACCCGAATCCTAAACTATTAAAATACTATTGATTCGATGATATTGGCCCCTCCAAGAAACTATGAATAAGAGGCTAGCCCCCTCATTCTTTTCATACAAATCTAAAGTCGGGAACGACACTTTGCCAATTCTTTTCGTCCACAAAAATCTCTTTAACTCAAAATAAAAAATAAATATATATCTCCAAGGATTAGAAGAAGATTTGAAAGAAGCAAGCCAATGAGAAAGGTAATAATTTATTTATATATATTCCTTAATCTACAAATTCTGAATCTAATATGCATAAAAAATCGATTATATGTTATATAATAAATAGAGGGTAAATTAGAGGAAGAGATAAGGCCATCGCACAAAGAAAATCCAAGGAGATTCGTTGGGAATTGTTTGCGAGTGAATATCTTAATTTTTCCTTAATAGTATCTTGCTAGTTTGTTTTTAGATTTGTACCATGCCTTGGAAAATTATGAATACGAAAACCGATTAGTTCAAGACCCCAAAATTTCCCCATAAAATCTAAGTTGTGAAATTTGTTGGAATCCTAATTGTTTTATTTTAATGTAGTGGAATTGGGTTTATTATTATTACTATTATTTCAATATGAATATTTTGTATTCTATTTAATCATACTTCTCAAACTTTGATTGTAATGACAAAGAATTCTACATGCAAAATAAACGGGTGTGCAAAGTTGGGAAAAAGTGAGTTTTTCCTCTCACCCATAGTTTACACCACTTATTTGAACAGTTAAAACAAATATGTTTTCTTTGTCATTTGAGTAATATATGTACATTTAAAAGTTTGAATATAAAAGACTAGAATTGTAAATTTGCTTCTTTGGAAAAAGAGGCCGTGGTTCTACTATATTAATATAAAATGAAATTTCATGTTTTTTATTCTAATCTAAATATATACAGGCCTATTTAGTATAGCTAGTTTGATAATGATGTTAGATATTATGTAATTTTCTATAGTGGATTGGGACTTGTATATAAATTGCAGATGTTAACGTATTAAAATAACATATCATCCTGAATAAGAGACAGACAAATTAACTAAATAAATATAGAAACAAATTTGTCTTAATCTATTATTAGCCATAAACGTAATAATAAAGTATTCTTTTAAATTTTGTAACATATATATATAATAAATAAAGCATTTAATAAAGAAACCGATAAACAAATGACAAATAACATTCAACAGTAAGTCTTATAAAATGAGTTAAGGACAATTATTGAATTTAATCCATAAACAAAAGGCACAATAAGGAGTTTCCTTTATAAGGCCTTTAAATGCATAATACAGGTAAGGTATATATGTTATCCGCACTTTGGCAAAGCCGTGACATCATCAACTTGGCTAGGAACGGATGGTCATTGGCCTTAAGAATCGATTGCATACAATACTATGGACGATGGTCGAGCAGATTATGACCGGGTCCCAATCGAGGTGCAATCAGCATGAAGTGACTGGCATAGCCCTGTGAAGTTATATTCCAAATTTGGAGTCGATTGGAGTTCTGATGCTCGAGTACGGACGAAGCAAAGATTTGCATGGATTGATCGAGAACGATCCATAAAACAGCTCAAATCATCAGAGAACGATCAATATCTCAAGATCTACAAGGCCAATTCATTTGAGACTTCCAGGGCATCAACAAAATGAAGATTGAAGCCTGCAAAAACGATCTTAGGTCATAAAGTTGAAGTTATAGGTTGGCCGATCATTGTTAGCTGATCGTTTTTTTCGAGCCGTAAAAACGACCGGCATACTTTAGTGCACGATCCAAGTTCATCAAAGATCGATCCATATCTCCCAAGACAAGTCAGAATGATTCCATATTTTAGGGACAATGTCAAGAGGCATGTGAGACCCCCCAAAAACGATCGCACTAGAATTAGAAGCAAGAAAATGGATTGGTGAACATTTAGCCGATCGTTCCTGATTGTTGAGTTAAGTCCACCGATTGTTATGGTGGACCTCTATGGACCTAAAGAGCCTTTTGCGGAAATCTTAGCGAAATATCTCATCACCTCTCTCTATAAATACATGCCTCATGGGTCATTCTGAGGATCTTTACATTGCTGGTTACTTTAGTCTTTATTGCAATCAAGTTTTCTCTATTCCTTGCTGTTGTAATCAGATTCCTAAGTGATCAATAAAGTGAATCTTCAAAGTGGACATAGGTTTACAACGGTGAACCACTATAAATCTTCTTGTTTCTGATTATTGCTTTC
The DNA here is from genome assembly GCA_030737815.1 of Allium fistulosum. Taxonomy (NCBI): domain Eukaryota; kingdom Viridiplantae; phylum Streptophyta; class Magnoliopsida; order Asparagales; family Amaryllidaceae; genus Allium; species Allium fistulosum. The sequence goes on from CM060905.1 coordinate 1,006,762,064, forward strand.
TATTTGCTGTTAGTCTAATCTATTCCTCAGTTTTAATTTTACTTTCTTCATTTACTTCTCTACATAAATCTATCCTTGGGTGTTTGTGACCAAATTTTGATGCAAACAATACACACACACACATATATATAATGTATATGTTTGTATAGTTCAGCATTTAGTTCAAGGAGTGGGAATATGGCTAAGTTATAGGGATGCGGGGTCAGTTGAAAGCGCATAGAAGTCTGTCCAGCTAATTTGGCTACCGATAGTGTGTCTTTTGTAACCGATATGGGACTTTATCTGTAATAAGTACCCATGATGGACGCGAGATTAGTCCCAAATTTATAGGGTAAGTATGCCCAGTTGATCTGGCTACCAGCACCTACGAATAGTTGGTCTAATATGGGATGTCACGGTTGGGTTTCGGGCCATAAGGACGGGGAAATTCCAAAGGAAGTCTGCTTCGAGGTTGAGGTATTGAATGGCCGGTTTACAGTATGCTTCCTCCCTTAGAGAGTATTAAATGACTTAGGGAATTTCCTATGAATAACATTGGCTAATTCCAAGATGGGCCTGCTTTTGAATTGAGGTATCAAATGACTGTTGGGGTCTACCTCTTTTCTAATTAAGAAGTATTTAATGATCGAGATTATCTTTTAGGTACGTTAGTGGGAATCTCTTGGGGGGTCTGCTTCAGGGCTGAGGTATTAAATGGCTAGAGTGTCTTCCTTTTCCATATATAAGAAATATTAAGTGGTGTATAAGATATTTTCTATGATGTCAGTTAGGAAGTACAAGGAGGGGTTTGCCTTGGGTTTAGGTATTAAATGGTTGAAGACTCTGCCTAGGGTTTAGGTATTAAATAGTTGGAGAGTCTGCCTAGGGTCTAGGAATTAAATGACTAGAGTCTGCATATCCCCGTCTAAAAGGTCTTAAGTGGCCTAGGTACCTTCTCTTGCATTATTAGGATATGATTGGACGGTAGGTTGGTTGTTGAACCCAATATACTCCATAGTTGCATTGCACCCACTTTTATAGTCATGGAGTTAGGCTTGTAGGGCCATTAACCTATAGTTAGAGATATACCTAGAGAAGTATGATAAATATGTAAGATATAATACTTATTTGAATTCTTACTACTCATATACTATTATTGTAAAACTTGAGGTTTTCATTCATCAGACATTGTTGTTCTGACACCCTCCTCATTACAACCTACAGGTTAAGTAACATGATAAGTATAGAGAAGATGGCGGAGACTTGTAGGAAGTTATCTATTATAGTTATCTATTTATGTTGTTATAATGTACCGAGACTATGTATCAGACATGCTTTATGTACTAGTGAGACAGTGTACCTATGTGATTTGTTTTCATGAGATGGATACTTGTAACACCCATAAAATAAACAGTAAATAGATTAAAAGGGAATTAATAAATAACTGAATAAGGTTCAAAAATGGAATTTGAGCAAATGTCACAACTTGACTAACTTGCACCATTGTGTTCATTGTGATCTTCTAGTCAACCTTCAATATAAAGTTTGAGTTCAAACGAAGAAGTTATTAGCATTTGAAGTTTTCGGATCAAAAATAATTAAAAAGGAATTCAAATAAGAAAATAAATAACAATAAATGATGGACCACCACTGGTCGACATCCTCATTAGGCTATTCGACCACTAGAGGTCGACCAGTTTCTAATGTGGTGGCTAGGGTTGAACCTTGGCCTAATGGACCAGATTTAATAAATTATAATCAATGAATAGAATTGATTTCAGCATCTATAAATACAAGCCTAGCCGCTCATTTTTCTTCTCGTAGTTTCCGAACAGAGTGGTAGAGCTATACCATTTTCCCCTTTCCATTATTTCCAGGAATTATAAAAATACTGTATTATATATATCTATTGGAGAAAGGCAGAAAATAAAAGAGGAGAGGAGAAGGAGTGAATCAATTCTGCCAAAAAGATAGACTCCATAATTATAAATCCAAATTCCACTTAACTCAAATCTTCTCTCAGATCTGTAATTCCAATGGGTATGTGTGTGTGTATATATATATCTTTGCACATATTTGGTTGGAATGGAAAAAGAAGTCAATTAAAGGAATGAATTCGAATTTGGAGATTTAGAATGGTGAGGGAAAACTTATATGATTTATATATAACACTAAAATTTATATTGTTGAAATTTATTTGACTACTATGCCTAAGCAAGACCTATCGAATTGTAGGCTTAAAATGAATGCATTTAACTAAAATCTCGCCTGCATATTTTGTAAGTTATGTAATTGTGAAGGAATGGCATATACACCCTAATTTGGAAATTTTGGGAAATTAGTCCCTAGAAATTGTAAAGTATGATGTTGATAAGATTGTGAAGTTTTTTTTATAGATTTATGTTAATTGGGTTGAAAATTATTTAGTATTCATTTGGAATTCCCTAATTTGTTTGGGAATGTAAATTTCTATATTTTAATTTATTGGGAGTGTTGAATGTACAATTCAGTTATATCTATTTCCGTGTAAATTTCAATATATAGTCTAACTACTATGTATAAAAAGTGCATCGTTTGGAATAATAAGGAATATGCATAAATGAAAGAGATGTGTAAAGTATAGATGTCCTTCTCCATAGTTTTCACTGTCTATTTCAATAGAAAGAAAAATAGATAATTTCTTGTAATTTCAAACAGAGCAAAAATCCCACTTTTAAATAGTTTATGGAAAGTTATATCGGTAATAATTTCCTTTGTGGGGAAGGATAGCTCCAATAATTAAAATATGGAAATGATTATTCTTTGTAGAATGTACACATAAGTGTATATTCTGAAATTCCTAAACATATAAATTAAAGATTTAAATATTATATATATGTATGTATATTTGTATGTGTAAACGTATAGCCGCGTCTACTAATTAAAAATATAAATATACATAAGGCAAAGGATAGAGCGAAATAAATAAACATACGTTAGTCTCATATTAATTACAATTAAAGCGTTTAAATATTAATTGCGTAATAAATCATAGGTTTAGGAGGTTGCAATGAAAAAGGGTTAATAACTCCAACATTAATGAATAATGACTGCAAGATTAATGGGCAACAAAAGCATAGTTAATAGGAGTACAAAAATCAAATGGGGATATTGATGCGTTTAATGAGATTAATTGTAGAACTAAACATGACATTGATAGAGAAAACTAAATAGGCATTATAAGTTAAATATGAAACGAATAAATAAATGTCGTTAGTGATTGTCCAATTTGAATAATGATGACCATTTATAAAGGACAACTAATTGAAAGTGAAGAAATATGTAACACCCCATATTTCTGGTAACATTATTTAGGATATTTGATTAGTTAAATAAAATAAAATAATGTGTTGATTAGAGAATTGAGATTTGACAAAATCAAAGAGTAGCCGTGCCATTTAACCTATGAATTAAAATAAGAGTTAAATTGAAATAGAGGAGGGGTAAAATAGGAAAGAGGCCATTCTTATATCCCTAAAACTTGGTTGTGTATTCCTATACACATTCATTTCATTTTTATTAAATTTTTTAAAACTAAGGCCGACCACCATTAACAAGGAAAAGGGGAAGAAGAGTAGGAAAAGCTAATTCAAATCAAATCCATTCATATCTCAATCTCTTTAATCTCTAAAGCTAAGGTGAATAATGTTTACATCTCAAATTTTTATTGTTTCGCTTTTAAGATGAATTACGAATATTTTGCATTGATTTGCCTTGTTTTTAAATAATGGAATGATTATATATACTTGTTGATGATTTATGGTTGTTCATATAGATTTTATGACATGTTGTGATATAAAAACCCTATTAAATGACATCCAAATGCCTTGCGAATTTTTATGAAGATCATAAATGATACTTTAGAGATGGGTTTCAATTTTCAGAATTTTTTGAATTTTTGTGGAATTTATATGAATTTTCTAGTGAAGAAAATGTTATTTTGGGTAATAAATTATTTACGGTTAAATAATAAAAGATTTGGGTTTGAAATTTTTATATGTTGGAAAACATATCAAAAGAGATTTTTTAGAATTTTTGTAGAATTTTCCTAATTGTTTTAATGGTTATATAAGATTATTTAAGGGGCATTTCACTAGAAGGACAAAATTTGCAGTCCAATTAGTTTCTAGGACACACATCCATAGAAATTTATTTCAAGGCCAAAGTCAGCAGAATAATTACTTTTAAGGACAAAGTCAGCAGTCCAATTACTTTCAAGGACATAATTTCATAGGTCTTTAGGCCTTAGAAACTATTTATTTTGCATTTTGTCCTTAAAAGTAATTATTTCAGTTGTGCGTCCTAGAAACTAATTGCACTAGCTAAAGAGGCCCTTGTGGCTAATTTCCACATTATTTAAGGTATGAGACTTAAATGTTTTATATAATTAATGAAGGAGAAGGGGCTTTTTACAAATAATCTAAATAGTTAGTTTTGAAAATTGCAGTACTTTTTAGTGGTAAAGAAAAGAGGCAATCAATCAAAATTAGACATGTAAAACAGGTTATGTGAAAAGAACTATTTGCTACATGTTTTTCACTGTTTCGATGCTTTCGGCACCAGGTTCCGCTTCCTCCTCTTCGCTTCCGACACAGTCAAAACCAATGCACATGGTATCAGGGAACTGGTACGTAGTGAATTGGATGTAGGCGGAAGGTATGGAGTCGAAACCAGGGGTTCCGAAGGGGTTGAGGCAATACTTTGCTTTTAAATTAAAAATGCGCTTGCTTGCTTTCGACTAAATGGCTTTCGATTGAGTAGCTTTCGACCCAGTTAGCTTTTGACTAGGTTTAATGGATTTAAAGAAATGGTTTCGATTGGGTTGTGCTTTTGTTTTACAAGATTGCTTTTGACTAAGTCGAAGCCTTTTACTGCCACTTTCTACCTTTCGACCCAGATGGTTTCGAAAGGGTTGTTTACTTTGTTTTCGAAAATTTTAGCCACTTCTCCAATGCTTTCAAAGTGATGGTTTCGATACCATCACCTCTTTACTTAGGAAATGGTTTTGAAACAAATGCTTTCGACTTAAATGTTTTAAAGACCTTTTTCTGTGATTGAAGTAAAACCCAAATGGTTTTGAAGGAGATAGTTTTAAATGGTTTCGAAACATATGCTTTCGACTTTAATGGGTTTCTAATCCTTTTGCTTTACTTGAAGGCGTAATCCAAAAAGGTTTCGACCGAAACAGTTTTCAAAGGTTTCGAATGGGTAAATTTTTGAATGGTTTCGAAAGGTTTCCACATGTTTTAAATTGAACCCAAAGGCTTTTGAAAGGTTTAGTGTTTTAATGCTTTCGAAGGGGTTTTAGTGAATGGTTTCGAAGGGGTGGTTCCCCAGGGTTTCGAAAGGGTTGAAAGGAAAGGTTTTTCCTATGTTTTCGAAAGGTAATATTTAAAGGTTTTAAAGAGGGATGTCTAATGTTTTGAAGCTTTTGAAGGAAAGGGTTTTAATGGTTTCGAAAGGGTCACTTTCAATGGTTTCGAAGGGGTTACCTTCAAGGGTTTCGAAAGGGTTGTTTAAAGGTTTTAACCAAAGGTTTCGAATGTACTAAATAGGCAATATAGACTAAGTATTTTCAAGTTAAAAAGGACTTTAACTTATTTTGAAAGGATATGTAATCCTTATTAAACCTCATCAACATTATTTCGAGTAAAGTATATATAACATGGCAAAATAGCTTAGAGTAAAGCTGAGAATATATTTTCCTTGTATAAGTATGATTTAAAAGGCTAAATCATTTTGAAAAGGTTTTCAAGGAAAAAGATGAAGGGTAGTTAACCCTAAGAAAATGATTCGGACAGTTAGTCCATTTTGATTCGGACAATTAGTCCAGTTTGCAGACAGTTAGTCCAGTTTGTGGACAGTTAGTCCAGTTTGTGGGCAGTCAGCCTAGATTTCGGACAGATAGTCCATTTACTACTTATGGACAAATAGTCCATTAGTTACCTGATTATAGCTTAACGGACCTAGCTATTATTGTTATCATTATTATATCAGTTTGATTAACCAGTTTGGTTGCAGGAAAGGATTTGCAAAATATATGTTTTAAAGAGGATTTTAGTGAGGGGAAACCCGTTCCGCTAAGTGGCGTGGTCTCACTTAATATCAGTAAACCGAGATGTAACAGTATTATTCACACTAGGCTTTATGTCTGACTCGAAGTTTCTGTTTTCCCCTTAAACTCGCGGGTGCTCAAAATTGATTTGAGTAGGCTGAGGGTTAAGCTTTTCAGGTTTAGAAATTTTGGCGAATAAAGCTTCCAGAGACGAGCAGGTGGCTGACGGATAGCTAATTAGGAATTACAGATTATTTTGTTTATTTCCATTATGTATTAAGTCAGATATGACTATATTGCTTTGATCAACCAATGGGGCATCGTCATATGTTGCTCTTGGCGTATTTTGTAATGATTATAATTAATCTTTACCTGGGAAACGATACGGGATTATGTAAGTTGGATATGAATTTGTTTTAAAATGTAATCAGTAAAATGTTGTTTTTGCAAATATGTGATTTTGTTCATATTCAGGTGCTTCTGATATTATGGATACCATTAGCATTACCATATTTTGTCAAAAGAAGTTAATACTATGGATGACTGCAACATCTGTAGCGCTTAGCTTTTGGCCTCTAGATATGGGATATTACAAAAAAATGACATTTTGGTGACATAAATGGAAATGAAGAATAAAGGAAATAAGCGTATAAGATAAGAATAAGTTCGTAGAAAGTAAATAAATGAATGCTAATAAATAAACTTAAGAAATGTAATAATTTCCTTTGTGGAAATTATACAGCCTTAATAATACATTATAGTGAGCGTGAATTAGTGGGCCTAGCCTAATATTTAGGTTAATTGTAAATGGCTTGGTTTAGTATGGGTTGGGATGCGAGGAGTTATACAATGGAAGTCTACTCTCATCTAGAGGCTACCAACAGTTGTGTATATGTAATACTAATGTGAGACATCTCCGACTATAGGACCCATGGAGGAGGAAATATACTTTCGGGTATAGGTTTGGTGAAAATATACCAGTGATTTGCCTTAGATTTGAAGTATCAAATGGCTCGGTACCTTTAAGAAAGTCAAGGGGTTTACTTCAAGGATTGAGGTACCAAATGGCTATTGGGTCTGCCTCCTCCTTATTTAAGAATCTTAAATAATTTATGATATTACCTAATTGAGAAGAGGTCTGCTTCATTTCTAAACAAGAGGTATTAAGTAACTGGAGTCGGCATTTTCCTTGACTTATATTAGGTAAGTCTAAATGTGGTTTCGGCTATGGGGGTCGGCGGGCGATGTCAGTGTTGTTGATAAACCAGTATTTAGAAGTAGGGGTGGCATATAGGATTTGACTACCAACGGTCCCGATCATTCATTAGCAAAGAGTTGGGTTGCACCCTGATGGATTTCGCTTCCTACTAGTGCAGAATCCATATGGGATACACAAAGAGCTTAAAGTTTAATTAATTATTGTTTGTCGGAGGTGGGCTTGTTAACTATTAGATAAGTCTTTAAGATGTGTTATTAATACGACTAAGTAAATTAATAAGCCGTATCTATGAGTCATCGACCTTCGTAGTTAGGATCGGTAGACTATCGATTACGTTATGGAGGGCCCGCTTTGATGTCGAGGTATTAAATGGTTGTTGGGCATGCCTCCTCCCTATTTAAGAAGTATGCGAGGTTCCCTTTTTGGGTAGTACAACGCTTATATATGTACACCTCGGAGAAAGATTGTATATATCATGCACGCAAGTGGAATTAAATGAATAACCCCATTAATAGTAGACACAACACTTAAATAGAAATCAATCGACATCAAATAGTGTTATGGATAAAATATGTAATTTACCGGTCACCAGAACATTATTCCGACCCACTCCTCATTATAACCCACATGATAGATTTGAAAGGATAGGCTACTAGTGCAAGGCGGGAAAGGTGGATGGAAAGGTCTTCTTATTCGTGTTCGGCATTGACAAGGCAAGTAGATATCAAAGAAATAATATTGATTTCAAGGTAGCAGTATTAGTCGGGCTATAAGTTTTATTATATTTTACTATTCCGTTGTGAGTTCGTATAGATAGCTCTCTAATATACTTATGTCTATTACAGGTTATCAACGCCAACAATACATGCCTAAATGGACTTGGGTTTTTGATTTAGTCGAAAAATCCTCGAAAACCCGGGAACATTAAGGTGTGAGTTGTTACATTTAGTATCAGAGCTTAGGTTCATCGATCGTATGAATTAGGATACGCTGAGTGAACGTATTTTTTACCTATAATTATATATACATACATACATATATACATACATATACATATATATATATATATTATATGCCAAACTTTGTGAATTCTAACTATAGAAGTAGTTGCGACCATATACTGAAAAGATGGATGGGGCAACCATGAGTTGGAATAATAAATAGAGTTAAATTTATGCGCCTACCCCGATTACCCTACAAGATACCGTAAGGCATTAATCAAGAAGAGCATAAACATGACATACAGAAGGACCGCTTAAATTGGATGGTACTTGACTCCTTCGTTGGGCCTAGGCTACCTTATGATTTTGGATTTTTCCGTATTCGCGATTTATGATGTATATTTCATCCAAATGGATGAAGGTAAGAACCTATATGTTGCAAATATCCTGAGGTAAGGTATAGGTAGAGATGAGCAAGTTCCTACATGAAAGTGTGCATTAACCGCCTCAAGATGATAGTCGGATTTTTTATATTCTTAATAAGAAGAGCTTAAGAATAAAGGGAAAAGAAAAAAGTCCCAAAGAAAGGACAATTAAAATCTATTTTCGAGTCTGACCTCATGTGAAAGAATTTAATAAAAGATTTTAATTTTTCTGAAAAAGCAGGAAAATATGAAAATTTTAAATTAAAGGAACCATTTAGAGTTTCCTAGTTGAATTTAAAACGGGCTAGACTAAAAAAGTGTCAATAAATGGGTTTTTAATAAAGAAACTTTTCCCTTGAAATGCATGAAAAAGATAGCGTATGTTTGGCTCGATAATTTTTTTCTATTTTTGTGGATTCGAAAGTTTTAACATTTTTTTCTAAGAGGTGGATAAATGGAAATGGTATTTGATTTAAATGAAGTGAAGAAAATGGAAGGGTAAGAATGCCCGATAACGAAGATAGGGAAAATATTCCCATATAAGGAAAATACGAAGAAAATAACTGAAGCAGATTTATACACATCTTTTTTCATGTTAATAAAGAAAAGTCCGATGGCTAAAGCAGTAGGCGAACGCACTGCAATGAGTTAATAAGGAAAACAATAAAAGAAGAAAAGAGCTATATAAGTAGAAGCGATTCAGGTAGAAGAAATATAAATAGAAACAATATTAGGAATTTATATTAAAACAATGTTAGTAATTTAATTAGAAACAATGTAAGAAATTGAAGGAAAAACAAAAGGAAAATGGATAGTTTCCATAAACATGTGCAGTAATTGCTCATATCTTTTAGAAGTCCCCATTATATACTATTAGAATCTCAGCTAAGGTTGAAAGTGGAAGGAACATGAGTAATTGGAAAATAATATAATGAAAGTGGAAGTAACACGAGTAAGAAAAAAAGAATAGGATGAAAGTGGAAGTAACATGAGTATATAAAAGTAGGGCTGGCAGATAGGCTTTGACTACCAACGGTCCCGAGCGGTCGTTAGCAAAGACTTGGGTTATGCCCTGACGGATTTCGATTTCTACCAGCGTAGAATCTGTATGGGATATGCAAGGACTTCAAAGTTCAATTATGCTATTTGTCGGAGGTGGGCTAGTTAACCATTAGATAAGTCTTTGAGATGCATTAAAAATATGGTTAATTAAACTATAAAGTCGTATCTAGGGGTCATCAACCTTCGTAATTAGGGCCGATTGACTATTGATTATTTTACGGAGGACCTGCTTTGGGGTCGAGCTATTAAATCGCCGTTGGGTCTGCCTCCTTCATGTTTAAGAAGTATTAAGTGGCCGAGGTTTCCTTTTTGTGTAATACAATGCTTATACACATACACACACGTATGTATGTATGTATATATAGTTATACCTTGGATAAAGGTTGTATATATCGTACACGCAAGTGGAATTAAATGAATAATCCCATGAGTAGTAGACATAACACTTAAATAGAAATCAATTGGCATAAACTAGTGTTATGGATAAAGTATGTAATTTACCAGTCACAAGAATGTTGTTCTGACCCTCTCCTCATTACAACCTACAGGATAAATTTAGAGGGATGTGCTGCTAGTGCAAGACGGGAATGGTGGATGGAGAGGTCTTCTCATTCTTGCTCAACACTGACAAGAAAACTAGATATCCAAGGAATAATATTGATTCTAAGGTTGTAGTCTTAGTCGGTATATATGTTTTATTATATTTTACTATTCTACCGTGAGTTCGTATGTTATTATTGATTACCAATACCAACGATCCATGCCCTAATGGACCTGAGTTTTATATTTAGTTGAAAAACTGGGCCCATTAAGCTGTGGGTTGTTACAGTTTTTATTTCATTATTATATTCTATCCTTCCACCGCGAGACTTTGAAAGCATAGATAGATAACTGTGCATCTGTTTTATCCATTCTTCTTATCTAACAAATGAAATAGAATATCAATAAATCCATTACTTAGTTTAATTTATTGGTTATTAAATACATGTGCATTTGTAATATTATCAAATCCTTTTATTCATGAGGAGTTGGATGAGAAGAAACTCTTACGTCCGGTTCTGTAGTAGAGGTGGGAAAAAACCATCAACTATAACCCCAAAAGAACCAGATTTTGTAAGCAACATAGAGGAAGAATGAAAGGAATACCTTGCCGGGGTAATCATATTTGCTTCGGTAGATATGCTCTTTAGGCACTTGAACCCGCTTGGATTACCGCTAGACAAATAGAAGCAGGACGAAGAGCAATGACACGATATGCACATATTGGTGGAAAAATATGGGTATGTGTTTTTCACGATAAACCTACTACAGTAAGGCCCCCAGAAACACGTAGGGGGTCGGGAAAGGGATAGGACTAATGCTTCCATTGCGTATTGATACTTATCGGGTGTAGAATAGATCTGCTTCTCTTTGTTCTTACGAACAGAATTCAGCTGTTATTTTCAATGGAATACAATAAAAAGTAACCTTTTCTCATACAGAATTCGCTGAAAAGATTAAGTAAATAGTATAAGTCTATTGCAATGTGATAAAATTACTTAGTGTCTATTTTTCTTTGAGAAAGGGGTATTTCCATGGGTTTGCCTTGGTTTCGTGTTCATACTGTCGTATTGAATGATCCCGGCCAATTTCTTTCTGTCCATATAATGCATACGACTTTAGTTTTCGGTTGGGCCGGTTCGATAGCTCTATATGAATTGGCGGTTTTTGATCCCTCTGACCCTGTTCTTGATCCAATGTGGAGACAAGTTATGTTCGTTATACCCTTCATGACTTGTTTAGGAATAACCAATTTATTGGGTGGTTGGAGTATTTTAGGAGGAACTGTAACAAATTTGGGTATTTGGAGCTATGAAGGCATGACCAAAGAACATATTGTGTTTTTTAGTGGCCATCTGGCATTGGGTGTATTGGGACTTAGAAATATACCAACTGACAGCCAGCTCTGGAATAGACCTAAGATTCGATGGGCTTTTATTGGATCGAAAATTAGGCCTATTTTGAAGAGGGTTTTACATTTGGTATCAGAGCCAGGTTACCCGATCAGCAGGGATAGGAATACGCGAGAATACGTATTTGTTACTTTTGAAAATATTTTCAAAACCCTAATATATATATATACACATATACATATATGGACATATGCAAACACACTAGGCAAATTCTTAATTCAACAAGTAGTGCTATCATAGGAAGTCATGACTGAACTTTGAACCTATATATAGTTGATAATAACTTAAAATAACAGCTCTGAGGTTGGAAACCACACCACTCAGGAGATACCCACCACACCGGTATGCTAGTGTGCTTTTGACAATATTTAAGAGTCACGGGGCAAGTTCCCATTCCCTATCACGCTACATCAGTAGCGCTAGTTACTCCGCCTGTTGAACCAACATTCCATCCACTAGACTTCCCTAAGTTATGTAAGGAATTTCAGAATATGGGTGGACGAGTATTCTTAGGCATGGAAAACTTTATAGAAACCAAAGCTTGGATCAATGATTGTCATAGCATATTCAAGGAACTAGAGTTGGAAGACTGATTCAGGAGGAAACTCGCTGCATGGCACTTGACAAGGGAGGCGTTGAATGATAGACCATAGTAACCACAGAGAATTCCAAAGAAGGCATAACTTGGGTTGAATTCAAGGCTCACTTCGAACCACGATTCATGTCTAACGCAGAAGTGAATCTACAATTGGAAAAGTTCATCCACTTTAAATGTGTATGTTAACAAGTTCACATAATTGGCCACATTTAGGAAGAGTTTGATAGACACCCAAGCAAAGAAGGCGATAAAATTTGTGAAGGGCCTGAATTCTCCCTTAAGGGAACTACTCTATACTCAAGTTCTCATAAGCACTACCTATGAGGCGCTAGTCGAAATGGCGCTGCTCCACATTATTGGTAAAGAAGAAGGGGAGAAAGTAGGACAATCCGATAACTAGGCTAGATCAAAGAAAGAGAAGTTCTGGAAAGATAAAAGTGCTATGGGAAAATTCAATAAGGGAGGTTCGACATGCCACAAATGCCGTAAGAAGGGACAAATCGCTGATCGTAGGGTGAGCTTGATAAGAGAGGAGTTCAAAGGGAAATGCTATCATTGACACAAAGAAGGGCATTACAAGAAGCAGTATTCGGAACTAGCCAAGGAGGGGCAGGTTGTGCAGCCATATGCCATCGAAGTTGTACCGTCTCAAGAAAACCTCCTTCTAAGGACAAGGGAAAAGCTGCCGTGGAAGGTATGACTATTCTTTTCGGGAATACTATTCACACCTATTTGATTTAGGAGCATTACATTCATTTATAGCCAGGAAGATAATTAAAGACGTGGAATTAATAACCCAATTTGTCATTGACCCTATAGTTGTGTTGAATCCTGTTAGGGGGTCGACACATCTTTTTATGATTTGCAAAGACCTAGTGGTGGATATATGTAATGTTGACTTCATGTGTAATGCTATGTTTTGGGTTTTGGAGATATGGACTTATCTTAGTAATGGATTGGTTATCTTACTATGGGGCTGTCTTAGATTGTGATAGGAGGATTGTGTGGTTGAGGAGTTATGAGAGGCGAGATATGGATGTTCAATGCATGCCCCAAGGCTCATCTATGTTGAGCTATTTGTATTCTCATAACTTGTCACAGGATGAACTCTCATTTGTACCCTTAGTTCAAGAATTTTTGGATGTTTATAAAGAAGTCTCCAGTCTCCCACCCCAAAGAGAAATAGAGTTTATGATTGATTTGGAGAGTGATGCTAGACTATATGCATTGGAGTTGAGGTATTGGCCCCCAAAGGAAGGCGGCAAATATAGTAGATATGGAGCTATTACAAAAGAAGTTTATTTGTCGTAGTACTTCAGAATGAGGAGCATCAACTATCTTCGCCACTAAGGCAAGTGGCTCTTTAAGGATATGCCTTGATTACTGAGCACTCAACAAGCTGACCAACAAGAATATTATCCATTACCTAGAATATATGACTTATTCGATCAACTTGTTGGAGCCAAAGTCTTTTCTCAGCTAGAAGTTTTCATAGTTTTGTCGGTTACCATAGAAAGTTCATTAAGGACTTCGCAAAGATAGTTATATCATTGACTCGCCTAACCAAGAAAAACTTAGTCTTTACATGGGATGTGAAATGCATGGAAACCTTCGAAAAGCTGAAGGGGTTATTAACCAGTGCACCTGTACTAACGATCCCGGATAGATCGAAGCCTTTCACTATTTACACCAATGCATGGGGTATAGGGTTAGGAGCTATTCATATGTAAGAAGGGAAGGTGATAGTCTATGCAAGCATGTAGTTGAAAAGATTATGAAAAGAGGCATCTCACTCATGATTTAGAATTAGTGGCCATTGTATTAGCCTTGAAGATGTGAAGACATTATTTTTTGGGAGAAAAGTTTGAGCTATTTAATGATCATAAATTCTTCGAATACCTATTTTCCTAAAAGGATTTAAACCTTAGGCAGCAAATGTGGATGGAGTTCATAGCACCATATGACTTTGAGATTCAGTATTACCCCCGAAAAAGGAAATGTTATTGTCGAAGCCCTTAGCCAGAGGCATGCTACTCTAGGTGCTATATATGAGTGAAGGAGGTTGGAGTTTCTCCCGAATTTTAATTTCCAACCGCCATTAGAATTCACTCTAGGATATTTGGCAGTAATTGAAGTAAGGTCATCATTAGTGGACCACACTAGTCAAGAGTAGAAGAAGGATGTGCCGATAGTATATATTTTGGCTAGGTTGAATAGGAAAGAGTATTTCCCCTATCTCAGTGGGTATTCGATCAATGAAAGATGATAGCTAAGGAGAGATGGACGCCTATGTGTTCAAATGATGGAGGATGTTCTGGAGGAAGTGCTGGCTGAGTGCCACCATTCTAAGATGACTATTCATCCTGGTGGAGATAAGATGTATAGAGACATGAAATGGATTTTCTATTGGCCAGGAATGAAGAGGCAAGCAGTAGAATATGTAGCTAGGTGTTTGACATGTCAACGAATCAAAACTGAACAAGGGAAGCTTGGGGGTCTGTTATTGCAGTTGGAAGTTCCAACTTGGAAGTGGGAACACATATCAATGGATTTCATAGATGGGTTTCCTAGAAGTGAAAGAGGCAATGAAGATAGTTGGGTGATATTGGATAGACTCACTAAATTGCCCACTTTATTTTGGTAAGAAGTAATAGGATCACAACATCTCTAGCATAGATTTACATCAAGGAAGCGGTCTGATTAAATGGAATTTCGGTCAGTATTGTCAAAGATAGAGACCCATTATTCACTAGTGAGTCTTCGAGGAGTTTGTAGTCAACTTTAGGGACCAGACTGAATCTTAATACCACTTACCACTCTTAGACTGACGGACAGATGGAAAGGGTGAATATAATCTTAGAGAAGGGTTTGTTTCATCTATTTTGGAGGACATTGGGAGCAACATTTACCTTTAGTGGAATTCACCTATAACAATAGTTACCATGCAATGATGTATATGTTACCCTTTGGAGCCTTATACGGGGGGCCATGCAAGTCACCAAATTATTGGTAGGAAAACACTGAAAAAATTCTATTTGGATAAGATTTAATCCGAGAAACCATGGAGAAGGTTAAGATAATTATGCAGCGAATGAAGACCACTCGGGACCGATAGAAGTCCTATGCTGATAGGCGAAGAAAAAAGTTGGAATTCTTAGTTGGGGACATGGTATTTGTTAAGGTTTCCCCTCTTAGGAAGGATATGGGATTTGGAACCTCGAAAGGTTGGCATCGAAATTTATTGGTCCTTTCTCGATTTTGGACAGAGTAGGGAGACTTACTGTAACACCTAGTAAAATTTATAGGAAATTAATTAATTAATAATGGTGCTAAAAATGAGAATTCCACAGACGTTGGAATTTGCCCATGAAAGTTTCACCAATGTGTTCGAAGTGGTTTTCTAAGCAACTTTCATATTTAAAGTTTTGCGATCGGAGTTCAAACGAAGAAGTTATTGACATTTGAAAATTTCAAATTGAAAATAATTCAAAAATGAATTAAGAAAATAATTCAAAATAAATATTAAAAAAATTTAACATTAAAAAATAAAACGTTAAGAAAACATTAACGTTAAGTTAAAAATGTAATAAATATAAATTAATAATATGTTAACGTATTTAACGTCGATCAAAAGGACCAGTCGACCGCTTTTATTAGGTCGGTCGACCACCCAATAGACCGGCCCAATAGGGACTAGTCGACCGTTATCGGCTGACGGCTAAGGTTAGCTTACGCCAAAACGACCCGGATTTAATTCAAATAAAAGATTCTCGATCTGACATCTTTAACGCGTTCTAACTACTATAAATAAGAGGCTAGCCCTTTCACTTATATTAACAAGAAAAATAAGAACGCTAACGAGATTCTGCCTGTTGTTTTTCCTCTCCAATAAACTTTCTAGATTCAAAAATAAAATATTCAAGCTTCAGGGAAGAAATTAATCAAATAAAAGGGAAAGGTAATGAACTTTAGATATATGTATATATCTCTATTTTAATTCTTCGCTAATATCTGAATTTTAAATCTAATCTATATACAAATGAATTATTGTATATTGTAGAATTAAATCGAAGATAACTCGAGGAGGAAATAGGTAGAGGCATGGAATCTAATCCAAAGGAATTCGATGAAAGCTATATGTGAGTGAAAATCGTAGTTTTTCTCTTTTTAGTAGATTTTGCAATTAATATTTGGATTTGTTTTATACCTTAGGAATTTTGTATGCGAAAACCCTAAAATCCCCCCTTAAAAATGTTAATTCTAGAATTAGTTGGAATCTTATTATTTTATGTTAATATGGTATATTTTAATCCGCTATTATTTGCAATATGAATAATTTTTGTTCTATTCAACTTCTACTTCCAAATTTGTGTTTGTGACGACAAAGGATTCTAAAAAGATTAAGGAAAGGGTGTGTAAAACAAAGATTTTGATCCCATCGTTGGTTTATACTGCCTACTTCCGTAGTGAAAATTAATACGAATCATTTTTCATTTTAACCTTATTAAGTCAAATAGAATATAAAAGATTTAGATTGTAAATTTTTGCTCCCTTGAAATAGGGGCATTAATTCTACTCTGTTAATATAAAACAAATTGGATGTTTTGGTTCATATACAAGTTAGATTTGTTTAGCTAATTTAAATTGTGATATTAGCTATTATGAAAATTGTTGTATTGGATTTGAGACTTGTATGGATATGATAATTATGACATTTAAATTATCTTAACAACCCGAATAGGAAGTGAAAATCTTAGTATAAGAATATTTTTACACACACCTAGGATTATTTAATCAAAAAACTAGTTAGCCAAAAATTAACGTTAAGCATATATATAATAGTAACGTATAAGTGGTAACATATAAAATAAATAGTTTAATAAATAACAAAAAACCATATAAAGAAGAAGTTAAGAACAATTATGGAAATTAATCCATAATTAAAAAGAGAAATAAGGAGTTTCCTTTATATGGTCTTGATGCGTAAATGCGAGTGAAGTATATTATGTATATATATTATACATATATGTTAGTATAATTTCATAACTTTGGAGAGCGGAAATATGACTAAGTTAGGGATGCGAGGTCAGTTAAAAGCATACAAAAGACTGCCTAGCTAATGTGGCTACCAGTAGTGTGATTTTGGAACCGATGTGAGACATCACCTATAATAAATACCCACAATGGGCACAAGGTTTCTCCTAATTCTCTAGGGAAAGCATACCCCGCTAATCCGACTACCAACATCTAGCGGACTAATATGAGACATCACAGTTTGAGTTATGGATCATAGAATGGATATCCCAGGATGGGCCTACTTCAGGGTAGTAGGTATTAAATGGCTATTGTAGGGTATGCTTCCTTCCCATTCAAGAATTAATAAATGGTCGAGATTATCTTTTAGGTGTGGTAGTGGAAATCTCAGGAGGGGGTTCGCTTCGAGATTGAGATATTAAATGGCTACTGGAGGGTATGCCTATTCCCCATTTAAGAAGTATTAGTTGGCCTTATGGGATTTCTTACGATGTTAGGTAGGAAGTACTAGAGAGGGGTTCGCCTTGGGTCTTGGTATTAAGTAATGGGGATCTGCCTTAGGTCTAGGTATTAAATGGTCGAAGTTTGCCTATTTTCAATTAGAAACGTCTTAAGTGACTCAGGTACATTCTCTCGCATCGCCAGGATATTTTTAACGGAAATGGGTCGTTAGACCCCCATAGTTCCTTTGCACCCGCGTTATAATTATGAAGTTAGACTGGAAATGGACATTGGCCTATAGTTGGAGATATGTTATGGGGCTAGACTGGAAGAGCCATTGGCTTATAGTAAGAGGTATACTCGAAAAGGTATAGTTAGAAATTGCATAAGACAAAATACTCGTCTGAATGATACTGCCCATATACTATTATGTAAGTCTTAAGATTTTCATTCACTAGACATTGTTGTTCTGACTCCCTCCTCATTACAACCTACAAGTTAGGGGGAACGATGCCGACTATGAAGTGTGAAGGAGGTGGTGAAGACTGGTGCTAGTAAAGCTATTTATTTGTGTTTATGGTTTATTCTGATGTACCTAGATTTCAGACTTGTTGATGTCTGATTTTGAGACATTGTATTATGGATATTTAGAATGTTGTATTTCTGTGATTTGGAAATGTATGAAATGGGTTCTTATTTTATTATTATATTTTATCCCATCCGCTGTTAGATTCTAAAAGCATAGAAATATAGCTCTGTACATTGTTTATTTAATCAATTTTACCAACCAACAGCCATATTTGGAATGAACCTAAGGTTTGCGGGCTTTTATTAGATAAAAAATTAGGCCTGTTCTAGAGTTAGAGCTTAGATTATCTGATAAGCAGGAATAGGTGTACGCGAAAGTACATATTTGTAATTTTTGAAACTATTTTTAAAACGTTGTTATGTATATGAGTATACATATAAGGACATACACGAACACCCTAGGCAAACTTTTAATTTAGCAAGTAATAATATCATAGGAAGTCGAGACTAATTTGAAATTTTGAACCTTAAGATAGTTGAATGGCTTAGAATAATGCCACTAAATTTGGAAACCACCCCGCTCAAGAGATACCCACCATTCCAAGTATGCTATCATGGTTTCGACAATATCCAAGGCTGATGGGGGCAAGTTCTCGTTCCTCAACAAGCTGCACCAGCGGTGCCAGTTGCTCTGTTTGTTGAACCAACACCTCGCCCACCAAATTTCCTTATATTGTGCAAAGATTTTCAGAATATGGGAGGGTGGGCAATTTTAGGGGTAAAAGATTTTTTAGAAACCAAGGCATGGATTTTCAATTATGACCGTATATTCTGGAAGCTGGGATGGGAAGACTAGGTTATGAGGAGGATAGCCGTGTGGCACCAAAAGGGATAAGTGTTGGATTGGTGTACCATAACCGTTGAGGAGAATGAAGAGGAAGGAATTAATTGGGCTGAATCTAAGGCTTGCTTTGAGTCACGATTCATGTACAAAGCTGAAGTAAGTCTGCAATTGAAGAAGTTTATCCAACCAAGACCGAGGGACTCTATGGTGAAGGAGTACATCAATAAGTTTATGGAATTAGCTAAGTGTGGAAGGAGCCTGATTGACACCCCAACATAGAAGACGATGAAGTTTGTAAAAGGCCTAAATTCTCTACTTGGGGAGCTCCTTTTAACTCAAGTTCCTACAGATGCCACCTATGAGACGTTAGTTGAAACATCCCTGCTTCAAACAATTGGTATAAAAGAAAAGGAGAAAGTAGGACAGTCGCATAATCAAGATGGAGCAAATAAAGGAGGATTCTGGGTAGACCAAAAGCCAAGGGAAAGATCAAGAAAGGAGGTGTGATATGCCATAAATCTCAGAAGAAGGGGCATATCGCTAAGGACTGCAAAGTAAATTTGATGAGAGAAGAGTTCAAGGGAGGTGCTATAACTTCCATGAAGAAGGGCACCACAAGAACCGATGCTTGAAACTAGCAAAGAAAGGACAATGTAGGCAAGCTTATGCCATTAAGGTTGTACCGCAGACCTCCTCCTATGGATAAAGGAAAAGCTGTGATGGAAGGTACAACTATTATTTTTGGAACTAATATTCGTTCCTTATTTGATTCAAGAGCATTGTATTCATTCATAGCCAAGAATGTAGTTAACTCTTTAGGACTAAAGATCCAATTTGTCACCAAGGCTATAGTTGTGTCAAATCCTATTGGTGGGTCGACAGACCTTTCTATGATTTTCAAAGACCTAGTGGTGGATATATGTAATGTTGACTTTGTATGTCATGCGTATGTTCTGGGTTTTGAAGGGTATGGACTTATCTTAGGGATGGATTGGTTGTTTTACTACGGGGATGCCTTAGATTGTGATAGGAGTATTGTATGGTTGAGGTGCTGTAAGGGCGAGATATAAATGTTTGTTGTATGCCTCAAAGCTAAGTCAAGTTAAGCTATCTGTATTCTCTTAGCTTATCACATGATGAGCTCTCATATGTGCCCGTAGTTCAAGAATTTCTAGACATTTTGAAGAAGTCTTTGGTCTCCCACCCCGAAGGAAGATCGAGTTTAGGATTGAATTAGAGAAGAACACTAGACCCATCATACTACCATTGAGGCATATGGTCCTCAAAGAAAGGTGAGAGATGGATAAACATATTTCAGAGCTATTACAGAAAGGGTTTATTCATCATAACACTTCAGAGTGGGGAGCGCTAATTACTTTTACCACTAAGGCAGACAGCTCATTAACGCTATGCGTCGATTACCAAGCACTCAACAAGCTGACTAAGAAGAACGTGTAGCTTTTACCTAGAATATACGACTTTTTGACTAGCTTGTTGGAACCAATGTCTTTTCTCAACTAGACTTGGCCATTGAGTTCTATCAATTAAGGGTAGCAGAAGATAGCAAGGAGAAGGCTACTTTTCACAATCTAGACAGACTGTATGAATGAGAAGTAACGCCTTTTGGATAAACGCCCCTGCATATTTTGTAGGTTTGATGAGTAGGGTCATTAGAAGGCAACTAAATAAGTTCATTGTAGTGTTTGTTGATGGTATTCTAGTATTATCTAAAAGTAAAGGTGAGCATGAAGATTACTTAAGGGAGGTACTAGAGACCTTGAGAGAGCATCAGCTAAAAGCAAATTTCTCAATGTGTCATTTTTGGAGGAAGGAAGTAAGGTTTCTCGATCACATTGTCTCTAAGAAAGGATTACATGTTGACCCTGCAAAGGCAACAGCTATTCAAGACGGGAAGATTCTAAGAAACGCTGCTGAAGTTAGAAGTTTTCATGTTTTGGCTGGGTACTATAGAAAATTCAATAAGGAATTTACGAGGATAGCAGTATCATTGACTCGACTAACTAATAAAAACTCAATCTTTGCATGGGATGAGAAAATGGATGGAAGCTTTTGAGAAGTTGAAGGAGCTGTTGACGAGTGCGTCAGTACTGACTATTCCAGATGGGTCAAAGCCTTTCGCCGTTTATACCGATCCATGTGTTACAGGGTTAGGAGCTTTTCTTATGCAAGATGGAAAAGTGAAGGCCTACGCAAGTAACTAGTCGAAGGACCATGAGAAGAGGTATCCCGCTCAGACATAGAGTTAGCAGCTATCGTATTTACCTTGAAAATGTAGAGGCATTATCTTTTGGAGGAAAGGTTTGTTTATTTAATGATCATAAGTCCCTTAAATACCTCTTTTCCCAAAAGGATTTGAACCTTAGGCATCAGAGAGGGATAGATTTTTAATCATCATATGACTTTGAAATTCAGTATAGTCCCGGAAAAGGGAATGTCGTTGCCGATTCCCTTAGCCGAAGGCATGCTATTCTTTGTGTTATACACGAGTGGAGGCAATTAGAGTTCCTTTCGAATTTTAATTTCCAACCGCCATCAGAATTCACTTCGGGATATCTAACAATGGAAGTAAGGTCAGCACTGATTGACAACATCGGTCAAGAACAAAAGAGGGATGCAGCAATAGTCGACACTTTGGACAAATTAGGTAGGGGAGAGCATTTCCCCCACATCCGTAGGTATTCGGTTGATGAAAGAGGATGGCTAAGGATAGATGGACAACTATATGTTCCAGTAGCAGAAAACGTTCTGGAGGAAGTTTTGGCGAAATGCCACGGTTCTAAGATAACTATTCATCCAAGTGAAGATAAGACGTATATGGATATGAAGTGGATTTTCTATTGGCCAAGGATGAAGAGGGGAGTAGTCGAATATGTCACTAAATGTTTGACATGCCAAAGGATAAAAGCAGAACATGTGTAACAACCCGTAGATTCATCTCTTCAGAAAAATTTCAAAATATTCAAAAATAAGATTTTTTGAACATAAGTGATGATGTTTCGAATAATAAATAATATTGGTGATCTTATTTTGATGAAGTATTTATAAAAGAAATATATACACTGTGTTAAATATCGATAAAATAACCGAAAATCATTTTATCGATAAACAGCTCTTCGGCCATCTGACATCGTGCGCCAAGCTAGATACATACACTCATTTGTATATATAAATGCAAATATGAAATAAAATAATTTATTTATTTATGGAAAAATTAAATGTATTTATGACATCATTAATGATGTTATCATTCCCAATTAATTGATTTTTGAATTTAAATTTAGTTTAAATGATTTAATAATTATTTTAATTACTAAGTAAGATCTTTAATTTCTTATATAGTGATAGAAATATTATTTTTAAACTTTGTTTAAAAATATATGTTTATTAACTAAAAAGTAAAAATATGACCGGAAATCAAAATTGGAATTTGTAACGATTCAACGCGTAGGAGTTGCGCAACGTTATAAGGATATGTAAGATACATAAACACACACACATGTACATATACAAGACATGTTCATATGCACATACACCATATGAATATACACATGACATACATACATACATATACATATACATACATACATATATATTTAAACAAAACATCAAAGATTTTATCAATTCCTTACCAACTAAGCTAACCGAAAGTCCACCCTCTAACACCATGGTACAAGCATCATTGCAAGTACATTGGGGGAGTCATTTCGGCCATAAAGGTGATGGAGATGGGGCATGTTGAAGTGATGGATAATGATGCATATGTGTAAAATATGTTAGATATTTTTCTCCTTCTTTTCACCTATAAATACCACCCCTCTTCCCTCTCATTTCCTCTCCTTCCATTTCCTAAGCTTTCTCTCTTCTTTTCATGTCTTCCAACCTAAAGAAAATAATGCCAAAATATTTCTCAAAAGAAATTTAAATTATAATACATACATACATACATACATACATACATATATATATATACATATACATATACATATACATATACATATATATATATATATATACTTAAGTACCTCAAACTATTCCAAAATTCCACCTTTTCCTCTCTACCATCCATGGCCTCCACGTCCTCCACTATAGGCCGAGCCTTTCTCCTCCCTTACCCTAGGCTGTGAGCTCCTCTAGCCATTCCAAGCCTAGGCCGAGCCATCTAGGAGCAATAATCCAAGTGATCGTGAGCTAGAAGTTCGAGTTAGCAAAGCTATAGCCAATTTTTAGTTAGTCGTTTAAACCCGAGGTGAGAAACTCTTACTTATATTATATTCTTGGATGATGATATGATGTTTTGCAATGGATGTTTAATATGCTTTGAGCATCAAGTTTGGTTGTTTAATATAAATGTTGAATATATATGCAAGTCACGGAAATACACGTCGATAAGCACAAAGGAAATCACTTTCCTTTATTAAATGAATTGGTGTATATGGAATGTTAAACCTCTTTAAAAAGGTTTAAAAATGAGTTCGAAATGTTTGTAAATATATGAAAGTGTTTTGGTAAAGTTTGAAAGGTAATTGAAAATTTAGTCAAAATTAGGCGTGTCGCATAACGGTAGTTCGTGATTTCACGCCATAAAAGTCAAATGCGTGTAAAGAATGGAATATAGCTCGGAATTCTTCGAGATAAGAATTTTCCGAACTATTATATCCATAGTTTTCAAACAAAGAAAGAAAATCGAGATTTTGATAAGTAGATTTTGAAATATAAGTAAACAAGGTTTTGGAAAAATCGCGGTTTTGCAGTTCGGAATCCATAAAAGGATTTCTTTGAAAATGATATTTTAAAATTGTTTAAAAATGTGAAATAAATTCTAAAAATCTTTTAAAATGTTTTAAAAGTGATTTGAGTTATAAAAATGAATTTACAAATGTAAAAAAATTGTTTTGATTAATATAGCTTAAAAAGCACTTTCCGTAGCACTTTTCTGCAACACTTTTCTATAACTTTTGAAATGTAGTTTTAAACGCAACCGTTCTTTTCCAAATCATTTGTAAATGTTTTCAAATGATTAATAAAGCATTTTAAAGATGATTTGAAGGACGTATGGTGTGACGCCCTGCCCCGAGACCCACATTAACAAAGAGTATTACTGGGTAATACTGTCTGCTAATGCCGAGAATAGGGCTGGATAGGAGCGACCATCTATAGCCTTGTCTTAAATATCTACTGAATACGTTGATAAATGCTCTATATTTTTTTTTCTATCTGGATCGACATATCCAATAAATACTTAATACAAAGCCATAGGTGGCTATAGAATCTATTAGAACAAAATACAACAACTCAAATGCAAAACACATCACATAACAATAGATAATCAGATATATGCACATATACAGATACATCACAGAGTATACAAAATGATACATCACATATGTGGTATGACGACCACAATATAAACACGAGTCAAAAGAATATACGTATTACAGTAGCAACAAAAAGGACTACACAAAAGCTACAACAAAACAAGCTAACAGAAAAGTCCATGCGGAAGCAGAATAGGCTAAGTCAAGGGTACCTAACCTGAAACACTTCGGTCTGACCCGAGTATAAAATACACGGGTCAGTCTAGCTAAACAAATCAGTTAACAAGGATAAGCGATAATATGAGCATAAGGATAATGTGATAATATTCTCGAGTGAGAAGGGACAACTAAAGTGTATGATTACATCAAGTGACAATATGGTATCACTACACAAACATATAATCTCAAACGAGATAAAATAACCCATAAAACGCTAAAAGTAGCGAGCCTCATATCATCGGCATTCATAAAACATCAAATATGGTTTTGGGGAAAACCTAAACCCGCCATCTTGGCAAACCCAAAACGTGCATAAAGAGATCTCATCTCAAACACGCCATAAGGCAAATATATCTCCAAAGAGGAGAATAAAATCTCAAGTAAACACCAAAAGGAAAATCTCATATAACGCTAGTGTAGGCAATTCAAATCTCAAAAATAGAACTTCCAAGAGTTCAAATTCCCAAAAGGTAATCGCCACAAATATATATCGAATGGTTCAAAGGACCAATTCCGGAAAGGGGCGATACACTAGGGAAAATAGTCAAAGAAACCATCTCAAAAGTGTTTGCACGTGCATGTGACCGAAGCCTTGCCAAGTACTGTTATCTCAAATAGGTACCTCGCCCGAAGGAAAAATGCCACAATGACAAATACGCAGCAGTGGCAAATACGCCGCAATGGCAAACGTCTCGAAGGCAAATACGCCGCAATGGCAGATGTCTCGAAGACAAATACGCCGCAATGGCAATGACCCGAAGGTCCATGTTTAGAACAAAATACGATAAACATAGAACAGAAACACATATTACGGTACATCAAAGTGTAATACAAATGTTACGAATCCCTGAATCATCGTGCCTTTGTTCTTTTTGTGTCCTTCGGGGTAGATAGAATTTTGGGAATACATCTAGGAATGCATTTTAATTCCTCAGTATTCCATATTTGAATTAATGATATCTACCATGTGAATAATCTTTATCTTATCTTAACTTTCAGCTAATGGCTGGAAGAGGCAGAGGACGACGCTCGGATGCTGGGCAATCCAGCGGCGCGCATTCGGACGGCGTTTATATGTCTGCCGATCAGTTTATGGAGTTATTTAGGAGCACTCAACCTCCAGCTCCTACTCGAGCATTTCCGCCACGCAAGTCTGTCTTTGCATGCTTGTGTAGTGATTTCTCTCATCTTGGAGGAAAGCCCTTTAAAGGCTCCGAGTCCATTCTTGAGGTCCAAGCTTGGATTCGTACGTGCGAGTGCATCTTCTCTCGCATGGATCTTTCTGATCACGATAGAGTTCTTGTAGCATCTAGCCTATTGCAAGAGCGTGCCCTTGATTGGTACGAGCTTCTCATAGCTGAGCTCGATGAGTCTACTCTTTCTTGAACTCAGTTTCGGGAACGATTCGAGCTCAAATTCGTTCCTGAATCTGAGAAAGATTTATTAGCCCATCGCTTCCTCGAGTTGAAGCAAGGGAAATCATCCGTCTCTGATTATGTTTCATCATTTGAGGCCTTATCTAAGAATGGTCTTGAATACATTAGCACTTCTTATAAGAAGAATCTGAAGTTTGTCTCTGGTCTTAAGAAATATCTTAAGAAGTCTTTAATGCTTCAGCTCAAGCTTTCTTTCGAGGAGTTGGTTGACTCGGTGCTTCATCTCGAAGTCATCGAGAAGGAGTGTGAGAGTGGTGATGATGTTGAGGTTCGCAAGAACCCCAATAAGAAGAAGTTCCCATTTCATAAGCCAAAGTTTTTCCCTTCTAAGAAGAAGAAGCCCGTTGGATCTAGTCCTAATTCCAAGCCTAGTGGAGATCCTCCTACTCGGAAGGGGTGTTTCAATTGTGGTTCTCCTGACCATATGATTCGAGATTGTCCTAAGCCTCTCTTCTGCCGCTATTGCAAGAAGGAAGGCCATCGTATTTCCACTTGTCCTAATTCTTCGAATAATTCTAAATCTGGCAAGTTGAATGTAGCGAATGTTTCTGGAGGTTCTTCTCAGTGCAGAGGTACTGCTCCTTCTATTCTTGAAGGTTCATTGTTGCTTTATGATCGTTCTATTCGAGTCCTCTTTGATACGGGTGCGTCGCATTCATTCGTACCGAAGAAGCTCGTCGATGATTTGTCTTTGGATGTTTCTTGTATGGTTACTTCATTAAGGATTGCGAATCCTATCGGGGGATCCGCAACCCTTAGCATGCTTTGTGATGATGTTGAGATTGCTTTATGTGGATTTTATTTTCGTGAGAATCTGCACGTTATTTCTTATTTGGGATTTGATATGATTTTGGGTATGGCTGGCTAGTGCGATACGATGCCATGATTATTTATTCTAAGAGAATTTTATATCTTCGACATCCAGATTCGTCTACTCAGCTATCACTTGTTCTTCAGAATGTGGATAATTCCGAAGTGGCTTTATATTCTCTAGACTCATGAGATGATGATGATATATCTCGTATTCCTATTGTTTGTGACTTCTCTGATGTATTTGAGCCTGTTTCGGATTTGCCACCCAAGCGGGCGATTGAGTTCCACATTGATCTCATTCCAGGCGCACAGCCAGTTAGTCATCCTCCCATGAGGATGTCTACAAAGGAAAATGAGGAACTCAAGAAGCAACTTTTGGAGCTTGAGTCCGAGCAGTTGATTCATTCCAGTTTTTCATCGTGGGGTGCCGCGGTCGTCTTCGTGAAGAAGTCCGATTGAACTCTTAGGCTTTGCATCGACTATCGCAAGCTTAACGAGTTGACCATCAAGAATAGGTATCCATTACCTAGGATCAACGATATGTTCAATTAATTGAGTGGCGCTAAGGTCTTCTCTCAGCTCGACCTTGCCACTGGTTTTCATCAGCTCTGAGTTGCGGAAGATAGCATTCCTCTTACAGCTTTCCGCACTCGATATGGATCTTACGAGTGGCTAGTTATGCCGTTCGGTTTGACGAACGCTCCTGCTTTCTTTGTTGATCTTATGAACTGAGTATTCCAACAATATCTCGATAAGTTCGTCCTTGTGTTCATCGACGACATCCTTGTTTATTCGAAGTCTGTAGCCGAGCATGCTAATCACTTGAGAATTGTCTTGAGTACTCTTCGTCACCATCAGCTTAAAGCCAAATTCTCCAAGTGCCATTTCTGGGAGAATAAGGTTAAGTTCTTAGGCCACATTGTTTCTTTAGAAGGCATTTCGGTCGATCCTTCAAAGATCGAATCCATCCAGAATTGGAAGAGGCCTGAGAATGTTCATGAGATTCATAGCTTCCTTGGATTGGCGGGTTATTACCGCCGATTCATTAAGGATTTTTCCCGCGTTGTGCTTCCTCTCACTAGCCTTACTTGGAAAGGCGTTCGATTTATTTGGTCCGACAAGTGTGAAGCTTCTTTTCAACAGTTGAAGGAGCTTCTCACTAATGCTCCTATTCTAGTGGTTCCCAAAGGGAATCAAGATCTTGCTATCTACACCGATGCCAGTCATTGTGGCCTCGGTGCCATGCTTATGCAGAAGGATCAGGTAGTTTCTTATGCTTCTAGGAAACTACGACCGAATGAAGTACGCTATGCCACTCATGACCTCGAGTTAGCCGCCATTGTCTTCGCCTTGAAGATTTAGCGCCATTATCTATTAGGCGAGCACTTCATTATATACACCGATCATAAGTCCTTGAAATATCCGTTCACACAAAAGGAGCTCAATATGAGGCAACAATGTTGGCTCGAGTTCCTTACCTCCAATGACTTCGATATCCAGTATACCCGTGGTAAGGGTAACCGTGTTGCTGATGCGCTTAGTCGCAAATATTCGGCTATTGTTTCTATGATGCTAGCCGAGTGGGATTTTCTTGAGACCTTATCCCTTTGTGATATTCGTGATCGAGCTCCATCTTTTGATTCTCCTATTTTATTATTCAGTTTGGAAGCTCAACCCAGCTTATTGGATCGTATTGCCGATGCTCAGCGGCGTGATCCCGATCTTGGGCACCTTATCCAAATTTGTGAGTCTGAGTCCCATGACGAGGAGTTGGGGGATTTCAGTATTGATTCTCATGGGTGTCTTCGCAAGAAGAACCGTCTTGTTGTTCCTTCTAATTCTGCACTTAGGCATGACATTCTCGATGACTGTCATCATTCTAAGTATATCATTCATCCTGGCAATTGTAAGATGTATGCTGATATGCATTGCCTAGATTCTGTTCGTGATTCTTCTGAGAAGATTGAATACGTCGATAAATGCTCTATATTTTTTTTTCTATCAGGATCGACGTATCTAATAAATACTTAATACAAAGCCATAGGTGGCTATATGATCTATCAGAACAAAATACAACTTAAATGCAAAACACATCACAGAATAGCAGATAATCAGATATATGCACATATACAGATACATCACAGAGTATACAAAATGATACATCACATATGTGGTATGACGACCACAATATAAACACGAGTCAAAAGAATATACATATTACAATAATAACAAAAAGGACTACACAAAAGCTACAACAAAACGAGCTAGCAGAAAAGTCCATGCGGAAGCAAAATAGGCTAAGTCCAAAGGGTACCTAATCTGAAACACCTCGGTCTGACCCGAGTATAAAATACACGGGTTAGTCTAGCTAAACGAATCAGTTAACAAGGATAAGCGATAATATGAGCATAAGGATAATGTGATAATATTCTCGAGTGAGAAGGGACAACTAAAGTGTATGATTACATCAAGTGACAATATGGTATCACTACACAAACATATAATCTCAAAAGAGATAAAATAACCCATAAAATGCTAAAAGTAGCGAGCCTCATATCATCGGCATTCATAAAACATCAAATATGGTTTAGGGGAAAACCTAAACCCGCCATCTTGGCAAACCCAAAACGTGCATAAAGAGATCTCATCTCAAACATGCCATAAGGCAAATATATCTCCAAAGAGGAGAATAAAATCTCAAGTAAACGCCAAAAGGCAAATCTCATATAACGCCGGTGTAGGCAATTCAAATCTAAAAAATAGAACTTCCAAGAGTTCAAATTCCCAAAAGGTAATCGCCACAAATATATATCGAATGGTTCAAAAGACCAATTCCGGAAAGGGGCGATACACTAGGGAAAATAGTCAAAGAAACCATCTCAAAAGTGTTTGCACGTGCATGTGGCCGAAGCCTTGCCAAGTACCGTTATCTCAAATAGGTACCTCGCCCGAAGGAAAAACGTCACAATGACAAATACGCCGCAATGGCAAATACGCCACAATGGCAAACGTCTCGAAGACAAATATGCCGCAATGGCAAACGTCTCGAAGACAAATATGCCGCAATGGCAAATGCCGCAATGGCAATGACCCGAAGGTTCAGTACTGGCACGCCGCAATGGCAAATGTGTCACAACCTCTCGAATAGGAACCCGAATAGTGTTAACGTGCGTCCCATACCACACGTTCGCACTAAACGGTTTACTAATCACTAGTAAATTTCACACTCAAAGCAGTAAAAAGTTTACCTCATCTCATCGGTAAACTAGACTCGAAGGTCAAAACGATCAAACGGACAAGTCAGGAATTAACCGATAAGATAAACGCACGTGTCCCATACCACGTGTTTTACCAAACCGTTTAATTCTCCTTCTCATTCGCTCGAATAGTGAAAAAATGTGTATTTTATATATAAAATAATTTATTTGAGAAAACAAGCTTTTAAAACCATTTTCCGAAATCAATTTTGAAGACGATATTTGAAAATTCCCTTATTATAGAGAATAAATAGATTTTGTAGCTTAAAATAGTTTTAAAATATTAAATATAATTATTTTAAATGCAAATTTATTTTAAATTTTTTTTCAAAATTGTTTGGAAAAATCTGCGCTTGAATCAAAGAAATCACTCAAAACTGTCATTCAAATTCAATTCAAATTCAATTCAAATTTGAATTTCAAATTCATCAAGACTTGGCTAGCCTATTGATTGGCATCATTGCCCATTTCAGAAATATCACAAAAACATGAAGTAAAAGTCAAAAGTCGGACGGAAAAAGAACATAAAAACGCTTGGGCAAAATAATACCCAGGTCTAAAATCTTCTCTGGGTTGAACTTTCGGACATAAAACAGGTAGCCGAACGACCTTTGATTGAACTAAAAATTGGTGTGCATAAAGTAGAAATCTTCATCTTTAAAACAAAAAAAGAATCAATGAATTTCAATAGAAAATGAAAAATTTACGCTGTCTCAAACATGAACTCAGACCATGTTTGTAACAGTTCTACAAGAATGTGCCCAGGCCTAAAAATTCATTCTGGGTTCAACTTGCAGGCATACAGAGCACCAAAAGGCATCGGATTGAGCTCAAAATTGTATGCATATAGTAGAAGACTTTATCTTTCAAACAAAAAAATAAACATGCAATTTGGATAAAGTATGAGGAAGTTATGATGTCTCAAAGTTAAACCCAGGTAGTGTTTTCACTGTAAAAATCTGGGCAAAAACATGCTCCGAATCAAAGTTCGGCAGCATATTTCTATAAGCTATATAGGTCAAAATCACTTGAAATTTGGTGCGCTTATAGCACAAAAATTTATCTTTCAAACCGAAAAAAAATCACGCAATTTCAGTAAGAAATGAAAGAGTTATGCTATTTCAAACATGGACTCAGGCCATTGTTGCAGCAATTCAGCAAACACAATTTCTACAGGCAGAAAAACTGAGTTTTGTTGATTTTGTAGCAACGTTTTCAACACTCAAATGACAATATTTTTCACCCAAATTTTGCAGAAACAAAGTTCAACATATAAACTTGATCAGTAAAAGATCCGGCAGCATTTCGTTGCCAGAGATGAAAGTTATGGACAGCCAAAGTTGGCACTTCAGGCCAGAAACGAAAATAGAGTTTATAGTGAATAAACTTTTGCATAGGCAACAGATTCAAGCAATTTAGCTAGTATTTGTGAGATATTGTTCTCACCTTGCTGATTTGTTGCAAAAGCTCAGATTTTTGATGAAAGGAGGAAGCTTTGCTTCAGATTATAAGCCTTGAGAACCTGTAGAAAGCAATTACAGAACATGCAAAACAAATACAGTAATTTTTTTTAGAAACTTCTTACTGTAAAAGGAATTTGGTGATGAAATTGTATGATTTGGAGTTGTATACCTTTTATTTATCTCTAACTTGCAAAAAGACTTGAATTTTGGTTGAATTTGCTGAAGAAATTAGCTTGGTTTTGAAAAATTGGTGAAGATGTTTCTTATTTTCTATTTCAGCTGGAGGAAGAAGAAGGAGGACTGGAAAAAGAACGTATAGCCAACTCCTTTTCTCCTTCTTACCAAGCCAAGGCTAAATGGGCTAAGGTGGGTTTGAAAATAAAAGGAAATATAATGGTTAAGGCTAAAAATCAACACTTAACAAAGAAATATGTGTATATATCACATATCCACCAATAAAATTTCATTTTCTTCTTATTTGCACAAAGGAAAAATATGAAAATTTGCATACTTGTAAAATAAAACATTTCTTACCATATAAAAAGATTAATTTATTTTTTTAACATATTTTTATTATTAAAATCCTTTATTTAACAAAAATACACCATTTATTCAAATAAATAAATAAAACATTGTTTTAACTTCTAAAATTCCACAAAATTTATTTTCTCGCTTAGAAAAATATTTCAAACCATTTTAAAACATTATTTATAGCCAAAACTTATTTTTAACCCAATTTCCACCTTTTATTTCAATAAACCACCTTTAAAATTTACATAATTCTTTTAAAAATTATTAAAAGAAGCAATTAAACAATAATTAGTATAATTATTGCATTTTCTCTAAAATGAAATTATTTTCATTATTTAAAGTCCCTATTCCATTTATTATCACTCCAAACAAAATAGAATAAAGCTTGGAATTTCATTTTCTCATTTTAAATTCCAAAATCCATTGTTTATTCCAAATAAACAATTTAATTTCTCCAATTTTAATTTAATTTACAATATTATAATTATAATTATCATTATAATTCAGTATTTAAAGGTAATCTCCAAACCAGGGTTGTTATATATGGAATGGTTAAATATTAAATGATTTAGAGTCGATCAAATTACTTGACCGCCTTATGAGTGTTAGAGAGGTAGTGTCTAGGCTTGGGTTTAGAAAACCAGTTTCCTACTCTCCCTGGCTACCCGAACTGGCCCGACGGATGGGATAGTAAATTTGATTAACTCGGATCAAAATTTTCCAAAGTATAAAGGATATAATTATCCAAATATAAATAACTTAGATTTTATGGAGATAATCTTCTTGTACTCGGTGTTAAAGCCCAAAGAGGGAACTCATACTATTCGTGGAATTTAAAAGATGCTTTCACCGTTATTCCGCGCATAGTATTTGTTGAATAGGGGAATTGATATTGAGTGGAATTAGATGATTTATATAGATTCTGCTCACTTAATATTTACTAGTTTTGGATTAACATCCTAGATAACATGGTTTTAACCCAATTAAATTATGAGTTTTGAATTAAGAAATCTTTGTTAAGATTTAAATGAAATGAATTTGAAATGTTCTCCTAAGTGGAAAAAATGAAATGATTTCGAATTTATTTCCAGTTCAAAAAGTGTTTAAAGTAATCGAAGGATTTGATAAGAGAGGTTTAATGATTCCGTATGTACCGAAAAGAATGTTTTAGAAATATATATCTCCAAAAGAAATTTTGATAAAAAGAACTTAATCGATTAAAGAGTGATTCCCTATTCATAGAACATCTTTTTTATCGATGATTGGATTCGAAGGAACTAGGGTCGGATTTGGGTAATTCCTATTCGAAGACCACTTTGAACCAATTTACATATTCGAAGTGAAGACATGGAGATGATTTTTTGGATTTTCGTAACGAAGGACTGTTTGTTGATCATTTGGGGATAAACTCCCAATATACATATAGTAGCAGTAGTCTCTTCGTTATGAAATATTCAATGCAAGGACTAATTGCTACTAATCCTAGGAGTTACCCCCGACAGGATATGGTAGGAGAGCGCCTTCGGTTTGTCCTGTTCCTAGACAACTTACATGGACGAACGTCCGACATCGCAATTGTAATTACATTGGTTGATCTATGAATGTATCATCTGATTGGTGGCAGAGAAGGCAACTGCTCTTAGCTTAACACCCTTTCCTGGGACTTATGAGCTTTGGAGTTATACGTTTCTAGAAATCAGTTGTGTGATTGTGGATTAGCAATATGGGATTAAAAGTGGAATGTGCTATGAGTACGGTAATCGCTACCTCGAGCCTCATCACTCGGAAATGAAAAAAACAGGGTAGATGTGGTAGAGCTAAGTGGGTCGCTCCCATTAGGATATAGTCATCACCTTTCTAGATATATTTATTCCCGCTATGATGTCGGGTTTTAAATTAATGTGGTGTATGCTAAGAGAGCTATCGGATAGGTCCGGAACGACCAGAGTGATGGCATATTCGGTACTATCTATGGTAAAGGTAGGCCGGTTCTGTATTGGTAGAGGTTGGAGTCTCGGGTGCATTTTTCTAGAGATGTACTGTCGGAAGGTACTCCCTTACCTTGTCATTGTATGGTAATCCATTCTCCAAAAAGTACCTTTGGATTTGATTGTGGAGCCTAGTATGCTGGAATTTAATAATGTAACAATTTCGACTAAGATTATGTATATTTACTTGAAAAGTGTTTTAAAAAAGGATGTTATTAAAAATAATATCTCCATACTCTGCGTAGCAAATGTTTTGGTTATCATAAGATAAAAACCTATTCCATGTTTATATGCGATGTGGTCTTGTGAGATACCTTTTGTTTTCAAACATCGTATTTTGAGTTTCTCACACCAGTCCCATGACTGACTCGGAGTTTATTTTCTTTTCCCCTTAAACTCTGGTGCCCTATTTTCCCAGACAACCAACTAGTTAGGTAAGCGTGGAGCATTTTGGAATGGAGCATGGAGCATTTTGGGTCTTTCGTTGAAGTCATCCATCACTCTCCGCTGTGTCTATATTATGTTTTAGTATCTACCAGCACTATAAGGATAAGCCGTTATAACCATCCTAGCTGGGTTAGTACATGTCGTAACTTTAATGGAACAATTTGGAGTAATTGCTTGTACTACTTATATGTATAATTATGTGTTGAATACGATGTGAGAGTTTATTATTGTCTTATCTTTTATCTTTATTTCTTTACCCCATGATAATCTGTCTCTCTGGCACTTGGATTTATGGCACGTGAATACCGAGGATGTATTAGTGTCGATTTCTTAGGGTTGAGGAGGTGGGTCATCGCATTTGGTATCAGAGCTTATGGTTGAGCTAATACCTAAGCCTAGATGGGGTCAACTCATTAGAGATAGGGTTAGTATTACCCTAGAATGAGTTTAGTTTGAGAGAGCGCATATTTGAAATTTTATCCCAATAAGTTTATTCGAGTTTATACCCATTCCCTAAAATAATTTCGTCTATATTTCTAAAGTTGTTCCTTACTATATGCAGATAGTAAGTGATGAGTAATAGAACTGGATGAAGGGGAGGTAGCAACACTACGACCACTAATGGTTAATCAAATGCTACAATAATGGAGGAAGTGGTAATTCCCATTCCACCTTAAGTTAACTTTGCCGCTCTTTGCAAAGATTATACCAGCTTGGGAGGAAAGCCATTCCAAGGCACATAATTTATTATTGAAGTTCAAGCTTGGCTCAGAGCCTGTGAAAAAATCTTTAAAGGATTAGACGTCGATGATAATCGAAAGAGATTCTTGGCCTCCTGGCAACTGAAGGATGAGGCTCTAGCTTGGTGGGAGTCTGTTACTCTTAATGAATCCGAAGATAATTTCTCTTGGGCAAGGTTTAAAGAAGTTTTTGAAGAACAATACATGCCCACCGCTGGCAAATCCCACCTCTGTAGAAGTTTCATGGATCTAAAATAAGAAGCGATGTCTGTGGAAGAGTATTTGCATGAATTCAATGAATTATCTCGCTTTGGGCCTGGATTGATAGACACGCCTCTGAAGAAAAACGCGATGTTCATTTCTAGGATGAAGGAGCGGTATCAGGATAGGATGACCGCTCATGTTAAAGGAACCTTTGTGGATTTAATAGATATGGGTTTCCGCTATGAAGCTTTGGATAAGAGGAATCCAGTCGCAACCCAAAACAATAACAACAAGAGGAAGTTCGATAACAATGGAAAGAAGCCATGGCAAGGCAAGCCCGGAGGAGGATCTCAGGAAAACTATTTTAAAGACGTTGAATGTTTTAACTGTGGAAAGAAAGGCCATTATTCAAAGTACTGTAGGAGTCCCAAGGTTCGAAGGCAGCAGCAAGGAACCGTCTCTCCTATGGTGCAGAAAAGTCTCTGCCATAACTGCCATCAACTCGACCATTGGAAGAACAAATGTCCATTATTGAAGAAAGGAGAGCAGGTTAAGGTCTATGCTATCAAAGATGAGCCTTCAACCTCTACTGATGTAAAAGGCAAGGGAGTTCTTGAAGGTAATATTTATGTCAATGATGATTTAGTTAAAGTATTATTTGATACTAGGGCTTCCCATAGTTTTATTGCTAAAGGATTGGTTGATAGATTAAAACTGATCACAAAAATAGTAGATACCCCTATTTGTGTGTCAAATACCATAAGGCGGTACAACTAATCTTTTTATGATTTGTGAAAACGTCCGAGTTACTCACCTTTCCCAAAAATTTTCATGTAACCTATTTGTTCTTGACTTTATTGGGTTTGAAGTTTTGCTCGGTATGGATTGGTTATCCAAGAATAAAGCTGTCCTTGATTACGTTAAAAGGACGGTAACTTTGTGGACCAACTTCGGGAAATTTATAGAAATATCTTGTGAAGAACCTAGTCCGGTAAGGGATAGTTTCATGTATGCACTAGACTTATCTCAAAAAGGTTTAGAGACAATACCAATTGTCAAGGAATTTCAGGATGTTTTTGAGGAAGTTAAAAGTTTGCCCCGCATCGGGAAATTGAGTTCCGAATTGACTTAATTCCTGGTGCAAGACCCGTTATTCACCCTATTCGAAGGATGGCCATGAAGGAAAAGATTGAGTTGACAAACCAAACCGATGAGTTGTTAAAAAAGGACTAATTAAACCTAGTCGCCCAAGTTGGGGCGCAGCGGTAGTTTTCGTAGCTAAGTCTGATGGCTCCTTAAGGCTTTGTGTAGACTATCGAGACCTAAATAAGCAAACGATTAAAAACAAGTATCCTCTACCCTACATAGATGACTTGTTCGATTAACTTCATGGTGCCCGAGTATTCTTGCAAATGGATTTAGCCACAGGATTCCATCTACTAAGAATAGACGAGGATGGCATTCCATTAACTGCATTCAGGGGTCTAGATTGCTTTTACGAATGGTTAGTTATGCCTTTTGTATTGTGCACACGCCTATTTCATAGACCTTATGAATAGAGTATTCAGAGATGTGCTAAGCAAATTCGTGTTGGTTTTTATTGATGATATCTACTCCAAAACCGAGGAAGGGCATGAAAGGCGTTTGGAGATTGTGTTGGAAATATTATAGAGAAATGTACTTAAAGCTAAATTCTCAAAATGTCACTTTTGGGAGAAAGAAGTAAGATTCCTTGGGCATATTGTGTCAGGAGAAGGGATCTCAGTAGATCTAGAAAAGATTTCAGCTATACAAGATTGGAAGCAACCACAAACCCTGAACGCAGCTTCTTAGGATTGGCAGGATATTACCGGAGATTCATTCAAGACTTCTCCAAAATTTCCTCCCATCTAACAAAGTTGACTATGAAGGATGTTAAATTTAAATGGACACCAAAATGTGAAGAAGCATTCAAGGAACTCAAGAGAAGGTTAACTACCACTCCAGTCCTAGCTATCGCTGATGAAGGAGGCAGTTTAATTGTATATACTAATGCTTGTAGAGAAGGAGTAGGTGCTGATCTGATGCAGCATGGAAAGGTCATCGCTTATGCAAACAGACAACTAAAGACTCATGAGAGGAATTATGCAACACACGACTTAGAATTATTAGCCGTTGTATTCGCATTAAAAATATGGAGGCATTACCTACTGGGTAAGAATTCCTCATAGTTTATTATAAATAAACTTTGATTAACCCTAGTAAATAACGTTACTTCTTTAAATAGGTGAAAAGTTTGAGCTCTTCACGGATCACAAATCTTTGAAGTATCTTTTCACTTAGAAGGACTTAAATATGAGACAACAACATTGGTTAAAATTTC
This sequence comes from Allium fistulosum, assembly GCA_030737815.1. Classification (NCBI taxonomy): domain Eukaryota; kingdom Viridiplantae; phylum Streptophyta; class Magnoliopsida; order Asparagales; family Amaryllidaceae; genus Allium; species Allium fistulosum. The sequence continues at coordinate 1,006,799,977 of CM060905.1, forward strand.
TCGCATCATATGATCTTGATATCTTATACACACCCGGGAAAGCCAATGTAGTGGTAGATGCACTAAGCAGAAGGCATGCCGTTATAGCTTATTTAGTGGTACATCAAACCTTGATTAATCGTATAAAAGAGAGTCAGCTCAAGGATCCAATCATTTCAAGAATAGCCAGGGAAGTAGAGGAGAATATAATACTGGGAAGATGGATAGGATTCAAAGTAGATGAGCAGGGAATCTTAAGAATGAATGGAAGGATATGTTTCCCCAATGTCGATGGGATAAGGCAAGAAGTTTTAACAGAATGTCATAATTCTCGACCTTCTGTACATCCCGGAGTTACTAAAATGTACTGAGATATGAAGAAGACTTTTTGGTGGGATGGCATGAAGAAGGATATCTCTATCCATATTAGCAGATGTGCAAATTGTCAACAGATCAAAAGTGATCAAAAAAAGACTGCTGGATTACTCCAACCTCTTGAAATTCCGACTTGGAAATGGGACCAAATATCGATGGATTTCATCGACGGCTTACCACGATCAAGAAAGGGAAATGAAGGCTTTTGGGTTATCATAGATCGATTAACCAAGAGCGCACATTTTATCCCAGTAAAACCAACGAGAACTGCTGCAAGTCTGGTAGAAATATACATGAGGGAAATAGTTCGATTGCATGGTATCCCAAGCAGTATAGTCAATAATCGAGACCTTATCTATACCAGTAAGTTCTGGAGGCATTGCAAATAGCTTTAGGAACAGAGCTAAACATAAGCAACACATATCACCCCCAGACCGAAGGGCAAACCGAGAGAGTAAATTGGGTGTTGGAGGATCTTCTAAGAGCTTGCATCTTAGATTTCGGAGGTTCATGGGAAAGCTACCTTCATCTGATAGAATTCTCTTATAATAAAAGTTATCAGGCTAGTATTAGCATGACCTCGTATGAAAGTTTGTATGGTCGTCCGTTGTTAACCCCTCTCTGAACGGCGACTTAATGAATCAAGGAAAGCAAGCGACCTAACGAGGTTAAAGGGCGACCTACGACTTACAGCATTCAACAAGCTAACATTGCCATGAACTAACGACCTACGACTTAATTGTTCCCAGCGACCTACGACCTATAGCATCTGGCTTACACGACTCAGCTATTTGAGGAGCTCTGCGACCTAATGAGTTAAGAAAGAAACAACTTAATGATCTAAAGACAACAGAGACTCAACGACTTAAGAAGCTACGCGACTTAACGACCCAAAGCTTAGAGCGGCTCAACATGGCACGACCTAACTTCCTAACGACCTAACTTCCTAACGACCTAACTTCCTCGCGACCTAACTTCCTAACGACCTAACTTCCTAGCGACCTAACTTCCTAACGACCTAACCTTCTATGCAAACAACATACTAAGTCGCTCACAGCCTATGTCTCATCCAGGACAGCTCCACTAAGTCGCGAACGACTTATGCTACCTCAGAATCACCCTAGGTCGCAACACCTTAGGTCGCTGACGACCTACGACCTACGACCTAACTCCAGTTTTCCCTATAAATACCCCGCCTACTCCATATTGAAGGGGACTTTTTCCGGGACTTTTCCGGACTTCGAGACTTGGATACGCCAACACTCTGCTGTTTCCTCGACTCCTTCTTCACTTGTTTCAACGAACTTTTGGGAAGAAGATCTAAATCATTCAACATGAAGAAAAAGAGCATGCCTAGATCGATGTTTTAGCTACTCGTCTTAATGGTGTTGTAATCTACGTGTTTCAATCGTGTTGTAATCAGTTGTAATCAAAGAAAGATAGGAAAGGTTGCTTGTTCTAATTGTGTTGTAATCGAGGAGTGATTGTAAAGTTTATAATCGAGTCAGTGATAGAGGATGTGAAGTGGACGTATGATTGACTTTGAGCCGAACCACTATAAAAATTACTGTCTTCTTACTTTTTCTGCGATTTTCTGTTTACTTTTAGTTCCCGTGCAAATGGGTGGTGCTTTCACTTCATTACTACTTACACCGGGGTGTTAGCGTTCACAATTTTAGCGTTAACATTTTGGTGCTTTCACTGAGAATTGAACCCAGGAATTCTACTGCTTGGAAGTTGAGTTTGAAGGTTTAAGAGTTTAGATTTGAAAAACTATGACAAGGCAATCAAATAGACGACAAAGATAGGAAAGAAGTGAACACGAGGGGAGTCAAGAGGCTTCCTCAGGAGCGAATCAAACCTCAGTCTTCATCACAAGGAACGGGATAGAGATAATGATGAGAAGACAAGAAGAAATGATCGAGAATTTGTTTCAACAGATTGCGCAACTTGGAGCGCAAAATCATAAACCAGACAGAGCGAGACCATCAGAGGCAGCCCCTGAGCTAGGGGGCACACCCAGGGGCATGTCGATCCAACCTTAGGCAGGATACCAACTGACACTAGGCCACTAAGAGCTAGCAGAGGAACAGAAGTCCAACCAGAAGGGCAGAATCCGGAATTCCCTCGTGAGCCCAGGGGGCAGGTCGAAGGCAATGAACGAGAACTACAGCTCAGAGATAATGACAGGTTAGCAGAGATGGTCAAACGTGCTATGAGAGGCGGATTGGTAAACAAAGACCTGGAGGATGTGAATAAGAGCCCATTTACCACTGCAATCAGGCGAGCTAGGAACCCACCGGATTTCAAGTTACCATCATTGGATATGTATAATGGGAGGACAGACCCTACAGTCCATTTGACAAAGTATATGAGGCATATGGAAGTGCTGGGGGCATCAGAGGAGGTCATGGCCCTGTGCTTTCCATTATACTTGGCAGATATTGCAGCATTATGGTTTAGACAACTTGAGAGTGAGTCTATTGGAACATGGAATGATTTGACCGAAAGGTTTATGAGGCAATTCAGGGTCCACATTTTGAGGCCCAAGAATGTGATGAGTTTGGCGGCACTGAAGCAAAGAACTGGAGAATCTTTGAGAAGCTTTTTGACGCGGTTTAACGTAGCTGCAGCATCAGTGGATCGACCAGATCCATCCATGGTTCTAATGGCAGTTGTATCAGGCATAGCGGATGGCACAGAGTTCAAAAATTCGCTGACAAGAGATCCCCCCATGGGTCTAGGGGAGTTTTATCATGAGGATGAAGGATTCTTACGATTAGAAGACGCAAATGCTGAAAGAGAAGAAGGAGAAGGGAAAGAAGTTTATGCACTTAAAGGAGGAAAACCTTTTGAAAAAGATTTTGACACGGACAAAGGAAAGCGGAAAACGGAAGATAATGATGATAGGTCAAAGCGAGTGCGGAGGGAGCCGCGTTTCACCACTTATTCGGAATTGAATGGAAGTTTGGAACGAATTTACCAAGATACTAGAGAGCAAGTTTCTTATCGCAAACCAATGAGGAGGGATCCGACCAGCAATGAGAGAAAGTCAGACAAGTACTGCTTATTCCACGAGTTAAATGGTCATAACACAAATGATTGCAGACACTTGAAGGATGAAGTTGAATGGCAAATCCGGAATGGTCTACTATCACAGTATGTGAAAAGGAAAGCAACAACGATGGAGCGGCCACCACCTGCATCCACTGATGACGCCTCAGGATCGAGACAACAACTTGTCATCAATTAATTGGTGTAATGACGAATAAGTAGCAAACTCCACACCAACGCGGATAAGTCTTTTACACATGTACAGGACCGCGAACGATCCTTAGGCATGCTCTGATATGACTTCTAATCGCATCGGTGTAGGTGTTTGCACTTGGACGTCCCTGTTTTACTTTTGTTTTCTGTTTCTCATGTTTAGACTTGATTCTGTTTGACATTTCTGCCAAAAACTTATTTTCAATGAAAAAATGCTACTTTTAATTCCATAACGGCTAAGCCACTTACACATGTACGGGATCGCGAACGGTCCCTAGGCATGCTCTGAGTTGGTGATAAACCGTCGCAACAAACAATCCAGAAACTCACCCGAACGTGAAATCTGGTATTGATAATGCTAAGTCCTCCCCCGGGCACATATAAACTCGACCACAAACGGTCACAACTCGCCTCGAACGGCACCCCTCATCACAAATGACTCGATCGCGAACGGTCGTTATTTGCGGTCACATAAAAATGCTTGATCGCGAACGATCGCATTCCACCTCAAATGGCTCGATCGCGAACGGTCGTCATTTGAGGTCATATAAAAATGCTTGATCGCGAACGGTCGCATTCCACTTCAAATGGCTCGATCGCGAACGGTCGTCATTTGAGGTCACATAAAAATGCTTGATTGCGAACGGTCGCATTCCACCACAAATGACTCGATCGCGAACGGTCGTCATTTGCAGTCATATAAAAATGCTTGATCGCGAACGGTCGCATTCCACCTCAAATGGCTCGATCGCGAACGGTCGTCATTTGAGGTCACATAAAAATGCTTGATCGCGAACGGTCGCATTCCACCTCAAATGGCTCGATCGTGAACGAGTGTCATTTGAGGTCACATAAAAATGCTTGATCGTGAACGGTCGCATTCCACCTCAAATGGCTTGATCACGAACGGTCGTCATTTGAGGTCATACAAAAATGCTTGATCGCGAACGGTCGCATTCCACCTCAAATGGCTTGATCGCGAACGGTCGTCATTTGAGGTCATACAAAAATGCTAGATCGCGAACGGTCGCATTTCACCTCAAATGGCTCGATCGCTAACGGTCGTCATTTAAGGTCATATAAAACTGTCAAACTCTTTGCAGGTTGTACCACAGGTCATCAACAGGATATGAACGTCTAGCTTATGGTATTACAAAACACACCTTCCTATTGCAAGGCATGTTTTGAGGGGCAAGTGTTAACCCCTCTCTGAACGGCGACTTAATGAATCAAGGAAAGTAAGCGACCTAACGAGATTAAAGGGCGACCTACGACTTACAGCATTCAACAAGCTAACATTGCCATGAACCAGCGACCTACGACTTAACTGTTCCCAGCGACCTACGACCTATAGCATCTGGCTTACACGACTCAGCTATTTGAGGAGCTCTACGACCTAAAGAGTTAAGAAAGAAACGACTTAATGATCTAAAGACAACAGAGACTCAATGACTTAAGAAGCTACACGACTTAACGACCCAAAGCTTAGAGCGGCTCAACATGGCGCGACCTAACTTCCTAACGATCTAACTTCCTAACGACCTAACTTCCTCGCGACCTAACTTCCTAACGACCTAACTTCCTAGCGACCTAACTTCCTAACGACCTAACCTTCTATGCAAACAACATACTAAGTCGCTCACAGCCTATGTCTCATCTAGGACAGCTCCACTAAGTCGCGAACGACTTATGCTACCTCAGAATCACCCTAGGTTGCAACACCTTAGGTCGCTGAAGACCTACGACCTACGACCTACGACCTAACTCCAGTTTTCCCTATAAATACCCCGCCTACTCCATATTGAAGGGGACTTTCCGGGACTTTTCCGGACTTCGAGACTTGGACATGCCAACACTCTGCTGTTTCCTCGACTCCTTCTTCACTTGTTTCAACGAACTTTTGGGAAGAAGATCTAAATCATTCAACATAAAGAAAAAGAGCATGCCTAGATCGATGTTTTAGCTACTCGTCTTAGTGGTGTTGTAATCTACGCGTTTCAATCGTGTTGTAATCAATTGTAATCAAAGAAAAGATAGGAAAGGTTGCTTGTTCTAATTGTGTTGTAATCGAGGAGTGATTGTAAAGTTTGTAATCGAGTCAGTGATAGAGGATGTGAAGTGGACGTAGGCTTGACTTTAAGCCGAACCACTATAAAAATTGCCGTCTTCTTACTTTTTCTGCAATTTTCTGTTTACTTTTAGTTCCCGTGCAAATGGGTGGTGCTTTCACTTCATTACTACTTACACCGGGGTGTTAGCGTTCACAATTTTAGCGTTAACATCCGTGTAGATCCCTGGCATGTTGGATCGAGACCGGAGATCAATTAGTACTAGGTTTTGACATGATTAGAGAAGCTTCAGAAAAGGTTGACATGATTAGAAAAAAATGAAAGAAGCCCAGAGTAGGCAGAAGAGCTATGCTGATCAAAGGCGAAGGAATTTAGAGTTCTCAGTTGGAGATTATGTATTCCTGAAAGTTTCTCCAATGAGAGGAGTGGTAAGATTTGGTCGGGCAAGGAAGTTAGCACCTCATTTATTGGACCTTTTCCCATTCTCGAAAGGATTGGCCCACTAGTTTATCGCGTGGAATTGCTCGAAAGGTTATCTGGTGTGCACAATGTCTTTCACGTATCTCACCTACGAAAATATGTGCATGATCCAGAGCAAATTATAGAAACAACTGCCTAAGAAGATTCAGAAGTTGAACCTAATTTGGCAGTTATCAGGCAACCAATGCGAATCGTAGATCACGACGAGAGGCGATTAAGGAGGAAAGTTGTAAGATTGGTTAAAGTCCAATGGAGTAGTGATGCAGTAGACTGCACATGGAGACAGAAGAAAGAATGCATAAAGCCTATCCTGAGTTTAGAAAGGACACATAGTTGTATGTGTATGGTGTACTCACCGACTTGTGGTGACGTCCCTTGCTATATCTTATACATATGTATCACTTCGTTATATATATTTTTGTCTTCGAGTTATCTTCTTCTTATCCTTAATTTCGAGAACGAAATTCTTTTAAAGGAGGAAGTAAGTAACGACCCGTAGATTCATCGCTTTAGAAAAATTTCAAAATATACAAAAATAAGTTTTTTTGAACATAAGTGATGATGTTTTGAATAATAAATAATATTGGTGATCTTATTTTGAAGAATTATTTATAAAAGAAATATATACACTGTGTTAAATATCGATAAAATAATCGAAAATTATTTTATCGATAAACAGCTCTTCGGCCATCCGACATCGCACGCCAAGCTGGATACATGCACTCATTTGTATATATGAATGCAAATATGAAATAAAATAAATTATTTATTTATGGAAAAATTAAATGTATTTATGACATCATTAATAATGTTATCATTTGCAATTAATTTATTTTTGAATTTAAATTTAGTTTAAATGATTTAATAATTATTTTAATTATTAAGTAAGCTCTTTAATTTCTTATATAATGTTATCCCGCCTTTTGACAAGGCCGTGACACCAAGAACTTGACTAGAAACCAAAGACAGTTCGTCTAAGAGAATCGGTTATACGAAGGTTTACTATGGATATCGATGAATTTTGTCCGAGCCCGGATCGAGCCAAAATTGATATGACACGACAAGCGAAGCTATGGGAGCCATCATTCCAAATTTCAAGTCAATCCGAGGTCGTATGCTCAAGTTATGATCGATGCAAAATTGACTAAAAACAGCCTCGCGTTCGACTCGCTCAGTTCGCGTCCCTCAGAAATGCCAACTTCGACTCGCTCCGCCTCGAGCCCACTTCGACTCGCTCTGCCTCGAGCCCACTTCGACTCGCTCCGCCTCGAGCCCACTTCGTCTCGCTCCGCCTCGAGTCTACTTCGACTCGCTCCGCTCCACATCCATCATAGAGTCTACTTCGACTCGCTCCGCTCCACATCCATCAGAGTGTCTACTTCGGCTCGCTCCACTCCACATCCATCAGAGAGTCTACTTCTACTCGCTCCATAGCCTTCACAAAACCACTGTTCGACTCCATCTAGTTCGACTCCACCAAAGAGCCACATCACCGAGTCGAACGAAAGCGAGTCGACCAGAGCGAGTCGAACAGAACAGCCAACGGATGATCTCATTTCGTATCGATCATATCTCCTAATCTACAAGTCCAAATGCTATGAAATTTTCACAGAAGACTACGTGCATGCTAAAGAATGTCCACGCCAAATTTCGATTTCATTGGATGAAATCTTGATCGATACGAAATCTGTTCGTATCGATCACGGATCGGACCGAAACTTCACGGGCTTGGGCGTGCGGGCCTGGTCACGTGCCAAAGAGGGTCTCCCAAAATCTGAGTAAGATACTAGCCTCCTACACCTATAAATAGACCCCCAAAGCCAACAGAAAAGGGGTTCTTCTTCTTCTTTGAGATCTCCAACGCCTAGACTCTGCAAAACACGGATCTGAACTCCATGGCTGCTACCAACTAGATTCACTACTGCAAATCATAATCACCCGCTATAATTCATTGATATTCACTTGTAAACATCAAAGAAAGATCAATAAAGAAAACTACTTCAGAGTGGACGTAGGCAAGATCGCCGAACCACTATAAATCTTGTGTCTCTGTCTATTTCTTTCCGTTTTAAGTTTATTATTCTTCATTTTTATCCTCTACAATACTTAGATCTGAGATCTGTGATTATATATTGTTGATTTGTGTTCATACATTGGTGCTTTCACGATATTTGGGGTTTGTGACCAATTTTGGCGCAAACACTTTGGTGCTTTCACTTAGAACAACTAGCACCCGCTATACCAGATCTGAAGTTCAGATTTGAAGGATTAAGGATTCAGATTAAGAGCTATGACAAGGCAATCAACAAGAAGACAGAGAGGAGAAAGGAGCCAGCAAGAGGGAAGCCAAAAGGCCTCTTCTGGAGCTGGAGCAGGTCAAGCTTCGATCTATATCACCAGGGATGAGATGGAGGCTATGGCGGATTCAATTCATGAAAGATTGTTGAAGAGTCAACAAGAAATGATGCAGAACCTCCTCAGACAGTTTGGACAAGCTGGAACAGCTGGAGCTTCAGGAGTTCAGATCCACGGAGCTGGAACAGAAGAACCAAACATGCAATCGAATGGAGCAACTCAACAAGGCACGACCCCTAATCAGCACACAACCGCTAACCTAGATGGATCCAGACATGGGGGCACACCGCCCGGCAGCAATGGACCAATCCATGGAGGAATTCCAGGTGGCACCACACAACAAGATCCTGGAAGGAATGTAGGAGCGCAGGATGAGGAGTATGTACCAGAATTCCCTCGGAGACTCGGGGGGCAACCCTTGATGGATAACGTTGGATTAGCTGAGATTATCAGACAAACTATGCGCGGAGGTTTGACAAACAGGGATCTGGAAGGGGTAAATATGAGTCCGTTCACTCGTGACATCAGAATTGCTCGGAATCCACCAGAGTTCAAGCTACCTACTTTGGACATGTACAATGGCAAGGCTGATCCTACTGATCACTTGATGAGATACATAAGACATATGGAAGTGCTGGGGGCATCGGAAGAGGTGATGGCCCGATGTTTCCCTTTGTACTTGACAGATATAGCTGCTATGTGGTTTAGACAGCTGGAAGAAGGGTCCATCAGGACATGGACGGAATTGGTGGACAGGTTTCTGAAACAATTTCGAGTTCATATCAAAAGGCCGAAGAACGTGATGACGCTAACGTCAGTAAAGCAAAGGACGGATGAATCACTTAGAGCTTTCTTAACTCGATTCAATGCAGCGGTTGCTTCGGTGGATCGACCGGATCCATCGATGGTTTTAATGGCGGCAGTATCAAGAGTCAGAGAGGATTCAGATTTCAAAGTATCTCTAATACGGGACCCACCAATGGATCTCGGAGAATTCTTTCACGAAGCTGAGAGATTCCTTCGGCAGGAAGATGCATGCTCGGATATGAAGTTAAAAGAGGTGAACGCAGCTGAGGATGGTGGGCCATCCAGCGGAGGCTCGGATAAAGATAAGGCAAAAAGTAAGCTGGATGATGAATCAGGAAAAGCTAGGAAGCGATGGAAGGAACCAAAGTTTTCCACTTACACATGATTAAACGAAACGTTGGAACGAATATTCATGGAAACTCGGAATCGCCTTCCCTATCGAAGGCCGGCTAGGAGAGAGCCCTCAGAACGTGAAAGGGCATCAGGAAGGCACTGTCTTTTTCATGATTTAGACGGACATGATACCAACAGTTGCAGGCATCTGAAGGACATTATTGAGGAGCATGTAAGGAATGGGCAATTACAACAATATGTCGGGGCTCGGAATGCGGCGATGGAGCAAGAGCAACCGCCATCTACCTCAAACCACAATGGTGCGAGACCCAAGAATGATGGTCGATTGGTTATCAATTGACCGGGATGATATGAAATAAGTAGCAAACTACTGGCAAACGACCAAGTCGTCTACTCATGTACGGGGACGGAGATGGCCCCTAGGCATGCTCTGAATGATGATAAACCGGGACGCTATGGTTTGTGAAATCTGCTTTCTCTTTTGGTTCGGACATTTTATTACTCTGATTCGGTTTTGGAGTTTGGTTTGAACTCCTGGTTTTGTTTTCTTGTTTGAACTCTTGGTTTTGTTTGTTTTCTGGTTTGAACTTTCGTTTGGATGATTGCTTTCTGTTTTGGATATTGATTTGGATTTCTGATATGGATTTTTGGTTTTCCGATTTGATTTGGATTGGATTTTGATTGGGTTTTAATCTGGTTTTTGGAAAACGGTCGTCGGGTATGGATTATGCCTGGCAAGGGATAAGTCTCTTCATCCGAACGTGGCGAATTGGCTTATTCAGGTCGTCGAGCATGGACTATGCTCAACAAGGGTCCGGAGCGACCAGGATTCGGCCTAGGACTTAGGCCCTATATTATCGGTTACTATTTCAGGTCGTCGAGTATGGACTATGCTCGACAAGGGTCCAGAGCGACCAGGATTCGGCTTAGGACTTAAGCCATGATAATTATTTAACGCCCAGGGACACTGGGCCACGGTCGTCAAGTGTGGATTGCGCTTGGCAAGAACCCGGAGAGGTTACGGATTTGGATATCGACCCGAAGAGGTCCTGGATTTGGTTATTGGTTATTGAATGAGGATGGATTAGGACTCGGATATCGGGTATGGATGGATACAGAATTGGCTAAGGCTTTGGTTATTGGATCTGGAATCAAACGTTGACTCGGAGTAGTCAAGAACGATGCACTTGGATGATATGGCTATGGACTTTGGATATCGGATTCTGAACTATTCAAAACACACCTTCTTATCACAAGGCATGTTTTGGGGGGCAAGTGTTATCCCGCCTTTTGACAAGGCCGTGACACCAAGAACTTGACTAGAAACCAAAGACAGTTCGTCTAAGAGAATCGGTTATACGCAGGTTTACTATGGATATCGATGAATTTTGTCCGAGCCCAGATCGAGCCAAAATTGATATGACACGACAAGCGAAGCTATGGGAGCCATCGTTCCAAATTTCAAGTCAATCCGAGGTCGTATGCTTAAGTTATGATCGATGCAAAATTGACTAAAAACAGCCTCGCGTTCGACTCGCTCAGTTCGCGTCCCTCAGAAATGCCAACTTCGACTCGCTCCGCCTCGAGCCCACTTCGACTCGCTCTGCCTCGAGCCCACTTCGACTCGCTCTGCCTCGAGCCCACTTCGACTCGCTCTGCCTCGAGCCCACTTCGACTCGCTCCGCCTCGAGCCCACTTCGACTCGCTCCGCTCCACATCCATCAGAGAGTCTACTTCGACTCGCTCCGCTCCACATCCATCAGAGTGTCTACTTCGGCTCGCTCCACTCCACATCCATCAGAGAGTCTACTTCGACTCGCTCCATAGCCTTCACAAAACCACTGTTCGACTCCATCTAGTTCGACTCCACCAAAGAGCCACGTCACCGAGTCGAACGAAAGTGAGTCGAACAGAGCGAGTCGAACAGAACAGCCAACGGAAGATCTCATTTCGTATCGATCATATCTCCTAATCTACAAGTCCAAATGCTATGAAATTTTCACAGAAGACTACGTGCATGCTAAAGAATGTCCACGCCAAATTTCGACTTCTTTGGATGAAATCTTGATCGATACGAAATCTGTTCGTATCGATCACGGATCGGACCGAAACTTCACGGGCTTGGGCGCGCGGGCCTGGTCATGTGCCAGAGAAGATCTCCCGAAATCTGAGTAAGATACCAGCCTCCTACACCTATAAATAGACCCCCAAAGCCAACAGAAAAGAGGTTCTTCTTCTTCTTTGAGATCTCCAACGCCTAGACTCTGCAAAACACGGATCTGAACTCCATGGCTGCTACCAACTAGATTCACTGCTGCTAATCATAATCACCCGCTGTAATTCATTGATATTCACTTGTAAACATCAAAGAAAGATCAATAAAGAAAACTACTTCAGAGTGGACGTAGGCAAGTTCGCCGAACCACTATAAATCTTGTGTCTCTGTCTATTTCTTTCCGTTTTAAGTTTATTATTCTTCATTTTTATCCTCTACAATACTTAGATCTATGATTATATATTGCTGATTTGTGTTCATACATTGGTGCTTTCACGATATTTGGGGTTTGTGACCAATTTTGGCGCAAACATATAATGATAGAAATATTTTTTTTTAAACTTTGTTTACAAATATATGTTTATTAACTAAAAAGTAAAAATATGACCGGAAATCAAAATTGGAATTTGTAACGATTCGACGCGTAGGAGTTGCGCAACGTTGTTAGGACATGTGAGATACATAAACACACACACACATGTACATATACAAGACATTTTCATTTTCATAGGCACATTCATCACGTAAATATACACATGACATATATATATATACATATATATATATATATACATATATATATATATATATACATATATATATACATATACACACACTATACTATTATTACCGAGTTTGATTTCCATACCTCAGTAGCCCCTATTAATTTCTGTAAATTTTAAACTCAACCGTCTTTTTTATTCTTTATTTTTATTGACGACCCTCCCCTTCCTTTTTTTCCTTCTCATCTAAACCCTACATATTCATGTCTTCCCCCGATTTGTGCTTTCGCCCACTATCGCCATTGACGTCTCCTCCTACGAACTTCTCTAACCTTTTGGTTTGAATGTCCCCACCTTAGATATTCAAGTCTCAATGAAAGTTTCCATGGTCTCGCCATGTGTATTACTAAAATGAAGCATCACTTCCCAGAGCGAAACATTAACGATTCACTTTGCTTTCCTACCCATTTCCTACTAAATAACCCTATTTTAGTTACAATTTACTGTTCGCCCTAACCCTAGATATCTCCCTACGACAAATCGATTGATTGCTTGATCCAGCGCAGCAGGCGATTACGATCTTCATCATCTGATCGTCGTCGATTAGTAGTTCTCTCCGGCTTTGGTTCAGGTCGACAAATCGGTTGACAGCTAACACCACCCCGACGGCGCTTTCAAATTTCCTCATCCCATCGATGCCAAAGCTTTCGAATTTCCTCATCCCATCGATGCCAAATAGCAATCTTCTTTGAAACCAGTTCAGGTATTTACTAGTTTTCTATTAAGGCAGTTTTGATTACCGCATTTCGGTCGACTTCCAAATGGTTTAGGCAAGATCAGTAATAGTTTCCCTTTTGCTTGAATTCTTTGTGTTCTAACACCATCCGCATTAAAGAAAAATGTCAAGTCCTATCTTCAAAAGAATTATACATTTTTGCTTACTTGAGTTTTTCAAAAAAAATAAAAAATTATAACATATCTTATGTTTGTAATTTTGCTATCATTGCATTCTAAGCAAGGCAGAACTTGAGACACAAACAAATCTTTTAACAGATCTTATATTTTTTTTATTTAACTTTACAGAATAAATAGTTAAATAAATTAAGTAATGATTAATTTTATTATTTGAGGCTTTGTACATCAAACTTTATAATTTTTGAATTAATGCATTTTGTTTGTACTCCTTGCACTTTCTGTTATGTTTCCTTATGTGCATTGAATCTTTTGGTCTGGATGTTTCATTGCAGAATATGATTGTAATTTAAAGTTCTAAATCAGGGTTAATAACTTCAATTGTAATGTTTTACAGGTTAGTAATTTATTATTTTTATTCCTATTGCAAATTTTTTTTACCCTTCAATTAAAATTTTCTAATCCAACTACTTCCTGCATTTTCCTCTACCGCGTGTGGTTGGTGAAGGGTCATGTTTGTCCTTATGCAATTTTTCGTATACAACTTTAATAGTTAAATCGACCAGCGTTAGTTTACAATTTTAATTTATTTTTTATAACATCATGTATTGGATTAATTTTTTATTTGCAATTTTGTGACGTTTTGAAGTTCTTTTGTTCTTTTGTTCTTTTGCAAGTTTTATGTTTCATTCTTTTTTTGATTTAGAGTTACGTGCAAAATAAATTTTTCGTTTTCTTTTTGGACTCATCATGCTATATTTTCTTGCTTGTATTAGGATAAATCTATATGTAATCAAATAGGCATGAAACATCAGTTATATGACTGAAATTAATATGTAGTTAATTTCATGGTCTCATGCTTCTGTAGTTGATAAAACTAATGTTATGCTAAACTTTCCGTATGGCCATTTATACAAATATAAAACCGTTAAATATAGACATTGATGTTGTAGATGTTATATACCATGACCTTATAGTGTTAGGGGTTACTACTATTTTTTTAATATAATTTATTTTGGACATCCAAGAATAAAAATAGGAGGCATGCGTTGACCTTTTTGGCGGAATAATTATCACAACAAATATTATTAATTTTTTAAGGAGCAATAAGTATTTTGAAAAATATTAAAATTGGTAATGGTTAACACACTTACTACTAAATATTTTTGTTTCTGTAGTTAGCCTAAAAATTAAGATGCTCTTCCTGTTGCCTTATTTTTCATATTGGTTCATTAGTTTACTGTTATATGACATGGTATGCAATTCAATGTTATAGTTAATGCTGTAATGGTTTGCTCTAGGGTATAAACATTATTTCAAGGAGGGATGTTGTTATCTGTGTGCAACATTAGTTTGTGTTATAGTTGATTGGTGAGGTAGAAGTTTCTTTGTCCCGTTATTTTTACTTAAATGCAGTGGTACAAAAATAAATCTATCTATGAAAAACCGGACTTACCAAGTTGGTCATTACTGAATATATATTTGTTTTCCCACCCAGGCCTTTTTCTTCTAATTTCTAAGTGGTTTTGTTTAAGAAGGCAATATCTTTAGCTTATCAACCTAAATATGCTACCTTGATATCGGATTAAGCTTTGTTATGGGTGTATAGATGGTAAAGGAACTTCAAATTAATTACTAAATACAATGACACCACTACGTAGGATGCACCAACCTAATTTTGATATGATTATTTCCTTCAAATAACATTTGAATGAAGTACAGGCTAATTAATAATATGCTTAATTAGATAGTTCAATTATATTTAATCTTGCTTTTTATAACATCGACAGTAAAAACCACATTTACATTATACGTTGAATCATATCTGTAAATACGTCATTCCCGCTAAATACTATTGTTATTATCTAATAATTTTTCATTAGTCTCGTGTAACATAGTGTACCTTCATCTATAGATAGAGTCTGTGTACATCAATTATACTATGTTTTTGTTCGTAATGCCATGTTGAATATATACATATATGGCATACGTGTGTACGCCTCCCTATATATATTTATGCCTTTCAAAAACGTACATACATTCACACACACACACACACATGTGTGTGTGCACGCACACGCACGCGTGTGTGTATTTCTGCGTGTTTGTAATCCTCCAAGGAAGCTATTAATGGTTACCTTATTATATCTTTATCAAATTATTTATAAATTCTCCAAAGATAAAAAATTATTCATCAAAATTATTGGTCTTACCATACAAAATTGTTGTTTACATCCAAAACTATTCATCTAAACCATTTATGTTAAGACTCATATCATTACTAGGTGATTTGATTCTATTATTGATATTCCTGTAAATAGTTAAATTTAACTTTGTCTTCTTTGATTTTGTAACCAATGCTTGCTTTATAGCACGCTAAAATAAAATCCTTTGTCATAATGAAAAGAGGGAATGCAATATGCTTTAATTTTTTGTTAACTTTTTTCATTTACTATAAGAAAGCATGCATCTAGATATGGGCCACATATGTATAAGACAAATCAAAATTTACCCAGCATACTAACTCTTTACTTGATTTACTTTCCCAGCGGAATATTATTTTGTTTAGTTTATTTTCATCATATGTCTTATAACATATCCTTTTCACTTTCCATAAATATTAAGTCCATCTTAAAACTCATGGACCTGCGGCTGCTAAAGCTGCTCAAGGTCACCATGAGCTTAATGCTGCTATTGGTTCCAATTTCTCAATGAAAGTTGTTGTAGTTTTTCCATATGTATTACCAAAGCAATCATACATTTTGATTTTAATGAAATCCATTCAATAATTACTATATTTCGATGTTGAACGGATCCAATCTCCATGTACTGTTCATGCCTCCTTTCTCCAACTGTCTTTTGCCACGGTATTCGAATTTAGTATTACAATTGACTATGATTTCCATCCCTGATTAGTATAAGTATCATTGATTATCAATTTATGCCCTTGATATATAAAATAGTTAAAATGTTAAACATAAGATTCTAAAGGACTGAAAGTCTTTTGCATTGTTTTTTCAAAAGAAAAATATTTTATTGGGTTTGCATGTATCTAAATGCCTATGGGTTGATTTTCACATGTTTTTATTGGTTATATGTGCATAGACGGATATGTGTTTGACATCTCCGCTCAGTGCATTTGAAAATATAAACTTCTTCACGGCTCTCGATTGTTCTTCATGGCTTTGTTATGCTTGCTTAGCATCTGCTTAACTATTCTATGCTTATGGCCATTTGGATGTACCCATCTGTTTTATCCCTTTTCAGATACAAATTTTTTCTACTTTTAAGGCTTAAACTTATTGAAAATCATGATATATTTTGTGGTCCCTCATATTCTGATCGAGCTTATTATGCCTGCAGGACCTACCTGGAAATTAGGACAAAATGTGTTGTCAGCCAAAATTTTGATCGCATTTACCATCTGCAAATGAAAGGAAACGTAATCCATTATGGTGGAATTTGGCTGTCGCTAAACTTCATTGGTTTCTTTGTTGTTGAAAGCAAACTCATTGACCTACTTTTTTCACTACCAGCATAAAGGTCCATTCTTTGTCTCCTCAATCCCAGTGTAGGTACGTTTACAACTCCACTCTATCTTCTGTGGATTCACAGATGAAAAAAAATTGGTGAACAAATATGGTAGTTAATATATCATTACATGCTAACCTATGTATTCTTCATGATAATTTGTTTGGACTACTACAATCGCATTTTCGCTCAAACTATACTTTTTCTTCTAGCATAATACACTGATTATATCCCCTATAAATAACAAATATTTAAACACCCAACCCCCTAACCATACAGATACGCATATTTCATCTAGTGCTCAATTACATGTCAATGGCCTAACATGATGTTTCGGTTTTCAAATAAATCATGTAGTACATATCTTCTATAAACAGATAGAAACATATGAATGTTGTCAACTACCAATTTCATTTGCTTAAAATACATTCTTCGTTCCTCCAATTATCCATAAATGGTCTGCTGTTGATGCAGACTCGATAATATAAGATTTATCGGCTACGACATTTTAACTTTGGGACAATGAAGTGGACCTTAGCCTCTTTTGCACCCACGATTTACACATTAACGATTAGATTAATTTAAAATTTTCTTTATGATATAAAGGAATTTTGCTGTCTACATATTCGTCCCCGTTTTACTCTACAAAAATATACGGTAACATAATCCATTAATCTTGGACCACCATCTTTAGTGTCCCTTCTTTCCCTTATTTAGTGTCATACAAACGATAAATTCTTCCATGTCCACATGTACCATTCTATAGATATGGGTAGCGCTGCCTTTGGTTCGGGCTAAATTCAACCGATACCACACCGTATAATATTTCCCCTTAATGAGATTCTATCCCACTTTTACAAAAATAGAACTTATTAGCTTAAATCTAACCGTATCTGGACTAGCTATTCTTCCGTCAAAACACACTATCACAAACTAATTAAAATATACCTGCTTCTACAACTTCTACCAATACAACTTTTCCCCCAGGAAAATTAGCTCACTATCTTATATGCTTTCCAAAAATTTACAATCTCTATCGAAAACCAAATAGTTAGAATAACTTTTACACTATAGAAACCGTGTTCTGTTCGAACTTCTTTCAAATTAAGTTTTCCACCATTTAGAATACTATTGATTCAGCATTTTCCGATATTGTTTAACAACTCAAATATGTTACTCAACCGAACACTTACCTATATATTGTTGTAGATCATCTGATGTTTGGATCTGATATTTCAATCAAGGTTTGAAATCTCGGTTTCGGTTTCGGTTTCGTTCTTTTGAAATTTTCTTAGTTTCGGATGATTTCGGAAGTTTCGGAAGTTTCGGTTTTGGTTTCGGTTTCGGTTCTGCTTTCGGTTTTCAATGGTTTGCTAATGAAAATGTAACAGTAGATAAAATATAAAATATAGTCTAATTTAATATTTTTATACTTAACCAAAA
The DNA here is from genome assembly GCA_030737815.1 of Allium fistulosum. NCBI lineage: Eukaryota > Viridiplantae > Streptophyta > Magnoliopsida > Asparagales > Amaryllidaceae > Allium > Allium fistulosum. Next base: position 1,006,818,327 of record CM060905.1, read on the forward strand.
AAAATTAATTTAAAATTAGAATTATACTAAATTAAATTAAATAAATTAGTCCAGCCCAATTTATGTCATTATATTAAGTCCTAAATATATAAAACTAAATGATGTTTAGTTTGATTTCAAAGCCCAGCCCAAAATCTATTTTTAATTAGCCTGTTTTCACTTCAGCCTTTAATTACAAAACTGCATCTTTCTAGAGCTTTCACTTCAGCCTTGGTTTACAAAACCGCTTCTTCCACTCTAGGGCAAACTGCAAAATAAACAAGACAACAGTAAAATAAACGACGACTCTAAAATCGACGATCCTCGAATTTGCATCCTTCTAGGGCTCTAAAACCGCTTCTTCCACTCTAAAATCGACTCTAAAATCGACGACTATAAACGACGACTCTAAAACCGCTTCTCCCACTCTAGGGCTCACCTTGAATTTGCATCTCGATCCTCGAATCTCTACGACTCTAAAATCGACGATGACGGTAAAATCGATGACAACGACAATCGCTGCTTTGTGCTATGAAATCGACGACGACGACAATCGGCTTTGTGCTATGAAATCGACGACGACAATACTCGAATATGCATCTCGACTCTCGATTCCGGGTAGGTAATTTACTGATTTTTCTTTTCGTCATTTTTTTTTTGATTTTTTTTAACCGTTAGTTAGCGGGACGGGATTTTAACTTAATTCCGTCCCGCCACCGGCCGGAACCGAACCGAGGTGGCCGAAATCTCGAGGTTCCGGCCGAAACCTTAAACCATGATTTCAATATAACTATTCCAAGTAATCGACCGATATGCCCAAAACACTAACACTCCTTCGACTACACTGCCAATTTTAAATTTAGTTTAATACTGCATGCATAATTATACCTTCTAAAAAATTAATTGATAAATATGCAAACAACATGTGTAATAAAATATATCAAAATATACAACAACGGATCAGTTGCTGTGAAATTATTTACTACATAAAATTAAACATTATACCATTTGACCATTTCCATGATCCATTGCCTTCAAACAACTGCATATATTAGAGTTATATAAACCAAATTTTAAACTTTCAAGTTTAATCTGATTTGATTCTACCACTGTTCTGATATATCGGTACAACTACCGATTGTACAATCAAATTATATGTTTTAGTGGTTCTCCACTAGCGCTTCGTGTTCACAAACGGAATAGAATTTTACCAATGTACTACCGTAATTTTTATATCAAGCCAAAATATTCAATTTGTACATCCAACTGTTGTTTTTATGTCTACCAATTGTATATTTTTACCAACTTTGCAGAAGATAACCCACGCACATACTGTACATGGAAACATACAGTTTATTTCCATACTGTCTCAGGATTGAATCTGTACAACCGCATTCTAAGATATACGACTATTATTCATCCTCTCTAACCTGATTTTAATACCACAAAAGGGAGGTAGGAAAAAACAAGTCACGGTACTTTTTTCATTTATTATAACATTGCATTCGTTGCTTTTTTCATTTATTATAACATTGCTGTTCTAGCCGAATGTCAATATACAACCACAAAAAGATACCCATAAAAGAGATCAACCCATAAAATATCAGTTTAGCAACAAGCTGTTGTTGGCATGCAAAATATAAAAATATTAACGAGGGCCGTTTGTAGTAAACCTTAACTATATTGAGGAAACCCTAAATATCATACATATGCAATAGTGAATATACAATATGCCTCTTGCCTTGAATCACCTTTCAACCCAGAGCCCCATTTCCTAATCCTAGAATTGCATGATTCTTCAGTCGGTATTGTTGGAACCTTTGACTCGCATACTCCATATAGTGTACTTCTATATCATTTACATCTTCCTATTATTTTGAACTATTAAGGTTATTAAATTGGAGGCAAGCATTTAACAAAATATCTGCAATTAAATGTTCAAACTGTCTTTATATTTTTTCCTTTACACATCAAGTAAATTTATGCATTTGCAGGCCGCATGGTAAGCACTCTACCTACAACACGCCCCCTATCAATTTTCAACAATGATAATTTCTCAGCAACTGCAAGTCATAAAAAGGGCACTAATGAAGGCTAGAAGAATGGCGCTGCATTGTATTCCTACTGAAAATAATAATTCATATTCATCAGATTGTACTCTGCATGTCATATGCTGGGGATATAATAAATTTTTCATGGGTTGTCTAAGTACTTCCTAATTAGTTGTTCACTTTGTGAAGTTTTTTTAATATTACATTGATCCTAGATGTCCATGTGATCCATGAACAGAATTTTTTTTTGGTATAATAAAGGTAAATCTCTGTTAATTATATGCATAAAAATACACATTCAGAGACGTTTTGTGTTTGAATTTTATGGCATGCATTATCATATGGATGATTCTATTTTTGAAATTGAGCATGCATAATACCATGTAATATGACTAGCTGTACAAGTTTTTAAGTTTGGCAGTTATATTATTATACGTTGATAATCCATATATACTTATTTAGAACCAGTCGTCAACATAGATCAATTTTTGTACTCTACTTCAGTTTATTTATAAAGAAAAACTCATGATACAACTAACCCTCCATTTCCATATTTTAAATAGAACCATGTAATATAACCAAGACAACACTTTTGATTTATACATCAAATTAACTCTTACAAATTGCAACATCAGCGACATTTAGTCAATAAGATAGAATATTGACAGAATTATCATTAATTGTATTGTCCAATAATTTACCGTTAAGATTAGGATTTGATGCTCTTTATTTTTACTATTTTTGTCAATAAGTTATGCATCAAATACCATTCATTAACAATTAAATGATAACGTACATTCATTTTTTCACCAACAAGTTTTACAAGTATTTCGCACTAAGATGAAATTTTCTAGTAATAAAAACAAATTCAAAAAATCATTATGAACATAATCCATGTGCGTAGCACGGGTTCACACTAGTATATATATATATAAACAAAATATCAAAGATATTATCAGTTCCTTACCAACTAAGCTAACCAAAAGTCCACCCTCTTACATCATGGTACAAGCATCATTGCAAGCACATGAGGAGAGTCATTTCGGCCATAAAGGTGTTTGAGATGGGGCATGTTGAAGTGATGGATAATGATGCATATGTGTAAAATATCTTAGATATTTTTCCCCTCCTTTTAACCTATAAATACCACCCCTCTTCCCTTTCATTTCCTCTCCTTCCATTTCCTAAGCTTTCTCAAAAGAAATTTAAATTATAATATATACATACATATACTTAAGCACCTCAAACTATTCCAAAATTCCACCTTTTCCTCTCTACCATCCATGGCCTCCACTTCCTCCACCATAGGCCGAGCCTTCCTCCTCCCCTACCCTAGGCCGTGAGCTCCTCTAGCCATTCCAAGCCTAGGCCGAGCCATCTAGGAGCAATAATCTAAGTGATCGTGAGCTAGAAGTTCGAGTTAGCAAAGCTATAGCCAATTTTTAGTTAGTCGTTTAAACCCGAGGTGAGAAACTCTTACTTATATTATGTTCTTGGATGATGATATGTGTTATCCCGCCTTTTGGCAAGGCCGTGACACTAAGAACTTGATTAGAAACCAAGGACAGTCTATCTCGAAGATCGATTACACTCAGGTCTACTACGGATACTGGTAAATATTTGCCCGAGTCCAGATCGAGCTATAGTCGATATGACACGACAAGCGAAGCTATAAAAGCCAACGTTCCAAGTTTCAGATCAATCGGAGGAAGTATGCTCAAGAAATTGATCGATCAAGGTTGAGGGAAACAACTCCGTTCGTATCCATGCTAGTTCGTAACCATTCCTCCACAAGGCTTCCTTCGTGTCCACCAAGGGGTCGTTGATTCGTATCCATATGATTCATATCCATCTTATCCGTATCCATCAAGCCTCAAGTCAAATATGGCCATTTTGTATCCATGGAAGAGTCACCACCTCGTATCCATCGCATCCCCTCCAACTCGTATCCATCACCTAGTGATGTTTCGTATTGCTTCATATTCTACCCAGCTCGTATCGGTCGTTACTTGAATAATTCATATCGATCGGCCAACGATCGATACGAAATATACCTAAAGAGCATCAATACGAGTTGGGGTAATTGCTATCGATACGAAATATACCTAAAGAGCATCAATACGAGTTGGGGTAATTGCTATCGATACAAAAAGGGAGTAGATGTAATCGATATGAAATATCCATCGATAATGGATACGAACTAGGATGTAATGGGTAGATACGAACGAGGTTAAACCGATGGATACGAACAAGGCCTACAAAGAAGGAAGACTCGGTCACTCGGCATAAAAAGAGAATCGATCCTAGAAGATAGCACCACATCATCTGTCCAACACGTGCAGACCATCGATACGAAACAGAACGATATGAATCGTATCGATACGAGTTCAACAGCACACTGTAAACACAAACTTGCATTGATCATAACTCAAAATCTACAAGTCCAAATGCCACCAAATTTTCACAGGAGCTTGCGTACCATCCCAAGAATGTTCATGACCGATCTCAGCCCAAAAGGAGGTGTTTTGGATAGATACGAATTTGATACGTATCGATCATGGATCGAGTCGAAATGTCCAAGGATCGATCGCGTGGGCCCACTCACGTGAGAGAAGGAGTCTTCCGAGATTGGGGCGAGATATTTGCAGCCTACACCTATAAATAGAAGTCTGTTAGCTAACTTTGGATTCCCAAAGCACGAAATGGAGTATAAACATCGATTAGGCGTGAACCGACCGCTCATCAACTAACTCTAAGTCCCCAGAGCATGGACTGGAGTATAAACATCAATTGGGCATGAACTGACCGCCCACAATTCAATCTAAGTCCCCGGAGTGTGGATGCAATTTTTATTATTAAAATGGGTGTGACTGACCGCCCGAAAAACAACTTAAGTCCCCGGAGCGTGGACATAACTTTAAGCATCAAGTAGGCATGATCAACCGCCCGCATGCGAGTTAAATCCCCAGAGTGTGGATGCGATTGTCAATACATAAACGAGTGTGATCCGACCACTCGAACTCATCTCACAACAACTTAGTTCCGACTAAGTAAAAATAAAAGTGTCGAGGGTGAAAAGTAATCATCATCTGAACATTTCATTCATCCCCGGGACTGGAGGGCATAACTCGGGCATCAACTACTAATCAAGACAGTACAACATCGAGAATCAACTTGACGTTTAGTTACGGCCCGAAGCGATGACTCCGGGACATAACAACCAAACACAAGTCCAACCCAGAAAATAAGACTTCACAAATACTTTAAATAAAAATTCGAGTACTGAAACACTTAGACAAATCAACTCGGAGTTATGCTAAAAAAGAAAAGGAGATTTTATTCCATCCATTGTTTGGAAGCAAAAGTGAGTACAAAAAGAAGCTTATTTCAAAAATTCCTACTAGTAGAGGCCAAACCTGCATCTATACATGACCTACAAAAAACCAAAGAAGTAACTCCTACCTATCTACCAAAAAAGGGGACACCAAGATACATGCCCACTCCTTAGGCTTCTTCTTCTTCTTTTTCTCCTTCGGCACCGACCCACTTGAGCTGCCATCGTGCTGCCGTTTTGAACTCTTGCCTTTACCCGGCTTATCCCCGGCCGGGGGAAGAATTGTAATCTCCTCCTCTGAACTCATGGAAATTGGAACACTTTCGGAGTGCGTGGTCGGAGGAAAGGGGGCACTTTCTACACGAGAGATACCCCGGTGACGATGATGGTACCACCCGGAGAGATCATGCGTAAAGGAGCCGGGCCAGGACCTGCCATACCACCTCCCATACTACCGCCCAGTGCGACACTTGCCATCTCGGCATTGATCTCCACCATTATCGCCTCATCATGAGCTGCTTGAGTGTCCGGCAGAATGCTGGCAGTTGGGGCCGAGGAGCTGGTTGTGAACACACCTTCGCCCGCGACAAAAGGCTAATCTGTAAGTGGATCGCTCTTATGACCTAGGAGTTCTTCCATCATCTGTTTGTTGAAGATAAAAGCGCTCACATGAACTTCCTCAGTCGATGCGGTAGTTGTGATAGTCGTCGCCTCCATTAGACAGCCTTCTGCTCTTGATGCTACATTTAGGTTGCAGGGGGTACGGCCGGTGCAGCTCCTATCACTGGATGAAGATAAGAAAAAATATTAGTGACTTCTTCTGATAATACTCCAGACTTAGCGTGAATTCGAGAAGTGGTCAGAATACCTTCTCAGGATGGCTCGCGGGCAGAGCCGGGGCTCTTTCAGAGATGTGCTCACGAGCTGGAGACAATTGCGGTTGGTCGGGATTGTAGGCAGGCACAGGTGGAGGATCGACTGCAGGAGTAGATTCAGGCTGGGGTGGCATAGGCATTTCAGAACTTGTGTCATGATGCTCAACACCAGAACCCTCTCCGACCTCCGGACGTTGAGTGGTGAGTTTCTCTTTTTCAAATATGGTAACGACATCGTGGAGAACTCTTCTCTCGTCCTCAGTCAGCACCCGGCTCTCTAATTCGAATTCATCAACGGATTCAGTATGATGCTCTGCCTTTTCATCCGCAACTAAACAGCGCCAGGCATTGTGCAAATGGGCCGGGTAATCGTCAAGCCAGCTCAAACCGCGGTATCTCAGGACATTGGCATTATAAGTGACTAAAAGATCTTCCATATCGCCTTCTAATCTGGCTTCGGCTGCATCGACTTCGGTATCAATCCTAGCTTCGGCCTCCTGAACCTTTAGCACCGCCGCATACCGTTCACCTTTGAGCTCAACAGTTTGGTCACATGCCTCCTGAGCGGCCTTGTTTGCCTCATCCTTTTCTTTAACGACTTCGTTGTATTTTGCCTTAAGCTCCATGAGCTCTTTGAGCACAGTATCCCTCTCGGCTGTAACAGTGGCGTTCCTATAGCCCATATCGTCTACCATCTTTAAGTGCTCCTGTCTCATCCGCTCCCTTTCCTTGTTGGCCTCGTCAACTTTCTTCAGAGCCTCTATTTTAGAATTCCTTAAAGTGCCATTTTCAGTAGTGAGCACCGTGACTATTCGATCTTTCTTGGCGATGGTTCCTTGTAGCTCCTCAATTGTCTTTGCCCGCTCAAATGCCACAGCCGAGGCCTTCTTTGCGGTTATCTTCCACTCACGATATTGACCAAAGGCATGATAAACATGGTCATGTACAATTTCTCTGCCGTATCTGAAAAACCCTTAAATTTGGAGGGAAGTGGAAGCCATCGAAGCAGATGTTAGGAAACTCTCTTCGCAATTGGGCAATTCGAGCGGCTCCCTCCCCTATGATCTCAACAGCCGTTAAAGTGGTAGCGATAGAAGTGTCCTCCCCAGTTGTATGGCGATGTTCACCAGGCCTTAGAACTTGTGGAGGCACTGGCTGGCACGAGGATCCAACAGTTTGTGTTCCAGAGCTGGGAGGTGGCAATGAAACCCTGGGTGGAGGAGAGCGTGATCGAGAGCGGCGCCTATCTCGCCTATCTCTTTCCCTCTCTCTTTCTCTTTCTCTCTCCTTTTCCCTAGCTCTTTCTCTATTATAATAATCCCTGTCCTGGCTGGAGTGACGGCGGTCATGGTCAGAATCATGCCTGCGGGATTCCCTGTATGAACTAGACGATTGGCGTGCAACGCGGAGGCTACCAAGCATAGATGGTTGCTTCGACATTGAATCTGTAGAGTGAAAAGAGAAACAAAGTTAGTTATCGCTGGAAATTGAGCAGCTCATAGATTGCAGTTGTGTGGTGCCGTTAAGTGTATGCATGCATGTGTTAACCCCACAACCGACCGGTTGTTGTAGCCGTGCTCGGAGAAGTTGGCTCTCCTAGATCTAAGGCACTCTGAAGCCCTTCCAACCTGGTTTCCTATTTAAGAGACACATCGTCCGGAATTGGGAGATCTGTAAGTCCTTCGAAAGGGCTCTCCATGTGCGAGGAGGGAGCCTCTGAAATTACCACACCCGCTACCAGTAAAGACATGAAAACGGACTTGCGTCTCGAAGCTTTATGGGCAGCGACCTTACCTTTCCTTATTCTCTCAGAATGTCGATGGCTTTGTGAAGGCCCGGGTGCGGGTTCATCCCCAGCGGGCGTATCCGCATCGTCACCTTGCTCGGTGATCACTATCCCGGGAACTCTCCTCTTAACTTGCCTCGTCGGAACCGCCCTAAGAGACCCTTCAAGCCCGATGCTTTGATTTCCACCAATTAGCCCGACGACTCTCAAGTTTTCATCTGTTAGAACTTCGTCGATTCCTCTATCCACAACGGGCACTCTTTGAAGAACCCTTACAATCTCTTTAAACTGGTCGCCTTCGGGTCGTGGAATCAAAGCTGTGAAATAAAGAAAGTATTAGATTCAGCATCAAATAAGATTATCCAGTCAATCAACATAAAAGTTGAAGTACTTACGCCTGACTAGCCACCGTCTGGCGATACCCGATGGGCATCGGACGTAGAACCATTCAGTCTTGAAATAACTTAGCTTCGTCCATGCTCTGATCATGACCTGACAGTTCTAACTGCTTCTAAGAAGGTGAAAGATGGATTATCCCCTCGGCTCTTTATATTGAATAGGTACCGGACTTCCTCTGGAGTCGAGGGTCGAAAAAGATGCTCTATAAAGACGATAAATAGGCTGTTCAGCAAAGCATATCCGTTCGGGTGCATTTGTGACGGAGAAATCCTTAAGTAGGATAACACTTCCCCGATGTATTGGTTGAATGGAGGGAGTGTCCCAGCTGTGCATGAGAATATATTAAAAGCAGTATACCCTTCCGGGGGAGAGTGGGGTCTATCTTCTGCCCCTGGAAGTAGGGCGTCATCCCTCGACAACCCATACCTTGTGAAAATCCTACCTAGCATTTCCTCAGAGATATTAGATGGGACAGAGTGCTATGGATTCCTGATGAAAACTGCTCCTGGTAGCTCATCCGGAGCTGGACTTATAACTTCGGCTGCGATAGCCGGCATCTCTATTATAGGAAGAGGCGGACTCTGAGCCTCCTGTTGTTGCGAACTACCAGTGTCCATAGCGAATCAACTCAGTAAAAATCATCATTAGATGACAATAACCCCGTGTTTTCCCCAGTGTGAAGTGCATGAATGTGTTGTGCAGTGCACTGCTATATATTATCTATGAAGTGCTATGAGATTTAAAAAGTGTTTGAATGACGAGACTTCAGAATTCAACCGGAGTGACCGTCATCGCTGGCCATCACAACCGTGCCATCCAGACTTTGGAGACCGATCCAAGTTGAGATTCATCAAACTTTGTCAAGTTACAGTTCCATCAACGAGCTTCGAAGGGCAGTCAAATATGCAGTGAAATGATTAAGTCCAATTATGCAAGGCAGAAGCTTGTCGGAGTCAAATGTTTGAGTGTGCAAAGGATTTCATCTCCATTGAGTTCAAACTCAGATCAATCTCCACGTGGGCAATTCGTATCGATGAGAAGAGGAAGAAGTCGTATCGATCACCTATGCATCACTTCGTATCGATCAGAAGCTCAAGGTCGTATCGATCGCCTTCCAGAGTTTCGTATCGATCATTTAAGTCATTTTCATATCGATCATTTTTACATTGCTTCATAACGATAGTTATAAGTCGATACAAACCTCCATGACTCCAAAAGCGATACGAATTCCCTCCTCGTAACCCTCGGTTGCCGATCGATACGAATCCCTCTTCCCAGATCGACACGAATGTGCTATTTCCCCCTTCTCCCATCGATACAAATTCAAGGCCAAGAAATTCTTCCATCAACACTTTGTATCCCCATGCCCCTTCTTCTCCAAACCCACTCAAGCATCGCCTCCACCATCCTCGACCTCAGTCCGGCCATCCATAGCCACCACTTCACCGGAATCGATCATGGAATCAGCGGGAATGGCCAGAGATTCTAAGTCTCATCGTTTTTAACACAAGTTCATGGCCTATTTACCTAGTTTCAACAATTGGTTTGAGGAATTGAAAGCTTAAGTTAGTTTGAAAGCGAAGCCAATTTTGTTTTCTCTTTGGTCGAAGCGATATGAAAGCAGACAAGAAGAATGAGCAAACGAGAAAGAATTTTAAGTGCCAAAGTATTTATACGGGGGAAAGTGTCCGTTCGTCTCCCAGTCACTTTGACCGGTTGAAACAATTCCTCCTCCAATTGATACGAAGATGGTTTGTTTGTATCCATTCTACATCGATTCGGAGCAACTACTCGTACCCATCAGGCAACCAAAGCACGAAGCAAATGCCCATTGAGTTGTTCGTACCCATCAGACGCCACGGATATGAAGCCAGTTTCGTATCCATCCACAACCAATCTGAGATAAAACCTTTTGTATCCATTAGTTTATCGATACAAAATGCAAGGCATAAGACTATCTGAGCCGTTCGAACCCGATAGGAATGCATCAATACGAAGTGCTCTATCCATACCATCAACCTAAAGCTCACGAGAACCCGTATCCATCGATACAAGGACAAATTTTCAACTTTTCACATCGATCCAGGAGAGGATTGATACAAAGAGATATTCCAAAACAACCATCAGGCTTTATTACAACTCGAATTTCACATCGATTCAAGAGAGGATCGATACGGAATTCGATACAAGAGAAAACTGACAACGACTCGTGAACGTACAAACGTTAATGAGAGTTAGGTTAACATAGATTTTATGTGCGACAAATTACATACAATTTTCAAAGTTCACAGGAATTGAATGCTCACCTAGTTACAATTGCAACGATGAACAACAGATTTCTAACACCCAACACTCAGTTACAACAATACACTGTACAATCATTAGCAGTCGACAATCTAGTATTTATATTACCGAGAAACAATCAAAGGTTACATCTTTTGATGAAAAGACGACAACTATTCAACGGGCCGAGCAGAACTTTTCAGGATATAGAATGCAGCTCTTCAAAGCACGTCGTGTTCACACAAGACGTACTTTGGGGGGCAAATGTTATCCCGCCTTTTGGCAAGGCCGTGACACCAAGAACTTGACCGGAAATCAAGGACAGTCCGTCTCGAAGATCAATTACACTCAGGTCTACTATGGATACTGGTAAATTTTTTCCTGAGTCCGGATTGAGCTACAATCGGTATGACACGACAAGAAAAACTATAAAAGCCAACGTTCCAAGTTTCAGGTCAATCGGAGGTCGTATTCTCAAGAAATTGATCGATCAAGGTTGAGGGAAACAACTCCGTTCATATCCATGCTAGTTCGTAACCATTCCTCCAGAAGGCTTCCTTCGTGTCCACCAAGGGGTCATTGATTCGTATCCATATGATTCATATCCATCTTATCCGTATCCATCAAGCCTCAAGTCAAATATGGCCATTTCGTATCCATGGAAGAGTCACCACCTCGTATCCATCACATCCTCTCCAACTCGTATCCATCACCTAGTGATGTTTCATATTGCTTCATATTCTACCCAGCTCGTATCGGTCGTTACTTGAATGATTCGTATCGATCGACCGACGATCGGTACAAAATATACCTAAAGAGCATTGATACGAGTTGGGATAATTGCTATCGATATGAAAAGGGAGTAGATGTAATCGATATGAAATATCCATCGGCAATGGATACGAACTGGGATGTAATGGGTAGATACGAACGAGGTTAAACCGATGGATACGAACAAGGCCTACGAAGAAGGAAGACTCGGTCACTCGGCATAAAAAGAGGATCGATCCTAGAAGATAGCGCCATGTCATCTGGCCAACACGTGCAGACCATCGATACGAAACAGAACGATACGAATCGTATCGATACGAGTTCAACAGCACACTGTAAACACAAACTTGCATCGATCATAACTCAAAATCTACAAGTCCAAATGCCACTAAATTTTCACAGGAGCTTGCGTACCATCCCAAGAATGTTCATGATCGATCTCAGCCCAAAAGGAGGTGTTTTGGATTGATACGAATTTGATACGTATCGATCATCGATCGAGTCGAAATGTTCGAGGATCGATCACGTGGGCCCACCCACGTGAGAGGAGTCATCCGAGATTGGGGCAAGATATTTGCAGCCTACACCTATAAATAGCAGTCCGAGGCCTTCAGAAAAGGGACTTTGGACACTGGAACGCCGATACTCTGCTGAAATCATTGTTGTATCTCGATTGTACTTTTGTAAACATCTGTAATCAGCGAGTAATATCAATAAAACATAAACTTTCCATAGTGGACGTAGGCTACAGCGCCGAACCACTCTAAATCCTTTAGTTTCTGTACTTCTTTCTGTCTGTTTTGGGTGTGTTTGTTAGGTTAGTTTTATTTTCATTTTTATTCTTCAATTTAATCTCTTCAAACATGCTCGAAGAGTGTTGTGCCCAATTTTGACACAAACAATATAATGTTTTGCAATGGATGTTTAATATGCTTTGATCATCAAGTTTGGTTGTTTAGTATAAATGTTGAATATGCAAGTCATGGAAATACACGTCGATAAGCACAAAGGAAATCAATTTCCTTTATTGAATGAATTGGTGTATATGGAATGTTAAACCTCTTTAAAAAGGTTTAAAAATGAGTTTGAAATGTTTGTAAACATATGAAAGTGTTTTGGTGAAGTTTGAAAGGTAACTGAAAATTTAGTCAAAATTAGGCGCGTCGTAAAACGGCAGTTCACGATTTCGTGCCATAAAAGTCAAATGCGTATAAAGAATGGAATATAGCTCGGAATTCTTCGAAATAAGAATTTTCCGAACTATTATATCCATAGTTTTCAAAAAAAGAAAGAAAATCGATATTTCGATAAGTAGATTTTGAAATATGAGTAAAACAAGTTTTTGGAAAAATCGCGGTTTTACAGTTCGGAATCCGTAAAAGGATTTCTTTGAAAATGATATTTTAAAATTGTTTAAAAATGTGAAATAAATTCTAAAAATCTTTTAAAATGTTTTAAAAGTGATTTGAGTTATAAAAATGAATTTTCGAATGTAAAAAAGTCGTTTTGATCAATATAGCTTAAAAAGCACTTTCCGTAGCACTTTTATGCAGCACTTTTCTATAACTTTTGAAATGTAGTTTTAAACGCAACCGTTCTTTTCCAAATCTTATGTAAATGTTTTCAAATGATTAATAAATTATTTTAAAGATGATTTGAAGGATGTATGGAATGGTTAAATATTAAATGATTTAGAGTCGATCAAATTACTTGACCGCCTTATGGTGTTAGAGAGGTAGTGTTTAGGCTTGAGTTTTGAAAACCAGTTTCTTGCTCTCCATGGCTACCCGGACTGAGAGTTCACTACAGGAAAATGTTCCATTCATAGCAAGTGAGGATTGCACGAATACTTGACTTGCTATAGTTATCTATGTTAGCCATCGTTTAGGGGAAAACATAGCTTGTGTTCACGCCATCTTTTAACCTAAACGAAATTTTGGCGGTGAAATTTTGCGTTTCCATCCTAAGCCGCCAAACATTCCTTTTCTTTCGCTAAATTTCTACGAATCTCCTCTCCACTCACATAAATCCTCTTCAATCATGATTCGCGAATCACTCCTCAGTCGATTCTGCCAACCGCTCTATTCTTCAAAGCTCGCCGTGACATTCATCTACGAAGTCGATTCCTCCATGAAGCTAGAGCGCGAATCTCAATAAAGCTAAAGCGTGATTCCTCAAGGCATCGATTCTGCAGCTCGACCGAAGCGTGATTTCAACTCGCGAACTCGACTTTAGGTATATTTTTCAATTTATGTTTTTTTAATTTTGCGTTTAATTCTTGAATTAAAGTTTTCTGAATGGTTTTTTGGAATTTTTTTGGTGAAGAGAGTATTATATAAGTGATGTACACGAAAATGAGTTAGAAAGTTTGCTTTTTAGTATTTATAGGTTTCGATTTTGGCTTGGCTTGTGATTATTTTCCTTGTTTACAAATTAAATAATGCTTTTCAATTGATTACAAACTAGTTTTCTGTTGAAGCAAATTAGTTTTTCACTGGCAGCTGCCTACAAGTTCGTTTTTTTTAAGCTAAAAGTAAACAAGATGTAAAGTAATTTGATAACTATGAGTAGATTATGTAAATTGAGTTAAAAATTTGTTTACTGCAATATGTTATACTAAACTGCTCCACTACTTGCTTTTCCTTGATGGAGCAAGCTGAGTACTATGCAAAAAATAAGGTTAAGAGCTATAACTTGTAATATAAGTACCAGGTAATTTATAATCAACGGGATAAAGAATGGTGCATATTGTTTCTATTGTTGTTGGCTCAACAGTCAGAACTGTACAAGTCATTGGAGTCTTGATGGTAGGCTGAGTTCTAACAGTTTATTTTTTGAACTGCTAGTAATTTTTGACATTTAAACTAATTTAAATGTAACAGTAGTACAGAAATTTGTCACCTGATGCAGTGGATTTTGATATAACAGTACGCCAACATTATTGATGTTGGAAATTCTACCGACTTGTCTTCCCTTCCCTCTGTTGATTATGTCGTTCTTTGCAGGTTTAAAACCCATATTACTTCTTGTTTTTGAGGCGGAGATGTGATAATCAAATGGAAAGCGAAAGGCTAAAAGAGATATGGTGCTATAGAGAAACCAATCATGAGTCAAATCTTCCATGTTGAGGTCGAAGAACTCATACCAACAACAAGACCGTGAAATTAAATAAACCAGTATTCACATCATGCAGTCTCACTTAAATACGGTTTGCTTCTTATTTTGATTTATTTCCCTTCTACACGAATTATATGTTTAATGTCTTTGCCTGTGTGTGCTTGTCTATTTTTGCATCTTCATCACATCAAGATAAAGCTAATTCAACCAGTATTAGTGCAAAATTTATGGTTTGCTTGTTCTTTATATGGTTTCTTGATTCATCATTATTTGTTCAACGAAAGTTCTCATGATTTATGATGTTTAAATTATGTTATTTTCAATCTTCAAATAAAGATTATTATAGGGATTAACCGAAGGTAGCTTTGAAAGAGTAGAACTGATACTGGGTTTAACATATATAACCATGTATCTTGAAAAATGAAAAATTAATATGCAATAGTAAAAAATATATTTGTGATACTTATTAATAGGTAATCTAACTCATAACTACACAAATGTGCTATGATGTGTGATTTTTTTTTGTTATCTTGAAAATATATACGACATGCTAAAACTTCATATCTTGAATATATCTCTCTTACAGTTTTTTAATTTATATTTATAATTGAATAGGATTTTCATCTTAGTCAAAATCTTCTTTGTAAACGTTTTATACACATTGACTAAGTTATCATTGTCTGCATTATAATGGTATTATTTTCTACTTTCTACTAGTTTTGAATGAGTTATTGACTTTGTTTTATTATCAAAAAACCGTGAATATGAATTTATTGATGTTATATTTGAATCATTGAATACGAACTCATAATTATTCTTCCCTATATTGCGTCGGACAACTTAGCGAGAATCTTCTCCAGGCGGCCATATATAATCATATACTAACTCTTTTACTCTTTATGAACTGATGAGATAGAAGCAACTAAATTGTACAAGATTTAGTTTGTCAGATTAAATAGAATAGCAAGTAGGACAAGTACAATAGGAATTAACATAGGATCTCTCATTCATAAAGCATATCTAACATTGTAGAGGCTAGCATATTGCAACCTGACTAAACAACTTCAGATTCTCAAAACATAAAAAGGGATTTGTATTTATAAAGGAATAAAATATTATTACCTTTTCTCTAATCTAGACTAAGTTGTATGATATAAAACAAAAATGAGTATGATTATTGAAGTATGCAACACTTGTTAAATTCAATTTGAATATGTAAACCTTTATGATAGCTCAAGCCTATTATCACCTTTTGCTTCTCCTAGAAGGTATAAATCTTTATGATGTATATATTTTAATCAGAAAATGACATATTTCTATTTGCTTCCTACATCGGTACTCACTATTTTCACCGTTTTTTGTTCTGATTGATCTATTTTGTGACTGTCGCACACAATTTCCCACTGCGATTTTTTTCCTGATCTGATTTGTGAATCCATACGAATTTTTAATAAAATACCTTACTCGCTGTGCGTAATAAAACATTGAGTGCTAAAATCTTTGATTTAATCAATGTCTAAAACATCAATTTACAGATGCCAGTTGCAGGTTTCGTTCCTTTGAAATTGTAGTCTGGTCACCATTTGTTGGGTGGTGCTGTATCAAATGACCTGGAGAAAGAGGAAAATGTAATTCAAAACAGATATCAAGGATATTTTCAGGTACATTTAACCAAATAATTATACCAAACCAACTATAGAAGTTCAACAATACAACTTACCAGGCAACAATGGAACTCTTGATTTATATAACTATGGAACCCCATATTTAAACATCATAATCCAGTACAATATTTTTTATTAAATACTGTTGAGTCTTGACCACCGTTATTTTTACAAAATTTTAATTGAATTGTTGTGATATATGTTTATTGAATAAAGCTAAAAAAAGCATATAAATGTACCATTGCTTCCTTATGATTTATGATTTTTATCTAGTTAACAAAGCCATATAAATGTGGATTCCATGCCTATATGTGATTTGGACATTCCAATTTTAGCACATTGGGTTGTTAGTTCTTTTTGCTATATGGGGATGGTTGAGTTAGCAAGGGTAGGATTGAATAAAAATAAGAAAACTACCATCTTATATAAGTATTGTATCTCGAATTGCTCTTTCATTTCTGTGTCGGTTAGCAGTATTCTTGTTTCTAGAGTCCTAGTTGTATAATATTTCCAACTAAAGTTTTCAACCAAGGTATGTGCAAAATAGGATGTCTGTTCCAAAACAGATAATTCCCTTGTACAAAATGTTTAAACTAGGAAAATATGGGTAATAAATTTCAGATTTCATGTTCACTCCTTTTTTCCCAAGCTATGGCCATAACAGGATCGAAGCCAGTTGGCCTCCATATAAAGCATCAGACACCTCAGAGGTTGTTTTGCGTCTTATTACTGAACTTGCGTATCATTTAATTCATTACCCTCTTCACTCGACCCTCTTAGGTAGTGTATTACAATTCTTTTACGTTGTAATTTTCAACATTAATCGGTATATTTTGATGAAAGTACCGGAATTCGCAAACCGAAATTTGAGCGGAATTTCTAAAATTTCCTAAACGGGACTGAAATTTTTGAACTTTCCGAAGACCAGAATGGAAGCGGATGATAGAATTTTGAATCTTGGTGTATACATCTATGCATGTTCTATTCGATATATAAATGGTGCTTACAGACGTTCAAAGCTAGTGTTACTTGAAGGAGATAATCCCGAACAAATAGGCTACCATACTCAAATATTTTATTTTAATTATCTATTGTCAAAGCAGAATTGGTTGCCCTTTTTGGGTGAAAAATTACAACTTGATGTCCTATCCTTAGAATTTCAGTCTCACCGTTTTTTATGTGTAGGTTTGCAAGTTTTTTCTGGATGTAGTAGAAAAGAAACAATATGGTTGGTTTTGGGTATGTCTAAATGGTGGCAAGGAATGTTGTTATAGGCATGCTTTACCCCCTGGATATGTCCTCAAATCTCAAATGAAGGCATTGTTGGCAGAAGAGTCCCGACAGATATCAGTTGAAGGGGCGATATAAAACCAAGTAATAATCATTAATCAAATTCATGTTCAGCATTTTTGTTATCAAGTGGTCGAAAACCTTGTTGAACCAATTTTATGATTGTAATATCTGATGGGGTATCGTGAAATTTGATAAATTAATCATGGTATAATTGCAATCCGAAGTATATGAGATTATCATGGTATTATATTAACCTTGTTGACAACTAACCTAAAAATAAAATCATATTTTGTAGCGTGCCAAAATTGCTACTACCACTCCTATAACTCCTGAGCTATTCTATCAGTGGAAAAAGAAAAGGATGGATGAAAGAGAGGCTGGTATTGGTGCAAAACAGGCCAAAAGAGCCAAAAATGACAGAATGAGGTTATTAAATTAATTGTGCAAATTTTACTTGGATGTAAAATTTACATTTTTATTAGATAATTAACGTGCCAAAATACATCGTTTCAGTGGCCGCGAGCTGTTTATGGCTGATGCTAGTTTGTTTTTGATGACGACGATGCTGAAGCGTATGAGAAATACTGGAGAGATTACTCTGAAGCTGAACAAACAGTAAATAAATATCTTCTCATATTATCTTTATGATGTCTATTCATGGATGTCCATGTTTTACTTGCCGGCAGTTATAAATTATTTCACCATAGTATATCAACTTTACCTCAATTTTCTTTTGGAGCATATTGATCAGTTCCTTGAAGTACTTCAATACTCATTATCTCAGACTAAATTGTTAAACACTCCATAGTTTGCTCTCAACCATTCTCTTAGTTTTTCGACCTGGTTTCTATGATCAGTTCCTTGAAGTACTTCGATACAAATTGTTAGACACTCCATACTTTGTTTCATGTTGTCCTTTTCTGTTATAGTGTTTAATTGTTACTTGTATCGTCTTCAGGTTAATTGACCATAAGCTATATTGACTGAAAGAAGGTCTTTCAATCTTTTTGGACAAAGTAAAACAGGCAACTGTGAATTCATGGTAAGTTATCTTCATGCTATTACTAGTTTTTAGTTTTCACAGTCTGTTTCCATAATTGCGTCTGTACTTGTTTATACTAATTGTTGCATCTTAGTGTCTAGCAAGTATTTGCCAGCTTTTAGTGGCAAAAATATTTTATTCATGCCATAAACTTAAATGAAATATTAGTTAACTGGCAACAAGTTGATGCACTGAAAACTTCTAAAAGCCACATAATTTAGTCAAACTAATTGATGCATGTTTGCGTATATTACTAAAAAGCAGTAACTGATGCTAGCCACATAGTGTTATCTCCATCAACAGTTGGCACTACTGAGCACAAAACAAATTAAATGGGCCCTTGGTATAGTCATATGATACTTATATCAAATTGGCCTGTAAAGTGATGTATAATGTTAGCGTGATTTACTTATGTTAAATGCAGTGCGTATCCCACATGATAATAGAAACTATTTTGTTCATAAGCTGTCGACATAAACTGATAATCAATATGTTGAGCGTAAACTTGAGAATTCACTGACACGTACATAAATAACAATGCATATCTTTGAAGAAATCGTTAGTAGAATTTGATTTAGATGACACAACTTCTTTTGTTTCTATCATGGTAGGGCTGTAAAATATTCTGATCGCCAATACAATATATAGATAGTGCAAGACATTGACAGGTGGAGTGTAAATGATTGACTGATTTAGTTGATTTTTATGTACCTATTAGGGTATAGATGTAGATGTATATATATAAACATTATTTGGTTCTTGTTGTGTTCTGAAGTAGTGGATAAAACTTAGATTTTAGATTGTATTGATTACAACTTTACCCAGAATCCTAGCAAGCCAGTGCCACTGTCCTTAGTGTGCTTCTTTAAAGCATGATTGATCACAATAACAGGTTCATTAGGGGTTATGCTAGTTTCAGTAACTTAGTCTTTGGTGATGCATCTTTTGTACTTATACATACTTGTATATATTGACTAACATATGTATGTTTGTGTTTCTTCTTCATAGGTGTTGTATGATGCTTTTGAGGTTGATACATGATGTCGCACTCTTTCTCCTTTAAATCGGTCATGCTTATCGACGGTCATTAAAATATTTTTAGTATGTATCGTTTTGGTATGCTACACTCAATTTGTGTACTTATGTTTAATTTTTATCACAAATATTTATGTTTAATTCTTCATGTATGAAATATTATGGATATATATATATATATATATATATTTTGTGATTTGGCTTATGACTCAATTTGTGTACTTATGTTAATGTGATGAATGTGGTTTTTTGAGTTATAATATATAAGTAGAATTGAAAATTGTAAGCTTTGAATGTTATGGCAGCAAAAAATGTGCAATAGAATTTTTTTATAGCGTTCTAACTATGCAATAAAAAGAAAAATTGTTCAGCTTTGTTATACTATAGCATCATGTTAGTGCTATACAAAATATTTTGCAAAGAGTAAATAGTTTTCATAGCAATAAGACGGTGCTATAATAGATAGTAATGAATTTTCTATAGCATTTCAATGTGTCATAAAAGGTTGACACGATGATTCCATAGCGCGTTCAAATGCTATAATAATATAGCATGTCGACATATTTATAGCAACTAAAATGCATCATAAAAAGTTCTATAGCACGTTTCATAATGCTATAGAAAAGCAGTTGCACCAATATGGCCTATTTTAGATGGCAAGAAAAATACGTTTTCCATTGCAAGTATGACATGCTATAGTATCTACCAGACTTTTTACAACATGGCGATTATAGAATCGCTATAGAAAGTTTTTATAGCGGTTTTTACACGCTATAAAAAGCCTTTTTTGTTGTAGTGGTTATATCCTTTATATTTTGGAAAATTTTGATCCGTGTAAATCAAATTTACTATCCCATAACTTGGATTTTATAGAGATAATCTTCTTGTACTCGGTGTTAAAGCCCGAAGAGGGATGTGATGCCCCACCTCTATACCCACGCTAGCCAAGAACACTACGGAGTAATGCCATCAACTAGCATGGAGAATAAGGCTGTTGAGGAGCGACCATCTGTGTAATTGCTTTGTGCGAGTACCGATATGCCAGATAAAAATATAACTTTTCATCTCAAGAGGAAGTCCGACATACCGATACAAACTCAAAGCTACTACACAGAGGCTATATGGACCTCGGAAACAAATATAGAAATAAACATAACACGAATCAGTCACAGACAATTCATATCACAAAGGCGGAAATAGATATGAATAAAACACATGAAAGTGTACATCAGAGTAGTGGTCAAATAAGAACCACAATAACACAAAAGAATAGATACAAGTGCTAGCCAAAAGAATATGTATACATCATGGAGTCAATCTCAAATGTATACAACAAAAAAACTACTAAACTAAAGTAGTTAGCCAAAAGTCAGATGATGGTTCCAGATAGGAAGTCAAGAGGAAGCACTTGTAAAATCTCAGTCTGACCCGAGTATTATTTAATAAGAAAATAATAAACGGATCAGTCTAGCTATAATTATCAGATAAAATGAGATATAAGAAGAGATATAATAATAAAACGTATGATAACCAAAAGTGTCATACTACGACAAGTATACATCAGAAAACCCACAAAAGTCATACAATATCTCAATAAACTCAAAACACAGGAAAGAACGTCATATTATTAATTTAATTCACCAAGCCACAAATAATGACATACATATCAATGCCAATCGTAAATGCTGGTGAAACATAAATTCCAGAAAGCAATATCCAGAAATCACAAAAGTTAACGACACACAAATTCTAGAAATCACAAATAAATAGGAACATCGACGTAGTACAGTGTTACGCCCGATGAACCAAAGGCACAATAAATCGGAAATCAATAATTAGAAATCCAGAAATCACAAGAAAAGGATGGCCAATCCCATAAAAATACCTAGGCCAATCACAAAGGTTAATGACACACAAATTCACCAATGCACAAATATTGATAGAACTTATTAATGTAAATCATGAAAATTGGTGAAACACAAATTCTAGAAATCGTCAACTAGAAATCCAGAAAGATCACAAAAAGGGAAAGAGGCCTATCACAAGAACGGGAGCATTAAAGCTCACCAACACGTGTATCACAAGATGAGACGCTATCTCATGGTCGCTAACCATCAATTTTGAGCTGAAGCTCCACAAAAACAGCCCGTAGACCATGAGCCGAAGCTCCACAAGAACGGCCCGAAGACCATGAGCCGAAGCTCCACAAGAACGGCCCGAAGACCATGAGCCGAAGCTCCACAAGAAGGATCTTCGCAGACCCACAAGTGTAAATTACACTAAGCTAGTAAATATATGAGTTTAGCTTCATGTCCCATAACCACTAGCTTAACTTAAATATTTACGAACAAATTGTAGACTTCCACTCGAATTTAAGTGTCAATTACACTAAACTAGTAAATATATGAGTTTAGCTTCATGTCCCATAACCACTAACTTAACTTAAATATTTACGAGCAAATTGTAGATCTCCACTAGAAAATTGTCACAAAGGATTCAATCGAACAAGTCCAAGAATTAACCGACGAAGTAAACGCAAGCGTTTCATACCACTTGTTTTACTAAGCCATTTAATTAGATTTCTCATACGAAT
Source organism: Allium fistulosum (assembly GCA_030737815.1). Lineage (NCBI taxonomy): Eukaryota > Viridiplantae > Streptophyta > Magnoliopsida > Asparagales > Amaryllidaceae > Allium > Allium fistulosum. The sequence continues at coordinate 1,006,840,549 of CM060905.1, forward strand.
GAGGTAAAGGTTTGTATATACTAATAGATTGGAAAACGGTTTTGATAAACGAGTTTGATATTGAAAATAGAGTTGAAATCATCTTTGTGGAAGAGTTTGAATATTTACTACTAGTATAGAAAACCTTTGTATTTTTAAAAGTGACAAATCACAAAACGATTGTAGAAACAATCAATCATCAAAATTCACACTCGAAGACATGAATAAAATCCAAAGAAATCGATACCAAATCCGTAAAAATGGATATTCCACAAAATCCCGAAGAAAAGGTCATCAAAGTCGATAATAGATGATAACAACAGATGGGAATCAACACGAATCGATTAACTTGGAATTCTCAAGCGAAATAGGCAAACTGGAAAAAGACAGTAGATTCAAACGTCTGAAATAAATGGTTCAGACGTCTGAATCTGGAAAATTAAATATTTTCCAGAACACAGATTCAGACGTCTGAACCAAATATTTCAGACGTCTGAAAATGGCTTTTTAAGCCTATTTTCTTTCTGGTTGCATTCGAGCCAATTCAGACGTCTGGAAGTTTGGATTCAGACGTCTGAATACTGGAGAATAAAAATTCCCAGTATAATATTCAGACGTCTGAACCCTACGTTTCAGACGTCTGAAACTGAAGTTCAGGGCATTCCCTGAACCTAGGCCAAAAATGGCCAAACGATTATCGAGAGCGATCGGACGAGCAACGACGACTAAGGATTTATGCCAAGCGACAACCCAGTCTTAATGGCTCTTCGATATGCCTCGAATATCAATGTCCAAATATCCGTAATAGGATTTTCATAGATTTTGATTTCAAAGCACCAAAAATTGGAATATACACCAAATCAATCCAAACCAAAATCAAATGCACATGAATAAGTGTTAGGAATTCATACCTAACAATCGAAGATAATTATAGACTAAGATGTGAGATAAAAATCTCACCTTTTCACAAAATCAATGAAGAAGAAGCTATAAAGCAATGGCAAGGACAATCACTCTTCAATTCCAACTCAACAAGCTTGAATCTAAGCATAAAAGAGAAACATTTCCTAAGTTAGGTTTAGGAAATTTCTGAAACTGAATGGAGAAAGAGTTGGAGATGATGAAGAGGATGGATTACCAAAGCTTCTTCTTGAATTTGGAGGTAGAAGCTTGAATTTGCAATTGAACTAGGGCTTGGAGTTTTAATTTCCCATCTCTCCCTCCATTGTTGCTAAAGCTTGAGTGTTAGGAATTAGAAATGAAGAAATGAAGAGGAGAGGGGGTGGAGTAAAGATATAACCAGATTTGGACAAGTGGGCTGAACCCAAACCCAAAGCCCTAAGTGAAAATAGAAAAATTCAACTTTCTCCAAACATATCGAAGTTTATACTCAAAAAGGTCGCAAATGGCATTTTGAACTCAATGGAAGTGGTCCCGAGTCCCAATTCGATTGTTTGCAAAAAGTAGCTTTTCGGACTAAAATCCGACGAACGATGAAATATTTAAATATAAAATCGATAAATATGCGGGTTGTTACAGACTCCCCTCCTTAAAGAAATTGCGTCCTCGCAATACTTAAGAAAGAAAAAAAATAAAGAGTAACAACCATATAGGCATATCAACACAAAAGAAAATTTGAAATAAGAAGTTCACCATAAAGAGCACGAAAGAGTTAGCCCGAACGTGTTCGCTCGATGAATTCTCTGGATCCCCAAGAGAAATCCTTAGGATTTAAGAACCATCAGACTTTCACAAAAAGAACATCTTTATTTCGAAGGCACTCAACCCCCAAAGTAATGATGCGAATAGAATGTTGCTCAAAAGTCAAATAGGCGAAACTTCAATTTTCACAATAACACCGGGCTCAAGAATAAAAATCGAAATCCCAAAGGCATTTCCATAGTTGAAAGACGTGGAAAACGTCATGAATAACAGAAAATTGAGCCGGGGCAACGGCGTAGTACAATAACAATACGCCCAAGAAATTGGAAACACGAATAACTCCGAACATCGACGTAGTACAATAACGGTACGTCCAATGAACGAAAACTCAAATAATTCGGAACACCGACGTAGTACAAAAATGGTACGTCCAATGAACCGAACACCATAAAAGAACATCGGACGCGAGTCCATAAAAGGAATGAGATAAAGCTCAATAAAACGAAGTATATCAAATCGTCCGATGAACTTGATAAAAAGATAATTCCATTCAGACATCATCAAAGAATCAACCACTTGTTGCTTACGACTAAGCGCATTGGCAACACGATTTCCCTTCTGGGAATAAAAAGAATATCAAGATCATAAGATGCCAGGAACTCGAGTCAACATGAAGTTCCTTATGAGAAAATAAATATTCCAAAGATTTATGATCGAGGTGGGGAACAAATTTCTCCCCCAAAAATGGTGATGCCAAACTCTAAAAGCAAAAACAATAGCCGCGAGCACTAGATCATGAGTGGCATACCTAGTCCCGATCGACTTTAATGATTTAGAAGCACAAGTGATAGCACGTTCTCTTTTGCAAGAGAACGGCATCCAAACCAATACGATTAGCATTGGTACAAAAGATAAGGTCTTGGTTCCCCTCGGGAATCACAAGGATAAGAGTATCAAAAAGAAAGAATTTCTTTTAAATAATCTTCTTTCCCGAAAAGCTAAAACTTTCAAAATTACATTTATCTTTATGTAATAATCTTTCTAGAAAAATTTACATTTTTACAAGTCAATATATTGTGTCTGACTGTCTCATCAAAGCGTTTAGGAAATTCCTATCGATAACGTTGATCAAGCGCATCGACTAGAATTCTTAAAGCACTCAATGGGCAATACAATCACTAAATCATCTTCCATATGATAAACATGTTTCTTAAAAACTTTTAAGAATATTCTTTGCTCGTTTAAGAGCAAAAATCAAATTGTACTTATAAATAAATCTTATGAAAAATATTTGCAAAATTTTAAATTGCTGTTTTCATCCAAAATCAATATATACAAGAATGGAGTCATCGAGATTGTAGAATACTCGATTCACAAAATGGACGAAATAAGCTGGACAAACTGAATGACATAATAAGTCATTCATAAGTTTCATAGCGAGTGCGGAATGCGGTAAATGGAATGCTAACTCCCGCAACTTGTAGCAAATGAAAATCGGTGGCAAGGTCGAGCTAAAAAGACCTTAACGCCGCTCAAAAGATTGCTTAGGTGATAATCCTAAGACAAACTCAAAAATACCGGAAAACTTCACAACTATTTAGATGAGAGAAATAACACTTTCCTCATCAAGTGGGCTTAAAGAATAAAATGATGCCACAAAAAATTTGAAATCGGATTCACAAAGAAAAATAGAAATCTGCTTAACAGATAGGAAATGTCGAAAATGAATAGTCCACACGGGACAAAGGATATGGCTTCATAATAATTAAGCCAATCCTTACAAAAGTCAATCCTGAAGCATAAGTAAAAATCGGCTCGGAAAGAAAAATCACATAAAATAATTTCGACATCAATAAAAAGCAAATTGAGTGTTGCAGATCCACCAATCTGGATTCGCAATCCTCAAAGAAGTCATCAAGCCCAGAAATGTTTAAAGAAAAAGAATCACAAGTTCTTTTGATATAAAAATAATGAGATGAAACCCATATCAAAAAGAACTCGAATAAGATAATCTCAAAAGAAATATCGTCAAAGATAGAAGGAGAATTACCTTAACCAAGAGAAGTGTCACTAGGGGCTTGAACAACATTTAGCTCTCCCTCTCTCCTACTTTGGAGTATGGGACATGTAGATATAAGATGGCCCGAACTTTTGCAATAACGACAAAAAAATGGTTTCGGGCACTCATTTGCATAGTGGTCCGTAAGACCACAATTGTAGCATCGTCCACGACTAGAGGTAGGAGTCTTTGCTACCGAAGATTCTTGCTTCCCTTTCTTGTTGGGATTGGAATTGGGGCCTTTGAACTTAATAGGCCTATTCATGTTGTTAAAGTTTTGTTTAGCACCCACAACTTCAACATCACACTCTTTATCGGCCTCTTCAAGACGAAGAGCGATATCAATAAGCTGATCGAAAGAAACTTCCAATTTCAGAAGTAATGGCTTCTTGAGATTTTTGTTTAAGCCATAAACAAATCTCTCTGATTTTTCTTCAATGGGGTATTAATGTATTCAACCCCGTATTTAGAAAGAGATTCGAAAGATGCGACGTAGTCCGTCATAGAAGATTCACCTTGAACAAGGTCGATAAAACGCCGGGCCAAAGTTACTTTTTCAGCCTCCGGCACAAATTTCAATTCGAATCTTTCCCGGAATTGCTCCCAAGTGAGATCCGCTTCAATGATTTCAGAAATAAGAAGCTCATACCAATCCAATGCTCTTTCTTGGAGCATGCTAGAAGCCACTTGGACTCGGTGGAGATCAACAAGGTTCATGCGAGAAAAGATGCGAGCGCATGATCTAAGCCAAGCTTGGATTTCAATGACACTCTCGGATCCCCGGAATGGCCTTCCACCCAAATCAGTATAATCTCTACACAAGCGTGCAAAACCGGATCTAGGATGAGTAGGCTTTGGAATGGGTCCGATAGCTTGAGCATTCTTAACAAGATTTAGAAGCTGTTGGGCAGACATAAATACTCCCTCCTGAGGCGTAGCACTGGATTGACCGACGTTGGTATGGCCAGATCTAACCATTTCTCTTCTTTAAGAAAGAAAGAAGAAGAAAAAGTTATTCACAGAATGAATTTCAATCAAACTTGATTGATAAAACAAGGAATCATAAAAGAAAATAGGATAGAACGGGTCCAATTGACTCAAATAAAATCCTAAGGTACGACTCCTAAGAAAGACTTAGGACAATGATCCTTGTTAGATTATACTACATTGTTCCGAAGTTTGGCTCTGATACTAAGATGTGACGCCCCACCTCTATAGCCATGCTAGCCAAGAACACTACGGAGTAATGCCTTCAACTAGCACGGAGAATAAGGCTGTTGAGGAGCGACCATCTGTGTAATTGCTTTGTGCGAGTACCGATATGCCAGATAAAAATATAACTTTTCATCTCAAGAGGAAGTCCGACATACCGATACAAACTCAAAGCTACTACACAGAGGCTATATGGACCTCGGAAACAAATATAGAAATAAACATAACATGAATCAGTCACTGACAATTCATATCACAAAGGCGGAAATAGATATGAATAAAACACATGAAAGTGTACATCAGAGTAGTGGTCAAATAAGAACCACAATAACACAAAATAATAGATACAAGTGCTAGCCAAAAGAATATGTATACATCAAGGAGTCAATCTCAAATGTATACAACAAAAAAACTACTAAACTAAAGTAGTTAGCCAAAAGTCAGATGATGGTTCCAGATAGGAAGTCAAGAGGAAGCACCTGTAAAATCTCAGTCTGACCCGAGTATTATTTAATAAGAAAATAATAAACGGATCAGTCTAGCTATAATTATCAAATAAAATGAGATATAAGAAGAGATATAATAATAAAACGTATGATAACCAAAAGTGTCATACTACGACAAGTATACATCAGAAAACCCACAAAAGTCATACAATATCTCAATAAACTCAAAACACAGGAAAGAACGTCATATTCTTAATTTAATTCACCAAGCCACAAATAATGACATACATATCAATGCCAATCGTAAATGCTGGTGAAACATAAATTCCAGAAAGCCCTAAGTGAAAATAGAAAAATTCAACTTTCTCCAAACATATCGAAGTTTATACTCAAAAAGGTCGCAAACGGCATTTTGAACTCAATGGAAGTGGTTCCGAGTCCCAATTCGACTGTTTGCAAAAAGTAGCTTTTCGGACTAAAATCCGACGAACGATGAAATATTTAAATAAAATATTTAAATATAAAATCGATAAATATGCGGGTTGTTACAAGGGAACTCATACTATTCATGGAATTTAAAAGGTGCTTTCACCATTATTCCGCCTATAGTATTTGTTGAATATGAGATTTGATATTGAGTGGAATTAGATGATTTCTATAGATTCTTCTCACTTTATATTTACTGGTTTTGGATTAACATCCTAGATAACATGGTTTTAACCCAATTAAAATTATGAGTTTTGAATTAAGAAATCTTTATTAAGATTTAAATGAAATGAATCTAAAATGTTTTCCTAAGTGGAAAAAATGAAATGATTTCGAATTTATTTCCAGTTCAAAAAGTGTTTAAAGTAATCAAAGGATTTGATAAGAGAGGTTTAATGATTCCGTATGTATCGAAAAGAATGTTTTAGAAATATATATCTCCAAAAGAAATTTTGATAAAAAGAACTTAATCAATTAAAGAGTGATTCCCTATTCATAGAACATCTTTTTATTGATGATTGGATTCAAAGGAATCGGGGTCGGATTTGGGTAATTGCTATTTGAAGACCACTTCGAACCAATTTACGTATTCGAAGTGAAGACATAGATATGATATTTGGGATTTTCATAACGAAGGACTGCTTGTTGATCATTTGGGGAAAACTTCCAATATACCTATAGTAGCAGTAGTCTCTTCGTTATGAAATATCCAATGCTAGGACTAATCGCTACTAATCCTAGGAGTAACTCCCGATAGGATGGGTAGGAGAGTGCCTTCGGTTTGTCCCATTCCTGTACAACTTGCATGGACGAATGTCTGACGTCGCAATTGTAATTACATTGGTTGATCTCTATGAATGTATCATCTGATTGGTGGTGGAGAAGGCAACTGCTCTTAGCTTAACACCTTTTCCTAGGACTTATGAGCTCTGGAGTTATACGTTTGTAGAAATCGGTTGTGTGATTATGGATTGGCAATGTGGCATTCAAAGTGGAATATGCTATGAGTAAGGTAATCGTTACCTCGAGCCCCATCACTCGAAAATGACAAAAACAGGGTAGATACGGCAGAGCTAAGTAGGTTGCTCCTATTAGGATATAGTCATCACCTTTCTAGATATATTTATTCCCGCTATGATGTCAAGTTTTATATTAATGTGGTGTATGCTAAGAGAGCTCTCAGATAGGTCTGGAATGACCGGGGTGATGGCATATTCGGTACTATCTATGGTAAAGGTAGGACGGTTCTGTGTTGGTAGAGGTTGGAGCCTCAGGTACATTTTTCAAGAGATGTACTGTCGAAAGGTAGTCCCTTACCTTGTCATTGTATAGAAATCCATTCTCCAATAAGTACCTTCGGATTTGATTGTAGAGCCTAGTATGCTGGAATTTAATAATGCAACAATTTCTACTAAGATTATGTATATTTACTTGAAAAGTGTTTTAAAAAAGGATGTCATTAAAAATAGTATCCCCATACTCTGCGTAGCAAATGTTTTGGTTATCATAAGATAAAAACCCGTTCCATGTTTATGTGCGGCATGGTCTTATGAGATACCTATTGTTTTCAAACATCGTATTTTGAGTTTCTTACACCAGCCCCATGACTGACCCGGAGTTTATTTTCTTTTCCTCTTAAACTCTGGGTGCCCTATTTTCCCGGGCAACCAACTAGTTAGGTAAGCTTAGAGCATTTTGGAATGGAGCATGGAGCATGGAGCATTTTGGGTCTTTTGTTGAAGTCATTTATCACTTTCTACTATGTCTATATTATGTATTAGTATCTACCAGCACTGTAAGGATAAGCCGTTATAACTATCCTAGCTAGTTAGTACCTGCCGTAACTTTGATGGAATAATTTGGAGTAATTGCATGTACTGCTTATATGTATAATTATGTGTTGAATACGATGTGAGATTTTATTATTGTCTTTTCTTTTATCTTTATTTCTTTACCCCATGATAATCTATCTCTCTGGCACTTGGATTTACGGCACCTGAATACCGAGGATGTACTAGTGTCGATTTCTGAGGGTCATGGAGGTGGGTCATCACAACATAGGATGCCCGGAGTTCTGTTATTTCCATTAGAGGTACTGACTTGAAAATAAGAGTATATATTGATGGACTTTATAGATGGGCTACCTTTAAGTCAAAGAGGCAATGAAGCTATTTGGGTTATGGTGGATGGACTCTCTAAAAGTGCCCACTTTATTCTAGTAAGGAGTAATAAGACTGCAACATCTCTAGCGCAAATTTATATCAAAAAGTGGTATGATTGCATGGAGTTCTGGTCAGCATTGTTAGTTATAAAGACCCTTTATTCACTAGTGAACTTTGGAGGAGTTTGCAATCTGCTTTAGGAACAATGTTGAATCTTAGCACCACTTACCACCCGCAGACCAATGGACAGACAGAAAGGGTGAACAAGATTTTGGAAGATTTATTAAGAACTTGCATCATGTATTTTAGAGGACAGTGGGATCAACATTTGCCCTTGGTAAAGTTCGCGTACAATACTAGTTACCCGATGACGATTGGTATGGTGCCCTTTGAAGCCTTATACGAGAGGCCGTGCAAGTCACCTAATTGTTGTGGGAAACTACCAACAAATTTCTACTTGGAACAGCTTTGATCTATTAGACCATGGAAGCGGTTAAGGTGATTAGGTGAATAATGAAGGCCATACAGGACTGATAGATGTCCTATATTGACATGTGAAGGAAAGAGTTGGAGTTTTTCAGTTGGAGACATTGCATTTGTTAAGTGTAACACCCTATAAAATTAACGATAATTAATAAATAATTATTAAGGCTCAAAAATGAAATTTAATCAAACATCAAAATTTTGCCATGAAATTTACACCATTGTGTTCGTGGCAATTTTCTGAGTAACTTTCATATATAAATTTTTGCGATCGGAGTTCAAATGAAGAAGTTATTAGCGTTTGAAGTTTACAGAACGAAAATAATTAAAATGGAACAAAAGGAAATAAATAATATAATAATGCATGGACCCCACAGGTCGACCCCCTCCTTGAGCCGATCGATCGCAAATGGTCGACAATCTATAGAGGAGCGGTCGATCGGTTGAAGTATGTCAAGTAGGGTTGAACCTTGGCCGAACGACCCAGATTCAATTATTTTTAAATCTAACGGATATGATTGATTCAAACGCCTATAAATACAGGCCTAGCTCCACATTTTTCCTCTCATATTTTCTGATCAAACTAGCAGGGCTCTGTCATTTTTCCTTCTCCACTATTTTTAGTAATCGTAAAATATTATATTATATGTATATATAATCAGAGAAGGGCAAAAAATAAAAGAGAAGAAGTAAATGAGCGAATCGATACTGCGGAAAAAGGCAAATTTCACGATTATAAATCTATATTCCACTTAATTCAAATCTCCTCTCATATTTGTAATTCCAATGGGTATATATATATCTTGTTATACATATTTTTGAATTGAAAAGGAAAAAGGGTCAATTAAAGGGATGGATTCAGATTTGGGAGATTTGAAAAGCTAGAAAATTAAGTGGGAAATAATATGATTTATATATAACATTGAAATTTATATCTTTGGCCTTTATTTAATTATTATGCCTATGCAAGATCTGTTGAGCTGTAGGCTTAGAAAGAACATATTCAATCTAATTATTGCATATATATTCTCTAATTTAGGTAATTGGAATAGGAATGTTATTTACACCCAAATCTGGAAATTTGAAAATCACTCCATAAATTTGTTAAAGTAGAATGCTGATAGGATTGCAAGATTTATTCTAGATTTATGATAATTGGGTTGTACGTTGTTAGTATAAATTTAGATTTCCCTAATTTGACTTGGAATGTGAATTTCTATGTTTTAATTTATTGAGAGCATTGTGGGTACAGTTTAGTTGTGTTTATTTCCATGTAATTTCCATAAGTTATCAAAATTCACAACTATGTATAAAAAGTGTGTCATTTGAAATAATAAGGAATATGCCAAAAAGTAAAGAGATCTCTAAAGTACGGATGTTCTTCGCCATAGTTTGCACTGTCTATTTCAATAAAAGAAAAGGGATAATTCCTTGTAATTTAAAATGAAGAAAAAGTCTCACTTTTGGGTAATTTATGAAAAAGTTATAAGGGTAATCCTTTTTGTGAATGCTAGCTCTGATATATTAAGATGTGGAAATAAATGTTCCTTACAGAATGTACATATAAGTGTATGTTCTACAATTCCTAAGTGTAAAAGTTAATGAGTTAGAAATAGGAATAAACACACACACACATACATACATACTTACATACACACACACACACACCTATAACAGCGCCTAGTGATGAAAAATAATATATATATATATAGTGTAATATACATCGATATTCATATTAGTTATAATTGGGATGACTAGTTATTAATAGTGGAGTAAATCATAGGACTAGGAGATTGAAATGGAAAAGAGATAATAACTCCAAAATCAGTAGAGAAATGAATTGTAGTTTATAGGGAGTTATAAGAATTAAACGGGATTGGTTAAAGGATTTAATATGTCATTTATGGGGAAATGAAATAGGCATAATAGGTTGAATTAGAACGAATAAATAAATGTCATTAGTGATTGTCCAATTTGAATAATAATGACCCTTTACTACGGACAATTGACATTTATGGGACCTAAGAGGGAAATAGAGAGTATATGTAATAAGCATGTAAGATAGGAATAAAAAACTAGGAGGCAATATAAATTTCACAGGAGGAAATTATATGGCTCCAATAATACATTTAGGATGAGCCTGAATTAGTGGGCGTAGCCTAATATTTTGGCCTAATATGATTGATTCGGTTTAGAATGGGTTGAGATGTGAGGTCAGTAGAGTTACACAACAGAAGTCTGCCCTTCAACTAGAGGGTACTAACGGTTGTGTATACTTACCACTGATGTGGGACATCTCTTACCATATGACCCATGAGGAAGGGATATGCGTTTGCATATAGGTGTGGGAAAATATTCCAAGGATTCGCCTCGTATTTAAAGTATTAAATAGCTTGGTACCTTCAGAGATGTCGAGGGGTTTACTTCTGGGTGGAAGGTATTAAATGGCCACTGAGTCTGCTTCCTCTCTATATAAGAAGTCTTAAATAACCTATGGCGGTACCTAATAGGGAAATGAGGGTATGCTTCATTTCTTACAAAGGGGTATTAAGTAACTAGGATGAGTATTTTTTCCTTGACTTACATTAGCATAGTCTAAATGGATTTCAGTCGTGGGAGGTCGACGAGCTATGTCAGTGTTGTTGTTGGACTAATATATAAGTAGTAGGGCCGGCATATAGGCGATGACCACCAGCGGTCTCGAGTAGTTGTTAGCAAAGACTTGGGTTACGCCCTGATATATTTCGCTTCCTACTAGTGTAGAATCTGTATGGGATATGCAAAGACCTTAAAGTTTAATTAGTTGTTTGTTTCTCGGAAGTAGGCTAGTTAACCCTTAGATGATCTTTGATATGCGTTAGTAATACATCAAATTAGATTACAAAGCTGTATCTAGGAGTCATCAGCCTTTGTAGCTAAAGGCCGATTGACTAACGATTACGTTACGGAGGGCTCACTTGGGGATCGAGGTATTAATGGCCAATGGGTTTGCCTCCTCCCTATTTAAGAAGTATTAGGTGGCCGAGGTTTTCTTTTGGGTAGCACAACATTCAGATATATATTTATATGGGCATATATGTATAGTTATACCTCGGAGAAAGTTGGATATATCGTAGCGTAGATGGAATTACATGGAATAGCCATGAATAATGGACATAACACTTAAATAGAAATCAATTAGCATAAATTAGTGTTATGGATAAAGTATGTAATTTTCCAATCACCAGAACGTTGTACTGACTCCCCCTTATTACAACCCACAAGATAAATTTAGATGGAAAGTCTACTAGTGCAAGATGGGAACAGTAGACGGTGAGGTCTTCTCATTCATACTCGACACTAACAAGGCAATCAAATACTAAAGGAATAATATTGATTCCAAGGTAGTAGCTTTGGCCATCATATATGTTCTATTATATTTTTCTATTCTACCGCGAGTTTATGTTGATAGCTCTTTAACATACTTATGTTTATTACATGTTACCAAAACCAACTATACGTGTCCTAATGGACTTGGTTTTTGATTTAGTCCAAATTCGGTCCAATTGAGGTGTAGGTTGTTGCATTTGGTATTGGATCTTAGAAGAGTCGATCATAGGAATTAGGATACACTAAGAGAACGTTTTTGTACTTTTACCTATATATATAAACTCCGTGAATTCTGACTGCGGAGGTAGTTGCGACCATATTCTATAAAGATGGATGAGACAACTATGAGTTGGAATAATAAATAGAGTTAAATTTATACACCTACCTCAATCACTCCACGGAGTGTAGGTTGTACCATATGGTGGTGACCAAGAAGTGCATTAGCGTGATATATAGGACCCAAAAACTGAATGGTACTTGACTCCTTTATTGGGCTTAGGCTTCCTTATGATTTTGGAATTTACTGGATTTTCGATTGGCGACGTTTATTTCATCCAGATAGATGGGAAGTAAGAACTCATATGTTGCAAGCATCCGAAAGTAAAAATGTGAAAAAGGTTGGCCAAGTTCCCACAAGAAGGTGCACACTAACTACAACAAGATGTTAGCCGGATTTTTGATATGTTCTTAATAAAAATGAGATAAGAATGAGTAGAGAAGATCCAATAGAAAGGACGATCAAAGTCCAATTCTGAACCGACCCCATGTAAAAGAACTTGACAAAAAGATTTTGAAAGTTTCTTGAAACGTTTTGAATAGTTTTTCAAAGGATTTATTTTAATAGAAGGTCCCTACTATTGGAAAGTTGTTTTGAAAAAGCAATAAAGTTTGGATGTTTTAAATGAATATTTAAGATTCCTAGTGAAGTTTAAAATTGGTTGGGTCAAAAAAATATTGGTTTTTTCTTTTTTTGAAATGAATGGAAAAGAGAGCGTATATTTGGCTCGATGACTTTTCCTATTTTTGGAAATTTAGAAGTTCCTTTTTAATATTCCGTCTAAGGGGTGGATAAGTGGAAATGGTACTTGATTGAAATGGGGTAAAGAGAATAGAAGGGTAAGAATGCATGATAACGAAGATAAGAAGAATATCCCCGTATAAAAAATATATAGAGAAAAACAACTGAAATAGATCTATACATATCTCTTTTCATGTTGGTGAAGGAAAGCCCAATAAATAAAGCAGTAGGTGAACGTACTACAATGAGTCAATAGGGAAAACAATAAAGAAAGAAAATAGCTATGTAAGGAGAAGCTGCTTGAAGGCAATTTAGGTAGGAGAATATTTAGTAGTAGCAGTATTAGGAAATTTGAACAGAAACAATGTTAGAAATTTATATTAAAACAAGATTAGTAATCTAATTAGAAATAATATAGGAGAAAAACGATAGGAATAGGATATGAGAAATAGATTGTTTGCATAAATATGTGCAATAATTGCATAAATATTTTAAAAGTCCCTCTTATGTGCTATTAGAATCTCTACTAAGGTTGAAAGCGGAAATAACATGAGTAGTAGGAAATAATAGAATAAAAGTTATCCTTGTCTACTCCAGTTTTCATTCGCTAAAGATGTTTTTGAAAACAAAAAATTTGGTATGACAATTGGGTTTTTAAGCACAAATAAATATTTTGAGTTAAAAATCCTACTTTTAAAGAAATAAATTTCTGTTGTAGAAAGTCTTGAAAAGGGAAAGTTGGTTAAAATAGGAAATTTTTCATGGCTCCTTTAGAAAACCAAATAATTTTTGAGAAAGGTTTCTAAGTTTATATTTTTAAAGATAAAAGTTTTGAATTGAGTACTTCATGACTATGAAGTTTTAATTTTATAAAGAGTGGTGAAAACCAAACCAATTTATGATATGTAGTATATTGGGATGACTGCTTAGGTAAGATGGGGTGAAGGTAAAGGCTACAGATAAAATAGCTACGAATGCTCCTAGGGTAGCAATAAGGAATCCCCGTTGAATATAAAGAATATTGGTATGATTCTAGGGATGATTTTTAGACATGGGTCAAATCCATAAGAGGAACCCTCAAAGGAATGAGGAATGGTATCAAAGTACACTATTACGAGCCTAGTATATACTTACATGAAAGATCAAGGAAAAAGAAAGTAAATATATAAATTCAAATACTACCATGAGATTTGGATTAAAAGAAGACAGTAGATGATTAGAAATGAAGGTAATGAGATGTCAAACAAACATAGAGGATGCTGGTTAACTCAAGGTTAAAGAAGGTAAGATAGGTGGTAGGAAAATTATTTTATTCCACTAAGCCAATTTTTCAATGAGTTATTCTAAATGTGCATAGTTAAATTTTTTATTCACTTTAGTATGGAAATGCATAGTTTATCCCATAGTAATAATTAAAGTAATGGATGGACCTTATTTATTAAGGAGCGAAGGAGATAAGTTAAGACATGTGAATTATAGTAGAATGACATACTAGAAATGACCATCTTAATTGAGTGTGAAGTGATAGGACCACAACATCATTAATACCAGTTGACGATAAAGGGCAACTTCCAGCAATTGTTTCTTTTAGGTTGGGTTGTAATTGCTAGTTATCTCTTTTAGGTATTGAAAAAAAGCGTACGATATGTATGAGATATGTTCCTATTTTATTACTATGTTGATTTTTTGGAAGAGCTTTGACCACCATACATATTGAAAACAGTGTAAATAAGAAAATCTTATTAGGACACTTAACTAGCGATGAATGTTATAAGGCTGGAAGTTTGTGGAATAAATTAGGAAATTAAGTTAGCAGATGCTTGAATCCCAAAAACTTCAGAATTTTGGGAAAAATAAATTTTAGCAAGTGGATGACAGGGAAGGGTTGTTGCGAAATCATGGATCACTATACCATGCCTTAAAAGCTAAATTTTTTAAATATGCTTGTGTGTTGTTGTCATAAAAGGAAATGTTTCCTAAAATGTTAACTGCACAATGGTAGGGTCAATCATATGCATTAACTCATTGATTGAATCCTGATTAGTTGAGACGTGGCTTGATTTGTTTTAAGGATAAAAAGACAAACGTATTGAAAAATTGCGTTCAAATGCTATTGAAAAATTGTGTTCAAATACTTTTGAAAAATTGTGTTAAAATGCTTTTGAAAAGCCGTATTTCAATGTTTTTGAAAAATCGCGTTTGAATGCTTTTGAAGATTTAATTTCAAACTATTTTGCAAGTTTGATTGAAAAGGCGAAAATAATTTTTAACAAAAAATGATAAAATTTCTAATTTTCTAATGCCATATGCATAGAGTAGGGAGGGTCGACATGTTAGTAAATATGAGTTTTACCATCCGAAAAGGGATGACAGTATACAAAACATAGGGAATAATAAGAGAAAAAGTTGTTTAACCTTTGGAATTTCTATTCATACCTTGTCGATCGTGAGCAAAAACTTGCGTATAGAATAATTTTGTTTTAACATTCAACAATAAACCTTCTTATACAAATTGTACTTGGAAAAATTGGAAAATATTTCGGGGCAAAAGAGAAAGTTCCAAGGTATAACGAAATTTATATCCAATAGAAAGGTAGGAATGTAAAATTCTCCAGCTAAATCCTTTCGAGCAAAGGAGTATAGATTTAGGAAATCTTGATTTTCAAAAATTTTGGATGTTAGAAATTATGTGTTAGGTATTGGATGGTAGGGTTGGATACAAAATTGGTTGAACCATACTCCTACTCATAGGATTGTAGAAATTGTTGTGTAACACAAAGATTTTGGTTTTTGAAAACTTGCATATGTATAGAGCAGCCAGTGTATATAGGTTGTTTGCATCATATTTTCAAAATGGTTTTAAAAGAATACATTTATAAGTTGCTAATTTAGAATTATATAGCATGCATATCATATATGTTGTGATACACCATGCACTCGTATGTGTTTAGCAGCAAAATTAATTGTACACCAATTGGTTAGATAGTTTAGAATGATTGTGCGTTATGTTAAATGGTTCAATCCTTGGGTAATTTTAGAGATGAAATTCTTCTAAGGGGGATAGTGCAGCACCCCATAAAATTAATGGTAATGAATAAATAATTATTAAGCCTCAATAATTGAATTTGGGCAAACATTAGAATTTGGCTACAAATCTTACACCATCATGTTCCTAGTGATTTTCGAAGCAACTTTCATATATAAAGTTTTGCGATCGGAGTTCAACCGAAGAAGTTATTAGCATTTGAAGTTTTCGAGACAAAAATAATTAAAATGGAACAAAAGGAAATAACTAATATAATAATGCATGGAACCCACCGGTCGACACCCTCTTTGGATCGGTCAACTGCTAGTGGTCGACCACCTATAAGGGAGCGATGAACCAGTTGAAGTGTGGCGGTTAGGGTTGAACCTTGGTCGAACGGCCCAGATTTAATTATTTTTAAATCTAACTGATATGATTGATTCAAACGGCTATAAATATAGGTCTAGCCCTTCACTTTTCTTCTCATATTTTCTGATCAAAGCACCGGAGCTCTGCAATTTTCCCTTCTCTACTATTTTAATTAATTATATTATATTATATTATATTATATTTATGTATATAACCGGAGAAGGGTAGAAAATAAAAGAGAAGAAGAGAAGGAGCGAATTGATACCGTGAAAAAAGGTAAATTTCATTATTATAAATCTATATTTCAGTTAATTCAAATCTTCACTTAGAGAGGAAATTATAATGCGTATGTATATATCTTGTTATATATATTTTTGAATTGAAAAGGAAAAAGAGTCAATTAAAGGGATAAATTCAGATTTGGAAGATTTGGAAAACTAAAAAGGTGAGTGGAAAATTATATGATTTATATATAACATTGAAACTTATATCGTTGAATTTTATTTAATTATTATGTCTATGCAAGATTAGTTGAGTTGTAGGCTTAGAAAGAACGTATCCAAATGAAATTTCGCCTACATATTCTATAAGGTAGGTAATTGGAATAGGAATTCTATTTATGTCGTAATTTGGAAATTTGGAAATCAATCCCTAAAGTTGTTAAAGTAGAATGTTGACAAGATTGCAAGATTTATTCCAGATTTATGATAATTGGGTTGTAAATTGTTAGTATAAATTTAGATTGCTCTAATTTGACTAGGAATGTGAATTTCTATGTTTTATTTTATTGGGAGCATTATCGGTACAATTTAGCTGTATCTATTTCCATGTAATTTCCATAAATTATCTAAATTCCAAAACTATGTATAAAAAGTACGTCGTTTGAAATAATAAGAAATATACCAAAAAGGAAAGAGATATGTAAAGTACGAATGTTCTCCTCCGTAGTTTGCACCGTCTATTTCAATAAAAGAAAAGAGACAATTGCTAGTAATTTAAAACAGAGCAAAAGTCTCACTTTTAGATAATTTATGGAAAATTTATAGTAGTATTCCTTTTTGGGAAGGATATCTCTAATATATTAAAATATGGAAACAAATGTGCCTTACTGAATGTAAATATAATTGTATGTTCTGGAATTTCTAAGCGTGGGAATTGATAAGTTAGAAATAGGAATACACACACACACACATATGTATAACCGCACTTACCAATGAAATATATATATATATATATATATATATATATATATGTATGTATGTATAGCATAATATACGTCGATATTCGTATTAGTTATAATTAGGATGATCAGTTATTAATAGCGCAGTAAACTCTAGGACTAGGAAGTTGAAATGGAAAAGAGACAGCACCTCCAAAATTAGTAGGGAAATAAATGTGCGGTGAACAGAGAGTTATATGAAATAAATGATGACATAAATGCATTTAATGGGATTGGTTGAAGGATTTAATATGACATTTATGAAGAAATGTAATATGAATAATAGGTTGAATTAGAACGAATAAGTAAATGTCATTAGTGATTGTCCAATTATAATACTAATGGTCTTTTAGTATAGACAATTAACATTTATGGAACGTAAGAGGGAAATATAGAATATACATAATAAGCATATAAGATAGGAATAAAATACTAGGAGGCAGTATAAATTTCATAGTAGGAAATTATATAGCCTCAACACTACATTTAGGATGAGTGTAAAGTAGTGGGCATAGCCCAATATTTAGGCCTAAGATAATTTGTTTGGTTTAGAATAGGTTGGGATGCGAGGTCAGTATAGTTACACAACAAAAGTCCTCCATTCACCTACCAGCTGTGTATACTTACCACTGATCTGCGACATTCCAACCATAGGATCCATAGGGAAGGGACATGCATTTGCATATATGTGTAGGAAAATATTCCAAGGATTCGCCTTGAATTTGAAGTATTAAATTGCTCAGTACCTTTAGAGTTGTCAAGGGTTTTACTTCGGGGTGGCAGGTTGTAATGACCCTAATTTTGACTAACATTATTTAGAACATTTAATTAGATAAATTAAATGAAAAAATGTAGATAGTTAAGGGATTGAGATTTGTTAATTAAGGAGTCGTGCCTTAATGAATGTAGTAGTAAAAGAGAATTAAAAATAAGAAAGTAGGAGGAATATGGTAAGGGTAAAATGGGAATAGCCTTTGTTCCTATACCCTAAACCCTTTTATTCTTCATTCCTTATTCATTTTAACTTTCACAAACAAAACTAAAACCCTAAAGAACTCAACCGACCACCGTTAAGAGGATTCAAGAAGAAGAAAAGATAGGATTCAAGTAGAAAGCTTAAGCAAATAAATATAAAGGCAAATCTCAACCTTCTTAAAACAAAGCCAAGGCGAATAATTAGTTTACATCTCTATTTTTGATGAATGATTTCGGTTTAAAGGTAAACCTGTTTTCTTTTGCAAGTATATGCCACGTTATAGTGATTAAATGATTATATATTTCAAGTTGATGATTTATGGAGATTTAATAAGAATTTTATGATATGTTTAGATTATAAAACCTATCATATGACATCCAAATGAGTTATGTTTTTGATATATGATCAAACATATTATCTTAGAAGTGGGTTTCAAGTTTCATAATTTTCCAAGTGAATATGGATTTATTATAAATTTTCTATGAGAGAAAATAATTAATTTTGGGTTTAACTTATTTAAGGAAATTAAATGATGCCTTCGGGTCTGAAATTTATATATGTTAGAAAACATATTTAATGTGAATTATTGTGATTTTGGAGATTTTTCCTAATTTTTTTGCTATGGTTAATAAATTACTTAAGTTAGTGGACTTAAATGTTTTAAACGTTTTATTAAGGAAACTGGCTTAATTACTAAAATGTTTTCAATTGTTCAATGTTTAGTTTGGTAGCTTTAAAAAAAAGAATTTTGGTAAAGTATTGGCAACCAATTGGCAAATTATGTAAGTTAGGTGAAAATGAATTAATTTAAATGGCATAAAATCATTTTTATATCGAATTACAACTTTGCTACTTTCATCTGCTTGTTTCCATCACCATACTCAATAAACCTTTTGCACCCATTTGAAACCTATGCACATGGTATCAAGCATTTGGTACGTAGTGTACTGTAAAAAGGCGGAAGGAAAGGATGGTGTCAAAGGCATGCTTGCGAAAGGGTTGAAGCCGCCTTTATTTGCTTGTGAACTCCTTCGATACCCTAGCTACTGCATTTTTACCCTTTGCCTTAGTAAGAAGCTACTTTTATAACTCTTTAAATCAATGAGTATGGAGGGTAGGGTTTCGAATCGATACCCTTTCGCAACCATTGAAATTGCTGTTCTTTTAACTTATGCATGTGAAAGGGTGGGTGCCGCTTCCATACCTTTCGACATGGTTAATGCCGCTTGTTTAAACCCAAGTATACATGCGGAAGTATGTCATCGTCCCCCTAAGTGTTTCGAAGGAATAACATTCACGTAAATACCCTTAAGGGCTATGTATTTTGTTTTGTTTTCAAATTATGGTTTCGAAAGTAATATGTTGACCCAAAAAATGGACCAACACCTTGGTTTGGATTTGAAAGCACCAGCTCTGTCTTCACAGAGCAATATAACAGATCATAGATATAAAAAAGAAGCAATAAAGGAAAATAGACAGAAGATTTTTATAGTTATTTGGCTGTTAATGAGGCCTACGTTCACTTTATAGTTTTATTATAAGCTGACTACTATTGCAAAGGTTGTTTGGTTACAAAGCTTTGGATAATTCCAAGTTGAATTGGATCTTTAAAGTTAGAATCCACCGGAGAATCACAGTGTATTCCTTCTGAGATTGTTATAAGAGAGGTTAGAAGTGAAGAATAATCCCAGTAGAGCTTCAGCAATCAGCTTTCTCAAGATCCTCATTATGTTGTAGGAGGTATGCTATTTATAGAGGTTGGAGGGTTCCTGGGCCTGGCCTATCACAATCAGCTTTCAGATGAAGACCAAGCGACCTAGAAGGATCAGGTTGGAAACATTAGCAAACTCCATGGGCCACTAACGACCCATAGACTTGGTCTATTTTCGCCCACAGAATTCTTCCTCCTTTAGTCGTATTTCATAACTTGTTTGTCTGTGGTTTTGAAGGAGTTCATGGGTTGCTGTTGATTCGGCCACAAAGGTCTATCCTGAATTCCGAAATTGGAGATGTCTTCTTAGGCATTCATCATTGTAGTCACTTGCTGATGGCAAGTCGTTGGCTGCTTATACTCCAACACTTGTTGATCCGCAGGGATGCTGGTCTCTTGGCTTCGTTGACTCCTGCCGTTACCTTAACCGTGTAGCTTGGTCCTTGTTGAACTCTAGTCGTAACTTTCCAGTTAGCTCTTGAATCATCCCGCCGCTTAAGGTTGCTTCGCTTTCTTTTGGTATCTACTGGGTCAAAAACACGGATAATATTTGCCCCCCAGAGTATGCCTTCGTTGTAAACAAGGCGTGCTATGGAAGTTATTATTTTTCATATCCATTTGTTAACTTTCACGTGGTTGCATCGAAGCTCTATGCATAGAATAGCCCAACGTCATCGGTTAATTTTCTTTGGTTCTAGCTATTGTTGCTTGCCTCAACCTGTCATTTTTTTGCTTGTAGCCTCCCTGCATGTCTTAGAGTGGCGAGCAGTCGCGATTGACCGATTCTGAAGTGGCTAGACATAGCTTTCTTTTTCGAGTACAAAAATACATAAGGTATGCAAATTTCTATATATATATATATATTAATGGGTTGCTAGCGACCCTAGGGGGTAGGACGCTAGCGACCTAACTCAATAATGCTTCAGGGTCGGGTCGCTCACGAACCAAGGAGGGTCGGGTCGCGTGCGACCTGAACACTTAGTGAAATTTTTGCCTATGACCTTGCCCACTTATATCCCTTAGCCGACCTTATCCATTTACTTGACCCGATTCATCTTCATTCATTCAGGCGATCTTATACTCTAGTGACTCGAACCAATTGCTCCGGTGATTCATCACACTTTGCTTGATCCAACCGCTTTCGCCATCATCGTTCCATTGCCTTGTTCGAGCCTAAACCTTAATCGACCCGTTTGCTTCGTCCATGCTTAAGCTGCAACTGAACTTTCCTCTTGTTGTACCCGAGCCAATCCTCCGCTAGCTCGCCCGCGACCTATTTTGTAGCTCGCCAAGTTCAATCTGTGACTTCTCTTGTTCCATTAAGCTTATTTGAGGTGGGTTCGCTTGGTTGAATTATTGACTGCAATATGGGTATGATGATTTAACGCCCAGCTTTTAGCTTGTGACGGTAACTGCAAAATTTTGTTCTAATTGTGGTTCTTTGGAGAAAGATAGGAAATCGAGTCTGGAATCATTTCTTGGAATGACATTCGGGCTTGGGCCCGAGGCTGGACGCGTTTCGCTATCTTCGTCTATCAAACCAGGATCAACCAGTTACCAATATGTGGACGTCACTTGCATAACGCTTCATCAGTTGACCTTGATTCGCTTAAGAACTTGGGCTTATCTCGTTTTGCTTATTTAATGCTTGGTGTCCCTGTGATGAGAAGATATTCCTGTGTCACTTCGGACAACGGATCCGTTATCGATCATAGATCGATAACGGGTAAGCGTGCAAGCAATATAACCAAAAGTTGGAAGCGAAATTTTACGGGAAGTTTTTCTCTACTTTCACTGCAGGCGAACTATCTACACGGGATAGGCCATTTGCGGCGCTTTGGACACCGAGCTTACCTCATATAGATAGCACACTGCACTTGCCCCAGTTTATACTTGAAATCCGGTGTGCTAATTTCTAGTCAATATTGCGTCGGAGTTCAAGTGTGGTAGGGGAAACTCATAAGAGTAGGATAAATTAGTCAATAGAATTACCCGACCTTTTACGGACGCGAGTTCTGTCATATAGCAAGAAACAACCATCCACACGTTGCAAGCCGAGTGGACGAAGTCTAGCGCTTTTCGAGGCTGAATCATCATCCACTTCGCAAGCCGAGTTTGGTCAACTAGTTCCGGTTGGGCCGATCGTGGATCGCATGCCTCCCAACTTCCGAATTTTACTCAATCCGCCTAAAAAATCCCCGTCGGTGATCTCCGTCAAGGTTCTTCATAAAGAGGACATGCGCCTTCTCGAGAAGGATGAATTTGCTCACATGCCTTCCCCAGGGTTCACTGCTTGTCATCGGTTCATGTGTTTGAATGGAGCTGTGCCCCCCTTCAATGACTTTCTTCGTGAAACGCTATCGAACTTGGGGATTGCCCCATTCCAGCTTCACCCGAACGGTTATGCCATCCTCACTTGCTTGCACATCCTCTTTATGCGGGCATTCCATCATGCTTCGAGTTTCGATGAGTTGTGATACTTCTTAGCTTTCAAGAGGAGAGACGATTGCCCCTCCCTAATCATCATCGAGGCCAACAGAATCGGAAGATCATTTTGCGTCTGCAAAGCAACTTATCTCAATTCAAGACGCAATACTTCTTCGTTAGGTGTCCCGAGGGATTTAATTGTCGATGGATGACAGGGGGCAAGTTTCCTTATTCTCCATTTGCCGAGCTTTGAAGTGGTGTGATAGGGTTTCTAATTGATTGCTTGCTTTTTACAGTTATCCCATGGCCAAACAGAGACACGGCTCTTAGTGAAATTCGTCAGACTCTGAAAGCTATTGATGATGAGGAGCGGAGCACCAGAGTCTTGCTTACTGACGAGAACTTGCGCCAATTCGGGTTGTTAGCTCCGAGTAGATCCGTTGCTCAAATTGAAGCTCGCTCTCCCAACCGAGCCAGAGTTCGCATAAGGCCTTCTTCTTCCTCACATGATTCTGATGAGGGTCGTGAAATAGGCGGCCCCTCCGAAAGTCTGCTCGACGAGACACATGAGGAAGGTATCGCAGCCAGACTAAGCGGTTCTACTAGAATGTCTCAGATCCAGGAGGAATCAAAAATTGAGCCCACGTAGAGAGAAGAGAAAGCCACTGTAGACTCAGAGAAAGAGGAAGGGGAATTTGAGAGCAGCAGTGATGAATCCACAGCCAACGACTATTATCTGTCAGAGTCCGAAGGTGAGGATTTAGAGTCATGTGACGAAACACCGGGCATGAGTCCTGTTCTTCCGGATTCTCCCCCTTCCGATACCGATGATAAAGACTAGGCCCCGAAGGTCGGGAAATGTCATGATTCCCCCAGTAAGGCTGTCAGGGTATATTTTGGAGATATCAGCGATGTATTCGTCGATTTTGATGCCCTCATGAAAGACGACTTCAACTTTGATGTGACACCACCCTGTTCTTGCAGTATCGTGCCATCCTTCAGTCTGACTCTACTTGCGACAATCGAAGTCAGCTCCATTCCCCCATCTACAATCGTCCGCTCTGGTTTGTGATGACGTCTTAGGCCCATTTTAGGAATGCACGAAATGACACATTAGGATTGCACTTATATTTACTTTCCATTATCTCGTATGTTTGCTCAATTCTTTATGTGTTTCTGAAGTTTCTCATATATGCTTTATTTTAGGTATAACGAAAGGGCGTGGTCTTTATAAAGACTTCAAGGATTACACCGATTCGCAACAGTACTCGAAGCGTTCTTTCAGTCGCTACCAAGTCCGGGAGTCGGAGGAAGAATATAGGCAGAGGAAAGAACTTGAGGTAGAAACCCGTCGTCAGGAGGAAAAGGATAAGTATCGCTCGCATAGAGGTGGTTACAAGAGGAAACAGTCACACGATGAAAGGGAAGAGTCATCGAAGAAGTCTAAGCTCGATCATCGCTCCCACCCTTCCAAACTTGTTCCGAAACATACTTCGATAGGACAAGAGATTGCCCCTTCTTCTGCTCCCATTCCGCCTTCAATGCATGTCTCATCTTTTTATGCTGTTGCTGCAACCCCTGTTTCTTCTCATCCCCGCCGGAGACCGCCCTACATTCTTCCTGCAGGCCCACCTAAGCTTGAGGTGGCTCTTCCGGGTTGGTTTCTAAAAGGCGTTAAGTTTGATATGGATATTCATCCCATTCGGAGGGACTCTTATATGCCGCGCCTTTAAGGCATTCAGGCTAATTTGGAGCAGGGTGAGAAGTGGGAGAGGCTCTGTAAACAACTAGCTAATATTAACATGAATAACTATCAGTAGATCCTCTCCTTCGAAGCTAAAAAAGATGATTTCGAAAAGGCGCTAACCGAGCGGGATGCTAGAATTAAACAACTAAAGGAGGAAAAAGAGGCAGCGCTTCGGGACAGTACGAGGACTGCCAGCTTGATGCAGGAAATGAAACATGCGCATGCGAGAGCCGAAATCGTCTGGAGAGACGAAATTAAGAAGACGCATGTAGAAAAAGCCAAGCTGAAGGAAGATGTGGTTGCCTGCAACGCTATTATCGAAGCCTAAAAGAAGATAATTGCTGACAACAATCTGGTTGTAGATGGGCATACCAAAATAATCTCCTATCAGGCCAAGACAATTAAGGAGTCGTAGGAGACAATTATAGGATTACAAGCTCAGGTCGTACAACTTAATGTTGACAAAACTGCAATTAAGATGGAGAAGGCTGCGGTGATGGTAAATTTTCTAGAGCTCCAGCATACTTTTGATCGGAAGATGGAGAAACTAGACTCGACGATCCTGAATTTCTATGTCAACTCTATATTGCATCAGGAGAGTCTCTCTTATCTTGGCCTGAAGTTCCCACGCACTCTTGCCCTTGTTTGGGAGGAAATCCTGTTTCGTTTTGCCGAGAACAGCGACATATATACAGATCAGGAGTTGCGGGATGCCTATCTTAATGAGCAATCCAAGAAGGCGTTGCTTGAAGGCCAAGAAATTCTCCAAGCTGAACGGGAGATGGAAACCGCCGAAGCGGCTCTGATGGTTGCCACTGATGCGCCTGCCAAGTCTCTAATCTCTGATGTGGATGAACCTTCGGAGTAGCCTCATGATCAACCGACGAGTTCGGGGCTCGATGCTGTTCCCCATGTGGCAGAGATTTCCAAAGGAGGTGAAGGAAATGAGTTTGAAGTTGCTGTCCGCGAGCCTATCTCCGATGCAGGTAATGATCACTCCTCCCTCGAATTCGGAGGACTCCATCTTATGCTATAAGAGCAAGAGGAGTTTAATGCTTTTCTTCTTGATCTTATAGGTCCCTCTACTCTTCATGTTGATGCGCCCGTTACTTCGGCGCTTATGCATACTGCAATCTTTACATCTTCTGAAATTATGTCCATTCCTGTTCCTGCCCCCACATCAACACGTAGCTCACAACCGGGACCGAAGGCTGAAAAGATTGAGGCGCTTCATGGCCTGGACGATCCTTCGGCGTCCCTTGAAGGTGATATGGCTGCCGTTGAGGCCAAAGAGCAGGAGACACCGACAAAGTAGCCACCGAAGACTTTGCATGATTTGGTTGCTGTCAAGAAAGAGAAAGTGGAGGCAGTCAAGGCCTCGAAGAGTTCCGGGAAGTGGAGAAAGTGCAAGGGGTCGGGAAGCTCTACTGGAAAGCACTCGACGGAGGAGGAGATAGCTGAAGAAATACAGTCAACATTACTAGCAGCGACACTTCTCCAGAAAAGAAGCAGAAGCTGCCCACTAGAGGTGGGAAGGAAGCAGTGGAAAAAGGCGTTGAATGGCTTGTTCGAGGGGGGACTGTGTTTTGCTATGTGGCTTGTAAGCAACTTGATTTTTTGTGTGTCCTTTTGTGTTCTTATGCCCAAGTGTCGGGTATGTATTTTGGGTCTTGATCGTGGAGTCTGTAATAATAATAATAATTTTTTTTGTTGGCCGATGCTGTGTGGGTACGACCCCTACATTTTGATTTTGTGTTCATAAGATTGCCGACAATACAGTGGCATTTTGACTTTATCCTTGTCTATCTTTTTATACATACTCTGTGTGCATGCATACGTCTCATTTTATACTTTTTCTAATAGCACTTAGAGGATTTTTCAAATTTTCATTTCATTTAATATGTACTCTTCAACGATGTTATCTCTTGGAAATTTTCAAATTTTCCTTAGGAAGTTAACACTCGCTTAGGATTCTTGTTAACTTTTGAGATGAAACTTGTGAGTTTATTGTCGTTTTAAGTGACAGGACTTGTGGACTCTTTGCATTTAGGTGATTTTGTCTTAATGCAGGTATATGCCTCCCATTTCGCAGGCTGTTCACTCCAAACAAACTCCAAGTATCCGAAGCCTCCGAGCAGCGAGAGAAGTTTCCCCTCGAGTGCACGGCTTCTGGGGTTGCTTAGCACTGCTTGTTCCCAGGCAGCGTGGGTTATTGGGTTTCCTTGACGTTGCCTATTTACGGGCGACGTGAGAAGCTGGAAATATGGAGTTCCTCGTTGTTTCCTATTTCCGGGTGACGCGGGAAGCTTGAATCTGGGGCTTCTCGACGTTGCCTATCTCCGGGCAACGTGAGAAGCTTGCGTCTTGAGATCCTCGGCGTTGCCTATTTTCGGGCGATGCGAGAAACTTGAATTCGGGGCTCCTTGACGTTGCCTATCTCCGGGCAATGCGAAATAATTGCATCTTGAGTTCCTCGGCGTCGCCTATCTTCGGGCGATGTGAGAAACTTGAATTTGGGGCTCCTCGACATTGCCTATCTCCGGGCAATGCGAGAAACTTGCGATTTGAGTTCCTCAGCGTTGCCTATATCTAGGCGATGCAAGAAACTTGAATCTGGGGCTCCTCGGCGTTGCCTATCTTTGAGCAACGCGAGAAGCTTGCGTCCTGAGTTCCTTGGCGTCACCTATCTCTGGACGATGCAAGAAACTTGAATCTAGGGCTCCTCGGCGTTGCCTATCTCCGGGCAATGCGAGAAGCTTGCGTCTTAGGTTCCTCGGCGTCGCCTATCTCCGGGCGATGCGAGAAACTTGAATCTGGGGCTCCTCGGCGTTGCCTATCTCCAGGCAATGCAAGAAGCTTGCGTCTTGAGTTCCTCGGCGTCGCCTATCTCCGGGCGATGCGAGAAACTTGAATCTGAGGCTCCTTGGCATTGCCCATCTCAGGGCAATGCGAGAAGTTGCATCTTGGGTTCCTCGGCATCGCCTATCTCTGGGTGATGTGAGAAACTTGAATCTGGGGCTCCTCGGCGTTGCCCATCTTCGGGCAACGCGAGAAGCTTGCATCTTGGGTTCCTCGGCGTCGCCTATTTCGGGTGATGCGAGAAACTTAAATCTGGGACTTCTCAATGTTGCCCATCTCCGGGAAACACGAGAAGCCTGCGTCTTGAGTTCCTCAGCTTCGCCTATCTCCGAGCGATGCGAGAAACTTGAATCTGGGGCTCCTCGACGTTGCCTATCTCCGGGCAGCGCGAGAAGCTTGTGTCTTGAATTCCTCGGCATCGCCTATCTCCGAGCGGCGAGAAACTTGAATCTAGGGCTCCTCGGCGCTGCCTATCTCCGGGCAACGTGAGAAGCTTGCGCCTTGAGTTCCTCGGCGTCACCTATCTCTGGGCGATGCGAGAAACTTGAATCTCGGGCTCCTCGGCGTTGCCTATCTTCGGGCGACGCGAGAAACTTGATTTTGAAGTTTTTCGCCTATCTTTATTGTTGGGCGATGCGAGAAACTTGGGCTTGTGGCCCTCATGATGCAGCCGGGGCGACATCATTTCTCAAAGGGCCAGGATCGGGTTTCGTCGATCCAATGTTTGAGTTGGTTTACTCCCGCCGGCTTATCGGGTAATTATTGGACATATAATTTGAATGATTCAAAAAGCCGACTTTATTAAGAAAAGCATGGCAGATTCTTTGCCTATTTACAATGCCACCGTCATTCCCGTAATGGCTTATTTACTAAAAAAAGAAAATACATAAAGTTGCTTTTAAATGAAATATTGGCGAAGCGATTCGCTGTTCCAGGCTCTGGGATCGCGACCCGTCGATAGTCGTCAGCTTGAAGGTCCCATCACCAAGCTTTTGACGAATGACGAATGATCCTTCCCAATTCGGTTCGAAGGCTCCCGGGATCGGGTAAACTCACTTGAGCATGAGATCGCCAACTTCGAAGGTTTGATTGTGAACTTTGGAGTTGAAGTATCGTACGATCCTTTTTTGGTGGGCAGTGATTCTCAATTCTGCTTCCTCTCTCTTTTCATCGACCATGTCAAGTGATTCGAGTAGGAGTTGCTCATTTTGTTTTTGGTTGAAATTCAGCCTTCGGTGAGAGGGGACTTCTACTTCGACATGAATCATCGCCTCCGAACCATACGCCAATGCGAACGGAGTGTGGCCGGTAGCAGCTTTGTGTGTTGTTCTGTAAGCCCATAGTGCGAGTGGAAGCTCATCAACCCAGTTTCCCTTTGCTTTTGTCAATCGCTTTTTGATGGTGGACTTGATGATCGTATTTATTGCCTCCACTTGCCCGTTTTCCTGCAGATGAGCCACTGCGGAAAAGCTCTTCTCAATCCGGAAGCGCTTGCAGAAGTCCTTGAACTCGGCGGTCTCGAACTGCGTTCCATTATCAGTGATGATTTTCTGTGGCACACCAAACCTGCAAATGATATTTTTAGTAACAAAGTTAAAACTTTCTTTGTGGTTATGGTGGCCAGAGGTTCCGCTTTGGCCCATTTCGTGAAATAATCTACGGTCACTATTGCATATTTGGCTCCTCCTTTTGCCATCGGAAGGGTGCTAATCAAATCGATCCCCCATATCGCAAACGGCCATGGGCTGACCATTTGTGTGAGTTTTGTTGATGGAGTTATCTTAATCTTACTGAATCTGACAACGACCACATCTCTTGGCATGATTTGCGACATCGCGGTTTACTGTTGGTCAGAAATACCCGTGTCGAAGAACTTTCTTTGCCAGAGTCTGCCCCCAGTGTGGTCTCCGCACTCGCCTTTGTGCACTTCGTTCAGGATTCAGTGTGCTTCATCTTTGGTCACACACCTGGGAAGAGGGGTCGAGAATCCCCTTCGATAGAGTATTCCATCCTATATCATGAACCACAGCGCCTTTCTGAGTAATTTCTTTCGCTGGTTTCGGTCCGTCAGAAGAGTTCCTACCAAAAGATAATCTTTTATTGGTGTCATTCACTGCTCGGTTCCACAGTGGTCTCAAGAATCCATTCTACATCCATTTCGTTAATGCTTGGATTGGTTATGGTTTCAACTGGGACAACTCCCGACGGCTGGGCTTCTCCAGAGCTTGCCAACTTGGCCAAAAAGTCCGCCTTGGTGTTTTGCTCCTGCGTTATGTGGGTTATGGTGTAATGTTCGATGTCACTCAGTAGCTCTTTCACTTTAGAGAGATTTGGAGCCATATTCTGGCCACGCGCCTGATACTCTCCTTTCACTTGACACACAACCAGTTGGGAGTCACTATATATATGAACAGACTTTATTTTGAGTTCCTTCGCAACCTTTAGCCCTGCGATTATTGCTTTGTATTCTTCCTCGTTGTTCGTGGTAGGGAATTCCAGACGTAGAGCATAGCTAATGGCCCACCCCTCGGGGATTTCAAGCGCTACCCCTGCGCTCGAACATGAGTTGTTCGATGCTCCGTCGACAAAAAGCTTCCATTGTGTGTCTACTTGCGACTGAACTTCCTCTTCATCATCCCTTATTGTGAACTCAGCAATGAAATCGGCCAATGCTTGCCGATTGATTGCCTTCCTTAGTTGGTAAGTGATATCATATTGACTCAACTCTATGTCACTCTTAAGTAATCGCCCGGATGTTTCTGGTCGGTATAAAACTTGTTTTAATGGCTGGTCGGTCAATACTTTAATTGGATGAGCCTGGAAGTATAGCCGCAATTTTCAGGATGCGATCAAAAGGCAATATGCTAGCTTCTCTAGTTTTGGTTAATTCTTCTCGGCTCCGGGGAATCGCTTGCTAATGTAGTACACAGGTCGTTGGATCCTCGCTTCTTCCTATACGAGAGCTGCGCTCAATGCGTGCGGGGAAATTGCTAAGTAAATGAATAAGTCTTCTCCATCGACTGGTTTTGATAAGACCAGAGGAGTTTCGATATGTCGCGGCAGTTCCTCGAAGGTTGTTTGACAAGATTCACTCCATTCAAAGTTTTTCTTTCCCTTATTTAGCGTGTCAAAGAATGATATACACTTGTCTGTGGCTTTTGAGATAAAACGGCTTAGTGCTGCGACTTTTCCATTTAGACTTTGAAGTTCTCTCTTATTCTTAGGGGCTTGGACTTCACGTAATGCCATTATTTGCTCCGAATTTGCTTCAATGCCTCGGGCACTCACTATGAATCCCAAGAATTTCCCGGAAGCCACCCCGAAATGATATTTAAGTGGGTTAAGCTTCATTCCATACTTACGGAGTATCTCGAACATCTCAGCAAGATTATCTAGGTGGTTAGTGGCTACTTGGGATTTAACTAACATATCACCCACATATACTTCTATAGTTTTCCCGATCTGGCGCTTAAACATAGTATTCACTAGTCTTTGATATGTGGCCCCCGCGTTCTTCAGACCAAACGACATCACTTTATAGCAGTATAACCCTAAGTCAGTGATGAAGCTAGTATTTTCTTGATCCGGTTCGTGCATTAGGATCTGGTTATAGCCTGAGTACACATCCATAAATGGCAGCAATTTATGTCCCGCTGTCCCGTCCACCAGTTGATCAATTCTGGGTATTGAGAAGCTATCCTTTGGACATGCTTTATTGAGGTCTGAAAAATCAATACAGGTTCGCCATTTTCCATTAAACTTCTTGACTAGTACCGGGTTTGATACCCATTCGGGGTAGGTTTCATCCTGGATGAAGCCATTGGCCATTAGCTTATCCACATCTTTTCTCAATGCCTTGGACCATTCAGGGCCCAAGCTGCACCTTTTTTGCTTCACTGGAGTGAATTTGGGATCAATGTTAAGGGCGTGATAGGCAATTTTGGGCGATACCCCACACATATCAGCATGCATCCAGGCAAAAACATCTAAGTTGGCGCAAAGGAATTTGGTCAACTCTGATCGCATCTTGTTTCGAAGCTGCGACCCGATTCTTAGGACCCACGTGGGGTCATCTATACTAACTGGAACAGACACCGTCAGTTCAACTGGTGTCGCCCTATCCTCCACTGAGCTCTTCTTCCTAGGGTCCAAAGCCTTGTCGAATCGGCTACAGTCCCCAAGCCAAGGGCGGTTCTGTAGTTGCTATTCAGAGGGTTTACGAATGTGGAGAGTTTTCCCCACATCCTTTCTTTTCTCCCTTCTTTTAGATTCACGTAATTCTGCAATATAACACTCTCTACCCACGCTTTGGTCTCCTTTTAAAATCCCGACTCCATGCTCGGTAGGGAATTTCATCGTGAGGCACCATTGAGCCAGTGCTATCTTGAAGTCGACTAACACATGCCTTCCCAGAAATGCATTATATGCAGGCATCTCGTCTACAATCACAAAATTCTGAATGAGGGTGACTCGTCGTTCCCCCTCTCTGAGCTCTACAGGTAGGTCAATGGTTCTCACCGGCTGCTTAGGTTCTCCGGTAAATCCCTGGATCTTCGTTTGACACGCAGATACACTTTTCATACCTATCTTCATCTGATTGAAAGTACGCTTGAAAAGTATATTAACCAAGCTTCCACTGTCAACCAATACTCGTCGGATAACTGCGGGCCCGATTCCCCCCGCGATCACCATTGGATCAAGAGTTGGTGCCTCAATTCCTTCAGTGTCACGATCGCAAAATATTATAACATTGCTTAGCACCTTCTACTGCTTAACTGGAGTTTCACCATCTATTGTCAAACACGACCCATTCGGGACATGTTTTAGCGAGCTTGCATATCTCTCCATCTCCCCCTAACTTCCTTATGCAGGATGCGGTCCCCCGGATATTGTTCCGATAATGAGCCTTTGGTCTATTTGTTTCGACCCTTGGTCACTAGTTCCAGCCTGATTTCCTTGCTCCTTATGTGGTTGAGGGACTATAGCCTGACTGGGTTTTTGCGATCCTTTTACATATTGCTGAAGCATGTTATCGTGGATCAATAATTCAATGAGGTCCTTGAGGTGGCGGCATTCATTTGTGTTGTGCCCATGTGTCTCATGAAAGCGGCAGAATTTCCCTAAGCGCTTCTGCTGTTCCGTTGCCTCCTTTTTGAGGGGTTTCCTATACTCTTCAGTTTCTTGCATTGCGAGCTAAATATTTTCTGGGGTGTCATTCAGGGGGGTATAATCTCTTGGTCCAAATTCTCTAAACCTTTTGTTACGGCCACCACCATTTTTCATGTCAGAGTTCTGATTTCCTCTCTTCTGGTTTCCATTCTTCCCTGTGGCCCCTTGGTTATTCCCAAGGTTGCATGTATTCTGATTAGAAGCCATGCCATTCTGTTCGGTGTTCGTTTGTTGTGTTCCAACAGCCTTTCTTTCCAGCTCCTGCGCCTCTTCCAACCTCAGGTATTGGCTTGCTTTGCGGTTGAAACCTTTCCTGTTGGTGGGCTGCTTCATCTTGGTCCATTTCCCGAACTCCGTTTCTGAATGAATAGCGCGGACTAGGGCCATAAAAACCATGTCTTCATTAGGATTACTCACCTCCGTTACCACCATGTTGAATCTGTTCATAAATGATCTCAATGACTCGTTGCGCCCTTGAACTAGTCCTGATAGAGACATGACGTCTTTCGCTTGGGCAGTATGAAGTCTGAACTGTTCAAGGAATTTTGTTGCAAGTTGATCAAAAGTAGCGATAGATCTTGGGGGAAGTCTGGTAAACCACATGGATGCAACACCTTCTAGGAAGATGGGAAATTATCGGCAGCGTACGGCCTCTGGAGTGTTGGCTCCATCCATGTACCAACTATATTTGTACAAATGGGGTTTCAGATCCTTAGTCCCGTCATAAGAGGGGATGGTTGGCATGGTAAACTTGTCTGGGTATCTTTCATTCAGGATCTCGTCGGTAAAAGGGGTACGACTTGGGGCAGATCCCCATTCATCGTCTTTCTGACTCTTACTCTCATCCATCAGCCACTTGACCATGTATGCTATGTATGCCTCTGATGTTTGGTGGTCCTGGGGATGGCAGTCAATCACTGCGCCAAGTGTTTGGTTCAGCAAATGATCTTGGCTAGTGGGTTGATGCCTATGCTCTCCTATCTTCGGGAGAGCCATTCCCACGTGACCCAGTTGGCTTGCATTTGGCCTAACTGGGGTAGTCTGGACGTTTTTAATATTATCAAATGCATTGGCATCTTCCTCTACCTGATCACCCTACTCTCCGCCCACCGAATCAGAGAGGTTCATAGCCACATCCTCCAGTGGGGTTTTGGCTCCTTGATTCGAATTCAAATTGGGTTGTCTTGGGTCAAGTGGGGTATTCTCATTCTCTTCCAAGTTATACCCCGTTGTCACCCTTCTCAATGGCCATTTTCCGCTTCTCTTGTGTAAGCCGAAAACAGAGGAGTTTTTCTATTCCATGGCAGTAGCTGGTTCAGGAATGGTTCTTTGAACGGGATTTGATTGAAGAGTTATTAGGGCGTTGAGCTTCTCCATTAGAGCCTTTTGACTATCCTCCATTCTTTGGTTGATTTCTTCAGCCATCTTATTTAACTCATCTTTGGTAACAACTTCATGCTAACTAGAGGACCCTGGTGCTTGATTTTCTAAGCCAGTAGCATTTACTTCAGCCTAATGGATACTAACTCCTTCTGCGGCTATTGCTGCCTCTATGGACCTTCCAAAGGCAGTCCTTTTCCTTCCGGGAGCCATTGACTATTGAAGACAGTGGGGTCCTTAAGCAGAGATTGGGGATCTAACTTCTGGATCTATGCAATTCAAAGTAGATAGCTAGATCTGGATTCTAGGTTGAAAAGGGAGATCTAACTTCTGGATCTATGCAATCCAAAGTAGATAGCTAGATCTAGATCCTGGGTTGCAGTTCTCAGTGAAAGCACCAAAATGTTGACCCAAAAAATGGACCAACACCCTGGTTTGGATTTGAAAGCACCAGCTTTGTATTTAAAGAGCAATATAACAGATCACAAAAATAAAAAAGAGGCAATAAAGGAAAATAGACAGAAGATTTTTATAGTGGTTCGGCTGTTAACGAAGCCTACGTCCACTTTATAGTTTTATTATAAGCTGACTGCTATTACAAAGGTTGTTTGGTTACAAAGCTTTGGCTAATTCCAAGTTGAATTGGATCTCTAAAGTTAGAATCCATCGGAGAATCACGGTGTATTCCTTCTGAGATCATTGTGAGAGAGGTTAGAAGTGAAGAATAATCCCAACAGAGCTTTGGCAATCAGCTTTCCCAAGATCCTTGTTATGTTGCAGGAGGTATGCTATTTATAGAGGTTGGAGGGTTCCCGGGCCTGGCCCATCACAATCAGCTTTCAAATGAAGACCAGGCGACCTAGGAGGATCGGGTCTTGGCGTAATTTGTAATAATTATATTTGATCAAAACCTGGGAATCATTTTGGGAATATGTAATTGAATATGAAATATTGATTTGGAATGTAATAAGAAAAGCTGTTTTTGAAATCTGTGTTGATTTTATTTCAGTTCATGTGCTTCCGATATTATGTATACCATTAACATTACCGTATTTTGTCACCGAAAGTTAATAATATAGATGACTGCAACATCTGTAGCGCTTAGCTTTGGGCCACAAAATAGGGGATGTTATAACTTGGTATTAGAGCATAGGTTTATGAAAACTTAAAAGAAATTTTAAACTTAAAGTGATTTTTGAAAACCTAATCCTTAGGAATTAGAGAAAAGATTGGGATATGGGATAACGCTATAGTAACATATTTGTATTTGCTATATATAAGTATACGCTTTATCTGTATTCTCCCATCTCTCTTAAGCTATTCTTCTGTGTCTTACAAACACTCGAATGCAGATTTTAAGGAAGTAAGATATGGATGCTAGGAATGGAAGAGTTAACCTTGGTGGAGGAAGCACCACAACCAATGGAAATGCCAGACCAAACACTAGAAGGAATCCAGGTGGATATGGGAGCTATGTATCAGTTTTTCATCAACATGATGCAAGCTGGAGCTACTGTAGGATTAGTTGGAGGAAATGTTGGAGAAGGAGATCAAGAAGCTCTGGTGGTCAATAACTATGCAATATTGAGCATAGACTATGCTAGGCCTTGAGGAAAGTCGTTTATCGGCACAGAGGACACAATTGAAGTGGAGAATTGGTTGCTTCATTACGAAAGAATTTTTGCTGATTTAGGACTTAACGATGAGCAAAAAAAGAGATTGGCATCCAAACAGTTGCAAGGAGTAGCACTGTACTGGTGGAACAATGTTATTGTAGGAGTAGCAGAAGAGGCTATGACTGGGGCATAGTTCAGAAGGTGGCTTGAGGAAAGATTTATGTCGGAGATTGCCAAGTCAACTCTGCTTAGCAAGTTTGATGAGTTGGTGCAGGGAGACATGACAGTGCTTGAGTATGCTACTAGATTTAAGGAATTATCGAGATACGGATATGCTACAGTCGATACAGTTATCAAAAGGAATGAGAAGTTCATCCGCGGATTGAGACCCGAGCTTGTTAAAGCAACTTTACCACATATTAGGGATTTGTGTGATGTAGTTGTTGAGATGGCTTTAAGGAATGAGTAGATGCTCGCATTATTTAATGGTAACTAAGTAGTGGAAACTCAAGGTGGGCAGAACTAGAAGAGAAAGATTTTCCACAAGAAGGGAGCTCAGGAGGAAGGACCTGCCAAGAAGGCAAAAGCTGATCAGGTTTGCTTTAAATATGATAAGAAGGGACATTTTTCTCACGGTTGTCGGACAGGCAAAGCGAAGAAGGCTGCTAACAAGAAAGGAGTGAAATGCTTCAACTGTGATTAGATTTGACATTATAAGAACCAGTGCAAGGAACCAGCCAAGGATGGAAAGGGCAAAGTGTTTGCATTGGAACTAACTACCTCAAGACCAACGACAGGGGAGAAAGGAAAAGCTGTGTTGGGAGGTACGCTTTTGATACATGGTATGTTAGTTAAAGTTCTATTTGATACTGGTGCATCACATTCTTTTATATGTCATTATTTGGTAGAAAAGCTTAACCTAGAACCCTCATACCTAGTTACTTCCTTAAGGGTTGTGAATCTGATAGGAGGATATGCAACTCTGGAGATGAGATGAGACCAGTTAAAGCTTGAATTATTAAGTCATTTATTTGCTTATAGTTTGCATGTGTTTGATTTCGTAGGTTTCAGAATTATTTTGGGGTATGGATTGGTTAAGTAAGTACAATACTTTATACTGAAAATATTTTGATATTATCTTTAATGAAATTGGTTTGAAAACACTTTTCAAGTAATATATCAAAATAAAGTATCAATATTCGGACTAAGTCTATGGTAATATATCCGGACTAGGTCAACGGAATACACCGGACGGAATCTATGATACCAAAGGGGTAGCTGAAATGTTTGCAAAGCATTATAGATATTTTGGGAATACAATCAAAACCGTAAAGCTCGTATTGGATTTGGAATTTCCAACATGATAGGGAACTAGTAGCCTTTTCCTTCAATCCACGCATAGCAAACATAGTTCCCATGGTGCCTTAATCGCTTTTCTCAAGCAAGTCACTTGGAACTGTACTTGCTACACTACCAATATCCGATAACCTTATCACTTTCGCAAGCTAGCCACTATATTCAAATAAATGAGCAATAAATGCCTTAAGGATCCAGATTCCACTGGACTCCTCCATACTCATACAACCGATAGCCTGAAATATATGTCATGCAGACCACATAATTACCCATATCATCCCCGGGATGTGAGGCTCGAGAGGCTAAGCTCTTCTTTTCATAAAGCCATACTTTGTTTTTCACAAAGCCACACTTTATTCTTCCATAAAGCACATTCCACTTAGAATGCCACATTACCATTTCTTAATCACACAACTGATTTCTACCAACGTATAATGCCTGAGCTCGTATGTCTCAGGAAATGGTGTTAAGCTAAGAGAAGTTGCCTTCTCCGCCACCAAGCAGATGATACGTTGATAAAGATCAATTAATATGATTAGAAATGCAATGTCAGACATTCGTCAGTACAATTTTGTTCTGAGATTGAACGAAACCGAAGGCACTCCGTCTACTACCATTAGTAGCGAGTAGTCCTTGTAATCCGAGGATTTCAAAATATGATAGGACCACTGCTATAATAAATGCCTCTATATTGGGAGCGACCAAAAGAATGTCAATAAGCAGTCTTTTCGCTATGAAGATCTTCGGTCTTCAATAATCATCATCTTCAACATGTCTTCACTTTCGAACGTATACAATGGTTCGAAGTGGTTTTCGGATAGGAGTTACCAAAATCCGATCCCGATTCCTTCAAACCAATCATCGATTAAAAAGATGTTAAGTTTGTATACGATTATCAATGATCAATCACTTTAATTCATCTTTTTATTCATTCATAGATATCTCTTAGAGATATATACATTGAATCATTTCTTTGTCCTTTTCAGAGTATAGGGAATCATTAAGCCTCATTTATCAAATTATTTGGTAAATTTAAACTCGTTTAATCTTGGAATAATTTCAAATCAATTCACCTTTTACTTAGGAAAATATTTCCAAATCATTTATTAAATCTTAATCAAAGATTTCTTATTTCCTAAACATAAATTTTAAATGGGTCAAAAACGATGTTATTTAAAACATAGTTTACTGCAAACTCAAAACAATTAATTCAAGTATTGAAATTAAAATAATTTCAAATCGTTTATTTAAATCTTTACAAAGATTTCTTAATTCGAATCTCAAAACTTTGATTGATTTAAAACCATGTTATCTAGGATGTAAATCCAAAACCAGTAAATATTTAAGTGAGCATAATCTATAGAAATCATCTAATTCTACTCAATATCAATTTCTGTATTCAACCAGTACTATGGGCAGAACAACGGTGAAATCACCTTTTAAATTCCATGAATTGTACGAGTTCCCTCTTCAGGCTTTAACACCGAGTACAAGAAGATTATCTCCACAAAATCCAAGTTATTTATATTAGAAAATTATATCTTTACACTTTGGAAATTTTGATCCGAGTAAACCAAATTTACTATCCCCTCCGTCGGGCCAGTCTGGATAGCCAGGGAGAGCAGGAAACTGGTTTTCCAAACTCAAGCCTAGAAACTATCTCTCTATCACCCATAAGGCGGTCAAGTTATTTGATCGACTCTAAATCATTTAACATACTCTACTAACTTTTAGTTATTTATTTAACCACTTCATAAATCCTTCAAACCACCTTTAAAATACTTTATTAACCATTTAAAAATATTTACAAAAGATTTGGAAAAGAATGGTTGCATTTAAAACTATATTTCAAAGTTAGAGAAAAGTGCTGTAGAAAAGTGCTAGGGAAAGTGTTTTTAAGCTATATTGATCAAAACGACTTTTTATCATTTGAAAATTTGGTTTTATAACTCAAATAACTTTTAAAACACTTTAAATGATTTATAAGATTTATTCCATATTTTTAAACATTTTTAAAATATAATTTTCAAAGAAATCCTTTTTCGGATTACGAACTGCAAAACCGCGATTTTCCCTAAAACTTGTTTTACTCATATTTCAAAGTCTACTTATCGAAATCTCAATTTTTTTCTTTGTTTAAAAACTATGGATATAATAGTTTGGAAAATTCTTTTCTTGAAGAATTCCGAGCTATATTCCACTCTTTACACTTGTTTGAATTTTACGGCGCGAAATTGTGAACTACCGTTACGCGACACGCCTATTTTTGACTAAATTTCCAATTACCTTTCAAACTTCAACAAAACACTTTCATATGTTTATAAAACATTTATTAATCATTTTCAAACATTTAAACCAATATTTTTCCATATTAAATCTCCTTTTCACTTTTAAATCATTTCATAATATTATATTATTATAATATTCATTTTCAACCTTTTTTGAGAGAGACGGTTGTGTAGTGATAGACTACACAGCCGGTTAATATTAATATTAGGAAAATATGAAGTAAAGTCCGGTTGACAAGCCCAACCGGTGGCCAAAAAAATAGGCTAAGTTAGCTAACAAAGAAATGTACATAAAAGCTAATGGAGTACAGATTGGGACAAATCGCCGACATCGATCATTTAGCAAACAAAAAGGGGCAGACAGGATCGCGCCGGAGCTGCTACCGCGGGGAGGCACTGGTACTGGCCATTGATTCTGTCGAGTCGGCAGGAGCGGACCTCAGCCTAAATCTGAAAGGAGCCGAGCTGGTACCTGTCCATTTTCAACCTTTTTATATTTTTAAAACCATTAAGAGGCTAAATAAACTCCATACACATATTATATGAATTCATTTCTATTCATTAACCATTTTATTATGATTTCTCATAATTTATCACAACCAAGTTATCAACCATATCAACATCCATATAATCAACTAAGTTATCATCCAAGCATTTAAATTTTATAATTTAAACTTTCATATAATTATTTTCTAAATGAAAGTAAATCGAGTACTCACTTATGGCTCCACTCCACCAATTTTTTCCATAGCTTCCTGAATCGATTCCAACAGCACTCCGATAGGACTTCATCCTCTTTTCCTTACTCCGGAGTTTCCCGATCACCTTCCTTCTTCTTGTAGTGCTCGGCCTAGCTTCTTTTGAGGTGGATGTGCTCAGCCAAAGGAGGAATAGGTGGTTGTCGTGGGTTATGTTGAGGATGAGGAGTGTTTTGAAGTGATTTTTAGATGAATTTGATATGTATATACGCTAGTATTATTTTAATTTCTTTTCTACTATAATTTCTTCTTAAATTTTCTAAGGTGGAAGCCATTAAAAAGCTTTGATAAAGTAGAGGAAGAAGATGAAGAAATGAACGAATGAAGAAGTGAAATGGTGCACGTATTTATAGCCAAAATTTAACAAAATATCTTACATCACTTCCTTCCCATCACATCACTTTCTTTTATATATATATAATTAGTTTAGTCACATCACTCTCTTATATATATAATTATTATGTCTAGTCACATCACTTTCTTTTATACATATATAATTATTATATCGAGTCACATCACTTTCTTTTATATATATATATAATTATTATGTATAGTCATATCACTTTCTTTTATATATATAATTATTAATAAACTAAGATATGATAAGAGATAATTATGGTTAATGATTACAAATCTAAGATGTGACAATACTTAATCTATATATTTATACAAAATGTTTATTATTTTTTAAACTATGTCTTATCACATAACTTACTAATCCAAATTAATATAAGATAATTTGTTTCTAGGTGTATTATTATCTAGTTAATTAACTCTGATATATATGTATATATATGCACAAAGACGAACAACGTTTCCAACAACTTTCCGGTGTCGAAAGGTCGAAATTTCAGAAAATGTTCTTCGGTCACATTCTCTAGTTCATATCATCCATACATAGTGTTTTGATCTAAGATTTCAATTCTTCCATGCTTCAGCAGTAGCATATTGCTGTAATTTTAGAGAGACGCAAAAGTACAAGCCTATGGGGTCGCTTCTATAACTGGATAACCAACACTGAAAGCCGATCCAATTTTTACAGTGCGATGGTTAGCTATTTACGGACTTTTTCTGTGAACTATTTAATTTGGTAAACAAAATTTGAAAACAATTTCACCATCATTATTAATTAAATTAAAATGAGTTTATTTTCATCATAAAACTTATATATCAAATATTTAAAATTAATTAAATATTCACTAAACAATGTAGTGAAATTCTGGGTCGTTACATTATGTTGCTTGTACTATTAATTGAAACTACTAATATATTACTCTTTTACATAGTTTTAATCTTTTGAATTATGTAAGTGAAATACAGATTTGTAGAAGCAATAGCAGTTGCTTTTGGTTTCATAAATAAAGTTTGTTTGCCCGACAAATAGGTACGTTTTCGGATTACGGTTTTGGAACGATATTTTATTGTTTTTCCCATGGTTTTGGATGTTTATTATTAAAATATGATATATATAATGTAATTATTGATATCGTTATTTTCCAGACCTATCCGTGTAAAGGAGATGCTGCCGAAATTTTTCATTAGTTTAGGACTTAGAAATTTTTGTAGAAGTTGAGTTATTTTCAAATTTTTGTTAAACTTAAATATGTAAGTTAAATTGTTATAAATTGACTATTTTGAATAAGATATATCAAATCTCCTGATTCTTTCTTGTTCCTTTTCGAGGACAAAATTTTTTGCGTGGGGGAGATTGTAACGACCCGTATTTTTGATAATTAAAAATATTAAATTTAATAAGATTTTTAGAAATTAATATTGTGAGAAATTAAAATTTATGATTTATAAATGGAAAAATTATTAGAATATAATTTAGTAAGGTTGATTGAATGAAATTGACACCTGTTTAATGTAGTTTCAATTAATGGTAATAATAAAGGTTAATAATGAATAAAATAAATGTTGTATAAAATGGGGAAATCAATGTTATTTAATTGGAATTGGTTTTAATATTTGTAAGTAAATTTATATCTTTGTTGTAAACAATAAATGTATTAATGTGTTTAAATTATTTAAATGTAACAACTGTTCAT
This sequence comes from Allium fistulosum, assembly GCA_030737815.1. Lineage (NCBI taxonomy): Eukaryota > Viridiplantae > Streptophyta > Magnoliopsida > Asparagales > Amaryllidaceae > Allium > Allium fistulosum. The sequence goes on from CM060905.1 coordinate 1,006,882,373, forward strand.
TTCTCATCTTATTATTAAATCCGTTTTAGAATTAATTTGGGAATAAATGAAATTAAATGTAATCAAATATTGCAGTTAATTGAAGAAAAGATGTTATCTGTAGAGTTGAGTGAGATAAAATGGAAACTTATGTTAATAAATAAATTACATAAGGAACTGTTGATTTAATATAAGAACCTGTAAAACAAAATAATATTATTTATTGAATAAAATATAATAAACTTGAGTTTTATTACCGTTGTAATTTAACGTTGTAATTAATGTAATATTTAAATATTGGATTTTACATCGAAAATTTAATTTTTGAAATATTATTAATTCCTGGGTAATCTCAGGAATGATGAAATGGTTAACTTTTAAATTTGAATTTAAAAGTGATTAAATTAATTTTTTAATAGATTGTTTTAATTAACGTATAAAATTAGTCTTTTTGGGCACTGTCTCGGATTTCGACGAAATCAGTTTCATCAGATCCATAATAGTGAATTATTATAGGATTTCAAGTTTCATAGGAGTCAGACTTATCGTTTGGTCGTGCGAGCTCGAAACGCGTAGAAATCAATTAAAAAAATTTAAATGAATATAATTTGATTTTAAAAGCTAACTTCTATATACAATAGAATTAGGGTTTGAAACTAGTTTCATTGAGTTTAAAAATATTGAAAGCCTATATTTCGACATATAGGATGACCTATTTTTGTTTCGGGAACGTAACGGGCTTTTCGAGTCTTTGATATCGCTTCGACCTAATCGATCTGTTCCATCCTTTCTTATCCATCTCTGCCTATATATATATTGTTATAAACCTTAGTAGCTCCTATTCTAATTTATGTACATACTGGTTATTCTCATCTGCTCCTTCCCAATGGCAGACATCTCAAAACCCTAAATTACAATTCCAAATCAAATCGAAAAATCCAAACTGCTTAAACCCTATCATATAATATATCATTGCGAAGGCCTCGACGAACGTAATCTGTGTTTACAATTCATTTTTCGATTGGAGGCTCCATTTGTTCAGAAATTGGCGAAACATTCTCGACCGTTCGTGCTAGGGTTTCACGTTCAACGGTGGATTTACCCAATTGACGATCGGAAGTTGCTGCAGCGTAGAGGATGACGAGTAAGGGAGAACCATGGTGGCCGATCACCTTGGATCACCACGAATTTGCCAGGATCGGCGATAAAACATCGCGGTGGCGGAACGCGCTTAGAGGCTTCAGGCGGCGGTGCGACTTCGGCTAGGGGGCGGCTGGAGGTGGCGAAGGCAATGCTGGTGTCTGATCATGGCGTTAGAAAGCATAGCGACGGCGGTTGGAGCGTGAAGGGTGGCGGCTATGCTTGCGTATGTGGTTCCTAATCGAACGCTAGGGTTTGAGTGGTGAGGTAAATTACAATTTTGCCCCTGAATTCTTTTAATTTAATTTTTAAATTTCAAAATGTTCTAACTTCAATAACTTTTGCATACGAACTCGGATTCACGCGCGATTTCTTCCGTTGGATTCGTATTGAAATTCCGGACAGCATGAAGCTGGTATGGTTTGATTTGGAGACTGTTGGAATTTTGGGCTTTTGTTGGATTTTTTAATTGGCTATAAATCAAAGGTGAGTGATTTAACCCACTCACGCAATACTGGATTTTCTTATGTTAGTTAAATTAAATTTATGAAGTGAAAAGAATTTTATTGGTTGCTGTTTGGTAGTTTAAAATTGACATTTAAATTAATTTGAACTTTATATTGAATTTAAATTGACATTTAATTTAATATTGAATTTAATTGCTTGTTAACACTGACAATGGATAATCAGTAACTGTTGTGATATATTGGTTGATTTGGATGTTAATTGTTATTATATGCCTAATAATTGATGATGGATGTATGGTTGTTTATTTATTTGACATATTCCTGTTATTACCTATTTATTTATTGACATCATTTATATTATCATTTGGACCATTAAAAATGAATTAAGAAATAGGTTGAAATGATATATACCAATGATACTTTAATTTAGGTTGAAATGATATATATCCATCCCTGAAATTAATTTATTTTTGAGAAAATCCTGAAATTAAAAATTGAAATAATTATTCACTTGGCCATAGGGTAGAAAATTATATACGGACACTGGATTGGTTAAATTAAATGGTTTTAGAAATCATGAATTTGTATTTTGGTTAATGATATTATTTTAAAGGGAATAAATTGTGGATTTATGTGAATTAAATTATTTTCTAATTCAAGCTTTGAAATGTTGGAATCGAAATTTGTTAAAAGAAATTGTTTTAACGAACTAAAATTGAAATGTGAAGTTATAATCGATATATGACTTTAATTTTGAAATTTGATTATTTTTAAGTTTGAACCTTAAATTGAATAATGAAGTTTAAATTGATTTAAGGGGTTTGAATCAGTAAATTGAAATGGGACTTGAAATCGATATAAATTTAAATGGTTTAAAATAAGAATTGAATTGGAATTTTAAATCATTGAATTGAATTATTGAATCGAATTTGAAGTTAAAAATGAATGTTTCTGTAACGACCCGTATTTTTCGAAAACAAGAAAATTCAAATTTTAGGATTTAATACGGTAAGAAATTAAAATTTTATGATTTTAAATAAAATTTACTTTGAATTATAACATCTGGTTAGGATTTAATAAAGTGACAACTATTTTATGTGATTTCAAACGTATGGTTTAGTAAAAGTTTAATTGGATAGATTTGATATTGTGTAAAGCATGAAATTTTTTATGATTAACTGGAATTGGGTTTTAATTGTAAATTAACTTCTAATCTATTTGTAACCATAAATTTATAATTATGTATTTAAACTTATTTAAACTTTAGTCTTGGGTTTTGCTCATCTTACATATCAACCTATTGAAATTAATTTGTTAATAAAATTTAGTATAATTGGATTTACATAAAAGGAAAGAAATAATAAATTTTAATTTAATAAGACTTAATTAGTTAAACGATTCATAAATTGAGAAAATTGAGAATTTAATACTGCATTAGTTAATATTAGCATTTTAATTAAGAAACTAGAAATTATAAACCAATGAATATTCAATTATATTAATTCGAAATATAGTTTATTTTGAAATTAAATAAAGGTGAATTTTATTGAATATAATAAACTGAAATCTACCATTTAAAACAAACAATAGAATTTTATGATGGAAATTTGATATTTGCTATGCGTCCATCTAGACATAGCAAATGGCAAATTTTCGTCGAATAATATAGATGTTCTATCAGTCGCTAGAAATTCAGTTTAAATCAGTTAATAACAGTTGAATTTAAAAGTGTTCCGAAACCTAAATATGTCAACATGAGAAAATTTATTTAGAACACTCTGAATAAGACTGCGTAATCTGTTTTGTGAAATTCGGACGTTTCTAGCTCCGTTTGGATTTTTCCGTACGGGATAGCAACGTATATCAGTGTCAGTGTAACAACCCGGAAATTTTAATAGTTTTATAACGTAATTAAATAAAAATTTGATATTTGGAATACGTCTATTTTAATATAGCAAATGGTAAATTTTCATTAGAAAATATGCAAGTAAATTTTATTGTGTAATTCTATTTCAATTTCAATCAGTTAAAAATTGATGGTAACTAGACATAGCATCCTCTTCCTCCTCCTTCCCCGTTTCCTCCTCCTTCCCCGTTTCCTCCTCCTTCCCCATTTCCACCTCAATCCTCTTCCTCTGCTTTGAATCTTCCTTCTCTTTCTTCCTCTCAGATCCCTCCTCCTTCTTCTGATTCTTCTGCTTCATCTTCCTCTTCCTCCCTGTTTCATTCTTCATCTTGTCCTTCTTTTCCTATTTTTCTTTCCTCCAATCCTCATACTTCTTCTTGTCCTTCGAGTTCTTTGATTCCTCCTTATTCTTTGTCTGATTTGAATACATGTCTGAATTCTGAAAATCAATCTTCTTTACTTGATAAGAATTTTCCTTCTTTGTCTGTTAATGTGAATCCAGATATGACTATTAAACAGAATCATTTATCAAAGTTATCTGATTCTGATATAAAGTGGTCATCCTTATTCAAGAAAAAGCCTAGAAATGCTGGAGTATTTGTGCCTAGGCATGTGGTTTCGAATGCATTACCTGATGAAGTCAAAAATGAAGGAATTAAATACTGGAGTGATCATTTAGTTGGTTTTTTCTTGGACGGACCTCTTTCTTATCTGACTATAACAAAGCATCTGAGAAGTATTTGGAGATTGAAAGGTGAAGTTGATATCAAATCGGATAATTAGAATTTCTTTTTTAATTTCTCGAATGACCTAGACAGGATGAAGATCTTGCAATCTGATCCTATCTTCATTAAAGGTAAAATGTTCATTATTACAACATGGGATCCTTCGTACGGTTATTTTCAAGAACAAATTTAAAAAGTGCCAGTGTGGGTTCATTTTTATAGGATTCCTTTGATTGCTTGGACTTTAATTGGTATTAATTGGTTAGCATGTCATGTTGGTAAATTGATTTGTCTTGATAAAAGTACTGAAAGATTGACTAGATTCAAGTATGCTAAAGCTTTGATTGAAGTGTCACCAGATCAGGAGCTCCCTGAATTTATTGCAATTGATGATTTGGGTGATTGCTGTCCTTATGTAAAGGTTGAATATGATTGGAAGCCAAAAATCTGTACTAAATGCAAAGTGTTTGGTCATGAAACTTTATTTTGTTCAGGAAATGGTAAGGTGAAGAGATCTTATATGCAATCTGGTGGAGACAATGGGGCAACTGATTATAGTCAATGCATGGAACAGGTTAGTCAGAAAGAAAAGGTGCAGAAATTTCAAGATGCTGGAAATATAAATATGAAGACTTTAAAGTATAGAAAAGGAAGGATAAAGATCAAGATGTTCTTATAGATAGTAATAATTTGAACTTAAAATCTGGTGATCAATTTGCTGATGTTGGAGTGAAGAATTTGGATCATAATCAGAATATGCAAAGGAAGTGGAGTCATATATTGGGAATAATGTATTTGATGTTAATATTGAGGAAATGGGATATAAGGAAAATATTACAACTTCAAATTCTTTTCTGGTATTATCTAATATTGATGAAGGAACAATTAATAAAGAGTTAATAATAGAAAAAGGAACTTCTATCTCACAATCTGGAAACAAGCAGATAAATAAGGGATCATATGAGAACTATGGCACTGTTGGAGCTAACATGTTTGATAATAATTCTATAGTAAAGAATTCTTCTTTAACTTCTGAAGCACTGGTACATTCAGAGATATTGGATACTAGTTCAGATACTAATAAGGATTTTCACAAGGAACCATTGAGCAATGATGATACCTCTAAGCAAACCTCCCCATATATCAATATTTCTCCTCCAAATCATCTGATTTTACCACCTCCATGTAATTCAAGGGATAATTTTGAGGAACATGTTGTATCTATCAAAAGAGGAAAAAGAGGTAAAAAGAAAGTCTCATTCCATGAAATATCAGAAGATCTAAACAATGGGAAAAACTACAAGATTGAAGAAATACTGCCAAGGAATAATAATGAGTCTGCATTATCATTAAAGGATTCTACTTCTCAGTCGAGTGGTATTAGGCATACAAGGAAGCATCCATCTTTTCTCATTTCACCCAAACAGTTATGATGTTAAACAATAATATAGCATATTGGAATATCAAAGGAGGACACCTATCATCAAAACAGGCTGAAGTGAAACAATTAATTAAAGATCAAAAAATTCAACTCATTGTTATCAGTGAAACAAAGTTAAATAAATTAAAGACTGGTTTAGCTTGTTAGAATATTGCTCCTGATTGGGCACATGAAGATAATTTGCAAAGTGCTCCATATGGAAGATTATTGGTTTTATGGAATTAAGATGTTTTCAAAATGACAAAGTTGCAGGAGGATGATCAATTAATCCATTTCAGTGCTATTTCTTTATTTTCAAACACTCCATTTTTGATAACCTTTGTCTATGCTCATAATAATCTTGATAAAAGACTATCTTTCCTATCTAATCTCTCTTCTCTTTCTCACTCAAATTTACCATTGATAGTTCTTGGAGACTTCAACTGTATGTATTCCTCTGATAAAAAAATTGGAGGAAATCCACTCCCTTTGAAAGATATTTCTCCTTTGAAACAAAATCTTATTAAATCTTCTCTTAGTCATATACCATCTTCTGGAGCAGTGTTTACTTAGAATAATAAAGTAAATTTGGCCCTAGAACTTTCTGTAAACTTGATCATGCATTTCATAATATCCATTCAATAAACCTATGGCCAAATTTCTTTTGCAAATTTTTAAATCCCTCAATTTCTGATCACTCTCCTATTATTTTATCATGGGGAGAGAATACAATAAGAAGGAATCCATCTTTTAAATTTTATAAAACTTGGACTAATCATAAAAATTTCCTTAGCATTGTTATGCAGGTTTGGCAGGAGAATATTTTTGGGAATCCCCTATATATTCTTAAGACAAAGCTTCAAAGGTTAAAAGAAAAGCTTAAAATTTGGGCAAAGGAAATTTTTGGTGAAGGTTCTAAAATTTCTGATGGAATAAAGGGGAAATTGTTTATTATTCAGCAACAACTGCAGAATGATATTATGAATTCATCTTTGGCTAGTCAAGAAGCAAATTTATCAAAAGATTTACTTGAAGCATTAGAGTTTGAAGCATTGATGAGAAAAGAAGTACTGCATGAGACTATTGATAAGCAAGGTGATAGGAATACAAAATATTATCATAACTCTATCAAGATCAAACAAAGCAAAGGAAGAATTTTGAGTATAACTGATATGAATGGAGTAATACAAGATAATGATGATTCCATCTCAAAAGCTTTTATTGATTATTTCTCTGATATTCTTGCCAATCCAACTCCAATGATCCCAAACCTTTCACCTCTGTTTTCTATGACTCTTCCTTTTCTGAGCAATATACAAGCAAATGAAATGATAAGAGAAGTTTTACATGAGGAGGTTAAAAGGGCAGTCTTCTCATTAAAACCTGATAGTAGTGGTGGCCCTGATGGTTTTAATGCTTTTTTCTTTCAGCATACTTGGAAGATAATAAAGAATGATATAAACAAAGCAATACTTTACTTCTTTTCTCATAACAAATTACCTTCTGGTATAAATGCAACCAATATAGCCCTTGTACCAAAATGTCCAAATGCAAGAAGTGTTACTGATTTTAGACCTATTTCATGCTGCAATGTTTTGTATAAAATCATTTCCAAGATTATAGCAAATAGGATCCAAAATGTTCTGCCTTCAATTATTTCTAATAATCAAGTTGCTTACATGCCTTGTAGAAATATCAGTGATAATATTTTGCTAACGCAAGAGCTTATAAGAGGATATGGTATTGGGAATATATCACCAAGATGTATGATGAAACTTGACATACAAAAAGCTTTTGATTCAATTTCTTGGATTTCTATTATAGCAATTCTTTCTCGGATGAATTTTCCAAAGCCAATGCTAGCATGGATTTATACATGTATTTCTTCAACTCATTTCTCCATACTTAGAAATGGCTGTACTAGAGGATTTTTTAAAGGAACTCAAGGTGTAAGGCAAGGTGATCCAATCTCTGCTTATTTGTTCATTATAGTAATGGAGGTACTTAATTCTTTGATATCTGAACAAGTGAAATCTAGGAAGATTGAGTTGCATCCTAAATGTAAGGAACCACTCATAACTCATCTATTATTTGCTGATGATCTTGTCATTTTTACAAAACCAACTATATCAAATATCTCCACTATATTTGAGGTTTTGGATAAATTCTATGCAATCTCTGGTTTGAAGATTAATCTTAACAAATCTCAAATACTAATAGCTGGTCTTAGTGATGATTTAAAGGCTGAGATTATTTCGTACTCTGGTTTTGGAGAAATGCAGCAAAATGCCAGATATCTTGGTTTACCTCTTATTACTACAAGAATCACAACTTCTGACTGTTTGCCCCTTTATGAAAAAATTACTGAAAAATTATCCATATGGCCTGACACTAAACTATCACAAGCAGGGAGATTAGTCATAGTGCAAAGTATTGCTACTACTATGGTCAATTATTGGACGAGGCACTACATTCTTCCATGTAAACTTGTATCAATGATAAATAGTGCTCTGAACAGATTTTTGTGGCATGGAGATCCATTCTCTAAAAGGTTAATTCCAATATCATTCAAGATGATTCAACTGCCAAAGAATAAGGGTGGTCTGGGAATTACTAATATTAAAATGTGGAACATTGCAGCTATATCTTTATACTATGACAAAATTTTATCAAGAAGTCAAGACCTCTGGACACAATGGATTTTAAAAAATTTATTAAAAGGCAAGGATTTTTGGACTATGAATATTCCAAATTTATGCAGCTGGAGTTGGCGTAATATTCTGAAGTTAAGAACTACTTTTCTGCCTATTATACAATGCAACCCACTTGAGAACAATGAATTGAACTTCTGGACTTCTCCTTGGGCCAAGGCTGGTTTGATTATTCAGGAAATTCTTCCTTATCCTTTACAACTTCAGTCTGGAATTCCTTTAAATGCTAAAGTCAATTCCTACATCAATGATGGCTTAATTGATTTACCTTATTGCAGTTCTAAACAAGTCAGGGATTTATGGCAATATATATCATCTTTATCATTGACATCTTCAAACTTAAAAGTTCTTTGGACTAAGAAGGGAAAGAAGCATACAATTTCAAATGTATACAAAGCTCTGTTATATAATGCAAACACAGAAAGTTTTCCTTGGGCATCTAGAATTTGGATGGAGAAATCTCCAGCTAAGGAAAATCTTCTTCTTTGGAAAATCATGGCAAATGCTCTTAACACTAAGCAGAAATTGACTAAACTTGGATTACTAAGCAATGAGGATTGTGTTTTCTGTCATAAGCACCCTAAATCAAATACTCATCTATTTTTTGAATGCAACTTTACTTTTGGAATATGGTGCAGATTACTCGCAAATGGAAACTTTCACAGACCAGATAAAAGCTCTAGAATAGAATGGTTTAATATTTTCAAAGCTACAAGGTGGAAATCTTCTAAGACTGAAATTCTTATGATTATTTTAAAGGCTTTTGTTTATGAGATTTGGAATGAAAGGAATAGAAGGATTTTTGATCAGAAATGGAAAATGCAAATGCTTTATACAGATTAACGCATAAGAAAATTTGTAAAAGAGTGAAGAGGCTGAATAGATTTTGATGAAATTTGTTTCATAATGTACATATGGTTCTTGATGCATGGCTGTATTTGTATGTAATACATTTTTGAGTATATGAATATATTAGGCAGGGCTCCCTTAGCCCATTGCTTTTCAAAAAAAAATTGATGGTAACAAAATATTTTCCAAACTTGAATATTTTTACATAGAAAATTTGTAAATCAACTTCTGAGCAAGACGTCATATTTCGTTTCTCAAAATTTGGACTGTTATTGCTCCGTCGATCTTATTTTCGATGAAATAGCAGCATTTTTCGATACCATAAACTGTGACTTTACTATTTCCTTTGGTTTCAAAATTTGAAACGTGTTGTCCTATCAAGCCATTAATTGCTTTAAAGTCTTAGCTAAATCAGTATACGTTTTGTATTAATTTATTTATTTTAACGGTTCATTTTCATTTGCTAGTATAACATCCTTTTTTTTTCTTTTCATTTCCTTCCTTCTATTCGCAAAGCCTGATACATTTTGCTGTAACCCTTACCTTCAAACTTGCTTCTCTTCCTCTCCTATTCTATTATTCGTTCTACACTTCAAAAAAAAGAAGAAAAAAGAGGGAAAGTGGAACATATTTTCCTGAAGCTTGAGATTGGTTCACATCTTTGTTCAACCTAGCTTTCCTCTCCACTACTTCACTTTGCCACCCACCATTGCCTCACACCCCACGTTTGCATCTCCGCCCGACACAAACCACGTCACCACCGACCGAGCTGCTCACCCACGTTTCACCTCCCATCTACCGCACCTCACGTACCACTCCTCTACCCGCCTTCACAGCCGTTCCACTTTCCAGCTTGCGCACGCCATCACCTAACACCTCGAGCAGCAAACCCAAACACCCTAGATCTGTCGCCTTTGCTCCTTGTTTCCCCTGGCCGCCTGCAAATCCTCTAGTGCATGCCGAATCGAACACGTATATATCTATGAAGGTATATATTGCCTTTATCTATATGTTGCTTTTCGTTGATATGTGCACTCTATGCCTTGCTTTTGATTTCTACCCTAGCAAATATATATATATGGAATTATATATATATATGACTCTCATGTATGAGCATCAATTGGAGATGATAATTCTCATACACATATGCTGTTCGTGTATATGTCGCACCCTAGTTTTTCCTGTGCTGTTACATACATATATTTTCGACAGAAAGATTTCATATTGCTATATATATATAAGTAAGTTTTATCTTGCCTGAGTTCTGTTTTATAGTATATTAGTTATATATATAATAGTTGCAGTTTATATATTTGTATATATATATATATATAAATTGTTGTTAGGCTATAGTTATATACTTGCTTTGGGCTGGATAAGTTTAGTTTATATATTTTTATAAGGTTGTACAGTATTGTATATTTCATTTTATGTATGTATAGTTTGATTTAAAAATATATATTTGTTATAAGTTTATCTATTCTACTGTAAATATATATATATATATAGTTTATATAATGTATTAGTATATATTTCAATTCTTAGTTATAAACCTGTTGGTTATTTATATATGGAAGTTTATCCTTTTATTTTAATAAGGAGATACGTGTGTTTTTATATATATATATATATTTTGTATGAAAGTTGTTTGTTTTCCTTTTTTGTATAAGTTTGTATATGACCGTATATTTTATATAAAGTTATGCTAGGTTGTGTTTTACCTATGAGTTAAATATGGATCTCAAATATATACATATATATATATATATATGCCCAAGTTTGAGTTTTCAATGTCTAAATTTATAATAGTTTCATTTGTTCTTTACTGTAAATATACTAGTTTATCTAAACATAAATGACTCGGCCTAGTTATGATAGTTTTACAAGCTACTTTATATGGGAAATCATTGAAAGATGTTTTTATATATATTCATATATGTTATATAAAGCAGTTGTCTACTAAGTATTGTACGGTTGTGTATATATATATATAATAGTATAATAGTATAAATTTGATGTGCTGAAATATATATATACATGTAAGTGTTTTAGGTAAATTGGGTTTAAAACATATATGGTCTATGATAGTACTTCTAAGTATATCTGTAATATGGTATGTTAGAATGTAATTATTTTGTATTTTTAATAAGTATATATATTTGTATTTATTTCAAAATATATAATGTACATATGTTGATTTTAATATATGTGTTTGATTAAAAAAACAATTTTAATTACATATATATATATATTATTTTATTATTTGTTTTGAATTAAATATTGATTTCATGGAAATAAAAATAATAATAACAATATTTATATATAATTTCTATTTCTAGTTAGCTGATTCTAATTATTTCACCAATGCCTTATTATCAGCTTTGTCCATCTAATTCGTGCCAATCTAGCTCTGCTTTGGAATTCGTAGCATGTTTTGTGTCAAACTCTCTAGACTTAAAATGTGAGCAATCACTCACGATTTACATTCTTATATTTATTAAATTTGATTTCAATTGAAACGACAATTGAAATATGCTGCTGTTAGTTAGTTACATTGCAGTATATATGCTGTTATCTGTATCTGTTCACCTGTGACACCTGACACCATTATCTGTTATTTATATTTATGATGTATGCCTGTTAGATTATTACCATATCCGTTATCACTCTGCAAGTTCCCTGTTAGTATAGAATTCACTATGGGTTGAAATGATACATACCCGAACGATTTGTAGAATAGGAGAAAATCGTTATGGGTTGAAATGATAAACCCGAGCGATTTTCATTGAATTGAATTTGGGATTGCGGGTTGAAATGATATATACCCGTATATATATTTAGATTACGGATTGAAATGATAAATATCTGTATCACATGACCATAGACACCGTTGGTCTACATATAAAATATTTCGAAAATGATTTCTATGGTTTCGAAAGGATATATATATGGTTTTATTTAAATTCGAAAATATTTTACATATGAATAAGTTTTGATACAAAATAGATTTAATAATAAGCTTTAAATTTAGTCAAGTTTGATGTAAGTAAAAGACAATATGTTTAAGTATTTATTTAAAATTTTATTTAAATAGAATTTTATAATGATTCTATAAGTTAAGGTTGGAAAGGTAAATTTGAATTTATTCGAATTGTATTAAATTAAGAATTTTGCTTAATTAAATTGTTTTGAAACTCATTGAATTTGAGGGTTTTAAGATACGATTTTATAACTTGGTTTTTGATTTAAAGTGATTAAATGGATATTTCAAGTTTTAAATAAATCAAAGGAAATACTTAGTTTAATGTAATTTATGGTTATTTAAATGATAATGGATTTATTAAGTGAATATTTCAAACTAAATAATAATGAAGTTAAAATAAGATATATATGAAATTATCAATTTAGTTTTGAAAGTGTTATAATTTGGAAATATATAGAGTTGAAATGGAAATGATATTTTGGTTTTTGAAGTATAAATCAATTTGAAATGACCACGGTGTTATAATGATGTTTAGTTCCACGAACTCTTAGAGGATGGTTATCCCAAACATCCTTTGAGTTATTTGTATTTCAGTTGATATTTCACTTGAGTTGGATTTATTGATATAAGAATGTTAATCCTGACTCGAGTGTTTTGTGTTTTGCTTTACGCTCGGGTCAGACTGAGTGCCACATCATTTGAGACTCACCTTTGGATTTGGAGCTTCTTTTGGAGATCTAACTATCGATTCAGCTTTCAGATATTCAGTTGATCCCAGTGATGTATTCAGATTTGATTATTGTATCTAGACTCCCGTGTATTCGAGACTTCTGTTGTATTTTGTTTTACTCTATTATATATAAATGGTAGCTTCATGAACTACTATTCTCCTGTTTCCGCTGCAATCTGTTATGATACTCTGTGTCTGTGATTCTATGATTATTTTATTTACTGTATATGCTGAGTTTTGCCAAATATAAATTAACAATCTGATATTTTGAGAAATTCAAGTCCGACATGTGTGGATGCGAATGGTTGAAAATATCGGGTCGTTACATTTGGTATCAGAGCTCTGGTTTTAGGCAAAACTTAGCATATGTAGTAGATTTAATTATAGAATTACTTCCATTCATGCTTGAACCTCTTCCTCTTTGATTCGGTTTCCTTTGAATTTTGGAACGCTCCCACTTGTTCTGAAATCCATTCTTGTCTCCCCTATTTGTATTCTTTTGATTCTGGAGCAATAACTCCACTTCGAATGATCTCTATAAAAATCGGCGATCCCGCAAATCTTTGAATGATTTGTAAAGGGGCGAAACTCCTTTACAATTGGCATTGATTCACCGGAGATTTCTATACCCTCGGTTTATATGCTGCTATATCTCTTGCTATACCGAATTCTATCTCTGGCGATCGAAGGTCGATTTGCCTTAGAATTCCGCATCAATCATATTCCTGAAGTCACGGTTGACCCGGTTAAGGTCGCCCACGATTTATATAAGTATATCCATCTTCTATTTTGTAATTTAATTATCTCATCTTCGTTCGAGCCTATCTTCGAATCAGAATTCTATTTTATTAGAGTTCCTCTAATTTGAATCTCTATCTTTGTTTTGAAATCCATTCTTGAATCATCCTTTGAAAATCAGGTTTGTTTGTATTTTAGAAATTGTTTATATATCGAAATTATTATTTTGATAAGTATGATTATATTATATATATAAAAGTGAAAATGTTTTCGATAAGGGTTATATACCTTTTAAAACGAGGATTTAAAGTTTTGAAAGGATTTGAAATTTTGAAAATTATATAAGGAATTGATTTATATAAAAATGATTTATAACTGAAGGGTTTTAAATTGGAAATTTGAGAGATTGAATTCCGGTATTTTGAAATTGGTTTTAAGATTTTGAAAATATATAATAATACGATTTGAAAGTATTTTCCGAATAAGAAATGTTTCAAATGACTTCAAATGAGTTCCAATGATTTTGAAGAAATTTCAAAGAAGTTTTCAAGAAAATAGAAGTCCAGAACTCACTTATGTCGCTGGAGAATAATTTCAGTGATGAGTGCATGCATCATCGACATTAATTTTCGAGTTTTAGAGCGGGGGAGAGGCCACTTTAGTAGCTTTGCTATGCGATTGATTTTGTGAAACCAATTTTGATTTCAAATTCTGAAGTATGATTTGATATTCAAAAGATATATGTATATACATTTGAAACGATTTGAAGTAAGGCCGGTGTTCAGCCCTCGAGTTTCGGATTTGATTTGGTATAACCCTTTCTATTGAAAATGCTTTAATGATTTGTTGCTGATTTCCAACTCTTGGATTGGAAATATGATTTCTCCGACTATTTTGAATGTTCGAACACTTCCAAATCGAGGTTTAATTTTCAAAGCTAAGTAATTTCGAAAAGTATAATTTTTTTGATAAAGTATATAAGTTTTGTATGTTTAAGTATGAAGTAATATGATTTAAATAAATTTGAAATTGTTTGTTAAGTAAATAAATAAGACCATTTTGAGTTACACTAATATGAAATTTAGTTTTGAAATGTTTTGAATAAAATTTAGTTTTAAATGTTTTTAACTTAAGTAACATCTTCTATAAAACTATATATATATATAATAATTTTCAAAAGGTAAATTGGATCTTTCAAATAGAAATAAATAGTTTAAAGGTTTTAAAGGGATGATTTTGGGTACAAGAAATTTTGAGAAAAATATTTGGTCTCGGAAAATAGATTGGAATTTAAAACCCAGTATCTACATGATGATATTGGAGATGAATTTGTTTGACTTAAATTATGTTGATTTGGAAACTTGAATTATTTTTTAAACCTATTATTTGGAAACTTTAAAACTGAAGATATTTAATTTGG
This sequence comes from Allium fistulosum, assembly GCA_030737815.1. NCBI lineage: Eukaryota > Viridiplantae > Streptophyta > Magnoliopsida > Asparagales > Amaryllidaceae > Allium > Allium fistulosum. The sequence continues at coordinate 1,006,897,441 of CM060905.1, forward strand.
AAGAATAATTTGGTGAAATCGTATATGATTTTGAAACTAAACTGATATTGAATGAATCGAAATTGAGAACCGTATTTGACTAAATACTTGATTTGGGAGTTATCAAACTTATATAAAATTGATTTGTATAAGTATGAAGTTGATTCAAAACTATTGATTTGGAAAGGTACTCAATTTGAAAAGTGAAATCTTATATAATCGGAGTCTATATAAGTGTGATTTGATAAACTTTTGATTTTGGAAAGTATTCGATTTGAAAATGAAATCTTATATATAATGGAATTTATATAAGTATGATATTTGAAATTGATTTGAAAAGGTACTATATGATACATATTTTTGAAGTAAAGATATGGAAAGTGCCTTCTGCTTGATATCCTTTTTGTGGCCACATTTGGGATTCATTCTATCGATAATATTCTCTCTGATTTAGGTTTTCCGGATATGATACTCGAGTGTCCTTCGAATTCCATGGCGTTACCCATGGTCTTACGAACTCGACTGCATAGCGTAATTCGCAGAGCCGTGATGGCTTACGGGTACGGATGTTTCCTGGGGGATCTAGGCGTAACCATTGTGTATCTGCGATCTATGGTCGTGTTAGTAGCGTAATCCGCAAGGTAGAGATTGCTTAAAGGGTACGGATGTTTCCTGGGGGATCCAGGCGTAACCATTATGTATCCGCGGTCTACAGTTTTTGTTATCATGGCGAAATTCGCAAGGCTGTGATGGCTTACAGGTACGGATGTTTCCTGGGGGACCCAGGCGTAACCATTGTGTATCTGCGATCCATGGTTTGATTCGGTTGATTTGTTTGGATTGTACTTTCCATATCGGTTTTGAAGGTTTTTCCAGTATTTTCACTGGGTGTTGAAACAGGTCTACTAAGTACTTGGAGAATTCTAGCTATGCGCCTGATCAATGTAGAGCCAGAGTCTGCAGGAACGAGGATAAACTTGTGAGACATTAAGTTATAAAAGTATTTTCGAAAGGAAAATTTGTTTCGATATAAAAGTATTTTATTTTAAAAGTATTTTCAACAAAGGAATTTTGTACTAACATTTGAAATTGAAATTTTGTGGTTTTAAATTAATTTTGCATGCCTGATACTATTCTTTTGAATCTATCTTATCTTCTCAGCTTTATCTATTCTGCTTTACCTTTTTCTCCTATCTTCGTTCCTTTTCGAGGACGAAAAGTTTTGAGTGGGGGAGAGTGTAACGACCCGTATTTTTCGAAAACAAGAAAATTCAAATTTTTGGATTTAATACGGTAAGAAATTAAAATTTTATGATTTTAAATAAAATTTACTTTGAATTATAACATCTGGTTGGGATTTAATAAAGTGACAACTATTTTATGTGATTTCAAACGTATGGTTTAGTAAAAGTTTAATTGGATAGATTTGATATTGTGTAAAGCATGAAATAAATTTATGATTAACTGGAATTGGGTTTTAATTGTAAATTAACTTCTAATCTATTTGTAACCATAAATGTATAATTATGTATTCAAACTTATTTAAACTTTAGTCTTGGGTTTTGCTCATCTTACATATCAACCTATTGAAATTAATTTGTTAATAAAATTTAGTATAATTGGATTTTACATAAAAGGAAAGAAATAATAAATTTTAATTTAATAAGACTTAATTAGTTAAACGATTCATAAATTGAGAAAATTGAGAATTTAATACTGCATTAGTTAATATTAGCATTTTAATTAAGAAACTAGAAATTATAAACCAATGAATATTCAATTATATTAATTCGAAATATAGTTTATTTTGAAATTAAATAAAGGTGAATTTTATTGAATATAATAAACTGAAATCTACCATTTAAAACAAACAATAGAATTTTATGACGGAAATTTGATATTTGCTATGCGTCCATCTAGACATAGCAAATGGCATATTTTCGTCGAATAATATAGATGTTCTATTAGTCGCTGGAAATTCAGTTTAAATCGGTTAATAACAGTTGAATTTAAAAGTGTTCCGAAACCTAAATATGTCAACATGAGAAAATTTATTTAGAACACTCTGAATAAGACTGCGTAATCCGTTTTGAGAAATTCGGACGTTTCTAGCTCCGTTTGGATTTTTCCGTTCGGGATAGCAACGTATATCAGTGTCAGTGTAACAACCCGGAAATTTTAATAGTTTTATAACGTAATTAAATGAAAATTTGATATTGGGAATACGTCTATTTTAATATAGCAAATGGTAAATTTTCATTAGAAAATATGCAAGTAAATTTTATTGTGTAATTCTATTTCAATTTCAATTAGTTAAAAATTGATGGTAACAAAATATTTTCCAAACTTGAATATTTTTACATAGAAAATTTGTAAATCATCTTCTGAGCAAGATGCCGTATTTCGTTTCTCAAAATTTGGACTGTTATTGCTCCGTCGATCTTATTTTCGATGAAATAGCAGCATTTTTCGGTACTATAAACTGTGACTTTACTATTTCCTTCGGTTTCAAAATTTGAAACGTGCTGTCCTATCAAGCCATTAATTGCTTTAAAGTCTTAGCTAAATCAGTATACGTTTTGTGTTAATTTATTTATTTTAACGGTTCATTTTCATTTGCTAGTATAACATCCTTTTTTTTTCTTTTCATTTCCTTCCTTCTATTCGCAAAGCCTGATACATTTTGCTGTCACCCTTACCTTCAAACTTGCTTCTCTTCCTCTCCTATTCTATTATTCGTTCTACACTTCAAAAAAAAAGAAGAAGAAAAAAGAGGGAAAGTGGAACATATTTGCTTGAAGCTTGAGATTAGTTCACATCTTTGTTCAACCTAGCTTTCCTCTCCACCACTTCACTTTGCAACCCACCATGGCCTCACACCCCACGCCTGCATCTCCGCCCGACACAAACCACGTCACCACCGACCGAGCCGCTCACCCACGTTTCACCTCCCATCTACCGCACCTCACGTACCACTCCTCTACCCGCCTTCACAGCCGTTCCACTTTCCAGCTTGCGCACACTATCACCTAACACCTCGAGCAGCAAACCCAAACACCCTAGATCTGACGCCTTTGCTCCTTGTTTCCCCTGGCCGCCTGTAACTCCTCTGCTGCATGCCGAATCGAACGCGTATATATCTATGAAGTTATATATATTTCCTTTATCTATATGTTGCTTTTTGTTGATATGTGCACTCTGTGCCTTGCTTTTGAAAACTATCCTAGCAAATATATATATATATATGGAATTATATGTATATATATATATATATTTATGACTCTCATGTATGAGCATCGATTGGAGATGATAATTCTCATACACATATGTTGTTCGTGTATATGTCGCACCCTAGTTTTTCCTGTGCTGTTACATACATATATTTTCGGTAGAAAGATTTCATATTGTTATACATATATATATAAGTAAGTTTTATCTTGCCTGAGTTCTGTTTTATAGTATATTAGTTATATATATTATAGTTACAGTTTATATATTTGTACATATACATATAAATTGTTGTTAGGCTATAGTTATATACTTGCTTTGGGCTGGATAAGTTTAGTTTATATATTTTTATAAGGTTGTACAGTATTGTATATTTCATTTTATGTATGTATAGTTTGATTTAAAAATATATATTTGTTATAAGTTTATCTATTCTACTGTAAATATATATATATAGTTTATATAATGTATTAGTATATGTTTCAATTCTTAGTTATAAACCTGTTGGTTATTTATATATGGAAGTTTATCCTTTTATTTTAATAAGGAGATACGTGTGTTTGTTTATATATATATATATATATATATATATTTTGTATGAAAGTTGTTTGTTTTCTTTTTTTTGTATAAGTTTGTATATGACCGTATATTTTATATAAAGTTATGCTAAGTTGTGTTTTACCTATGAGTTAAATATGGATCTCAAATATATATATATATATATATATGCCCAAGTTTGATTTTTCAATGTCTAAATTTATAATAGTTTCATTTGTTCTTTACTGTAAATATACTAGTTTATCTAAACATAAATGACTCGGCCTAGTTATGATAGTTTTACAAGCTACTTTATATGGGAAATCATTGAAAGATGTTTTTATATATATTCATATATGTTATATAAAGCAGTTGTCTACTAAGTATTGTACGGTTGTATATATATAATAGTATAAATATGATGTGTTGAAATATATATATACATGTAAGTGTGTTAGGTAAATTGGGTTTAAAACATATATGGTCTATGATAGTACTTCTAAGTATATCTGTAATATGGTATGTTAGAATGTAAATATTTTGTATTTTTAATAAGTATATATATATATATATATTTGTATTTATTTCAAAATATATAATGTATATATGTTGATTTTAATATATGTGTTTGATTAAAAACAATGATTTTAATTTCATATACATATATTATTTTATTATTTGTTTTGAATTAAATATTGATTTCATGGAAATAACAATAATAATAACAATATTTATATATAATTTCTATTTCTAGTAAGCTGATTCTAATTATTTCACCAATGCCTTATTATCAGCTTTGTCCATCTAATTCGTGCCAATCTAGCTCTGCTTTGGAATTCGTAGCATGTTCTGTGTCAAACTCTCTAGCCTCAAAATGTGAGCAATCACTCACGATTTACGTTCTTATATTTATTAAATTAGATTTCAATTGAAACGACAATTGAAATATGCTGCTGTTAGTTAGTTACATTGCAGTATATATGCTGTTATCTGTATCTGTTCACCTATGACACTTGACACCATTATCTGTTATTTATATTTATGATGTATGCCTGTTAGATTATTACCATATCCGTTATCACTCTGCAAGTTCCCTGTTAGTATAGAATTCACTATGGGTTGAAATGATACATACCCGAACGATTTGTAGAATAAGAGAAAATCGTTATGGGTTGAAATGATAAACCCGAGCGATTTTCATTGAATTGAATTTGGGATTGCGGGTTGAAATGATATATACCCGTATATATATTTAGATTACGGATTGAAATGATAAATATCTGTATCACATGACCATAGACACCGTTGGTCTACATATAAAATATTTCGAAAATGATTTCTATGGTTTTGAAAGGATATATATATGGTTTTATTTAAATTCGAAAATATTTTACATATGAATAAGTTTTGATACAAAATAGATTTAATAATAAGCTTTAAATTTAGTCAAGTTTGATGTAAGTAAAAGAAAACATGTTTAAGTATTTATTTAAAATTTTATTTTAAATAGAATTTTATAATGATTCTATAAGTTAAGGTTGGAAAGGTAAATTTGAATTTATTCGAATTGTATTAAATTAAGAATTTTTCTTAATTAAATTGTTTTGAAACTCATTGAATTTGAGGGTTTTAAGATACGATTTTATAACTTGGTTTTTGATTTAAAGTGATTAAATGGATATTTCAAGTTTTAAATAAATCGAAGGAAATACTTAGTTTAATGTAATTTAAGGTTATTTAAATGATAATGGATTTATTAAGTGAATATTTCAAACTAAATAATAATGAAGTTAAAATAAGATATATATGAAATTATCAATTTAGTTTTGAAAGTGTTATAATTTGGAAATATATATAGTTGAAATGGAAATGATATTTTGGTTTTTGAAGTATAAATCAATTTGAAATGACCACGGTGTTGTAATGATGTTTAGTTCCACGAACTCTTAGAGGATGGTTATCCCAAACATCCTTTGAGTTATTTGTATTTCAGTTGATATTTCACTTGAGTTGGATTTATTGATATAAGAATGTTAATCCTGACTCGAGTGTTTTGTGTTTTGCTTTACGCTCTGGTTAGACTGAGTGCGACATCATTTGAGACTCACCTTTGGAGTTGGAGCTTCTTTTGGAGATCTAACTATCGATTCAGCTTTCAGATATTCAGTTGATCCCAGTGATGTATTCAGATTTGATTATTGTATCTAGACTCCCGTGTATTCGAGACTTCTGTTGTATTTTGTTTTACTCTATTATATATAAATGGTAGCTTCATGAACTACTATTCTCCTGTTTCCGATGCATTCTGTTATAATACTCTATGTTTGTGATTCTATGATTATTTTATTTACAATATATGCTGAGTTTTTCCAAATATAAATTAACAATCTGATATTTTGAGCAATTCAAGTCCGACATTTGCGGATGCGAATGGTTGAAAATATCGGGTCGTTACAGTTTCGAAAATTGAAGTTAATTCAAATTGAAATTGAAATCAAGTTGATTTGAAACTAAATCGAAATGAGTCAAATGATTTGAAAGATTGGAAATTGAGATTTGTTGATTTGAAATTTGGACATAGGTCCAGATTCATTGAAATAAAAAGAAACAGTTTGATTTGATAGTATTTCCAAAATAAATTATTTTAATATAAACTATTTAAAATCTATTTTTATTAATATTCAAATTATTTAGATTTTCACGTCTATTTTACTACATAAACCATTCTAAATACTCAAACCATTTATATTAAACTGTTTTAAACTATTTTAACTATTTTAAACCATTTAGACTATTTAAAATTATTTAAAACTATTCAAACTATTTTCTAAAAATTCAAACTGTGCAAAGTTGGAATGTTTGTATTTAAATCATTGATTTAAATGCGAATGTGGTTAAATGAGGTTATAACCTAAGTTGGAATTTGAAATGATACTTTCAAGTGAAAACGACATATTTTGAGTAAGTATGGTATTTTGAAATGAAGTGATATTTTTGAAGTGAATATGATATTTTGATATCAAATATGAATCAGTTTCGAAATGTAAAAGAACCAACCGGTGTGAAAAATGACATTTGGTTATTAAAGAGACCGGGGCCTCTTATTGGCATACTCTCTGTCAATATTGAAACCACTTTAACAACTGTGTACGTGGTGGATGATCCAGAATGAAGTGGTTGGATTTGTTGAACGTTTGCTTGATTTGAAGAAAGAGAACGATGATGGATGACCCTCAAACATGTGCCAATTTGAAATGACTAACATAGGATGGCATGTCAGGGCCAAGTGTGCTAGCTACCCCTAGCGGACACACCTCTTCGTATTGCTATATTGATTTTGACTTGATCGGTGCACCTTGATTTGATTTTAGGGGTGTTGGACGCGGTGAGCGATCGTGGCTACGATGCGTTACCACCAGCCCTACGACCCGAACTGGTAGGATCCTACCTTGGGCATTGCCTCACGTGCCTTGTCATACTTTTATCCTTATACGCGACCACTACAACTTTTTTTTAGTGTTGTATTATACGGTGCCTTCCTGGCTACCGACGTTACTGGTGATGCTACTAAGGCAAACTGTAGGACAATGCTTTAAAATGTGTCAAGGGGGATCGATGTAAAGCCTTAATGCTATTTTAATATTTATTTTACCGATAATTACATATATAGCGTATCTTACTATATATAGATAGTTTGACGGATCCTTAGGAGATGGAAAATCCCATAACATCTCTTAAGTTATTGCACGCACGTTATACACTGGATAGGAGATGTAAAATCCCATAAACATCTCTAAAGCTATGACACTCATATTTACTTGTTGTTGATTTAACTTACATAAGAACTTTTAGTTCTAACTAGAGTGTTTTGTCTTTTCATTACGCTCGGGTCTGCCTGAGTATTTCAGTGTTGAAGACATTATTCCTTGAAGATGAAGATAGAGTTGCTAGATCGTATTTACTATTATTATTCCACTGCATTATTTTTGTATGTTTGTTTGATTATACTCTGATTTTGTGTAAAATTTGTGTAATCAAATGTATATTGTAAAATAGCTTCATGAACTGTTTATTTGATTATTATATTTTGTCAATTCCGCCGTGAGATTCTGTGTTTTGTTTTTTATTCTTTTTTCTTATTTTTCTTATTTACCCCATTGACAAATCCTCCCTTTTGAATGGTTTGAGTTAGACATGTGTGGTTTATTATCGATTTAAACCATCCAAAAAGGTGGGTCATCACATTATCTAAGAACAAAAATGAAAAAAAAAAAAAATTCACCCATTCAACTCACTTTCTATAGGCCTGCTTCTTTCACCAACTTCATTTTGAACTCATTCTTTGACGAGCCACCCTCGTTAACTTAAGTGGCCTCATCACTTTCTTTTGCTGCTGGTCTATAATACTTTTCAAGTAGGAGAGGGTTTCTATTAAGCTTATTGGATTTGATGTTTGTGCTGGCTTAGGCTTTTTATATGTTTTGCCCATTTGCTCTTATGGCCAGCATAACCGTTCTCAATATTGAGACTGCTGGTTTCATCCATCAGCTACATAGTATGCTAAACTGCGAACGTTAGTGGTGAGATGTGGGAGCAGGTTTGTTATAGAGGTGGATATTGGGCTACTATCCTTTCTAGCCTAGACATCCTTTTATTTATTTGAGTAAACATATTTAAGGCTTCCAAGATGAGATTTGCGAAGGAATTTTGAGGTGGCCCAATTAGTGAATAGAGGTGGTTGTATTATTGTGGGTTTCTGTTTTGTAGGCATGCGCTCCGATTGAGATAGGAGTAGAAGAACTATTTTTTGTGAGGTTGCTAGGTGCATTTTTGGTGGAGATGTGGTTGTCCGAGTAAGGTAAGTTTGTGAAATATTGTTAGGCGCTCAGTCCTCCTTCTAGCACCAAATGTTAGCAAGAATTTTTGATCTCACAACGCCAAATTAACTGAAGTAATCGTGTTATTGAATGCTTATGTCGTTATGAGTTAGCTAATTTAATGAAGGTTAAATTGCCTTGAATGTAATAATTATATTGCTGCATGCATACATAATTACGAGGGATGTCAATTTACCGTTCGATGAAATGTCCCAATATCCAAAAATAAATCCAAACATTGATTGTAGTAAAGCAAACGTGAAAAATTAAAGATGTAAAGAATTACATGGCTTGGATATTAAGGAATACTATGTCCATGGGTCAAAGCAATCATTTTGCCTATTTTTATTCTTAGTACAAGATATGGAATCAATGGAGATCTTAATACAATTTTGATGGTATTTATTTCTCTAAAATGAAAAAGTTTCATCCTTTTTTGCTACTATAGTCCTTTCCTTTTATAGCAGAAAAGATATCAGGTGGATTATTGTCTTTGTACCTCATATTTTAGCCATCACAGGATCATGACATGTGCCCCCTATCTACACAGTTGATTTGAGGTGCATGGATTGCCGATGTAATGACCTGGAATTTTATCACTTTGATTTGTGAATATTTAATTTATTTTAAATATTTACTTAAGTGTTTAATAATTAAATTACCCTCTTTTAATTTATAACTAGTTATACAAAATTCATTTTTGAATTTTGTTTACAAAAATAGGTAGTTCGATGAAAAATAGAAATTGTGAAATCCGTTTTTTGGATTTTCGACATTTTATCGAACGATAAGTTGTAGAAAGTTGTTGAACCTTTGTATATATTTTAAACAACATTTAAATGCTAGGTTAAGTTAAGGAAACATTTTATTTTGAAAAGTATAAATAAGTTAAATAATAATAAAGAAATAAAATATATATAAATTAAAAAGTGAAAAGATGGATTTGAAATCTTAAGTGCAAAATTTAACAAAGGTACATAATCACTCTAAGATCTAACATTTTTTTTCAAGTAGTTGACATTTTGGTGGCTTGGAAAAGATAGCCAAGTTGAAAATGTGATTTTAGGGCATTTTGGGGTCTTTGCCTTCTTTATTTTAATCTTTACTTTATCTTATGTATACACTTTTATCATTTTTCATATCTCATTTTTTACTTCATCCTTCATTTCATTTTCATATTTCACTTCTACATCAACTATTCTTCTTCTTTATCTATTTTCACTTACTGTAACAAAGAAAACAACCTCCTCATCACTTCAAAATTCAATGTCTCAAATTCTCCCCACAATTAGCCAAATACTCCAACATAAAAAGTGTTTATTTAGACCTCTAATATTTTCTAAAAATAATAGCTCGAAGTTTTGTCAAGCAAGGTGACAGGATCGAAAGCAGTATGTGTCAGATGTTAGCCGTTTTTCAATGAACATGAATCGAAGAATGGAAGGTGTGGATGGGTTCATAAGTTCAAGGTGGGATTTTTGGAGGTAATCTCCTTATTTTTAGGGATCGAAATCATTGGTGGTGATGAGACAAACCATTTCCGTTCATATGGAAAATTCCGACAGGTTGGTGGTTGAAGGGAGGAAAGGGTGGTGCTGGAAAGAAGCTCGAGTTGAAGCGGAGGATTTTGGATTGGTTGGGGTGGCTTTGGTGCTCAGAGGTTGTTGAGTTTTAGGTTTAGGTTTCTGGCTGGAGATGGAGATGTATACTATCGAGTTGGCCGTGGAGTGAACGGAGGCGAGGTGTGGGTGGTGATCCTACCGGCAATGGTCAAGTAGGTTCAGGTGGGGTGTGCTGACGGGGCGAGCACGAATTATGGGTGCTTGTAGTTTTTCCTGGGTGCGTTTTTATTGGGGAGGGATGGTCGAAATTGGCTATGAGGCATCAGAGTGGTGGTTGGGTCGAGATCTTGAAACAGAGTTTGTTGGTGGTTGGGGTTCGGGGATTGACGGTGTGTAGAGGATGTGCACGTGCACATGTGCACATTGGTACATGGGTTCAAGGCAATGTTTGATTTTGGGAAAATTTGGGGAGAGGAGATACTGTAGTTGGTGGGTTCGGATAGGAAGCTAGGCTTTGGGCCTTCTATTGTTGGGTGAGGAACACTTTATTTCATTTGTTTTAAATTTTATAATAAGTATACTAACGTTGGAAATTTATATCTCCTTCATTTTAAATCCGTTTGATCTACGGATTTTGTGATGAATTCGTAATGACATCTAGAGCACAAGGACATATTAGTTTGACACATTTGGTTAAGCGCAGCTTTATGATAAAATAATAGTGGTTGAATATAATTACGTTATTGTTAATAAGAACGTAGTTAAATTAATTATACTTCATTGGTATTATCTATTTAGCTAAATAAAATACCGTCTGCTATTATAAATGGAATGGATTATTTTGGACATCTGTTTAGTAGAATAAAACACCGTTCTGCTATAATTAAATTGGATAGATTTTTGATGACATCTATTTAGCCGAATAAATCCCCGTTATGCTATTATGTTAATTTGGACATTTATTCATATACCATTTAATTAATATATGGATTTATTAATATTGGATAAGCGTTGGATTAGCCAGTGATTGTTGATTGTGGATTGGATTTACATACAAATTGCTTATGTAAATACTAGTGTTGGCTTGGAAAGTTAAATTTAGGTAAATGGTAGCTTGTTCAAGTACCATTGTGGTCGCTAAGCCTCTTTTTTAATTTGCAAGGTCATGGATTTAAATTAACTTCAAATTTATAACAATTTGAGGTTAAGTATTTATAAATAATATTTTAAATATTGTTAATTAATTATCTCATTAATAATGTTTTAAATTAAAATTATTTAATTTTATTATTAAAGATTGATTAAAGTTATTTAATTATATTATTTATATTGTTTAAATTATTTAATTTTATTATCAATGTTGTTTAAAAATATTAATTATATTATTTACGTTGTTTAAGTTTGTTAATTGATTTAATTATGGTATAAGTAAATTAATTGATTTTATTTATGGTGTTTTAAGTTAATTAATTAATTAATTAATTAATTTATTAAGGATGTTTTAAAGATTAATTAGTTTATTTCATTAATGATGATTTTAAAGTTAATTAATTATTTATTATGATATTTGAAGGTGATTAATTAATTTAATAAAGGTGTTGTAAATAATAAATTATTTTATGGAAGGGATTTTACTTAATAAAAGGATTTATGTAAAGGAGATTTACAAATGATATTTTGTAAAGGATTTTTCTGAAGGAGTTATAAAGGAGGACTTATAAAAGAGTTTTATAAGTAGGAAAGAGTTTTTTTTAAATAGAAAGGAATTTTATAATAGGTTTTAGAGATTTATAAAAGAAGTGTTATAAATTTATTGGGAGAATTATATTAGGATTTATAAATATGAAATGGGCTTATAAAAAGAGAATTTTATAAAAAGGAATGAGGTTTGATTTTGATAATTAATCCTTCTTAATTATGATGGTATGGAAGTAGTCTTTTCATACTTAACACCAAAGAAAAATTGTTTGGGTTTTAGAGTAAATAATGTTTTACATAATATTTGTTTTGGTCCATTTAAATATGATTTTGGAAAAAAGGAAATGCCCCTTAAGTTTTGTTAATATAAATATACCAGTGAGATAAATATATGAATGTTTTTCCAAGTATTGAAAGGAGTATAAAGGGTTTGTGAATATTATCTTTTGTGAAGATATTTTGAATCAAATAATTCAAAGAGATTATAATTAATTGAAGATTAATTAATATAGGCTTAGTGGATCCCACGTGGAATTAAATCTATGTTTGATTGTTGTTTATTTGATAATTAAATTATAGAATATCAAAATCTTGATCCAAATATAACTTTGCAAATATCTAGGAGAAACACAGAAGTTATATGGCATAGTCATCCTTGATGATGTTGTAATGCACGTATAAATCTTGTTTTATTCTCCTAGGACAAATGATAAGGAAATCTGTCCACTTAAAAGATAAGGAGGCGATCTCCACTCTTATGTATTGTTTGATTATTTCCAATAGAACCGTAGTTAAGTTTACCGGAAATATCGATTGGTTTTGGGGCGACCGATAGGCAGGGGAGTGTACTTATATAAGATGACTCGAAACCGTAACCACTCCAAAACCATATAGGTAATCGACGCTTTGGAAGAGGCTAAAGACTGGTTTGAGAAAATGGAATTGGAGATGGAGTTCTTTGAAGTGCAAGTGCTACTTTCTACTAATCCTAAGGGTGATTGATGTAGTAGAAGTAGTGCCTTCAGTTTGTTCATATCCTGAACAACTTGTATGGATGAACGATGGCATTGCATTGTGACTAGAAGGCAGTGTTAGCATTCTAAGTGGGATTTTCTATGAGAGGAAAAAGGCGATCATGACCTCACAAGTCTTACAGCCCGGTAATGACTAAAATAGGGGATATGCAGTAGAGCCATGTGGTTCACTACCAATAGGAGCAGTCATTCCTCGATTTGGAATCGGTATTTATGGATTTGGTATGCGTGCGCACAGGGAAAAGTGGGGTTAGGGCTGGTGCACATTTTTTGTAGCCTTGGTACCCAGGGAATGATGTAATCTGGTATGCCATGTTAAAGGGGTAGCTAGCTCTATGTTGGCAGGGGGTCCATGTGAGGCCCTTGGTACTTTTTTTTGGAGGTGTACTATGGCAGGCGGTACCCCAGTAGCCTTGTCATTGATGGAAATCCAATATCCAATACGTGCCTTTACAAACTTAGTTGTTCTCAACTAGTTTAAATGTGAGATGCAAGCATTTCAGCTATTTTATATATTTATTTTCAACCCTAGACATTATTATAATATCATTGGATTTTATAATTAAAATGATTTGGTTATCGTAAGGTAAAAACCCGTCTGTGTTTATGTGCGGCGTGGTCTTACAAGATACCTTTATTTTCTAAAAGTTTATTATAACATTAAGTAATTCATTTGATTGTGTTTCTCATGCTAGTTTTACCCGACCGATCCAGGCGTTATTTTTATTATGATGCTTGGGTCAGCCCAAGCATATTTTCCAGATTTTGCTGGACACTTTAGAGCTTCAGGAGATGAATTGGATCATCCAAGACATAGTGTCATATTTTATCTTCCGCTATTTGTTCTTGTCTGTATTTATCGATAATTGTAAGGACAAATTGTTATAACTGTCTAGGCTGACGATAGGTTAGTTTGCTTTGATGATAGTAAGTATATTAAAGTTCCTTTTCTTTTTGTTAAGACCTGTTGTATATTATACATATTACTCATCACGTTGTGGGATTATGTTCTGTCTTTTATTCTTTCACCCCAATGATATGTCTTTCTGACGCTTGGATGTTCGGCATGTGAATACCGTGGATGTATTATTGTCGCCTTCAGAGGACCAAAAAGGTGGGTTGTTATAGTTGGTATCAGAGCTAAAGGTTAAGTGAGAACCTTGGCCCTAATGGGGTAAACTCGCTAGATATAGGGTTAGTAACACCCTAGAATGCGTCTAAGCATATATATATATATGAGTATGCGTATTTGTTATTTTTATAAAAATGTTTTAATTGTGTTAATTGATATGTTGAGTAGTTTATGGATTTTGCTCAGTACGAGCAGCTAAAATTATTGACAGGGATCTCTAAACACTTGAATAGGACAAACCGACATAGTATTATTTTTAAGTCGGTAAATGAAATATTTTACCTAGTATTATATTTTTATATAAAGGAATAATTTTCAAAAATTGATATAGTTATTTCAAATGTGTTTGTTCATTAGGGAATGATAATATTCAATTATTATCATTTAGGGTTTGATTAGTTATCCTCGTCTAGTTTTGGGCATTGACTAGTGTTTGTTGATTTATCTGCAAATTTTTCTTTTTCTTAAATATGGGTTGGGTAGATAGTAGTTGGTAAAACATCGAAACGTATAGCTAGTGAATTAAGTTTTACAATTTGACTATAAGACATTCGATGATAATGTTGGATTAAAATTGGATTTAATAAAGTTGTTTAAATAAAAAAGAGCTAGAATATTTTAGAATAAATATTTGAGAAATGATTTTATAGAAGAAGTTGATTTTATGGAATTGATTTATAGGAGTGTTGCTTATAAATAAAAAGGATTTAAGTAAAGAATTTGAGGAGTTAAATCCTAGTGCTCTGAAAAGTGGTTTTAAAGGTTCTATGATGAATAGAAATATTTCTAAGGGATTTTTTAAGGAGATGGAAAGCACTGAGCTTACTTCTGTCGTTGGAAAATAATTCTGGTGATTATCACAACATCATCGGTGTTCATTTTCGAGTTTCTACGTGGGGAGTACTACCATAGCAATTTGCTATAGAATTGTTTTGATAAAGCAGATTTTGATTTGATCCCATAAGCATGATTTGGTTTACAAAGCGAAATAAGTATATTATTATTTCAAATGATTCTTGGAAATAGTAGTAATAGTTTACTTGAGAATGTTTTTATAAATGTAAATATTTTGGGAAGAAAATTCTAAAGTAAGGTATATTTTCTTTGGATTGGTTCAAGGAATGAGTCTTGATTTATTTTGTGATGATCAAAATAAAATTCTAAGTAACGATCGGATGTTTGTCTAGGCGAACGTTGTAGTGCACATAATAAATTATTCTCTTTATCATTGTACGATCGAAACGAGTTCGAATTCGAACGAACCTGAAGCAAGTTGGTAATTGATACTTTGTTAAACTATCTATATGGAAATATGTACAGTATTGTTTCAAAAAGGGGAACTTTGAAGATAGAAGAAGTATTTTTAAGTCAACAAGTTCGAGTGACTCAAAAATAACTAAAAATGGAAAAGGGATGCGTTCGAATGGTAAACACGCCTTTTAAGTATTACCCTTCTGGTAAGGGGATATATGATACTATTCTGTAGTACCTAGTTCCTTAGTATCATTTTGGGGATAATAGGGCTGTATATATATATATATATATATATCTTCTATGGGTTAAGATATATAGTATCATTTCAAATGGGGTTTTGAAAATAAAATCGGGTATTTGAATCTTGAGTTTACTTAAGGAAAATAAATTCAAAGTGAAAATTTTGAATCAGATAGTTATATATAACCTTTAGATGTAAAGGGGCATTATACAAGTTTGTGAACCTAAGTTGAGTTTTATAAAAAAAATCATATATGGAAGTAAAATGGTTATTTTTTTGTGTTAACTGGTTTCCTTCTTTGTTTGTTTGAGATGAAAATTTCAAGGTCGAAATTCTTTTAAAGGGGAAAGAATGTAATGACCCGGAATTTTATCACTTTGATTTGTGAATATTTAATTTATTTTAAAATTTCAATTAAGGGCATAATAATTAAATTACCCTCTTTTAATTTATAACTACTGTTAGAAATTTCATTTTTGAACTTTTTTTACAAAAAAGGTAGTTTGATGAAAAGCAGAAAATGTGATCGAAACCTCTTTTTCGAATTTTCGACTTTTTATCGAACGACAAGTTGTTGGACCTTTGTATACATTTTAAACAACATTTAAATGCTAGGTTAAGTTAAGGAAACATTTTATTTTAAAAAGTATAAATAAGTTAAATAATAATAAAGGAATAAAATATGTTTAAATTTAAAAGTGAAAAGATGGATTTGAAATCTTAAGTGTGAAAGTTAACAAACGTACATGATCAGTCTAAGATCCAACATTTCTTTCAAGTAGTCGACACTTTGGTGGCCTGGAAAAGATAGGCAAGTTGAAAATGTGATTTAAGAGCATTTTGGGGGTTTTTCCTTCTTTATTTATTTTATTTTTTATTTTTATTTTATCTTATATATACACTTTTCTCATTTTTCATATCTCATTTTTTACTTCACCTTCATTTCATTTTCATATTTCACTTATGCATCAACTATTCTTTTTCTTCTTCTTTATCTATTTTCAGTTCCTGTAACAAAGAAAACAACCTCCTCATCACTTCAAAATCAATATCGCAAATTCTTCCCGCAATTAGTCAAATACTCCAATATGAAAAGTGTTTATTTAACCATCAATATTTTCTAAAAATAATAGCTCGAAGTTTCATCGAGTAAGGTGGCATGAATTGGTTGAAAGTAGTAAGTCAGATGTTGGTCGTTTTTCTATGAACACGGATTGAAGAATAGAAGTATGGATTGGTTTTTATGGTCAAGGTGGGATTTTTTGGAGGTGATCACATAATTTTTAGGGGTCAGAATCATTGGTGGTGGTGATCAAGGGGAGGAAAGAGTGGTGCTAGAAGGAAGCTCGAGTCGAAGAGGAAGTTTTTGAATCGGTCGGGGTGGCTTCGGTGGTAAGAGATCGCAGGTCGAGGTGAATTTAGGGTTGTTGGGTTTTTGGTTTGGGTTTCTGGCTGATGATGGAGACGTTGACCACTGAGTTGGCCACGGAGTGGACAGTGGCGAGGTGTGGGTGTCGCGGTCCTATCGACGGTGGTGGCATGGGTCTATGTGGGGTGTAGCGATGGAGCGAGCTCGATTTATGGGTGCTTGTAATTTTTCTTGGGTGCGTTTTTATCGGGAAGGGATTGTCGAAATTAGCAAGGAGACACCAGAGTAGTGGTCGAGGAGGTAGTTGGGTTGAGCTTGTGAAAAAGAGTTTGTTAGTGGTTGAGGTTTGCCGATCGACGATGCGTGGAAGATGTGGATGTACACGTTTGTATGTTGGTACATGGGTTCCAAGCAAAGTTTGATTTTGGGAAATTTAGGGAGAGGAGATGATACTATAGATGTTGGATTTGGATTGGAAGCTGGGCTTTGGGCCTTTTATTGTTAGGTGAGAAACACTTTATTTCATTTGTTTAATTTTTTTTAATAAATATATTAACATTGGAAATTTATATCTCCTTCATTTTAAATCCGTTTGATCTACAAATTTTTGCATTAGATTCATGATGGCATCTGGAACAAAAGGACATATTTTTTGACACATTAGGTGAAGCACAGTTTTATGATAAAATAATAGTGGTTGTATATAATTACGTTATTGTAAATAATAACATGGTTAAATTAATTATACTTCATTGGATTGTTATCTATTTGTTCAAATAAAACATCGTTCTGCTATTATAAATGGAATAGATTATTTTGAACATCTATTTAGTAGAATAAAACATCGTTCTACTATAATTAAATTGGATAGATTTTTGATGACATATGTT
Organism: Allium fistulosum; assembly: GCA_030737815.1. NCBI lineage: Eukaryota > Viridiplantae > Streptophyta > Magnoliopsida > Asparagales > Amaryllidaceae > Allium > Allium fistulosum. Next base: position 1,006,915,242 of record CM060905.1, read on the forward strand.
TAGCGGAATAAATCCCCATTATGATGTTATGTTAATTTGGACATTTATTCATATGCCAGTTAATTAATATATGGATTTATTAATATGGATAAGTGATGGATTAGCTAGTAATTATTGATTGTGGATTGGATTTACATATATGTTGCTTATGTAAATACTAGTGTTGGCTTGGAAAGTTAAATTTAGGTAAATGGTAGCTTGTTCAAGTACCATCGTGGTCGCTAAGCTTTTTTCTGAATTTGAAAGGTCATGGATTTAAATTAACTTCAAATTTATAACGATTTGAGGTTAAGTATTTATAAATAATGTTTTAAAGTTAGTTAATTAATTATCTTATTAATAATGTTTTAAATTAAAGTTATTTAATTTTATTATTAAAGATTGATTAAAGTATATAATTATATTGATAAAAATTGATTAAAGTTATTTAATTATATTATTCATATTCTTTAAATTATTTAATTATATTATCAATGTTGTTTAAAAAGATTAATTATATTATTTATGTTGTTTAAGTTTGTTAATTGATTTAATTATGGTATAAGTAAATTAATTGATTTTATTTTTGATGTTTTAAGTTAATTAATTATTTTATTAAGGATGTTTTAATGATTAATTAGTTTATTTCATTAATGATGTTTCAAAGTTAATTAAATATTTATTCATGCTGTTTGAAGGTGATTAATTAATTTAATAAAGGTGTTGTAAATAATAAATTATTTTATTGAAGGGATTTTACATAATAAAAGGATTTATTTAAAGGAGATTTACAAATGATATTTTGTAAAGGATTTTATAAAGGATTTTTATAAAGGAGTTATAAAGGAAGATTTATAAATAAGTTTTATAAGTAGGAAAGAGTTTTTTTAAATAAAAAGGAATTTTATAATAGATTTTAGAGATTTACAAAAGAAGTGTTATAAATTTATTGGGAGATTTATAATGGGATTTATAAATATGAAATGGGCTTATAGAAAGAAAATTTTATAAAAAGGAATGAGGTTTGATTTTGATAATTAATCCTTTTTAAATATGGTGATATGGAAGCATTTTTTCCATACTTTACACCAAAGGAAAATTGTTTGGGTTTTAGGGTAACAAATGTTTTAAATAATATTTGTTTTGACCCCTTTAAATATGTTTTTGGAAAAGAGAAAATCTCCCTTAAGTTTTGTTAATATACTTATACTAGTGAGATAGGTATATGAATGTTTTTCTAAGTATTGAAAGGAGTATAAGGGTTTTGTGAATATTATCTTTTGTGAAGATATTTTGAATCAAAGAATTAAAATAGATTTTAATCAATGAAAGATTAATTAATAGTGGCTTAGTGGATCCCACATGAAATTAAATCTATGTTTGATTGTTGTTTATCTGATAGTTAAATAACCTACTATCAAATTCTTGGCCAAATATAACTCTGGAAATATCTAGAAGAAACACGCGAGTTATATGGCACGTTCATCTTCGATATGCTGTGCTATGCATATAAATCTCATTTTGTTCTCATAGGACAAATGATAAGGAAATTCGTCCACTTAAATGGTTAGGAGGTGGTCTCTACTCTTATGTGTTGTTTGATTATTTCCAAAAGAACTGGAGTTGAGTTTAGTTATCATAAGGTAAAACCCATCCGTGTTTATGTGTAGTGTGGTCTTACGAGATACCTTTATTTTTTGAAAGTTTTTTTTATAACATTAAGTAATCCATTTGATTATGTTTCGCATGCTGATTTTATCACACTGATCCGGGCGTTATTTTTCTTATAATTCTCGGGTCAGCCCAAGCATATTTTCTAGATTTAGCTAGACACTTTGGAGCTTCAGGAGACGAGCTGGATCCTCCAAGACGTATTACCGTATTTTATCTTCTTTTGTTTGTTCTGGTCTATATTTATCAGCAATTGTAAGGACAAGTTGTTATAACTGTCCAGGCTGACGATATGTTAGTTTGCTCTGATTATAGTATGTATATTAAAGTTCCTTTTCTTTTTGTAAAGACCTGTTGTGTGTGTGTGTGTATGTGTATTACTCATCATGTTGTGAGATTCTGCTCAATCTTTCTTTCTTTTACCCCAACGATCTATCTTTCTAGCACTTGGACGTTTGGCATGTGAATACTGTGGATGTATTAGTGTTGAATTATGAGGATCGAAAAGATGGTTTGTTACAGCCGACTTGAATTTAGGTAGGATGGTGTGATTTACGAAGGGTAAATTTGGATTTAGGCGGGACAATTTTAGTTAAGGCGAGATGGTTTGAATTTTAAATAACGAGCTAGGAATGATGCCATGGGTTGCTTGCTACTTAGTTGGATTGGCGCAATATAGTGAGAAATTTGAGTTTGCTGCTTAAATGCATGATGAAGTGCTGTTGGTGCAGCTTTTCACAGATATGGCGAGATGCATTGTGCTTTGTTGAGGAACCATTATTGATGTTGCACCGTAGAAATGAGGTTGTGCTAGTTCTTATATAAAGTCTTTTGGTTGTGCGGTTTAGTTAAAAATTATTAGGCTTTGAGTGATGTATTATGGAACTTGTGCAATTCCTATTTGACGTAGCTTTTGGCCCATCTTATTCGTTATTGTGCTGCATCGCTTACTGACTCTGTCCATTTAAACTTGCGCTAGATATTTGATTGAAAAATGCATGTAACAATCAAGAAGAAAATAAGGATATCGATGTCCATTTGAACTTGCGCTCGATATTTGATTGAAAAATGGGTGTAACAATCAAGAAGAAAATAAGGGTGCACATTAGACATAAAAGTAAAATCACAAACATCATCACATAACATTTACCTAAGCTTTGTAAGAAACCAATACTGATTGGGCTCATCTTCACTAGATACAATACCAACAACAAAAGGAAAGAATCCTAAAATAAAGAGAAATACACAAAATTTATTGAATAAAGACAAATATAGAAAAAAATTGAGCTTATCAATAATCTGCCTGAGAAATATTCGACTGATGATATTTTCCAGGAAAATATTTTTCAGGCAATTATAAGATTAACAACTATTTTCCTAGCAAAAATTTTGCAAGAAATATTCGTCTAGCTAATACTTCCAAGAAAATATTTGCTTGATGTGCCAGAAAATAATAGCTAACCAAGAATTTTGAAAATTAAATAATACATTGGTTACCTTTTTTATCATTCATAGACATAATGCAACATTGACTTCTACCTCTCATAAAATTCCCATCTGGAAATGTTAAAGGATGACAATACGAAAATCCATATTTGCGAGCTACATAACTAATAAAACCCCTCTCAAACTCACGGCTTTCGGTATCATCTTGAATCTCTATTTACTATCAGGATTAGACTCAACTAATGCTTCACAAAAAGATTCAAATGAAGATATAAAATTAAATACGTGAGCCAATCATTTTCCAGCATATGCAAAGCAATAATTTAAAACAACATTCTGTGCTATTTGAAATAAATGAATAATAAATTTTTTCTTTATTAAGGGTTAGATCAAATAAAATCAATAAACAATTTATTAAGATGTTTGATAGAAACAGTTGGGCGGTTAACATTTACAATGGCCACACCACAAGAATGATTAGGTTGCATAGTTTTCATAACAGAAAAACCAAGAAGACCAAACTTAAGAGATCCATGAACATAAAATGAATAACCTTCTCATGAGCAAATATGACTAACATAGTTGCTATCAGTTTTAGAATATTAACTTTATATCCAGTTTTGATATAATAAATCATAATATATAAACAAAAATTCTTTAACATCACAAGTAAATCGTTGACCAACTCGATTAACACTGATATCCAGAATGATATTTTGATAATTGTTTTAAAATGAACTAGAATCAACTGAAGAAATGGACATCGAAACACTAAAGAACTAAATGAACCACCCTTACTAAAAGAGCTAACAACTAAAAAAATGTGAGAACCAACATAATTTGTATATTTAGATCGCTTCGAACTAACTAAAACAACTAGAAACTCCTCACAACTATAACCAACAAGGAACAATTTACCACGCATGTAACGACCCACTTTTCCGTATAGTTTAAGCTGACAATAAACCATACATGTCCAATCCAAATTGAACGGAAAGGCGGATAGTTAGAGAAAAGAAAGAAGAAAGAAGACAAGAAGAAACTAAACAAATACAGAATCTCACAACGGAATGAATAATCTATATTATATAACAAATCTTTACACAAAAACAAAACTGTAATTTATATATATACAGACATCAACCAGAGTATACTAACCTATTTAGCACGGACAGTTCTAACAACCTATCTTTACAACTGCTGATAAATACAACCATGAATGCAATGGAAAATAACCATGTACATGAATACGTGTCCAGGCCTCCAGCTCGTCTCTTGAAGCTCCAAATATCCAAGTAAACCTGGAAATATGCTCGGTCTGACACGGGCATTATAGGAAAACAACGCCCGGGTCAGTCTGGTAAAACCAACGTGAGAAACTCAAATCACAAGGAATTTATTTATTTAACTTGTAAAACCTTTTAAAATCAAAGGTATCTTGTAAGACCATGCCGCACATAAACACAGACAGGTTGTTACCTTACGATAACCAAAACATTTTTATAGAAAATCCAATGGTATTATGATAATGTCTAAGGTACAAATACATATTAATCATAGCTGAAATTGTTACATTATTAAATTATGGCATAATAGGTATACAATCAAGTCCGAAGGCACTTATTGGAGAATAGATTTCAACTATGAAAGGGTAAGGGTCTACCCATCGAATCCGTACACCTCTAGATAAAATGTACGGGAGGTCACTATGCATTGCACCTCTACTACTCAGGACTGGCCCTACCCCTTACTAGATAGTGCCGAATATGATCACCCCTTCTTTGCAATCAAATAAGCATAATGGGCCCCAAAGCATACATAGAGATATCGACACTAGATCTTGGGATAATCATACCCTAATGGGAGCGACCCTCATAGCCCTGCTGCACATCCTTGCTTTAGTAATTTTTTCGATTGATGGGGCTTGAGGCTACGATTACCTTTTTATATAGCAACCATCTTGGAATGCTAATACTGCCCTCCAAGCAGCAATGTAGTGCCAACATTCATCCATACAAGTTCATTCTGGGTCTGAACGAAACCGAAGGCACTACCTCTACTACATCCTGTTAGCGCCAAAATTGGTCACTAACACCCAAATCCAGATGAAAGCACCAAATCACAGTCATAGGTCCAAGATAGAGTGTATGTAGAGAGTATAAATATGAAGAGCAGTAAAAATTAAAAAGAAAGCAGTAATAATAGAGGATTTATAGTGGTTCGGCTGACTCCGGCCTACGTCCACTCCAGAAATTTCCTTTTTATTGATATGAGAATCAATTACAGTTACAATCCAGATTTTTTAAAATAATAATGGTAGAGTTTCCTTAATGGGGAAGAAGAAGGGAAGCAGAATGAAGATCCCCTTTTCTGAAGCCTTGCATGCTGTATTTATATGCAAAACCCGAGTTATTGGGCTTCCTGAGTGGTCCGGGCCCATCAATACCATAGCCGAACCCATACCCTTCATCACGACCGATCCCGAGCCTAGAACGTGTTGATCCAATATTGCCTTGAGAATGACTCGGAGTAGCCTTACATCGGACTCGAAGTAACATACCATTTGACTCGAAGAAAAATAATTGCCGACCCTTCGCCTTTGCATCGACCCGGTTTCCCATTGCCGACCCGAGGAGAATATCACAGCCGACCCAAAGCATATGGCTAACCGAACCGAAGTGAAAGAGGTGCCGACCCAGGGTGATCTAAAAGATGCCGACCCAATGCTAATTTCACTATAGCCGACTCGGGGATTTCCCTATACCGATCCGAGTCCATCTTGGAGCCAACCAGGAGTAAAGCAAATGCCGATCCATCCAAATGCCGATCCACTCAAATGCCGACCTACTCAATGCCGATCGACTCCAATGTCAATCCATCCAAATGCCGACCCACTCAAATGCCGATCCACTCAAATGCCGATCCACTCCAATGCCGACCCACTCAAATGCCGATCCACCCAAATGCTGATCCACCCAAATGCCGATCCACTCCAATGCCTATCCACTCCAATGCTGACCCACTCAAATGCCGATCCACTCAAATGCCGATCCACTCCAATGCCGACCCACTCAAATGCCAATCCAATCTCTACCGACCTCGAGCCTGTGGATGTGCCGATCGCTTGGAAACCCAAAGTAAAGCATGGAATGACTCGAAGCAACCTAGGTGAAAACCCGAAGCAACTCGACTTTTGTCGAAACCCATGTTTCCAGTATCCTGCGACTTTTTTCCATCGACCATGCCGAATCCCAGATTCATAATCATGATCATCATCTGTGATTGATCGTCTACCCATCTAGCCGAACCAAACCCATCGTATTCTAGCCTCGATAACCGAGCAATCGATTTAGTTAAATCCGCCTATTTACGGCCTTGCCAAAAGGCAGGTCATTTGCCCCTCAAAACATGCCTTGCGTTAGGAAGGCATGTTTTGAATAACTTTTGATCCATCATCCAAAGTCCAATTGTAATCCATAGCCATACCATCCGATCCATAATCCAATCCATTTTATCCAAGTGCTATTGTCGTATCCTTATCTAAATCCACGACTGCTCCGAGTCGATATCCGATCCCTATCCAGTGACCTTATCCTTATCCAATTCCACATCCATCCGAACCCGATAACCAAGTTATAACCCATTCGTATCCAATAACCAAATCCATGACCTCTCCGGGTCGATACCCAAATCCGGGACCGCTACGGATCATAGCCAATCCTTAGCCATTCAAAGCCGAAATCCAAATCTGTAACCTCTCCGGGTTCTTGCCAAGCGCAGCCCACATTCGATGACCTGTGTTAAGTAATGCCATGGTGTTCCTGGTTCAGTGTCCCTAAATGTTGAGTAATGCCGTGGCTTAAGTCCTAAGCCAAATCCTGGTCTCACCGGACCCTTGCCGAGCATAGTCCATACTCGATGACCTGAAATAGTAACCTGTAGATAATACGGGGCCTAAGTACTAGGCCGAATCCTAGTCTCTCTAGACCCTTGCCGAGCATAGTCCATGCTCGACGACCTTATAGCCAAAAATCAGAGGAAAATCCAATCAAAATCCAATCCGAAATTCATATCAAAAATCCAAACCAAAAGATAAACGTCCAAACCAGAACCCAAATCAGAAAACAAACAAAACCAGGAGTTCAAACCAAACTCCAAAACCAAACCAGAAAAAGAAAGTGTCTAAGTCGAAAAGAAAAAATAGATTTCACAAACCAAAGCATCACGGTTTATCATCATCTCAGAGCATGCCTAGGGGTTGTCTCCATCTCCTTACATGAGTAAGTGACTTAGCCGTCTGCCTAGAGTTTGTTACTTATTCCAAACCATCACGATTAGTTGATGACCAATCGACCACCATTCCTGGGCCTCGCGCCATCGTTGTTCAAAGTAGGCGGTGGCTGCTCCTGTTCCACCATCGCATTGCGAGTTTCGACATATTGTCGCAACTGACCATTCCTTACATGCTCCTTGAGTATATCCTTTAGATGCCTACAGCTATTAGTATCATGCCCGTCTAGGTCATGAAAGAGACAGTGCCTTCTCGATGCCCTTTCGCGTTCTGAGGGTTCCCTCCTTGTCGACCTTCGATAAGGAAGGCGATCCCGAGTATCCAAGTATATCCATTCCAATGTCTCATTCAGTCCTGTGTAAGTGGAGAATTTTGGTTCTCCCTAGCGCTTCCTCTTCCCTTTATCCTTGTCTTTACCCAAGCTTTCACCAGACGGTTCTCCATCCTTAACCATGTTTACTTCCTTTAACCTCATATCCAAACATGCATCCTCTTGTCGAAGAAACCTCTCAGCTTCATGAAAAAATTCCCCAAGATCCATTGGTGGGTCCTATATCAATGATACTTTGAAATCTGAATTATCCCTGACTCCTGACACCGCCGCCATTAGAACCATTGATTGATCCGACTGATCCACCAAAGCAACTACTGCATTAAACCGAGTTAAAAAATTCCTGAGCGATTCTCCCGTCTTCTGCTTCACCGACGTCAGTGTCATCACATTCTTCGGCCTTTTGATGTGAACCCGAAACTGTTTCAAAAACCTGTCCACCAATTCTGTCCATGTTCCAATAAACCCATCTTCCAGCTGTCTGAACCACATAACAGCTATATCGATCAAGTACAGGGGAAACACCGGGCCATAACCTCCTCTGATGCCCCCAACACTTCCATATGCCTTGTGTACCTCATTAAGTGGTCAATGGGATCCGTCTTACTGTTGTATACTTCCAGAGTGGGCCGCTTGAAATTAGGTGGATTCCTAGCCATCATGATGTTACGGGTAAACGGACTTTTGTTTACTCCCTCCAAATCCTTGTTTGTCACCTCCATGAATAGTTCGCCTGATAATGTCAGCTAATCCAGTGCTACCTACCAAGGGTTGCCCCCCATCTACATTTTCTAACTGCCCTCCAAGTCCTCAAGGGAATTCTGGCACATACTCCTCATCACAAACTCATGTATTCCTGTTGCGCCAAACCACGTAGTGTCATTTGGTATCCCTCCATGGATTGGTCCAACATTACCTGGTGGTGTGCCCTCGAGTCTAGGTCCATCTAGATTGATAGTTATTTGCTAATTGGGAGCTGCCCCCTGCTGAACCACTCCATCTGCTTGCCTGTTGAGTCCTTCTGATCCAACTCCATGGATCTGAGCTCCCACAGCTCCTTCTATTCCTGCCTGTCCAAATTGCCTAAGAAGGGTCTGCATCATTTCCTCTTGCCTTTTCATCAGCAGCTCCTGCATAGAATCCATCATGATCTGCATCTCATCCCTGGTGATGTAGATGGATGCCTGATCTGCTCCAGCTCCAGAAGAGGCCCCTTTACTTCCCTCTTGATTGCTCCTTTTTGTCACTTATCTCCTTGTCGATGGCCTAACCATTGCTTCCCAAAATCCGAGTTCCCAAGCCTTTAAATCCAAAATCCAAGCTTCAGAATCCCTGAGTGCTAGCTCTCTCGGTGAAAGCACCAAAATGTTAGCGCCAAAATTGGTCGCTAACACCCAAATCAAGATGAAAGCACCAAATCACAGTCACAGGTCCAAGATATAGTGTATGTAGAGAGTATAAATATGAAGAGCAGTAAAAATTAGAAAGAAAGCAGTAATAACAGAGGATTTATAGTGGTTCGGCTAACTCCAACCTACGTCCACTTCGGCCTATGTCCACTCCAGAAATTTCCTTTTTATTGATACGAGAATCAATTATAGTTACAATCCGGAGTTTTTAAAACAATAATGGCAGAGTTGCCTTAATGGGGAAGAAGAAGGGAAGCAAAATGAAGATCCCCTTTTCTGAAGCCCCGCATGCTGTATTTATAGGAAAAACCCGAGTTACTGGGCTTCCTGAGTGGTCCGGGCCACTCAATACCATAGCTGTACCCATACCCTTCATCACGAAAGACCCCGAGTCTAGAACGTGCCGATCCAATATTGCCCTGGGAATGACTTGGAGTAGCCTTACATCTGACTCGAAGTAACATACCATTTGACTCGAAGAAAAATAATTGCCGACCCCTTGCCTTTGCACGACCCGGTTTCCTATTACTAACCCGAGGAGAATATTACAGCCGACCCGAAGCATATGGCTAACCGAACCGAAGTGAAAGAGGTGCTGACCCAGGGTGATCTAAAACATGCCGACCCATTGCTAAGTTCACTATAGCCGACCCGTGGATTTCCCTATACCGATCCGAGTCCATCTTGGAGCCAACCAGGAGTAAAGCAAATGCCGATCCATCCAAATGCAGATCTACTCAAATGCCGACCTACTCAAATGCCGATCCACTCCACTGCCGATCCATCCAAATGCCGACCTACCCAAATGCCGATCCACTCAAATGCCGACCCACTCAAATGCCGACCCACTCCAATGCCGACCCACCCAAATGCCGATCCACCCAAATGCCGATCCACTCCAATGCCAACCCACTCCAATGCCGACCCACTCAAATGTCGACCCACTCAAATGTCGATCCACTCAAATGCCGATCCACTCCAATGCCGACCTACTCAAATGTCGATCCAATCTCTACCAACCCCGAGCCTGTGGATGTGTCGATCGCTTGGAAACCCGAAGCAAAGCCTGGATTGACTCAAAGCAGCCTAGGTGAAAACCCGAAGCAACTCGACTTTTGTCAAAACCCATGTTTCCAGTATCACGCGACTTTTTTCCATCGACCATGCTGAATCCCTGCTTCATAATCATGATCATCATCTGTGATTGATCGTCTACCCATCTAGCCTCGATAACCGAGCAATCGATTTAGTTAAATCCACCTGTTAACGGCCTTGCCAAAATGCGGGTTAACACATCCATTTTGGAATCACCCTCAGGCTTAGTAGCAAGTAGCCCTTGCACTTCAAAAGCCCGTCTTCGATTCCATCTCTTCCAGATGTCTTCAGTTCGAAACGCTTGAGTTGGATCGAATTGGTTTTTGGATAACATGTCCGATCCCGGTCTCTTCGAAACAACTTTCGATAATTCCGGTAAACTCAATCCCGGTTCTTAAGGAAATAAACAAACGAAGACAAGAGCGGAGTTTACCTCCTAACCTTTTATGGATGGATTTCCTTATCATTTGTCCTAGAAGAACGAAACGAGTTTATACATATAGTATAGCACCACCGACGGTAACTATATCATATAATTCCCGTATTTCTCCTAGATATTTCTAGAGTTACGTTTTGGTCCAGATTTGATAGTTAGTTATTTAACTATCAAATAAACAACCATTCAAAACAAAGATTACATTTCCCATAGAAATCACTAAGCCTCATTTTAATTAATTTTATTTTAAAATCACATTTCAAATACTTGAAAATCACTTCCTTATACTTACCTCAACAGGATAAGCATATTCACAAACCACTATATTTTCGATACTTAGAAAATATAACCATATACTTATCTTACCGGTATGAGTATATTTAACCATCTTACTTTCAAACTTGGAAGGTATATTCACCAACACTTAGAAAGATTTTCTATTTTGAAATCATATTTTAAATGATCAAACCTAAATATCACTTAAAAGGAGAAACCCAAAATACCAATCCCTTTATAAAACATCCTTAATAAATTCCAAAATCCTGTATATAAAACTTCTCCTTCTCAGATTCTTTAAAACTCATTTATAAATTCCTTTATAATTATCCAATGCAATTTATAAAACTCTTCCCATATTTAATCCAACTCCTTAATGTACTCTTTAAGTCAATACGTACTCTTGATAAACCATAAGTTATTTAAAATAGCTTTAAATAACAAATTACTATTTAAACATCCCTATATTTCATTTAAATCAAATCTTATTTAAAATAATAACTTTAGAATCTATTTAATAATATATTAGATTAATTTCAAACACTATTATTGTATTAATAAATTAACTTCAAATCAATATTAATATAATAATTAATTAACTTTAAACGTTATTAAAACAGTAATCAATTAACCTTAAACTAATATCAATATGAGAATTAATTATCCTTTAAATATTATTAAATAACTTAAATTAATATAATTAATTAACTTTAATCAAGAATTAAAATATAGATAATTTTTTAAATAATTAATTAAAATATACTTAAAACATTCCTAAACCATAACTAAACAACTTTAAAATAATACTTAAACTTAAACATTTTAAAACAATAAATAACTTTTAAGAATTATATTGATAAAATAATTAACTTTAAATCATTATTAAAACATTTATTAATTTCCTTTAAAATATTATTACTAATAATTTATTACCTTTTTAAAATCTTATTACTAAATAATAATTATCTTTAAATCTTATAATAATAATTATTCTTAAATTAACATTCAAAATAATAATTAGTTTTTTGAATTTGAAGGAAACTTAATGATCACCATGGTACTTAACAAGCTACCATATTATTCAATTAACTTTTCAAGTTAACAACAGATATTTACATAATCAATGACTACGTAAATAAATTCAACACTTAACCATCATTGGTTAAAACATCACTTATTCAAAACGGGATATCAATTGACGATATATAATCGAATGTCCAAATTTATAAAATAGCAGAACTGGGATTTATTCTGCCGATTAAATGTCAAATTAATTTATTCAGTGGAACAGTGTTTTATTCTGCTAACAGGGGTCCATTTAACATATTCAATCCAATTTAACTCGACAGTAATTTATTTGGCTACATAAATATCACCAATTAAGGTATAATAATTTTAACGACGTTATTATTTTAAATAACGTAATTAAATTGGGTCTATTTTAATCTATCATAATTTTATATACTACAAAAACTATCAACAAGTTACACTACAACGTTGTTCTCGTCCCTACGAGTACAACACAAAATTCCATGGACAAAACGTATATCATGTGAGCAAGTTATCATAGTTTCTATATATAACACACACATTACTTAATAATTAAATAAGTTAACAAAGCATTTCCTCACCTTTAACCAGATGGGCCGAGCCCAAGACCATGCCACGCAACCCACCCATCGTGAACAATGCCATCTTCCCCTTTCTTCCTCAATCACACGAACTGGAACGAAGAAAAGAAGAAAAAACAAAGCCCATGCATGATCATGCATGCGTGTACGTGCACTCGCCTTTCCGATCACCTGACGACCCTCCATCGTCACCCACAAATTCCCCTCACCGAGCCTACCACCTCCATGCTACCATCATCCCCTCCGCTGCCATAAGTCGAAAAATGACAATCGAACCGAAAAAAAACGAAATGCCTGACAATGAAATCGAGCAACTCACCCACCACACTCTCCTACAGCCTCTCCCATCGTCGCCGAAGAAACCTCGCCACCTCACCTAGCCTCCACACCCATCGCGACAGACCTCGACACCTTACGTCGCCGCCAGCATAAGCGCGTTCGAACCCTCCTCGCTATATCCCTTAAACCCTACTACGAACAAATCCCATCAACTCAGACCACTAGAACAAAATCCGCCACACCCATCGCCTTCGCCTCGTCCCAAGACTCCTCCTCGGCATCTCCGCTTGACCCCTCGACCATCGGTTTGCCGGAAATTATTTTTCGAACGTTTTTCGATCATCTCTTCCTCCCCTACTAACCAAATCTCTAAAAATACCACGAATACCTCTAAAAATCCCTAATCACTGCTACGAACCCAGCCGTATCCTCCGTTGGTCAATCTGCGATCGTCGAAAATGATCGTTTTCTCAACCACTTGCAGTAATTTAAAGATATCTCTCTGAATACTCAACAAAAAACCCCGAAACTATTTTTAGAGGAAAGTAGATTCGATTACGAACAACTTTCGTGTTGGTCGCTGAGGCTAAAAGTGAATAGATTTAAGGGTGGTGGTTTTTGAAGAGAAGAGAATTTTTATTTCCATGCTCTATGAATAAACAAAAAGAGAAGTAGAAGAATAATGTCTGTTGTGTTGTATTTATAGGTGAAGATGACTTGGTGGTGAAAGGTCGAAGCATTTATGGTGAAGTGATGAGAGATGAGGGAGATGTCATAGGCTGGTGGTAGGCTGCGTGTAACGACCCAGAATTTTGGTTATGAATATTTAATTGATTTTAAATATTTAAAAGTTAATTTTTAACTTGAAATTCAAATATAACTATTTATTGGATAATTAAATTATTGAATTTAATAAATGGCAAATTGGTTAAAATAGTGAATCTTGAGTTTTAAGCTTGTTAAAAATAATTTAAAGGCTTATAAAATTTATATTAATAATATTAAAGGTAATAAAACTTTTTAAATTGAATTTAAAAGTGATTTTTTCAGTTTTAAAAATATATCGTTTAAATTGACATTTAAAAATAGCTTTCCGGGCACAATCTCGGAATTCGACGAAACTAATTCCATTGGATCCGAAATAGTGTATTATTTTTGGATTTAAAATTTCGTAGCGTTTGGAGTTATCGTTTGGTCGTACGGAATATAAACGCACTGAAATTTATTTCAAAAATTCAATATAATAATTTGGTCCAAAAAGCTATCTTCTCCATACGATCGAATTAGGACTCGAAACCTCTTCCATTGTGCTCGGAATAGGGGTATAACATTATAAATGCCTAGCGGCACGCCTCGATAGGAGGTCGAGATTTTAAGTTGCGAAACCGAGACGATTTAAATTTAAATAAATGTATATATTTATATTGATTGACCATCTTCACATCAGAACTTTTTCACCTCCCTTCAAATCACTGTACTAGACCCATTCAAACACGTTTACTCCCTCCCTCTCTTTTGATAATCAAGACGAGCAATAGAGTACAGCTAAAAAAAGAAACGTAGCAACCGATATCGTCTTCCATTTACAATTCGAAATCGAGACAAAGGCTTCAAAAAAATAAAGAACGAAGACGGGAATCGCGAGCTCGTTTTCGAGATGGGTTGGATTGTGGCTAGGGTCTTAGCCATTGGAGATTTGGAATTCCGAACTAGAGTTCGAACTCGAGATGCATTGGCGATGTAGGTGAGGGAAGGCGGGCGGTTTGGCCGGAGAGTTGGCGGCGGTGTGGGAGACATGTCATGATCGATGGCGAGGTGAAGATGGAAGGTTCGGTGTTTTGAATTGAAGGGAAGTCGGAACCATTTTTAGTTTCTGGGTTCGATTCTCGCAATTGGGATGACGAGCTGTTGGAGGCTGTGGCGACCAGCAAGGGTAGGGGAGGCTCGGGGCAACTCGAGGTGATGATTTGGTGGCCTCTGGCACAGCCTAGCAACGACGATGGCGATAAGTCGCATGCGTTCGAACGAGAAGGCCGGGGAGATTCCGCGTGGGATAAGGAGATAATTAGGGTAATTAATTTTTATTAATTATTGTAATTATGTTAACATTAATTTTTTTAAAATTTATTCGAATGTTTAAAAATTTATAACTTATGCATACGAGGTTGAAATCAAACAAAACAAATTGTGTCGCGATCGCGATGGCGAGAACTTTACACTAATATGGGTTGGAGATTTTTGAAGTCAGTCGGAATTTTGGTTTTTTTCGAAATCTAGATGTTCGAAAAAAGAAAATAAATCAAGCTGAGTTAATCTCACTCAAATTTGGAATACTGAAATTTATTTTAAATAGTTAAAATTAATTATTAGTTGATCGTTGAAATTGATAATTATTTTCAGTTTGGATGTTATTATATATAGTAGTATATATATATTGGAGTGATTGATATTCCCGCATATATGTAGCGGATGAGACCCTATGTGCCCCGCATAATAGCGGATGACCCTATATACCGCGATATCCCCCTCAAAGTGGGATTGGTGTTTTTATATTGTATTAACATCTGTGGATGCAGGGAAACAGGTTGGAGGGATCCAACTGGATTCCTCAAAATGTTGAAATTATTTTCATATTCAGTGATATGATTTGTTTGAATAATATGTGATAAATATAATGGAATTTGAATTTATTGGATGCTATGGTATTGCTGATAGATTTTTGGCATTTTAAAATACCATAAATATGAATATTGAATTTTTAAAAGAAAATAAAAAGGGAATTTAAAGGTGAAATAATTATAGTGAAATTTGGATAAATTAAAATGTATTTGGAAAAAATAAAATAAATATGTTTGATTCAAATTTGTATTTAATAATTTCAGAATATTGTAAATAGAGATCTTGGAATATTGTAAATAGAGATTTTTGAATAATGAAAAAAAGGGTTTAAATAATAGAACTTAAATAATATTGTTTAAGTATAAAAGGATTTATTTTTAAATTCGAGGTTTAAAATAGATTTGGGAAAATAAAAAGGAAATTTGAAAATAAAATATGAAATTGATGTTCCAGATTTAAATAAGATTTTAAACTATAAAAGGAAGGGAAATCTGAATTTAGTGGGCTTTGGATATATTTGGGTTATTTAAGAAATTAATTTAAAAATGGAATTTAATTTAGAAAATCGATTTAAAATCGATTGAGTGTTGTGAACAGTGATAAATGGGAAATAAGACTATGGAATTTATAAACGAAGTTTATAAATAAAGTAAAGTAAATTATCAGTAGATAAATTGAAATTATAAATTCATGGTGAGGATTTATAAGGTGATGGGTAAATCGGTTTAAAAATAAAGAGTAGATTTATTTTTAGAAATGTGAAAAAGGGAATTTACGGAATTGGGACGTAAATTAAATTAGAAATAAATCGAAAGAGATTTATAGATAATTAGACTGGCTATATTGGAATTGAAAGTATATTTTTCCTGAGAAGTTAAGTTTATTTTAAAAAGGAGGATCTTTAAGCATTAATTAGAAAATTTAAAAGTGTTTAAGAATATTCCAGAAAATTTATTATTTAGTTGTTTAAAATTTGTTTAAAGTATATTTAAGTATTAATTAAGTAGTTTTATAAATGGTTGACATTAAGTTAATAATTATTTAAGAATTAATCAGTATTATTATTTTAAGAGATAGACTATTCTATATTAATATTATTTTATAATAACTTTTATTTTAAAAGAGTAACTGCCTAAAATTAACTTGGAAAAATTATTATAGAAATTTCATAAGTATATTTTTGAAATTTTTTAAAATAAAGATTTGGGGAAGTAATGGTATACCCACATGGCGAAATCGGAGGCAGCGAGTGCCTGTAGTTAAGTCTTGGATTTCTCTGGGATAGAGACTGTAACGACCCGATTTTTCGACGCCTAAAAATCGACATCAATATGTCCACTGTATCAAATGCCGAACAATCGAATGCCGAAAAACTGAACCATTAGGGTAAAAGAAGAAGGAGGTAGAAGAAGAAAATAGAAACAACATCAGAATCTCACAGTCGCAGCGGAATAAATATAATATATATCAACAGCTTTAAAACACAAAGAAATCTGTACTGATTTATACATTACATCATCAGGGTACAACCCAAATCAACAACACAATCAATATCCAAATGTAGGACAGTTATATAAACTTGTCCTCATAACTAAATACACAGCGGAAAACATATCAAGTACGGAAGTACGTCTCGCCATCCAACTCGTCTCCTGAGTTCCACAACATCATATCTTGTATCCTATAATACTCGGTCTGACCCGAGCATTATAGTAAAATAACACCCGAGTCAGTCTGGAAAACCAGTGTGAGAAAACACACCCAATTGGATTATTAAAGTTTTCAAAATCTTTTGAAATCAAAAGAATCTCGTAAGACCACGCCACAAATAAACATGTCAGGTTTTTACCTTACGATAGCCAAAACATTTTTTTTTATCAAAATCCTCTGATATTATAATAGTGTTTATATACAAATACTTATTCAAATAGCCGAAATTGTTACATTCATTAAATTCCAGCATAATAGGTATACAAACAAGTCCGAAGGCACTTATTGGAGATTGAGTTTCCATCAATGGCAGGGCTACTGGGGTACCGCCAGTCACAGTACCTGGTCTAGATTAGCGTACCGAGGATCCACCCTGATCCCCTGCTACACAAGACCGGAGCTACCCCTTACTGGATAGTCCGAATAAGATCACCCCGCAGTTGGGATCAGCAACCGCCCACACAGCCGAAATAAAGGGACAACTAGACAGGGATGACCTTACCCTAATTGGTTGCTAGCCACTTAGCCTTGTGTGCACCTCCTCTGTTTTAGCCATTCCCGGTTGATGAGGCTCGAGGCTATGCGTTACCTTTTTAGAACACATCTAACTTAGAATGCTCATCGTTCTCCTGACGATGTTCTGAAAGCATCCATCCATACAAGTCCGTTCCGGGTTCGAACGGAACCGAAAGCACTACTCCTACTACATCCATTTTGGAATCACCCTCAGGATTAGTAGCGACTAGCCCTTGCACTTCACTGCACCATCTTCGACTCCAAGCTCTTGTCTTTCTCACGAAAACGTTCAAACCAGATCGAAGTGGTTTTCGGAAAATAAATCCCGATCCCGGTCTCTTCGAAATGATCAACGCATTGGCCAATATTGATAGTCGGTTATTTAACTATCAAATAACATTCACAAACAATCATCAGGCCTTAATAATTTCCCAAATTATTTATTTATTTATTTCAAAATATCTTCGCAGGATAATTTTCTACACTTCAACCCTTTTAAAATAGTTTCAAAACACTTTTTCACTCGCGGAACAAATTCCCACCCAATTGTTTTATTTTCACTGAAAAAGCCCAAGTCTTAATAACTTAGATTTTAAATAATTTAAATCACTTTATCCAAAGATATATATACTTTAAAACACTTAAAATAAAACTACTTAAATCACTTATTTAAAAATATTAGTTATAAAGTTCTAAAATAATTTTCCGAGTAAAACTTAAGTCACAAATTTTTTTTTTAAAATAAAACTATTGTATAAAGTATAAATATTTAATAATTATCTTTTAAAATATAATACTAGTTTAACCTTTAAAATAATTACCACTATAATTAATTTGAATAAATATTTACTTTAAAAATTTAAAACAATTTAAAACAAATAAATTCTCTAAGTAAAACTTTGACCAAGCTACTTAAATAAAATAAGCTATTTATGAAATATAAATATTTAAAAAAATCCTTTAAATCATAGTACTACTTAACCCTTTTAAAATAATTTATTACCATAATAAATATTTACTTTAAAGATTTTTAAACAACTAAAAGACATAACTTTTCTAAACATTCTTTCCAACACATTTAAATTTCTAATTTAAACTTAAAGATCTTCTTTGAAAATATACTTGGCTTTTCAGGATAATACACATTCCATTCCAATATAGTCCATCTCATTATTTATATATCCTTCTCGATTTATCCCAATTTAATTTACGTTCCAATCCCGTAAATTTCCTTTAACACTTTAAAAATAAAACCCCTTTTTTTAAAAAAAAAACATTTCCCATCTCCTTATAAATTCCCACCGTGAATTTATACTTTCAAATTATCCACTGATAAATATTTCACTTTATTTATAAACCCAGTTTATAAATTCCACAATCTCATTCTCCTTTAATCACAGTTTCAAACACTTAATCAATTTTCAAATCGATTTCCAAATTAACTCCATTTTAAAATAAATTCCTTTACTTACTAAATTTTATTTCAAAACCCATTAATTTCATATTTTACTTCTTTATTATCATTTTAAATCTTATTTAAAAATGAAAATACCAATTTCATATTTTTTTCTTCCCAAAATTCTTCTTGTTTCTCCCAAACTATTTTAAACCCAAAATTTAAAAATAAATTCTTTACAATATCACTTAAGTTTCAAAATTCATTTATTCTCATTATTCAAAAATCTCTTTTCCCATACTCGGAATTTATTTATTAAGATTTAAAAATCAACTTTTATTCCTTCTAAATTTCGTTCTTCAAATTTATTCTAAATTCTCTAAAATTATTTTACTTAAAAATTCTCTTTTAATTTCCTTCAAAATCCAATCTTTATTATTTCTGAAATCTTAAAATACCAAAATATATATTCAGCCAATCATAACATTCAACAAATTCAATTACAATATAATCTATCACAGATTATCAAATAAATCATATCACAGAATATGAAAACAAATTTCAATATTTTGAGGAATCCAGTTGGATCCCTCCAACCTGTTTCCCTGCATCCACAGATGTTAGCACAATATAAAATACCAAATCCCACTTCGAGGGGGACATCGCGGTATAAAGGGTCATCCGCTATTATGCGGGGCGCATAGGGTCTCATCCGGTATATAATGCGGGAATATCAATCACTCCAATATATATATATATATATATACTACCATATATACTATCACATCCAGACTGATAATAATGAATTCAAGCAATCAATCCAATAATTTAAATTTAACTCTTTAAATTTAAAGGGTAATCCAAATGAGTGAGATTAACTCACCTTTATTTTATTTGCAACCCAGTTATTAAATTAAATTTTCGATATAAATTTCAGCGTGTTTATCTACCGTATGATCACATGACAACTCCGAATGCTACAAAAATTGAAATCCGATAATAATACACTATTATGGATCCAATGGAACTGGTTTCGTTGAATTCCGAGACTGTGCCTCGGAAGGCTATTTTTAAATATCAATTTAAACGATACATTTTAAAACATAATAAAACACCTTTAAATTCAATTTTAACACTTCCACTATCTTCAGTATTATCAATATGAATTTTATAAGTCTTCGAATTATTTTTAACAAGCTTAAATTCTAGATTCAATATTTTACCCAATTTCTAATTATTAAATTCAATAATTTAATTACCAAATAAACAGTGATATTTGAAATTCAAGTTAAACTAACTTCCAAATATTTAAAATCAACTAAATATTCCAATTTCAAATATCCAAAATTACGGGTCGTCACATTCCTCCCCCCTTAAAAGAATTTCGTCCCCGAAATTACTAGTTAGGAAGAATGGTCCAATACCCGTTAACTATTTTTCAAAGCCAAATAGTTTTTAACAATCCCCAAATTCTTTTATAGTTTCCAAACAACATTACTTACTCAACCATTCAAATTTAAATTTTAAAACCAAATTCCAATTATCAAAATTTCTCAAATTTTTTCGAACTCCTTAAATTTTCGAAAAATTTCGCTAGCGTCTCCTTTGCGCGGCTAGCTCAGTACAACTACAAAATGCCTCTACGCGCCCCCAAATTCCAAAAGAAAACAAAATGCCAAGTGGCTAGACCAGAAAATCACCAAATTTCATATGCCAATTAAAATACATACCTTTTTGTCGGGCAATCAAGTTATCTTCTAAAACCAAAAATACCAATTTCCTTTATGCTTTCTAAACACCTGTATATCCTACTTAGCTATAATATCCAATCATAGCTTTTTAAAATCATTTTATGCATTCCTTTTTACAAGAATTTCAATATCTGCTTTACTTAAGCCCGTATGATGTACACATATCATTCGTACGCAATATCCAATCTGATCGCTCGCTCGATCACACAATTCATTTCCGAACTAGTATCGTCCACCCAACTTCCTAGTGCGGACTCAGATCTGATTTCTTGATCAGAAACCATCATTCTCCTTGCATAGTCGTAAACTATGATACAGAATATCCAGAATCAATCAAAAATCCATATCCAGGGTTCGCCGTCGAAAATCGAGTGAAAAATCCCAACTCGGATCGATATAACTACCTCGAAATTCTGTGCTCGAATCTAGATCAAATCGTTATGCGAATAAAATAATATACGTATACCCTACGTATTTACCTCAATTGATTATTAGCTATATCAATTCTCTTTTATTCACATTTATTTCGATTCTTATTTACTTATCCAGACTTATCATTTCACACACCCTTATTACACCTTCATTCACATATTAACTTAGTATATTTCTCCAATACCAAATTTTCTTAAGAATTTCACCCTTTGCTTTTCTTAAGTTTATTATAAATATTTAATACAGTTCCTTATATTTATTTTTACTTTACCACTTGAGCTTTTATATCTATTTTCATTTACCTTAAATTTTCAATTCCATTCTGAATTCAATTTACTTTCCAATTTTTAAAAAATTGAACTCTATTCATCTTATCCCAAACCATATTTAATTAGTCATTTCTTTAATTAGTTCCACTTACTAATTTATTTTAAATCTCAATGGATTTTATTTCCAAACTTTAATTATTTTTAGTCTACTTTGACTTAATTTTTCAACTTCACTTTACTTTGCACAATTTAAATTAAGTATTACTCCAATATTCAACTTCAATTCCATTTTCTTACCCACTTAAATAAATTAGTTTACTTACTAATTTTATTTTTAATCCTATGTTTTATTTAGTCCAATTTACCAATAGTTAAATATAACCAAGTTAAATTACATATTTTCTCATTCCACTTAATTTTCTTTACAAAATAACCCAATTTCCAGTTTAAACATTTTCATTCAAAATCTTCTTTTTATTTGCTTCAAATTTACTACTTATGGTATTTAAAAATACCAAATTCAATTTCCAGGCTATTTAGCATTTACAATTCAATTCACACAATCCATATCAATTTATCCAACTTGTCATATATCAACATATATATGAATACAATAAATATTTTTGAGGAATCTAGTTGGATCCCTCCAACCTGTTTCCCTACATCCACAGATGTTAGCACAATATAAAATACCAAATCCCACTTCGAGGGGGACATCGCGGTATAAAGGGTCATCCGCTATTATGCGGGGCGCATAGGGTCTCATCCGCTATATAATGCGGGAATATTAATCAGTCTAATATATATATACTACCATATATACTATCACATCCAGACTGATAATAATCAATTCAAGCAATCAATCCAATAATTTAAATTTAACTCTTTAAATTTAAAGGGTAATCCAAATGAGTGAGATTAACTCACCTTTATTTTATTTGCAACCTAGTTATTAAATTAAATTTTCGATATAAATTTCAGCGCGTTTATCTACCGTATGATCACATGACAACTCCGAATGCTACAAAAATTGAAATCCGATAATAATACACTATTACGGATCTAATGGAACTGGTTTCGTTGAATTCCGAGACTGTGCCTCGGAAGGCTATTTATAAATATCAATTTAAACGATATATTTTAAAACATAATAAAACACCTTTAAATTCAATTTTAACACTTCTACTATCTTCAGTATTATCAATATGAATTTTATAAGTCTTCGAATTATTTTTAACAAGCTTAAATTCCAGATTCAATATTTTACCCAATTTCTAATTATTAAATTCAATAATTTAATTACCAAATAAACAGTGATATTTGAAATTCAAGTTAAACTAACTTCCAAATATTTAAAATCAACTAAATATTCCAATTTCAAATATCCAAAATTCTGGGTCATCACAGAGACGTTACCATTGAGCCGTGAATCCATGGTTTGATACCGGAGTGGCACTTTCCTTATTATTTTAAAGGGTTTCTATATTTTGAAAAGGGTAGTTGTGAATAAACTGAATTCGATAAGATAACTACATATATTTTGGATGAAGAGATTTAATTTATTAAAATTAAATTAAAAAGAGATTTGGGGTTTTTCAGTGAGAAAATGGAATATTTGGTTGAATGATTGTTTATTGATAGTTAAATAACAGACTATCAAATCTGGACCCAAAATATAACTTTGGGAATATCTAGGAGAAATACGGGATTTATAGGGTACAGTTACCATTCGAGGTTCTATACTGTACATATAAATTCGTTTCGTTCTTTTAGGACGTTGATAAGGAAATCCATCCACTAACAGCTAGGAGGTGATCTCCGATCTTATTTTCGTCTGTTTATTTCCTAAAGAATCGGGGTCGAGTTTACCGGGAAATATCAAATGTTGTTTCGAAGAGACCGGGATCAGATAAGTTATCCGAAACCCATTTCTATCCAATGAGTACGTTTTCACAGTGAAAAAAAGAGCATGGAGTCGAAGATGGAGCAGTGAAGTGCAAGGGCTAATCGCTACTAATCCTGAGGATTATTCCAAAATGGGTGTAGTAGGAATAGTGCCTTCGGTTCCGTTCGGACCCAGGACAGACATGTATGAATGAATGCTATCAGTACATTGTCATCGGAGGACAATGAGCATTCTAAGTGAAAATTCCTTAAAAAGGTAATCGTAGCCTCTAGCCTCATCAACCGGGAATGACTGAAAATCAGGGGAGATGCAGCAAGGCTAGGTGGGTCGCACCCAATTAGGGTATGTTTATCACCTTTCTAGATAACCTCGGATATTATTTATCATTACGGTATATGGAAGGAGCTCGAGAGAGGGTGGGAACACCCGAGGTGATAGCATATTCGATATATCTAGGTTAGGGATAGTCCGGTCTTGTGTGGCAGGGGATCCCGGTGTGGTCCTCGGTACACTGTTCTAGACGTGTACTGTGACAGGTTGTAGCGAACCGCAGTTCCGTACCCTTTGAGTTGATAAAAAATCACTCATGTTCAACCCAAATTGTACGAAAGAGCGAATAACTAGGGTAAAGAAGAAGAAACAGATAGAAGAAGAATAGAAACAACAACACAGAATTTCACAATCGCAGCGGAACAAAATATAATATATAATAACATATTTTATACAAAAGAATCTGTAACAGTTCATATACTTACAATCATCAGAGTACAACAATCAATACATCAAACTGGACAGTTATATAACTTGTCCTGACACAGCGGAATATAAGCCAAGTATGGAGATACGTCTCTGTCATCCAGCTCGTCTCTTGAGCTCCATAGCATTCTATCCTGAATCTGTAATACTCGGTCTGACCCGAGCATTATAATAAAATAACACCCGAGTAAGTCTGGAAAACCAGCATGAGAAAACACACTCAATTTGAATTATTAGAGTTACCAAATCCTATGATAAACAAAGGTATCTCGTAAGACCGCGTCACACATAAACACGACGGGCTTTTCCCTTACGATAACCAAAACATTTTTATAGAAAATCCAGTGATATTATAATAGTGTCTAAATACAAATACTTATTCAAATAGCTGAAATTGTTACATTAATTAAATTCCAGCATACTAGGTTCTACAAACAAAACCGTAAGCTCGTATTGGAGAATGAATTCCAACGAATGATTGGGCCACTGTGGTACCGCCCACCATAGTACACCTCTAGAACAATGTACCGAGGACCACGTCGGGATCCTTTGCTACACAAGACCGGCCTACCCCTGACCTGGATAGACCGAATATGTTATCACCGCGGGTGTTCTCACCCTTACTATCGAGCACTCCTTCAATGCACAACCATATCCATAATAAATAGGTTTTCCAAGGACATCTAGAAAGGTGGTAACATACCCTACTTGGGTGCAACCCACTTAGCCTTGCTGCATCTCCCCTGTTTTAGTCATTCCCGGTTGATGAGGTTCGAGGCTTAGCATTACCTTTAAAGAACAATTTTACTTAGAATGCTCATCGTCCTTCAATGACGATGTTTTGATAGCATTCGTCCATACAAGTTGTGCTGGGTCTGGAAAAACTGAATCACCGTTTTCATTATCTTCATGGTATTCATTCGTAACATTCAAACCAGATCGAAGTGGTATTCGGATAATTAAATCCGATCCCGGTCTCTTCGAAAAGACTAACCAATTTGGCCAATATTGATAGTCGGTTATTTAACTATCAATAAAACATCCATAAGCAATCATCTGGCCTTATTATAAATTTTCCCAAAATATTTGCCTTCAAAATACTTATAAAAGATATATCTATTCCTTCCAACATTTGAAAACAATTTTTCAAATACTTAAATCCGTAACGGATACTTCCAAACATCTCAACACTTAGAAATTTTCCCAAATTTCTATTTTTCTATACTTAAAAAAATATTACAAGTCTTACTCCTAAAACCCCTTTCAATCTTACGTTTTAGAGGATTATTCCTTAACTTACACCAAAAATCCCCGGAATCACAAATAAATTTCCTCTCCTCAAAATCATATCCTTTATAAGCCCTTTTCCGAATCTCGAGAGAATTTATAAATTAAAATTTCCAATTATTTTAAACTATATATATATATAATATTTAAAGATTAATAATTTATTTTTTAAAACATGTTCGAGTAATTATTTCAAATATCGAAAACACTTTTATAACATTAATAACTCATCTTTAGTTAAACAAATAAATTTTCAAAGTTGATTTTAAAAGTTAGAATTTACTAAAATAAATACTTCACATTTAAAAATCTACTTACCAAGTAATTCGATCTCAACTAGTTTAAAATTCCATAGTTTTAAAACAATAAAATTCCTTTTAAAACAAACTCACTTCTTAAAATTACAAATATAATTTTAAAATCTCAATAACAATTTAATTTATAACTTCCTCTCGATTTCACAGAATATCAATTTATCTTCGCTTCCCTAATCATTTCCATTTCAAAAATAGAATATACTATTTTTCTCAACCCTGTTTCCAAATTCTAATATAAATTCACCCTATGAATTTATATTCCAATTATCATCTGATATCGAATTCCTTTATTTATAAATATCGTTATCAATTTTATACCCCTTTTTATTTTACCTATTTATAAAACAAACTTCATTTATAAAATTCCATTATATACATTCATTTCTTATGAATTTCTTTTACACTTCCAATATATTTTCAATATTGATTTTGACTCCTTTTTATGTTATTTCCAGAATATCATTTATAAATTCTCATATAATTCATTTTAAAAATCTCCATTTATTTATCCGCAATAGTTAAGTATAGCCAAATCAATTATATTTTTCTAATTCAATTTCTTTAAAATAACTCCAATTCCAATATATATATATATATATATTTCATTATCAAATTCCCTTCAATTCCATAAATTTTAGAAATATATTTATAGTTTTTAAAATTATCAAAATTCAGGCCAGTGCTAAATAACATCCAATAATTCCAATCACTACAATAATCTATAATAGATTATTCTACACAAATCATATATCATTATATATGAAAAATAAACAATAAATTTAAAGAATCCAGTTAGATCCCTCCAACTTGTTTCCCTGCATCAACAGATGTTAATAGACATAAATTAAATACCAATCCCACTTCAAGGGGGATATCACAATATATAGGATCATCCGCTATTATGCAGGGCGCATAGGGTCTCATCCGCTATAATGTGCGAGAATATCACTCCAAATACTAATATATATACTACTATATATATTATCATTCAACAAGTAATCAAATTTATAAATTTAGTAGGCATCCAAAATTTAATTTCAACTATTTAAAATTAAAATTTTTGGAAATCCAAATGAGTGAGAATTTTTCTCACCTTTATTTTTGTTTGCAATCCACTTCAATCTCCACTTGATTTTCATGATTTTTGACCTCGCATAAACAATTTACGAATTTGTAAATATTTGATTTATAATATGATTTATATATCCTAATTACCTAATACATATTGTAAAATTAACCAGTAAGTCAAAATATGTATATATATATTTATATATTTTTTCTGTATACATACATATATATATATATATTAAATTTAATTGAAAAAAATAAAATTTTATATACCTCACTGCCACTTCCTCTCTCGCTTCCAGCCCTTGCAGTCGAGATCGAACCCTCCCCTGAATCGCTCAAGCACGCGAATCCCTGTATGTGGTCATTCCTATCTGTCTGCTGCCGAGCACCAAGTCGCGGCCCCCCTTCGGTTGCGACCAAACCCCGACCACGAACTCCTCCCCGAGCACGCATGTGTGTGCCACGCGACTCCATCGCCTCTGGTCTTCTACAGCTCAACGTCGACTTTGCCACTTCGCTGTAGGACATCGCGAGCCACCGTACTCGATGCCATAATGCGCCACTACCACCACGGCATGCTGATGGCCTCACTGCGCTCGAATCACGACCCATCATCCATCGCTCAAAACAAACTCGCGTTCCACCAGCCCTTCTTCCTCATGCGCGCGCCTCTCGCCTTCCCATTCTCCCCCACCATTGCATGCGAACAGGCCTTCAGGTGCTGCCCCCTCCACTCGCGATTGATTCGAGAATCCCCCCTTCTCTTTTTTTTTAAAAAACAATTCGATTTCGTGAATCAATGAAAATCGAGAGAAGGGAAACCTTTTTGATTTTTTAAAGGAGGAGGATCGCGATTTATAACAGTGGCATTTCTTTTTTTTCTAATTTGTGAATTTGAATTGAAATGAAAGAATGAAAAGGAAGGACATGATTTAAACGAAGGAGAAAGGTTGCATGCTTTCATGGATTAACAAAAGAAAAGACGTATTAAAAAGAAGAGGGGATGGGTATGACTTGGCAGGAAAACTTGAGTTGACCAATTGACTGGTTTTATAAGTATATTATATTCAAAACATCTCGATTTATGCAACTCAAATTTTTTCGAACACCTATTAAGGCGTGCTGCTAGGCGTTTATAAGGTTATACCCCTATTTTGAACGAAATGGAAAAGGTTTCGAGTCATAATTCGATCGTATGGAGAAGATAGCTTTTTGAACAAAATTATTATATTAAATTTCGATATTACTTTCAGCGCGTTTATATCTCGTACGGCTAAACGATAACTCCAAACACCACGAAATTTGAAATCCGATAATAATATCATATTATGGATCCAATGGAACTGGTTTCGTTGAATTCCGAGACTATGCCTCGGAAGGCTATTTTTAAATGTCAATTTGAACAAACTATTATTAAAATTGAACCGATCACTTTTAAACTCAATTTTGAAACTTTTATTATCTTCATTATTATCAATATAAATTTTACAAGCCCTTAAATTATTTTATCGAGCTTAAAACTCAAGATTCACTAATTAACCCAATATTCAATTTATTAAATTCAAAAATTAAATTATCCAATAAATTGCTATATTTAAATTCTAAATTTATTTTATAAATAAAAACCAAACTTTCAAATTTAGAAATCAAGTCTATAATTCAAATTCAATATTTAAAATCATTTAAATATTCGAAATCAACATCGAAAAATCCGGGTCGTTACATTCCTCCCCCCTTAAAAGAATTTCGTCCCTAAAATTGCTAAGGTAGAAAAATGCTTCAACCCCATTAACTTATCGAAACCTACTTAGTGAAAATTTGATATTAACTTTCCTAATCTTTTAGTTCCAAAACACCTTATTTCAATTTCAATTTGAAATCAAATTGTCGTAAACAAAAATTTTCCAAATTTTTTTCTAACACCCTAAATTTTCGAATTTTTTGGTAGAGTCCCCTTTGTACAGAGGACCTTTTGCAATATGACAAGAGAGATAAATATATATACATCGACCCACACGGTTGGAAAACAAAAGATATATATCAATATTTATATTTGGCGATATTTAATCCGAAAACATACCTTATTTTAGCATTTTTAAGCGTTATTAAGCTAGCGGCTTATTTTATATGCAACTGCGCGACCAAAATCTAGCCAAATGGCCTCCAGGTACCTGTACTTACTTAATTCAAACACGTAAGTACCAAAACATGAAAATTCAATACATTTTACTTATTAAACAACTTAAACACATAATTTTCACGAGCAATGCATGTTAAACATATATTCATAGGCAATTATGAGGTTCCAACACCAATTTAATTACTTCCAATCAATCTACGTACCATTTTATTCAATTTAAACGATTTACAACTCACTTTACATGCATTTAATTCATATTTATATCAAACAACACATATCCATTCTAAATTGATTTAAAAATCAATCTATTTCACTTCTATTAATTCACAGAATTTTATTTACTTCCGTTTTCATCGAATACCAATTTTTCTATGCAAATTCGGCGCTATTCATTTAATAGAATAACCATTTTAGCTTATAACCATTTTTTATTGATTCCAAATCAATTTATATTTAATTCTATTCCATTTCTAATTAATTCTATTTCAAATCATTTTGCATTCCATTCAAACCACTTTCATTGTTTTCAAATCCATTTTATTTAGCTCGAAAACATTCCATCTTATTATATTAAATAACCATTTCACAATTTATTTAAGCCGAGCTTCCATTCAAATATTTACTTAAGTTAATTTATTTACTTCAATCATTTCAATCAAACAACTTAAGTTTATTTCCATTTGCAACAAATTTCCCTTTCAACTTAATTTGATTCTTATTCAATCAAATTCTATTCCATTTACTAATAAATTTATTAGTTCATTCACTTTATCCATTTCAATTTTAATTCCATACTCAATTCGTCCTCGAATTTATTTCAATGATATTCAAGGCCATATTCAATTATTTTATACTCAAATTGGATTTTATTTGTACATAAGCTATTTATTTTTCAATCCAAATTTATTAACCAAGTTAATATTCATTACCATATTCAATTTAACTAATTTAATTAATTACCTGATTGGCTCACTTCCAATTTATAATTCAATATTTGATTTTTTTTTCAAAAATCACTTCATTCAATCTTCTTGGGTTCAAATTTATTTTATAACTCAAGTTTTGGATATTTATTTCATTACCAAAATATCAAACCATTTTATTTTGGCTTATCTATTCCAATTTCCAATTTTATAAGTCACACAACTTATTTTTTTTCATATTTCCATCAATTCTATACTCGAGTATATTCCTATTTTATTTTTAACTCGAGACTATACACTTATTTATAGCCTAAGAATATTTTTACTTTCATGAATTTAAATTTTTATAAGTTATTGAAATTTATTCATTCCAATTCAATTTTTTTTATTTAACTTAACTTACGTTAAATTTAAACTTCATACCATTTCTTATGATTTATTTAAATAAGAATTCCATTCCATTCAATATCATCTATAACTCAATTCAATTTTATTTCAATTCAATCCAAATTCAACTCAATTTAATTTCTCAATTCAAATTAAATTTTATTTTCCAATTCAATTTCATCCACATCCCAATTTAATCCATTTAACTAGTCCACTTCACTAATTTATTCCATTCAAATCACAATCAATTAAATTTCAAAAATTTAATTTCTCCAACTTAATCTAAGTTAAATTTCATTTGAACCTTTTCACTTTTAATTTTATCCATTTTAACTTTACTCAAGTTAAAATTCATTTCCAAACTCAAATTCCTTATTTTTCTTTTCTTATTTAAAATCATTCTTATTTGCTGATGATCTCTAAATTATTTAAATAAGGATTTTCTGAATTTTTAAACACCCGGTATTTATTTTAAATCACTTTGAAATCAAACATATATATATAACTCTTTGTTTCAAACAAACCATCCATTTGAAATTTTAAAAATTCACTTGGTTCCATTCCCAAACAATCCCCCTTCGAAATTTTCAAAACAAACTTGTTTTTCCTCAAAACAATCAAAAACAACAACCCTGACAGCAATCCATCACTTAGAAACTCGAAAATGAACACCGATGATGTCGCGATCATCATCAGAATTATTTTTCAGCGACCGGAGCGATTTAAGTGCAATAACATCTTCAAAATCCATTTAGAACCGATTTTCTGTTCTAAATCCTTTCGAAAATAATATTACTATTATTCATTTCAAACACTTTGGAAAATATTTCCAAAAATTTCCGGGTTTTAAATTTTCAAATTCTGGCTTGAATTCATTGTTAGTTTTATTCATTTTTATAATTCATTCTTATAACATTTCAAATTTTGGTTTTTAACAATTTTATAATCTTGTTTTGATTATAATATTATCATCCAAACACTCCAAATACACCAAATTTTTAGAAAATTATTTCTTTTATATAAAAATACAGTTTGGGTATAATTATTTCGTTTACCCGCTTTCAAATCATACTGTGTCGAAATATTCTATTCAAGTGTTTAGAAACTCCTACCGACTTAGTGGCGTCCCACTATTCGATCAGAATTTATATACCACTCAACAGATTAATCAACAAAATATAAAACCATTTTATATTCACTAACAAATACGCACTCATATCTATTATTACACTCAACTCATTTTAGAGTACTACCGACTCTATCTCTAATGAGTAAGTCCCCACCAGAGCCAAGGTTCTCGCTTAACCATCAGCTCTGATACCAAATGTAGTGACCCGCAGTTCTGTACCCTTTGAGTTGACAAAAAATAACTCCTTTTCAACCCAAATTGTACGAAAGAGCGAATAACTAGGGTAAAGAAGAAGAAAGAGATAGAAGAAGAATAGAAACAACAACATAGAATCTCACAACCGCAGCAGAACAAAATATAATATATAATAACAGATTTTATACAAAAGAATCTGTAATAGTTTATATACTTACAATCATCAGAGTACAACAATCAATACATCAAACTGGATAGTTATATAACTTCTCCTGACACAGCGGAATATAAGCCAAGTACGGAGACACGTCACTGTTATCCAGCTCGTCTCCTGAGCTCTATAGCATTCTATCCTGAATCTGTAATACTCGGTCTGACCCAAGCATTATAATAAAATAACACCCGAGTCAGTATGGAAAACCAGCGTGAGAAAACACACTCAATTTGAATTATTAGAATTATCAAAATCTTTTGAAAAACAAAGGTATCTCGTAAGACCGCGTCACACATAAACACGACGGGCTTTTCCCTTACGATAACCAAAACATTTTTATAGAAAATCCAGTGATATTATAATAGTGTCTAAATACAATACTTATTAAAATAGCTAAAATTGTTACATTAATTAAATTCCAGCATACTAGGTTCTACAAACAAAACCGTAAAGCTCGTATTGGAGAATGGATTCCAACGAATGACTGGGCCACTGGGGTACCGCCCACCATAGTACACCTCTAGAACAATGTACTGAGGATCACGCCAGGATCCCCTGCTACACAAGAGCGACCTACCCCTGACTTGGATAGACCGAATATGTTATCACCCCGGGTGTTCCCACCCTTACTATCGAGCGCTCCTTCCATGCACAACCATATCCATAAAAAATAGGTTTTTCGAGGACATCTAGAAAGGTGATAACATACCATATTTGGGTGCGACCCACTTAGCCTTGCTGCATCTCCCATGTTTTAGTCGTTCTCGGTTGATGAGGTTCGAGGCTAAGAATTACCTTTCAAGAACAATTTTACTTAGAATGCTCATCGTCCTCCAATAACGATGTTCTGATAGCATTCGTCCATACAAGTTATCGTGGGTCTGGACAACCCGAATCACCATCTTCATCATCTTCACGGTATTCATTCGTAATGTTCAAAC
This sequence comes from Allium fistulosum, assembly GCA_030737815.1. Lineage (NCBI taxonomy): Eukaryota > Viridiplantae > Streptophyta > Magnoliopsida > Asparagales > Amaryllidaceae > Allium > Allium fistulosum. The sequence goes on from CM060905.1 coordinate 1,006,948,045, forward strand.
TGGATCGAAGTGGTTTTCGGATAATTAAATCCGATTCCATTCTCTTCGAAACGATTAACCAATTTGGCCAATATTGATAGTCGGTTATTTAACTATCAATAAAACATCCATACAATCATCTGGCCTTATTTTAAATTTTCCCAAAATATTTGCCTTCAAAATATCTTTAAAAGATATATCTATTCCCTTCAACATTTGAAAACAATTTTTCAAATACTTAAATCCATAACGGATACTTCCAAACATCTCAACACTTAGAAATATTCCCAAATTTCTATTTTTCTATACTTAGGAAAATATTACAAGTCTTACTCTCAAAACCCCTTTCAATCTTACGTTTCAGAGGATTATTCCATAACTTACCCCAAAAATCTCCGGAATCACAAATAAATTTCCTCTTCTCAAAATCATATCCTTTATAAGCCCATTTTCTGAATCTCGAGAGAATTTATAAATTAAAATTTCTAATTATTTTAAACTCTATATATATAATATTTAAAGATTAATAATTTTTTTTTAAAACATGTTCGAGTAATTATTTCAAATATAGAAAACACTTTTATTACATTAATAACTCATCTTTAGTTAAACAAATAAATTTTCAAAGCTGATTTTAAAAGTTAGAATTTACTAAAATAAATACTTCATATTTAAAAATCTACTTACCAAGTATTTCAATCTCAACTAGTTTAAAATTCCATAGTTTTAAAATAATAAAATTCCTTTTAAAACAAACTCACTTCTTAAAATTAAAAATAGATTTTTAAAATCTCAATAACCAATTTAATTTATAACTTCCTCTCAATTTCACAGCATATCGATTTATCTTCGCTTCCCTAATCATTTCCATTTTAAAAATAGAATCTACTATTTTTCTCAACCCAGTTTCCAAATTCTATTATAAATTCACCCTATGAATTTATATTCCAATTATTATCTGATATCGAATTCCTTTATTTATAAATATCGTTATCAATTTTATACCCCTTTTTATTTTACCTGTTTATAAAACAAACTTTATTTATAAAATTCTGTTATATACATTTATTTCTTATGAATTTCTTTTACACTTCCAATCTATTTTCAATATTGATTTTGACTCTTTTTTATATTATTTCCAGAATATCATTTATAAATTCTCTTATATAATTCATTTTAAAAATCTCCATTTATTTATCCACAATAGTTAAGTATAGCCAAATCAATTATATTTTTCTAATTCAATTTCTTTAAAATAACTCCAATTCCAATATATATATTTTATTATCAAATTCCCTTTAATTCCATAAATTTTAAAAATATATTTATAATTTTTAAAATTATCAAAATTCAGGCGAGTGCTACAGTAGCAGCCAATAATTCCAATCACTACAATAATCTACAATAGATTACTCTACACAAATCATATATCACTATATATGAAAAATAAACAATAAATTTGAGGAATCCAGTTGGATCCTTCTAACTTGTTTCCCTGCATCCACAAATGTTAATACACATAAATTAAATACCAATTCCACTTCGAGGGGGATATCGCAGTATATAGGGTTATCCGCTATTATGCGGGGCGCATAAGGTCTCATCCGCTATAATGTGCAGGAATATCACTCCAAATACTAATATATATACTACTATATATATTATCATTCAACACTCAATCAAATTTATAAATTTAGCAGGCATCCAAAATTTAATTTCAACTATTTAAAATTTAAAATTTTGGAAATCCAAATGAGTGAGAATTTGTGACGACCGCCCATGACCCCTGCACCGAATCTAGAGAAAGTGCGCTGTAAAGTGTGCCAGGCGACCATGGACGATTGCCAAGGTAGATTAAAACATCATAATCTATCGTATTACTCACAGCACCAGGATAAAATACAATAGAACGTATGTATAGGGAAGCTTTAAAGAACAAAATGACATCATATAAAACTTCATAATAGTTGAATACAAGCATCAGGATAGTCAATACAACAAGCCTCACTACATCACTCAGAGATTACAAAGCAGCGGAACATCCAGTACATATAGTAATAAAGAAACAATATGCAATACTCCAGCTCGTCTTCGATATCAACACCGTGGAAAGCAAGAAAAGCACCTGTCACCTGCTACCTAGTCTGCCCGTCCCAAAATGGACGAACAGCCCAAGGCAATAAGAATTAAAACATAAAGCCTTGAGTCAGACAACAGTCTTAGTGAGCAGTAAATTAACAATCAACATACCAAAAGAGCATAAAGGAAAAGGAATAGGAATACAACCCTCCCACTCCAACCTCTTTCTACAGTGATAGCCCCCAGACACACACTAAGCAGAAGCGAACATAGCAGAGCATACAATTTAAAGTAAAGCAATTATCACTCGAGTCAAGGGCGATGTTTTCCAAGCACAAACCCCCAAGGCCTAAACCAAGATCAGATAAGCACCCAGAAAATACCGCTCTTGAGACCGAATGATGATACAATCAAACATCCATGACTCTGGCTATCACTGTTATCATTGCTTCGGTATCACCGTTAATTGAATGACCGGCACATTCTTTCAGCCGTCCATCAAGGGCTAATGGAAACCCCGGTTCTAGACAGTACTCCGCACGTCATCGCAGCCCGTGCCAAGGATTTTCGCAACTACCCAGGGTACTCGACCATCAATTCATTGTCGTTGGGATTTTCGCAACTGCCCAAACGTACCCTTGCTTTGAGTCTGCTAGAACCTTCAACAACGATGCTATCCAAGCCTCCTAGTCATCCTCCTCGACGACTATATCCATACTAGCTCAAGCGCCTCTCGAGCATCCATTATCCTCAAACTCGAACCATATCACCGAGTTATCAATCTGCTTGGAATGATCCCGTCTGGATTAGACCAAGACTATCTCATATCATGCTTCGCTTCATCACATCCTCGCAAAGCTTCATCTCAACATCATCATCAAATCTATGCATAAGAGCTTCACCATCCGCTACATATGCCACAAGCAGCTTTCCCAATTCAAGAGCCTTTCCCTCAGCTTTTGAATCATCCTCGATCTAAATCAAATCATCAATCATCTAATTCATAGCAATCAACCAAGTCAAACATTAATCCAAACAATCAAGCATTCAAATATGATCTAAGTAGACAATTATCACAATAATTGCAATTTCGAAATTAAAGAGTTGAAAGTCTAACAGGCATGAAATCATGAGAAATATCTCTACAATCTTGATGAATGAACTTGCATAGGTTAACACTTAGTAAAATGGTTGTCAAATCATCATGAACAATAGATCTACATGGATCTACACTTAGGATGAAGAAAATGCATGAAAATCACTATTTTAACACCAAATCGAGCCAACAATCCGATATACTCCTTTGGATCCGTGTGAGAGATAATCACCACTCACCAAATCACCTAAACAACCCCAAATCAACACGCTTCAGATCTGGACAGCGAAGGATCAAGCTTGATCTATCAGGAATCCGTTTCAAACGAAGAAATCTGACTTCAAAGGATGAAGACCTTCAATCTAAGCTCTTGAATCTTCAATTTGATCTTCAACTTGGATGGATGGAAGTACAAGATTAGAGTGGAGAGAAGAAGTGAAGAAGTGTAGAAGTCGAGCTCTCAAAATGGCAGCACTTCGTCGCTTCGAAATCCGGATCCCAAAAATGAAGCCAACCCCCTTCTATTTATAGCTGAAAATTCACTAAGTCGTAACTCGGCTATCTCCATAAGTCGTCTCCGACTTACGACCTAAGACCCCTCCGACCTAAGTCTTCACCGACTTAACACTTCTGCGCATCCAAGCACCCAGCGACCTAACAGCTACGACTTAACTCCTCAGCGACCTATCGCTTGCGCCTCTTCGACCTAAAACTTAAGAGGATACGACTTAGCACAACAGCGCCTAACAACCTAATCGATTTATCAATAGGTGCGCGACTTAACACATGCCAACCTAAAACAACACGCGACCTAACTCTCACGCGACTTACCAGCCTATACGACCTAACGATTCTGCGACCTACCACAGACCGCTACTTCGCGACCTAACAACTTAGACAAAACCCTGCGACCTAACAGTGTTACGACCTAACACTTAAGTCATCTGAACGACTTAACTTAACAAAGGCTGCTTATGACCTAACTACAACCTTAAGTCGTTCTAACGACCTAACACAACTCCTAGGTCGCTCACTGCTTATCCCCTAGCTTCCTTAGGTCGTTGCCGACCTAACTATACTAACTCGGTAGTCACTAGGTCGCAACTCACTTAACTCGCTAACTTCTAGATCGCTAACCTATAGGTCGCTCCACTATACTAGATCGCTACATTCTATAAGTCATCAACACTTAGCTCTCACACGACCTAACTACTTAGGTCGTCCCAAACTGTCAACCGACTTAAACACTTAACTCGGTAACGACTTAACTCTTAGGTCGTGTACGACCTAGGACTTAAACAATATTTTGCCTAAAATCTGAAATGGCTCAACAACACTAAAAATTCCAGATTTTGACAAACTTTTCGATCCGTAATAATACGGGTCGTTACAGAATTTTTCTCACCTTTATTTTTGTTTGCAATCCACTTCAATCTCGACTTGATTTACACGATTTTTGACCTCGCATAAACAATTTACGAATTTGTAAATATTCGATTTATAATATGATTTATATATCCTAATTACCATAATACATATTTTAAAATTAACCAGTAAGTTAAAATATATATGTATGTATATATATATTTCTATATACATATATATATTAAATTTAATTGAAAAAATAAATTTTTATATACCTTACTGCCACTTCCTCTCTCGCTTCCAGCCCTTGTAGTCGAGCTCGAACCCTCCCCTGAATCACTCGAGCACGCGAATCCCTGTAAGCGGTCATTCCTATCTGCCTACTGCCGAGCACCAAGTCACGGTCCCCCCTTCGGTTATGACCAAACCCCGACCTTGAAATCCTCCCCGAGCACGTGTGTGTGTGCCGCGTGACTCGATCGCCTCCGGTCTACGTCAGCTCAACGTCGACGTCGCCACTTCGCTATAGGACATCGCGATCCACCATACTCGATGCCATAATGCGCCACTACCACCTCGGCATGCTGATGGCCTCACTGCGCTCGACTCACGACCCATCATCCATCGCTCAAAACAAACTCGTGATCCACTGGCCCTCTTTCCTCACGCGCGCGCCTCTCGCCTTCCCGTTCTCCCCCACCATCGCATGCAAATAGGCCTTCAGGTGCCGCCCTTCTCCACTCGTGATTGATTCGAGAATCCCCCCTTCTCTTTTTTCTTTTTTAAAACAATTTGATTTCATGAATCACTGAAAATCGAGAGAAGGGAAACCTTTTTGATTTTTTAAAGGAGGAGGCTCGCGATTTATAACAGCGACATTTTGTTTCTTCTTATTTGTGAATTTGAATTGAAATGAAAGAATGAAAAGGAAGGACATGATTTAAATGAAGGAGAAAGGTTGCGTGCTTTCATGGATTAATAGAAGAAAAGACGTATTAAAAAGAAGAGGGGATGGATATGACTAGGTAGGAAAACTTGAGTTGACCATTTGACTGGTTTTATAAGTATATTATATTCAAAACATCTCGATTTACGCAACTCAAATTTTTCGAACCCCTATCAAGGCGCACCGCTAGGCATTTATAAGGTTATACCCCTATTCCGAACGAAATGGAAAAGGTTTCGGGTCCTAATTCGATCGTATGGAGAAGATAGCTTTTTGAACCAAATAATTATATCAAATTTCGATATTACTTTCAGCACGTTTATATCTCGTACGGCTAAACGATAACTCCAAACACCACGAAATTTGAAATCCGATAATAATACCATATTATGGATCCAATGGAACTAGTTTCGTCGAATTCCGAGACTGTGCCTCGGAAGGCTATTTTTAAATGTCAATTTGAACAAACTATTATTAAAATTGAACAGATCACTTTTAAACTCAATTTTGAAACTTTTATTGTCTTCATTATTATCAATATAAATTTTACAACCCTTTAAATTATTTTTATCGAGCTTAAAACTCAAAATTCACTAATTAACCCAATATTCAATTTATTAAATTCAAAAATTAAATTATCCAATAAATTGCTATATTTAAATTCTGAATTTATTTTATAAATAAAAACCAAATTTTCAAATTTAGAAATCAATTCTATAATTCAAATTCAATATTTAAATATTCCAAATCAACGTCGAAAAATCCGGGTCGTTACACAAGTGATACCCAGTACCTAGTCATTCGTATGGAATCATTCCCCAAAAAGCGCCGTACGATTTTGATTGTACCCAACTATGCTGAAACGTGAGAGGCAAGCATTTCAGCTATTTGAATAAGTATTTGTATTTAAACACTATTATAATATCATAGGATTTAATATGAAATGTTTTGGTTATCGTAAGGTAAAAACCCGTCGTGTTTATGTGTGGCGTGGTCTTACGAGATACCTTTGATTTCCAAAGGATTTTGATAACTTTAATAATTCAAATTGAGTGTGTTTTCTCACGCTGGTTTTCCAGACTGACTCGGGTGTTATTTTATTATAATGCTCGGGTCAGACCGAGTATTTCAGATTCAGGATAGGATGTTGTGGAGCTTAGGAGACGAGCTAGATGACGAAGACGTATCACACGTGCTTGATTATTATTCCGTTGTGTATTGTAGGTAGTATATTCAGTTTTGTGAGGACAAGTTATTATAACTGTCCAGTATTGTGTTATTGATGTATCGTACTCTATTGGTGTAATGTATAAATAACAATTATAGTTCTTTTTGTATATTGACATGTTATATCTATTATATATGGTCCCGCTACGATTGTGAGATTCTGTGTTGTTGTTTTTATTTTCTTCTTCTACCTCTTTCTTCTTCTCCATAACGTCTGGTATTTCCGACATTCGATTGTTCGACATGTAATACAGTGGACATATTGATGTCGATTTTCGGAGGTCGAAAATCCCGGTTGTGACACTTCGTATCAGAGCTGAAGGTTAAGTGAGAACCTTGGCTCTGGTGGGGATTATTCATTAGAGATAGGGTCAGTAGCGCCCTAGATTGAGTTTGAGTGTATTAATAGATATGAGCGCGAATTTGTTAGTGAATATAAAAATTGTTTTATATTGTGTTGATTGATCTATTGAGTGGCTTATGGATTCTGGTCAATACGAGTAATTAACGTTATTGATAGGGATCTCTAAACACTATAACAAAGCTATTCGACATAGTATTGTTTTGGAAATGGGGTAAATGAAATAATTTTACCCAAACTATATTTTGATGTAAAGGAAATAATTTTTCAAAAATTATTATAGTTGTGTATAGTGTGCTTGGTTGATAGGAAATAATGATATTAAACTATTATCATTGTTGTTGTGGTAATTGAAATAAAAAGTTGATATTATAACCAAAAGTTAAGAAATAAATTTATATAACAAAATGGAGTTTGTAAATATGAGTTTATAAATGTAATTTATAATTTGAAATGGGATAAAATTCCTGAGGAATATTTAAATATAGATTTAAAAGGATTTAAAATTTGGAAATTTGGGAAAAATTAAATCCCGTTGGGTTTGAAAATGATTTTCGTAGTCTTGGAAATAATAGTAATATTATTTGGAAATGAAATCTATTGAGATTTGGAATAAAAATATTTAAAATGGTTTTTAAAGGAATAAAAGCACTGAACTCACTTCGGTCACTGGAAAATAATTCCGATGATGATCGCGACATCATCGGTGTTCATTTTCGAGTTTCCAAAGGAGGAATTGCCACCTCAATGATTTTAATTGGAGTTTGTTTGCAAAACTGATTTGATTTGGAATTCAAAGGAAAGATTTGATATACAAATGGTTGAGTGTGTCTATATATATATATATATTTGATTTCAAAAAAATGATTTAAAATAAATCGGGAATAGGGAGTTTAACTTTGGGAGTTATTTAAAAATGTTTATGGAATATAAATAAGTTTAAAAACTTATAAGAATTTGAAATTTGTTTAGAATGAAATTTAACTTAAGAATAGTTAAATAAAAGCAAGTGTGATAATGGAATAAATTAGTAAAGTAAACCAATTAAATGAAGTGAATTGGTAGAAATCGGTGAATGGAATATAAATAAGTTGGAAAACTTATAAAAGTTTAAAATTTGAATAGGAATGGAATTTAACTTAAATTAAGTTAAATAAGAGTGAATTTTGGGAAATTTAGCCTAAGCAGGCTAAATAGAATAGTTACTGAAATAAAAATTATTAAGTTTTAAAATAAATTAGTGGATGAACAAACTAATTTAATTTGTAAGTAAATGGAATTGAAATTGAGTATTGGAATGATATTTAATTTGAATTATGTTGAATAAAGTGAATTAAAAAAAATATTAGTTTGAGTGGACTAAATAAAATAAAAGTTTTGAAATAAAATTTGATTGAGATATGAAATAAATTAGTAAATGTAAGGTAAATTGAGTTCAAATGGAATTGAAAATGAGTTTGAGTATAAATGGATGTAAAATTAAGTGATGAAGTAAAAATTAATATAAGAAGTTGTATAAAATATTTATAATAAACTTAAGAAAGTTGATGGTGAAGTTCTTAAGTAAAACTGGTATTGGGAAATATACTAAGTAAGGATTGAAATGAAGATTAAATAAAAGTTGTGTAAAAGGATAATTGTGAATAAGTGAATGGAAATTAAAATAAATGTGAACGGGAAGAATTTGATGTAGCAGAAATAAAAATGTAAGTTGTACGTATATTATTTTATTCGCATAACGATTCGATCCAGATTCGAGCACAGAATTTCGAGATAGTTATATCGATCCGACTCAGGATTTTTCGCTCGATTTTGATGGCGAACCCTGGATGTGAATTTTTGATTAATCTTGAAATTCTCTATCATGGCATACGGCGATCTGAGTCCGCACTAGAGAGTCGTGTGAACGTTACTAGTTCGGAAGTGAAATTGTGTGATCGAGTGAGCGATCGGATTTGATACTACGTACGAATGATATATGTACATCGTACGGGTTTTGGTAAAATGAATATTGGAAATTTGAAAATTTGCAAAATAAAATGATTTTGAATTGTATGATTGGATACTATTGGTAAGTAGGATGCAGGTAATTAAAAGAAAAGGCTAATTGATGTCTTCGATTCCAGAAGTAAAATTTAAATTGCTCGACAAAAGGTATGTGTTTAAATTGGTGTATGAAATTGATCGTTTTCTGATTGAGCCACTTGGCTTTTGTTTTCTTTTGATGATTTGCGGTCGTAGAGGCAGTGTTGTAGTTTTTCGGATCTAGCTGCGCAAAGGAGAGGCTAGCGAAATTTTTTGAAAATTTAAGGAGTTTGAAAATTTTTGATGAAAATTTTGATAATTTAAAATTTGGTTTTAAATTATAATTTGAATGATTAAGGGGATAATATTAGTTGTAAGCTATGGTTGAATTTGGAAATTAGTAAAAGTGATAGAGTGTTCCAATGAAAAAGGGTTGTTTTGGAAAGTTGTTTAAATTGTATAGTTTTGGAAAAATAGTTAACGGGTTTTGGGCCATCCTTCTTACCTAGCAATTTCGAGGACGAAATTCTTATAAGGGGGGAGGAATGTAACGACCCAAAATTTTGGTTATTTGAAATTGTAATATTTACTTGATTTTAAATATTTAAAAGTTAATTTTTAACTTGAATTTCAAATATAACTATTTATTAGATAATTAAATTATTGAATTTAATAAATGGGAAATTGGTTAAAATAGTGAATCTTGAGTTTAAGCTTGTTAAAAATAATTTAAAGGCTTATAAAATTTATATTAATAATATTGAAGGTAACAAAACTTTTTAAATTGAATTTAAAAGTGATTTGTTCAGTTTTAAAAATATATCATTTAAATTGACATTTAAAAATAGCCTTCCGGGGCACAGTCTCGGAATTCGACGAAACCAGTTCCATTGGATCTGTAATAGCGCATTATTTTAGGATTTCAAATTTAGTAGCGTATGGAGTTATCGTTTGGTCATACGAAATATAAACGCGCTGAAATTTATATCGAAAATTCAATATAATAATTTGGTCCAAAAAGCTATCTTCTCCATACGATCGAATTAGGACTCGAAACCTCTTCCATTGCGTTTGGAATAAGGGTATAACATTGTAAACGCCTAGCGGCATGCCTCGATAGGAGGTGGAGATTTTAAGTTGTGAAACCGAGACGATTTAAATTTAAATAAATGTATATATTTATGTTGATTGACCACCTTCACATCAGAACTTTTTCAACTCCCTTCAAATCACTGTACTAGACCCATTCAAACACGCAAGCATTTCCAAACACGTTTCCTCCCTCCCTCTCTTTTTATACATCAAGCCGAGCAACAGAGTACAGCTAAAAATATTGAAACGTAGCAGCCGATATCTTCTTCCATTTACAATTCGAAATCGAGATAAAGGCTTCAAAAATAAAAAAAAGAACGAAGGGGGGAATCGCGAGCTCATTTTCGAGTAGGGTTGGATTGCAGTCGCGGCTAGGGTCTTAGCGTTTTGGGGTTAGGAATTTCGAACTCGAGTCCGAACTCGAGATGCATCGGCGATTTGGGTGAAGGAGGCAGTGCGGCAGGGCCGAAGAGTTGGCGACGGTGTGGGCGACATGTCGTGATCGATGGCGAGGTGATGATGGAAGATTCGGCGTTTTGAATTGAAGGGAAGTCGGAACCATTTTTGGTTCTGGGTTCGATTCTCGCAATTGGGATGACGAGCTGTTGGAGGCTATGGCGACTAGCGAGGGTAGGGGAGGCTCGGGGCAACTCGAGGTGATGATTTAGTGGCCTCTGGCACAGCCTAGCAACGGTGATGGCGACAAGTCGCATGCGTTCGATCGAGAAGGCTGGGGGATTCCGCGTGGGATAAGGAGATAATTAGGGTAATTAATTTTTATTAATTATTGTAATTATGTTAACATTAATTTTTTAAAAATTTATTCGAATGTTTAAAAATTTATAACTTATGCATACGAGGTAGAAATCAAACAAAACAAATCGTGTCGCAATCGTGATGGCGAGAACTTTACAATAATATTGGTTGGAGATTTTTGAAGTCAGTTGGGATTTGGTTTTTTTTGAAATCTGGATGTTCGAAAAAGGAAAATAAATCAAGGTGAGTTAATCTCACTCAAATTTGGAATACTGAAATTTATTTTAAATAGTTAAAATTAATTATTGGTTAATTGTTGAAATTGATAATTATTATCAGTTTGGATGTTATTATATATAGTAGTGTGTATATATATATATTGGAGTGATTGATATTCCCTCATATATATAGCGGATGAGACCCTATGCACCCCGCATAATAGCGGATGACCCTATATACCGCGATATCCCCCTCGAAGTGGGATTGGTATTTTTATATTGTATTAACATCTATGGATTCCTCAAAAATGTTGAAATTATTTTCATATTCAGTGATATGATTTGTTTGAATAATTTGTGATAGATATAGTGGAATTTGAATTTATTGGATGCTATGGCATTGCTGGATAGATTTTTGGCATTTTAAAATACCATAAATATGAATATTGAATTTTTAAAAGAAAATAAAAAGGGAATTTTAAGGTGAAATAATTATTGTGAATTTGGATAAATTAAAAGAAATGAATTTGGAAAATAAATAAATAAGTTTGATTGAAATTTGTATTTAATAATTTCGGAATATTGTAAATAGAGATCTTGGAATATTTTAAATAGAGATTTTTGAATAATGAAAAAAGGGTTTAAATAATAGAACTTAAACGATATTGTTTAAGTATAAAAGGATTTATTTTTAAATTCGAGGTTTAAAATAGATTTGGGAAAATAAAAAGGAAATTTGAAAATAAAATATGAAATTGATGTTCCAGATTTAAATAAGATTTTAAATTACAAAAAGGAAGGGAAATCTGAATTTAGTGGGCTTTGGATATTTGGGTTATTTAAGAAATTAATTTAAAAATGGAATTTAATTTAGAAAATCGATTTAAAATCGACCGAGTGTTGTGAACAGTGATAAACGGGAAATGAGACTATGGAATTTATAAACGAAGTTTATAAATAAAGTAAAGTAAATTATCGGTGGATAAATTGAAATTATAAATTCACGATGAGGATTTATAAGGAGATGGGTAAATCGGTTTAAAAATAAATAGTAGATTAATTTTTAGAAATGTGAAAAAGGGAATTTACGTAATTGGGACGTAAATTAAATTGGAAATAAATCGAGAGAGATTTATAAATAATTGGAATTGAAAGTATATTTTTCCTGAGAAGTTAAGTTTATTTTAAAATGGAGGATTTTTAAGCATTAACTAGAAAATTTAAAAGTGTTTAAAAATATTTCAGAAAATTTATTATTTAGTTGTTTAAAATTTGTTTAAAGTATATTTAGTTTTAATTAAGTATTTTATAAATGGTTGACATTAAGTTAATAATTATTTAAGAATTAATCAGTATTATTATTTTAAGAGATAGACTATTCTATATTAATATTATTTTATAATGACTTTTATTTTAAAAGAGTAACTGCCTAAAATTAACTTGGAAAAATTATTATAAAAATTTCATAAGTATATTTTTGAAACTTTTTAAAATAAAGGTTTCGAGAAGTAACGGTATACCCGCATGGCGAAATCGGAGGCAGTGAGTGCCTGCAGTTAAGTCTTGGATTTCTTTGGGATAGAGACGTAACCATTGAGTTGTGAATCCATGGTTTGATACCGTAGTGGCACTTTCCTTATTATTTTAAAGGGTTTCAATATTTTGAAAAGGGTAGTTGTGAACAAACTGAATTCGATAAGATAAGTACATATATTTTGGATAAAGAGATTTAATTTATTAAAATTAAATTAAAAAAAGATTTGGTGTTTTTTAGTGGGAAAATGGAATATTTGGTTGAATGATCGTTTATTGATAGTTAAATATCCGACTATCAAATCTGGACCCAAAATACAACTTTGGGAATATCTAGGAGAAATACGAGATTTATAGGGTACAGTTACTGTTCGAGGTGCTATACTGTACGTATAAACTCGTTTCGTTCTTCTAGGACATTAATAAGGAAATCCGTCCACTAACGGTTAGGAGGTGATCTCCGATCTTATTTTCGTCTGTTTATTTCCTAAAGAACCGGGGTTGAGTTTACCGGGAAATATCGAATGTTGTTTCAAAGAGACCGAGATCGGATAAGTTATCCGAAACCTACTTCGATCCAACGAGTACGTTTTCGCAGTGAAAAAAGAGAGCATGGAGTTGAAGATGGAGCAGTGAAGTGCAAGGGCTAATCGCTACTAATCCTGAGGATTATTCCAAAATGGATGTAGTAGGAATAGTGCCTTCGGTTTCGTTCGGACCCAGGACAGACTTGTATGGATGAATGCCATCAGTACATTATCATCGGAGGAAAATGAACATTCTAAGTGAAAATTCTTTAAAAAGGTAATCGTAGCCTCTAGCCTCATCAACCAAGAATGACTGAAAATCAGGGGAGATGCAGCAAGCTAAGTGGGTCGCACCCAATTAGGGTATGTTTATCACCTTTCTAGATAACCTCGGATATTATTTATCACTACGTTATATGGAAAGAGCTCGAGAGAGGGTGGGAACACCCAGGTTGATAGCATATTCGGTCTATCCAGGTTAGGGATTGTCCGGTCTTGTGTGGCAGGGGATCCCGGCGTGGTCCTCGGTACGCTGTTCTAGACGTGTACCGTGATAGGTGATACCTCAGTACCTAGTCATTTGTATGGAATCAATTCCCCAATAAGTGCCGTACGGTTTTGATTGTACCCAACTATGCTAAAACGTGAGATGCAAGCATTTCAGCTATTTGAATAAGTATTTGTATTTAAACACTATTATAATATCAGAGGATTTAATATGAAATGTTTTGGTTATCGTAAGGTAAAACCCGTCGTGTTTATGTGTGGTGTGGTCTTACGAGATACCTTTGATTTCCAAAGGATTTTGATAACTTTAATAATTCAAATTGAGTATGTTTTCTCACGTTGGTTTTCCAGACTGACTCGGGTATTATTTTATTATACTGCTCGGGTCAGGCCGAGTATTTCAGATTTAGGATAGGATGCTATGGAGCTCAGGAGATGAGCTAGATGACGAAGACGTATCACGCGTACTTGATTTTTATTCCGCTGTGTATTGTAGGCTGTATATTCAGTTTTGTGAGGACAAGTTATTATAACTTTCCAGTATTGTGTTATTGATGTATCGTACTCTGATGGTGTAATGTATAAATAACAGTTATAGTTCTTTTTGTATATAAGCATGTTATATCTATTATATATTGTCCCACCGCGATTGTGAGATTCTATGTTGTTGTTTCTATTTTCTTCTTCTACCTCTTTCTTCTTCTCCCTAACGATCTGGTATTTCCGGCATTCGATTGTTCGGCATGTAATACAGTGGACGTATTGATGTTGATTTTCGAAGGTCGAAAATCCCAGTTGTGACACTGCGGCTGAATGATGGTGTAGGGCGGCTGATGTGGGGATGAGGTGAAAAGAGAGGGAAGAGATTTGATTTGGATTTTATAAAATATCTATATATTTAGTTTAAGCTACAGGGTACAACGCTACACCATATTCCGTTCGCGTATAGACCGCGAACGACCGAAATAAAAATTTGATCGCGCACAACAATGTTATGCGATCACAAAACAACAATAAAATAGACCGGTTATCTTATTTAGTTAAATTTCGAAAATGCCGACGTTTGACGTAAAAAGCGTCAAACGAAAATTTAATTATTTCCCAAATTAAAAATTGTGGAAAATTTCTATAAATTATATTAAAATGACGTCATTGAAAATCTAATCTAAATTTGAAACATAGATTTTGTTATAATTTTAATTCAAATTCGAGTATTTAAATAAATCAAATATTCAAATTTGAAGACCCAAAAGTATGGGTCGTTACACACTCCCCCCTTAAAGAGAATTTCGTCCCTGAAATTCCAGCACAAGAACACTCAATATTATTCATAAGCCCACATGATGTTCATAGATCATTCATATACAGAATTGGAGTCGATCGTCACTTGAATACATGACTCCACCTCCAAACCAGTATCGTTCACCCGATTTACTAGTGCGGACCCTGATCCGGCTCCTTGATCAGGAACCTCTGCCCTCCTTACATAGCTATAGCTATGATAGAAAACCTTAGTTCCACATCAAGAACCCTCATCAAGTGTTCACCGTCATAAATCGAGTAGTAGATCCTTATTCGGAATAGTGTGGGACATCTTTGAGCCTTGTACTCGAATGTTAGATCAACTATATAAAGAGAGAAATGATCTATGCCCACCTTCGCACTTATTTAATTGGTTATTTCTAATACAATTCTATTCTCATTAAATATTTATGAAAAACATTTCATATAACTCCATTTAATTTGTAAAACTTATAAAACACTCTTTGAAACCGCACCATATACTTTGGAAACTTAAGTGTCAAATACTTGGATATTTATTTCAAAAACTTTTGAAATGGTATTATATATATTTTAATTCATAACAAATATATATATATATAGCTCGAGTAACCCCAAAAAGTATACCAAGGAACTTAGTACTACCAAATAGTATCATACACTTCTCACAAGAAGGATAATACTCAAGAGAAATGTTTACCATCCGAACATATCTCTTACCCATTTTTAGTCATTTCCAAGCCACTCGAACTAGTTAACTTAATACCACTTCTTTCTTTCAAACCCATTTTGAAACAATATCAATGTATTTCCAAATAAATGGTTTTAACAAACTATCCATTTCCAACTTATTTCGGATTCGTCTGGATTCAACTCGTCCCGACTGTACAATGACAAAGGGAATAATTCACTAAGTGCACAATACCGTTCGTCTGAGCAAACATCCGACCGTCACTTAGAAGATTATTCCGATCACCACAAAACGAATCGGGACTTATTCCCCAAACCAAATCCAAAGGACTACATATTTCTTTTTAAATTCTTTTTTCAAAGAATTTATACTTCAAATATATTTTAGTGAACTATTATTACTATTTCCAACATCATTCATACTCCAAACTATCTCAATTTAAACTATTATCTCTTTTTCCATAAATCATTTAAAATGATTATATACATATTTACTCTATGGTAAATCAAATCATATTTTGGAATCAAATCAAAATTGGTTTTATCTAAACAATTATATAGCAGAGTCCTAATGGTAGCAATTCCCCCTTTAGAAACTTGGAAATATTTTCAAACACTATTATTAATTTGTAAACCATTAAAACCATTTTGCCAACATCCGGGATTTAAACTCTCGAATTCCTTTATTTATACACACAATTTTATAAATCAAATTTATAAAATATCCCCATTTAAAGGAAATCATTCTCAAATATTTATTGCGAAAATATTATAGCTTTCATTATATAAATCATTCTTCAAGTATTATTTTGGAAATGTTTAAACATTCTTTTTAGTAAACTTCTCTTATAAAACCCCAATCAATTACAACCAACCTTTATATTCAATCATTCCCAAATATTTTTTCAAAATATTCCAAATTTTCTTTTAATAAAACAATATTTATCTAAACTTAATCACATCAATCTTTATATTTCTGAAATATTCATTACAGAATATTCAAATTTTCTTTTTAAATAAACACCCTTATAAATCAAATTTTAACTCAACATTATCAACGAATGCCTTATATTCAAATTGTGAAATTTAATTCTGTAACGACCCACTATTTTGCACCATTCAAATTCGAAAATAAAACCAAAATATGTCAAACTTGAATAGCTCAAAACAATAGATTGTAATAAAATTATGAGCAAATAAAACCAATCACAGACACAGAATATCAGAATACTCGCAACGGAAATAAAAATAACCATAGTGGTTCATTAAGCCACTACAACTCAGTCTCAAAACAAGTAAAAACACATAGTCTGAAATACAAATACAGTTCTGAAACAAGTACAGTAGAAATCCCAAATACATATGTCTCTATACATAGGCTGACATAGAAATGACCGAACTGAAATAGATAAAATAGATAAACTAGATAAGCAGATAAACTCCAGAATCTCTAGAGATAGATCCAAGTTGTGATACTCAGGCTGACCCGAGCGTAAAGAAAAACACAAACACTCGAGTCAGGACATACATACTTATACAATGTAAACCAACTCAAGTGAACTGTAATAAAAGGTATAAGTAACTTAAAGGAAGCTTGGGACCGCCCATCCTCTAAGGATCCTTGAAACTATTTATTATGTAGTAATATACGCTATTATAATAATGTCTAATAGTAAAATAAACTTACTTTAAAACAGCGTTAAGGGGTTACCCATATAGCCCTTAACACATAATAGTCCCAGTAGTCCATCCAGTATCATAGTCCCTCCTGATGGGAAGCCACCAGAGGATACTCCACGGGCTACGGCACAAAACCAAAATCGTACAAGGCTCGCTAGGGTAGGTGACACGACACAACTAGGCAATGCCAGGGTAGATATACCAATTACGCTTCCGGACCGGTGATAGCGCGTAGCAGCTACTACCGCCCACCTCGAACCACACTCCAAAAATCAAAGGTGCACACCAATCAATCACAGAATAATAGAATAGCATACAGAAGTGTGTCTGATAAGAGGTGCTACCTCCTTAGCCCGTCGATCGCTCCTGTTTTAGCCACCTTATGCCAACTCACGGGAGTCGGGTCCACGTATATACCTTAACAGAATGCCGCCACCACACTACTTCATTCTGGAATCTCCACCGCGTACACGATTGTCAAAGTGGTTTTCGGTATCGACAGAGAGTATGCCCATATCCGATCTCGGTCTCCTTGCCAACCAATCGTTATTATAACCCGTGGTTATAAATTTCAAAAATGGTTTATATTTCACTTCAAAGCATATTCCTTTAAACCTTTTAAATTCAATATCAAATAATATTCATTTCAAAGTTGTAACATTTATACGTTCATTCATTCAATTATAAAATTCCCAAAACATTGTAAATTTCAGTTATAACAGCACTTATAAAATGTTACGATAGATATAGTAATATTTCAAAACATTGTCAAATTCAAAACAGCAGCACTTACCAAGTGCTATAGTAGGTATTAGTAATTTAAACATTTCAGTTTCATTTCAGCAACCACAACACTTACCAAGTGCTACAGTAGCTATTTAGTTATTCAAAACAGTTTACTTTCAGCAACAACAGCACTTACCAAGTGTTGTAGTAGCTCTTTGGTTATTCCAAATTATAGTTTAGTTTTAGCAACAACAGCACTTACAAAGTGCTGCAGTAGCACTTTGTTATTTCAGAACTTAGTCTATTTCCAAACAGCACTTAACGAATGCTGTCGTAAAACCACATCATTTCTAAAGTGCTACCAATATTAATTCCAGCTTTATTATAAAATTTTCAGAAACAATAAAACTTAAAATTGGCCATTTTAACTTATAAAAATCATATTTTTCGCTTCAAAAATATTCACTTGGATATCTTAACTTACGATTCAATAAAATAAACACTTAATAAATAAATATTCAATTTAAAAATAATTCATTCATTAAGTCAAAAGTAAATTATTTTCCCAACTTTTATTTTTAACAATTAACTTAATACTTTATTTTAAAATACCCATTTCCCAAATAAAATTTTAATTTCCATTTATTTACTTAACTTAAAAGTTTTCATTTAAAACCAAATTTCCAATTCCAAGTTAAGTCATATTTTAAAATACACCCTTTTCATTTAATTCTTTATACATTTTACCCTATAGAAAAATCACTATAAATTCATTTACATTATTTAAATCCAATTTTAGTTAAAATGTCATATTTTACATTTAAAATACTTATAAATTTCAGAAAATATATATAATAAACCTCGGGTTTGTATAATATTTTCTAACCTAGGTCAGGTGATACAGATAATATATCATTTCAATCCGTAATTTAAAAAGAAAAAATCTGGGTTCTATCATTTCAAACCCGCAATCCCAAGTACATCAAATACAATAAAAATCACTTGAGCCTATCATTTCAGCCCATAATGATTTTCCTTATTCTAAAGTCCGTTTGGGTATGTATCATTTCAACCCATAGTAATTCTATTCTACAAGGAACTTGCAGTGTGAGAAACAATAACTAAAATAACTGTATAGCATATAATATTGTAACAGATGATGTAATAGGTATAAAAATCAGGTTATACATCATATAAATAGATCACATGCATATATGAACATAGTATATTAATCACTACATATTCACTTGTCATCAATTCATAATTATACAAGTATGGATGTCTAGAGTGAATAACTCACCTTTTAAAGCTGGAGATCAAATTCAAAACACAAGATCTAAACCCCGCAAAGCACGAAAAGGCACGACTAGACTCGAGTGGAGGGAGAGCCAATATTTAGATCTTGTAACAACCAAAATATTCAACATACATAAGAATATAATTCACATCATATTATAATCAAAACAATGAATAAAACATGAATCAAAGTGAAGCAAAAATTGGATTGAATCATCAAGAGGGCTCGGCCACAGCACCCATAGGCTCAACCATCATCTTACATGGTTCGGCCATGATCAAAACTGAAGTGTTAGGCTCGGCCAAGGTCACATAGGCTTGGTTATGGGGTCACAAGGCAAGGCTATGGTCTAGGAAATGGAAGGCAAAGCAAGAAGAGACATAAGTAAGGATCAATTGGAGTTTGGGCTCGGCTCTAGGGCTATGTGGCTCGGCCTATGTGCCAAACTTGGTCGGATCTGGTCACATCAGAGGGGTGTGGCCTAGAGCAAGGTAAGGAGGAGGAGTGGGTGGTGGAAATAGGTGTAGCCAAGGCAAATAAAAAAAGGGGTTTGCATAAGGAAGGCTCGGCTAGGGGATTTTTGCAATTTTTGGTAAAGGCTTTGTTCTAGGGTTCACGGCCAAGGGCATGGGATGATGATGAGGAGTGGTGGCCGAGCATAGGTGGTGGATGAGGAGATGAGGTCGGAATATGGTGGAGAGGCCGAGCATAGCAAAGGAGGAAACAAACAAAATAAAAGAGAAAAGGAAAAAGAAGAAGGATGAGGCCATAGAAACTTACTGTATTTTCTCAGGAGAATGCAAATGAAAATAAGATGTGGGAAAGTGTTTTTGTACGTGAATTGATAAGGGTAGGAGGCGGCTAGGGTTTGCAATACATGGCTATGGTAGGTAATTAAATAGATAGGCAAATGAAAAGGCAGGAAATAAAGCAAATGTAACGTATCTCTAATTAAAACAAGGTAACGTATGTCTAATTGATTTTTTCCAAGCTATTAAATAAAAGATATACATAAGAAACAACTAATAAATAAAATAAAGTCTAGACAAATAAATAGAGAAATAAAAGTCAAGAGATGGACATAGGAAAATATACAATAAAATACAGAATTTAATCGCGTATAAAACGCTGAATTTTGACCAAATTTAAAAGTATAACTCAGAATTTAACGAAACGAAAAATAGAATGGATATCAGCATCCTATCCAACTTCAATTAAAAAGATTAGAATTCAAAATTTTAAATTTTTAAATTTTTCAAATAAAAGTCAAAGTTTTGACCAAAATATAAAATTTGCAGAAATTGTTTATTTTATTCCTTTTGGAAGATAAATTGCAAACCAATCAAGGATTATACTGGAAAAATTCAAAAATTCAAAATTTTAATGATCAAAAATCAAAGTTTTCAAATTAATTAAATTTAAAAGTATTTACAAAATTTTGGGTTGTTACACTCTCCCCCACTCAAAACTTTTCATCCTCGAAAAGGAACGAAACAAGGAAAACAAAGGAAGATAAGATAGCAAAGCAAAAGTACCTGAAACAAACAATTCTGGATTTGAAGCACGTATGCTCTTCTCCGTCTCCCACGTACAATCCCGATCATTAGTGCTCCACTACACTTTGACTAGGTTGACATATTTCCTTCTTAACTGCTTCGTACCTCGATCGACAATACGAAGTGGCTTCCTCTCGACAGTCAGATTAGGTTCAATATCCAAACTCTCGAGAACAGAAGGCTGGACAATAAGAGATGGATCATGAAGATACCGGCGAAGATGCGAAACATGGAATACATTATGCACTCCAGAAAACTTCTTAGGCAAATCTGGACGATAAGCCAAAGAACCAATTCTTTCCACAATGCAGAAAGGACAAACAGACCTAGGAGCAAGCTTCCCTCTACGACCAAACCGAATCACATTCCTTAAGGGAGAGACCTTAAGGAAAACCAAATCACCAACAGCAAACTCCAAACTCCTCCTTCAACGATCAACATACTTCTTCTGCCTATTCTGCGCAACCCTCATCTTCCTCTTAATCTCCTCAACCTTCTCCGAAGCTTCCAAAATCATATCAGGACCAAGAACCAAACGATTACCGGATTCGATCTAGCAAGATGGAGATCTACAAGGTCCTCTGTAAAGAGCAGCAAATGGCGACATTTTAATACTATCCTGAATTCAAAGATAGAAATGAGATAGATAAAAGATTAAGACAAGATTCAAAATAAAAGATTGAGATTATACCTGATAACTATTGTTATAGGTGAATTCGACAAGATGGAGATGATCTTCCCAAGATCCTCCATAATCAAGAACACAAGCACAAAGAAGATCCTCTAGAATCTGATTCACCCTTCCTATTTGACCGTCAGTCTGTGGATGGTAAGAAATGCTCAGATTCAAATGAGTACCCAAAGATTCTTGAAAAGCTGTCCCAAAACTGACTAGTGAAGATGGGATCCCAATCACAAACAATGCTGATGGGAACACCATGAAGAACGACAATCTCCCTCATATAAATCTCAGACAAACTAGAAGCAGAACAGGTAGATTTGACCGGAATGAAATCAACGGACTTGGTCAATCTATCCACAATAACCCAAATACTCTCATTACCCCTCCTAGTCCTCGGTAATCCATCAATAAAATCCATAGAAACTTGTTCCCACTTCCAATTGGGAACCTCAAGGGGCTGCAACAAACTAGGGGTCTTCTGATGATCGGCCTTGACTTGCTGACAAGTCACACATCTACTAACAAAGATAGAGATACCACGCTTCATACCCTTCCACCAATACAACTTTTTCATATCCTGATACATCTTGGTCACACCCGGATGAATAGAAAGTCTGGATCTATGATGCTCCCTAAGCAACTCCTGCCTCAAACCATCAACATTCGGGACACAAATCCGACCATTAATCCTCAAAATCCCCCTATCATCGATCTGGGCTCCACTACCATCAGGACTACTACCACCAACTCTGCTACGAACACTTCCCTTCATACGCCTAAGCATCTCATCCTTATCCTGCTTAGCAATGATACGATCCAAAAGAGGAAAAGAAGAAACAACAAGCTGGCACAACAAAGCCTTCTTCCTACTCAAAGCATCGGCCACAACATTAGCTTTACCAGGGGTATAGCTAATATCGAGGTCGTACGCCGTAAGGAACTCAAGCCACCGAACTTGCCTCTGATTCAAATCCTTCTGGGTGAAGATATACTTCAAAGACTGATGATCAGTGAAGAGATCAAACTTAGTACCCAAAAGATGATGCCTCCAAAGCTTCAAAGCAAAGACAACAGCAAGCAACTCCAAATCATGAGCCGCATAATTCGCTTCATGGGTCTTTAACTGACGACTAGCATAAGCAATCACCTTCCCATCTTGCATCAGAACAGCTCCCAAACCCTCACGACAAGCATCAGTATATACCGTTAATCCCTCATTTCCATTTTGAACGGTAAGCACTGGTGCAGAAGTAAGCTTACTCTTTAACTCATTGAATGCAGCTTTACACTCATCACTCCATACAAACTTAGCATTCTTTCGAGTCAAAGCAGTGAGAGGTGCAGCAATCCGAGCAAAATTCTCGATGAATCTCCGATAATAACCGGCAAGGCCCAGAAAACTGTGAATATCAGTTGGAGTCCTAGGAGTTTCCCAATCCTGTAATAGAATAGGGAGAGAAATAAGGACAACAAAAGATAGAATCAATCATCAAAAAGAGAAGAGAAAAAGAAACTCACATTGATCGCAGCGATCTTGACTGGATTAACGGAAACTCCATTACTAGAAATAATATGCCCGATAAATCGGACTTCATCACTCCAGAAATGGCATTTAGAGAATTTTGCCTTCAACTGATGATTTCGAAGAGTCTCTAGAACATATTTCAGATGTGACTCATGCTCATCTCTTGTCTGGGAGAAGACAAGGATATCATCAACAAAGACTAGAACGAATTTATTAAGCACATCACGAAAGACACGATTCATCAAATCAACAAAGAAAGCAGGAGCATTAGTCAAACCAAAAGGCATAACTAACCACTCATAAAACCCATTCTCAGTCCGGAAAGCAGTCTTGGGAATACTGTCCTCAGCCACTCTGAGTTGGTGAAAACCTGTGGCAAGATCAAGCTGAGAGAAAACAGTAGCACTATAGAGCTGATCAAACATATCATTAATGCAAGGCATAGGATATCTATTTCTCACAGTGAGCTTGTTCAGCTCCCTATAATCAACACACATCCGGAGAGAACCATCAGACTTAGTGACGAAAACCACAGCTGCTCCCCATTCCGAATGGCTAGGTCTGATCAGACCCTTTGAGGACAAGTCCTCAATTTGCTTCCTTAACTCAACCTTCTCACGGGGTGCCATTCTTCTGGGTGGAAGAACTATAGGTCGAGCTCCAGGAATAAGATTAATGTGGAAATCAATTTCCGCTTAGGAGGTAAAGAAGTGACTTCATCAAATACATCGGGATACAGTTCGACTACAGGAGTCGAATGAATATCACCAGGAGAAGCATCAAGAGAATAAATGAAGCTGCCAGCAAAATCCTGGGGCAAACTACACTGAATCACCAAAGAATCACCTTTATCACCAACAAGAGAGACGGTCTAGCTTTTACAAGAGATATGGGCATCATGCCTCTTCAGTGAATCACCACCAAGAAGTAGATCAAAAGCATCAAAACCCAGAACATAGAAATCACTAGAAAAACGATAACCAGAATGGAAGAGTTTCACATTTTTACAAATCCTACTAAGATTCGCGGGACCACCAATAGGATTTGAAACACACAAAGGCACAGGAGCAAACTCGGGAGAAAGAAGATGCTCAAATTTATTCAAAGATCCACAAAGATAAATCTATGGGAAGCTCCAGTATCAAACAGCACACGAACCGGAAAATAAAACAGAGAAAAAGAGCCCTGAAGTGTACCTTGGTTATCACTGGGGGCAGGAGCAGGAATAGGTGCAGGAGGTGGGGCTGGAAAAGATGCAGAAGTAACAGCAAAAATACCAGACGGCTTGCCCTTCAGAGTAGGGCAGTCCTTCTTGAAATGGCCAGGTTGTAGACAGATGTGGCAGAGATCACGCCTGGTCAACTGAGGTGGAGGAACGGCAGCACCAACTGAAGTAGGGAAACTATTAGCATAGTGTCCCTTCTGATCATACTTGAAACAGGTAATGGAAGATAGGTCGATCGGCTGCCTTTGAGACAAAGAAGATGATCCCAACCCTGGAGTCTTGTTCTGATTCCCTTTCCGATGGTGAAAATGGGGCTTTCTCTTCTTAGAGTTAGCAGAGGAAGACTAAGATGAAGGAGCATAGGTAACAGCAGGACCCTTGGAAGTAGGGTTCTCATAATGGATAGCCATATCCATAAGCTCGGTGAAAGTGCCATGAACATGAGAAATGAGACAATCATAAAACTCTGGGCGAGCTCCAGCTATGAACTTCTCATTTTTTCTTAAGTTGGGTGTCATTAAGGCCAGGACCAAACATGGAAAGTTCATTGAACTTCCGCTTATACTCAGAAAAAGACATGGTACCCTTCTGGAGATCCATGAACTCACGATAAAGCTGAGATTTCCCGGCTTTGGGCATCCATTTTGCCCCAAAAGCCTCCCTGGAAAGATGATAGATAAGCTTAAGAAAGATTTCAAAGAGAAAAGCTGAACAGAACACAAGACAACACAAGAAGATACCTAAACTGATCCCAAGAAATATCAGCCTCAGCAGTGTTAGCCGTAACAGACTCCCACCAATCCAAGGCTGCTTCCTTCAACTGCCAAGCTGCCCACTGACGCTTCTGCGCATCAGTAATCTCCAAACCAGTAAAAATCCTCTCCAGACTCCTCAACCACTGCTGAGCCACTACGATGCTCTCAGATCCAGTAAACTTGGTGCCACCAAGTTGAGTGAATTCCTTGCAAAGAGTAGTGAACCTGATGGGTGCAACAGGCTCGGGAACTGGGGCAATACCCCGACCCCTACCTCTGGCATTCCTACGATTCATCCTGAAAAATCAAGAATGAATTTTAGGACAAAGGTAAACAGAAAGACAAAGATAAGATTCAACTAGAATGGAAACCCTAATCAACGAATTCAAATAAACAAGATGGGTTCGAAAGGAATGAAGTTAAGAAAATGGGTTTTAAACAAGAAAATTTTATATCAAAAATAATCCTTTAAAATCCTTTAAAATCATTTGAAAACAATTTATACTTAAAAATACATTCTCTCTCAAAGGAATGATTATAAGATTGATTTCACTCATTCTAGGGTATTTCTACCCTATTTCTAATGAGTTTTTGCTCCATAGGCTAAGGTTTTCCTAAAACCTAGCTCTGATACCTAATGTAACGACCCACTATTTTGCACCATTCAAATTCGACAATAAAACCAAAATATGTCAAACTTGAATAGCTCAAAACAATAGATTGTAATAAAATTTGGAGCAAATAAAATCAATCACAGAATCACAGACACAGAATATCAGAATACTCGCAGCGGAAATTTAAATAACCATAGTGGTTCATGAAGCCACTACAACTCAGTCTCAAAATAAGTAAAAATACGTAGTCTGAAAAACAAATACAGTTCTGAAACAAGTACAGTAGAAATCCCAAATACATATGTCTCTAATACATAGGTTGACATAGAAATGACCGAACTGAAATAGATAAACTAGATAAGCAGATTGTTAGCACCAAAATTGGTCACTAACCTCGTTGAGAAAGATTATGAAGAGATATAAATGATGAAGATAAATTAAACAAAGAAGAATATGTTAATTCAAATGCAGAAAGTAAGAACACCGGATTTATAGTGGTTCAACGTAATTGCCTACGTCCACTTTGAGGTTAAACTTTATTGCTTTACTTGATGATTGATTACAAATACAATTCGTAGATCAAATGTTTGAATGGAGTTGCTAAGTAAAAAAGATGAGTCTGAAAAAATGGCAGAGTCTCCCCAGTGTTCTCGAAAAAGATCCCTTTTCACTGTGCCCCTGCCCCTCTATTTATAGGCAAAGATGGGTTGGACTTCCCAGGTGGGCTCGGCAGCCGAACATCCTGGCCCAAATAGAGTGGTCGCCGTATGCCGAACCAAATAAGCCGAACACTTGGATGCCGAACCACCCTCTCTATGCCGAACGATATGCTTGCTGTGTGGGAAGAGTAGAACGAACATCAGTCGAAGCCGAACGTGCCTCTGGCCGAACGAAGCGCTTGACCGGACGTTGTCTCTGGCCGAACGATAGCTTTAGCCGAACAATGCTTCTGGCCGAACAATGTCCTTGGCCGAACGATGCTTTAGCCGGACGATGCTTCTGGCCAAACGATGTTTCTTGGCCGGACGTTGCCTTTAGCCGAGTAGTGCCTTTGGCCGAATGATGGTTCTGGCCGAATAATACAGCCATGCCGAGCAGTTGTACATGCCGAATGTCTTCCGATGCCGAGCGCTTACAGACGCCGAGTGCTACTGAATGCAGGGTAGTCCTGGAAGCCGAGTACTCCTGAACGCCGAGTGCTACTGAATGTCGAGTACTCCTGGATGCCGAGCACTACTGGATGCCGAGTATTTGCCAATGCCGAGTACTCAGTTGCCTGGTCAAATCTCCAGGAAACACTTGCCCCCCAAAGTGTATTACGTGACTGAACGTGATGCGCTTTGAATTACGTATCCTCCATGTTTTGTTTCAAATGCTTGATTAAGTCCATATGCCTTCTTGAGATTGTGGTGTGTGTCTAATATGGTATAAATGCCGAACAATACGCTCGAAGCCGAACGTTCCTTATGCGCCGACCAATTCTTCGTTTTGAAGCCGAACGATACAGCTTTGACCGGTTCTACCGGATATAGCCCCTTCGACTTCCACTTTTTCCTCTATAAAACCAGGTTCTTCTCCTCTTCTCTCCTTTACTCTTTTACTTCTGTCACTCCACAAAGATTTGCAATTCTTGCCAGTCGACCAGACTTAAAACCTAACTACTCCTTCCTAAGCTCCAATCTGCAAACTAGGTATTATTCCTTGTACGATTCAAATAGTTTCAAACGAGACGGCCGAGTGTGTCAAACTTTCGAGTAGGTCGTCTTTATTGCGTCTTTATTGCTGAACGATGGTGCAAGGTGAGGAGGGATGATTAGGAGTGTTCGCACATAAGACCGTTGGACTTAGCTTCTTCGTGTCGGACCGGAGTTAAAGGAGAAGAAAGAAGAACGAAAGTGTTGGAGGTGGTAAGGGTGTTGAACATCATAGCTCTGGTTCGGCGTATGTTGTCATTCGTCGGACGATGATATGGAGGGCTGCCGAACAGTATTTTAGCCGAACAAACCAGGGCCGAACACTTATTCAAATGCCGAACAACAACTTAGCCGAACTAAACCAAGGCCGAACACACTTAAATGTCGAACCATATCAAGGCCGAACAATACAAATGCCGTACAATCATAAACGCCGAACAATACTTAGCCGAACACCACTTAAATGCCGAACAGTATTTTAGCCGAACAGAACAAATGCTGAACCAGACTTAAGCTGAGCAGACATAAATGCCGAACTACACTTAGGCCGAACAATTCAAATGCCGAACCAAACCTAGGCCGAACAATACAAATGCCGACCAATTGTAAATGCCGAACAACATAAATGCCGAACCATTCTAAGGCCGACCAATACAAATCCTGAACTACACTTAACAAAACAGGGACAAGGACCCGGGTGTGCCAGCATATGAGACTGACCTGGATCATTAACTCTCTGGTTTTTACAGACATAAATCTGAACTTAGATTAACACATGTTTTCTGAATTTGGAACTGTAATCGCCACAAGGCGGGCTTTTTGAGATGGTCAGCGATGACGGTCTTCGAAGGCGACGATTCGAAACTCGTTTTCGTATCTTTGTAATCTCTAGATTCTCATTGCTTATACACGATTGCTTGCACTAGTTTACACACCACGTGGGGGGAATACTCGTATTGTTAATTCTAACATTCAACGTTTTTCAAGTATAGTTTTCACAGGCACTTAGACATATTCATTCTTTATTGGGGATGTCTAAAAAGTCTAGCTCTGCCACTATATCTGATAGGCCTGGGCCGTCATCAAGGCAAGAAGACGCTGATACTTCAAATCCGTCGACTTCCCCCGCCCATAACTTAGCTCCTGATGCCCTGGAGGCAACAATTCTCTTAGACAATCCGATCGACTCACAGGCTTCGAAGATTAATGAAGTCGCACTTCGACGAATATGCTCCATCCATGGGATTCCTTTCGCCGATGTGTTAGTCCCGTCGCGACACGATCGTCTTCACCTGCCCCCAGTCGGATATACCACCTGCAACAAGTTCATGTGCTGGATGGGCAGCGTGCCTCCATTCAATTTATTTCTTCGGGACGTGTTGCAGTACATAGACATTGCCCCGTCGCAGCTGCATCCAAACGGTCATGCGTTTCTATATGGGACCTACCTATTCTTCATGGCCGTCTTCTCTAGACCTCCAACTTCTGGTGACATCAAATACATTTATATGATCAAGAAACGGAAAGATAGCCCTTCCTTCATGTTCACAAATGCCAAATCTTGATAGGAGCATGTAGCAAATTCGCCCTGTACAAACAGGAATGGTTCTATGTGCGTTGCCCTCCTGGTTTTGCGAGGAGATGGGTCGAAGGCAGTAAGTATCTTTGCTGAGTCATCATTCGTGTTTAATTGGAGTTATGCTTTTCCTAACTCCTCGTTTCATCTTTTCAGGTATTAACCCACGTCCGGAGGGCCGAAGATATTCTGAGGCCGTTGAAGCCATTAGAGCTCTTCCTGTCGAGGAACGAGACATCCGAACCATCATTTCAAATGAATCATTGTCAAGGTTCGTCTTGCTAGCCCCTGGTCGTCGGATTAGCCTTCCGAAGGGCGTTTCCATTCCCAAGCCAGCATCCGGTAAAGGGAAAAAACAAGCTGGATCGTCGTCACACCACACTCCCGATGCGCACGAAGAGGGTGAGCACAAGGAGGATGAAGCTCCTGAGACTCAAGGCGAGAATGTGGGTCCCGCTTGGAATCCGGCGGTCGAAGTTCACGACATTGAAACGTCATCCTCCCCTTCGAAGGGAAAGAAGAAGTTAAAATACAAGATACAGAAGGAGATAGTTGGCGGAACTTCAAAAGTTACGCTCATCCCGCCAGAGAAAGAGGCTTCCTCACAGCATATAGAAAGTCCTCTAAGGGGTCTATCGAATCTTTCCATCCCCGACGATATACTTAATTATGGTTTTGACGATCCTGAAGCCCTCAAGTTTTCTTCGTCCGCTAAAGGCAATGCGGGAGTTCAACTCCCAGCCCAGGGAGACAATACTCTGATTAGTAAAGATAAAAGAACCGGTCCGTCGGGGGGAACACTAGGACACACACGCACATACGCATTCCATCATACACTTCAAGTTTTTTCTTATTTCCCGGATTTCTCTTAACTCGTTGTTATCTTTATTCTTTGTAGGTGACATGGGGCGCTCCCACGGAATCGATCGCCTTCATGGCTCTTCCATATTTCATCATCCCGGACGGGATTCAGGTTCGGGCAGGCGCAGGGACAGAGATGATTACGAAGATCGAGACAACCGTCCCCGCGATTCGTTTTATCGTAAGAAGGCATATTCCCAATCTTCACAGTTCCGTGACCCTCTTCCTCCAACTGAGCCGGACAGAGAGAAGCCTTCACAGAAGGGGTCCCAACCCCACGTTTCCCGAGAACAACACTCCGGTTCGTCGAGTACAAGGCAAACTCGGGAGCATCGAAAAAGAGCATAACTTTCAAAGCCTCCTCCCCCTACTCCCGCGGTTGACCCAACTATAGCAGAGAAGATGGTCGATCTTAGGGCCAAATTCCCAAAAATTTGTTTCGATGGTCTGAAATTCCTCCCAGCTATTCATCATATCCCTGGGCACGTGAAGCAGAGTGTTATTGCCTGTAACAACGACGTCTATGTTCAACATGACGCGTTTGTACACTTGGTTGAAAAGATCTCTGAGGTGTCTGTTGAGCGACAATATGAAATTGATCGTCTGAAACTGGAGGCTGGCTGTGACAAGAACATCATCAAGCATCAAGACGAAGAGCTCACTTCGTATAAGTCGAAGCTTGAAGCCGTTGAGCAAAGTGCAAAAGATACCGCTGAGGCAGTCACTCGTTTAGAGATGGCCCACAAGAAGGAACTCGATGAAGCAGTCCAGCGCATCAGTGCCCTTGCCTTAGAAAAAGATTCTATCCAAAAAGAAAGGGACGTGCTTGCCATACAAGTCAAAGAGTTGAAAGAATTACTCTCCAAGGAGAAAGAGGATAAAGTAGCTGCTCAAGAAGAGTCACAACGATACTGTGATGAAATCGTCGCTACTCGGCTCTTGAAAACGAAGCTCGATGACGAACTTGCTGGAGTTGAAAAAATGAAAGACGAGGCCCGTGAGGAGGGCAAAAGAAAAGCTGCGGAGGAGATTGACTCTCGCCTCGAGGCGGCCGTAGAGGCCGGCAGGGAAGAGGTCAAGTGCATGTTTGACCCGTTGATTGCTGAATATGGCGCCCGCGTCCTTATGCATCGCGACTTGACATTCTTGGGCGAGGGCTATCTCGAATCCCTAGCTGAGGCCTGGGAAACTCTAGTGAAGATTAGAAAAATCGAGTCGGGCTCTGAAGAAGTTGACAAGGATGCTCTGGTGAAGAAATTTCTTAGAGGGAACGATCCAGCGGACTTATCTGTAGCTTTGGCTCTTTATAGCAAAGGCTATCCCCTACCAGAAGAGAAAAATGATGAAGCCGGTCCATTTGGGACTAAGACTACAGCTCCTCATGCTGCTGCTCCTCCTACTGTTCAATCGGCTGGTCGGCCGACACTTGACCCATTAAAGCAGCATGCCGGCTACGATCCTGAAGATCCCGGGCTTGGTGTTCATGTGCTATCCCCTATTCTAGAGGGCGAAACTCCACGCGCAACTGATTGCCAGCCAGAACCCGGTAGGAAATTCTTCTTTTAGAAGCTAAAAGATCCGTCACTTTCTAGTAGCGGTTATTCATCCTAATGTTCATTCTTTATGTTTTCATGCAGGCTGTTCTGATGTTGAGCCAACTCCGAGGAGAGATGGCGCCAAGGAGGAGGCAGAGAAAGCAAGCGATGTTGCTCATGCGGGAGCAACTCCTGGCCCTGACGCTCAAGTGATCGGGGCGCTAGATGATGATAAGCTTGACACTTCATCTCCTGCCGAAGGGAGTCATGAAATCGAAATCACTGGTGCTTCTGGACATACTTCGAAGATGAGCATGAAAGAGCGTCTCGCCGAAGAGGAGAAGAAAAAAGTCGAGGTCAAAGTTGAGCCTGAAATACTGGAACTCACCGACCCGCGGAACAGACCTTTGAAGATCATTCTCCCGGGCAGGTTCAAACCTCTGGATGTTCCTTCTCCTACTCCTGACTCCGCTTCTTTAGCAAGCAAGAAATCCAAGAAGAAGCGTGAGGGAGAGGAGTCATCGGAAAAAACAAAAGAAGACAAGAAGAAGAAACCGAAGAAATAATCGCTATACTCGTTCAACGAGTTTTTCTTTGCTTAAGTCTTGTAACTACTTTTATCTTTTGTCTCCGTAGTTTGTACAGATAGGTTCTTGACTCCAAGTTTTGGAGGGATAACTGTGTAACCTGATTTTGGACTATTAAATAAAGTTTAGTTCCTTAGTCGTTTGAATGACTCTCTTACTTTTTAGCTTTCTGAATAACTGTGGTCAAAACTCAAGCACTTATGAGTTGTATATTTCCCAGTCCATTCTCGCGTTGTTCGAACATTCTTCGGAGTGGCATACTCCTTGTTCTATATTCCTTGAGCATTTCTAAATTCGCGTTCCAGGGACTTATAATAAGTTGACCTGTATTTAGGGGATTCGGAGATTGAGATTGTTAATACTCTAATCCGCACTCTGGGGACTTAGAGTACTCCGGTCCATACTCTGGGGACTCAGAGATTGAAATCGTTTATACTCTAGTCCGCGCTCTGGGGACTTAGAGTACTCCGGTCCGCATTCTGGGGACTCGGAGATTGAAGTCGTTTATACTCTAGTCCGTGCTCCGAGGACTTAGAGTACTCCGGTCCGCGCTCAGGGGACTCGGAGATTGAAGTCGTTTATACTCTAGTCCGTGCTCCGGGGACTTAGAGTACTCCGGTCCGCGCTCAGGGGACTCGGAGATTGAAGTCGTTTATACTCTAGTCCGCGCTCCGGGGATTTAGAGTACTCCGGTCCGCACTCTGGGGACTCGGAGATTGAAATCGTTTATACTCTAGTCCGCGCTCTGGGGACTTAGAGTACTCCGGTCCGCACTCTTGGGACTCAGAGATTGAAATCGTTTATACTCTAGTCCGCGCTCTGGGGACTTAGAGTACTCCGGTCCGCACTCTGGGGACTCGAAGATTGAAATCGTTTATACTCTAGTCCACGCTCTGGGGACTTAGAGTACTCCGGTCCGCACTATGGGGACTCGGAGATTGAAATCGTTTATACTCTAGTCCACGCTCTGGGGACTTAGAGTACTCCGGTCCGCACTCTGGGGATTCGGAGATTGAAATCGTTTATACTCTAGTCTGTGCTCCGGGGACTTAGAGTACTCCGGTCCGCGCTCAGGGGACTCGGAGATTGAAATCGTTTATACGAGTTTGTACATCATACAGGATATTGTAGTTCTAGTAATTCATCACCTGACTATGAGATATAGAAACATTAGAAATTCATGGAAAATACGGCTTCAAGCCTTTATTAATGAAAAACCACTAAACTTCATGCTTACACGGCTAAAAAGAAACTAAGTTGCGATTGAACGAAAACATACAGGAAATAACTGTGCCTAAAACAGGAAAGAAACATACTAAATGTAATAATGTCGCAAATGTTCACTGTTCCACGCTCGGGGGAGCGTCGTGCCATCAACGGTCGCTAGCTTGAATGTTCCCTCTCTAAGCTTCCGTTCAATGACGTACGGACCTTCCCAGCTAGGATTCATACGCGACGGTACCGGGAAAACTCATTTCAAAACAAGATCACCCACATCGAAAATCCTTGGGCGGACTCTGTCGTCGTAGTAACGCTTGACTCGGTGCCTATGTGCTGCCGCCCTTAATTCGGCCTCTTCACGTTTTTCATCGATGCAGTCCAGCGATTCCAAAAAGAGGTCCTAATTCGTCTTGGGATCATAATATGTCACTCGATGCGGTGGAACTTCAAGTTCCATGGGTAT
This sequence comes from Allium fistulosum, assembly GCA_030737815.1. Lineage (NCBI taxonomy): Eukaryota > Viridiplantae > Streptophyta > Magnoliopsida > Asparagales > Amaryllidaceae > Allium > Allium fistulosum. Next base: position 1,006,981,724 of record CM060905.1, read on the forward strand.
AACGGCTTCCGAGCCGTATGCCAAGGCGAATGGAGTGTGGCCGGTCGCGGACTTGTGGGTAGTTCTATAAGCCCATAATGTTGTCGGGAGCTCATCTACCCACTTGCCTCCGACCTTCTCCAAACGCTTCTTCAGTATGGACTTGATTATTTTGTTAACGGCCTCGACTTGTCCATTAGCTTTTGGGTGTGCAACAGCGGCGAATTTCTTCTCAATGCCATATTTTAAACAGAACTCTTTGAACTCTCTGCTTTCAAATTGCGTCCCGTTGTCCGTAATGATGGTGCGAGGGAGGCCAAAGCGGCATATAATGTTTCGTACAACGAAGTTAATGACCTTCTTAGAGGTGATTGTTGCCAAAGGTTCTGCCTCAGCCCATTTTGTGAAATAGTCGACTGCAACTATCGCGTATTTCGCACCACCTTTGGATATAGGCAAAGAGCCGATTATGTCGATTCCCCAGATTGCAAATGGCCAGGGACTAACCATTTGTGTGAGTTCTGTTGATGGAGTCCTTGGGATTTTCGCATATCTTTGACACTTGTCACATTTCCTTGCGTAGTCTGCAGCGTCCCGATTTATGGTCGGCCAGTAATATCCATAGCGGAGGATCTTTTTTGCTAGCGTTTGCCCCCCAGTATGGTCACCGCATTCTCCTTCGTGTACCTCCTTCAAGACCCGTTTCGTCTCATCATGAGCGATGTATCGTAATAAGGGGACTGAGAACCCCTTTCTATACATTAATCCATCCTGCATCACGTATCGCGCGGCCTTCCGAAGGACGTGTCGTCTTTCGCTCCTTTTCTCTGGTAAAACCCCGGTTGTTAGGTATAGTTTGAACGGGGTTATCCACGATTCCCTCTCGATTCTTGTTTCCAACACAGAATCAACTTTCATTGCGTCTATACTTGGGGCACGCAAGGCCTCAACGGGAAACAATCCCATTTGCTGAGCATCGCCAGTGCTTGTGAATTTTTCCAATAAGTCGGCTTCTTTGTTCTGTTCACGCGGGACATGCGAAATGTCATGACGCTCAAGGTTTGACAGCAGTTCTTGAACCAGAACAAGGTACGGAGCAAGCTTCTGTCCCTTTGCTTGATAATCTCCTCGCACCTGGTAGACCACCAACTGTGAGTCACAGAAGATTTCAACTGATTTTACCCCTAGTTCTCCAATGAGTTTCAAGCCCGCAATCAGTGCTTCATATTCTGCTTCGTTATTTGTAGCCGGGAAATCGAGCTTCAGAGCGTAACAAACTGATCGATTTTCTGGAGTTACAAGGACTACGCCAGCGCCGGAGCAACGGTCGTTTGATGCCCCATCGGTGTATAATTTCCATCGAACAGGGGGAATGACATCGTGATTATCTGGTTCGTCGGGTATGGTAAACTCAGCGATGAAATCTGCTAACGCTTGCCCTTGTATGGCTCTTCGTGGCAAGTAGGCGATATCGAACTGGCTCAACTCGATGTTCCATTTTAACAATCTTCCAAAAGTTTCTGGTCGTTGGAGTACCTGCCGTAGGGGTTGATCAGTATAAACACTGATTGAGTGTGCTTGAAAGTATGGGCGCAGCTTACGTGATGCAATCACCAAGCAATAGGCCAATTTCTCGATTTTAGGGTAATTTCTTTCTGCCCCCGTTAAACGCTTGCTAACATAATACACCAGCTTCTGGATTCGGTCCTCCTCGCGAACGAAAGCCGCACTTATAGCATGTGGGGATACGGCCAAGTATACGTACAACATCTCGTGGTCTACTGGTTTTGACAGCACTGGAGGACTCTCCAGATGCTTCACCAGATCCCGGAATGCTTCCTCACAATTAGATGTCCATTCGAAATTCCTCTTCCCTTTCTTTATTATATCAAAGAAAGGAATGCACTTGTCCGTGGCTCTGGATATGAATCGACTCAGCGCAGCCACTTTTCCATTCAAGCTTTGCACCTGTTTTATGGTTCTGGGGACCTGCACATCCCGAATAGCTTAAATCTTTTCTGGGTTGGCTTCAATTACCCTAGCATTGACAATGAATCCCAAAAACTTTCCCGACGCAACGCCGAAGGAACACTTCAGAGGGTTGATCTTCATCCCATAATATCTGAGTATGTCGAACATTTCAGCCAAGTCTCGAATGTGGTCGTTTGACTGTCGTGACTTCACGAGCATGTCATCCACATAGACTTCCATCGTTCTACCAAGCTGGTCTTTGAACATTCGATTCACCAAACGCTGATAAGTTGCTCCTGCGTTTTTCAGTCCGAAGGGCATCACTACATAGCAATATAGCCCGACATCTGTGACGAAGCTGGTGTGTTCTTGGTCCGGAATATGCATCGGGATTTGGTTGTAACCCGAATATGCATCCATGAATGATAACAGCTCGTGTCCTGCAGTGGAGTCGACCAATTGATCAATCCTAGGCAACGGGAAACTGTCCTTGGGGCACGCTTTGTTCAAGTCGGAATAATCTAAGCAAGTTCTCCATTTCCCATTCGCCTTTTTCACCAGCACGGGATTCGATACCCATTCAGGGTAGAGGGCATCGCGGACGACATTGGCTTTGAGTTTGTCCACTTCCTCTCTGAGAGCAGCGGACCTCTTTGGGTCCATTCCTCTCCTCTTTTGCTTAACTGGGACGTATTTCGAGTCTATGTTCAACATATGACTCGTAATGGCGGGAGAAATCCCGCACATATCAGAATGCACCTAGGCGAAAACATCAAGATTTGCCCGGAGGAAATCACTAAGGTCTTCAGTCATTGCGGGGCCGAGTTGTGATCCGATCTTCAGCACTCGCGATGGATCGTCTCGGCTGACTGAAATGTCAATTGTTAATTCACCCGGCGCTGCCTTTTCTTCCTTGGGTTTCTCATCGTCATCTCTCGGATCTATGTCTCTGAAGATCCGAGAATTATGCCCGAGCCAGGGCTCGGGCACTACTTGTCAATCATCATTATTATGGATGCGGACAGGAATGTCCGCAACCTTTCCTTTCTCCCTCCGATGGGCCTCTCTGAGCTCAGCCACATAACAGGCACGACCAACTGCTTGGTCACCATGAACAACACCCACTCCTTTGTCAGTTGGGAACTTCAAAGTTAAGCACCACAGGGCTAGTGCTGCCCTAAACTCAGCCAGGGTCGGTCGGCCCAGGAATACATTATACGGAGAATCCACATCCAAAACTACGAAGGGCAGGATTCGCACCCTCCGACGTTTGCCTTGTCCCAGTTCAATTGGTAACTCAACATACCCCACTGCATCGGTCGCTGCGCCATTAAAGCCGTGTATACGAGCTTTGGATGGTTTCAAGTCCTTTGTTTCCATTTTCATCTGGTCATAAGCCTTCTTGAAGATGATGTTGACAGAACTTCCACAATCAATCAGAATTCTTTTCACATAAGCCAGTCCGATCGTCGCAGATATGACCATCGGGTCGATGGTTGGAGCCTCCACTTGGTCAGCATCTCTGTTTCTGAACACTATATCGTCTGTCATCACGCGCAGCTGCTTAGCAGGGGTCCCATCCTCCACGTTGGAACAACACTCGAAATCTGCATGCTTCAGGGAACTAGCATACCGCTCCATCTCCTGCCAATTCTTATCCGCGGGGTGAGGCCCGCCGATGATCGTGTTTATGACTAGCCAACCCACAGTCCGGGTAGGTTCATCGGGATGACGCGGAGCTGGAGCATGACCTGGGTTGGATGTTCCCTGTCCTCCTTCCTGAGGATCCTTCACAAATTCTTGCAACTTTTTCTGCCTGATCAACTTCTCTATACCGTCGTGTAGGTGTCTGCACTCTTCCGTATTGTGCCCATAAGTCTCATGGAAGCGGCAATATTTCCCGGTCCGCTTCTGTTCCTCGGTTGACTCTTTTGGACGTGGCTTTCTGTACTGGAAAGTATTGCAGGTTGATAGGTAAACGTTCTCAAGAGATGCATTCAGCGGGGTATACTCGTTGTAGCTTGGAATTCTCGGTTTCCACTTCCCCGCTTCTCTCTTCTTCCCTTGATTTCTTCCTCCGGACTCCTTTGGCTGCCCAGGCTTGTTCTGGACATTGACTTGGACCTTTCCCGAGTTGTCTCCAGACTGCTTCACAGCAACGTTGCTTTTCACGGACTCTTGGACAGGCCCTGGTTCCTTATCTCGCCTTACCCACCTAGTTTCCTCTCTTCTTATGAACTGGTGTGCCTTTGAGTAGAAACGCTCTAGCGAAGTCGGAGGGTTTCCTGCCAACCAGTCTCCAAACTCAGAATCCGGATCCACACCTCTCATTACAGCCATTAGAATTGCATGATCATTAGGATTACTGACTTCAGTTGCCGCAACATGGAATCTTTGTAAATATTCCTTCAATGACTCCCCAGGATTTTGGATTACACTTGACAGAGACATTACGTCCTTTTGATGAGTAGTGTGTATCCTGAACTGCTCAATAAACTTCTTTGCCAACTCCTCGAAATTGGATACGGACCGCGGAGGAAGTCGGGTGAACCACATAGTAGCGATCCCAGATAGAGTAATTGGAAAGCATCTACACTTGGTTGCGTCATTTGCTCTAGCTGAATCCATCATCCACTCGTACCTCATGACATGTTGTCTGGGATCAATCTTTCCCTCATAAGCAGGGATAGTTGGCATACTAAACTTTCTAGGGTACGCCGCCTGCAGCACAATGTCTGTAAACGGATTATGACTTCTTGATATTCCCCAATCGTCATTCGATAAGCCTTGATTTTCTTTCATCAATTGCCTGACCATGGCTGTCAGATCTGGTGTTTGTATGGAAGGCGGAAGGTTAGAGTCTGTTCTACGTGACTGTCCATGCTGATGCCTCCTCTCCTGGCGATCTGCCAAACGTGCATCTTGAGGTTCGACATCGTTAGCATTTTGATGGTCTGGGCCTCCAGCCTCCACCTGCACTCCAGTTCCTAAGTTTCCAGCCCTGGCTTAGTCACGTTCTCCAGCTGTTTGAACAGCAGCACCTGCCCGCGCAGCTTCAGTCTTACGGCGTCTGCGCTTGGGAGGTTCATCAGAGGAAGTTAAGCTGTCGGATGAGGAATAAGGAGCGGGATTGCCCCCAGCATTCTGTTGCTGCTGTTGAGTGAGTTGTGCCATCAGGTTGGCGTTAGCTTGCATCTGCTCTCCTAGTTGTCTCCTGCTTTCCCTGAGTTCTCTCATCAAGTCGTTGAACTCTATTCTGGTGACAACTGGAGTCTGGTCCTGGGCGGCAATTCCTACACCCGGAATCGCTGGCTGATTGCTAGGTCCTGCTTGTTGCACGCTAGCAGTCTCATGGGCATCCGCATTATGAGAAGCTGACATGGTACGTGGTCTTGCCATTGTAGAGTTTGGTATGAACTCTGAGTAGAATCAACGGATGTCCTATCAATGAGTCGTATCTTCTTTGGGGGATTTGTTCAATCCAGTAGCTTCAAAGCAGATCCTTGAGGTCTGAGAATTCAATTCTCAGTGAAAGCACCAAAGTGTTAGCACCAAAATTGGTCACTAACCTCGTTGAGAAAGATTATGAAGAGATATAAATGATGAAGATAAATTAAACAAAGAAGAATATGTTAATTCAAATGCAGAAAGTAAGAACACCGGATTTATAGTGGTTCAGCGTAATTGCCTACGTCCACTTTGAGGTTAAACTTTATTGCTTTACTTGATGATTGATTACAAATACAATTCGTAGATCAAATGTTTGAATGGAGTTGCTAAGTAAAGAAGATGAGTCTGAAAAATGGCAGAGTCTCCCCAGTGTTCTCGAAAAGATCCTTTTTCACTGTGCCCCTGCCCCTCTATTTATAGGCAAAGATGGGTTGGACTTCCCAGGTGGGCTCGGCAGCTGAACATCCTGGCCCAAATAGAGTGGTCGCCGTATGTCGAACCATATAGGCCGAACACTTGGATGCCGAACCACCCTCTCTATGCCGAACGATATGCTTGCTGCGTGGGAAGAGTAGAACGAACATCAGTCGAAGCCGAACGTGCCTATGGCCGAACGAAGTGCTTGACCGCACGTTGTCTCTGGCCGAACGATAGCATTAGCTGAACAATGCTTCTGGCCGAACAATGTCCTTGGCCGAACGATGCTTTAGCCGGATGATGCTTCTGGCCGAACGATTTTTCTTGGCCGAACGAGAGTTATGGCCGGACGTTGCCTTTAGCCGAGTAGTGCCTTTGGCCGAATGATGGTTCTGGCCGAATAATACAGCCATGCCGAGCAGTTGTACATGCCGAATGTCTTCCGATGCCGAGCGCTTACAGACGCCGAGTGCTACTGAATGCAGAGTAGTCCTGGAAGCCGAGTACTCCTGAACGCCGAGTGCTACTGAATGCCGAGTACTCCTGGATGCCGAGCACTACTGGATGCCGAGTACTTGCCAATGCCGAGTACTCAGTTGCCTGGTCAAATCTCTAGGAAACACAGATAAACTCCAGAATCTCTAGCTTCCAGAAGATAGATCCAAGCTGTGATACTCAGGCCGACCCGAGCGTAAAGCAAAACACAAACACTCGAGTCAGGACATACATACTTATACAATGTAAACCAACTCAAGTGAATTGTAATAAAAGGTACAAGTAACTTAAAGAATGCTTGGGACCGCCCATCCTCTAAGGATCCGTGAAACTATTTACTATGTAGTAATATACGCTATTATAATAATGTCTAATAGTAAAATAAACTTACTTTAAAATAGCGTTAAGGGGTTACCCATATAGCCCTTAACACATAATAGTCCCAGTAGTCCATCCAATATCATAGTCCCTCCTGATCGAGAAGCCACCAGAGGATACTCCACGGGCTACGGCACAAAACCAAAATCGTACAAGGCTCGCTAGGGTAGGTGACACGGCACAACTAGGCAATGCCAGGGTAGATATACCAATTACGCTTCCGGACCGGTGGTAGCGCGTAGCAGCTACTACCGCCCACCTCGAACCACACTCCAAAAATCAAAGGTGCGCACCAATCAATCACAGAATAATAGAATGGCATACGAAGAAGTGTGTCCGATAAGAGGTTTTACCTCCTTAGCTCGTCGATCGCTCCTGTTTTAGCCACCTTATGCCAACTCACGGGAGTCGGGTCCACGTATATACCTTAACAGAATGCCACCACCACCCTACTTCATTCTGGAATCTCCACCGTGTACATGGTTGTCAAAGTGGTTTTCGGTATTGACAGAGAGTATGCCCATATCTGATCCCGGTCTCTTTGCCAACCAATCGTTATTATAACCCGTGGTTATAAATTTCAAAAATGGTTTATATTTCACTTCAAAGCATATTCCTTCAAACCTTTTAAATTCAATATCAAATAATATTCATTTCAAAGTTGTAACATTTATACGTTCATTCATTCAATTATAAAATTCCCAAAACATTGTAAATTTCAGCTATAACAGCACTTATAAAATGTTACGATGGATATAGTAATATTTCAAAACATTGTCAAATTCAAAACAGCAGCACTTACCAAGTGCTACATTAGGTATTAGTAATTTAAACATTTCAGTTTCATTTCAGCAACCACAGCACTTACCAAGTGCTACAGTAGCTATTTAGTTATTCAAAACAGTTTACTTTCAGCAACAACAGCACTTACCAAGGTTGCAGTAGCTCTTTGGTTATTCCAAATTATACTTTAGTTTCAGCAACAACAACACTTACAAAGTGCTGCAGTAGCTCTTTGTTATTTCAGAACTTAGTCTATTTCCAGAAATGACAGCACTTAACGAATGTTGTCTTAAAACCACAACATTTCTGAAGTGCTACCAATATTAATTCCAGCTTTATTATAAAATTTTCAGAAACAATAAAACTTAAAATTGACCATTTTAACTTATAAAAAACATATTTTTTGCTTCAAAAATATTCACTTGGATATCTTAACTTATGATTCAATAAAATAAACACTTAATAAATAAATATCCAATTTAAAACAATAATTCATTCATTAAGTCAAAAGCAAATTATTTTCTCAACTTTTATTTTTAACAATCAACTTAATACTTTATTTTAAAATACCCATTTCCCAAATAAATTTTTAATTTCCATTTATTTACTTAACTTAAAAGTTTTCATTTAAAACCAAATTTCCAATTTCCAAGTTAAGTCATATTTTAAAATACACCCTTTTCATTTAATTATTTATACAATTTAACCTATAGAAAAATCACTATAAATTCATTTACATTATTTAAATCTAATTTTAGTTAAAATGTCATATTTTACATTTAAAATACTTGTAAATTTCAGAAAATATATATAATAAACCACGGGGTTGTATAATATTTTCTAACCTAGGTCAAGTGATACAGATAATATATCATTTCAATCCGTAATTTAAAAAGAAAAAATCAGGGTTCTATCATTTCAAACCCGCAATCCAAAGTAAATCAAATACAATAAAAATCACTCGAGCCTATCATTTCAGCCCATAATGATTTTCCTAATTCTAAAGTCCGTTCGGGTATGTATCATTTCAACCCATAGTGATTCTATTCTACAGGGAACTTGCAGTGTGAGAAACAATAATTAAAATAACTGTATAGCATATAATATTGTAACAGATGATATAACATGTATAAAAATCAGGTTATACATCATATAAATAGATCACAGGCATATATGAACATAGTATATTAATCACTGCATATTCACTTGTCATCAATTCACAATTATACAAGTACGGATGTCTAGAGTGAATAACTCACCTTTTAAAGCTGGAGATCAAATTCAAAACACAAGATCTAAACCCCGCAAAGCACGAAAAGGCACGACTAGACTCGAGTGGAGGGAGAGCCAATATTCAGATCTTATAACAACCAAAATATTCAACATACATAAGAATATAATTCACATCATATTATAATCAAAACAATGAATAAAACATGAATCAAAGTGAAGCAAAAATTGGATTGAATCATCAAGTGGGCTCGGCCACAGCACTCATAGGCTCAACCATCATCTTACATGGTTCGGCCATGATCAAAACTGAAGTGTTAGGCTCGACCAAGGTCACATAGGCTTGGTTATGGGGTCACAAGGCAAGGCTATGGTCTAGGAAATGGAAGGCAAAGCAAGAAGAGACATAAGTAAGGATCAATTGGAGTTTGTGCTTGGCCCTAGGGCTATGTGGCTCGGCCTATGTTCCAAACTTGGTCGGATCTGGTCACATCAGAGGGGTGTGGCCTGGAGCAAGGCAAGGAGGAGGAGTGGGTGGTGGAAATAGGTGTGGCCAAGGCAAATAAAAAAAGGGGTTTGCATAAGGAAGGCTCGGCTAGGGGATTTTTGCAAATTTTGGTGAAGGCTTTGTTCTAGGGTTCACGCCCAAGGGCATGGGATGATGATAAGGAGTGGTGGCCGAGCATAGGTGGTGGATGAGGGGATGAGGTCGGAATATGGTGGAGAGGCCGAGCATAGCAAAGGAGGAAACAAACAAAATAAAAGAGAAAAGGAAAAAGAAGAAGGAGGAGGCCATAGAAACTTACTGTATTTTCTCAGGAGAATGCAAATGAAAATGAGATGTGGGAAAGTGTTTTTGTACGTGAATTGATAAGGGTAGGAGGCGGCTAGGGTTTGCAATACACGGCTATGGTAGGTAATTAAATAGATAGGCAAATGAAAGGCAAGAAATAAAGCAAATGTAACGTATCTCTAATTAAAACAAGGTAACGTATGTCTAATTGATTTTTTCCAAGCTATTAAATAAAAGATATACATAAGAAACATCTAATAAATAAAATAAAGTCTAGACAAATAAATAGAAATAAAAGTCAAGAAATGGACATAGGAAAATATACAATAAAATACAAAATTTAATCGCGTATAAAACGTTGAATTTTGACCAAATTTAAAAGTAAAACTCAGAATTTAACAAAACGAAAAATAGAATGGATATCAGCATCCTATCCAACTTCAATTAAAAAGATTAGAATTCAAAATTTTAAATTTTTTAAATTTTCAAATAAAAGTCAAAGTTTTGACCAAAATATAAAATTTGCAGAAATTGTTTATTTTATTCCCTTTGGAAGATAAATTGCAAACCAATCAAAGATTATACTGGAAAAATTCCAAAATTCAAAATTTTAATGATCAAAAATCAAAGTTTTCAAATTTATTAAATTTAAAAGTATTTACAAAATTTTGGGTTGTTACAAATTCACAAGGTATTCGTTTCAAAGTTCCCAAGGTTCCTATCTACCCAACCCCAGTTTCAAAAAGAAGATTCTAGATAGATTAATGGATAATAGTCAATGCTCAAAAATGGGCGAGCATGACCGACCAATCCTAGATGATAATGATGGAATACCATCATTTCTTATCAAACAAGCACCACCAAGAATAACTATATTTTTGGAAAACTATCATTTTATATATATAATATAATCTTAGGAAAAATTACTTCATTTACCCATTTTTTTTAAAATCAATATTGTGTCAGTTGGTCTTGTTCAAGTGTTTAGGAAATCCCTATCGATAACGTTGGCCAAACGCATCGACCAGAATTCTTAAGCCATGCAATAGATCAAACAACACAATATAAAACATTTTTATATCACTAACAAATACGTGCTCTTATATATACTCTCAAATGAGTCAACCCCTCCAAAGCATAGGTGTTCGCTCAACCTAAGCTCTGATACCAACTGTAACGACCCACTTTTCCGTATAGTTTAAGCTGACAATAAACCACACATGTCCAACCCAAATTGAACAGAAAGGCGGATAGTTAGGGAAAAGAAAGAAGAAAGAAGACAAGAAGAAACTAAACAAACACAGAATCTTAAAACAGAATGAATAATCTATATTATATAACAAATCTTTACACAAAAACAAAACTATAATTTATATATATACAGACATCAACCAGAGTATACTAACCTATTTAGCACGGACAGTTCTAACAACCTGTCCTTACAATTGCTGATAAATACAACCATGAATGCAATAGAAAATAACCATGTACGTGAATACGTCTCTAGGCCTCCAGCTCGTCTTCTAAAGCTCCAAATATCCAAGTAAACCTGGAAATATGCTCGGTCTGACCCGAGCATTATAGAAAAACAATGCCCGGGTCAGTCTGGTAAAACCAACGTGAGAAACTCAAATCACAAGGAATTTATTTATTTAACTTGTAAAATCTTTTAAAACCAAAGGTATCTTGTAAAACCACGCCGCACATAAACATGGACGGGTGTTTACCTTACGATAACCAAAACATTTTTATAGAAAATCCATTGGTATTATGATTGTAACGACCCGAAAATTTTAATGGTTTTAATGAGATAATTAATTGAGATTTTGTGAAATTTTAAACAATAAAATTTGAAAATAAAAATTTATTATTTGGAATATGTCTATTTCAATATAGCTACTGGTTAATTTCCATCTGATAATATTGAAGTTTATTTTATTGTTAAATTTTATTTCAATTTGAATCGGTTAATAACAGTTGAATTTAAAAGTTTTCCGAAACCTAAATATGTCAACATGAGAAAATTTATTTAGAACACTTTGAATCTGACTGCGAAATTCGTTTCGCGAAATTCGGACGTTTTTAGCTCCGTTTGGATTTTTCCGTACGAAATTTGCAACATTTTCAGTACTAATTATCGACTTTTGATCGGATGATCCTATCACTGATATCTGTATACCGTTTTGATCGTCTCGTCGTGCTGATCTCAGTGGTATATTTATTTCTGTATTTAGAGGTCCGGTATACGACGAAAACAATAAACTCTTCGTCGTAACGGTACCATAATTTGTGACTTTATTCCTTCCTTCCGTTTTAAAATTCAAATGTGATGTCCAATCAAGGCATAAATTATTTTCAGCTAAATCATAGTCGATACCTTTATATTACAATTATTATATCTTGACCTTTCCTTTCCTTCAGTCCACCGTTTCCTATTCATTTATTTATCTACCGTATGATCCAATGGTTGCTGCCTTTTCATTTTTCCAAAAGAAATGTTTAACTATTGGTCACTAATATATTAATCGTTTCATTTTCTTTTGGTTCCCCTCTTCACTTTCTAACTGGTTTGAAGATATCTGGTTCATTCTATTTTGAGTCCGGCTCTTCTCCTTTTCCACCAGAAAGAAAAAAAATTCGTATACAACGTGCTTCCCCTTCGGCTAGTCATTCCTTCTCAAAACGACAGCCGCTCCGAAGCTCCGCCCTCCATCTTACTTCACCGTGAACATCATCTCGCCGACCCAAACTTCATCATCAGCCACCCCTCCATGTCTCCGTCGCACACAGCAACTACCTACGCCCTGACAACATCACCACCCGCCTTAGCCCGACTACCTTGCCGACGAACTCCACCCTCTGACCCCGGCCTCCCGCACTGCAGCGCCGCCCGCCACTTCCCTTAGTCCACCGCTACAACCCACCTTCCTCTCATTGTCTATTGCCGAGAAACCACTCTGCCTTGATCCTCCCTTCTTCTCATCAGCCGAGTGTCCTTTTCTCCTTTGTATAGGTTAGTCTATAATTTTGTGTATATATATTCTATAGTCTGTTAGTATATAGGTCAGTATAAAAGCATTTTGATATGGTATGTACATAAGTTGTTTTTTTTTCGTTAGTAATCCATATTTATATAATATGTTATTATATATATTAGTTTCTATGTATTGTTTATATAAAGTATTGATTTAATTTATAAAATATAAGGTTTCATATAAAAGTATCTACGGGCAGTTGGTTATATATATGGGCATGTCAGGATATATTAGACCATAAATTTGATTGTGTACATATTATATTGATAATTGTTAGTAACCAACCTGTTTATTTATGTTTATATATTAATGTAAGTTACATATTAAGTAAACTATTTTGTTACAAAGAAGTATTTTATATGTTTTTATTTGTTTATATATATATATATATATATATATTTACAAAAATATATAGACTTACAGCAGTATATATATCACAAAGTATATACGTTTACAGTATTATACTATATGTTCGATGGTATATTGGATATAAAGGTTTATAAAGTGTAAAAGTTTACATAAGTCCATATATGTGTTGATTTTTATGTGTGGTTAATCTAAAGTATGATGTGTGCTAAATACTTAGCGATTTGAAAATGTATAATAGGAATATTTTACTTAATACGTGCTTTAATAAAATGTTGATTTTAATATATGTAAAGACTTATTTGGGTACAAGTTTAAAAGTTAATACTTATGTTTATACATTAATTTATATTCATAAACATATATACAGTGTTAAGAGGTATATAGATGTATATGCTCTGTTTATATAAAAAGTTATATAACATGTTTGTTTTGTGCTGTATGTAATAAGCTATATTTTGTTATAAGTTGCTGTATATTACATTATAAGTTACTGTATATAAGTCTATATATTAAGGGGTATTATCAGTGTTATATAAAATATTTTATTATAGTACAGTATAATTATGGTTGTTCGGTTGGCAGGTTGTTTATATGTATATATATTGTGATAAATGGACTTTTATAAGATTTATGGTTTAAAATTATAACATGTGCGTGAGTTTATATTAGCTTATATATATATATTAGTGTATATGGGTATACTTTGGTCCAGGGTTCGAATAAATATATAAAGAATTTTTTTGCTATTTAGATTTAGTATTTATTTGAAAGTATATATGTATATTTTATTTTAAATATGAGTTCCAAATTTAATATTGGTTTAAGATATTAATATAATGAATAAAATATATTTCATTTCGGTCTGTATCAAGCAAATTCTGATTTGATTTCGTCAAATCCTTGTCTTTCAGTTTTTCCATCGAATTCGCGATCAATCTAGCTTTGCGTTGGATTTCGTAACTCGAAATTCTTTGCCAAAACTCCTCTAGCCTCGAAAGGTGAGTAATCACTCACGATTTAACGTTCTTATATTTATTAAATTTGATTTCAATTGAAACGACAACTGAAATATGTTGCTGTAGTTATTTAAATTGTTATATATGCTATTATCTGTAACTGTTCACCTGTGGGATATGACACCATATCCTGTTGTTTATATTATATTGTTATTGATGATATATGCCTGTTGTTGTATTTTATATTATCTGTTATCACTCTGCAAGTTCCCTGTTAGTATAGAATTCACTATGGGTTGAAATGATACATACCCGAACGGACTTTAGAATAGGAGATAATCGTTATGGGTTGAAATGATAAACCCAAATGATTTTCATTTGAATTGAAATTAGGATTACGGGTTGAAATGATATCTACCCGTATATATTTAAATTACGGATTGAAATGATAAATATCCGTATCACTTAACCATATGATAAATATATATACAGACACTGTTGGTCCATATATAAATATTTTGAAAATAAATTCTATGGTTTTGGAAAGAAATATATGGTTTTAATAAATGTTGATTCTTAAATTTTTATATATAAATGGTAATGATATATATAGATTTAATAAAAATGTTTAATTTAATTAAGATTGATTTAATACATATAATATGGTTAAGTATTTAAATTTGTATTTCAAAATAGATTTTTGTAATAATTTGAATAAGTTAAGGTTGGGAAGAAATTTGAATTTGGAAATTCGTAGTTGATTTGAATCGATTTGTGAGACTTGAGGAAATTATAAATACTTTACTTTATAAATTATTTAACCTATATAAACTATTTTGGAAAATAGATATATTGAAAAGAAATGATATTTGGGTTTTGAAGTATAAATTAAAGTGAAATGACCACGGTGTTATAGTGTATATTTCTATACTATAGACAGTTCCATGGATCCTTAGAGGATGGTTATCCCAAACATCCTCTGAGTTACTTGTATTTCAATTGATATTTCACTCGAAGTTAGATTTATTGATATAAGAATGTTAATCCTGACTCGAGTGTTTTGTGTTTTGCTTTACGCTCGGGTCAAACCGAGCGATACAGCATTTGAGACTCACCTTTGGAGTTTGGAGCTTCGTTTGGAGATCCAACTATCAACTCAGCTTCCAGCTTTTCTAGTTGATTTGTTCAGAGAGGTCATCTGTTGTACTGGAGACTTCACTGCATAAACAACCATAATTATATTTATTGAAACCCCGGACCAAAGTATACCCATATACACTAATATATATATAAGCTAATATAAACTCATGCACATGTTATAATTTTAAACCATAAATCTTATAAAAGTCCATTTATCACAATATATATACATATAAACAACCTGCCAACCGAACAACCATATATATACATATAATATCTCAAATGCAGTGAAGTCTCCAGTACAACAGATGACCTCTCTGAACAAATCAACTAGAAAAGCTGGAAGCTGAGTCGATAGTTGGATCTCCAAACGAAGCTCCAAACTCCAAAGGTGAGTCTCAAATGCTGTATCGCTCGGTTTGACCCGAGCGTAAAGCAAAACACAAAACACTCGAGTCAGGATTAACATTCTTATATCAATAAATCCAACTTCGAGTGAAATATCAATTGAAATACAAGTAACTCAGAGGATGTTTGGGATAACCATCCTCTAAGGATCCATGGAACTGTCTATAGTATAGAAATATACACTATAACACCGTGGTCATTTCACTTTAATTTATACTTCAAAACCCAAATATCATTTCTTTTCAATATATCTATTTTCCAAAATAGTTTATATAGGTTAAATAATTTATAAAGTAAAGTATTTATAATTTCCTCAAGTCTCACAAATCGATTCAAATCAACTACGAATTTCCAAATTCAAATTTCTTCCCAACCTTAACTTATTCAAATTATTACAAAAATCTATTTTGAAATACAAATTTAAATACTTAACCATATTATATGTATTAAATCAATCTTAATTAAATTAAACATTTTTATTAAATCTATATATATCATTACCATTTATATATAAAAATTTAAGAATCAACATTTATTAAAACCATATATTTCTTTCCAAAACCATAGAATTTATTTTCAAAATATTTATATATGGACCAACAGTGTCTGTATATATATTTATCATATGGTTAAGTGATACGGATATTTATCATTTCAATCCGTAATTTAAATATATACGGGTAGATATCATTTCAACCCGTAATCCTAATTTCAATTCAAATGAAAATCGTTTGGGTTTATCATTTCAACCCATAACGATTATCTCCTATTCTAAAGTCCGTTCGGGTATGTATCATTTCAACCCATAGTGAATTCTATACTAACAGGGAACTTGCAGTGTGATAACAGATAATATAAAATACAACAACAGGCATATACCATCAATAACAATATAATACAAACAACAGGATATGGTGTCATATCCCACAGGATAACAGTTACAGATAATAGCATATATAACAATTTAAATAACTACAGCAGCATATTTCAGTTGCCGTTTCAATTGAAATCAAATTTAATAAATATAAGAACGTTAAATCGTGAGTGATTACTCACCTTTCGAGGCTAGAGGAGTTTTGGCAAAGAATTTTGAGTTATGAAATCCAACGCAAAGCTAGATTGATCGCGAATTCGATGGAAAAAATGAAAGACAAGGAATTGACGAAATCAAATCAGAATTTGCTTGATACAGACCGAAATGAAATATATTTTATTCATTATATTAATTTCTTAAACCAATATTAAATTTGGAACTCATATTTAAAATAAAATATACATATATACTTTCAAATAAATACTAAATCTAAACAGCAAAAAAATTCTTTATATATTTATTGAAACCCCGGACCAAAGTATACCCATATACACTAATATATATATAAGCTAATATAAACTCACGCACATGTTATAATTTTAAACCATAAATCTTATAAAAGTCCATTTATCACAATATATATACATATAAACAACCTGCCAACCGAACAACCATAATTATATTGTACTATAATAATATATTTTATATAACACTGATAATACCCCTTAATATATAGACTTATATACAGTAACTTATAATGTAATATACAGCAACTTATAACAAAATATAGCTTATTACATACAGCACAAAACAAACAGGTTATATAACTTTTTATATAAAGAGAGCATATACATCTATATACCTCATAACACTGTATATATGTTTATGAATATAAATTAATGTATAAACATAAGTATTAACTTTTAAACTTGTACCCAAATAAGTCTTTACATATATTAAAATCAACATTTTATTAAAGCACGTATTAAGTAAAATATTCCTATTATACATTTTCAAATCGCTAAGTATTTAGCACACATCATACTTTAGATTAACCACACATAAAAATCAACACATATATGGACTTATGTAAACTTTTACACTTTATAAACCTTTATATCCAATATACCATTGAACATATAGTATAATACTGTAAACGTATATACTTTGTGAAATATATACTGCTGTAAGTCTATATATTTTTGTAAATATATATATATATATAAACAAATAAAAACATATAACTTCTTTGTAATAAAATAGTTTACTTAATACGTAACTTACATTAATATATAAACATAAATAAACAAGTTGGTTACTAACAATTATCAATATAATATGTACACAATCAAATTTACGGTCTAATATATCCTGACATGCCCTATAAATATAACCAGCTGCTCGTAGATACTTTTATATGCAACCTTATATTTTATAAATTAAATCAATACTTTATATAAACAATACATAGAAACTAATATATATAATAACATATTATATAAATATGGATTACTAACGAAAAAAACAACAACTTATGTACATACCATATCAAAATTCTTTTACACTGACCTATATACTAACAGACTATAGAATATATATACACAAAATTATAGACTAACCTATACAAAGGAGAAAAGGACACTTGGCTGATGAGAAGAAGGGCGGATCAAGGCAAAGTGGTTGCTCGGCAACAGACAATGAGAGGAAGGCGGGTTGTAGCGGCGGACTAAGGGAAGTGGCGGGCGGCGCTGAAGTGCGGGATGCCGGGCTCAGAGGGTGGAGTTCGTCGGCAAGGTAGTCGGGCTGAGGTGGGTGGTGATGTTGTCAGGGCGTAGGTAGTTGTTGTGTGCGGCGGAGACACGAAGGTGTGGCTGGTGATGAAGTTTGGGTCGGCGAGATGATGTTCACGGTGAAGTAAGATGGAGAGCGGAGCTTCGGAGCAGCTGTCGTTTTGAGAAGGAATGACTAGACGAAGGGGAAGCAGGTTGTATACGAATTTTTTTTCTTTCTGGTGGAAAAGGAGAAGAGCCGGACTCAAAATAGAATGAACCAGATATCTTCAAACCAGTTAGAAAGTGAAGAGGGGAACCAAAAGAAAATGAAACGATTAATATATTAGTGACCAATAGTTCTTTTGGAAAAATGAAAAGGCAGCAACCATTGGATCATACGGTAGATAAATAAATGAACAGGAAACGGTGGACTGAAGGAAAGGAAAGGTCAAGATATAATAATTGTAATATAAAGGTAACGACTATGATTTAGCTGAAAATAATTTATGCCCTGATTGGACATCACATTTGAATTTTAAAACGGAAGGAAGGAATAAAGTCACAAATTATGGTACCGTTACGACGAAGAGTTTATTGTTTTCGTCGTATACCGGATCTCTAAATACAGAAATAAATATACCACTGAGATTAGCACGACGAGACGATCAAAACGGTATACAGATATCAGTGATAGGATCATCCGATCAAAAGTCGATAATCAGTACTGAAAATGCTGCAAATTTCGTACGGAAAAATCCAAACGGAGCTAAAAACATCCGAATTTTGCGAAACGATATTCGCAGTCAGATTCAGAGTGTTCTAAATAAATTTTCTCATGTTGACATATTTAGGTTTCGGAAAACTTTTAAATTCAACTGTTATTAACCGATTCAAATTGAAATAAAATTTCACAATAAAATAAACTTCAATATTATCAGATGGAAATTTACCAGTAGCTATATTGAAATAGACGTATTCCAAATAATAAATTTTTATTTTCAAATTTTATTGTTTAAAATTTCACAATATCTCAATTAATTATCTCATTAAAACCATTAAATTTTTCGGGTCGTTACAATGATAATGTCTATGGTACAAATACATATTAATCATAGCCAAAATTGTTACATTATTAAATTCCGGCATAATAGGTATACAATCAAATCCGAAGGTACTTATTGGAGAAAAGACCTAACTATGAAAGGATAAGGGTCTACCCACCGAATCCGTACACCTCTTGATAAAATGTACGGGAGGTCACAATGCATTGCACCTCTGCTACTCAGGCCTGGCCCTACCCCTTACTGGATAGCGCCGAATATGATCACCCCTTGGTTGCGATCAAACAACCATAATGGGCCCCGAAGCAAACATAGAGATATCGACACTAGATCCCGAGATGATCATACCCTAATGGGAGCGACCCACATAGCCCTGCTGCACGTCCCTCCTTTAGTCATTTTCCTAGTTAATGACGCTTGAGACTACGATTACCTTTTTATATAGCTACTATCTTGGAATGCTAACACTGCCCTCCAAGCAGCAATGCAGTGCCAGCATTCATCCATACAAGTTCATTCTGGGTCTGAACGAAACCGAAGGCACTACCTCTACTACATCCATTTTGGAATCACTCTTAGGATTAGTAGCAAGTAGCCCTTGCACTTCAAAAATCAATCTTCGATTCCATACTCTTTCAGATGTCTTCAATTCGAAACGCTTGAGTTGGATCGAAGTGGTTTTCAGATAACATATCCGATCCTAGTCTCTTCGAAACAACTTTGGATAATTCCGGTAAACTCAGGAAATAAACAGACGAAGATAAGAGCGGAGTTCACCTCCTAACCATTTTTGGACGGATTTCCTTATCATTTGTCCTAGAAGAACGAAATTAGTTTATATATACAATATAGCACCACTGACGGTAACTGTATCATATAATTCTCGTGGTTCTCCTAGATATTTCCAGAGTTACAATTTGGTCCAGATTTGATAGTCGGTTATTTAACTATCAAATAAACAACCATTCAAAACAAAGATTACATTTCCCATAGAAATCACTAAGCCTCATTTTAATTAATTTTATTTTAAAATCACATTTCAAATACTTGGAAATCACTTCCATATACTTACCTCAACAGGATAAGTATATTCACAAACCACAATATTTTCGATACTTAGAAAATATAACCATATACTTATCACACCGGTATAAGTATATTTAACCATCTTACTTTCAAACTTGGAAGGTATATTCACCAACACTTAGAAAGATTTTCTATTTTGAAATCATATTTTAAATGATCAAACCCAAATATCACTTAAACGGAGTGTAACGATACGGATTTTGCCCGCTCGAAAATCGACATCCATACTTTACATCGTACTCGAATGCCGTAGATTCGACCGTTCAAATCCGAGTCGCCGGAGCTTATAACAACATTAAGTAAATAACACAGCGGAATAAAAAGAATATAAATATACAACATCTGATACAATATCCAGATACAATGATGATAAAATGAATATCTATACATCAGAGGTATGATACAACAAATAGCAGCGGAAAAGAAAATGATAACATCAACAGCGGATAATCTCCATCTCCAAAGCAGCAATCCAGATATAGCTTGAACTCCCAATAACGATGCACAAAGATAAGCAAGTGCAGTCTGATCCAAAGATTGGACTAGCTCCAGATAATCTACTAAATCTGAATATCTGAAAAACCCAACTCTAGACTGCTCGTGTAGAAAATTTTGAGCACCCAGAGTTAAGGAAAGAAACAATAAACTCCGGATCAGTCATGGGACTGGTGTGAGCAACAAAAACAGTTTATCTTTAAAAACAAATAGTAGAGAATTTTAAAGTAAATTCGCAATGCTTTTGGAAAATGAAACTACCATAAGACCTCCCGCCACACACACAATGCAAACGCAGACTTGGAGGAGATTTCTTCTTATGATAGTCAAAGATGCTTACTACGCAAAAATCAAATTCTTTTTGATATTATTATTAGTGCATAGTGTAGAAAACATTTCGAAAGTAGAATATTAATCTTAGCCGACATAGGTACCATTATAGTATGCCTACTATAGCTACCATATTAAATGGCAGGTTCTACAACTAAAACCGTACAAGGCTCGTATTGTTTCTTTGGATTTCCAACAAATGGTCAGGCCAAGGAACTTCCTTTTCCACGATGGTTACGTCCCTGGAATAGACGACCCGAGAAATAACCTAACATTACGGTTAGATCTCTGCCAACACAAGGCCGGGTTACCTCTGCAAAAGTAGGTAACTACTGACACGCATATGCCATCCCCCGATCATCACCGATCTTCCCGAGGATCCTCGATTTCCAACTACCACAAAGTAATAAACTCGTAGCATCTACAGAGGTTAAGTATCTGGGCTCCATACCATGATACCACCTTTATCCAGAAGGAATGACATACACTAAGGGGCGCTACTCCCTAGAACCTTGCCGCATCCTTCCTGTTTTGACCAATTCCGGGGTGTGAGGTCCGACGAAGTCTCGTCCACAAAGCTACACTTTGTCACAAAGCCATGCTTCGGGTCAAACAAATGATCAACCTATGATCACAAAGATATAAGATCAAACAAATGATCATATCGCAAATGATCAAACATTGATCATTTCACAACAACACTCAGCATGCCACATTACCAAATTGGGATATATCGCTGATACATTTCAACTACATAACCTCTGAGCTCGTACATCTCAGAGAAGGGTGTTAAGCTAAGAGAATAAATTCTCCGCCACCAACAGAAATGTATTTGAAAGAAATCGGCTTTATATCTCAAAGTGTAATGTCAGACACGTAACCATACAAGTCTGTTCCGGGATCGAACAGAACCGAAGGCACTTCTCACGAAGCCCTTGCACATCCGGATAATTTCCAATCACGTCCGGGCTTCCCGTCACAAACAGAGTGATATAAATCTCTATACCGGAGCAACTCAGTGCAGAGACATTCGACAGGTTGTCCTTTCATTTTCGAAAAATATCCGGTCTTCAACACCGGTCTTCAAATGCCATCCATATACGACGTATCACTATTCGGAATGGGTTATATGACCCAAAGGTCTTTTCCCGGCTAACCCGAATAGTGAGCGCAATACTTAAAAACAGATGGATATTGGGATTTCAATTAAGTCACAACTTAAACCCAAACTTTCTTTTCAAATGGTTTAACAAATTACCATTTTAATCTTTTAAACAAAAAGATTCAATTCACAAAGTTCACTTAATTTCACAAAGATTCATTCACAGATTTTCCAAATCGATTTCCATTTCAGTTTAATTAATTCGTTAAATCTTTAAATCAAAGATTTAACTAATAGCTTTCAAAACAATTCCATTTCAAATGGTTTAAACAAATCATCATTTTAAATCTGTTAAAAATAAACAGATTTAATTCATAGCTTTCAAAACAATTTCATTCATAACTTGAAAAATCCATTTTTCGATTCAAACTTGAAATTCCTTTAATTAAACTGGAATTTCATTTCTTATATGAAAGCTTTTATCTTTTGAAAACAAATAGTTTCATTTCAGAAAATCTGATTCATTCATACGAGTTAAAGTTCTTGGGTTAATTCAAATTCTTAAAATTTACTTTTAAATGGTTTAACTTCATATAAACACATGTATATCATCTTTTATCCCTAGTTTCAAAATCATAGATTTAATTTCAAACTTGAATTCAAATTTAAATCTAATTATTTAAATTTTCAAAACTCGATTAAGTTATTAAAAATAACTTTTATCTTTGAAATTCCATTTCAAAAGCTTTTCACTTTAAACCCAAATTTCCAATTTCAAAATCAATTGAAATTAAAATTTCAATTTCAAAAACATCAAATTTAAATTATCTGTGACTTAACCGATTTCCACGTGAAATCCATATTTGTGTGTGTAAAGGTGTAGTCTAGGGGTTTCACACACAATAGTGCAACATCATAGAATCATCACAGATCAAATACGACAATATATTCGATAAGCGATATAAAGTATAACGCTTATTTTTCATCAAAGATCACAGATATACATATCACAGATAAATAAATTACAGATCAGGATATGTCACAAAGCATTATATATCAGGAAATATCAAGTAATTCAATCATTCAATAGAATCCAAACATCCATAAGTAGGATCAATTTATATTTGATTTTAATTAATCTATAGCAGATTAATTACTTATGAATAAACTACAAATCTTGGTTTATGTAACAACCCTGAGATTGCAATTACCGAATAATGAATTAAAATTATGACTTTAGGTTAAAAAGGGGGCTAAACAAATTTTCGGGGATTTAAATTTACTATTGGTTTGCAAATTAAGATATTTTGGGTTGAAATGGGGAATTTTTAAATAAAAAGTGATTATGGGTTAATGGGCCAAATGAGATAATTACATGGTTTTAATTAAAATTGGATGCTTATTAGGATTTTTTTTCACATGATAACTTAGAAAATAAACTAAGTCCTGATGGGTTTAAAACCCCCTTACCATAACCCATTAGCCTAACCCCCTCCTATATAATATCTTAAACCCATAACCCTAACCCTTCTCCTCTTCATAAATTCCTAAAACCTAGATCTAAACAAACTAATGGCCTCCCTTTAGAAGACCCATCTCCATCTCTTCATAATTAGACTTGTTTAATCCTAGCAAGGTAATGCAATCCTAGGCCTAATCACCTTCTAATCTTTATTTTAATCTTTGAAATCTCTTTGTAATCCTTGGTTTTGTTCTCTTTTTAATTTTGAAGCTCTCTAATCCACATCCTCTTTGCTTTGGAAAGTTGCACTTGAAGTGTTTGCTTATTTGCTTGATTGGTAGAGGTAATTACTATTGATTAGTAATTAATGCTAGTTGTAATATTGGTAATTATTATTAATTAGTGATTATTGCTAGTAGTGGTTATTGCTAGTTAATTTTGGGGAAAATTTTAATGCCAAAAACTAAAAAAAAAACACCCCAAAACCTCAAAAACAACAAAAATTTGTTGGCTGGAATGTTTCAACCTGAAACAGGCTGAAACAGTGCACTGTGTGCACCAGGGCAGACCTGGAGGGCAGACCTGGGTTGCACCCAGGCTGCTGCCCAGGTGCAGTAGGTCCCCAGCCCACTAGGGGCTGGGGCAGGCAGCAGGTCCCCAGCCCACTAGGGGCTGGGGCGGGCCGGAGGTCCCCAGCCCACATGGGGCAGGGGCGGGCCGAAGGTCCCCAGCCCGCTAGGGGCTGGGGCGGGCCGAAGGTCCCCAGCCCGCCTGGGGCCGGGGCGGGCCGCAGCACCCCAGCCCGCATGGGGCTGGGGCGGGCCCAGCACCCCAGCCCGCCTGGGGCTGGGGCGGGCCCAGAACCCCAGCCCGCCTGGGGCTGGGGCGGGCACAGAAACCCAGCCCGCCTGGGGCTGGGGCGGGCCCAGAACCCCAGCCCGCCTGGGGCTGGGGCGGGCCGTGTTCCCCAGCCCATGCGGGCTGGGGAAGCTCTTTCATTTCCCAGCCCGCATGGGCTGGGGCGGGCCTCTTGTCCCCAGCCCAGGTGGGCTGGGGTCTGAATGGATCGGGCTTGAAAAAAAAAAAAATTTATTTCTCCACTCTGTTCCAGACTTTTTATCTCCACTTCGAGATGCCGCCACGATCGCATTCGAAGTCGGAATTCAACGTTTTTGGTCTCGTTGGAAATGTGGAGTTTCGAACTCCATCTCTGTAAAATTTGGGCATCATCGGCATTCGTTTGGTACTTCGAATTTCGTGTCGAAGTTGAACTCTGGTCGCTGTTTGTAAACAGTGTAAATCTTGTTCTGGGTCCAACTTTGAGACGTCGCTGCTACTTCGTCTCAACTCGGAATCCAGAAATTCTTTTTGCATCTTAAAGTAGGGATGTTGTACTACATGGATGCAAATTTTCATGACATTTGGACACAGTTTGCTGGTCCAAATAAATTGTCAAACTTGGGTTCACAGCTGTTTTTGAATGGTTACAAACACTTAGAATATTTTCAGTGATTTTCTGGTTTTGTGGATTTCTTTGAGATTTGTCTCTAGATTTCATACACGGGTTTTATGAATCATTTTCAAAAGATTTTTCACTCCTAAATGACTTTTGAAATTATTATATAATATTATTTTTAATTATTAAATTAATTACTCTATAATAGGAGAGTTTTCAAAAGCCGTTTTAAAGTGATTTCAAAAATCAATTATAAATCCGTTTCGCACAATTATTTTCTATAATAAAACCCCACACTCACACTTTAGCACTTCGAGCGAAGTGGAAAGGTGCTTAAACGGTTGGGAAAAACTCCGGCTTATGGAACCGTGTGTATTTTCTTTCCGGTTAATCCCCGACCTATTCGATTGATCGTTTTGACCTTTGGGTCTAGTTTACCGATGATATGAGGTAGACTTTTTATTGTTTGGAGTGTGAGCTTGCTATTGGTTAGGAAACCGTTTAGTGCGAACGTGGGGTATGGGACTCATTGTTAACACTTTGCGGGTTCCTCTCCAAGAAGTTAGTGACACATTAGCCTTTGGGCGGCCAGTACTGGACCTCTGGGTCACCACGCCTCTGGGCAACCGTCTCTGGACACCTGCTCTATGGAGCAGTTTATTTTTCGGCGTGCGCCTCTGGG
Organism: Allium fistulosum; assembly: GCA_030737815.1. NCBI lineage: Eukaryota > Viridiplantae > Streptophyta > Magnoliopsida > Asparagales > Amaryllidaceae > Allium > Allium fistulosum. Next base: position 1,007,007,388 of record CM060905.1, read on the forward strand.
CCTTTATCCTTCTGGGAAGGATCTCGCCGTCTCGCGTGTTTCGCATCGGTGCGAGTGATCGATCACAACTCTACAGTACTTGGCAACAACGACTCTGGTCAGTGCACGTGCAAAACTTGTATTATCTGATTATTTTTATATCCATTCGAGTACCGCCATTCGGTGTTGGTTCTATGGAACCATACGATGTAAGTGCGATTACCTTATGGATCCACAGTGTCTCTGGACACTGCTTTTCAGTGTTTGATTTCATTGACTTTTCAGTATATCCCCATGGCTCTTTGGAGCATCGATCTTTGCTTGGGCATTGATCACAGACTCTGGTCACTCTTGGGATTATTGCCTATGGGCATCTTTTTATAGCTTTGGCTACGCCGATGATATGAGGCGATTTTATTTATTCTACACTTTGGTGTTGATTTCTCTTTGGAGATTTTTATTGTTTATTGATGATTAGGGATCGTCATTATATTCATGTAGTTCATAATATACTTCTCTCTGGATAAGTACTGTTTTACTTATGTACCGCATTATTATATATCTCAGTTATTACTGATTGTTTAGCTAGCCTGACCCGAGTGTTTTCGCTCGGGTCAGACCGAGTTGTTTCAGGTTAGGTCTCTGGACTAAGCTTCTGTGCTTCCGCTTGGACATTATCTGCTATGCTGATAGATAGCGCTTTTATTTGTCCACTATTCCGCTACTCTCTTATTATTCAGACTTTGATATGTACATATTTTTGACTCACATGTGTGAGCAATGGCTTTGTACCCACTTATGATATTTGGATCTATATTGATGATGTATTGTTCTGGGATTTTATATCTGTTATGTGATTCTGTTCTGTGATGTTTTTATCATTTATTATTATGCTTTGTCCTGATAGATCTTTAGCCATTTGTAATTTCGTTATAAGTATTTACCGAATATGTCGAACCACCTGATTGAGAAAAATTTAAATAGATTCCACCTTTCGACGTATTCGGTAGATAGTTATAACTTGATTATAGATGGTCGCTTCCACTATACTCTATTCTCCGCTTTAACAGACAGTATTACTCCCGTAATACTCTTTGTTATAGTGGGTCTCAGAGTGGGGCGTTACAGTTTATTACAAATCATTTTGATTTATTGACCCTTAATCTTTTATTAATTAACCTTTAAACCAATTACAAAATTAATTGACCCCTTAATTTCTTTTACGAAGTAATTAACAATTTACAATTGATTGTCTCAATTAATTACTCTAATTATCTATCAAATTTTATCACATAAATTTGATTACTTAATAACTTCTAGTTTATTAACTTCATTAACTAATAACATTTCTTCAATTGTTTTCTTGAGAAATTATCTTAGATTAATTCATATTAAATCATTTCCAATTATAATTTAATCTAAATCATTAATTTACTATTAATCATTCTTTTATTAACTTAAGTAGTTAATTACCATTTATTAATCACTTAATCATTACTTAATTCAAACTCCAATTACAATTATGATTTAATTAATTGATTTAATTGTTCAGCTAAATTAACACTTAGAAGTCTCTTCAAATTTTGAAAATCAATTATAGTATTAACTACAAATTAAAGCAATTCCTTTGTATGAAAGAATTTTAAATCAAATTCCCTTAAATTCAAATTATTTAAACTTATTTACATTATTTCAAATTTAAACTTCTTTCATTTCAAAACTGGAATTTAAACATTCCTTTGGACTCAGTTAAACCTGATTTCAATTTTTAAACCATCACAAAAAAAAAACTATGCACTGGTTCCAGGTTACACTTGGAAACAAAACTACTCGTGCCCCCCCATATTTTACTTTGAGAAAAACGCATTCGTTCCCGAGCTCGGCTTCGTGTTACTCATTTCTTCAACTGCTTCGAATCGCCTACCCATCCACGCGAGAACACCCCCGAGTCCCCCAGCCTTCAGATACAACGTGCACGCGGTGCACCTGAACCAGCGCCGCCGACCTCCAGTGATCATCGCGACCACCTTCGACAATCACTCGAACTCCCTCGACCCCAAACAAGAACCCATATCAACAAAAGTGACAGCGAAACAAAATCGAACCCTTTGCTTCTTCCTGGAACCAACCCATTCGCCAAAAACCCTCTACCGCCGATGATCTCGACTACCGGAAACCCCACAATCTCGGCCACGCATTCGCCTACGACCACTCTACGCATCCCCAAACACCGGTCGAACTCGATCCCCTGTGGCATTCGAACGAGACCAAAATGTACCTATGTCAAAAACTAGGTTTATAGAAAAGATCTCATCGCCGTTGCCACCACGACGAACTACAACGCCATCCACTATTTTTCCCGGCCTCTCCGTTCACTACTCCATCATCACAAAGAACGCCACGCATTCCAGTCGACGTGGTCACCCAAAAATCAACGAAAACACAATTTTGTTCTACCCAAAACTGCTCCTTAAATACTATCTTAAAAATGGTGATGTTTGTTTTAAAAATCATGTTACAGTGTAGAGATTCAATCTGTGATCCTGAAACAACAATTTAAAATGTTTGAATTTGCTCACTATTTAAGTTTTCCTGTTGTTTGTAAGGTTCCAGTGATATTTCTAAGTCGTTTAAATCCTGACTAAATTTATAAACTTAGTTTATGATGATACGAACATCTTTCGTTTGAATTTGAAGTTAAATCATCCACTAGAAAAAGAGTGATTGATTTTTGAAATCAACAGGCCTGAGTCTATGAACTAAGAACAGAGAAAATTTAAACAACAGCATAAATAACATGTTCCCAGCTTCCATATATATATATAGATAACTATATATGCACAAACACACACATATCTCGGATATATTTGCACAGTTTAAACATTTAATTCTTTTTTTAAAGAAAATTGTTACTCACATAGTCAAAACAAAGAAGGCTAGAAAAACAAGGTTGCTCACCTGGAATAAGATTGAACAGAGAAAGAACAGAGCTCATCATCTTGAATTTGAAAGAAGGCTTTTAAAAGTTGCTAGTTGATCTTTTTATCTTCTTTTCTGTTTTGTTGTATAAACTGAATTCGAATTGGTAAACAAATGGTGATGTTTGTTTCTCTTTTTATTTTTATTTTTTTTCTTCCAGGATTTGCTTATTTTTTTTCTTTTGTTTGAACGAACCAAAGGAGAGGGGAAGGCTGATATACAGGGGATGTGTACAAGGTGATATCCTTTGTTGTACTAAGGGTATGGCTGATATACTTGCATTAAATGCATGAGTACATTCTACACTTATGCCATACCTGAAGGTATTTTTGCTTTGCTTTAGCCATACATATTGACTTCGGCTGATAGAATATGAGATGGTTTGCATACTTTATTTTGTTATGTATGTACATAGATTTTTATTTGCTATGCTTTTGTTTAATTACATATGCTTTGATTATTTTGTTTGTAAATATTTCATCACTTTATAATGTTATTAGATTTTATTTTGCCTTATCTCAATTGTTATAAGATGAGTAAACTCCTATATTTAACATGTTGTTAAATTTTATTTTATACTTATGCTTTAATATTTATAAGGTTTATTCTATTTCAAACATTTACTTCTATTTTAACTTAAATTATTTATTAAACCATTTATCAAAGATTCAATTTTAAATCCAATATATACAAACATTAAATTTAAATGATCGTTCAAATAAAATTGGAACTCGGGGAAACTCGCTCAAATTTTCCTAATTAAATTTACAAATTTTTATCAAAAATTTATTAAATCATAAATTTAACTCAAAAATTCATTTAATTATTAATTTAAATAAATTTAAATTTCAGGGTCGTTACAAACTTCCCCCCTTAAAAGAATTTCGTCCTCGAAATTCGCAGGCACGAAACAAAAACAGAGATAGACAGATTCGATCTCCTATAACTCCTCAAACTTACGATATGGGTTCCAAACTCAAGTCGGAATATCTCGGAATACATACCAATTTGTCCCTCTTCGGACTTTGGTATTCAAAAGAATTTAGAATAGAATTTCAAAATTTGGTTTCAAACGATATCGTTTTATTGATTCAATTCAAATTTATCCTCATATTCTATTAATCAATTTAACTTAAATTAAAATTCCCAATTTATTTAAAGTTTAAATCAAAAAGCTGATAAGAAACCGATGAAAATACGAAGTAAGGATCTTCTACAATGATTCGTAGAACATCACCGCACCGAAACTCCTTCTTGTAGCTGATACGAAGCAATCAAAAGAATTTGGAAACGAATCAAAGAAAATTGATAGAGAAAGTTGTTTCCACTGTCGCAGGGTATTGACCATTTATAGTCGTATTTCCCTGTCCCCTATCTCGCCCTCTTCTTGCACTCATACTCACTATCAGTGGATAGTAAGAGAATTTACTGAGACGTTCAGACGGATATCTTAGGAATTACTCATTCTAGAGTTTACTTCACTCTATCTCTAATGAGCTACTTAACGTGTTATACTCCTGAGCTAAAATTCAACCTTAGCTCTGATACCAAATGTAACGATACGAGACAGTGGGCACCGGTAGGCTTTGCAACCATCCCAGCCCCACCGTGGCTTACACTGGCACCTCGCATTTACTTTTACGGCCAGCCTCTCGACTGTCACGGCCTTCGCCTAACCAACCCATCCCTCTCAGGGACATGTAGGGGTAAGAGTCCCCCGTTCGCCACCAAACTGCGAAGCGAGAACCCCCTATCATGCTGTAATATAGCAAGACTGGTGTGAGCAACAAAAACAGTTTATCTTTAAAAACAAATAGTAGAGAATTTTAAAGTAAATTCACAATGCTTTTGGAAAATGAAACTACCATAAGACCTCCCGCCACACACACAATGCAAACGCAGACTTGGAGGAGATTTCTTCTTATGATAGTCAAAGATGCTTACTACGCAAAAATCAAATTCTTTTTGATATTATTATTAGTGCATAGTGTAGAAAACATTTCGAAAGTAGAATATTAATCTTAGCCGACATAGGTACCATTATAGTATGCCTACTATAGCTACCATATTGAATGGCAGGTTCTACAACTAAAACCGTACAAGGCTCGTATTTTTTCTTTGGATTTCCAACAAATGGTCAGGCCAAGGAACTTCCTTTTCCACGATGGGTACGTCCCTGGAATAGACGACCCGAGAAATAACCTAACATTACGGTTAGATCTCTGCCAACACAAGGCCGGGTTACCTCTGCAAAAGTAGGTAACTACTGACACGCATATGCCATCCCCCGATCTTCACCGTTCTTCCCGAGGATCCTCGATTTCCAACTACCACAAAGTAATAAACTCGTAGCATCTACAAAGGTTAAGTATCTGGGCTCCATACCATGATACCACCTTTATCCAGAAGGAATGACATACACTAAGGGGCGCTACTCCCTAGAACCTTGCCGCATCCTTCCTGTTTTGACCATTTCCGGGGTGTGAGGTCCGACGAAGTCTCGTCCACAAAGCTACACTTTGTCACAAAGCCATGCTTCGGGTCAAACAAATGATCAACCTATGATCACAAAGATATAAGATCAAACAAATGATCATATCGCAAATGATCAAACACTGATCATTTCACAGCAACACTCAGCATGCCACATCACCAAATTGGGATATATCGCTGATACATTTCAACTACATAACCTCTGAGCTCGTACGTCTCAGAGAAGGGTGTTAAGCTAAGAGAATAAATTCTCCGCCACCAACAGAAATGTATTTGAAAGAAATCGGCTTTATATCTCAAAGTGTAATGTCAGACACGTAACCATACAAGTCTGTTCCGGGATCGAACAGAACCGAAGGCACTTCTCACGAAGCCCTTGCACATCCGGATAATTTCCAATCACGTCCGGGCTTCCCGTCACAAAAAGAGTGATATAAATCTCTATACCGGAGCAACTCAGTGCAGAGACATTCGACAGGTTGTCCTTTCATTTTCGAAAAATATCCGGTCTTCAACACCGGTCTTCAAATGCCATCCATATACGACGTATCACTATTCGGAATGGGTTATATGACCCAAAGGTCTTTTCCCGGCTAACCCGAATAGTGAGCGCAATACTTAAAAACAGATGGATATTGGGATTTCAATTAAGTCACAACTTAAACCCAAACTTTCTTTTCAAATGGTTTAACAAATTACCATTTTAATCTTTTAAACAAAAAGATTCAATTCACAAAGTTCACTTAATTTCACAAAGATTCATTCACAGATTTTCCAAATCGATTTCCATTTCAGTTTAATTAATTCGTTAAATCTTTAAATCAAAGATTTAACTAATAGCTTTCAAACCAATTCCATTTCAAATGGTTTAAACAAATCATCATTTTAAATCTGTTAAAAATAAACAGATTTAATTCATAGCTTTCAAAACAATTTCATTCATAACTTGAAAAATCCATTTTTCGATTCAAACTTGAAATTCCTTTAATTAAACTGGAATTTCATTTCTTATATGAAAGCTTTTATCTTTTGAAAACAAATAGTTTCATTTCAGAAAATCTGATTCATTCATACGAGTTAAAGTTCTTGGGTTATTTCAAATTCTTAAAATTTACTTTTAAATGGTTTAACTTCATATAAACACATTTATATCATCTTTTATCCCTAGTTTCAAAATCATAGATTTAATTTCAAACTTGAATTCAAATTTAAATCTAATTATTTAAATTTTCAAAACTCGATTAAGTTATTAAAAATAACTTTTATCTTTGAAATTCCATTTCAAAAGCTTTTCACTTTAAACCCAAATTTCCAATTTCAAAATCAATTGAAATTAAAATTTCAATTTCAAAAACATCAAATTTAAATTATCTGTGACTTAACCGATTTCCACGTGAAATCCATATTTGTGTGTGTAAAGGTGTAGTCTAGGGGTTTCACACACAATAGTGCAACATCATAGAATCATCACAGATCAAATACGACAATATATTCGATAAGCGATATAAAGTATAACGCTTATTTTTCATCAAAGATCACAGATATACATATCACAGATAAATAAATTACAGATCAGGATATGTCACAAAGCATCATATATCAGGAAATATCAAGTAATTCAATCATTCAATAGAATCCAAACATCCATAAGTAGGATCAATTTATATTTGATTTTAATTAATCTATAGCAGATTAATTACTTATGAATAAACTACAAATCTTGGTTTATTACAAATCATTTTGATTTATTGACCCTTAATCTTTTATTAATTAACCTTTAAACCAATTACAAAATTAATTGACCCCTTAATTTCTTTTACGAAGTAATTAACAATTTACAATTGATTGTCTCAATTAATTACTCTAATTATCTATCAAATTTTATCACATAAATTTGATTACTTAATAACTTCTAGTTTATTAACTTCATTAACTAATAACATTTCTTCAATTGTTTTCTTGAGAAATTATCTTAGATTAATTCATATTAAATCATTTCCAATTATAATTTAATCTAAATCATTAATTTACTATTAATCATTCTTTTATTAACTTAAGTAGTTAATTACCATTTATTAATCACTTAATCATTACTTAATTCAAACTCCAATTACAATTATGATTTAATTAATTGATTTAATTGTTCAGCTAAATTAACACTTAGAAGTCTCTTCAAATTTTGAAAATCAATTATAGTATTAACTACAAATTAAAGCAATTCCTTTGTATGAAAGAATTTTAAATCAAATTCCCTTAAATTCAAATTATTTAAACTTATTTACATTATTTCAAATTTAAACTTCTTTCATTTCAAAACTGGAATTTAAACATTCCTTTGGACTCAGTTAAACCTGATTCAATTTTTAAACCATCACAAAAAAAAACTATGCACTGGTTCCAGGTTACACTTGGAAACAAAACTACTCGTGCCCCCCCCCATATTTTACTTTGAGAAAAACGCATTCGTTCCCGAGCTCGACTTCGTGTTACTCATTTCTTCAACTGCTTCGAATCGCCTACCCATCCACGCGAGAACACCCCCGAGTCCCCCAGCCTTCAGATACAACGTGCACGCGGTGCACCTGAACCAGCGCCGCCGACCTCCAGTGATCATCGCGACCACCTTCGACAATCACTCGAACTCCCTCGGCCCCAAACAAGAACCCATATCAACAAAAGTGACAGCGAAACAAAATCGAACCCTTTGCTTCTTCCTAGAACCAACCCATTCGCCAAAAACCCTCTACCGCCGATGATCTCGACTACCGGAAACCCCACAATCTCGGCCACGCATTCGCCTACGACCACTCTACGCATCCCCAAACACCGGTCGAACTCGATCCCCTGTGGCATTCGAACGAGACCAAAATGTACCTATGTCAAAAACTAGGTTTATAGAAAAGATCTCGTCGCCGTTGCCACCACGACGAACTACAACGCCATCCACTATTTTTCCCGGCCTCTCCATTCACTACTCCATCATCACAAAGAACGCCACGCATTCCAGTCGACGTGGTCACCCAAAAATCGACGAAAACACAATTTTGTTCTACCCAAAACTGCTCCTTAAATACTATCTTAAAAATGGTGATGTTTGTTTTAAAGATCATGTTACAGTGTAGAGATTCAATCTGTGATCCTGAAACAACAATTTAAAATGTTTGAATTTGCTCACTATTTAAGTTTTCCTGTTGTTTGTAAGGTTCCAGTGATATTTCTAAGTCGTTTAAATCCTGACTAAATTTATAAACCTAGTTTATGATGATACGAACATCTTTCGTTTGAATTTGAAGTTAAATCATCCACTAGAAAAAGAGTGATTGATTTTTGAAATCAACAGGCCTGAGTCTATGAACTAAGAACAGAGAAAATTTAAACAACAGCATAAATAACATGTTCCCAGCTTCCATATATATATATATATATATATAGATAACTATATATGCACAAACACACACATATCTCGGATATATTTGCACAGTTTAAACATTTAATTCTTTTTTTTTAAAGAAAATTGTTACTCACATGGTCAAAACAAAGAAGGCTAGAAAAACAAGGTTGCTCACCTGGAATAAGATTGAACAGAGAAAGAACAGAGCTCATCATCTTGAATTTGAAAGAAGGCTTTTAAAAGTTGCTAGTTGATCTTTTTATCTTCTTTTCTGTTTTGTTGTATAAACTGAATTCGAATTGGTAAACAAATGGTGATGTTTGTTTCTCTCTTTTTTTTTTCTTCCAGGCTTTGCTTATTTTTTTCTTTTGTTTGAACGAACCAAAGGAGAGGGGAAGGCTGATATACAGGGGATGTGTACAAGGTGATATCCTTTGTTGTACTAAGGGTATGGCTGATATACTTGCATTAAATGCATGAGTACATTCTACACTTATGCCATACCTGAAGGTATTTTTGCTTTGCTTTAGCCATACATATTGACTTCGGCTGATAGAATATGAGATGGTTTGCATACTTTATTTTGTTATGTATGTACATAGATTTTTATTTGCTATGCTTTTGTTTAATTACATATGCTTTGATTATTTTGTTTGTAAATATTTCATCACTTTATAATGTTATTAGATTTTATTTTGCCTTATCTCAATTGTTATAAGATGAGTAAACTCCTATATTTAACATGTTGTTAAATTTTATTTTATACTTATGCTTTAATATTTATAAGGTTTATTCTATTTCAAACATTTACTTCTATTTTAACTTAAATTATTTATTAAACCATTTATCAAAGATTCAATTTTAAATCCAATATATACAAACATTAAATTTAAATGATCGTTCAAATAAAATTGGAACTCGGGGAAACTCGCTCAAATTTTCCTAATTAAATTTACAAATTTTTATCAAAAATTTATTAAATCAAAAATTTAACTCAAAAATTCATTTAATTATTAATTTAAATAAATTTAAATTTCAAGGTCGTTACAAACTTCCCCCTTAAAAGAATTTCGTCCTCGAAATTCGTAGGCACGAAACAAAAACAGAGATAGACAGATTCGATCTCCTATAACTCCTCAAACTTACGATATGGATTCCAAACTCAAGTCGGAATATCTCAGAATACATACCAATTTGTCCCTCTTCGGACTTTGGTATTCAAAAGAATTTAGAATAGAATTTCAAAATTTGGTTTCAAACGATATCGTTTTATTGATTCAATTCAAATTTATCCTCATATTCTATTAATCAATTTAACTTAAATTAAAATTCCCAATTTATTTAAAGTTTAAATCAAAAAGCTGATAAGAAACCGATGAAAATACGAAGTAAGGATCTTCTACAATGATTCGTAGAACATCACCGCACCGAAACTCCTTCTTGTAGCTGATACGAAGCAATCAAAAGAATTTGGAAACGAATCAAAGAAAATTGGTAGAGAAAGTTGTTTCCACTGTCGCAGGGTATTGACCATTTATAGTCGTATTTCCCTTTCTTCTTCAATCATGCGAAGAAGAATGAAAAAAAGAAGAAAATACAAAGCCTGTGCACGATCGTGCACGCGTGCATGTGCACTGACCTTTTCGATCACCTGGCGACCGTCCATCATCATCCACAAATTCCCCTCACCGAGCCTGCCACCTCCGTGCTACCACCATTCCCTCCGCTGCCATAAGTCGAAAAACGACAATCGAACCCAAAAAACCTAAATGCCTGACAATGAAATCGAGCAACTCACCCACCACACTCACCTGCAGACTCGCCCACCATCGCCGAAGAAACCTCGCCACCTCACTTAGCCTCCACACCTATCGCGATAGACCTCGACACCCTGCGTTGCCGCTAGCACGAGCGCGTTCGAACCCTCCTCGCTGTATCCCTTAAACCCTACTACGAACAATTACCATCAACTCAAACCACTAGAACAAAATCTGCCACAGTCATCGCCTCCGCCTCCTCTCAAGACTCCTCCTCGACATCTCCACTCGACCCCTCGACCAACGGTTTGCAAGAAATTATTTTTTGAACATTTTCCGATCATCTCTTCCTTCTCGACCAACCAAGTCGCTAAAAATCCCACGAACGCCTCTAAACATCCCTAATCGCTGCTACGAACCCTTACGTATCCTCCGTTCGTCAATACGCGATCGTCGAAAACGATCGTTTTCTCGACCACTTGCTGTTATTTAAAGATATCTCTCTGAATACTCGACGAAAAACCCTAAAACTATTTTTAGAGGAGAGTAGATTCGATTATGAATAACTTTTGTGTTGATCGCTGAGGCTAAAAGTGAATAGATTTAAGGGTGGTGATTTTTGAAGAGAAGAAAAGTTTTATTTCCATGCTCTGTGAATAAAAAAAGAGAAGTAGAAGAATAATGTCTGTTGTGTTGTATTTATAGGTGGAGATGACTTGGTGGTGAAGGATTGAAGCATTTATGGTGAAGTGATGAGAGTTGATGGAGATGTCATAGGCTGGTGGTAGGCTGCGGCTGAATAATGGTGTAAGGTAGCTGATGTGGGGATGAGGTGAAAAGAGAGGGAAGAGATTTGATTTGGATTTTATAAAATATCTAGATATTTAGTTTAAGCCACGGGGTACGACGCTACACCATATTCCGTTCGCATATGGACCACGAACGACCGAAATAAAAATATGATCGTGCACAACAACGTTACGTGATCACAAAACAGCAATAAAATAGACCGGTTATCTTATTCGGTTAAATTTCAAAAATGCCGACGTTTGACGTAAAAAGCATTAAACGAAAATTTAATTATTTCCCAAATTAAAAATTGTGGAAAATTTCTATAAATTAAATTAAAATGAAGTCATTGAAAATCTAATCTAAATTTGAAACATAGACTTTGTTATAATTTTAATTCAAATTCGAGTATTTAAACAAATCGAATTTTCAAATTTGAAGACCCAAAAATATGGGTCGTTACAATGCAAATCAAAACTTGTTTCAATAACTCTTCTCATATTACCCTTTCATATAACAATTCAATAATCAGAGACGTTAATTCAAGCCATGCCCACATAACTCATTTTAATCCCAAAAAACAATCGTTCAACTCAAGCCACTTGTTCTAACTATCATTACCTAATATAAAACGAACAAGAACATCAATAATGAAATGCCTACAAAAATATATATATATCAATCAGAACAAACATGTATATAATATTACAAACATTAGTTTGGCAAATAATTGTCAAACAAATATAGAATTGAAAAATGTTTGCTATACTAAAATATGCATGACATTTGCTAAACAAACATTGACCAGACAAATATTATGCCAAACAAAAAATTTGTTGCAAATATTTTGCAGACTAAAATTTCCTATTAATTTGGAAAATATTTTTAGGATAAAGTTTCTTATTAGTATGGCAAATATTTGCTAGGCTAAAAATTCCTATTTGTTTGGTAAATATTTGCCAAATATGTAATTGTAGGCAAATATTCATACATAAATTGAACCATCCTACATCTGAACTGAATTCTTTTTGGTTAAAGAATCTCTTTCTAGTTGCTCTGGAACAATTAGGAGATTCTCTGGAAGAGATACGGGGTTCTGATTTTGGTGGCAACATGCTATTGGGTGGTGGTCCCACTTATGGGGTCAAATCAATATGTTCTAAGATTCAAATAGGAATCCATTTTCTGAAAGATCCTGGCTTTCGTGCTTTGGTGAGTCGTCCGAGATCCTTTCGATGACCTATGTTGTGTTGAAGGGATATCTATATGATCCCATCGATTGCGTAAGGCCCGCGATAGCAACGGAATCGGGGAAAGTATACAGAAAAGATAGTTCTTTTCTATTATATTAGTATTAGTTAGTGTCTCTTTTTTCTTTTTCGGAAACAAAGGGAAAAAATAATGCCTAAACTCTAAACTAAAGTAAAAAAATAGAAGGGCTAATCAGTTATTTCTTCCATTGCCCCAAGGATTCCAATATTAGCACTGATGGTATGGAAATGTAACTCGCTATTCAAACAACTATTCAGGGCTCCTATAGCCCCCTGTAAGGCTTGTTGGAAAACTTGTTGTCGGACCTGATTAATTGCTCTTTGTTGTTCAAAATGAAGGGTTTCATTTTTGTAATTTTACTGCCCGTGCCATTCCAAACGAGATCCAAATAGATTGTTTCTAGCCCGAGAAATTGATCTATTATATTCTCGTCTATAATAAAATAAAGGCATGTTCCACTATGTCTTTGAAACTGAATCCCTCTGGCAATTGCATATTTCCATTCGTATCACAATAATGTTTCCAAAGCATCTCTAGTTTATTTTCGGTTTCATCAATCGAATCACTGTTCGCGACCCAGGATTCCATTTTATCATCAATCCAATCACCGTTCACATTTTTTCTTTTTCTTATCAATGAATAGATCTCTTTACTTGTACGACTTAGATGTCTCTCGAAAAAGTGATTCGATTGATGGAATTTGGTATGATACTTATGAGATCGATGAGATTTATATTCAAATATTTCTTCTTAGAACATATTGATTTGACCCCATAAGTGGGACCACCACCCAATAGCATGTTGCCACCAAAAGCAGAACCCCGTATCTCTTCCAGAGAATCTCCTAATTGTTCCAGAGCAACTAGAAAGAGATTCTTTAACCAAAAAGAATTCAGTTCAGATGTAGGATACCTATCCAGAAGTTTTCGCAACTCAATCATGTATGATGGAATCATCAAAGATTTTATCTTTTCTAACTCTGTCTGTAACTCACTAGAGGCTCGGGAAAAAAAGAGAAGATGGATACGAACGAGATATCCAGCAACAAGAAGAAGGAAAAGGATTGAATAGAGGAACTCCCAAGCATTTCTTGATCTTAGATGTGCCCATATCAATGGAACGGGTGACTCATTATTTCGATGAATCATTTCTTCGGACAGAAGAAGATTCTGTAAACACTTATTTGAAATCTCACTTATCAGAGTCCATTGTGGAAGAATCCTCTGAGGAATTGGCCATGATATATCTGATCCATACATAATATCATGAAAAATGGATACAAATTTTTGACTGCTACTTAGTATTGGCAATGGGTCTGAAAAAGTATCTACAAGGGCGAAATTTAGATATTTGCACCCTGTCGAAGTAAGGAACCATGGCATATATGTTTGGAACAGATTCCATTTTGAGAGATTTGAAAAAGCACTATCTCGTTGAAAGGTTCCATACATCTGCCCTTTCTCAACGTATTTCTTTAGACAAAGACTCCGTTTTTTCCTCTTTCCGGATGGTAAATATTTCTCAGAACATGGAGTGTGAATCAAACCCATGTTTGAATTGAAACTAAGATACTGATGCAAGTTCTTCCCTTCTGATTCAGATAGATTCATATCTGAAAGAGGCCGACAATAAGTTTTTTCAAAATAAACTATGTATGGATGATATGAACTGCCTAAACAAGAATTCTATCATAGCAACTAAAACTAAGATTAGTATCATAAAATAATGTCGCACAAAATTTCTAACCTTGAATTCATTATTCAAAAGAAAAAAGTCGAATGCAAAATCCAGACAATTTGAAAAAAATACGGTAAACAAAATAAAAATGAAAACAAATAAATACTGAAGTCTAAAATTGGAAAACACTAAAATATATATGACTACCTCATGCAATTAAGTAATGCTCGATTATGGCTAAATATTACGTGATTAGGGCTAAAGATAAAGTGTAATTAGGGCTAATGATAGCACGCGATTAGGGATTAAGATTGAAGATTACGTATAATCAACGGTTAGAGATGTGATTTTTTATTTTACACGATTAAAAAATGATAAGGGTAAAATTGTAAGTATAAAAGTAAAAACGAACAAACCAGATGTAACATGGATGTAGGGAATAGTTTACAAACGGTAGGGATGTAAAAATGATAATTTTAAAAAATAGGGATGTGTCTTTAACTACACTAACACACACACACATATATATATATATATCTGTTTGTGTGTGTAGCTGAAAATTTTAAAATTAAGCATGCCGGAATATATGTGGGTATGAATTAATTAGATGAGTTTAATGAATTAAGTGAGATAAGGTCTCACCTATAATAGGCCATAACTTGAATATTGGATCTAGATAAGATACTTTACATAGTCCATTAGTGATGCTATACTGTAGAAATTCATTTTCTCTTCATAGAAAAAAATTATATCTTTATGGTGGACTTTGCAACTTCACCATTGAGTTAGAGATAGGATCTCTTTGAGGCAAAACTGATGGTTCAAGGTGCAATGATTGGCTAGATTATCAATGAACTCTAAAATATTTTTCAATTAGAAATTCCATCTTAAAATTATTTTCATAAATTTATATTTATATATGAGTTATAAAATTTATTTTTAACAAACAAATTTTCCTTGTTCTTTGTGCACTGTTCATGTCCGTGTATATGTATCATGCACGCCTTTGACCTGCCATCATCGATGACCATCACAATGAACCAAAAGCTCAACAAAATCTACTACTGTGATCGACATTGCAAGTGCTACTGATCTATGGTGGCGCAACTGTAATTACTCTCCCCAAAACGGGCCTAATTTTTGACCCAATAAAAGTCCATCGAACCTTACATCCATTTCGAAGCTGGCTATTGGTTGGTATAATTGTTTAATTGATACAACGTGTAGAGCTATCTATTTATGTTTTAGAGTCTCGCATCAGAAGGAATAAAATAAAATAATCAAATAAGTACCCATTTCATAATATCTAAGTCTCAGAAATATAGTGTATCAATAACACATAAACCAAGTTAAAAAAATTGTTTGGGTACATCAATAACATAAATAGATAACTAATACTGTCACCAGGTCTTCGCCATCTCCTCCTCCACACTCATAGTCAAATCTAACTTGTAGGTTGTAATGAGGAGGGGGTCAAAACAACAATGTTTGGTGAATTAAAATCTTAAGTTTACAATAATAATATATAGGCAATAAGCATTAAGATAAATATCATGTCTTACATATTTATTATACTTCTCCATGTATACCTCCAACTATGGGCTGGTGGCCCAATGAGTCCTACTTCAACTATAAAGCAGGTGCAACGCAACTATGGAGTATATTGGGTTCAACAACCCATCTCCCGTCCAATCATATTCGATGCGATGGGGAGTACCTGGGCCACTTAATACCCTTTAAATAGGAAGTAGGCAGACCCTCCTTCCATTTAATACCTAACCCCAACTGATCCCTCCTGGTACTCCCTAACCGACATCATACGAAATCTCTTATAAGCCATTTAATACTTCTTAGATAGGGAAGAGGAAACCCCAATGACCATTTAATACCTCAACCCCGAAGCAGACCTTACCCAAAGAGATTTTCACTAACTTATGTAAAAGATAATCTCGACCGCTTAATAAGAACCTAAAAGATAATCCCGACCATTTAATACTTATTAAATAAGGAGATGTAGACCCCTAACATAGTCATTTAATACCTCAACCCAAACCAGGTCCATCCGGGGATGTTCGACCTTATAACCTATAAACCAACCGCAACGTCCCACGTTAGTTCGACTATTTATAGGTATTGGTAGTCAGAACAGCTGAGAAGACTTATCCTATAAAATTAGGATTGACCTCGCATCCACAATGGGTACATATTATAGGCGATGTCCTACATCGGCTACAAAAGTCATAATGCTAGTAGCCAAATTAACTGGGCAGATTTTTGTGTGCTTTCAACCGACCTTGCATCCCTATAACTTAGCTAGATTAACTGGGTTGCTTTTTATGTGCTTTCAACCGACCTCGCATCCCTATAACTTAGCCATATTTCCACTTTCGAATAGTTAATACAGAACTATGCCAACATATCTTTACTACTAATAATGAGAATTCCTTGAATAGGAATTCAACCGTGTCTTGTTGACATACCAGAAATACCCCTCATTATAATAATGAAAATCGTTCACTCTATCTTTATCTTTACTACTAATAAAGAGAATTCATTGAATAGATTTACTCAGTGTCTTTTTGAAATTCCAAATATACCCTTTTACATCTTATAGAGAAATAGTATTCAAATATGGGAATATAGCATGTTATTTTCTAAGTACAACTGTCAGTCCCCATGGAGAACTACAGTGTACGTTCACAAGATGAAGTATCCGAGTGTTTCATATTGTCCGTAATTTAGGTGGGAGTTAATCGGTCGAAGTCTCGCGGGATTCCGAGTTAGTATGAAGAAAACATTGCAGTCTGAACAAAAAAAATAGCGGCTTCTGCACTAGGCGGAGTTCAAATATGGGGATGTGGTATCCTGTTATTTTCTAAGTACAACTGTCAGTGCCCATGGAGAACTACAATATGCGTTCACAAGATGTGGTAACCCTCACTCTAAAACACATAGATTTTTTTTCTCCTAAACATGCAAGAGGAATTCACCACTAAACCCCATTTCTTTTATATTTGAATATTTATATAATTTCCAAATATTTTTCCCAAGACCCTGGACTTACCAATATAATCATATCAGTGTACAAACAAATTAAGACAATCATATATTTGATGATATACAATTGTTTCTTTTTTTATCAGAGGGAATTTAAATCAAACAGAAATCAAAATACCATACAAGTTATTGACATAGCCATTTATTTCTTTTCTAAGTTTTATTCTACCATATGAAGTAGATCTTTAACACCTAGAATACTTACATGTGTGATATGGACATGCACAGTGCATCTTTCTACTTCTTTTCTTGGTTTTCTAGACTTCCTGCCTAAATAAACCTATTAGCATTTAATTGTTCTTGTGACAGTTATTAAGCTCATGCATGAAATCATTTTAAGATCCTACTTGCAGTTATGAACATTAAGAGTTGATTTCCTAATCACCATTTCAAATTAAACAATTGAAGTTAGATTGCATTTTTAAGTTTAACATGGTGCAGACTTAAATGCTTGGTGTTTTACTGGAAATGCTTGGTGTTATTTAAGGGCTGCTTGGTGTTTTCTTTGTTTTGTCCCGGAAGCACTTACACTTCATTGATTGAAATGAAGTGGTTCCTGGCTCCAAGAGTTTGACCCATAGCCATCTAGGCCGGCCATAGTCCCTTATTTACCACTTTCAGACCCATGTTTCTCAAATAAACTTCTTCAAGAGCTTCTCCTAACACCAGCATATTTCTTCCTTATGTATATTCCTGAGAATTCATCCATTTATGCTAACAACCAAAAACACAAAATGCTTCCAGGTTTGTTTCTTTTATAATATTTTTTTTATCTTGAAATCAGGTACATTAATGCAATGTTATAGACTCATCAGAATATATGCACAAATCAGTATTAATTATCTGCCATGCATACATTTATTCCACTTGAATAATTCTTATCCAAATCTTGTCAACTCCATCATTTTTTAAAAAAAAATTATATAATAAGCTCAGGCAATAAAACCAGAGATCATCACATACACATTTTATATTTAGGTGTTATGTCCATCCCCTTGTTTTCTCCAAATCAGATAATCATAAAATCAATAGGTAATCAAACTCCATCAAAGGTCATTTAAAATAAGTTTTACTTAAGTACAAGTTTTAATCCAAATACTCAAAAAAAAACTCCCTACAATTAACTCCAACTACCACATGTGATCTGACTATTAACATCATTACAAGCATCTGCAAATTTAAAACAAGTCTCTTTTATTTATACTAGCAGCTAATGCCTTCTTCACTCATCAAGCTAACTTCAATTTCCTACAAGCAATTCATTTAGCTGCCCCAAAGAATTTTTGAGACACCCAGATGATTGCAAGGGCAACCAAAAGGGTCAGTTTATACTGGTATGAACATTAATCAAAATTTTATACACATATTCATACTTCCATTTCTAGATAAATAAACTCAGATTTTATTCTCCCAATCTCACCCAGCAATTAATCAGAACATCACATTAATCCTGATTAATTTAACTCCCTGTCTAGATATTCATAACCCAAATTTATAAATCCCATTCCTTATTTATTTTATGGTCTACATCTCCTTGTCAAATGAACACTATGTATGCATTGTGAAGGAAACTCCCCGGTTATTTAAATTATTCCAACACACAAAGGCCTCAGGGTGCAGTTGCACCATGCATATACTTGCTCCCACCTGAAGCAAGCAGATCATTGACTAACTCCCAAGTGACCAATTTAGTTTCTCTTTCATTCATTCATATTTCAGAAAGATATAACTGCTTGTATACTTTCTGGTTCAACCCCATGATTTTTATTTATTAGCCTTATTATAGGAAATACAACATTCCTTTGGTCTTTCTAAAAATAATTTGAGCATCATGATCCTGCTATATTATTGTGAATAAATGGACAAGGGTTTTATTAAGGAAGCCCCTCAAAAACCCAGAAATTCTCTTCTGACTTGTGATATGAATATTGAGCTTCATGCTTCATTATCTAAGAAATAGACATAAGCTAGATCACTGTCTTGCTGCCTATTCCCTAAATAATGTAGATCCATACTTCATAATAATAAAGCAGAACAAAAGTGCCCAAACCATTTTGTCTTTGAAAAACCCACATATAGATTAAAAACTCCAAACAATAAAGCACAACCAAACAAGAATACACAACCAAACAAGAATACACAACCAAACATCCATCTCACCCATAATAAATCATTTCAGGGATCTTTTTCTTTTAAATGAATCATAACATTATAGGCTGCCTACCAGAGGACTTAGTGCCATAGCATAACAAAGGATTAATGCTCACCTAGTGTTTTCTTTTACTGTCTTGCTCCTCTGAACAGCAGATCCTTTCAGTGTTTTAAGCTATTGCTTCTCCTATATTTTTTTTGTTTTGATCCCGAGAGAATGATGAATATGGTTATGTGCAGTTATTTATAAAATCATTCTAGGGTTTTAAGAAAATGGGTAATTCCCCTGATACCCTTAGATGTTCATGTACATATTACATTCCTGTGTGGTCCTAAATTGGAAATGCACACATTAGGTTACTTTAATTGGTTATTTCGGGAATCAAACATTTTAAACATTGCATGCTATTTTCATGTCTCCATTTTATTCATGCCATATGCATGTGATCCTTTATTCATTTTTTTTCTAAGTTTGAAGAATTTGTAAACTTCTTGTGTTTTCTCTCTAGCTATTATCTCCATTTAACCATGCATATTATCATACCCAATCATGTAATGTAAAATCATTCACCCATATTATTTGCTTGAAATAAATATAAGATATGGAAATTTTTATTTGATCCTGCATTTGTTTTTATTCTGACTTTAATTGAAAACAACAACTCCTCATACACATTTATGTGGTATAAATCACATATATCATGCTAGTTACTTCTAGCATAAATACATAAGTCATTTGGTCCTTATAAAACTCTATTTTATTTTATTTTTAGATAAAACAGGAAACTCCTCATATATTAAATATTTGTATTTATGTAATTCTTTAGGCATGAAACTATATTTATTTTAAATCCCAATTTTTAATCACCTTAACCCCTTGCATTTTTGTCCAGCAGAACTCCCATGCATATTTAATTTATTAACAAGCTTTTCCATTTTAATATGTCATTTAATATATATATATATATATATTTCTTGTTAGCACCAAAATTGGTCACTAACCTCGTTCAGAAAGATTGTGTAGAGATATAAGTGATGAAAGCAAATTAAACAGAGAAGACAATCCTAATTCAAGTGCATTAAGTAAGAACACCAAATTTATAGTGGTTCGGCGTAATTGCCTACGTCCACTTTGCTCAACTTTATTGATCTCCTTTATGATTGATTACAAATACAATTCGTGAATCGAATGCTTGAATAAAGGTGTTTAAGTAGAGAAGATGAGTCTTGAAAATGGCAGAGTCTCCCCGTATTTTCTCTCCAGAAAAGGCCCCCTTTCACTGTGACCCTGCCCCTCTATTTATAGGCAAAGATGGGCTGGACTTCCCAAGTGGGCTGATTGCCGAACGTTCCAGCCCGAGTACTGTGGTCGCCGCATGCCGAGCAAGGTTCGCCGAACGATCTCCGCCGAACCATTCCTTCTATGCCGAACGGTGTGCTGGCTAGTTGTGTTGAATGTCTCCTGGATGACGAGTATTACGCCGAACACCATGAGATGCCGAGTGCTCTTGTATGCCGAGCAGCCTTGATTCCGAGCGACCTTGTATGCCGAGCAGTCTTGGTGCCGAGTACTCTGGTATGCCGAGCGACCTTGTATGCCGAGCAGTCTTGATGCCGAACAGCCTTGATGCCGAGTACTCTGGTGTGCCGAGTAGTCTTGCATGCCGAGCAGTCTTGCATGCCGAGCAGTCTTGATGCCGAACAGCCTTGATGTCGAGCAGCCTTGATGTCGAGTACTCCAGGAAGCCGAGCAGTCTTGGTGCCGAGCACTTATGGGATGCCGAACACTAGTTGACGCTGAGCATAGGTTGTTGCCGAGTGCCAGTTGATGCCGAACACTACTTGTCGCCGAGTACCCTTGTTGCCGAGTACTACGCCGAGTAGTCTCGATGCCGAACACTGCTGAGTATTATGCCGAACACTCCTGGACACCGGACACTAAGGATGCCGAGTACTACGCCGAGTACTCATGGATGATGGTTGCTTCTCCGAACATTCCTGGATGCCGGACACTCTCTGATGCCGAGCACTAGTTGCCTGGTCAAATCCCCAGGAAACACTTGCCCCCCAAAGTGTATCTCGTGGCCAAACGTGGTGCGCTTTGAATCTGGTACACTCTACCTCGGAGGTACCCTCTCGAGAATGCTAGCAAAGGGAGGTGCGAGACGAACAAGCTTGGGATGCCGAACGACACGTTCTGAGCCGAACGTTCCTAGCGTGCCGAACGTCATTCCACCTTAATGCCGAGCGCTCCGGTATTGACCGGTTCTACCGGGTATAGCCCCTTCGACTTCCTCCATTCCCCCCTATAAAACCAGTCCCTTCTCTTCTTTTCTCCTTTTACTTCTTATTTCCTCCGTACTCACAATTCTGTTCAATCGTCCGAATCTGAGACTTAACTACTCCATCTCAATCTTCGATCTGCAAACTTAGGTATTTTTCATCGTATATTCAAACGAGATGTTCGAACGATGTCGTGTAGAGGGTCTTTGTATAGCTTGACTGCATTGCTGAACGACATAGCGTGGAGGAGTTAGGAGTATGCCCGCTTATTTGCCTTAGTTTCCTCGTGTTGGATCGAGGTCAAAAGGAAGAAAAAGAAAGAAAGGTGTTGGAGGGAGTAATGGCGCCGTTCGCTGCTCCGGCGCATGTGGTCATGTGCCGGACGGTGTAATGGTTAGTTGCCGAACGCTACCTCGGCCGGACAATGCTAGGCCGAACGCTCACTAACATGTCAAACTATAATTGAGCCGAACGAACTAAAGCCGAACAATGCCCAAATGCCGAACGACTGTTACGCCGAACATTGACCTCAGACCGAACGTTGAATCCGGCCGAACAATCCTTAGGTCGAACCGTGACTTTAGCCGAACAATATGATTGCCGAACACTTGACATGCCGAACAATATAATTGCCGAACACTTGACATGCCGAACAATATAATTGCCGAACAACTTGACATGCCGAACAATACAATTGCCGAACACTACTTCATGCCGAACAATACAATTGCCGAACATTACTTCATGCCGAATAATATAATTGTTAAACTACACTTAGGCCGGTTACTCTAGAAATCGTATGTCTTTTGAACCTTGAACTGTAATCACCTCAAGGCAAGCTTTTTGAGACGGTCAGCAATGACGGTCCTCGAAGGCGATGATTCGAAGCTAATTATTATATCTTTAAAACCTTCTTATTGTCTGTACACAATTGCTTGCACTAGTTCACACACCACGTGGGGGGGAAAACTCGTGTTGCTAATTCTAACGCTCAACGTTTTTCAAGTATAGCTTTCTCAAGCACTTAGCCAGGTTCATTATTTATTCGGGATGTTAGGAAAATCTAGTTCTGCAACCATATCTGACAGGCCTGGGCCGTCAGTAAAGCAAGGAGCCGCAGATGCTTCCAACCCGTCAATCTCTCCCGCTTATAATCTGGCGCCCGATGCTCTTGAGTCAACCATCTTACTGGACAATCCGGTCGATTCTCAGGCCTCGAGGATCAATGAGGCCGCTCTGCGACGGATTTGTTCCATTCACGGAATTCCCTTCACCGACGTGTTAGTTCCTTCGAGACACGACCGTCCTCATTTGCCCCCAGTCGGGTACACAGCCTGCAACAAGTTTATGTGCTGGATGGGCAGCGTGCCTCCGTTTAACCTATTTCTCCGGGATGTGCTGCAGTATATAGACATCGCCCCGTCGCAGCTGCACCCGAATGGTCATGCGTTCCTATATGGGACTTATTTACTCTTCATGGCTGTCTTCTCCAGACCTCCAACCCCCGGTGATATTCGATACATTTACATGTTCAAGAGGCGGAAAGATAGCCCTTCCTTCATCTTCCTCGAGCCGTATCACAAGTGCCAGATCTTGACAGGGGCCTGCAGCAAGTTCGCCCTGTACAAACAGGAATGGTTCTATGTGCGATGCCCGTCTGGTTTTGCTAGGAGATGGGTTGAAGGCAGTAAGTCTCTCTGCTGAACCGTTACTCGTACTTAATGAGAGTCATGTTTTTCTTAACTCTTCGTTTCATCTTTTCAGGTATTAACCCGCGTCCGGAAGGCCGAGGATATTCTGATGCTGTCGACGCGATTAGAGCTCTTCCGGCCGAGGACCGAGATATTCGAACTATCATTTCAAATGAATCGCTGTCGGGATTCGGCTTACTAGCTCCCGATCGTCGGGTCAGCCTTCCGGAAGGCGTTACAATTCCCAAACCTCCATCCGGTAAAAGGAAAAAACTTGCCGGCCCGTCGTCGCGTCGCGCTCCCGTCGCGCGCGAAGAAGGCGAGCGTAGAGAGGGTGATGCACCCGACACTCAGGGCGAGAACGTGGGTCCTGCTTGGAATCCGGCAATCGAAGTTCAGGATATCGAGACGTCATCCTCCCCTTCGAAGGGAAAGAAAAAGCTGAAATATACGGTTCAGAAAGAGAAATTCGGCGACACCTCAAAACCTACGCCTATCCCTCCTGAAAAAGAGGCTTCTTCACAGCGTCTGGAGAGTTCTCTTAGGGGTCTCTCGAACCTCTCTATCCCCGAAGACATACTTAATTATGGGTTCGATGATCCTGAAGCTCTCAAATTCTCCTCGCCCGCTAGAGGCAATGTAGGAGTTCAACTCCCGGCGCACAGAGATAATACCCCGATTAGCAAAGACAAACGAACGGGTCCGTCGGGGGGAACACTTAGGACACACACGCACACGCGCATTCCATAGCATACTTCAAGTCTTTTTAATTCGTGAATTCTCCTTAACTCGTTGTTATCTTCCTTCTTTGCAGGTGATATGGGCCGCTCCCACGGACTTGATCGCCTTCAGGGGTCTTCAATATTTCATCACTCCGGACGGGATTCCGGTTCGGGCAGACGCCGGGACCGAGGTGATTATGAGGATAGGGACAATCGTCCGCGCGAATCGTCTCATCGCAAGAAAGCGCACTACCAATCTTCTCAGTCCCGTGATCTTCCTCCTACAACTGAGCCGGATAAAGAGAAGTCTCTGCAGAAGGGCTATCAGTCCGATGCTGCTCGAGAACAACATTCCAGTTCATCGAGTACGAGGCAAGTTCGGGAGTCGCGTAAAAGAACGGAATTCTCTAAGCCTCCTCCTCCTGCTCCTGCCGTGGACCCAACCGTTGCGGAAAAGATGGTCGACCTTAAGGCCAAGTTTCCGAAGATTTGTTTTGACGGTTTGAAATTCCTCCCGGCCATCCATCACATTCCTGGGCACGTGAAGCAAAGTGCCATTGCATGCAACAATGACGTCTATGTTCAACATGACGCATTCGTGCACTTGGTGGAGAAGATATCAGAAGTATCTGTTGAGCGTCAACACGAGATTGACCGTCTGACTCTGGAGGCTGACAGCGATAAGAAAATCATCAAACTCCAAGACGAAGAACTCGCCTCTTATAAGTTAAAGCTAGAAGCCGCTGAACAAGGCGCAAAAGATACTGCCGAGGCAGTTACTCGCTTAGAGGTGGCTCATAAAAAGGAGCTTGATGAAGCAGTTCAGCGCAGCGGCGCCCTTGCCCTAGAAAAAGACTCTGTTCAAAAAGAAAGGGATGTGCTCGCTATTCAAGTCAAAAGAGCTGAAAGAACAACTCTCCAAGGAGAAAGAAGACAAAATAGCCGCTCAGGAAGAATCACAGCGGTATTGCGATGAGATTGTTGCTACCCGGCTCCTCAAGGCAAAGCTCGACGGTGAACTTGCCGGGGTCGAGAGAATGAAGGATGAAGCCCGTGAGGAGGGTAAAAGAATGGCTGAGGAGGAACTTGATTCTCGCCTTGAGGCGGCCGCAGAGACTGGCAGGGAAGAGGTCAAAAGTATGTTTGACCCGTTGATCGCCGAGTACGGAGCCCGCGTCCTTATGCACCGCGACCTAACATTCTTGGGCGACGGCTACCATGAATCCCTGGCGAGGCATGGGAGACTCTGATAAAGATCAAGAAAGTCGAATCAGGCTCCGAAGAGATCGACGAAGATGCACTGGTGAAGGAGTTCCTGAGGGGGAATGAGCCATCGGATTTATCCGTAGCATTGGCTCTCTATGGCAAAGGCTCTTCCCCTTCGAAGGAGAAGAATAACGAGGCTGGCCCGTCAGAGGCCGACACTACTACTCCTCACACTACCGCTCCTTATGCTGCTCAATCGGCTAGTCGGTCGACGCTTGATCCATTCGAACAGCATGCCAGCTACGACCCCGAAGATCCTGGGCTCGGCGTTCATGTGCTGTCACCTATCCTGGAGGGTGAAACCCCGCGCGCCACCGACAGCCAACCTGATCCTGGTAGGAGACTCTTCTTTCTCTAGAAGTCGAAGTGATCCGTCATTTTTTAGCAGTGGTCATTCGTTCTAATGCCCACTTCTTATATGTCTCACAGGTTGTTCTGACACTGAGCTAACTCCGAGGAGCGATGACGCCAAGGAGGAAGCGGGGAAAACAAGCGACGCTGCTCACGCAGGGGTAACTCCCGGCCCAGACGCTCAAGTGATCGGGGCGCTAGACGATGACAAGCTTGATACCTCGTCTCCTGCCGAAGGAAGCGACGAAGTTAAAATCACTGGCGCCTCTGAACATACTTCAGAGATGAGCATGAAGGACCGTCTTGCCGACGAGGAGAAGAGAAAAGTCAAAGTCAAAGTTGAATCTGAAGTCCTGGAACTTACTGACCCGCGGAATAGACCTTTGAAAATCATTCTCCCGGGCAGGTCTAAACCATTAGATGTTCCGTCTCCTACTCCTGACTCCGTCTCTCTAGCAAGCAAAAAGTCCAAGAAGAAACGTGAGGGAGAGGAGTCGTCGGAAACACCGAAGGCGGACAAGAAGAAAAAGTCGAAGAAATGATCGATGCACTTGTTCAACAAGCTTTTTGCCTAAGTTTGTAACAGTTTCTATCTTTCATAACTTGTAGTTTGTATAGGCCCGAATCTTGTAGGAGTGATCCTGTATCCCTATTTTGGACTTATCAAATAAAATTTTAGTTTCTTCTTGTTTGAATGATTCTCTTGTCTTTATTTGGTTTGCTGACACTGTGCTCCGGGGACTTGGAGACTTGAGACTGTTCATACTCTAGTCCGCGCTCTGGGGACTCAGAGTGCTCCGCTCCGCACTCTGGGGGACTCGGAGATTGGAAATCGTTTATACTCTAGTCCGCGCTCTGGGAACTTAGAGTACTCCGCTCCGCATTCTGGGGACTCGGAGATTGGAAATCGTTTATACTCTAGTCCGCGCTCTGGGGACTTAGAGTACTCCGCTCCGCATTCTGGGGATTCGGAGATTGGAAATCGTTTATACTCTAGTCCGCGCTCTGGGGACTTAGAGTACTCCGCTCCACACTCTGGGGATTCAGAGATTGGAAATCGTTTATACTCTAGTCCGCGCTCTGGGGACTTAGAGTACTCCGCTCCGCACTCTGGGGATTCGGAGATTGGAAATCGATTATACTCTAGTCCGCGCTCTGGGGACTTAGAGTACTCCGCTCCGCACTCTGGGGACTCGGAGATTGGAAATCGTTTATACTCTAGTCCGCGCTCTGGGGACTTAGAGTACTCCGCTCCGCATTCTGGGGACTCGGAGATTGGAAATCGTTTATACTCTAGTCCGCGCTCTGGGGACTTAGAGTACTCCGCTCCGCATTCTGGGGACTCGGAGATTGGAAATCGTTTATACTCTAGTCCGCGCTCTGGGGACTTAGAGTACTCCGCTCCGCACTCTGGGGATTCGGAGATTGAGAATTGTTTATACTCTAGTCCGCGCTCTGGGGACTTAGAGTACTCCGCTCCGCACTCTGGGGACTCGGAGGTTGGAATCGTTCATATGAGTCTGTACGCCGCACAGAATAATGTAATTTATCATTCAATTAAGAGATACAGAAACTTCATAGAAAATGCGGTTTCAAGCCTTTATTAATGAAAATCAACTAAATTGCTCGATTACAACTTCAAAAGGAAACTAAGTCATTATTGAATGGAAACATGCACAAAACAATAGTGCTTATAACAAGAAAGGGAAACATGCTAAACGTAATAGTGCCGCAAATGTTCACTGTTCCATGCTCGGGGGAGTGTCGCGCCATCAACGGTCGCTAGCTTGAAGGTTCCTTCTCCAAGCTTCCGTTCAATGGCGTATGGACCTTCCCAGCTGGGATTCATGCGTGATGGTACTGGGAAGACTCGTTTCAGAACGAGATCACCCACATCAAAGATTCTTGGGCGGACTCTGCCATCGTAGTAGCACTTGACTCGATGTCTGTGCGCCGCCGCCCTTAACTCAGCTTCTTCACGCTTTTCGTCGATGCAGTCCAGTGATTCCAGCAAGAGGTTTTGGTTCGTCTTGGGGTCATAGTATGTCACTCGGTGCGATGGAACTTCAAGTTCCACGGGTATTACGGCTTCAGAGCCGTATGCTAAGGCGAACGGAGTGTGGCCGGTCGCAGACTTGTGGGTAGTCCTATATGCCCATAATGCTGTCGGGAGTTCATCTACCCACTTGCCTCCAACCTTCTCCAGACGCTTCTTTAGTATGGACTTGATTATTTTGTTAACGGCCTCGACTTGTCCGTTAGCTTTTGGGTGTGCAACGGCAGCGAACTTTTTCTCGATGCCGTACTTCAAACAGAACTCTTTGAACTCTTTACTTTCGAATTGCGTTCCGTTGTCTGTAATGATGGTGCGTGGAAGACCGAAGCGGCATATAATGTTTCGTACAACGAAGTTAATGACTTTCTTAGAGGTGATAGTGGCCAAAGGTTCTGCCTCAGCCCATTTCGTGAAATAGTCGACTGCAACTATCGCGTACTTCGCACCACCTTTGGATAGAGGCAAAGAGCCGATTATATCGATTCCCCAGATCGCGAATGGCCAAGGGCTGATCATTTGTGTGAGTTCCGTTGACGGAGCCCTCGGGATTTTTGCATATCTTTGACACTTGTCGCATTTTCTTGCGTAGTCCGCGGCATCCCGGTTTACAGTGGGCCAGTAATACCCATAGCGGAGGATCTTCTTTGCTAGCGTTTGCCCCCCAGTATGGTCGCCGCATTCCCCTTCGTGGACTTCCCTCAAGACTCGCTTTGTTTCATCATGAGCGATGCATCGTAACAATGGGATTGAGAACCCTTTCCGGTACATGGATCCATCCTGCATTATGTACCGCGCAGCCTTTCGAAGGACCTGTCGTCTTTCGCTTCTTCTTTCTGGTAAAGCCCCGGTTGTCAGGTACAGTTTGAATGGGGTTATCCACGAGTCCTTCTCGATCTCTGTTTCCAACACAAGGTCGATTTTCATCTCGTCTGCACTCGGGGCATGCAAGACTTCCACGGGATACAATCCCATTTGTTGAACATCGTCGGTACTTGCGAACTTAGCCAACAAGTCGGCTTCTTTGTTTTGCTCTCGTGGGATATGTGAAATGTCATAGCGCTCAAGATTTGATAGTAGTTCCTGGACCTGAACGAGGTACGGAGCAAGTTTCCGTCCTTTTGCTTGGTAGTCTCCTCGTACTTGGTAAACCACTAACTGCGAGTCACAAAAGATTTCGATCGATTTGATTCCGAGTTCTTTGATAAGCTTCAAGCCAGCGATCAACGCTTCATATTCAGCTTCGTTGTTCGTAGCCGGAAAATCGAGCTTCAGGGCATAACAGATTGATCGGTTTTCCGGAGTTATAAGAACTACGCCCGCGCCGGAGCAACGGTCGTTTGATGCACCGTCAGTGTATAATTTCCATCGAATGGGGGGAATGATGTCGTGATCGTCCGGTTCGATGGGTATGGTAAATTCAGCGATGAAGTCTGCTAACGCTTGCCCTCGGATAGCTCTCCGTGGTAAGTACGCGATATCGAATTGGCTCAACTCGATGTTCCATTTTAGCAATCTTCCAGAAGTTTCCGGTCGTTGAAGTACCTGCCTCAAGGGTTGATCGGTATAAACGCCGATTGAATGCGCTTGAAAGTATGGGCGTAGCTTGCGTGATGCAATCACCAAGCAATAAGCCAATTTCTCAATTTTAGGGTAATTCTTCTCTGCCCCCGTTAAACGCTTGCTAACATAATATACCGGCTTCTGGACTCGATCCTCCTCCCGGACCAAAGCTTGGCTTATCGCATGAGGGGATATAGCCAAGTAAACGTACAGCATCTCATGGTCAACTGGTTTAGATAGCATCGGTGGGCTCTCCAGATGCCTTACCAGGTTCTGGAAAGCTTCCTCGCAGCTAGACGTCCATTCAAAATTCCTCTTTCCTTTCTTTATTATGTCGAAGAATGGGATGCATTTGTCAGTTGCCTTGGATATAAATCGACTTAGCGCAGCCACTTTTCCGTTCAAGCTCTGTACCTGCTTTACAGTCCTGGGCGCTTGTACGTCTCGAATGGCTTGGATCTTTTCTGGGTTGGCTTCGATTCCCCTAGCGTTGACGATGAATCCTAAAAACTTCCCTGATGCAACGCCGAAAGAACACTTCAGCGGGTTGATCTTCATTCCATAAGACCTGAGTATGTTAAACATTTCAGCTAAGTCTTGAATGTGGTCGTTTGACTGCCGCGACTTTACGAGCATGTCATCCACATAGACTTCCATGGTTTTGCCCAGCTGGTCCTTGAACATTCGATTCACCAGACGTTGGTAAGTTGCTCCAGCATTCTTTAATCCAAAGGGCATCACTACATAGCAGTACAGCCCGACATTTGTAACGAAGCTGGTGTGTTCTTGGTCCGGAATATGCATTGGGATTTGGTTGTATCCCGAGTACGCATCCATGAATGATAATAATTCGTGTCCTGCTGTGGAATCGACCAACTAGTCGATCCTAGGCAACGGGAAACTGTCCTTAGGGCATGCTTTGTTCAAGTCGGAATAATCTACGCAAGTCCTCCATTTCCCATTTGCCTTTTTCACTAGCACGGGGTTGGAGACCCACTCCGGGTAGAGGGCGTCGCGGACGAACCCATTTGCTTTGAGTTTGTCCACCTCCTCTCCAAGAGCGGCGGATCTCTCTGGATCCATTCCTCTCCTCTTTTGCTTGACTGGGACGTATTTCGGGTCTATGTTCAACATATGACTTGTGATGGCGGGAGAAATCCCACACATATCAGAATGCGTCCAGGCAAAAACATCAAGGTTTGCTCGGAGGAAGTCGCTAAGGTCTTCTGTCATTGCGGGGCCTAACTGTGATCCGATCTTCAGTATTCGCGAAGGGTCGTCACGGCTAACCGAAATGTCAATTGTTAATTCAGCCGGCGCCGCCTTCTCTTCCCTGGGTTTCTCATCGTCGTCTCTCGGATCTATATCTCCGTAGATCCGAGAACTATGCCCGAGCCAAGGCTCGGGCACTACTTGTCAATTATTCGCGTTGAGGATGCGGACAGGATTGTCCGCACCCTTTCCTTTTTCCCTCCGGTGGGCTTCTCGGAGCTCGGCCACATAACAGGAACGACCAGCTGCTTGGTCTCCGTGAACAATGCCTACTCCTTTGTCAGTTGGGAACTTCAAAGTCAAGCACCACGGGGCTAGTGCCGCCCTAAATTCAGCCAGGGCCGGCCGACCTAAGAAAACATTATATGGAGAGTCCACATCCAAAACTACAAAGGGTAGAATTCGTACCCTCCGACGCTCGCCTTGTCCCAGTTCAACTGGTAACTCGACATATCCCACTGCGTCAGTCGCAGCGCCGTTAAAACCGTGGATACGAGCTTTGGATGGTTTTAAGTCTTTTGTCTCTAGCTTCATCTGATCATATGCCTTCTTGAAGATGATGTTGACTGAACTTCCACAATCAATCAAAATTCTTTTTACATACGCTGGTCCGATTGTTGCAGATATGACCATGGGATCGATGGTCGGAGCCTCTATCTGATCAGCGTCTCTGTTTCGGAACACAATATCGTCTGTCATCACGCGCTGCTGCTTGGCAGGGGCCCCGTCCTCTACGTTTGAATAGCACTCGAAATCTGCATGCTTCAAGGAGCTCGCATATCGCTCCATCTCTTGCCAGTTCTTATCTGCGGGATGAGGTCCGCCGATAATTGTATTTATAACCAGTCTTCCAACAGTCCGGGCAGGTTCCTCTGGATGACGTGGAGCCGGTGCACGACCTGGGTCGGACGTTCCCTGTCCTCCTTCCTGCGGATCCTTCACAAATTCTTGCAACTTCTTTTGTCTGATCAATTTCTCGATAGCGTCATGTAGGTGTCTGCATTCCTCCGTGTTGTGTCCATAGGTTTCATGGAAGCGGCAATATTTCCCAGTCCGTTTCTGTTCTTCAGTTGATTCTTTCGGACGTGGTTTTCTGTACTGAAAAGTATTGCATGTGGATAGGTAAATGTTCTCAAGTGGGGCGTTTAGCGGAGTGTACTCGCTGTAGCTTGGAATTCTCGACTTCCACTTTCCCGCTTCTTTCCTCTTTCCTTGACTCCTTCCTCCGGACTCTTTGGGCTGCACAGGCTTATTCTGGACGTTGACTTGGACTTTCCCTGAATTGTCTCCAGATTGCTTCACAGCAATGTTGCTCTTGATTGACTCTTGGGCAGGTCCCGGTACCTTGTCTCGTCGTACCCACCTAGCTTCCTCTCTTCTTATGAACTGGTGTGCCTTGGAGTAAAAACGCTCTAGCGTAGTCGGAGGTTTTCCTGCCAGCCAATCTCCGAATTCAGAATCCGGATCTACACCTCTCATTACAGCCATTAGAATTGCATGGTCGTTGGGATTACTGACTTCAGTTGCCGCAACGTGGAATCTCTGTAAGTACTCCTTCAGCGACTCTCCGGGATTTTGGATTACACTTGACAAAGACATCACGTCCTTCGGGCGTGTAGTGTGTATCCGGAATTGCTCAATAAACTTCTTTGCCAACTCCTCGAAATTTGGTACGGATCGCGGAGGAAGTCGGGTGAACCACATAGTAGCGATCCCAGATAGAGTAATCGGAAAGCACCTACACTTGGTGGCATCATTTGCTCTGGCTGAATCCATCATCCATTCATACCTCATTACATGTTGTCTGGGGTCAGTCTTTCCTTCGTATGCAGGAATGGTTGGCATGCTAAACTTCTTGGGGTAGGACGCTTGTAGCACAACATCCGTGAACGGAGTATGACTTCTTGACACTCCCCAATCGTCATTTGATAAGCCTTGATTTTCCTTCATCAGTTGCCTGATCATGGCTGTCAGATCGGGTGTCTGTATGGAAGCTGGGAGGTTGGAGTCAGTTCTACGTGCCTGTCCATGCTGGTGCCTCCTTTCCTGGCGATCTGCCAATCGTGCGTCATGAGGTTCAACATCGTTAACATCTTGATGATTTGGAGCTCCCTCCTCCACTTGTACTCCGGTTCGAAAGTTTCCAGTTCTGGCTTGGTCGTGGTCTCCTGCTGTTCGAACAGCAGCATCTGCCCTTGCAGTTTCAGTCTTACGGCGTCTGCGCCTGGGTGGCTCATCAGAAGAAGTTGAGCTGTCAGAAGAGGAATAAGCAGCTGGATTGCCCCCAGCATTCTGTTGCTGCTGTTGAGTGAGTTGTGCCATCAGGTTGGCATTAGCCTGCATCTGTTCTCCCAGTTGTCTCCTGCTTTCCCTAAGTTCCCTCATCAAGTCGTTGAACTCCACTCTGGTGACAACTGGAGTCTGTTCTTGAGCGGCAATCCCTGCACTCGGGATTGCCGGTTGATTGCTAGGTCCTGCTTGTTGTACGCTAGCAGTCTCTCGGGCATCCGCATTAAGAGAAGCTGACCTGGTACGTGGTCTTGCCATTGTAGAGTTATTGGTATGAACTCTGAGTAGAATCAACGGATGTCCTATCAGTGAGTCGGATCTTCTTTGGGGGATTTATTCAATCCAGTAGCTTCAAAGCAGATCCTTGAGGTCTGAGAATTCAATTCTCAGTGAAAGCACCAAAGTGTTAGCACCAAAATTGGTCACTAACCTCGTTCAGAAAGATTGTGTAGAGATATAAGTGATGAAAGCAAATTAAACAGAGAAGACAATCCTAATTCAAGTGCATTAAGTAAGAACACCAAATTTATAGTGGTTCGGCGTAATTGCCTACGTCCACTTTGCTCAACTTTATTGATCTCCTTTATGATTGATTACAAATACAATTCGTGAATCGAATGCTTGAATAAAGGTGTTTAAGTAGAGAAGATGAGTCTTGAAAATGGCAGAGTCTCCCCGTATTTTCTCTCCAGAAAAGGCCCCCTTTCACTGTGACCCTGCCCCTCTATTTATAGGCAAAGATGGGCTGGACTTCCCAAGTGGGCTGATTGCCGAACGTTCCAGCCCGAGTACTGTGGTCGCCGCATGCCGAGCAAGGTTCGCCGAACGATCTCCGCCGAACCATTCCTTCTATGCCGAACGGTGTGCTGGCTAGTTGTGTTGAATGTCTCCTGGATGACGAGTATTACGCCGAACACCATGAGATGCCGAGTGCTCTTGTATGCCGAGCAGCCTTGATTCCGAGCGACCTTGTATGCCGAGCAGTCTTGGTGCCGAGTACTCTGGTATGCCGAGCGACCTTGTATGCCGAGCAGTCTTGATGCCGAACAGCCTTGATGCCGAGTACTCTGGTGTGCCGAGTAGTCTTGCATGCCGAGCAGTCTTGCATGCCGAGCAGTCTTGATGCCGAACAGCCTTGATGTCGAGCAGCCTTGATGTCGAGTACTCCAGGAAGCCGAGCAGTCTTGGTGCCGAGCACTTATGGGATGCCGAACACTAGTTGACGCTGAGCATAGGTTGTTGCCGAGTGCCAGTTGATGCCGAACACTACTTGTCGCCGAGTACCCTTGTTGCCGAGTACTACGCCGAGTAGTCTCGATGCCGAACACTGCTGAGTATTATGCCGAACACTCCTGGACACCGGACACTAAGGACGCCGAGTACTACGCCGAGTACTCATGGATGATGGTTGCTTCTCCGAACATTCCTGGATGCCGGACACTCTCTGATGCCGAGCACTAGTTGCCTGGTCAAATCCCCAGGAAACATTTCTCTACTTTTTTTTCCAGAAATTCTCAAAGTAAATATAACTTACATTTTTAGGGTCATTACATACCCTCCCCCTTAAAGGAATTATGTCCCCATAATTTCACCTAATTTCTCCAATTAAAAGCACTAATTTATAGCCTGGTTTAACTCCATAACCCCATACTCACATTTTATGAAAGCAAACAATATATAAGAATATTTAGAAAAATCATCATAAGCTGCTTAAACATACCTCTCCATTAGTAAACAAATTGGGGTATTTAGCCCTCATTTTATCTTCAACCTCCCATGTACAATCATTGGTGTCCAAGCTCCATTGAATTTTTACCAGTTTGATCACCTTGTTCCTCAACTTTTTCTCTTCCTTGGCAACTATCCCTACTGGTTCATTTGTATAGACCAAATTCTTTTGGACTTGAATTTGAGTAGGTGACTCCAGAATTTCCCCTTCATCATGCACCCATTTTCTCAATTGAGAAACATGAAACACTGGATGCACACCACTCAACCCCTCAGGTAACTTAAGTCTGTAAGCCATAGCACCGATTCTTTGCATAATTTCATATGGTCCTACAAATCTTGGTGATAGCTTACCAGATTTCCCAAACCTGAACACCTTCTTCATTGGTGATACCTTCAGAAAAACATGCTCTCCTACTTCAAACTCCATTGGCTTTCTCTTTCTATCTGCATAAGACTTTTGTCTTGATTGTGCTGCCTTCATTCTATGCCTAACTAATTCAATCATGTTGGAAGTTTCCTTAACATGATCTGGCCCCAATATTACACTCTCTCCTGCTTCCAACCAACAGGCATGAGACATGCAGGGTCTCCCATACAAGGCTTCAAAGGGAGCCATTCCTATTGTTGATTGATAGCTATTGTTGTAAGTGAATTCTGCCAGGTGGATATGATCCTCCCAATTACCCCCAAAATCAAGCACACATGCTCTAAGTAAATCTTCCAATATTTTATTCACTATCTCTGTTTGCCCATCACTTTGAGGATGGTAGGCAGTGCTTAAACAAAGTTGTGTTCCCATTGCTTCTTGGAAGCTCTCCCAAAATCTTGAGGTGAACAAAGTGTCTCTATCACTTACAATAGTCTTGGGTATACCATGTAGCCTCACCACTTCCTTAATAAATAATTGTGCAAGCCTAGATGCATTTCTATCTGACCTGACAGGGACAAAGTGAGCTGATTTGGTTAGTCTATCAACAATTACCCATATACTATCATTGCCTTTCTTAGTTCTAGGCAAACCATCCACAAAATCCATGGAAATACTTTCCCATTTCCACTGAGGTACCTCCAAAGGTTGCAACATGCCAGAAGGCTTTTGATAGTCTGCCTTGACTTGCTGGCAGGTTAAACACTTTGCCACATATTTTGCCACTGCTTGTTTCATTCCTGGCCACCAGTAGCTCCTTTTCAAATCATGATACATTTTGGTACCACCAGGGTGTATGGTGTACTTGGTTTTGTGATGCTCATTCATGATTTCTTCCATTAATTCCACAAAGTCTGGTACACAAAGCTTATCATTTTTCCTCAAATAACCCTTGGAATCTAATTTAAAATTCTCTGACTCAATGTTATTTAATAACATTTCTTTCTTCTCCTTTAGACTTTGATCTTGATCTTGCATGCTACCAATTTTCTCCACCAGATTAGACTTCACTGTGATTATTCCCAGTGTACCATACTCCACCATATCACCATGTTCTTTAAAATTCACTTCATCCTTGCTGTATATATCTGCCTCCCCAAGCACTGCAAGGTTTTTAAATTCATCAATCATCAAACTGGCTAATCTAATATGATTTCTGCTCAAAGCATCTGCCACTCTATTAGCTTTTCCAGGAGTGTACAAAATACCTAAATCATATGCAGCTAGAAACTCCAACCACCTTGCTTGCCTCATATTTAAATCTTTTTGAGAAAATAAATATTTCAATGCTTGATGATCTGTGAATAATTCAAATTTTGCCCCAAGCAAATAATGCCTCCATAGTTTTAATGCAAACACTATTGCAGCTAGTTCTAAATCATGAGTTGCATATTTGGTCTCATTGGGTTTAAGCTACCTTGATGCATATGCCACCACCTTGCCATGTTGCATGAGCACTGCACCTAACCCAGATCCACTAGCATCAGTGTATACAACCATTCCTTCATTTACCTCTGGGATTTGCAAGACAGGAGCCTCCACCAATGCTTGTTTCAATTTTTCAAAGGCTTGATCACACTGCTCAGTCCACAGATATGGTTGGTTCTTCTTGGTTAGTTTGGTCATTGGTGCGGCTATTCTTGAAAAATCCTTGATGAACCTCCTATAGTACCCTGCCAAACCTAAGAATGACCTCACCTCAGTCACTGTCTTGGGTCTACTCCATGATTGAACTGCAATGACCTTGCTTGGATCTACACTTACTCCCTGCTGTGACACTATGTGTCCTAAGAATTTCACTTCATGTTGCCAAAATGTACACTTTGAATACTTGGCTTTTAATTCATGTTCTCTAAGTCTGGATAATACTAAATGTAGGTGCATGGCATGATCATTTTCTGTCTTTGAATAAATTAATATGTCATTTATAAATACCAAGACAAACTTATCCAAAAAGTCTCTAAAAATTCTATTCATCAAGTCTACAAAATAGGAGGGAGCATTGGTCAAGCCAAATGGCATTACTAGAAATTCATAAAGGCCATATCTTGTGTTAAAGGCTGTGTACTCAATGCTTTCCTCTGCAACTTTCATTTGGTGAAATCCAGAGGCTAAGTCTAGCCTTGAAAATATTTTAGCTCCATGCAATTGATCAAATAGGTCATCTATTCTAGGCAGTGGGTACTTATTTTTAATGGTTACCTTGTTTAAATCCCTATAGTCTACACACAACCTCATTGTTCCATCATGTTTCTTGACAAAGAGCACTGGGGAACCCCAATTGGAACTACTTGATCTTATGAATCCTTTCTCTTCTAATTCTTCTAGTTGATGTTTTAATTCTACTAACTCTTTTGGACCCATCCTATAAGGCTTCTTAATGATTGGGTTAGTCCCTGGCATTAATTTTATTTTAAATTCAACTGGTCTATTTTGAGGAATTCCCTTCACTTCTCCAAACACATCTATATATCCATTAACTACTGGGATTTCCTCTATTTTTAATTCCTTTTGGACTTCATTAATACTCCAGATTTTATTAAAACATGTATTCTTTGCTATTTCACTTAAGATGGTAATTCTTTTGCCTTCATTTGTCTCCAAAGAAATAGTAAGATTTTCTAAATTTAAAATTGCTTTGTTTTCAATTAACCAATCCATCCCAAAAATTACTCTAATACCAGGATAATTTAAAGTATACAGATCTGAATTAAATTCATAACCCCCTATAATTAATTTCAGACCCATACACTTCATCCCTAACATACAATGACTCCCTATGGGACTGTGTACAATTAAGGGCTGATCAATAGAAACACATGCAAGTGCTAATTTCTTTGTAATTTCCAGAGATATTAGTGAATGTGAGGCACCAGTGTCATATATTAATGATATTGGTTTGGTATGAATAAAAATTATACCTTCAAGTTGCCCAACATTCCCAGTGTTGTTGGCTGCCAAAGCTCCTACCCTTGCTGTTCCCCTATTGGTCTCTGGGCAATCCTTCTTGAGATGACCCATCTTTCCACAATTATAGCAGCCTCCTCTAGGTATTTTAGGGTCAGGGCATTGGTTACTATAGTGTCCAGCTTTTCCACAATTAAAACAATGAGTGAATTTCTTGCTTTCAGGTGCTATTGCTCCTTCCCCTTTCTTAACTCCTTTACTTGCATTTCTCTTGTCATAAGGTTGCACTTTGTTCTGACCACCCTTCTTCTTATTGAGCTTCATATTCCTGAATTTCTCCCTTGCGGTGTCATGTTGCTCAAATGAGAGAGTTAGATCAATTACTTGATCAAAGGTTTTGTCCTTATATGGCAACATTGCCCTTGACAGACTAGGGTTCAAGCCTTGAATGTACCTTGCATTCTTTGCTTCTACATTCCCTATTAACACCATTCCATACTTGGATAATGTTTCAAACTTCTGAGTGTATTCATTCACACTCATGCTTCCTTGCCTTAATCTAATAAAGTCTTCTAGCAGTGTGGCCTTGGCAGATGTTGGGACAAATCTGGCCTCAAGCATGTCCTTGAAATTATTCCAAGTGATGGTATCCTCTTGTCTTCCTGCTATCACAACCTCCCACCAATCCAGTGCAACCCCCTTCAATTTCCTTGAAGCTATCTGTCTCTTCCTTTGGTCATTGATTTGCATATCTGTGAAGACCCTCTCCATAGTTCTTATCCAAGTTTGAACACCTATAGCTCCTTCAGTGCCTTCAAAATCCTTTCCTCCCGAAGTGGTACATGTCTTAAGCAGTTTGGAGAGTTCCTCATGAGGATTGTCTTGCCTTGGTGCCATTCCATCCCTTAAAGCTCTCACAAAATCCTCCATGCTCATCACAGGTGGCTCACGTGATGATCCTGCACCTGTGTGATGCCTTGGTCCTACCATAATGCTATAAATGTGATTTTTATG
Organism: Allium fistulosum; assembly: GCA_030737815.1. Classification (NCBI taxonomy): domain Eukaryota; kingdom Viridiplantae; phylum Streptophyta; class Magnoliopsida; order Asparagales; family Amaryllidaceae; genus Allium; species Allium fistulosum. Next base: position 1,007,046,502 of record CM060905.1, read on the forward strand.
TTAGTTTATTTACCCCCATCATTCTTGGTGCTTTACTTTTGTTCATTTTTATTTCTGTGCACACTATGCATGTATCACATGCACTCACATATATATTTTTTTGACATAAAACAAAAGCATTCAACACCAATAATTCAAACAATGCATTCAAATATCCATATGCATACAACAACATTTACTATGTTATTTAAAACATAGCTCTGATACCAACTGTGGTAACCCTCACTCTAAAACACATAGATTTTTTTTCTCCTAAACATGCAAGAGGAATTCACCACTAAACCCCATTTCTTTTATATTTGAATATTTATATAATTTCCAAATATTTTTCCCAAGACCCTGGACTTACCAATATAATCATATCAGTGTACAAACAAATTAAGACAATCATATATTTGATGATATACAATTGTTTCTTTTTTTTTATCAGAGGGAATTTAAATCAAACAGAAATCAAAATACCATACAAGTTATTGACATAGCCATTTATTTCTTTTCTAAGTTTTATTCTACCATATGAAGTAGATCTTTAACACCTAGAATACTTACATGTGTGATATGGACATGCACAGTGCATCTTTCTACTTCTTTTCTTGGTTTTCTAGACTTCCTGCCTAAATAAACCTATTAGCATTTAATTGTTCTTGTGACAGTTATTAAGCTCATGCATGAAATCATTTTAAGATCCTACTTGCAGTTATGAACATTAAGAGTTGATTTCCTAATCACCATTTCAAATTAAACAATTGAAGTTAGATTGCATTTTTAAGTTTAACATGGTGCAGACTTAAATGCTTGGTGTTTTACTGGAAATGCTTGGTGTTATTTAAGGGCTGCTTGGTGTTTTCTTTGTTTTGTCCCGGAAGCACTTACACTTCATTGATTGAAATAAAGTGGTTCCTGGCTCCAAGAGTTTGACCCATAGCAATCTAGGCCGGCCATAGTCCCTTATTTACCACTTTCAGACCCATGTTTCTCAAATAAACTTCTTCAAGAGCTTCTCCTAACACCAGCATATTTCTTCCTTAATGTTATTCCTGAGAATTCATCCATTTATGCTAACAACCAAAAACACAAAATGCTTCCAGGTTTGTTTCTTTTATAATCTTTTTTTTATCTTGAAATCAGGTACATTAATGCAATGTTATAGACTCATCAGAATATATGCACAAATCAGTATCAATTATCTGCCATGCATACATTTATTCCACTTGAATAATTCTTATCCAAATCTTGTCAACTCCATCGTTTTTTTTTAAAAAATTATATAATAAGCTCAGGCAATAAAACCAGAGATCATCACATACACATTTTATATTTAGGTGTTATGTCCATCCCCTTGTTTTCTCCAAATCAGATAATCATAAAATCAATAGGTAATCAAACTCCATCAAAGATCATTTAAAATAAGTTTTACTTAAGTACAAGTTTTAATCCAAATACTCAAAAAAAAACTCCCTACAATTAACTCCAACTACCACATGTGATCTGACTATTAACATCATTACAAGCATCTGCAAATTTAAAACAAGTCTCTTTTATTTATACTAGCAGCTAATGCCTTCTTCACTCATCAAGCCAACTTCAATTTCCTACAAGCAATTCATTTAGCTGCCCCAAAGAATTTTTGAGACACCCAGATGATTGCAAGGGCAACCAAAAGGGTCAGTTTATACTGGTATGAACATTAATCAAAATTTTATACACATATTCATACTTCCATTTCTAGATAAATAAACTCAGATTTTATTCTCCCAATCTCACCCAGCAATTAATCAGAACATCACATTAATCCTGATTAATTTAACTCCCTGTCTAGATATTCATAACCCAAATTTATAAATCCCATTCCTTATTTATTTTATGGTCTACATCTCCTTGTCAAATGAACACTATGTATGCATTGTGAAGGAAACTCCCAGGTTATTTAAATTATTCCAACACATAAAGGCCTCAGGGTGCAGTTGCACCATGCATATACTTGCTCCCACCTGAAGCAAGCAGATCATTGACTAACTCCCAAGTGACCAATTTAGTTTCTCTTTCATTCATTCATATTTCAGAAAGATATAACTGCTTGTATACTTTCTGGTTCAACCCCATGATTTTTATTTATTAGCCTTATTACAGGAAATATAACATTCCTTTGGGCTTCCTAAAAATAATTTGAGCATCATGATCCTGCTATATTATTGTGAATAAATGGATAAGGGTTTTATTAAGGAAGCCCCTCAAAAACCCAAAAATTCTCTTCTGACTTGTGATATGAATATTGAGCTTCATGCTTCATTATCTAAGAAATAGACATAAGCTAGATCACTGTCTTGCTGCCTATTCCCTAAATAATGTAGATCCATACTTCATAATAATAAAGCAGAATAAAAGTGCCCAAACCATTTTGTCTTTGAAAAACCCACATATAGATTAAAAACTCCAAACAATAAAGCACAACCAAACAAGAATACACAACCAAACATTTTTTTTATCAGAGGGAATTTAAATCAAACAGAAATCAAAATATATGATTGTCTTAATTTGTTTGTACACTGATATGATTATATTGGTAAGTCCAGGGTCTTGGGAAAAATATTTGGAAATTATATAAATATTCAAATATAAAAGAAATGGGGTTTAGTGGTGAATTCCTCTTGGATGTTTAGGAAAAAAAATCTATGTGTTTTAGAGTGAGGGTTACCACACAAGATGAAGTATCCGAGTGTTCCATATTGTCCGTAATTTAAGTGGGAGTTAATTGGTCGAAGTCTCACCAAATTCTGAATTAGTATGAAGAAGTTATTGCAATTTGAACAAAAAAAATAGCGACTTCTGCACTAGGAGGAGTTCAAATATGGGGATGTGGTAGCCTGTTATTTTCTAAGTACAACTGCAGTCCCCATGGAGAACTACAGTGTACGTTCACATGGTGAAGTATCCGAGTGTTTCATATTGTCCGTAATTTAGGTGGGAGTTAATCTGTCGAAGTCTCGTCGGATTCCGAGTTAGTATGAAGAAAATATAGCAGTCTGAATAAAAAAAATAGCGGCTTCTGCACTAGGCGGAGTTCAAATACGGGGATGTGGTAGCCTTTTATTTTCTAAGTACAACTGTCAGTCCCCATGGAGAACTACAGTGTGCGTTCACAAGATGAAGTATCCGAGTGTTTCATATTGTCCGTAATTTAGGTGGGAGTTAATCGGTCGAAGTCTCACCGGATTCCGAGTTAGTATGAAGAAAATATTGTAGTCTGAACAAGAGAAATAGCGGCTTCTGCACTAGGCGGAGTTCAAATATGGGGATGTGGTAGCCTCTTATTTTCTAAGTACAACTGTCAGTCCCCATGGAGAACTACAGTGTGCGTTCACAAGATGAAGTATACGAGTGTTCCATATTGTCCGTAATTTAGGTGGGAGTTAATCGATCGAAGTCTCGCCGGGTTCCGAATTAGTATGAAGAAGTTATTGCTGACTGAAGAAAAAAAATAACGGCTTCTGCACTAGGCGGAGTTCAAATATGGGGATGTGGTAGCATGTTATTTTCTAAGTAAACTATCAGTCCCCATGAAGAACTACAGTGTGCGTTCACAAGATGAAGTATCCGAGTGTACTATATTGTTCGTAATTTAGGTGGGAGTTCATCGGTCGAAGTTTTGTCTGATTCCGAGTTAGTATGAAAAATTATTGCAGTCTGAACAAGAAAATAGCGGCCTTTTCCTAGGCAAAGTTCAAAAATGAGGATGTAGTCTGTTATTTTCTAAGTACAACTATTAGTCACCATGGAGAACTACAGTGAGCGTTGAAGTGGGGATATAGCATGTTATTTTCTAAGTACAACTGTCATTCACCATGGAGTACTACAGTGTGCGTTAACAAGATGAAGTATCCAACTATACTGTATTGCCCGTAATTTAGGTTGGAGTTCATCGGTCGAAATATCGCCTAATTCCGAGTTAGTATGAAGATGTTATTGCAGTCTGAACAAAAAAAATAGCGGCTTCTGCACTAGGCGGAGTTGAAATATGGGGATGTGTTAGCCTGTTATTTTCTAAGTACAACTGTCAGTCCCCATGGAGAACTACAATGTGCGTTCATAAGATGAAGTATCCGAGTGTTCCATATTGTCCGTAATTTAGGTGGGAGTTAATCTGTCAATGTCTCGCCGGATTCCAAGTTAGTATGAAGAAAATATAGCAGTCTGAATAAAAAAATAGCGGCTTCTGCACTAGGCGGAGTTCAACTATGAGGATGTTGTGCCATGTTATTTTCTAAGTAAACTGTCAGTCCCCTAGGAGAACTATAGTGTGCGTTCACAAGATGAAGTATCCGAGTGTACCATATTGTCTGTAATTTAGGTAGGAATTCATCGGTCGAAGTTTTGCCCGATTCCGAGTTAGTATGAAGAAGTTATTGCAGTCAGAACAAAAAAATAGCGGTTTCTGCCTATGCGGCGTTCAAATGTGGAGATGCTACTATCAAATCTACTTTCACAGGTACAAATAAAAATGCATGCACATTGTGGTTAAATGCAGGCCCACCTGGGCGTGCATATGTACTCGTATACATAATATATACAGATACATTATATATATACCTTATCCGTACTTAGCATTAAAGGCCTTATATGGAAAATTCGTTATTTCGTCTTTATTTAGGGATTAACTTCCATAATTGTCCCTAAATCATTTTATTATATTGATTGTTAATTGTTAACCATTAATTACTATGTATTTGTTGGTTTCTTTATTTAATGTCTTAATTATTATATATACGTTACAATTATAATTGTCAGTTTTGAATTTTAAATAAATAAATTATTATTATAGTTCTGCCTAATATTAAATTATGCCTAATTAGTTCAATGCGTATTCAGGTAATTCGTCTGTTTCTTATTTGGGATGTTATATTATTTTAATGTTCATAACTATAATTACTATACAAGTCCCAATTTAATACAGCAATCACATAAAAGCATTTATCATAAATAAAATTAGCTACAATAATAAACTTCTATACATATTCAAAATGGAATCCTAAATATATAGTTTGTTTTACGTTAATATAATAGAATTATTGTCCTTCTTTCCAAAGAAGCTGGTTTACAGTACAAATTTTTTATATTCCGTTCAACTTTAAATGAATAGTGGTTAAATGGCAAAGAAACCACACTTATTTTAATTGTCAAAATAACCGCTGCAAACTATGGGTAACATAAAAGATCTCTTTTCCCCACTTTGTGCACCTTTTTCTATTTTTTTGTTTTGGAATTCTTTGTCATTACAATCACAGATTGAAAAGTAGAATCAAATAGAATACAAAATATTTATTCTATAAATATCATCAAATCCAATTCTACCATATTCAAATAAAAAAACTAGGATTCCCCAGTTCAAGATTTACATATTATGGGAAGATTTTAGGGTTTTAGGTTGATAAATTTTTGCATACAAAAACTCCCAAGGCATAGTTAAATCCAAACATCAAACTACACGATATATTGTTATGGAAAAATTAAGATTTCCACTCATAGATAATTCCCGATGAATATCCTTGGATTTTGTTCGTGCGATAGCCTTGTCTTTACCTCCAGTTTATCCTCTATTTATTTTATAACATATAACCGATTTATTTATACATATTAGATTCGGGATTTGTAGATTAGGGAAGACACACACACACACACATACACATATGTGTATGTACGTATAATTTATTGTCTTTCTCTTTGGCTTGCTTCTTTCAATCATTCTTCTAATCTTTAAATATATATATTTATTTTAGATTTTGAGTTAAAGAGATTTTTATGGTGGAAGAGAATTGGCAGTGTGTCATTCCCGGCTTTAGATTTGTATGAAAAGAATAAAAGGGCTAGCCTCTTATTTATAGTTGCTTGGATGCATTGGGACCATTGAATCGAGAATCTTTTAATAATTTTAAATCCAAGATGTTCAAGCCAGGGCAAACCCTAGCTGTCACCCAAGAACCGGTCGACCGGTTACCTACTTAATGTTAACTTTTTCTTAAACGTTAAGATATATATTTAATGTTTTCGTTGACGTTAACTTAATAATATTCATTTCCATAATGCGTTTTGAATTATTTTCGATTCGAAATTTTCAAACGACGATAACTTCTTTGTTTGAACTCCGATCACGAAGCTTTATATACGAACTTAAATCGCGAAGCTTTATATATGAAAGTTGCTCAAAAGATTTCCATGAACACAATGGTGCAAGTTTAGTCAAATTCTGACGTTAGATAAATTTCCATTTTAGTGTTATTATTAATTAATTGATTTGTCTTAATCAATTTCATGTTAATTTTACGAGGTGTTATATTCTCCCTTCCTTAAAAGAATTTCGTCCTCTATAGTTTTAAGGGATAGATAGTGTAATGCGCGTTCTATAGGTATGTTGTACAACCAAGTTATCTACACAATCATCTACTTAACCAAAAGTGTAATGTGATTATGCATGCAACATATCTATAGGTGAGATCAAACCTAGCGTGAATACAAGATCATGACATGTAGGCATGTCTGCAAACAACCTAAGATGCATAAAATTCTATACGAGTGCAAAAATAACAGGAAAAAGTATGGCAACCATCTCTTACCATCCAATCTAACAACCACGATGCAACCTAAACCCATATAATACTAAATCTAGAGGGACAAAATTTAACAAAGAAAAGCGCCAGATGAGAAGCCTTCATCTTCTCTTTTGTTTACCAGGTGCTCTCCATCGGATTATCTCCTAATTGTACTCGAACCAGCATATTTTCTTTGTTATGAAGTTTCCTAACTTAGTGCTCTACTATGCATGCGGCGGTACAGGGTGGCTCCATCTCTATATCTTGATCAGGCTTTATTATGGTGGCTATGCTTTGCTGACACTTCCTAAGATGTGATACATGGAAAACATTTTGGACTTTAACTAACTTAGCTGGAAGCCCTACCCGATACGCAAGTCTCCCCACTCTCTCTAAATCAGGGAAGACCTAACTAATATCGATGCCAACATCCCTGACGTTCCAAATCTCATAACTACCTAATATAGGAAGCCTTAACAAATACCATGTCCCCAACTAAGAATTCAAACTCATCCCTAAAGCTGACTACAAACTCCTTCAAAACTCACTAGTAAATAAGTGGTCTCTATTGCTGACAAGACTGACTAGAATTCCATACAATTGGACCTCTTCCTTGATGTAAATCTATGCTAGAAATGTTGTGGTCCTATTACTTCTTATTGGAATAAATTAATCACTTTTTATGAGCCTATCCACTATCATCCAAATAACATCTTGCCTCTTTGACATTTAGGCAACCTATCTATGAAATCCATTGTTATGCTTTCCCACTTCCAAGCCGGAACCTACAATAATAATAATAGAGCTTCGAGCTTCCCTTATTCAGCTTTGATTCGCTGACATGTCAAACACCTAGACCTATATATACCGCTGCTTGACTTTTCATTCGAGGCCAATAAAAATCTGTTTCATGCCTATATACATCCTTTTTACACCGGGATGAATAGTCATCCTAGATCGATGGCACTCAACCAGTACTTCCTCCAGAACATCATCCACCACTAGAACACATAGGCATCCATCTCTCTTTAGCCATCCACTTTCATCAACCATATACCTTCTGTGATGGGGTAAATACTCTCTTTACTCATCTTAGCTAAAATATTAACTATTGTCGCATCCTTCTTCTACTCTTGAACGATGTGGTCCATCAATGCCGACCTTACTTCCATTGCTGCCATATATCCTAGGGTGAATTCTAAAGGCGGTTGGAAATTGAAATTTGAGAGGAACTTTAACACCTCCACTCATATATAGCACCTATAATAGCATGCCTCTAGCTAAAGGCGTCGGCAACAACATTCCCTTTTTTGGGGTATACTGGATTTCAAAGTCATACGATGTTATGAACTTCATCCACCTTTACTGCCTAAGGTTCAAATCCTTTTGGGAAAATAGGTATTTAAGAGACTTATAATCAGTAGATAGGTCAAACCTTTCTCAAAAAGATAATTCCTCTACATCTTCAAGGCAAAGATGATAGTCGTTAAATCTAAATGATGAAGGGATATGTCTTCCCACCATCTTTCAACTGCCTGCTTGTAAAAGCTATCATCTTTCCTTCTTGCATGAGAATAGCTCATATCCTTGTACTACATGCATCGATGTAAATAGTGAAAGGCTTCAATCCGTCTAGGATCTTTAGTACAGGTGCATTAGTTAATAGCTCCTTCAACTTGTCGAAGGCATCCGTGCATCTCTCATGTGAAAACTAAGTTTTTCTTGGTTAGGCAGGTCAATAGTACTGCTATCTTTGCGAAGTCCTTAATGGATTTCCTATAGTAACTGGCAAACCAAGTAAACTCCTAACTTCCACAGCGTTCTTTGGAATCTTCCAGTCCTAAATAGCTATTACCTCTACAGGGTCAATGGCAACCCCTTCTCCGAGACAATATGATCAAGAAACCTTACCTCCATTCTCCAGAAATGATACTTTGAGAATTTGGCTTTTAGTTGGTGTCTTCTTAAGGTCTCTAGTACTTCCTTAAGTGGTTTTCATGTTCACCTTCACTTTTTGAAATACTAGAATATCATCCACAAATATTACGGAAAACTTGTTCAACTACCCTTCTAAAGATTATACTCATCAAATCTACAAAGTATGCAAGAGTATTTGTCAATCCAAAATGAATTACCTTCCATTCATATAGTCTGTCCAGAGTGAGGAAAGCAGTCTTCTCCTTGCTATCTTTGGCCACTCTCAATTGATGGAATCCAATGGCCAAGTCTAATTGAGAAAAGACTTTGGCTCGGACAAGTTGGTCAAATAAGTCATCTATTCTAGGTAAGGGATACATGTTCTTCTTAGCCAGCTTGTTGAGTGCTTGGTAATTGATGCATAGCCTTAAAGAGTTGTCTGCCTTAGTGGTGAAGACAACTAGTGCTCCCCATTCAGGGTTTGAGGTATTAAGTGGTTGGACCTGCCCTTTTCCCCGGATGAAGTATTAAATGGCCAAGGGGTTACGCTAGGTGGTATCTCTACAAGGGTCTGCTCTAGGATTAGGCCCTAAATGATAGGGTTTGCCTATTTTCCACTTGGAAGTATTAAGTGGCCAATGAGATTCCATATGATGTTAGCTAGGTAGTACCATTGAGGAGCACACTTCTGGAATTAGGTGTAACGACCCGGAATTTCAAACACTTTGTATTTAAATATCTAAATTATTTAAATATTTCTGTCCAAGATTTAATATGATTAAATATCATTTTATAACCGTGTTAAACACTTTTTAATTAATAACTAATGTTATAAAAATTATTTTTGAAATGCGTTTACAAAAATATACACTTTGGATAAATACTGAAAATGTGGCTGGAAAACGTTTTGTTAAAAATCAACTTTTTATACAAAGTTGTGTGAATATATTGCAACTTGAATAGTTATCATGTGTAAACATATGATAAGAATTAAACGCATCTTTTCCTAAGCTAGAATTACTAAAAGCAACCATGTTTAATTAAGGGAACATTAAGGACAAAAGGACCCTTAAATCACTCCTCGATTTAAGAAAAGCATGCTTGTGTAAGAGCATGGTCATACATGCTTAACTTCATGGCTAGGGAAGAGGTTTTGCACACTTTTACCTCAAATTCCTAAGCCTATAAATACACTCTCATATTCACTCATTCATTCACAAACCAATTCACTCTTATCCTCACTTCTTTCTCTTCTTATACTTGGCCATGAGCCAATGGAGGAAAGGGGAGGCCTATGGCCATGGGTTCTAAGGGAGAAATGGAGGGCTTTGTCCTTAGTTGCTTTGGTGGTGGAGGAGGTAATTTGCGTGAGCACTTAAGGGTATGAAAGGCCTTATAGCCATGGGTTATGGTGAAGGGTAGGAGACCGTGAGCTTAAGGGATGATGAGGGAGGATGTGCGTGAGATATAGAGGTGTTAAGGAAGGCTTAGGTGATGTTTAGGTGGAAGATAAAAATGTTAGAAGAAGTGGGGTTATAAATGGATGTTGGTAGGAAGAGATATGGATTGATAAAAGCGAGTAAATCTCACTTTGATTTGCACTATATTTTTTGAATGTTAAGTTAAAATATTGCTTGAAAATGTTAGCTAATCACTTGTTAAATTGATTGCTAATTCACTTGATAATGTCACTTGAAATATGGTTGAAATGTTGCTTGCTAAATCACTTGATAAATGCTTATTAAAACATTTAGTAAAATTCTTACTATATATTAATAATAATAGATGCTAACTACTTAAAGTTACGCCCTTGAATATATGTTTTATTATATATGTAAATGGATAAAATAGTTGTTTATTAAACCATTGAATTGTGATGAGTTAATATGGACATTTAAATTGGACAAATGGTTTAAATACACATGTTGATATATGTTATAAATGATATGGTTTGAACTTGGAATGATATAAGTGTTTAAAAGTGGATAACACTATATATTGGAATTAAATACAGAATTGTCCATATAGTGATAGTCACTATAAATGCACTTTGAATCCCTTAAACTATAACTTGTGAAAATGGTGATTAATAACATATCTTAATAATAACAACTTATGTGGTTATTATCTACACTTCTATAAGTGTTTAGAAAAGTAAATAATATGTTTTGGAAAGTTATAGAAGAAGTAAATCAAAGTAACAAAAGATTGAAGTATAAAGGTCGCTATAGTGACACTTTTAAAAATACTCCGTCTTTGAAAATAATGCGCATTTTTGTGGAAACATTCTTAGGGGTTTCCTTAGCACTTAATCAAGTAAATAATATATAATTTTCATATTGGGAAAGTTTTGAAGCCTAATTCATTTGATAGCTAGTTGAACGAAGTGCAAAAGGTTATAGCGAAATAGTCGCTATAAGTGCAGTTCGATAAAATACCTTATTTTCGGGAAATTCTCTAAAATAATTAAAAAATATTCTTTGGGATTTTTCTTCATGGTTTTGAAATGCCCAAAGTATACTAACCAATTTAAAAATAATGGATCTAAAATCAATTGTTAAGGTATTGAAAACTAGACACAAAGTTGTAGAATAAATGTGATAAAACTAGTAACAGAACTTTAGGCAGCACTTCTAGAAGTGCAACCATTGTAAATTGAAGATATAAATTGTTTAAAAATGGTATTTAAATTATGTATTTTTCTCTAATCTTTTTAGGGTGATTTTATTACTTATAAAAGAGTGTTTTAAAATTGGTTTCAAGTTTAAATACATTTTAACAATTAATTATGAATTTTTAGACTAAGTAGCTTTTAAATAATAAAACTAGTTTTTCTATTGATTTCAAAATTCTTTATTTTTACTTAATATTCTATATAAATAATTATCATATATTTTAAGTAGTTTTAAAATTATTTTAATATATTAATAAGTATTTTAAGATATTTCTATATATATATATATGTTTTAAATATTAAATTAAGTATTTTATAAATATAATAAACGGAGTTTGGATTTTAACACTTAAGTTAAAATAAATTGTTTTATGGAATCAACTAAAAGTATATTGCCTTAATTAATCAGTGTGGATATTCTTTGTTCTTTAAATAATTGTTTAAAGTTATTAATGGATAAGTAAATAGTTTTGGATTGTTGTAAACAGTGTTTTTAGCAACACTTGTTTTCAACCCTTATTATTAATTATACTTAGGAATATAATTAGATATTTACTAATGGATATTTAGTAGAAATATACAAGTAAATGGTTTTAGGTTCATTGTGACAAATGTTTTGAGCAACATTTGTCTTTAACCCTTAAATATAAATAAATCTTTAAGAAGAGAGTTCTAAAGAGGAATGTTTTCAAAGTATAAAATGTTTGGGTTCGGTGTGACAATTGTTTTTAGCAAAACTTGTCTTTAACCCTTAAATGTAATTAAACCTTTAAAAGGAGAGTTTTAAAGACAATGATTAAATGGAATGGTTTTGGGTTTGTAGTAAACAATGTTTTAGCAACATTTGTTTTTAAACCCTTGAATTATATTTTGAAAGAAATGTTATAAATCTTTAACAATGGAATTTTACAGATAATAACAAGTATTGTAATCTTTTATAAAGAGATAGAAAATGTTACATGTTTAATTTATAAAAGAAAAAGAGTTTATTATAACAATATTTTGGTAGTAACTGTTTTAATCTCTTTGATTATATTTCAATAAGTAAAACTTGTTAGACGATTTGTGAATACACTTATACCATTGGAATAAGTATATGAATACTTTTTAAGTATTAAAAGAGTAAATGAATAGTTAAATTTATAAAGACAAGCAAATATCTTTTATAAAGAAATCCAGTATATTTATACAAGTATATAAAGGAAGTTTTAATTAATAAAAGAGTATTAATTAATAAAGGAAGTCTTGATTTATAAAAAAAGTTTTATTAGATAAAGGATGTTTTACTAATAAAAAGGGTTTTAATTAATAAAGGATAAATTAATTATAAAGGGATTAAAAGTCGTTTATGTGACTTGATTGTACTTGGATGATAAGTAACAACTATGTAATGACCTTAGTTGATTGTTTATGGGATGTTAGTACTAATATGCTTAACACTAAAAGTCGAACGAGTAAGCTTTTCTATTTGTGAGAGTCAAGACTGATGTTTAGGTAGGGACAGAGCAATAGAGCTCTAACCTAACAGCATTCCTCTAGGCCGAGGAATAGATAAGCAGAAAGTTGGAAACGTGTAAAGTGTGGAACCTTGATTCCCATAAGCAAGCGTTCAAGACTCGATAGTCGATTAGTCGACTACTGATCTTGACCAAACTTCACTAAGGAAGTATACGGAATGCTTCGCTGATTTATACCAGTAATAACCCCCGAGGGAGAGTATTGGTACAAAACACCTCTAGCTTTCGATTACTTCTAAAGAACCGAAATTAAGTTAACAAGAAATTTATCGATTGGTTTTAAGAGTCCGGGATCAGTAAGTGTTTTACTTACCGAATACCACTTCAAAACTATTATTTGGGTTCTATGTTTTGGAAATGAATGATGAAAACCATGTGTGGTTCTGGAAATCTGTTTAGATGATGGAATCCATATGGGATTCATTATGTGATCGAACTCGTGTGAAGATGCCGAACGTAGCTTCGACATTGGAAAATGACTAAAGACAGAGTATGATGCATGATCCCGGGTTCAGCTAACCCAAATAGGGGGTACATTAACTCCATTATCTAGAGTATGCTTATCGATTTATTGCGCATGGGGAGTTGATGATACTCGGTTTACGTGTTAGGGCGTGGACTGGTTGTGTTTACTTTATGGTATATTTTATCTAGAGATATACGGTGCTCGGAAGGTAGTTTCTGACCCTTGTCATAGGTGATCGATCCCAGTATGGCTTACGAGTATACTACCTTAGAGGTTTTGTTTGTATACCAAAATATGCTATCAAATGTAACCAATGTAACCATTTCAGCTATGATTTATATTTATATTGAACAACCTAGACATTATTATAATATCACTAAATTTTCTTATAAAGTGGTTTGGTTATCGTAAGGTAAAAACTCATCCGTGTTTATTTGCGGCGTGGTCTTACGGGATACCTTTATTCTTTAAAGGGGTTTACAAATATAGTAATTCAAATTACTTGAGTTTTCTCACGCTGGTTTACCAGACTGATCTGGGTGTTATTCTTCTTATAATGCTTGGGTCAGCCTCGTTTATATTTCCAGATTTCATTGATAACCATTGGAGCTTTTGGAGAGAGGAGCTGGATGGTTCCCTAACGTAGATTTTATTTCCGCTGCTGTTACCCGGTGCCCTGACCCGGCTATATTGGGCTGATCGCAAAGGCCAGAGCCAACTGTAGATGAGAAGGATGATCATGAAGCAACAACTTCATGACCAAGATATAAAATCCGGACAGTTATATGGAGCCCGGATTGGACAGAGTTGATGGATGGACAACGCAAGATGTCAGAAAAATGGGAGTTGGCTTATGTGAAAGAGGGGTCGACATAGTGGTTGGTAGATATGAATGAGGTGATATAGGGTTCGGTATAACATGAAGAGGTCATGGGGATCGATTGGTATGGATACTCGGTTAAGTAGTCAACTTAGGTGGGGATGTAGAGGGATCGACATAAGACGTGGTGTCTAATTCAACATGGCTCGGCAGCGCTAGATGGATTGGTATAATATGATGGATAGGCAGAGATTGGCATGGTGTGTTCGTAAGGGATGGATCGACATGGTATGGCTTGTAAGAGAGGGATCGACATGGCTCGCTCATGAGGGATGGATCGATATACATCTCTCAGGAAACATGGATCAGCTTAAGTTGAGGAACCAAGAGAGTCGGCGCTATCACTTGGAGGGTTCGACACTCACTTGACTGGATTAAGATTCGAACCAAAGGTCAACAAGAACTAGAGCTCCACATATCCAAATGCCTTGATATTCGGAGCTACCATAGGGATCGCAAGCCCAAACTAACATATGGAGGGATCGGTACCGATCCCTATCCATTGAGAGTTAGGCCTAGTCCTCCCTATAGTGGGCCCATATAGACGAGAAAGTCCTGTTGCCGAAGTTCCAGTCAGATTGGAGGCTGCCTTCATCTATAAATACGGGGATAGGGGGCCATTCTGGGGACTCTTACGCTGTTGGTTAGATTTCACCATTACTGTAATCAGCTTCATCCATTCCTTTCTTATCTCTTGCTATTTCTTGTTGTTTGTGATTATACTCAAGTTAATTGAAGAGCAATAAAGAGAATATTAAAAGTGGACGTAGGCAATCAACGCCAAACCACTATAAATCTTGTTGTTTCTGCTTTCTGCTGTGTTTTTCTTGTTATTTTGTGATTTCCTCTGTTTTCATTTAATTTTTTCATTTATTTCACTACTTAAACTATTCTTGGGTGTTTGTGGCCAATTTGGTTGCAAACATTTTGGTGCTTTCACTGAGAGCCTTGATTTTCAGTATGTTAGGATCCCCTTTGCTGCTACTGGATTGAGGAAATACCTCGAAGGAGATCCAAATTCATTGTTGGAAGTTTGGAAATGAAACTGCCAGCACCTAACAAGGAGCTCCAAGTAACCAGCCTGCTAATATGAGTGTGGAGCCTGCTGAAGTCCAGAATCCCACTGATTCCATTACTAGAGCTGAATTCAACAACCTAATGAGGGAGCTAATGGAGAGCCATAGGCAACCGAACGAGCAAATCCAGACTAATGCCAACTTGATGAACCAGATTGCTCAACAACAATGTCAAAGCTCCAGAACGGATCTTGCTTCTTACTCAGTGTTAGATAGTTCAGCCTCATCAGACGAGCATCACAGGCGTAGGCGTCGCAGAGTCAAAGCAGGGTGAGCGAGGACATCGGAGCAACGCTTAGCAGACCAACATGGTCTTCCAAGATGGTTCGGTGTCGATTATTTCCTAGGGATCGGTACTGATCCCTCAGCCAGAGGGGTTGCTCCTCAAGTGCATTTGGGGGGTCATGCTCGAGCTGGCTCGGAAACTTGGATGCTGGAGTACGTTTGGACGCTGACCAAATACCTCTCCGGAATGGCGATGAGGTGAACGCTCAGAGTGCACATCAGGAGGATGATAGGCCAATGAGGCGTGAGATGGCCCGTAGACATCAATCGGAACATTCACGCGAGGTGGAGCGCGACCACCACTTGACGCCACCTATCCAGACACCAGACTTATCAACAATGGTCAAACAACTAGTGAGGGAGAACTAGGGTTTGACGAATGAGGATTAGGGAGTCTCTAGGAGCCACACCCCCTTTACCAACAGTGTTTTACATGCGGAGTATCCTAGAAGGTTTAACATGCCTACGATGCCTGCTTATGAGGGGAAAACCGACCCCAGGCAGCACATCATGAGGTACGAATGGTTGATGGACTCAACGAGAGCGAACGATGCCACCAAATTTAGATGCTTCCCTATAACTCTCTATGGGATCGCCATGATGTGGTTCACAAGATTACCCCCACGATTAATCTCAAGATTTGACGAACTGGCAACAAGGTTTGTGGAGCAGTTTCGAATCCACGCAACTCGCTCACAAGACGTGATGTCGTTGTCTAATGTAATCCAGGCTCCGGGGGAATCACTGAAGGACTACTTGCAGAGATTTCATGTTGCTGCCACTGAAGTTAGTAACCCAAACGACCATGCGATACTTATGGCTGTGACAAGAGGGGTTGACCCAGAATCCGAATTTGGCGACTGGCTAGCTAGAAAACCACTAGCCACGCTGGAAAGTTTTCATTCAAAGGCGGCCCAGTTTATGAGGAAGGAGGAAGCCAAATTATCTAGAAAGAGCAATGCTGCAGTGCCCAGTGGGGAAGTGGTGCAAAGCAACATCGCAATAAAGCAGTCCGATGAAAGTTTTGGGAAGGTTCGGGTCAATGTTCAAAATAAGCCAAATCAACAGAAAAGAAATAGTGAAGGGAATCGAGACCGGAAGAGGGAGCCCGGAAGGCCGAAGCCTAGGTTTCCTATGTAAGATAGCTACACACCTCTTAATGCATCTCGAGAGAGTATTTACCTATCCACTTGTAATACTTTTCAATATAAGAAGCCGCGTTCGAAGGAGTCAACAGAGATACAAAAGCAAACTGGAAAGAATTATTGGTTCCATGAATGTTATGGGCACAACACGAACGAGTGAAGGCATCTCCAGGATGCTATTGAGAAATTGATTCGGGAGACGAAGTTACAGCAGTTTGTGAAAAATCCGCAGGATGGCGGACATGGAATATCTAACCCCAATCGAGGCAAGCTCCGCATAGGGCCGAGGAGCCTGCGTGGACCGAAGGAAGATTGGTAATAAGCACGATAGTTGGTGGACCGCACCCCGCAGATAGAAGTTGGCAGGAAATGGAGCGCTATACCAGTGTGATGAGACATGTGGATTTTGAATGTCAATACAGAGGACGGGACTCCGACCAAGCAACAACGGACGATGATTGATGATATAGTGTTCAGGAGCAGGGATACCATAGAGTAGAGGCCCCTACTATTGATCTGATGGTCAGTTCAGCCATGATTGGCCTTGCTCTGGTGAGAAGAATTTTTATTGATTGTGGAAGTTCTGTAAACATCATCTTTAAGAAAGCTTATGATCAAATGAGAATGGAGGCCAAGGATTTGAAACCATCTAAAGCTCGAATACACAGTTTTAACAGTGTGGCGACTGAGGCAGTTGGTTATGTCGAATTGTTGGTTAAGATGGGGGAAGGTAAACGTAGGAGGGTGCGAATCCTACCGTTCATTGTTTTGGATGTTGAATCACCGTACAATGTTTTTCTGGGCCGTCCGACCCTGGCTGAATTTCAGGCAGCTCTTGCCCCGTGGTGTTTGACGTTGAAATTACTGACTGATAACGGAGTAGGTGTTTTACATGGTGATTAGGCGACTAGACGTGCCTGTTATGTGGCTGAGTTGAAAGAGGCTCAACGTAAAGAGAAGGGAAAAGGTATGGACAAGTCCATCCGCATCCAAGTTACTGAAGATTGACAAATGGCACCTAAGCCTTGGCTTGGGCGCCACAGTCGGTTCTATAGAGATATAGATCCGAGGGAAGATGAGGAGGAGCCCAAGGAGACCAAGGAGGCACCGGCTGAGCTGAAAGTTGATATAACAGTCAGCCACGATGTCCTATCGCGGGTGTTGAAGATTGGATCGCAACTCAGCCCTTCGATGATGAGAGAACTTACTGATTTTCTCCAAGCAAATCTGGATGTATTCGCTTGGACGCATTCTGACATGTGTGGGATCTTGCCTGCCATTGCGAGCCATGCATTAAACATTGATCTGAAGTATGTTCCAGTGAAACAGAAAAGGCGGGGCATGGACCCGGAGAGGTCCATCGCTCTTAAAGAGGAGGTGGATAAACTTAAAGTCAATGGGTTTATTCGCGATGCCCTCTATCCCGAATGGATATCCAACCCTGTGCTAGTGAAGAAGGCGAATGTGAAGTGGAGAACGTGTATCGACTATTCGAATTTGAACAAGGCGAGCCCTAAAGACAGTTTTCCTCTTCCTAGAATCGATTAGCTATTTGACTCAACTGTAAGGCATGAATTGTTGTCCTTTATGGATGCGTACTCGGAGTATAACCAAATCCTAATGCATGTTCTAGATTAGGAACATACCATTTTTGTGATGGATGTTGGGTTATACTGTTATGTGGTGATGCCATTCAGATCAAAGAACGCTGGAGTAACCTACCAACATCTAGTTAACCAAATGTTTAAGGATTAGACTGGAAGGACAATGGAAGTCTATGTGGATGATATGCTCGTGAAGTCACGACGATCAAATGACCACATCCGAGACTTGGTGGAGATGTTCGATATCCTTCGATTCTATAACATGAAAATCAACCCTCTAAAGTGCTCATTCGTTATTGCATCAGGGAAGTTCTTGGGTTTTATTATCAATGCTCGAGAATTCAAGTTAACCCAGAAAAGATTCAAGCCATTCGGGATATACAAGTGCCTAGAACCATTAAACAAGTGCAAAGTTTGAACGGGAAGGTTGCTGCTTTGAGTCGATTCATCTCCAGGGCAACTGATAAATGCATTCCTTTCTTTGACCTGATAAGGAAGGGAAAGAGGAATTTTGAGTGGACGTAAGATTGTGAAGACGCATTCCGAGCTCTGGTGGATCATTTGGAGAGACCCATGTCTTGTCAAAGCCAGTTGATCATGAGGAGTTGCATATTTACTTGGTCGTATCGTCGCATGCTATAAGTGCCGCCTTGATTCACGAGGAGAACCAGATTCAGAGACTAGTGTATTACGTCGGTAAACGATTAACAGGTGCAGAAAGAAACTACACAAAGATAGAGAAATTGGCATACTTCATGCTAATCGCATCGTGCAAACTTCGCCCATACTTCCAAGCGCACCCAATCAACATTTACACCGACCAGCCATTACGAAAGGTCCTACAGCGACCTGAGACGGCTGGAAGGTTGCTTAAAAATAACATCAAGCTCAGCCAGTTTGACATTACATATCTTCCGCGAAGAGCAATCCAGGGACAAGCATTGGCAGACTTTATAGCAGAGTTTACCATACAGGACGGGCCTCTAGAGAGTGGTATAATCCCTACTATGCGATGGAAGCTGTACACCGATGGAGCATCTAATGATCATTATTCTGGAGCCGGGATTGTTCTTGTAACCCCTGAGAACCGGTCAATTTGCTACGCTTTGAAGCTTGATTTTCCTGCTACAAACAACGAAGCCGAGTATGAAGCATTGATCGCTGGGCTTAAACTTGCTAGAGAGCTCGAAGTAAATTCTCTTGAAATCTTTTGCGACTCATAACTGGTGGTGTATCAAGTTAGAGGAGATTACCAGGCTAAAGAACAATGACTTGCCCCTTATCTTACCCGAGTTTAGGAGCTGATGGTGGACATTGAATACTATGACATTTTGCATATCCCACACGAGCAGAACAGATAAGCCGATTCATTGGCAAAGTTCGCGAGTACTGGTGATGAACAACAGATGGGATTGGTCCCAATCGAGACATTGCATACCCCAAGCATAAATATGATGGAAGTTGATCAAGTACTGGAAGCGGAGCCCGAAAGGGAGTTGTGTATGACTACATTTAAAGACTACCTGTTGCATGGAATCTTGCCTGAGAGAAGAAACGAAAAGCGGCAAGTGCTTTGTAAAGCTTCACGCTATATTATGCAAGAAGGAATTATGTATAGAAAGGGTTTTTCCATCCCCCTACTACGGTGTATCGCTCATGATGAGATAAAGTGCATTTTGAAAGAAGTCCATGAGGGGAAATGTGGTGATCACGTTAGAGGGCAAACTTTAGCGAAAAAGATACTCCGTTACGAATACTACTGGCCAATTGTGAACCGGGATGCTGCTGATTATGTGAGACGATGCAACAAGTGCCAGATATATGCAAAAGTCCCTAGGCCCGGCCGACAGAGATCACACAAATGGTCAGTCCATGGCCATTCGCTATGTGGGGTATCGACATCATTGGCTCTTTACCAATCTCCATAGGTGGCACAAAATACGCGATTGTCGCGGTTGATTACTTTACCAAATGGGCCGAAAAGGAGCCATTAGCTACGATCACAACCAAGAAAGTTATCAACTTCGTTGTTCGAAACATCATATGTCACTTCGGTCTTCCCCGGACTATCGTGATAGATAATGGAACTCAATTCGATAGTGCTGAATTTAAAGAATTCCGTCGGAGATATCGTATCGAAAAGAGGTTTGTGGCGGTCGCTCACCCTTAAGCTAATGGACAGGTTGAAGCTGTAAACAAGATTATCAATTCTATTTTGAAAAAAAACGTTTGGAGAAGGCTAGAGGCAAGTCGGTGGACGAACTTCCTATGGCACTTTAAGCCTACAGGACCACTCACAAGTCTGCGACTGGCCATACTCCATTCGCTCTTGCTTACAGGGCCGAAGCAGTTATTTCAGTAGAACTCAAAGTCCCTTCTCATCGAGTGACTTACTACGACCCTAGAACGAACCAAGATCTTCTCTTGGAATCTTTGGACTTTATCGATGAGAAACGCGAGGAAGCTGACCTAAGAGAGGCTGCACACCGACATCGAGTCACTCGATACTACAATACGAAAGTCCGATCGAGAACCTTTGAAGTTGGCGATCTTGTCCTAAAATGAGTTTTTCCGGTCCCATCGCACTTGAACCCGACATGGGAAGGACTTTACGTTATTGAATAGAGGCTTCGAGAAGGAACTTTCAAGCTAGTGACTGTTGATGGTGCGACACTTCCGAGAGCATGGAATAGCGAACATTTACGATGCTATTTCGCTCAGAATATTCCCTTTGTATTTCAGTACTAGTTACTTTCGACATTCGCTTTATTATTTGATCTTTTAGATGTGTAATAAGACAAGTTAATTTGTTCCTTTCCATGTGATGAATAAAATCTTGAACTTCTTTTATGTGAACGACTTCCATTGCATTTTATGTTAAGTATGCAATGAAACTGATTGATATCGATATGTGCGATGTGTGAATAGATTCTCAGAGTTTGAAATCGATCAATCATGCCAATTCCCGACGGGATCGAACAAGATGAGCTCCGTAAATTTGCTCGGTTGATGACTCCCATAGACGAACAAAAGGGCGGTACTCGCAAGGAGGAAAAGGTCGTCGATAATTTGGAGGTTGAAAGACAATCCGAGCGGAAAAACGACTACCCTGGGACAATCTGGGTGGAAAAACGACTGCCCCAAGTGAATACACGACTGCCCACGAGAAAACTCGAAGTCCCTAGAGCGCGGACTAGAGTGTTAACAATCCGGGCAGAAAAATGACTGCCCCGGGCGGATACACGACCACCCACGAGAAACTTCTAAGTCCCCAGAGTATGGACTGAAGCAAAGGCATAAGTCGAGCGTGGAACGACCGCTCGTGAAATAGCTCCAAGTCCCTAGAGCGCATACTGACTTGTAAACTCATTGGGCGGATGGATGGATTTTGATTGTTCTCGATCCCATAGATACTAACCTAAAATTAACGGAAGGGGTTCAAATTACTGAAGGCTGGATATGGCAGCTTATTACAGTTCCGGCTTGACATCCCTTACGATTTAAGGCAACGACTGCTAAGAGACCTTGAGATGGAGTTAGTGAATTATTAACGAGACTTGCGAAAATTATTGCAAGTACATGGAATGGAAAGTAATTATTCGGCTATTGAAGTAATGATTCGCATGATGGCTAGTCAAAAAATAAAAACTTTTATTCACTAGTCTCAAAAGATCGGTTACAGGTTGTTCCAAAAGTTTGGGATTCATGCCCGTACACTTACTACTAAAGAAAAAACACACGTTCAAATTATTCAAGCTATGTACAACGGCGCAAAGTGGTAACTATTTCTTTAATTTTTCTCCTTCTTCGGCTTCTCATGAGTAGAATCAGTTGAGCTTCTTTTTTGGGACCCTTTGCCACTCTTAGTTGGAACACTTGAAGAAGTAGGAGGAATTTCACCAGGGATCGACCCACCGGGTGGAATGACCTACAGAGGTACAAGATCGGGATCTCCAACTACCACCTCAAGAGGCTCGCATTTGACTTCACATTTTGATTTCTCCTCCTCGTCAATCTGCTTCTTCATGCTGATTTTGGCAAGGTGCTCCGTGTCATCCATGATCATCATGTCATCAAGTTCCTCAGCAGGAGATGGGTCTTCGGGCTTGTCTTCGTCAAGTGCCCCGATGACTTGAGCATCGGGCCTTGGAATATCTGCAGCAGTCGGAGCTTCGGCCGTTTTCTCTTGTTGTTCCATGGCGACATCGCTCCTAGGAGTTTGTTTAGGACCGGAATGACCTGCAGAAATTCGTTATAGCACGAGCATTAGTCAATGACTATTATGTGCCAAAAACAACAACTTTTTGAATTCGAAGAAGTTCTGGGCGATACCAACATCCAGTTGACTCTCAGTGGTCATTGGAGTGCTCCTTTCGAAAATAGGAGATATCATTTGTGGATCGAGGCCGGGTTTGTCCAGATCATGGCCGATTTGTTGCTCCATGATTTGAGAAGATGATGTACATGCTATCTGGGTAGGAAAAGGACCCTTGGGATCGGTTCTAGAAGATTCAACGACGTCTTCTCCTTCTTTAGCCGGTGCGGGAGCCTTAAAGAATTGAAGTTTCGCAGCGGCCAAATCAGACGGCTCATTTCCTCGAAGCACCACTCGCACGAGTGCCTCTTCATTAAGCTCTGCTCCTCCCAATTCTTTCTTCTTGATTTTGGAAATGAACTCCAAAGCTTCAGTGAGTGATTCAATATAACCTTCGCCTAAAAAGGTCAAGTCACGATGAAGAAGAACTTTCGCGTTATATTCGACGATAAGCGGATCGAACAAGTTCTTGATCTCATTTCTGCCCGATCGGTGGCAGCTTCTACCTGGGAGTCAACTTCTTCGAGCACTTCCTTTCTGCCCTCCTCATGGGCCTCTTCCTTCAAAGTTTCGATCTTGGCGAATTGTTCGTCGAGCTTTGTTCTTAAGCTTTTTGCCTCGACGATCTCCTCGCAGTATCTCTGTGATTCTTCCTGCACCTCAATCATTTCCTCCCTCTCTTTATTTAATAATTTTTCCAACTCTTCGACACGGTGTGCTAAGATATCTTTCTCCTTTTGCAAGAAGTCTTCTTCTAAGGCCAGAGTGCCACTGCGGTGAAGCGCCACGTCCAGTTCTTTTTTGTGCGAAGTCTCCAGGCGATTTACCGCCTCTGTCGTTTCTTTTGCTTTCTTCTCTGCTTCGGCAAGTTGTGTTTTATACTCAAGTAATTCAGTGTCCTGGTGCTTGATGATGTCCTTGTCATGAATAGCCTCCAACTTGAGGTGGTCGATTACCTGTTGGTGCTCAATGTAGACTTCGGAGATCTTCTCGGCTAAGTGAATAAATAATTCATGCTAGATGTAAACGTCATTCATGCATGCTAGTGAGCTCTCTTTGGCACTTCCGAGAATGACGTGTATGGAAAGGGGGAACTTATGTCCATCAAAGCAGAGTCTTGGAAAGGTAGCTTTAAGTTTGGCTAGCTTCTCCATTGTTGTAGAGTCAGGAGCAGGAGCGGAGGCGGATCAGAAATAATAAGTGGGTGTTTGCCGGAACGGCGCTCGCGTGATTGCCTCGAGATCGATGACCCAGAATGTTGATCATGAGGCGCGGTAGCATGAGAGCCACGATGTGAAGACTTATCTCCCTCTGAGTGGGAAGGTTTGGGTGATCATCATGCCGAGGAGCGTGTGATTTTCGTTTGGACGAGGAAGAGGACTCTCATGAATAATAATCTTTGCTTCGCCCATCATCTTTTTCTCTGCGTCTCCCGGATTCGGAATCTCGGCTCGAGCGATAGTAAGTAGAAGAACCCCAAAAACGGTCAAAGGCGTGGGAATGTGACATTGCACCTGTGAAGAATCAAATAAGAGCATGTTAAAAGCTGTCGATCAAAGAATTAATAACGTTTGTATAGTGGAGTGCAAGTGTTAGTGTGTGTCCTAGTGCTCCCCCCGGTGGACCGGTAATGGTGGCTTTACTCATCGGAGCATTCACCCCTCTACTGGAAGGTTGGACGCCTTCGCCGCTTCTGGTGGGGGAGCCGAGCCCTTCGATGTTGATGTTAGGAAAGTCATAAGTTAGTATGTTGTCTGGAATTGAAAGGTCGGAGAATCCCTTCAGCGAGCTTTCCATTTGTTGGGAAGACGACTCCTTTTCAATCGGGGTAATGACGAATTCCGGATTTGCCTCAGCTTTGCTCTTTCGTAGCTTGTACACCAACCTTTTCTTCCTCTTCAAAGGTGTTTGCATTTGACCAAACCACGCCCTTTCAACTACCGACGCTTTTCCAGGTCCTACATCTTCGTTTCTTGGCCTAACATCTTGAGATTCTTTGATCTCCCCCTCTTCGGTGTCTTCCCGAGTCCCTTCGGCATGAGGCACAACGGGGTCGCTTGTTTCTACTCTTTCTTCGGCAATAATTTTTGGGGCTGCTGTACTCCTAGGAAGTCCGATTTTGTAGCCGTCTTCCAGCAGCCCGAATAATTAAAGTAGCTCATTAGTGATGAGGAGTTTAATGTCCCGTTCCACAACGAGAGTGGCACTAATAGCAGTGACGTCTGTAGAATACTCGACGCCATCGGGTCGAGGACGAACACCTGAAAGAACAAGAGATGTTAGTATGTTTAAAGAAGAAGTTGCGACGTGAATCATCGAACTAAATACGAAGGCAGGATAACACTTACGTCCTTCTAACCATCTCCTTGCAAAGCCAGGAGGACATCGTACATAAAACCATTCGTGTTTGAATAGAGAGAGCTTGTTCCATGCACCCGTTAGGAACTGACATTTAGGCGAGGGCTCGAGGAAGACATACGAGGGGCTCCCTGATCGTCTTATAAAATTGTAGATATATCTAATGTATTTGGGGGTCGGCGGATGGAACATAATGTTCATAAAGAGGAGGAAGGTCCCATGAATGAAGGCATAGCTGTTGGGGTGCAACTGGGTAGGAGCGATCTCCAGGTACCTCAGCATTTCCTGAACAAAGGAGTTGAAAGGTGGAACACATCCAGCCTAGCACATAAACTTATTGCAAGCGGTATAACTGGCTAGGGGCAAGTGGGGTCTGTCTTGCCTCAATGGAACCAAAACGTCTTCAAACGGAATTCCATGTATGGAGCACAATCAACGAAAGGCGGCTTTGCCGATTCTAGAAGCCTGTGAGTCGACAGGGTTAACTAGAATGATGGCACCCTCCGCGGCATCGGGAGTCGGACTTATAGCTTCCGTTGGTAAGACCGGAATGACGAAAAAGAGACCCATTTGCGGGCTGGATGCCTCTGCTTGTTTTGTATGGTATCTTGGAGAAGGTTTTTCAGATATGGTGGTGGAGCTTGATCTTGCTTCAGAACTGATGCGTCTTGCGGCTGATCTAGAGGACATTATGACTGAGTTCTCCATGTAAATTGAGATCTATGTTAGCTATACTCAGTAGATAATCAACGTTAGAAATAATAACATGTCCCCCCCGTGTCATGTGTGAACTAGTGCAGTGTGAAACAAGTATGAACAGTTTGGAATCATAAAAGCTAAAATGAAATAACAAGACTTAGAATTACAACCAAAGAGACCATCATCGCTGACTGTCTCAATCAACAAGAAAGTTGATCGACAACGAGAGCTTTAGGATCGACTATCGACATGTTAAGTTATGAAGTTTTTTATCCATTTTATTACTTGGTCCATGTCTAAAAGTCCAGAAATATGTCCATTTCAACTTATGTCTAGCAGTCCAAGTCATTTTATGTCCGGGCAAGGCAGTGTGCAATTCAGTGTTTGAATGATTTAAGTTACGTTAGCGTTCATCGCTTAGGCCGATCCCTTGACTCCCTATGCCGATCCCTTATCTCCAACCTCTATGCTGATCCCTACATCCTAGCCTCTATTCTGATCCCTACGTTTAAATCTCTATACCGACCCCTTGAATGATTAGCTCCTATCGATCCCTTATCCTAGCTTCATTACCGAATCCTACACTTCAACTGCCAGCACCGATCACTCAACTCGAGACCAACTATCGACCCCTCGCCTGATACAAATTCCTATCGATCCCTCGTAAAGCCCTTTTTTACGCCGATCCTTAATATTAACTACTTTCCATCCCATCACAAAATTACTAAGTACCGAACCCTCGCCTAATCTAGTTTCCACTTCTCAAGCCTTAAAAACCTACTCTCCTCCATCCCTTCCAAGATACCAGCCAAACCCTTCCTCCTCCATCCTCTCCATCTCCCTCTCCTTCACCTCCTCGTTCTCATACTATTTCGACTTATAGAAATAACTCCAACTCATACGAACTCGAGTTCACAACCTGATGGCTCAAGTAAAGGAGGGAGAATTCATACCTATGCATATGTTGGATTAAATATAAGAAAGGGGAGAGCTTGGACTTAAGAATCGAAGGTTATGGGGGGATGACTGTGGGGGAGCTGCTCGAATACATGCTCGAGTTGAGACCTCGAGTTTGAGGAATTTTGTTTATGGCATGGGATTCGTGATGTTGTGGGTTCAATGGAAGGGAGGCTCGAAGACGCAAAGGAGGCAAAGAAAGTTGTGAGGTTAGGAAAGTGATGGGAAGGAGATAAGGAGGATGTACTTATATACGTGCGTTTACATAGGGGATTCCAACCGACTGTTAAGGGTGACCAAGTCAAAAAGGAAGAGAAAGAATAAAAAGGTTCGGTACTGAGGCATGCCGAACCCTGCTCTCTTGATTCTAGTGATGGATCGGTAAGTGGGATACTGATCCCTCTAAAAAAAGAAAAATGAAACGAAATAGAATAAAGGACATGATGGATATGAATGAAAACAAAAAACGGAAGTAGAGAAGTGACGAACAACAAGGAAATGGCAGATGATCGTCATCGTGAAGATTTAGTTCTAAACATAAGTGTACAAGGTACTATTAAATTTGGCAATGACCTGCGAACGTCCGAACACATCCGGGGGCCAATAACAAAATCATGTATGTGAATGTGCATGGAAGTGATTTAAGGATTCAGCCTTTCGAAATTAACTTAAATTGTGGTCTAGCCTGAAACGATCAAGTTTGACATCGAAACGGAAGAAAGCCTATTGGTCTCGCATGAACGAATCTGTATGTACTAATAGAATGCTACACCAGACTTTCATTATTAAAGATTGATAAAGGAACGGAAGTCACCCGAAGAGTTAGATGGACTTCTTCCTGGCAACTTAGACTTCTTTCAATTCAAAGCATGACATGTTACTCACAAGACTTACTTTGGGGGCAGGAGTTACCCGGTGTCCTACCCGACTATATTGGGCTAATCATAAAGGCCAGACACGACTGTTGATGAGAAGGATGATCATGAGGCAACGATTGCATGACCAAGATATAAAGTTCGGACAGTTATACAGAGCTCGAATTGGACAGAGTTGATGGACGGACATTGTGGGATGTCAGAAAGATGGGAGTTGGCTTATATGAAAGAGGGGTCGGCATAGTGGTTGGTAGATATGAACGAGGTGATATAGGGTTCGGTATAACATGAAGAGGTCATGAGGATCGGTATGCATACTCGGTTAAGTAGTCAACTTAGGTGGGGATTAGAGGGATCGACATAAGACGTGGTGTCTAATTCAACATGGCTTAGCGGCGCTAGATGGATTGGTATAATATGATGGATAGGCAAGGATCGACATTGTGTGTTCGTAAGGGATGGATCGGCATGGTATGGCTTGTAAGAGATGGATTGGCATGGCTCGCTCGTGAGGGATGGATCGGTATACATCTCCCAGGAAACATAGATCGGTATACATTGAGGAACCAAGAGAGTTGGCACTATCAGTTGGAGGGATCGGCACTCCCTTGACCGGATTAAGATTCGAACCAAAGGTCAACAAGAATTAGAGCTCCACATATCCAAACGCCCTGATATTTGAAGCACCATCATGTTAGAGCATAAGGGAGCTACCAAAGGGATCGCAAGCCTAAACTCAACATATGGAGGGATCGGTACCGATCCCTATCCATTAAGGGTTGGGCCTAGCCCTTCCTATGGTAGGCCCATATAGCCGAGAAGGTCATGTTGCCGATGTTCCAGTCAGATTGGAGGCCGCCTTCATCTATAAATACGGGCATATGGGGCCATTTTAGGGAATCTTATGCTATTGGTTAGATTCCACCATTATTGTAATCAGCTTCATCCATTCCTTTCTTATCTCTTGCTGTTTCATGCTATTTGTGATTGTACTCAAGTTAATTGAAGAGCAATAAAGAGAATATTCAAAATGGATGTAGGCAATCAACACCGAACCACTATAAACCTTGTTGTTTTTGCTTTCTGATGTGTTTTTCTTGTTATTTTGTGATTTTCCTCTATTTTCGTTTAATCTCTTCATTTATTTCACTACTTAAACCCATTGTTGGGTGTTTGTGGCCAATTTGGTTGCAAAAAGTTGTATTTCTTTGTTTATTTTTATATCAGCAATTGTGAGGATAGGTTGTTACAACTGCCTAGGCTGATGATAGGTTAGTTTAATCTGATTATTGTATCAATACAGTTTTCCTTTGTAAAAGTATCATTTGATATTATATGTTATTGTTCCGTTGTGAGATTCTGATATTGTGTTCTCTTATTTCTTGTTCATTTTCTTTTTCTCTTTTATTTTACCCTAATGTTATGCCTTTCCGGCACTTGGGTGCTCGGCACGTGAATACCGTGGATGTATTAGTGTCGACATTTGGGGGTTGAAAAGGAATTCGTTACATTAGGCCCTAAATGATTGGGTCTTCTAATTTTCCACTGGGAAGTATTAAGTGGCTTAGGTACCGTCTCTTACATTATTAGCTATTTATGACATATAATTGGGATATGGGATATACTTCTGGAATGGAAGGTATTAAGTGGTTGGACCCGCCTCCTTTCCTTATAAAGAAGTATTAAATGATTTTAATGATTTTATATTCATAGACATATTCCTATTTTTGAAATATACCGCCCAAGTACTGAAAAGGTAAGATCGAGGTTTTTATTCATCTGACACTTGTTGTTCTGACTTCCTCCTCCTTACAACACAGGTTAAGGACGGAGTGATGGTGGTGACGATGCTTAAGGGTGAAGAAGCTTGGCAAGTGGTAGTATTTATGATAATTTGTTTTCATGTGTACCCATGGATTTAAACAATTGTTGTAACATATATTATATTACGGTTTTATAGGATTTTGTGTTATGACATTTTTATGGTTTTGAAATAAATGGGTACACTTTACTATTATATTTTGTTCCATCCACTGTGAGTTCTAAAAGTAGTTATGGCTCTATAATGTTATTTCTTTTTACTACCAACGGCTTACCTTAGAATGGATCTAAATTTCGATGGGTCTTTTTTGGGTTGAAATTTAGGCATGTTTCGAGGTGGGTTGTTACATTTGGTATTAGAGCTCTAGGTTATTTGATCAGCGGGGAAAAACTATATGTATGAGAGACGTATTTGTTATTTTGAATTTCAATAAGAATTTTCAAAAGAATTCTTACTATATATATATACCTATACCCCTTTTCTTGAACATACGCACATACACTAGGCAAACTTTTCTTTTCTTTCAGCGCGCAAATACTATCTTAGGAAATCGTCACTAAAGGTTTAACCTTCAGATAGTTGATATGGTTGATAATCAATCCTCTTCGGAACAAGGGAACCCCACCCACAGAAGACCACCCATTTGTGGAATGCCCGAATGGTTTAAACAATATCTTAGGACTTTCGAGCAGATTCCTATCCCTCCAGCTGCACCGGTTGCACCCAATGCCCGACCGTTGATGTAGCACCACGTCCTACTGACTTTCCCAAATTATGTAAGGACTTTTTCAATATGGAAGGAAAGACATACTCTGGAACTGAAGGATATTCGAAGGCTAAAGCATGGATTGGTAACTGCGAGAAGATATTTAGAGAACTGGGTTAGGATAATCAGTTAAGAAGAAGAATTGCAACTTGGCACCTTAAGGAAGAAGCTTTAAATTGGTGGAACTTTGTGACTGATGAGCACCCAGGCAAGATATTCTCTTAGGATGAATTCAAAGACCGATTCGAGATGAGATTCATGTCTAGAGCAGAGGTTAACTTGCAGTTGGAAAAGTTCATTCAGTTGAGATAAGGAAATTCTACCTTTAAGGAGTATATAGCTAAGTTTACTGAATTAGCTAAATTCAGAATGAACCTGATAAACACACTTATGAAAAAGGCCATGAAGTTCGTGAAGGACTTAAATTCCACGCTAAGAGAAATTTGTTGACCCAAGTACCTATGGGGGCCACGTATGAGATATTGGTAGAAATGGCAATGTTACACATGGCCAATGAGGAAGATAAGAGAGAAAACGAGAAGTTTGCACAGACCCAAAAGCAAGGAGGGTCTAAGAAGGGGAGCTTTTGGGCTAATAAGAAGTCGAAGGGAAAGTTTAAGAAGGAAGTAAAGGTGTGTAAAAGATGCCAAAGGAGGGGTCACGAAGCCAAAGATTATAGGATGAGTTTGATGAAGGAAGCCTTTAAAGGGAAGTGTTTTAACTCACATGAGGAAGGGCATCACGAATCAATGTCCCAATATGGCTAAGGAAGGGCCAAGCGGATAGGCATATGCTATTGAAGTTGTCCCTATTGCCAGTGACCCACGAAGGGACTAAGGAAGAGCAGCTCTAGAAGGTCTAACTCTTATTTTTAGGGTTACTATTCGTACCCTATTTGATACGGTAGCTAGGGATGTAGTAAATTCCTTAAACCTTCAAACCTAGATGGTCAGCAGCCCAATAGAGGTTTCCAATCCCATTGAGGATTCGACCCATCTTTCTCTTATTTGCAAAGACCTAGACGTTGATTTCATATGTACCGTATGTTCTAAATTTCAAGGGGTATGGACTTATATTGGGTATGGATTGGTTGTCATATTACAGAGCCATTCTTGACTGTGACAAAAGGGTAGTACGATTAAGGAGTCATCAAGGTCGTGACCTAGAAGTTCTTTGTACACCCTAAGTTTTAGTTGAGTTAAGCAATTTATACTCATTAAATCAATCTGTTGATCAAGAACCATTTTCTGTACCCGTGGTTTGTGAATTTCTTGATATCTTCGAGGAGGTCTCGGGTCTCCCACCCCATAGAGAGATTGAGTTCCGAATTGATTTGGAGAAAGACGCAAGACCCGTCGCTCTGCCTTTGAGAAATATGGCTCCTAAATAAAGAAGGGAATTGGACAAGGAAATCTCAGAGCTAAAGAATTCATCTACAGGAGTACTTCTGAGTGGGGAGCCCCTGTCGTTTTCGCTACTAAGGCAGATGGTTCTTTAAGACTTTGCGTCGATTGTAAGGAGTTGAATGAGTTAACAAGGAAAAATAAGTACCCTCTACCTAGAATAGATGGATTGTTCGACCAACTTGTTGGAGCTAAAGTCTTTTCCCAATTAGACTTAGCAAAGAGATTCCATCAATTAAAGATTGTAGAGGAAATCAAGTCGTAGGCCGCATTCCGCACCAGATGGACTCTATGAGTGGGAAGTAATGGCTTTTGGACTGACAAATTCCCCAGCATTCTTTGTGGATTTGATGAGTAGAATATTTAGAGGTCAACTTAGTAAAATTGTCATGGTGTTTGTTGATGATATCTTGGTTTCCTCCAAAGGTAAGGAGCGTAAGGACCACTTTAGGGAGGTATTCGAGAGAAGAAACCAACTCAAAGCTAAGTTTTCTAATTTCCACTTTTGGAAAAATGAAGTTAGGTTCCTTGGGCATATTCTTTCGAACAAATGAATGGCGGTGGACCCTACTAAAGTGGAAGCTGTCCAAGGATGGATGGATCCTAGTAATGCGTTGGAGGTTAGAAGCTTTCTTGGGTTAATAGGCTACTATAGGAAGTTCATCAAGAGCTTTGCACAAATAGCAGCCCCTTTAACCCGATTGACTAAGAAGAATCTAGTCTTTATTTGGGATGATAAGTGCACCAAGGCATTTGAGAAGCTTAAGGAGTCATTGACTAGTGCACCCGTGCTCACAATTGTAGATGGAGCCCAGCTATTTATGGTTTTTGCGGATGCATATGGCATAGGGTTAGGAGCAGTTCTTATGCAAGAGGGGAAGGTAGTTGCATATGCTAGTAAGCAGCTAAAAGATCATGAGAAGAGGTATCCAGTGCATGATTTAGAATTGGCTGCCATTGTTTTTGTCTTGAAGATGTGAAGACGTTATCTCTTAGGGGAAATATTTGAGCTATTCAGTGATCATAAATCGCTCAAATACCTATTTTCCTGAAAAGATTTGAATCTTAGGTAGCAAAGACGGATCGAGTATATAGCATCCTTCAACTTTGGTAATCAATATACCCCTAGAAAAGGGAACATAGTCACCGACGCCCTTAGTAGGAGACACGCTACCCTAGGTGCTATATATGAATGGGGACAATTGGAGTTTCTCTTGAATTTTAACCTCCAACCATCAACGGATCCCATCCAAAGTTTTCTATTAGTCATGGAGGTTAGACCAGCCTTGATGGATCATATAGGGTACGAGCAAGTAAAAGACAAGGAGTTGGTAGAGATTTTGGAAAAATTAAGAAAAGGAGAGCATTTTCCCTATGCTAAGAGGTACTTTATTGATGAGAATGGATATTTAAGAGGGATAGATGTTTTTGCATCCCAATGATTGATGACTTGATGAGAGATGTGCTTATGGAGTGTCACTACTCAAGAATGACCATTCATCCTGGAGGAGATAAGTTATAAAAGGACATGAAGAAAATTTTCTTTGGAATGGAATGAAGAGGAGCATAGCTGAGTTTTTTGCTAAGTGTTTAACCTGCCAAAAGATAAAGCTGAGCAAGGGAAGCCTGTTGGATTATTATTACCATTGGAAATTCCGACTTGGAAGTGGGAGCATATTTCAATGGATTTTGTGGAAGGATTGCCTAAAAGTAAGAAGGGCAATGAGGCTATTTGGGGTGTTGTTGATAGACTCACCAAGAGTGCTTATTCTGTTCGGATTAGAAGAAATAGGACTAGCGCCTCTCTCATCCAGATTTATATTAAAGAGGTAGTTCGTATACATGGAATTCTAGTAAGCATAGTCAGTGATAAAGACCCCTTGTTCACTGGCGAATTTTGGAGGAGCATACAGACAGCTTTATGAACTTCTTTGAACCTTAGCATGACATATCACCCGCAAATCGATGGACAAACAGAGAGGGTGAATAAAATTTTGGAAGACTTTCTGAGAGCTTGTGTTTTGGATTTCGAAGGACATTGGGAGCCGCATCTACCTTTGGTTGAGTTTGCGTATAATAATAGCTATTAAACTACGATTGGTATGGCCCCTTTTGAAGCACTTTATGGGCGGCCAAGCAAATCGCCTAGTTGTTGGTGGGAAACCACCGACAAAATGTTGCTTGGACCCGATTTGATCCATGATACCACGGAAAAAGTAGAGTTGATTAGGCAAAGGATGAAGGTAGCACAAGACCGCCAGAAATCTTATGTGCATAGAAGAAGGAAAGAACTTTAATTTGAGGTTGGGGATATGGTAGTTGTTAAAATATCCCCTTTTAGGAAAGTTGTTAGATTTGGCAAGTCTGGAAAATTAGCACCTAGATTTATTGGGCCTACCAGAATTCTAGAAAGAATAGGAAAATTGGCGTATCGTGTAGAACTTCCTGATAAGTTGGCAGGAGTCCATAATGTTTTCCACGTTTCTCACCTTAGGAAATACCTTTATGACACTGCTAGAAGAGTAGAGCCTGATTTGTTAGGGGATTTTGAGATGGAGCCGACAGTGACCCGTGCAACTACACGCCTTATGGAGCATGGAACTAGGAGACTTCTCAATAAAAAAATTAAGTCGGTCCGAGTACAATGGGGGACAATCCGGTGGAAAGCACATGGAAGACCGAGGAGAAGATGAAGAGTACTCACCCAGAGCTTTTCGCTGGTAATTTTTCTCTCCAAAATTAGGATTTTGGTTTCATCGCGGTTGCTAAATTGGATTGTAGGAAATGGTTGTTACACATTTTCACAATCACTTTACACTCATATAGAAATTTTTATGCATGTTTAGGATATTTTCATACATACTTACATGACACCATTACAAACTCAAGCTAGGATTGAGATCATTTTAGCATGTTTGCAGTACATAATCATATTGCACTAATGGTTGAGTAGATGGTTGTGTAGAGAAATTGGTTGTATAACATGGATGTATTGCGAGTTATGTTGTTCACTCCTTGGAAGATTTCGGGATGAAATCCTTTTTAAGAGGGGAAGAATGTAACACCCCGTAAAATGAACCATAAATAAACAAAGTAAATTGAATTTAATATGATAAGGGTTGGATATGGGAATTTTATAAAAGTTGGAATTTGATCATGAAAGTTCTTCTATTGCATTCGTGGCAAAACTCTGATCTGTTTCCATATATAATATGCTAAAAACGGAGCTCAAACAAAGAAGTTATAAGCATTTGAAGTTTTCAAAATTAAATTAATTTAGTTTGAATTCAAATTCAAATAAGAAATAAAATTTAGAATTTAAATTTCAAAAATTAGCTTGGGGGCTAAGTAAACGTTTAATTAACATTTAATGTTAAAAAGTTAATTAGGGAATAAAATAATCGGCAACGGAAAGTAAAATATACGCCTCTAAATAAGATAGCGGTCGACCTGAATAAGTCAATCGGTCGACCGTAGCGGTCGACCTGTAGCCCAAGAGTGGTCAACTGCTTGGCAATGAAAGTTTCCCGTGGCGGCTAGGGTTTTATGCTATGATCTCTTCGGTGGTGCGCTCTAGATTTACCCATTTTCTACCCACTTCCATCCTACGGTTCTGGTGTGTTTCACCTCCTATAAATAGGACCCTATCCTCTCCACTTTTATTCATATTATTTTGGGGAATACGACAAAACTCTGCCATTGCTATCTCTCTAATGAGATTCAGAAACTCCATATAAAATTTAGGTAAGGATTTAACTTATTTCTTCCTCCAATCTATTCTTATCCTATTCTTCTCCAATTGTTTTGAATCCAATGAATATATATATATATATATACCCCTTCCCTATTGTGTGTGTGTATGTATCTGTGTGTGTGTGTGTGTATCAAAATAGAGAGATTCTATAAGAGATCGGAAGGTTGCAAATCCATTTGAGTAAAGCTAAGACTAATCTGTGAGTGGAAACCTTAGTATTTCTTTTCAGCAATTGTTTAGTGTATTTCTTTGGATTTGTATATGCCTTAGGGATTTTGGGATTTCAAAAATATGATAGATAAAATCCCTCAAAATTCTTTTTGTTTTGAAATGTCAATTCTATGTTGAGATTCTCAATTCTTTATATTAATTTGATGGAATTTGTTTCGTTTATGCAATTTTTGATAATTTAATAGTCTATTCCACTTCTCCTTCTTCTTTGGGTTAAATTGCGATTCTTCAATATAACAAGGGGTTTAGATTACGAATTATATTCGTACTTTACACCACTTGTTCTTATTTGTTTCTTTGTAAATGAGGAGTTGAATAAAATATGGGGTTAGATTGAAAATAAGATATTTCATTGAATTGGTGTAATAAATTGAGTTTCTATTTTATTTACAAGTCTGTTATTGCAGTTTTGATTATGAATATTTATTCCCTGTTTTGGACATTTGAATTCCATGAAATCTTGGGAAATTGAAGAAAAAGGACTCGTAATTATATTTGGTTAGGGAATTGACATTAAACACTAGTTTAGGCATAAAATCCCTGTGGTTAGAAATTATTAAGCGCGAATATTTATTTATTTCTATCTACGTAATTACCATATAACTATTGCGTATATGGCGTAGTTAATTAGGCATTTATTTATATTTATTTTCCCCCATTATGAAGGTAATTGATTTTAAGGTGAAAATAAGAGGAAACTCTTATATAATCTAATTACTATTGTAAGGCGTAATAAGGAAGATTCCTTATAAGGCCTTATTTATGAAACGGTGAGATGTGTGTGTGTGTAGTAATTAATTTATGGTTAAGTCATAGGGATGCGAGGTCAATAGAGTTGCATGATAGAAGACCGCCCTTCACTTTGAGGCTACCAGCAGTTGTCTATACTTTTATTGATGTGAGATATCCTTATGATAAATATTTGTAATGATGCAAGGTTAGTTCCAAATCCAGTAAGGGAAATCTACCCAGCTAATTTGGCTACTATATCCTACGAATAGTGGACTAATGTGAGACGTCATTATAGGTATGAGACATAAGACTAAGGGCTTACTTTTGGGTTTGATGTATTAAGTAGTTGGACCTGCCTTTTTCCCCAGATGAAGTATTAAATGGCCAAGGGGTTACGCTAGGTGGTATCTCTACAAGGATTTGCTTCTAGAATTAGGCCTTAAATGACGGGGCCTGTCTATTTTCCACTTGGAAGTATTATGTGGCTATGAGATTCCATATGATGTCAGCTAGATAGTACCATTGAGGAGCACGCTTTTGGAATTAGGCCTTAAATGACAGGGTCTGCCTATTTTCCACTAGGAATTATTAAGTGGCTTGGGTACCGTCTCTTACATTATTAGCTATTAATGATGTATAATTGGGATATGGGATATACTTCTAGAATGGAAGGTATTAAGTGGTTGGACCCGCCTCCTTTCCTTATAAAGAAGTATTAAATTATTTTAATGATTTTATGTTCATAGACATATTTTTATTTTTGAAATATACAACTCGATTGCTGAAAAGGTAAGACTCGAGGTTCTTATTCAGCAGACACTTATTATTCTGACTCCTGCCTCATTACAACACGGGTTAAGGATGGAGTGATGGCGGTGACGATGCTTAAGGGTGAAGAAGCCTGGCAAGTGGCAGTATTTATGAATATTTGTTTTCATGTGTACCCATGGATTTAAACAACTGTTGGAATGAATATTATATTACAGTTTTATCGGATTTTGTGTTATGATATTTTTATGGTTTTGAAACAAATGGGTACATTTTACTATTATATTTTGTTTCATCCGCTGTGAGTTTTGAAAGTAGTTATGGCTCTGTAATGTTATTTCTTTTTACTACCAACAGCTTACCTTAGAATGGATCCAAGTTTCGATGGGCCTTTTCTAGGTCGAAATTTAGGCCTGTTCCGAGGTGGGTTGTTACAGAAATAGTTAGCGTTGCATCAGATTTGTCCAAAGAATCCAACTCATCCAATGGGTCCGTTGTTGACCTCACACTTTTGGTCCCTTTACATGAACTGTTGAAATTGTGTCATTGATTACCATTAATGTCAAAGGCATCCGACGCATTGGACGTCTTTGATGCCAACAATATATTTTTAAACAATGGTAAAAAACATACCCACTATATATTACTCCCTCCCTCTTCTTCTTCCTCTCAACCATAACCAAAAATTCTGAAAATTTAACCAAAAATCCGCAAAAAGCAATCAAGTTTTGAGGTATTTTTTGTTGCATTCTTCTTCGTCTCGCTCCGTTTAATTTTCATTTTTTTTTGAGTTTTTCTAAGATTTTTTTTAAGCTAGAAAATAACCAAAATTGGACCAAAAAACTCCCGTCGAAGTCCTGGAAATTTGCCCAAAAGAGCGACGATGGAATTCATGCATTGCACCATTGATGCTTACCAAGTAGTTGGAAACAACAACCAAAATGTGTTTATAAGAGAATTATAACGACACTAAATGAGATTGTAGCGACTATTTCGATTGAAATACCGATAACCAACGAGCTTGTTCGCTGCAAATATGATGGGCTAAATAAGAAATGGTTAATATGACAAAGTTTGTGCAGCAAAATGGATGTAGGATGAATCAAGTAAGAAATCTTGAACTAACTCAGATAGCCTCTGCTCTAGTCCTAGCCCCTCCCTTAATACAAGTGTACAATCTGTTTGTTCATCTACTTAATTTATAATAAAAACAAAATAAAACAATAATAAAATTAATTGTTCATAACCAAACAATTCTTCTTTCAAATGTTCATTTCGCAATACAAGAATGCATTCTCCTCTGTTAAACATTCTTCTTTCATACCCCTTTCAAATTCTCATTTAATTCTCTCCTTTTGTGTAAGCGAAGAACACAACCTTAGTTTGCAATACTTTTTTTAATATAAATAGTGATATTGGACGTATGTACACATGCATGCATGCATACATACATACAATTTAGTTTATCTCATTTGTAAAATAAATAAAATTGAATTTAACAGCCTATCAATTGTTTTTTATCTAATGTAAAATTGCATTTCGATGAAAAAAGCAGATGTTTTGGAGAAAAAATGAATGCATAAAAAGCAAAGAATTCTTCTAAAAAGATTGATTTCGTTTTAATTTTAGGGAAAAATAATGATAACCTTCCTATTAGCATGGCTGGCGTAACCATGGCATTGGAGATCATCGACCAAGCAAAATTATATGACCCACTAGAAAATAATATATATATATATACATAACAGAACATGGCATTAGTTGAACTTAGAAGGTAAAAATCCCGGTTGGTTTGTCATTTTTAGTTTTGAGTTTCTGTCAATACAAAAGTGCATACCGCGCATGTATTTTGTGAACCAATTTAGAAAACAAAACTAACGTACAAAATAGAGAAAAAAATTATTTTGTTTTCCATATTTTGAAAAATAAATGAAGCATCAGAAACAGTCCATCCCTTCGTCGTCCATTTATCACATCCGTCATCCCCTTCATACCCTCGGCTGTCCTTGCATCATTTCATGGATGCAAAAATTTTAACTCTTCTCCCCCACACTTTGCATAATTTATAATAAATGTTGAAAATGCAAAACACAAAACTCAAAATAAAAACAAACGAACCCTAATTTTCTTGTTTCTTTTTATAGAAATTAGACTACCACTTCGGACTATGTTACTGATAGGGCCAGCTAAGGGTCAGGGCTAGTCAGACAATGATCCAAGACTCAATTTGAAGATGGAGCTCAAAAATGTTAATTCTTGTTTCAAAACTACTAGTTAAATTATATACTTTTTAGCGAATAAATGTAAAGTATTGTGTAGGTTGATGATATAGCTTGTGTTTCAATGTTTCATTGATGTAGGTTCAAGACCTACTTATGCTTCATTGGTCGATGATAAAGTATTGTTTCAACGTTTTCCACACACTTTGATAAAACTAGTATCTAGATCACAGACATGTATGCCTCTTTGTCTACTACTTGCGCTTCACTTGTATTTCTTCTTTGTAGTTTTACCATGAGTAATGTGCTGTAAAAAACCCAACTGGTCGGCAATGAACAGATCCTTCATGCATCCCAACCGCTGCGACACTTTTTCCATTTGCAGCTCTAACCCCTCAAATTGCTTTAT
This sequence comes from Allium fistulosum, assembly GCA_030737815.1. Taxonomy (NCBI): domain Eukaryota; kingdom Viridiplantae; phylum Streptophyta; class Magnoliopsida; order Asparagales; family Amaryllidaceae; genus Allium; species Allium fistulosum. Next base: position 1,007,085,958 of record CM060905.1, read on the forward strand.
TTCTTCTCGAATTTCTTTCATCCGGATGTTCAGTATAATCTGCAACTTTCTTAGTAAAAATTGAAATGAAGCCATCTATTAAATTGTACTAAAGAAATACATACAATTACCTCCATTTCTATTATGTTAGTGATGCACCTCTCAATATCTTCTCGCTCTTTGGCCAATTGTGATTCTTCTGAAGTGAAGGACTGCTCATATGCTGCAAAATCATCTATATATGGGTTTAGTAATTATTGTAATAAACAACATAGAAATATTTTTATACGATCATGGTATAAATGAGAAACATCGGGATAAGAATGATATCATTTAATAGCAATTATCATATCTCACACTTAAGATAATTAAGATTGATGTGCTACCTAACTTGACAAACTGAAGTTTTCTCATGGATAGATAACTAAAATATAAACTGCAAACATAGAGGAATTAAGAGTAGAAGCCAATGTAAATTGGGTATGGCAAACACTAAAAGGTTAGATCAAGTGTATTGATAAGGATTCTCAAGGAACTTAATTGGTGAAAATTAATAATGATCAAAATTTGCATGATGTAGTTTAAACCAATAAAGATGTGTAGATCAACCGAAGTAAATACATATCCTTAACTATTAATCCAAGACTCCGCAAAGGGTACAATGTCTAGAGAACATGAAAACAAATCCTGGACAAACTGTCTATCTACTAGTATATGTGGATGACATACTAATCACAGGCAGTGATGATAATGAAATCAACAAAACTATTCAGCATTTAAATCAAACTTTCTCTATCAAATAACTTGGTGACTTAAGCTACTTCTTGGAAATATTTTCTCAAAGCTAAATCAGAGGTATGCAAGGCAGTTATTCAATTCATTAATCAAGCTGAAAAATAGTGTAACAGCAAGGTTAAGATTATTCAGTCAGATGGAGGAAGTGAATTTAAACCTCTGAAAGAATACTTTCAAAATAAAGTAATTATACATAGAATTACTTGTCTACACACCTCTGAACAGAATGGCTTAGTGGAAAGAAAACATAGGCATATAGTTGAAATTGGGCTAACACTTTTGGCTCAAGGCTCTTTACCAATGAAGTTCTGGCCTGATGCATTTACTACATCAGTTTATGTAATTAACAAACTACCAACCAGGGTTCTTGGGTACAAAAGCCCAATTGAAGTATTATTCAACATAAAACCAAATTATTCAGATCTAAGAACCTTTGGTTGCTTGTGTTTTCCATGTCTCGGGCCATATAATACCCACAAGTTAAGTCTAAAATCTACTCCTTGCACATTTATAGGGTATGTCAGTAATGAGAAAGGGTATAAATGTCTTAGCAATAATGGTAGAATTTACATTTCAAGACATGTTGTATTTAATGAAAATATTTTTCCTTTTGCAGATAAAGGAATAAAAACCACTCAGAAAATATATAATACAAAGGTGTCAATACCACCAATACTTGAAGTTATTAACTGGGGTAGTGGGCAAAAGGATGATGAGACATCAGGACTATAACACACTTTGTCTTCCATTAGACCAGGTCATAGTACAACTAAGTCAAGTGATCATCTCAACATCTCACCACATAACTGTTCCAATCCTGAAGAAAGCTCAGAACATGATGAAAATAGTTCACCATGTTCTGAACACTCCAGTGCCAGTGAAAACAATCAACCCAACATTCCTGCAAGAACAGAACATCATATGATTACAAGGGCTAAAAGTGGAATCTTTAAACCCAAAATATATGCAGCTCATTTATATCAAAAGGAACCTACTACTTATGAAGAAGCAGTCAAGTATGATCATTGGAAACTAGCCATGGATGAGGAGTATAATGCCCTCACAAAGAACAAGACATGGAGCTTAGTACATCCACCCAGTCAAAAAAATGTTATTGGAAGTAAATGGACATACAAAGTAAAGAGAAATCCTAATGGCAGCATAGCAAAATGCAAAGCAAGACTTGTTGCAAAGGGGTATACACAGCAACTTGGATTTGACTTTAATGATACTTTTTCTCCTGTAGTAAAACCAGCTACCATACGAATAATTCTGACTATACCACTACACAACTAGTGGAAAATCAAGCAACTAGATGTAAACAATGCTTTTCTGAATGGTGAGCTATAAGAGGAGGTCTATATGCAACAACCGAATGGCTATATTCAAGGCAACAATGCAAATCTAGTGTGTAAACTTCACAAGGCTATCTATGGACTCAAGCAGGCCCCAAGGGTATGGCATGAAAAATTTCAGACAACCTTGATTAACTTAAGGTATAAGTCAACCAAGTCAGACAATTCACTATACATGAAAACAAATCATGGACAAACTGTCTATCTACTAGTATATGTGGATGGCATACTAATCACAGGCAGTGATGATAATGAAATCAGCAAAACTATTCAGCATTTAAATCAAACTTTCTCTATCAAAGAACTTGGTGACTTAAGCTACTTATTGGGTATAGAAGTCATAAAGAAGAGTGCTACAGGACTTGTTTTAAGTCAAAAGAAATATATTTCAGAGATTCTTGCTAGAGCAAAAATGGATCTAGCCAAACCACTGCCCACTCCTATGACCAGTAATCTACATCTTTCTAAAGACAAAGGAGAACTTATTCTAATGATCGACAATATAGAAGCATAGTAGGTGCTCCACAGTATGTTACTATCATAAGACCAGAAATATGTTACAGTGTTAATAGAATATGTCAATTTATGCAACAACCAAGAGACGAGCACTGGAAGGCAGTAAAGAGAGTATTGCGTTATCTTAGAGGAACAATTAATCATGGAATATCATTACGTATATGCAAAGAGTTAAATATACAAGCTTACGCTGATGCCGACTGGGCTACCAATCCAGACGACAGTGAATCCACCTCTGGTTTTTGCATTTATCTTGGTGATAATCTGAACTCGTGGTGCTCAAAGAAGCAAGCAATGGTCTCACGCTCCAGTACCATAAAGGAGAATTCGAAATAGTAGAATGTATTTTATTGAGAGCTTTTGATCATTTTTGTATAGAGTACAATCGGTTTGTATATAAAGGGATAAAACAGATAAATGGGCTACTGGGCCAAGTCGGGTAGATAAATTTTGTACCCGAACTCTATAATATAGATAAATAAAACACACTTGTATATACAGCAGCCCGTATACACTGTTACAAGATTCAATTTTGGTGTAATGCTACGAGCATGTAGATAGCTAGAGATAGAGCGAGTGGTTTCATACGATATGATTTAATAAGTGAAGATGCAAGAGTTTGAAAAGGTTTGAAGACATTAATGCTACCTTTGGCAAGCCAAAGAAAAAACGCTTTTGCTGATTTCAGAATTCATTTTACTTCTAAAATGTCAAAAAGTTTGTTTGGTATAACAATGATTTTCGAAAATACAAAAAGTTGGTATGGACAAAATAGACATTTTTGTAGTTTTTTTGCTTTTACTTTAAAATCTGAAACTCACAAATATGAGTGCATGATAAATCAAATATTTAGTATTCCATAAATATTTATAACATGAGAGAAAGAATTACAAAATAATTTATATCTCATTATGGTTAGTAGAAAGGTATATGAACAATTAAACAAGAATCCAAATAGATACTTGCATGTTCATCATACTTAAATAAAGTAACTCTAACATACAATTTGAGTTACAAAAAAAACAATAAACCACACAACTAGATTTGTTCTCTTGTGTTTTTCAAATCATTTTTTCCTCCTTCGGTTAAATCCACTCCAACTGAACTTTGATTAGATTCAAAGTTTTTTTCTTCTGAAATTATCAAATCATTGTCTAGGGATTCTGCAAAAATTTCATCATCCAAAGTGTACTATCAATTCAAGATATTGTTCTTCAGTATCACTTGATCCATTGGGGATTAGCTGCTTGAATTCATTTTCAGGTTAATAATCTGTATAGAAACACATTCTATGTGTTCATCAAAACCAAACGAAATACAAGTAAAGTGAAAAAATCAGCACTAACAGATTGAATTTTGAATATAATAAACACACAAAAAGTAGGCGATGAATGCGAAAGTTATTATGATCAAGTTATGAAGATCTATTATCACAAATGGGCATTCATTGACCTAAGAGTCCACTCCAAAACCATGGATAAAAATGAAAAAAACTTTGGATAACAGTACCTTACTATGTCATTGTTTTATCATGGTATTACAATTCCATATTTTAAAAAGGTTCCAAAGATTCTACTGTGCTACTAAGTTAACTACATATTAAGTTCTTATTACAATTACATAAGTCTGATACAATTATAGAGTCCGCTAACTCTATATATTTTTTTCTGTCTTTAGATCACAATAGAACAAAAAATCAAAGAGCATCATAGTAAATCAATTCTATTATTAACTAACATTGTCTGTAAAAATGAACGCTACTGAATTCCATAGTTAAAAACCAAATTATATTCATATGTATTGTACCTTAATAGTAAGACTTCTAGAGGTTGTACAAGATAATTGTAGTTTAATAATTACCTCTGCTAGAATTAGATGGTATCTCTTATCCGGCTTTTAAACCCAGCGATTATTTGATGCATCTAGACAATGAAATGATGGAGACATGGACCAAGAAGCTTGGAAGACATCTAAAGCGCCAAGATTGTAAAGTTCAAGAAGTTAGAGCAAGAATCATTCAAGTCATATTCCTCGGTACTGAACCATATAGAGTTAAAGGGGGTGACTTACTCTACTTGAAGCAAGAATCAAAGGTTGAAGTTGGATCCATATTGAAGTGACATGGGTCAAGACCAACTCATGGAGATTCTTCAATAAACTTTGCACGCAAGATATATGAAGACTTGTATCGATAAAGGAAGTCAAACTCAAAGTATCGGTTGGAACCGACCCACGTGGGTCGGTACCAACCCATGTGGGTCGGTACCAAGCTATATTGATTGATGGAATTGGAACGATTTGACATGTTCCTTGTGCTTCAACTTCGAATTAGGAGATATTAACTTGTTCAAACTGGATTTCGCGACTTTAATGATGGATTTCATCTATAAATAGTGAGCTATCATCTAGAAAAAAGGAATTTTGGATCCTTACACTGAATTACTAACATTTTTCAGTGTCAACTTGTTTTGAGAACTATACTTGTTGTAAAAGTGGTTGTAATTGCTAGGATCATCTGAAATAGAATTGATAGTGGATGTACGCTTGAGATTCCAGCCGAACCACTTTAAAATATCTTGTGTTTTTCTCTATTCTCATTGAATTCTTAACTTTTTAGTCTCGTTTTTATTTGATTGTTGTGTTTGTCAAATTCTTGCGCAAATATTTTGGGTGTTTTCACTTAAAATGATCGTTCTAAGACAGATCTGTGCTTTCACTTTGGATTTGTAGAAGTCTAAAGTCAAAATCTAAATGATATGGCCCAATAGGAACTAGATCTGGAACAATTACTAAAGGTGAAGATGAAGGAGATACCATACCAAATAATAGATAAATCAACTAGCTGCTCTGGCTGCTTTGCCAAGATCCTTATCTCAGTAGGAGGTTGCGATGAAAGTTGAGTTGGATATGATACTGCTTGAAATGAACAAGAAGATAATGTAAATCCATAAGGTCCACATGGACGAAACAAAGAAAAGTTTTGTATGATGTCCCACCCACGTCAAAGGTATAGGGGAGTACTAGGGTTTCATCATCTTCATATTCCGATGAAGAAAGTTCAACCTTGTCGGAATGGAACCAAAGAGACGGTAAGCAGAAGTTGCATAGGAAGGATGCAGGGATATCACAGAGGCAAAGCTTGGGGATCAGAATGGCTTTGCCCAAAAATTGATCGATCAATACCGACCGACCCGTATGGGTCGGTACTGATCGATCTGATGGGTTAACTCATAGTGATTTTAAAGACGAGCTACAGGAGATTGTTGATGCTCGTGGAAATGGATGAGCTACTGTGCTCAGACTGGTAGTGTGCTGATTAATGCTACAAAACCAACTAGAAGAGAACGAAAAGGGTCGTGACGAATGGTTCCTTCCAAAATAGGGAATCTAGACGTCATGCAACTAACTGAGGCCATTTGCAAAGTCAAAACACTCGGGGTTGTTCGTGACGATTACCATCCAGCCACCCAAAGTAGTGAGGGGTACATTGGAGATATGATGGAATTATTATTGAGTGCAACACATGTGAGATGATGAGTAGGGAGATGCGGCAAGCTGAACCGCATTTATTAAAGATGTTCTAGAAGCCTGGTATCCTAAGAAGTTTGAAATGCCAACCATGCTGAGTTATAACTGCATCAAAGATCCTTGGTAGCATCTATCGAAGTATGAATGGCATACAGATACTATGCAATGAATGTTGTTAGATGTAGATGCTTTCTAATTTTCTTAAAAGAAATAATGATGATGTGGTTTACTCAACTTGCGTCGAAGTCCATATCATCATTTGATCAGTTGGCTATGAAGTTTATGGAACATTTTAAGTCCATATGGTTCAACCAAAAGACGTTATGTCATTGTCGAAGGTGCACTGGAAGTTCGGAGAGACTTTGAAAAGTTTTTTGAGAAGATTTAACATTGCAGTGATAGGAGTAATCCTATGGAGGAGATTGTGTTGATGGCACTTATGAAGGTGGTTCATCCGAAGACTGACATTGGTAGGTAGCTCAAGAGAAAGGAACGCCTACCTTGAAAGAATTCTATCGTGAGGTTGCCTAATTTATATACTTGGAAGAGGCAGATTTGGTGCAAGACTAGCTACTGATGGTCAAGAAGGACCATGCAGTGTGATACTAAGCAACGTTACTATCAAACAAAGTGGTGATAGTGCTGGAAATGTCGCAGTGAATGTTGGCAATAACAATAATAGTAAATGAAAAGACTAAAACGCTGGTGAAAAGAAGCAAGATGATAAGAAGCGCATGATATATACTTGCCCAAGAGATTATATGGAATTGACTGATTTTGTTGAGAATATCTTCCTTTCCACGCAAGGTATAGGGCGTTACAAGAATTTGCCTCCAAGGGAGGCTACTGAAGAGGAGAGATGCTTCGGAAAGTATTGTTGCTTCCATGAAACTCATGGGAAAAATACTAATGAATGTAGGTATCTAAGGGATGTTATAGAGGATCTGACTCGTAAGAAGAAGTCTGTGTGAGGAAGTTGTAGGCTAGCCGGCAAGCTAATAATCAATGTCAAGGGTAGTCTACACTAGGGGATCATACTGGATCCAGTGGAGAGAGATCAAGCCAGTTAATTAGGGAAATTGTGACGATAATATTCCTGGAGGTCTGCATCCTGCAGAAAAGAGCTAGAATGAACTGGAGCGTTGTGGCAGCTCATTGAGGCAAGTGCCTCAAGAAACGTGTTATGTTATAGAGGAGGGAACTCCAATAAAGCAACAGAGAAATGTTAATGATGATATTGTATTTTAGAATAGGGATGTTGATGGGGTCAGAGCGTTAACGCTTAATCTAATAGTGATTACGATTGCGATTGAGCCAGCAACAGTGCATCGAGCCCTTATTGACTGTGGAGCTAAGTGAATGTTTTTTTCAGACAAACCTTCGACAAGATGCATTTGATGAGAAGGATCTAAAGCCTTGTAAATCCTGAATTGAAGGATTTACTGGAGAAACAAAAAAGTCGGTAGGATGCATTGAATTACCAATGGAGTTTGTATAAGGAGAGCGTTTGTGGTGGTTGATAGATTTTTAGCCTATAACGCTTTTCTAGGCCGACCGACCCTTACTTATTATCAGGTCCGCTTGCCACATGGTGTTTTATGATGAAGTTTCCTACCAAAAATGAAGGAGGGACGATTCAAGGTGACCAAAGCACATGTCAATATGCTATGTCATTGAGCTCGGAGAGGCGAAACAACGAGGGAAAGGGAAGGATGCAAAAAAGCCTTCCTACATCAAATCATCAAAAGCATAGCAATTACTGCCTAAGCCTTGGCTCAGATGCCCATGGAAAATCAAAAAAAACTATGGATGTACGAAACAAATTAGAGGCAACAAGAACAACATCAGCAGGACTGACGATCAATATTCCAATTGATGATGATGATCCGACAAAGATTCTCAAAATCGGGTCTCAGCTTGGCCTGAAGATGAAAAAGGAATTGGTAGGGCTTCTTTGGGAAAATGCGGATGTGTTTGTTTGGATGCATTCCAATATAGGTGGAATATCGTCGGAGATAGTGTGCTACACACTGAATGTGAACCCAAGATACCCTCTTGTGAATCAAAAGAGGTGCAACATGAAATCAGAGTGATCCACATCATTGAAGGAAGAAGTGGATAAGCTCAAGGAAAATGGATTTATCTGTGATGCATTGTAGCCAGAGTGGGTATCAAATCCAATGTTGGTCGAGAAGGTAAACGGAAAGTGGTAAACATGCATTGACTATTCCGACTTATAAGGCATGCACGAAGGACTGTTTCCCTTTGTCGAGGATCGATTTATGGATGGAACGACTGGACATGAATTACTACCTTTTATGACTGCATACTCTAGCTAGATTATGATGTACATCCCAGATTAGGAGGATACGAGTTTTATCATGGATTTGGGGCTGTATTGCTATAGAGTTGTGTCGTTTGTTTTGAAGAATACTTGAGCTACTTATAGGCGATAAGTTAACAGGATGTTCAAAAATCAGATCAGACAGGCAATGGAAGTCTATATGGATGATATGCTCATGAAATCACGACAATCAGAATATCACATGGAAAACCTTTCAGAAATGTTTAATGTGATTCGGAAGTATGGAATGAAGCTGAATCCACTAAAGTGTTCTTTCGATGTTGCATCAAGTAAGTTTTTGGATTTTATTGAAAACTTAAGGGACGTTGAAGCTAACCCAGAATAGGTTAAAGCACTAAGAGAAGTTATTGCCCCAAAGACAATAAGGGAAACGCAAAGCTTGAATGGTAATGTCACTACGTTGAGTCGATTCATCACGAAGGCGATCGATAAGTGTATACCGTTCTTTGATGCCTTCAAGAAGGAAAGAGGAAAGTTTGTATAGACGAAGGAATGTCAAGATACTTTCCTGAATTTGTTAGACCACATGGAGAGACCAGCGGTATTATTGAAACCTTTAGAGGGAGAGGACCTATTTATTTACATAGCAATGTCTGTTCACGCACTATGCGCAGAATTAGTATGTGAGGAGAGCAAGATCCAAATGTCAGTTTACTATACCAGCAAAAGGTTTATCGGGGTGTAAAAGAATTATCTGAAGCAAGATTAAGTCGCATACTGTTTCACGGTCGCATCAAAAAAGTTGAGATCATACTTTTAGGCTCATCGGATAAAGTGTTGACTGATCAGCCATTGAGATAAGTACTACATCTGCCTGAGTGTTTTGGATAGACATTGGCAAATTTCATGACTGAATTCACCATACGGGATGATGAAGTGGAAGAAGATTTGGTTCAGCTATCCTAGTGGAAGCTATATGAAGATGGAACCTCTAATGAACATGATTCCAGGACAGGAGTAGTTCTCGTGACCCCAGAAAGATGAAGGATATAGTACACTCTGAGAACAGAGTTTCGAGTGATGAACAACGAAGTTAAATACGAAGCATTGGTTGATGGACTCATGATAGAAAAGGAATTGGGAGTCAAGACACTACATATATTCAACTACTCTCAACTGGTGGTATGTCAGGTGAAGAAGGAATTTTAAACTAAGGGAGTGATACTTGCCCCTTACCTGTCAAAAAAACTGGAATTACTAGGTAATACCAAGCAATATAAGATAACGCATATCCATGGAGAGGAGAATATGAATGTTGATTAATTGGTCAAACTGGCCAGTTTAAGGGACACACAACTGATGGTAATCATAAAAGTAGAAGTTTTAATGACTCCAAGCATTAACAAGACGGATGTTGATAGGATCTCGGAGGCAGAAGAGGAGTCATGAATGACTCCAATCATAGAGTATTTTCTAAAAGGGACTCTTTAGAATGGAGGAAAGAATGATGAGCTCCTACATAAAGTACCTCGATTCATTATCTAAGGAGTATTATGTAGGAGAGAATTCTCAATGCCACTATTGAGGTGTGTCACCAAAACTGAAGCTAAAATAATCCTTGCAAATGTGCATGAAGGAATATGTGGTGATCATATTGGAGCAGGCATTAGCAAGAAAGTTCATCGTTATGGATACTTCTGGCCAACAGTCAACCAGGGTGCAGTTGACTATTTTAAGGGATGCGACATGTGCCAGAGATTTGTGAAGATACTAAGAGCCCCATCCATTGAGCTTATGCAAATGGTTAGTTTACGGCCGTTTGTTATACGAGGGATATATATCATTGGTGTGTTACCAATGTCAAAAGGAGGAGCGAAAAACACGATAGTGTTTGTGGATTACTTTATAAATAGGCTGAAGCGGAACCGATTATGATGATCACTTCGATGAAATTGATTAACTTTGTAGTGAAGAACATTTGTGTGGGTTCGGAGTTTCATAGAAGATAGTCACTGATAACGAAACTCAAGTCGATAGTGTCGAGTTCAAAGAATTTTTAGCTCAATACCGAATTGAGAAAAGCTTTGCGTCAATAGCACACCTACATGCACATAAACAAGTGGAGATAGTGAACATGCTAACTAAATCCGCCATCAAGAAGAGACTGAAAAGAGCTAAGAAAAACTAGGTGGATGAGTTACCACTAGCATGGTGGGTTATCAAATGACCCATAAGTCTGTGACTGACCATATTCCATTTGCTTTGGCCTGCGGAATTGAGGCCACGATACCAATGGAAGTTGAAGTCGCTTCTCATAGGAGAGTGCATCATGATACCAAGATGAATGAGGAACCCTTGCTTAAGCCCCTTGACTTGGTTAAAGAAAGGCGAGAAGAGGCCAATCTAAGAGTAGCTGCTTATCAGATAAGTGTAGCAAAATAGTTCAATGCCAAGGTCAAAAACCATACCTTTAAGATAAGCGACCTCATTTTGATACGGGTCTTTCGGGATATGCGAACACTTGGTCTGAATTGGGAAGGTCCCTATATGATTTAACAAAAGCTCAAAGATGGAACTTTTAACCTTTTGACTATTTATGGGACCTCAATTCTATGGGTATGGAATAGCTAGCATCTATGATGCTTACTTGATTTCGTTGCTAATAAGACCTTCCATTCACCAAGGTTCGATGTAATAAGGTGACGATTGTCGTTCATTTGTTCATAAATAAAATTGAATTTTTAAATCAATGGAACCATATCCTTAAAGTCTGAATTTGTCTTGCGTGATCAGCAGCATAATCAGACATTTTGTGTTTTGAAAACTAGATGTCCAGGTACTTGAAGATAGGTACTAATGAACTCCTTCGACCCACGATCAAAACATTGGGGTATAATCGGAATGGGGGTCGATCAGACGATTCGCCTCTATGCATTCCATCTTCAATCGACGCCTAGAGATAGCGACGTCAAGAAAGAATGCCCGGAGATAGGCAGCCGAGACATCGATTCCTGGTGATAGGAATCGGTATAGAATTGTATTTGCATCTCACCTTCAACCAACACCCAAGGATAGGCAAGGTCGTAGATAAATGGCCAAAGATAGGCATCTGAGGCATTGATTCCCGTAGACAAGAGTCGGTGCAGAATTGAAATCTTTTGCAGTTACACTATGGAGTTATGATAGTGCTTGTGTTGACACGGGCAACGACAATATAGTCTCAATTGCGTCGATAGAATTCAACATTATTCATGATCAAACAAGACACGTTCGACCAAGAATAAGAAAGGTTGTCAATGAAATGCGATGTTGTTTAGTTAAATAAGAAATGTTTGACCAATGATAAACAAAGTGTAATGACACGTATTTTACATATTGGAAGGTTGTAAAGTATTATTTTTAAATTCATATTGGATCGTGTGACACTATAACTCTAGAGGATGTTGAGTAGTGACATTATTAACCTTAGAAATTTTATCGGATGATTTTACCTCTGAAAACTTGTAATGGCTATAGCTTTTGATAGAAGCCGAATTAGCTTCCAAAACCACTTCCATTGGAAATATACGATTATTTTTCCATAGAGTGGTCATAATAGCGACTTAGACTTTCTGACTAGGAGATATGGCTCTTTAAAGTTTAACATAGTGAGATTGGGGAGAGGCCCAATAGCCTATTTCGGGTTTAAGGATTATTTGGCTGAAATAGACATCCTCAAATCATTTTTATCATCTCCCAAATAAATCTAAGCCTCCATTAACCATTCTTCACCCAAAATATTCTCTTTTCTCCTCCAAATCAAGTCTAAATCATAGTTGAGGGTAGGTTAGCAAGGTAGTTAGAGCTCTTCATATCCACGTTTTAGAGAAAAAATTGGACTTGGCCGTTTATTTTTGGATTGACCTCAATTTGCATGCAAAACTTAGATTTTGAAAGGTTTACTGAGTGATTTATCATCTCTCATCTTATTACATATGTATCCATATGTTTTAACTTATTTTAGATCCATTTTTAAGGAAAAAATCATGTTTCATTACTGTTATAAAACCTACCTATGGTAAAAACTTTAATAAATGGATTTTTGGTACTTTAATCATGTTATTTGGATATGTGATTGCCTTGATATATGTTAGGCTATGTAGTAAATACATTGTATGATGATTGTTATGATTGATTATGTGATTTGCATACCTGAATGTTGTTTGATGCACGTGTGGTGTTTGTGTGTATGCTTGAATGGTTGAAAATGCTCATTGGAGCGAATTAGAGGTAGGAACTGTGAAACCACCAAAACTTCAACGGATAGACTCTAGGACATTGGACGTCTGTGTGTGTCCATCCTTAAGCATCCTTTATGGGCATGAGTTGAGTATCCATGGTGTAGTAGTCATTGACAATATGTGTAGGTCATAAGAGTTATTGTGTATCCAAGGTCACTTGAGTGAGAGATGCAAGGATGCGTGATGGAAGCTATGTTTGTTGTGTACTTGATATGCTGTGCGATACCCCTATAGTCCGTATTTTCGACATATAATAGTAGTTTAGCATATACTGTATTTTTGTGCTAACTCTTTAGATGCAGGGACATGTTAGGTATGGTTCTACACACCTTATGCCCTTATTACCATATACAGTTTTTATAGTATTTTAAGATGATGTATAGCTCACACCAAATTGTTGTCTGACCTGAAGTTTTATGCTTTGCTTCGTATTATCTCGGCTACTCTTAAATGAGTAGATTAGGAATAACAGGTATGTATAACGCATGGAGCTGTACGAAGTAAGAGCAGGAGGCTTCGCTTTCATATATCATACTTTGGAGCTTACTATCGCTTAATTTTGTTGTGCAGTACTATGGAGCTATGTTAGTACTTGTATTGCTTTAGGGGCAGTTATAAAGTTTATTTTGGATATTGGATGTATAAACTCTATTATTTTTGTTTTGTATAGCCATGATGAACCTATATACTATAATTATTCTGGTTCACTTACTTATATTTTGTCTCGCCTATTTTACATCTATTTAATTAGTATATTTTACCTATGTGTTGTGAGATAGTTTGCAAGTTCTGTATCTGGATTTTCTCTACTTTAACCCTTTGCTACCGTCCTACATCGGCTGGGTACCTCCACAGCTTACTATATAGGTATATTGGATACCGATGATGTAGAACGATCATTACATTTAGTATCAAAGCTTAGGTTGAGTAGAAGACCTAAGTTGATACTTGGATCCATTAGAGATAAGGAAGGAGCTATCGCCTTAGAATGGATCGAGGGATATATTTAAGAGTGTACTTGTTATATTTTGGGTTTTAAAACTATATGGTAGTGTATATATACTGTACAAGTCCATATCTGGATCGTCTTAGAATGGATCATCATAGACTGACCATTCTTATTTAAGCTTATAAGAATGAGCCGGATAAGGAGGAATGTTGCTACTACTCCATTTCTGGAGTTAAGGAGGGGGCTGGATCGAGGGCTGCTAACCCCGACTTGTGGAATATGTTCACTGAGATGGTAAGAAACATGGTTCAAAATGCGCAAGTTGCTCTTGTTGTGGCTGTTGGTGGTGGTGCTCCGATGCAAGTGCCGAGGGATGACTTTTCCAAGATGAATAAGGATTATTCTACTCTGGATAGAAAACCGTTTCTTGGAACGGAATCAGCCATCGAAGAGCAGGATTGGTTGGACATCTACGATTGCATCTTTGAGGATATGGAGTTAGAGGATGCGACGAAGAGGAAGCTGACCTCTAGACGGTTTTATGGACGAGCCTTGAGGTGGTGCAATGCCATTAAGATTACTACTCTTGAGGACTAGATTACTTTGGAGTGGTTTAAGGTAAGGTTTGAAGAGAAATACATACCAACTATTCAAAAGTCGGTGCTCTTCTGGAAATTTTCTAATTTGAGGCAGGGGGATGTTTGTGTCGGATTACATGGCCGAGTTCGACACTGTCGAAGTATGGCCTATCTTTTATCGATGCTACACTCAAGAAGAATAAGAAGTTTACTATAGGCTTAGATGATCTCTTGGGGAAAAGCTGGTAGGGCATATTTATGAGTCCTTTGAGAAGCTGGTGGAGAAGGCTCTTCGACATGGGGTCTGAATCCAAAGTCTAGGTCGTTTATTGCTCCTAAGGATGGGCCTAAGCCACAAGCTAGTGGGGAAGGCAAGAGGAAGTGGGACAACAATAAGAAGAAATTTCAAAAGGGCGGTCATAAGAAGAGCAAGTGGAAGCCTACTTGTTATACCTTTGGAGAGAATAGCCATCTTACCAAAGGTTGCAGAAACAAGAAGAAATGATGTTTTAACTGCAACAAGTATATGAAGAAGGATTGTCCAGAGCCACTAAGGAACAAGTAGGTTGTGTCTGCTTATACTTTGAACTTTGTTACAGCTTCATTAAGTGCTCCGTCATCGAAGGAGAAGGGAAAGAACATCATTATACGAAGTGTGCTTTCTATTTCTGATACACTTATACATGTTTTATTCGATATCGGGGCTTCACATTCCTTCATATCTATTGATTTGTTAGATAGATTGGGATTAAAACCCAAGATAGTTAACCGACTTTTGATTGTTACAGAACCAGTTGGAGGATCAACTGGCCTTTACATGGTTTGTC
Source organism: Allium fistulosum (assembly GCA_030737815.1). Taxonomy (NCBI): domain Eukaryota; kingdom Viridiplantae; phylum Streptophyta; class Magnoliopsida; order Asparagales; family Amaryllidaceae; genus Allium; species Allium fistulosum. Next base: position 1,007,101,070 of record CM060905.1, read on the forward strand.
AAGATTTATCCTTATCGAGTCATGGATGTTTGTTTATTGTGATTGCTTTGTTTTGGGTTTTGTGAGGTTCGGTATTATATTGGCATCGATTGGTTATAGAAATGCGAAATAGTGGTGGATTGTGACAGGCCATTGTGACGAAAGAGATAGATGATGAGAGTAGGTTGGAGATAGGCTGCCTACCTAATGATAAAGTGATTGTTAACTTTCTGTAATCGCTAGAGGTCCCACATGATAAGTTGTTATCTGTGCATATAGTGAGGAAGTATCCAGACATATTTGAGGAGTTGACTAGATTACCACCACATAGAGAGATCAAGTTCCATACAGATTTGGTGAAGGATGCCAGAGCGATTGTCATGCTATTAAGGCATATAGCGCCGAAAAAGTAGAAGGTACTAAAGGTGCAGGTGAATGACTTATTGCGATGAGGGTTCGTTCGATGGAGTATATCTAAGTAGGGAGCACCAGTAGTGTTCGCTAATAAGGCATACGACTATTTGAGATTATGTGTAGATCACTGTGAGCTGAATAAGGTGATGTAGAAGAACAAGTATTCACTTCCGTGCACTGATGACTTGTTCGGTTATCTCCATAGTGTTAGGGTGTTCTCTCAATTGGAAATTGTGATAAGGATTCATCAATTGAGAGTGGTGAAGGAGAGTGTACCGATCATAGTGTTTCATATGCCATCTGGACTGTATTAGTGGTTGGTTATGCCGTTCAGGCTAACCAACACATCGGCATACTTTATTGATCCTATGAATCATGTTTTTAGGGATCGGCTAAATAAGTTTTTACTTATGTTCGTAAGTAGAAAAATCATTTTGAGAACAAAGAGTATCAATATCATAAGTAGAAAAATCATTAAAAATTGCAAACTTTCCCATAGAATCTTTACCATAATTCATATAGCTAATATAGGCTTTCATAGCTTCTTGATCTTGAAAGAGAAAGTTTTTGATGGTTTTGGAAAGTCTCATGGATGTTGTAGTGCTTGAGGATGCCTTTGATGAATGATTTTAGGAGATAATAGAGTTAATAAAAGTTAGAATTTTGAAATGAAAGGTGAATTGAATGGTTAGAGATGGAGCTAATAAGTAGAGAATCAAATGACACTTTCTCTAGTCAAGGGACACCTTTTCAGAACATTGCGGTAGCTGAAAAGGTGGAGGGAAAATTCAAATTTTGAATTTGAATTTGAAACTCAAATTCTGGTCATGTATGTCGACATATGCTATAGGTGTATGTCGACATATCTATTGAATTTTTCAAAATTGAATTATTTTTAACTATATCCTACTTTATTTATATACAACTATCTATAACTATATTATTATTATTTACATAAAAATATACAAAAATAATTTTAAATATATTTTATATCATTATTACATTATTTTAATATACAAAAATATAATAATATAAAAATCACACATTATTGAACCAATATTATTATTAATCTATAGGATATTCCTAATAATCAAACAATCAAAAATTCAAATGATATAAAGCTTTTAATATATTAAATGTGTACCTTTTTCTGATCGTATTTTACCAATTATATCTAAATTATGTATTGCTGTGAAGCACATGTTCGCTATTTCCATGTCTGATTCATTTTCACTTGATGATATGGAGTCATCTAGTGTTGCAGTATAGGCTCTTCTCCGTTTTCTAGACGAACCAGTGTTTGGTGTGGTTTTCAGTTTCTCAGGATGCGGGCAGTCTCGTTTTAAGTGACCAGGTTCATCGCAGTTATAACATCTAATGCCATTTCCACTTTCACTTCCGTTTCCAAGATTTTTGTTGTCATTTATTTTACAATTATTCATCTTCCTATATTTCAGGAATTTTCTGAAGTTGCTTGTCATGAAAACAATTTTTCATCATTATCACTACCTGAATCCAGATTATCTATCATTGCGTTGAAAGCTATGGATTTCTTCTCTATTGCTTTGCTTTCTCTTCTTTCCTGCATTAATGCCTCAAATGGCATTAAATTGCCATTTAACTCTTCAATCTTTAGTGTGCTAATATCATTAGCCTCTTCAATTGCAAGAGTCTTTTGCCCATTAAGGAGTAAGTGAATTGGGGATTTTTCTAACTTGATCCTCTTAAGAGAAATGTTTACCCAATGCAATAAGCACTACGCCATAGATGACCTTCTGCAACATTTTTGCAAGGTGTTGCCAGCTAAAATGTTGCGATAGATATAAAATTTTGGTCCTACTACAACGTTGTTTTTATGGTGTTACCTTAGCCATAAAAATGTGTTGCTCTAGCTAAACAAGTGTAACACGATGCAACATTTTTATACAGTGTTGCTATAGATGTTTTCAAATTAAAAAATTAATAAAATTAGCAATCCGCGTGAATACGATCCAACGGTCTACATTTAATCTGATTGTTATAATGGATCACCGCTATAATTTGCCCTAAATTTTCGTTTTCCCGCTTTACTTTTCATACCATTTCGTTCTCACCCCCAATTTCCAAATCCCCAATTTCCAAATCCCTAATTTCCAAATCATATTTTCGTTCCCATTTCATTCTCACCCCCAATTTCATTGCTGTTTGCCTACATGTCGATATGCAACCTCTCCCAAATCCTACCAACCGCAGCCCCCAACAAAAATCCACTACCCCACCGCCGTTTCTACGGCCTGATTCCGATGGTCATCGAGCACACATCCCGTGGCCAGCGTGCCTGCGATATCTTTTCCCGGCTTCTCAAAGAGCGCGTCATCTGCCTTAACGGACCCATCGAGGACGATACGTCGGCGATAGTTGTGGCTCAGATGCTGTTCCTCGAATCTGGTGGTTCCGTGACGGCAGGGTTGTCAATTTATGATACTTCGACCAGATCCGATGCTTGAATCTTTCTCGCCAATGTTCAGAAGAAGTTCGATTCTGATGAAGCTTCGCTCGATTGCTTCAAAAAGTACCATTTTCGGATTCAAGGAAGATGTCAAACGCAGATTTCTTGTTTGAGAGAATACCGCTTAAATTTTCAAATTGGCCAGTAATTATAAAACCAGTTTCAATTCCTTGATTGATTGCTCGAATTGCTTTGACTTCGTCGTCGGGTGCGATGTGATATCATTTGGTATGTTTTCTGCCTTCTGGTTTACTTGATTATTCTCGATTTTGGTTACACTCGCATGCTTTTGCCGATGATGAATTGGTATGTTGGATTGCGATGATGTATTGGTATGTTGGATTTTGGTTCACTGGCTTGATTTTGCTTTGCCGATGATGAATTACGATGTGATATTATTTGGTATGTTGGATTTTGGTTCACTGGCTTGTTTTTTATTTTTGATCTGAGCTTGTTAGCTCCTTTCTGCTGCATTTGTTAAACCAGAACATGAACTGATGCTCCAAGTCCTCTGTATATCATATTACTGCCTATGTTTCTCTTGTACATGCCTGATGCATTCACTGTTTTTGCTTGATGGGCTGCCTATGTGTACTGTTGTGTTTCTTGCACTGGCTTGTCTATATTTTGCTGAACCTAGTTCTTGTTTGTTTTGTTGGTTGCTTGGCCCTGAGTTGAATCCAGTCGATGACTCGGGTTTGACCTTGTGCCATGTCCTTGTATCCATGTGTTGCATTCATGTTTGGCTTATGCACTTATGAAAAGAAACAACCCAAATACCTGAGGCAAATATTATAACAAAAATATTTTCATTTTCTGTTTGAGTTAAATATTATTTTCCAGATTACTGCTTTTGAATTATATGTGACAGGTATTGAAGACTGGACAGCTGGATACAAGCTTGAAGACGGAGTCAAATCAAATGTGCATGAGTGTATGAATGCATGAGCTTGAAGATAGGTTTCAAAGAAGGCTCAATCCCCACCGGGACTGCGGTGCCCCGGACCCCCACCGGCGCTGCGCCCGGACCCGCTACTCGGCTCGCCTTCGGCTCGGCACTCGGCTCGTCATATATTTGTCAGTGTCGGTGTCTGTATAAATTGAAACTGCATATGTAATGAGTGAACTGAGTGATGTAGTGAGGAATATTTGTATATGTGAATATCAGTGTTATATATCATTGAATTGTAAAATAGTGGAGTCAGGAATTTGTACTATTTCAAATGTTGAAATAAAATATTTATTTAAATAAATTACTGTTTAAATATCAAATTCTATGCAATAGCATTTTATTAAATAAATATTTATTTTTATTAAAAAATCAAATATGCTCTACATTGTGGGCCCCACAAATTCAGAAAGTTAATATCTATAGCAGCATTTTGGAATGTTGCTACAGATACCTATGGGTGTTGCCATAGACCCAAATAGGGTTCTATTGCAACAATATTACTTATGTTGCCTTAGATAGTCAAAATGTTGCCTTTGAGGTCTAAGGCAACGGTAAAAATTGCATCACCCTAAAAGTGTTGCCATAGACCTATGGCAACATTTTTCGGGCCTGAGCCAACATTTTTTTTATGTTGCAGAAGGTCATCTATGGCGTAGTCAAGTGAGTGTACGATATCTTGAAATCTACTATACATATCAGATATGGACTCATTTGGACTCATTTTAAATAGTTGAAACTGGTTTGTTAACATGGAAATCCTAGTTCGTTTGACTTTACTTGTGCCTTTATGTGTTACTTGCAAAGTTCTCCAAATTTCAAATGCAGACTTACATATAGATACTCTATTAAATTCATTTCTGTCTAGTGAACAAAACAGTATATTCATGGCTTTAGAGTTACTTTATGCAACTACCTTTTTTTAGCAGTCCATTGTGCAAAATTTGTCTCGACTTCAGTATACTCAGTTTGTGTGATATTCCAAATATCTAATCTAATTGATTGTAAATAAATTTTCATTCTACATGACCAGTATGTGTAGTTACTACCATTAAAAAGTAGTGGTCTGACAGTAGATTATCCTTCGATAAAAGAATTACTAACAAGTGTACTAACAGTGCTATAACCAGTGTTGGTAGCCATTCAAACTTTTCAAAAATATGTTTATGTAAAGTTTGAAACCCAACGCTCTGATACCAAATGTTAGAATGCGGAATAGGGACCTTAATGCTAAATTAACAATAGAGGGGGGGTGAATAGTGTTTTCTAATATATATGAATCCTTTTGAAATCCTTTGAAAATATACTTAGAATAATGAGGTTAACAATCACAGAAACTATCATAGAATCAAAACACAGATAAAAAGTAAATGCAGTAAGAGTAAAAGGAAAGAACACACCAGGATTTCATATTGGTTCGGAGTTACCCTACATCCAGTCCCGTACAATTCCTTGTACGGATTTTTTTTCAACTAGTAAATGCAAATATATCTTGATTTTAAGGCTATGAGACACAACCTCCAAAATCCCGTCCTCTGCATAGAGCCGCTTGATTTTCGGGCTACAAGCACGCCCACTAGATTTATGGGCTACTAAGCACACCCAATTGATTTCACGGGCTACAATCACACCCACAAGTATATCGGTTTGATTTTATAGAGATTTACAAACTCAGAACTTCAATCTTGATTACAAATGATCCTATAATCCTTGAATAGCACTTAGAACTTGATTGGAGTGAGAGAGGTGATAGAAATCAGAGAGCATATGATAGAGAATCAAACTAATGGTGATTGAGTTTGATTCAGGTTGAAATTCAACAGAGTATAGTTATATTTTTCTTTACAAAATGAAAGAGAAGAAGTAGGAGAGAAGAATAATGAAAAGTGATTAAAAAATTTGTTGGGAAGACAGGTATTTATAGAGGAATAACGGTCATGTCCATTCGTGAAGAGATACGACGAATAAACACTTCTTTTGAAATTTGATTTTTGAAACTCATGGCTAGTATGTCAACATATAGCGTTAGAGTATGTCGACATACTCTTTGTAATTTTGAAAAACATTTTAAAATATTATTTTGAAAATGTATTGCTTTGTGAAATAATTTTATACTTTGTAAATATGTTTAAATATAATATACGTACATTATAATCATAATAAAACTTTAGTAAAACTATATGATAAGAATTTTGAAAAATAAACTAATATAAATCAAAATTTAATAAAAACAACAACTTGTTAAAATATTATAAACTAAAACGATAAGTATAAGAAATTGAAAATTATTTGGAAGTTTTTTTGAAAAGAATATTTAAAAAACTTATTTAAAAATAGATAGAGAGATGAGAGAGAGATCAAGTACTATCAAAATTTTAACAAATATTCTAGACTCTATAACTTATCTGGCATATCTTGGAAACTTGAACTCTTGAATACTCATGAATCTTCATTCTTGAGTCTCTATATCAACATCTTTAACTCTTCAATCTTTACTTGATACTGTACAGTCTTCTTCTATCAACACCTGTTTAATATCCTGCACTATATAATATATATCTTGATAAAACATTAGAATTTATATTTTATATGATTTCTTAAAGTTGTTGTCATCAAAACCAAATCCTTAGGTACTAACAGTTTTCTTGGACTGGTGGGATACTATAGGTGTTTTATCTATGACTTCTCTAGGGTAACGACACGGTTAACCAGCTTGATGAAGAAGAATTAAACTTATATTTTGGATACAAGTTTGGAGCATGCATTCGTGAGTTTGAAAGAAAGGTTGACAAGCACACTGGTGTTAGTCATTATGAGCGGGAATGAAGAGCTGACATTATACACAAACGTCTATGGTACTAGACTAGGTGCATTGTTGATGTAGAGAGGAAACGTTGTCATCTATGCTAATCGATAACTGAAACCGCACGAGAGGAAACATCCAACTAATGATTTGGAGTTAGTAGCGACGGTGTTCACTTTGAATGTATAGAGACATTATTTGCTCGGGGGAGGTTTGAGTTGTATATGGATCACAAATCATTGAAATATATTTACTCTCAAAAGGACCTTAACCTTCATCGGCAGCGATGGTAAGAGTTCCTGAACTTCCATGACTTTGACATTTCCTATACGCCCAGTAACAAAAATGAAGTCACTGGTGCTTTGAGTAGTAGACATACCATCTTGGGAGTGAAGTTCCTAAAGTGGAAGAATTTTGAAGTTTAACCCTGATTATGATTTTAGACCTCGATGTGGGATAGAGTCGGAAGTGTTGGCTAGCTTGATGATCAGACCTGCTTTGATTTAGAGGATCGGTACTAGTCAAAGATGAGATGCTAGAACAACGAAGATCATAACAAAGATAGAGGAAGGAGTAGAGTCCGAGGAAATGAAACAGTACATGCTCGACGTGATGGTTGGCTCTGCAAGGATGGAAGCTTGTTTATTCTTGATGTCAAAGGGATGAGATGCTATGAGAGTGCCATTATTCGAGATTGACTATTCATCTCGATGGCAATATAATGTATTGTTATATGAGGCAAACATTTTATTAGGAAGGGATGATAAGGATGTAAGTGCACTCAGCTCGAAGTGCATGAACTGTCAGGTCGTAAAGGTAGAGTAGAAGAAGCCGAGTAGTTTGCCGCAATCGCCCGAGATTCCTAAGTAGAAATGGGAACAAGTTTCAATGGATTTCATCGGTGGATTGTTGAGGACCAGAGGAGGTAGATAGCATCTGGTTCATAGTTGATAGATTAACGAAGAGTGTTAGATTTAGATCTGTAAAGTTTAGTAGAACGACATCCAAATTGACCAAGTTGTATGTGAAGTGGGTTGTACGATTCCATGGTGTGTCGAAGAGCATTGTAAGCAACGAGACCCTTTGTTCACTAGCGGGTTTTGGAAGAGCTTAGAAGAGGCGTTGGGGACAGAGCTGCATCTCAATATAGCTTATCACCAACAAACTGATGGGCATACCGAGAGGGTGAATTATATCTTGGAGGATCTCTTACAAGCTTGCATTCTCAATCTCGGTGGCTTGTGGGATGATCGTTTGCATTTAGTAGAATTGACATACAACAACAGCTTTCAGTTTAGCATCGGTACTACACCATTTGAGATGATATATAGCCGACCATGCAACACCCCTTTATGTTGGTGCGAAGCGGACGAGAAACTAATACTCGGGTCAGGAATGATGAAAGAGACTTTGGAGAATATTGAGATCATCTGGCAACAAATGAAAGTTGCTCGGGATAGGCCGAAGAGCTACACTGATAAGAGAAGACATGATTTAGAGCTCTCCGTCGACGATACGGTGTTTGTCAAGATCTCTCTGTTGAAAAATGTTGTTTGATTCGGTACTAAGGGTAAGTTGGCACTAAGATTCATTGGTCCTTTTCCTATACTCAAGAGGATTAGGAACCTAGCCTACAGGGTCGACATACCTCAGAAGATGGTAGGTATATACAATGTGTTCCACGTCTTTCCTTTGTGGAAGTTTATGCATGGCTCAGGCGTGATAGTTGAACCGAATCGGCTTGAAGATATCAAAATTGAAGCATAAGCTTCAAGACCTCGTAGACTTATTCATATCGTAAGACGTGATATGAAGCAGCTTAGGAGGAAGACGGTAGAGCTGGTGAGGTTCGGTGGAGTTAGAGTGAAGGCGATTGTACTTGGTAGACCGAGGAGAGCATGAGAACCACTTGTTCGGAGCTCTTTACTTGGCGAGACTTTCTGTTTATCACATTTACTTTCACTTTCGATGTCATATAGGGTAGTTTATTATCCTGTATGCTAGGGTAGGCGTAGATATCATTCCTTGCTTCTCTGTGCAGGTTCGTTGTTTGATATGTTTGCTCATGGATTTTAGGCATGAGGGCAGCGATGTTTGATATTACCTTGTTTGTATTGGGGATTTCGGGGGTGAAATTCTTAAAAGGGAGGAGAGTGTGACAATCCGTATTTTACGTATTGGAGGATCATAAAATATTGTTTTTAAATTCATATTGGGTCGTATGATACTATAATTCTGGGGATGTTGAGTAGTGATATTTCCAACCCTGAGAATTTTATCGAATGATTTTACCCCTGAAAACACTGTAACTTTAGATAGAAGACTAATTAGCATCTGAAATCACTTACATTGGAAAGATATGACGGTTTTCCTTTTCGTAGATTAGTCATAATAGCGATTTGGACTTTTTGGCTATGAGGTATGGCTATTTAGAGTTTGATAGTTTTTGGAGCAGCTTAGTGGGTAATTAGAGAGATTGAGGAGAGGCCCAATAACCCATTTAGAGTTTAAAGGTTATATTGGCTAAAATAGATCTCCCAAATCAGTTTTACCATCTCCCAAATAATCTAAGCCTCCATTAATTCATTCTTCACTCAAAGCCTTCTCTTTTCTACTCCAAATCAAGTCTAAATCATGTATTAAGGGTAGATTAGTAGGTGATTAATTAGAGTTCTTTAAATGCATTTTTGGGGAAAAAAATTTAGGGCTAGCCTGCTCATTTTCGGATTAGCCTCGATCTACATGCAAAACTTGGATTTTGGAGGGTTTAATGAGTGATTTATCATCTCTAACCTTGTTATATGTATATTTATAAGTTTTAACATGTTTTGGATCCAATTTTAAGGATAAAATCATGTTTTATTGCTATTATAAAACCATATCTATGGTAAAAACATGAACAAATGGATTTTTGGTGCTCTAATCATGTTATTTGAATGTATGATTGCCTTGATATATGTTAGGCTATGTAATAGATACATTGTATGTTGATGGCTATGATTGGTTGTGTGATTTGCATGCTTGAATATTGCTTGATGCATGTTTCTATGTATGCTTGAATGGTTGGAAATGCTCATGGAGAAAATTAGACGTAGGAACCGTGAAACTAGACTTCAATGGATATACTCTTAATATTGGAAGCTGCATCAACATGTATGGAATGCATATGGGTCGAAGAATGAAGCGAAACGGTTAAATCGGCACGAAATTGGAAATCCAAGCTACTACAGCATTTCTGCTCGATGGTGCTTCAAGTCATGCTTCGGTCCGATAGGGACTTTGCCTAGGTCTTGCTTCGGGTCAGCACTAGGGATACAGGATAGCAAATGCTATCTAATAGCGCTTTCATTCAGGGGCCGAACAAGAAAAGTGGTTCGATGGTGCTTCTATCATGCTCGGGGAATGAAGGTGGTTACTCTGGTCGACACCCGAACAAGAACTATAGTTTGAGCTTTGAGGGGTTGCTTTGAGTCAAAAGGTGGGTTGCTTTGAGTTTTTCCAAGGAGTGCTTCAGGTCGACGAAGGAAATAACCAAGCAAAAACTGGAGTCGGCGAATTTAGGTCGTGGTGAGGCAATACTTCAGATTTCTTTGGTACTTGTTCCGAGGGCCTAGTGGGTAATGTTGAGTGAATTGGATACCTCCAAATGATCTGAGATAGCCTTGAATTTCATGTGGTGACCAGTGAAGCGATGACGTAGCACTTTGACAAGACGATGGCGACGACAATTTTGGAACTTTGATGTGATGGCTCGTTGATTTGCAATGGGTGTCTAGAGGCATTCTAAAGGTGACGAGTCGATGTGGCGAGTGACTAGGGTATCTGATGATGGACCGAGAGGATGATTTCTGCATAATAGCTCATGGAGTAGAGCATAAGGCTGTGATGTTCGTTATTAGGACAAGGTAGTATGTGTGTACCCAAGATAGTCTGCATGTACCCATATTGTTGGACTTTTTCATGTGTCCAGTCCTTAGCCATCTGTGTGGGCATGTGTTGAGCAACTGTGAGGTAGTTCTACTATTGGTATGTGTGGTAAGAGATCGATGAATAACTTGAGGTTGTGATGCTTGTTGGCGGGATTGGGTAGTCAGCGTGCACCTATATCATTGGACGTCTGCAAATGTCCAGTCCCAAGCCATCTGTGTGGGCATGAGTGGAGCATCCATGACGTTGAGTAGTCATTAACCATATGTTTTTATTATATATCCAAGGGCACTTGAGTGAGAGATGCAAGGCTATGTGATGGATGCTATTTTTGTTGTGTGCTTGATATGTTGTGTTTATGTGAGAGATGCAAGGCTGTGTGATACCCCTATACTCTTGTTTTTCAAATGTAATAGTAGTTTAGCATATGTTGTGTTTATGTGCTAACTCTTTGGATATAGGGATATGTCGGGTTTGGTTCTACATATCGCATGCCCATATTACCATATGCCTTTTATAGTATTTTGAGATTATGTATCGCTCACACCAGACTATTGTTTAACCCGATGTTTTATGCTTTTCTTCTCATTATAGTTGGTACTCTTAAATTAGTATATTAGGGACAACAGGTACAGATAGTGCATTGAGCTGTACGGAGTATAAGCAGGAGGCTACGCTTTCATATATCTTCTTTAGAGCTTACTATCGCTTATATTCCGCAGTGCGGTACCGTAGAGCTATATTGGTACTTGTATTGCTTCAAAGATAGTTATAGAGTTTATTTTGGAGATTGGGATGTATAAATTCTATTATTTCTGTTTTTTATAACCGTAATGAACTAATGTACCCTGATTATTCTAGTTTACTAAGTTATATACTATCTTGCCTGCTTTACATCTATTTAATTATAATATTCTGTCTATGAGTTGTGAAATGTTATGCAGGTTTCTGTGTTTGGATTTTCTCTACTTTACACTCTTGGTCACCATCCTACATTGGTCGGGTGCCACCATAGTGCACTATACAGATATATTGTGTATACTTGGTGTAGGATGATCGTCACATAAAGCTAAGTAACAAAATGACATTAAACAATTGCAAAAGCTTGTTTATTTGTATAGATTTACCGTAAATGAGAGCATTGCATAGATCATAGACAGAAGTGGATATGATGTATAATAAATTTCATTATAAATGATTATATATATGCATGTAGGAAATTACATAAGCAAAGAAAATAAAAGCGCAGTTAAGTAAATGAGACAGAGTTTGAAAAGAAAACACCTTTTGTTACTTGAACTTTTTGCATACAAAAGAGCAGGTATCGTACTTGCAATACAACGGCCTATGCACACATGAGTCAAAAGGATCGAAATACAAGGAGACAAAAGGAGCATGCCTTTTAGAAGCAGCCGGAGCTGATCACTTTTTCCTTCTCCTCTTTCCTCCCTTGGTCCCTTGCTTTGCGCAATGCTTTCTCTCCTTGGCTTTCTCTTTCTCCAAAGTGCTCTTCTCAAAATAAGAGATTTCGTCTTCAGTGGTCCAATAGAGAGGATCATGTGGTTTAGAGTGAATGCTTGGTGGAGTCTAAGAAGCGTTGCCAACAAAAGCAAAGGGTGGTCCCATAAGATCAGGAATATGCAAGGTTATCGATAATGGGGAGGGATGTTCTCAAGGCCCGGTTCTTTTTTGACATCCTTTGGATTTGAGAGGTCAAAGGTTTTTCTCTCTGTCATGGATGGTCCAGCCCCCGTCTCTTTAGTGATGATAACTTCCTCATCATTGTCGTTTATGACCTCGAATTTTTCTAGAGCCTCCTCAGTTATAACCCCGATCTTCTCAACGTCCGGAGCGAGGGAAAATCCAGCTGAGGAAGAGGAAACCAAATGAGGTGTTGAGATGATGATAGATGTTGTAGCACAGCATCAGGGCCATAGGGAAAAGATCACCCCTGGCAAAGGAATGATATGTGGCTGACCTGAATGTTGATAAAGGGATGGGAAAGATCAGTGACGTATTCATAAGACATTTGAAGTTTCTTAAAGATGGGAGAATTCAGGGATATATCTTCAAGAGTTATCGTTAGGATGGTAGGAGAGTCTTCAATCTGCCTCTCTTTCTGAATTGGAGGCATGAGTGGAAGAGTAGAGGGATTGGAGGTGGCACGAAGCTGGATGTTTAGGATTGTATTCATTAGTGAATGAAGCAGTGATAGTGATAGGAAGGAATGACACAGACATAAAAGTAGCATCAACCTCAGAGCTGGCCGCTGTAGAAGTGACGACATCCAACTGAGGCTACTTGATGATGGGAGCGTTGTCTCCTACTAAGACCTTTGAGCTGGACTTGGCTGGAACCTTAATGGGTGCATGTGCTAAAGATGCAGATTCGGCAGCCCTTAGAGCCCGACCCTCAGCTATGGCCTTCAAATAAAAAATTTCAAATAGGAGAGCTTTGATTGTCAAATAGGAGAGCTTCGATTACATATTCATCCACCTCTACTTCAATCTCTCCCCGTTCTTGTTTCAAATGTCCTTGCAGACCTCAGCCAATGTCCCAGAGTACTCTTCCTCCAACTATCTGATGTTGTCAGATCTAAAAAGGTTAACATAGAAACTTAGGATGGTGGAATCGATCTTGTTCTCAAAATCTGATTTATCTTTTTCCACTTGAGCAAGATGGTCTTCCAACTCGATGACGTTGTCCTCAAGTGTTTTATTTCCTTCCTTAAGATCGCAAATTTCTTCATGGTAAATTTAGGTAGTCTTGAGAGCTTCATTCTTCTCATCTTTCTCGTTTTTTAGATTCAGTTTGAGTTTCTCGATCTCTACACCCAATTTTATTTGCAGTGCATCTCTCTCCTTGGTATCGCTGGTTCGGATGTGAGCTGCTTGGACTTGTTCATCCAGGATTTTAATATTAGCTTCCATAGCCCGGATCTCAGCCTTATGTTTGCCTTTGGTCTTCTTGGTTGCCTTGTCCTTGGTTGTCAGCTCTTTCTTTAACTTTACTATTTAATCAGAGAGGTTTTTCTTTATTTTATCATCTTTCTCACTCTCCTTCTCTTATGTTGCTATTATCAAGCAATTTCGCTTGTTCGGATTAACCAAACCTACTAATAGCGTCATCCACTATCTCTTTGTGAAATGATAGTCCGGTCTTCGGGTCCTTCGGAGGGATCATTTTCACATTATACATGAACTGAAGATCGATGTCCATTCTGAAATGTATAATCTCATGCTCTAAAGTATCTTGGATGTCGGAGCATCTGAAGCTAGAGGTGGAAGGCTGGTGATAGTAGTGAGTTATTCCTTTCTCAGTCATCGTTCCAGGAGAGAAGAGGATGATGTGTTGTTTTGGATTTGGGTTGGGTCGAAGCCAAGGCTTGAGAGTGAAGAGGTAGAACATGAGTCTGTGCCTTTCGGGAACTGATCCTATTTGAGTTTAAGTTAGATCTATAAGCGGAGACCATGCATGGTGCGATGAGTCAGAACCTCTTTTGGATCCAAAATGGTCGCGTGACCTTTTGTACTAGGAGTGCTTTTCTCTTCTTCGTCCCTCTCTCTATCTTCTCTCTCCCTTTTTTTTCTATCATAATCTGATAAGTAATTGGGATCCTGTTAGGGCTGTGGGTTCATTTGGTCGAGAGAAGGACGAACGCTGCTTGATATTTTTGGCTAGGGTGTCAAATTTGGATTCCTCCATAGTACTTGAAAAGAGAGAAAATATTGGATCGGTACTCAGAATCGGATGAAGATGCGTGCAGAGTGAATGTGCTCATGATCCCAAGTATTGATGTGTCCTATTAATTCTATGGACCATGCTAATGGAGTTGAAAAGTTAGGGTAATATCCCTTGCAGAGGTGAAGGACACACCAATGTCGGATGGAAGATCAGGAGGTGGAAGGTTGTCAAGGGTGAAGTCTAGCCCGATGAAGCTTGGAACATTGCCAAGGTTGGATAAGTCATCGAAGATGTCCTCCGAAGCCAAGTCAGAGAATAATCATCTGACATGGTTCCGTCGGGGCTCGATCGCCAACCTTATAAATTTGATTTTTGAGGTTAGGGTTCTTTGGGCAGAAGGAGTAGTTTGTTCCTACAGAGTAGTCTCTTCCCTTATAGTGGTCTCTTCCCAAGGAGTAATTTCTTCCGTTGACTCTTCCTCGTAATCTTCTTCGTTGTCATCTTCGTCTTCTCCCTCGTCTTCCTCATTTTCATCGTCTTTTTCGTTTTCTCCTCTTCTTATCTCCTCATCTTCTCTTACCCCTCCTCCTACCTTAGTAATATTTGGAAAGTTGTGAGGCATAGGGGCTAAGGGTCGTGTTCTTCTTCTTCCTCCTCTAAGGTTTCTTGCGCAACTTGAGTTGTTTGTTTAGCACTTGGTGTAGAGATGTGGCAACCAATTCTTCGATCGGTGAATAGAAGCCTGAACTAGCATAACAGAAGTCAGTTAGAAGGTTGATTCTCTTTCGATCATCTTCTGGAATATCCTTCAATAATTGAAGAGTTCTCGTCAGATCATCATCGGTAACCCTCGAGGGGTATCTACAAAGGAAGGAGCAAAAGAGTGTTAGCGACATTGGTAAAGTAAACTCCAGCATGATAAGGCATGAGAAGATGGAACTTACGTCCAAACAGCTATTTTTAGGCGATACCAACTAGACACCCAACAAAAACATACTCATCCTTGAAGTGGATGAGCTTGTTATGGAGGACAACGACTATATGGCAACCATGGTAAGCCTCTTAGAAAGTGAGCAACGGACTCTTAGACCTCAACTTGAAGTTATAGAAATAAAGGATCTTCTTGAAAGTTGGATCTCATTGCAAGTGCTGAACAAAGAGTATATACATGCAAGTATGAGCAACATAAGCATTTGGATGAAACTAGGTTGGAGCTAGTCTAAAGTATTGAAGTGACAACCTTATGAAGTGGTTGAATGGCATGATAGCTTCGGCGAGGCACATATATCTATTGTAGAAAGTGTAGCCTTCCATAGGATTATGTGCTCTTTGTGATGGTAAGGGGACAAGAGTCTCCTCTGGAGGAATGTTGTGGTGATCGCAAATTCTCTTGATATCATTGGTCTTTAGCCTCAAAGCTAAGGAATCCAAAGGATTGTCCTGGATCATAACGTCTTCCAGATCGTCATATAGGGCGACATTGTCTCCCAGGGGCACAAAAGGAACCAAAGGCATCGACTATTGAGGTTTATGTCTAGGCTGCCTAGCTTTGGATGGAGTTGATGAAGAAGTTGGTAATGAAGAAGAACTCATGTTTGGAGATGTGGTAGGGCCCGCCGCAGTAGCAAGACGACCTGAACATCTAATATATCCCATCTTATACCGAAATCTTGAGATACGAGCATTGTCAAATATGATCCATGTTCAGTGTTTGCTTTAGTTAGATTCCATGTAGCTGATGTAGAGAACCCAATGGATGTTGTGTTGATCAATCGGGTTCTGAACGTCAATTGGAGCAATGATGTGTAATTTGGTATGTGCGTTGTGTATCTTGTGTCCTTGGCACGATGAACGGATGTGCTCTATGTAGATAGCTCGCTCATGCTAGTGAATGAGCTCCGGTATGCAATGAAACAATGTGTCGGATGTTACTCTTAACGCAGAGTCTACACTAATAAAACCATTATCCAAAGCAATATGTGAACTCTCTTTGCAGAAATGCAGGAATGTGATGTTGGGTTCAAGTGTCGGTCAAAAACATATCTTAGAGTACATCGACATTTGAATTTGATGAATGTTGAAACGCGTTCAAGAAAAACTTCTTAAATCGACTCGATCCTACACCGCAACACCAATCTGTGCTTGTAGTAAGACAAAAGGAGATTCGCCAAGTTATCATCCTCCATCACCACCATCGTAAGTTCAGCAACGATGTGCTATGGTGGTAAAGTGAACAGGGCAATGGTAGAGAACAACCAAAGTCCTAACATGGATAGGTGGGGATGGGCTCGATGAGATTGAAGTCGAGGCGAGGTCATGGTGAGGTAATGGCGGCAAGTGACATGGTGGCACCCATCTATCTAAGATCGAGATCTAAATATGGATGCAAAGCATGGCGTTAGAGGTCCTGAGATATGGAGTCATGTTTATATGGGTCGGCGTTGCTGGAGTGATTGACGTTGGAGTACGGTCAAGATTGACGGAGTCATGGTGTTGGCAAATTGAAGGCGATGGATATAGGTATGGGGTGCCAAGTTGCAAGGTAGGAGATAGCCAGAAGAAAGAAATAACAAACTGGACTTAAAAAAAATTTCTATGTATTTTTGCATATATGATGAGGATCTCAAATGGATCGGTACTGATCCATATGGGTCGGTTCCGACCCAAGCGAGTGTATAGAAAAAAAGGAGAGAGTCCTATTTGACCAAGGAATGGAGTAGCTTTCCGAATAGGAGGTTGGGATTTAAGAAGTGGATTCATCAAGAAATTACATGAAAAATAATGATAGAAATATAAGTAAGCAACTATACATTTAGGATATCTCTTAAATCTTAAGCAAAAAAATAGAACAAGATAAACATATTACGTCAATCATTTGTTAAAGATAACCATTAAGGACTGGTTTCTACCTTAACCATCTCGCTCATCTCATTTTTCAATGAACAGGATAGAATGCATAAAATCAAAATAAAGACTAAAAATATGATGAAGTAATCTAAGATAAGAAGTAGTAAGGAGTGAGAGAAGAAAAAGAGTACCTTTCTCAGAGATATCCAAGAGAATTAGCAGCATTTCTATTGAATGAAGAACAAAAAAATAATCGCAGAAACATTAATTTCAATATACACAATGGCTAACAGAGTGAGATGTATTTTGAATTTTGAAAGTATGCTTTCAAAATATGTAGGAAAGCAACTACTAATAACTCAAATTTTAATAGGATCCATGTAGGCTTTTTATTTTTTTCTTCTAAAAAGCAAAAAAGCTCCATATTTTTAGCCATGCAAGGGTGCCCTAACTTTTACAAGGTTGTTTAATGCTGTCAACACCTTCATTATGGCTTTCCTCATTTAAAGAAGAAATGGTAGACCATGCTGCAACTCTTGCAACTTCTGAATCCACTATAGAAGATAAGAAAGCAGCCTAAAAATAATCCAGTTTCAGTACTTTTTAACAAGGAATTTGTTTGAAGACATGCAAAAAATCATATTTGAAACAAAACTTTCAAGGGTACCAGCAGTTTTTTTGCGAGAACTATAAAATTGAAATTTTATTCCCAATACAGAATAGAGGTAAGATCTTAATGAGGCATGAAATATTTTTAATTACGAGACTGTAACAAAATACTTTAACCTCATAAACTCTCAACCATTAAATCTTGAAACTTTAATATTTAACTATGGTTAAATATTTAGCACTTGTCCAAGAAACTTACTAGTAAGGATACAGTAATACTATAAGCCTGTAACGTGTGAGAATGGCGAGGATAGCAATATAGATATATGCTGCAATACAAACTAAATCCAGCAAACCATTAAGGTTAGCAGTTTATTTTTAACTACAAATTGGGCTTATCTTCATTAACCTTACCATGGCACCAGTATTATCAAGCACACAACAATTTTAGAAGTTAAATTTTCACTCATACATATGATCATAGATCATTTTTGGTAATTAGTAACGATGCAGTGTTTGTGTATGCAAGCAATAATTGCAAATCCTATATCTCCATAACGATAAAGATGTTGAGACTTGCATGATTGTCTGACATCATAATGGAGGGAAATACTATGCTAAGATATTGGTAGACTAAATTCTAAAAGGAAGCTTCATGATACTAGAAGTTTAGTAGTGTTATTAGAGGTAATACTTGTTAGTGAAATTTTTATGAAATATTCTGTGTGAGTTATTTTGTTTTAAAAATAGAAGAAGTGAAAGGGAAGAGGGATTGGGAATAGTCCCACATCCTAGAATTATAGGAACTATTTTTGTTAAATATATGTTTCTCAAGGGAAGGTTGGACACATTGGGCACCCAAATATTTGCTCTCTTGTGAGGCGGGAAATAGAAGCGGCTGTTTGAATTGGTGGAACGTTTGAAACTCAAACGAAAGGAAGAATGTCGAGGGCAAATAATTCTTAAGGAAAGCAATCTCTACAGATTTGATTTATGTTCTTACGACGTCTGAGATGCACTGGAGGACACAACAAATAAGAAATTTTTGGCAAATAAATTTTTTAATTATCAAATGACTGATGCTAGGCTGGTAGTAGAGCAATTCAATGATATATCCTAAACCAATTCAACCAGCATAATATAAATGTGGATGATGAGATAAAAGTCCGATCCAAATTAGACAAACTTCCCCCTTCTTGGAAAGATCAAAGGAGAATCCTTAAATGCAAGAAGAATGATATGAGTCTGGATAATCTTGCATAGTATTTGCAAGTGGAAGAACAACTTAGGTAGAAAGAAATCGCTGAACCAACAGTGTTTCCATTTGAGATCCACGTGGTGGAGGAAAAAGAGGAAAATAAAACCTTTGACAGCTCTTTTAATCAGAAGAGGATATTTTAGAATGAGAAAAACTTCGATAACAAGAAGGCAATGAAAGTGAATGGATGCTACAATTATGGAAAATCCGGTCACTTTAAAAGAGATTATCATTTCCTTAAAAAGATCCTCAATCGAAAAAAGAAAACTTGGCAGTTGTAATCTCTGAAATCAACATGATTGAAAGAGAGGATTCTTGGTGGATCGACACTGGTGCTACTAAGCATATCTATAATGATAAGAGTCTATTCAAGAAACTTGAACTATTTGAGGATGAAAATTATCTCTATATGGGAAACTCAGCGAAAGCCACGATCAAGGGGAAGGGGATAGCAGACTTGGAGTTCACGTCAGGAAAATTCTGATATTAAATAATGTATATTATGTACCCATGGTTAGAAAGAACCTTGGTTTTGGTAGTCTATTAAATAAGTTTGGCTTCAAACAAGTCTTTAAGTCGGATGAATATGTATTGGCCAAAGGCGGAATGTTTGTTGGAAAAAGGTACATGTGTGATGGAATGTTCAAATTGAATATTAATAAATGTTTCCTTCTGCTTATAATATCGACTCCCTTTTTTATGGCATAGTAGATTAGGACATGTTATTATTAGAAGTATGGATAATATGATTTCATTAAATATGATCCATCAATATGATAATAAATTTGAATAGAAAACCTCATAAGAAAACCAAAGTTAGAAGTATGGGGTGAGGCATTACTTACCGCCTGTTACAACTTAAATAGAATACCTCATAAGCTTTACTCGATCAAGCCCGAAAATTATCTTAACTCTTTTATTTGTTCAAGGGACATTGAACATTTAAGATCCAATTAATCCGAGTTCAAATTCAAAAATGGGTCAGTTGAAGGGAAAGTAAAAAAAAATGAGGATGCCATCCACACCAGAATAGATGGAGTTTTCCGAAAAACCCTGCTAGTGGAGGAAGACCCCCTAGGGATAAGAGACATAGGGCTGAAGAGAGAGCCAAAAAAGGATCTTTCGTGTATAATCCTGTTCGAATCGGAGTTTGAAACCAAACTTCTCCTCAGACATAATAGCCGCCACAATAAGAAAGAAGAAAGCGAAACAGCTAGAAGCGCTCGCTTCACCGCGCCCAACAATGAATTCTTATTCACGGGAAAGCCAACAGAAAGATTCGTAGAGCCGGTGTTGCTGCTGTCTGCGCGTAGGGCCGTCCCCCATTCCCGTCCCGGGGCGCTAAGGGCTTTCGTTTTTGTACCTCCCGCTCACTTCGCTCGAAAGTTTTCAGGTGAGGCGACCGATCCAATATACTTCGAGAACCATAATCACACCTTATGAACTTTGTATGAAACACAAAACGAATCTTGATTATTATCGAGTTTGGGGTTGTAGAGCTATTGTTCGATTACATGAACCAAAAATCAGGAAATTAGGACAAAATGGCATTGACTGTATTTTCTTAGGATATGCTCAACACAACAGGGGTTATAGGTTTCTAGTAGTAGAACCTAATAATTCAATTGAGGTAAACATAGTAATAGAATTTAGAGATGCTATGTTCTATAAAAATAGATTCACATCAATTTCACCCAATCCATCTATTGGAAAAACGACAGAGGTTAATACACCTATTCGTAAAATGGTGGAGGTCATTGAGGCTATTCGTGAACTTGAGAACACTCAAAAAATAATGATGAAACTGGTAAAACTCTTGAAAGTAAAAAATGAGGAGTGAAAAGTCAGTTGAACTAGATTTTATCACTTATTTGGTTGAAGAATCAAGAGATGGTATTAGACATCAAGTCATGCTTTCTATAACCATCGATTCTTATCCTTTAACATATACTAAGGCTATAAAGTCTCAGGATTCGTTTTTTGGCAAGAAGTCATAAATGATGAAATGGATTCTATTATGGGAAATCGAACATGGAAATTAGTAGACTTACCTCCTGGATCTAAACCAATAGGATGTAAGTGGATATTTAAAAAGAAATTAAGAGCAAATGGTACGATAGAAAATTTTAAGGCTAGATTAGTTGCTAAGGGATATATCCAAGGGGAAGGAATAGATTATTTTGATACTTATGCACCTATATGTAGAATTTCAACAATTAGGAAATTAATGCATTAGCATCTATTTATAAATTTGAAAATCATCAAATGGACATCAAGACTGCATTTTGAAATGGAGAACTTGATGAAGAAATATATATGTCTCAACCAGAATGTAAAGTATGTAAACTTATTAAATCACTTTACGGTCTTAAACAAGCATCATAACAATGACATGAGAAAATTGATAAAACCATAGTATCAAACGGTTTTACGATTTGCGAATCAGACAAATGTGTCTATAGCTAATTTCATGCTGGTAAAGGTGTAACTATATGCCTTTATGTTGATGATATGTTGATATTTGGGACTGATACCTCGAGTATTGAAGAAATGAAAAGATTTCTAACTACATGTTTTGACATGAATGATATGGGGGAAGCTGAAATTACTCGAAGAATAAAAATCATAAAAACTGCAGAAGGGTTGGTCATTAACCAGTCTCATTACATAGAGAAGAAACTAAAAAGGTTTAATCAATTTGCTTGCAAATTGGTAAGCACCTCATTTGACCCAAATATGCAACTATATTCTAATACTGGTAGATCAATATATCAACTAAAATATGCTAAAGTTATCGGTAGTCTAATGTATTCCATGACATGCAGAAGACCTGATATTGCCTATGTCGTTGGCAAAAAGAGTAGATATATCGGTAATCCTAGTCATATTCACTGTCTAGCTATACAAAGAATTTTAAAATATTTAAAAGGAAGCATGAACTATGGTATATTGTATAGTGGGTATCCAAGTGTAATAGAAGGATACACGGATGCCAGTTGGAACACTAGAAGAGAGGATAATAATAAATCAACAAGTGGATGGATATTCACTCTTGGCGGATGAGCAATATCCTGAGCCTCAAAAAAAAACATGTATTGCAGATTCTACCATGGCTGCTGAATTTATAGCACTAGCTTCTTGTAGTAAAGAAGTAGAATGGTTAAGAAATTTTCTGTTATAAATTCCTATATGGCCAAAACCAAAGCCTCTGATATTTATGCATTGTGATAGTCAAGCAACACTATCAAGGGCATATGGCCAAGTATATAATGGAAATCTAGGCATATTGGCCTAAGGCACAGTGGAGTGAGGAAAATGCTCACTAATGGGATAATTACCATAGATTTTGTGAAGTCTAGCCAAAACTT
The DNA here is from genome assembly GCA_030737815.1 of Allium fistulosum. Classification (NCBI taxonomy): domain Eukaryota; kingdom Viridiplantae; phylum Streptophyta; class Magnoliopsida; order Asparagales; family Amaryllidaceae; genus Allium; species Allium fistulosum. The sequence continues at coordinate 1,007,123,396 of CM060905.1, forward strand.
GTCTGATCTATTCACAAAAGGACTTGCAAGAGATTTGGCGTTGAAAACGTTAAAATGAATGGGTTTAAAGCCAACATAGAAATCACCTATGATGGAAAAACTCAACTCAACATAATGAAATTCATCATCTTGAGTTTAATGAGCAAAATACCATTATACGATGTGATTTGAAGCAACATAACATTAGTTTAAACAACTAATATTATATCCATTCCAAGAATAGTGCTTGGTATCTATAATTATATCATGGAGGTTGGACTGCTTAGCACTTTATAGGTTTATAATAGAAGTACTGTTGAAGTGTACAGTTATAGGGCATTTGAAATAAACCTTCCTATATGAATGCATGAAGGTGGTGTCGTCTTCTGCAAGACTATGGCTTAAGTCTCTAAGGCATTTCATGAAACCAAGATATAGACACAAGGTGAATCCATGTATCGGCTTATGAACTATCTGAAGAAAAGAAAATGAGCATGTGAAACACATCCAGTACATCACATAGGATCATTGGTGCAATGCTTAGTCAACCACTCCATCCTGACATGCTCTGATAGGTTATTACTATATATAGATTCAAGTTCACAAGACATCTATACTTTGCATAAGTTTTCCTGCAAGAGAAATTTTATTAAAATTTGGTGGAGGATTGTTAGTGAAAATTTGTATAAAATATTTTGTGTGAGTTATTTTGTTTTTATAAAAAGAAGAAAACAAAAGGAAAAGGGATTGGGAATAGTCCCACGTCCTAGAATTACAGGAAATATATTTGTTTAAATATAGGTTCCTCAAGGGAAGCTTGGGCCATTTGGGCACCCAATTGGTTGCTCTCTTGTGAGGGGGAAAGTCATGCATAACCACCACACATGTGTGGGCCACCACCATTCGTTCGACCGACCAGACCGGGCCAGGTTGGGTGTTAACCAAAAAAAAGGATCAACACCCTGGATTGAGTGTGAAAGTACCAGCCTTGTTCTTACAGAGCAATAATATAGAGAATAAATGTAAAAGAGCAGGAATAGAAAGAAGACAAGAAGATTGTTATAGCGGTTCGGCTGTTAATGAAGCCTACGTCCACTTTATAGTTTTCATTATTGACTGATTGTTGTTACAAAATTAATCGGATTACAAAGTTCTTGAGTATCCTTAGTTAGATTGAGTCCCCAATGTTAGAGTTCATTGGAGAATCACAGTGAACCCTCTTGATGACCGTTGTGAGGGAAGAGAAGAGTGAAGAAAGCTTTCTGCAGAGTTTCAGTAACCAGTCCGGGGGGAACCCCTTTACATTGCAGGCAAGATGGTATTTATAGAGGTTGGAGAGTTGTTGGGCCAAGCCCGTTCGCCAGATGCTTGCAGATGATCACAGGAAGAAACAGTGGAAGTACTGCTTTGACCTGAGCCAAAAGCATGGATCGCTAGCGATCCGTAATCTATGGATCGCTAGCAATCCATAGAATATGCCCGAAGACATACCAATTCCTTAGCACTTCCCTTTGCTTTGTTCCATTTGAGTCACAGCGATCCTATGATGATGTATAGATCACTGGCGATCCATAGTGTATGGATCGCTGGCGATCCATACACTTAGCCTATTTTTGGATTTTGGTGTCTGGAGATCTTCATTGTCTTGCGTAGACATTGTTTGCGAACTCCTGATTTGATGCTATGGATCGCTAATGATCCATTGGCCATGGATTGCTGACGATCCATGTCCTTAGAGTATTTTTCTTCCTTTTCTTCCAACTTCTTCTGACTCCTTGTTCTAGTCCTTTCGGTTGACCTTGGAGCTATTCTGACTCAATCAAGTTGTTCCGACTTCTGTTGGATTTTGCTGGGTTAAAAACCCGGATAACATTTGCCCCCCAGAGTATGGTTTCATTGGAAACAAAGTGTGCTTTGGAACAAGACAAGTTTCAGATAACTATTCTATGAATATCAGTGAATTGTCAGAGTCCATCTCAAGGTAGTGTTTTCAATTGACTGACTTCTAATAGCCGTTCCTTTTTTGATTTTGATCTGAATTTCAATTCCTAGTATTGACAATGTAATCTTTGCTCCGTAGTTTACACAAGGGTTTAGGTTGGTAAGTGGGTGCATGACGTAGGTTTGGTGTCGACCTATATAGTTTTAACTCGACCGGCGGTGAAGCTAAGTTTTGTCTCGAACGATTGTACATTGTCTTGGAGCGAAGCCTTGCTATTTGTCCTTAACTTCTCCTTTTTGAGAACTTGGTTAAGTTCCCGTCGATGTTTTTGAATTCCAGTGTGATGGATTTATTCCAAAATCGGATATAGTGGATGATTCGATCGTATCGCTCTTCTCGTTTCTATACTCCAGTGATCCTGAAAAGAAAAGCTCCCCACGTCGCTTCGGACGGCGGCTCCGTTTTCGATCGTTGATCGATAACGGGTGAGTGTGGAAGAGATAATTTCAAAGGACGATATGGATTGTTTTTCAAATGTAAGCAAGCTATCTACACTAGATTGTATTTTTGCAGTATTCAGGATACTAGACTCTTCTCATGTAGATAACACACTGCATATGCCCCGGTCATCGCTCAGAACCCGACTGGTCAACATACGTCGACTTCTCCTGGATTTCGGGAGTTGGTTATACAAGGATATTATTTAAAGTAGAACATACCTGACGGGGTTGAATGCCAAGTTTTGTTGTTGAAAATGACTTTTCGGTCATCCAATCTTTAGTTTGGCGGAGGTACTTCCACTTCCCCCAAAGCTGAGTCCTTCGCAACTTAGTCTTCGCTTATTATTCCTTCGGAAACTAGCGCATGAGTTGTTCGATTGCGATTATCCTTCCTTTCATTTATTGGAATTCAATGCACACCGGCTTCTGTCTCCGGGGACTATTGGCTTAATTGCTCGATTCCGAGCATTGCTTTTTCTCGCTGTTGCACTTCTTGTGTTCATGTGCAGCGTACTCGTTTACTATAATTCTATACATGTAGGTAATACTTCTACGGTCATTTCGGCATATTCTACGTCATAGCTTTGTTCAGAACTATGAATTAGCTTAGGTTAGCTAGTTCTGTAGCTAATCCCTACTTATGCTCAATTGAGTTCGTTTCAACAAAGTGTTGGTGTAAATGCCTTAGTCCGTAGGGCTGATTACTTTGACTACCGAACCAACATATTTTGGCAGACTAGGTCTCCTAAGCAATAAGTTCGATTGCCCCAGTTTGATTGACATGATAGCTCCTATCTTTGGGAATTAGGGACTTTATTGCTTGATCCCAAGATTTGATTTTTGTAACAATGTCGGTTTGTATGAGAAAGATGCGTTTCTAGCATCATTTGCTAAAGTAAATTCCCCTGAGTCCGGCGTTGAGATCCTAATCATGTGTTGGTTTCTATCTTCGGAAACTCATACACGGATGACTCAAACCTATGGATTTTTCCTTGATGTTGTGGATCTTCGGATAACGTAAGATTCCAGAAGGTAGGAATAAAAAGTCGATTAAGCTTTTGCTTCTGTTTTTGAAAGCCAATGTATTGACAGTTTCATTTTATGGGTCTCTTCTTAGCATCACCAATCTTCAGGTGATAGTGTATTCCCGCAAGATAGGACCAAATGATCTAGTCGGATCGTAAGTAGGTCTCAATCCTTCTCTTTGTCGCCAGACTCTGAGCGATGGTTAGTTTCTGAAAATTGAATCCTTCATTTCCCTTATTAGCAATTTGCTGTTAGAAATGTCTATTTTGAAGAACGAAATTGTTATCTAACCAACTCTGCGGTTTGAACTGAGGATTCGTGTGCCTATCCCTGTTTGCGGGACTAGGTATTTTGAACGCTCATATTTAGACGCTTGCGATAGATGGAAATGTATGGGGAGAATTACTCAATTACCCCCCATTTGGCTCTCAATCCCATTATGGAATTGAGGAAGCTTAGGGATTTTATTTCTGACCTTCCATGATTGTTTCTGCTTGTCCTTGGCTATGCATGCTTTTCTTAGTTGCTGACGTCGTCATGGAAGTATTGTTCATATGTCAACTCCCGTGTTTCTGAATTGATAACCTAGGTGCTTGTAACTAAGCAACATTTCATCGTGGCTGCCTATCTTTTGGTTATATCTAAATTCTTTCTAAACTGAATTCAGGAAATTCGATTGTGCACCAGCTTTCACCCTTAGAAATTAGCACATGATAAATTCAATCCTGATTTCTACGTAGCTCTATTCCCGTGTAGTGGCTGATTTCTACGATGTCAGGTTGAACCATCTAATTGAACTATGAAAGGTTATGTCTTCCTATTGTTGCCTATCTTCGGGTAACAGTAGTTTTTCGAAAACAAGGGTAGAACTCAGTCGAGTACCAACTTCTATCTCCGGAAGTTAGTGCATTGATGGTTCACTGTGGTGAGTGTTTCTACTAACCCTGTAGACTAAAGTTTTCCTGGCGTTAACGAGGCAACAACAGTACTTAGTGAATAACAAATTTCTCGGCATTGCCGAGGCAATGTCGGTACTCATGGAATAGAAAGTTTCCCAGCGTTGTCGGGGCAACACCAGTACTTAGGAAATATAAAGTTTCCTGACATTGCTGGGGCAACGCTGGTACTTATGAAGTGAGAAAAGGCCTCGGCGTTGCAAGGGAAACACTGACACTCAAGAGGTTTGGATTGATTTTTCCCATCGACCCAGCGGTGCTTTTAATCTAGTTGGGTAGCAGTTTCGGTCTTCGAAAACTAGCATTTCGATTATTGGATTGTAGAAGTCTCTTCTTAGTGCTGCCTATCTTCGGGCAGTATTAAAGTCATGTTAGTGAGGATTGAATCATTCACCCGAACTTATATAGTTCAGTTAATCCATTTCAACCCAATGTGGTTGTTTTTCTCAACGTCGCTTAACTTCGGGATACACCATATTCTAGAAGAATGGGAGTCCCAGGCGTCTCTATTGCCTAGCCTTGTTTGTCATCGTCAAGTGTTACCCTTGGAAATGCAGGGTTGTTTCTTAACCAATTCCACGGTTATTCTTATTCATGAAAAATCTGATTTCCTCCAACTGGTTTTTATTATGATCTGACTTCTATCTGCGGAACCCTTTATTTCTAGGCGAGACCCTTCATTTCTAGGTGTCAAATTCTAGGTTCTTATAGAACATTAGAAATTGTGGAGCGAGTCATAACATTGCCCCTGGTACGACTACGCTCATTCCTATCCTAATCATGGACCAGTAGAGTTCGGTAGTATTTGTCTTGAATCCGTGACACTTAACCTTGCTTACTTCAGGCCATATGCATTATGTTGGGCTGATAGCATTGTTGCGGATATCTACCTTATTCGTCGGTTCTAATCTTCGAGAATCAATGGTTTAGTTACTCGATTTTGAGCATTCTCTCCTTGTTGTTGTCTGCCTTCGGATAACAGCTGGTTTTCGACAGGCAAGGGTTTGAAACCTCAATCGAGTACCTGCTTCTGTCTTTGGAAGCCACTGGGTCGATGACTTGATTTTGGAAACATATTCTATCATTATCTATCTCTGGTCGATGGTAAGTTCCTCCTTTTATCGCCTATTTCTGAGCGATGATGAATTTTAAGGAGTTTGATTTTCTTATCGATATGACGGTCTGGAGTTCTCGATGTTGCTGTGGCAACATCGATATCTAGTAGGTTGGAGCAGTTTCCTTTTTAATTCCGCATTTGTCCAGCCTACTATACTACTTAATCTTGTTGCGATTGTCGAAATTCTCTGTTCGGCATAACAGAACCATAGAGTGATTTTAGGTACTGACCAAGTGTTAGCGTGTTATGTGTCGCCCAGTCCACAGGGCTGATTATTCTGAACAATTGATGTGAGACTTGATGTTCTGGGCGGCTCCCTGGATGCCCCCAGTCAAAGGTACATCGCAGCTCCTATCTCTATGAACTTGTGACTTAGATGTCTTTAATTTTGACATTTTGTACATTAACTTTGGTCAAAAACCAAAATTCTTTGTCGACTTCTTGGTTTGTGAGCTTTGCGGCACTACTAAAGCAATGTCGGTTCTTTCGGGTAGCAGGAGTTGATGCCTATTAATCCTGCAATAGACAAGTTTACCAGTGTTGTCGGGACAACACCAGTACTTAGAAAATTTTAACGGTTCGTTGATAATGTCAGGACAACATCAAGCAGTGTTTGCGTGGCTTATCAGATGTGCGGCTTACGAAATGCGCGGCTTTTGAGAATGTGTGGCTTATGAAATGCACGACTTTTGAGAGTGTACGGCCTATGTAACGCCCGGCTTATGAAAATGCACGGCTTACGAAATGTGTGGCTTTTGAGAATGTGTGGCTTACAAAATGCACGGCTTTTGAGAGTGCGTGGCTTACGAAATGTGCAGCTTATGAAAATGCAAGGCTTACGAAATGTGCGGCTTTTGAGAATGCACGGCTTACGAAATGCACGGCTTTTGAGAGTGCGCGGCTTATGAAATGCGTGGCTTATGGGGTCGATACGACCCGTCGACCCGGAATGGTTTGGAACTTCTTGACGTTGCCAATCTTCGGGTAATGTGAGGAGCTCATGCTTCGAGAGTGTGGTTCCATAACTGAAGAAGTGATGCGTAGCTTATGGGAGTGCGCGCAATGGTTTGGGCCTTCCTGGTGCTGGAGGAGCGATACCAGTTCTTAGAACAGTGAATTAACTTTGCTAGAACGCGATTTCGTCAGTTACGCGATTTTGTCAGTTCTAAGAGATAATTGGTTTTTGGATTAGGTAACAGTGGCTTGGATGGTCCTCCCATATTTCGGAAAGATGTGCACGGCCAAACAGATAAGGTTGCCATAGTGGAGAGATCTACAACAGACCGCATGGAGATGGTTATGAAGAAAGAGCTAATGGGAGTTTTGGGAAAGACTCTCAGTTTCTGGTCCAAACTGCCTTTTGGGAATTGGTCTTCACCTGGCATATAGTCTAAGAGGAAAAGGAACTGGTCACCAAGAGTGGTAAAGGAGGAGTTGGGAAGAAGTAAGCAAGTATCATGCTTCTATTTTGTTTATTGCCCTAACTAGGTCGTTAAGTCTGTAGTTGTCTGAATGCTAGAATTTTCGATCGGATGTAATAGAACTGTGGTATGATTAGCCTTGGCTTTCCTTATAGCTATTCAAGTATGTATGGTGCCTCCCATGTAACCCTTTGTTCGTGCGCTTAAACTGTATCCGAGGTTTCTCCACAGCCCATTTAATTGCATGAGGTCCAGTGGATGCACCCGTGTCTTCTAGATGATTAAAGCTTGGGAAAGCCTCTATCTTTAGAGACTTATATATTAGGGATTTGAGATACTTGGTTCACCCAGGTGTCGAATCTTGGCTTGATTCGAGTCGGCCTCTAATTAATCACAAGGTCGGTTCAGTTTTGGCTTAGTTCCTTTGAGCGACTTTAAAGCTCTAAAATTTAGCACTGTTTGTCACATTGGTCATTGGAAGAGATTCTATTAATTTTGCAGTATGACTGATATGATTGTCGATTTGTGGCCCTGGAGCGTGACTTTGTTGACTTCGGGGAGTTATAGATCAGACGACTGTTGATCTTCCAATTCACCTTCGCGATGCTTTAGTTCATGAGGATATCTAGATCAGATGACTATTGATCTTCCAGTTCACCTTCATGGATATCAGTCGTATATAAATTTCGCTGATCTACCAGTTCGCCTTCACGACGCTTTAGTTCGTGAAAAACCTTCACATTTGCGAAGGGTTCTTTGGATCATATGACCACTGATCTACCGGTTTACCTTCACGACACTTTAGTTCATGAAAGACCTTCATGCTCGCGAAAGGTTTTTTGGATCAGATGACTGCTGATCTACTGGTTTACCATCACACGCTTTAGTTCATGAAAGACCTTCACGTTCGTGAAGGGTTTTTTGGATCAGATGACCGCTGATCTACCGGTTTACCTTCACGATGCTTTACTTAATGAAAGACCTTCACGCTCGCGAAGGGTTTCTTGGATCGGATGACCGTTGATCTACCAGTTTACGTTCACGACGCTTTAGTTCATGAAAGACCTTCATGCTTGCGAAGGGTTTTTTGGATTAGATGACCAATGATCTACCGATTTACCTTCACGATGCTTTAGTTCGTGAAAGACCTTCACATTTGTAAAGGGTTTTTTTGGATCAGATGACCACTGATCTACCAGTTCGCTGTCACAATGCTTTTGTTCGTGAAGGAGTTTTTGCGGTCTGATTCCGACGACCAGACGGACTTGGAATGATAATTCATCGATTCCAAAAGGAATTTTGGTCAGATGTCCGACAACCAAATGGCTTTGGAATGATAATTCATCGATTTCGAGAGGAATTTTGGTCGGATGTCCGATGACCGGACAGGCTTGGAGCGATGATTCATTGACTTCAAGAGAAATTTTAGGATTCAGCTTGCGGGAACACGGTTTCATGGGTTCCTGGAGACTAAGGGGTTGGATCTGTTTGTTCGACGATCCTTTGGACAAGACTTCTCAACGCTGCCTGAGCAACGCCAGTTCTCAAAAGTGGGATCGATATGACACATCGAGGGCATTGAAGCATTTCTTTCGCCGTGCTGTCTGCAATGCCCTCGGTGTCTCGGTACGGCTCATTTGGAAAAATAAAATAGACAAAGATGGATCAGAAGGCATCGTTTTAGGTTGCTGCCCCTTTCCTTAGTTGCTAGCTAGCTAGAGTGTTATTTTTTAATCATCCTTTCGTCAGATTTCGTCAGTTAGCCTAGGCTTTTTCGAGTATCTTTAACTTTCTATTACATACGCCTACAACCGATAGGAATAAGCTGATTGTTAGCCGGTAAGCTGATTGTTCGAGTTGTTCATTTCAATTTGCTGAGGGTATATATTACGAACCTATCTGATCCAATGTAGATAGCTAGATCTTTCGAACAGAGATTAAAGATCTGACTTCTAAACCTATATGATCCAAAGTAGATCGCTAGATCTTTGCTTGAGTTGGCTTCTCACTGAAAGCACCAAAATGTTGACCCAAAAAATTGATCAACACCTTGGATTGAGTGTGAAAGCACCAGTCCTGTTCTTACAGAGGAATAATATAAAGAATAAATGTAAAAGAACAGGAATAGAAAGAAAACAAGAAGATTGTTATAGTGGTTCGGCCGTTAATGAAGCCTATGTCCACTTTATAGATTTTATTATTGACTGATAGCCGTTACAACATTAATCAGATTACACAGTTCTCGAATATCCTTAGTTAGATTAAGTCCCCAATGTTAGAGTTCACTGGAGAATCACAGTGAACCCTTTGGATGACCGTTGTGAGGGAGGAGAAGAGTGAAGAAAGCTTTCTGCAGAGTTTCAATAACTAGTCCCGGGGATACCCTTTATGTTGCAGGCAAGATGGTATTTATAAAGGTTGGAGAGTTGCTAGGCCAAGCCTGTTTGCCAGATGCTTGCAGATGATCACAAGAAGGAACAGTGGAAGTGCTGCCGTGACCCGAGCTAAAAGCATGGATCGCTAGCGACCCATAGAATATTCCTGAAGGCAAACTGATTCCTTAGCACTTCCCTTTTCACTGTTCCATTTGAGTGGCAGCGATCCTATGGTGATGTATGGATCACTGGCGATCCATACACTTAGCCTATTTTTGGATTTTAGTGTTTTGAGATCTTCGTTGTCTTGCGTCGACGTTGTTTGCGAACTCCCGAGTTGATGCTATGGATTGCTGGCGATCCATTAGCCATGAATCGCTAGCGATCCATGTCCTTAGAGTATTTTTCTTCCTTTTCTTCCAACTTCTTCTGACTCCTTGTTCTAGTCCTTTTCGGCTGACCTTGGAGCTATTCTGACTCGATCAAGTTGTTCCGACTTTTGCTGGATTCTGTTGGGTTAAAACCCCGGATAACATCGGGTTTGTGTTGGGTCCAGATTATATCTTTGGATAGAACTATATTATTTAAAATGAGCCTGATATAAACCCATTAAGAAGCCCAGAATTTGAATTTGAATGGGCTTAAATGGCAGGAGTTTGGATAGTTACAAACGGCAGGAAACTGATGCGACTGTTTGCATTGGCCGAACGTTTGAAATTCAAATGAAAAGAAGCATCATTTGGCAGAAGACGCGACTGTTACAAACGAAAAGACATCACCTCGTGCTTATAAATAGCAATACCTTTACAACTTAATTTTCTTCTCCCTGAAATTTGCAACGCCTGAAAACTGCAGTAAGAAGATAGTTTGGATCGATTTCGACAGTGCTATCACAATCGATAAAGAGAATAGTTGTCTCAGCTCCATTGTATCTTGGAAGATGATTTGCCTTAACTCACAGCAACCATTTGTTTGTTTAAATGAGTGGTGAGGGCAAATGACGTCTTAAGGAAAGCGTCATCGACGTGCCTTGGAGCGATCTCTATATATTTGATTTCACCACCACTGTACCACTTCACCACTAATCTAGAAGTATCCAAAAATAATCTTAAGACGATATTCGACAATGGGATCCCACAGTTTGAGAGAGTTTGCTTCTAATTTCACCCAATTGAAAAGGTTTGAGAGAGTTTGCTTCTAATTTCACCCAATTTAAGAAGATGCATTTCCAGTTGGCCGGATCAAAAGTGGTTTATATTCTTACGATGCCGAAGCCAGATAAAACAGAAAATGAGACAATTGCGCAAGCACGATCAAGACTAAAATGGGAATAAGATGATTATATATGCAAGGGGCACATATGCAATGCAATGATGGATACTATGCTCGATATGTAGTACAGTAAATCAATTGCCAAAGAAGTCTGGGATGCACTGGAGGCCAAGTATCTAATGGAGGATGCAACAAGTAAGAAATTTTTGCTTACTAATTTTTTTAATTATTGAATGACTAATGCTAGGTCTGTAGTAGAACAATTCAATGATATTATGCATATCCTAAACCAATTCAAGCAGCATAATATGAATATGGATGAGGAGATAAAAGTCTCATCCATAATAGACAAACTTCCCCTTTTTTGGAAAAACCAAAGGAAAATCCTTAAACGTAAGAAGAAGGATATGAGTATGGATAATCTTGCACAATATTAGCAAGTGGAAGAACAACTTAGGCAGAAATAAATCATTGAACCAACAATTTTTCCATCAAAGTTTCACGTGGTGGAGGAAAAAGAGGAAAACAAAACCTCTAAGAATTCTTTTAATCCAAAGAGGAAATTTCATAATGAGAAAAACCTCGATAACAAGAAGGCAAAGAAAGTGAATGGATACTACAATTGTGGAAAACCCGGCCACTTTAAAAGAGATTTTCATTTCCTTAAAAAGAACCTCAATCGACAAAAGAAAACTTGGCAACCGTAATCTTTGAAATCAGCATGATTGAAAGAGAGGATTCTTGATGGATTGACACTGGTGCTACTAAGCATATATATAATGAGAAGAGTCTACTCAAGAAACTTGAACCGTCTGAGGATGAAAATTATCTCTATATGGGAAACTTAGCAAAAGCTACGATCAAGGGGAAGGGGACAGTAGACTTGGAGTTCACGTCGGGAAATTTCTGTCATTAAATGATGTATAATATGTACCCGAGGTTAGAAAGAACATTGTTTTTGGTAGTCTATTAAATAAGTTTGGCTTCAAACAAGTCCTTGAGTCAGATAAATATGTATTGACCAAAGGCAGAATGTTGTTAGATAAGGGTACATGTGTGATGGATTGTTCAAATTGAATATTAGTAAATGGTTGCTTCTGCATATATTGTTGACTCATATTCTTTATGGCATAGTAGATTAGGACATGTTAATATTAGAAATATGGATAATAGGATTTCATTAAATATGATCCCTAAATATGATAATAAATTTAAATAGAAAACCTCATAAGAAAACCAAAGTTTAGAAGTACGGGGTGAGGCATTACTTACCGCCTCTTACATCTTAAATAAAATACCTCATAAGAAAACCAAAGTCACAATTTATGAAATTTGGAATAAATGCAAACCGAATCTTGATTATTATCGAGTTTGGGGCTGTAGAGCCATTGTTCGATTACATGAACTAAAAATCAGGAAATTATGATAAAAGGACATTGAGTATATTTTCTTAAGATATGCTCAACACAGCAAGGGTTATAGGTTTCTAGTTGTAGAACCTAATAATTCGATTGAGGTAAACCTAATAATAGAATATAGAGATGTGGTGTTTTGTGAAAATAGATTCATATCAATTTCACCCAATCCACCTATTGGAAAAACGGTGGTACACCAATTAATGAAATGGTGGAGGTCACTGATGCTATTCGTGAACTTGAGAACACTCAAGAAAATAATGATGAAACTGGTGAAACTCTTAGGGTAAGCAAAAGAATGAATACTGAATAGTCATTCGAACTAGATTTAATCACTTATTTGGTTGAAGGATCAAGAGATGGTATTAGACATCAAGTCATGCTTTATACGTTCTGATCCTTTAACATATACTAAGGCCATAAAGTCTCGGGATTTAGTTTTTTTGGCAAGAAGTCATAAATGATGAAATGGATTCTACTATGGGAAATCGAACATGAAAATTAGTAGACTTACCTCCTGGACCTAAACCAATAGGATGTAAGTGGATATTTAAAAAGAAATTAAGAGCAGATGGTACGATAGAAAAATATAAGGCTAGATTAGTTGCTAAGGGATATATCTAAAAGGAAGGAATAGATTATTTTAATACCTATGCACCTGTAGCTAGAATTTTAACAATTAGGACATTAATAGCATTAGCAAATATCTATAAATTTGAAATTCATCAAATGAACGTCAAGACTGCATTCTTAAATGGAGAACTTAATGAAGATATATATATGTCTCAACCAGAAGGTTTTGTGATGCCTGAACAAGAACGTAAAGTATGTAAACTTATTAAATCACTTTATGGTCTTAAACAAGCACCAAAATAGTGGCATGAGAAATTTGATAAAACCATAGTATCAAATGGTTTTAGGATTTGTGAATCAGACAAATGTGTCTATAGCAAATTTCGTAGTGGTAAAGGTGTAATTATATGCCTTTATGTTGATGATATGTTGATAATTGGGACTGATACCCCGAGTATTGAAGAAACGAAAATATTTCTAACTACATGTTTTGACATGAAAGATATGGGGGAAGCTGAAGTGATTCTAGAAATAAGAATCATAAAAATAGCAGAAGGGTTGGTCATTACCCAATCTCATCACATAGAGAAGATTCTAAAAAGGTTCAATCAATTTGATTGCAAATCAGTAACCACCCTATATGACCTAAATACGCAACTATATTCTAGTACTGGTAGATCAATAGATCAACTAGAATATACTAAAGTTATTGGTAATCTAATGTATGTTATGACATGCACTAGACCTAATATTGCCTATGCTGTTGGCAAAATGAGTAGATAAACTGGTAATCCTAGTCATATTCACTGGCTAGCTGTATAAAGAATTTTAAATTTTTTTAAAAGGAACCATGAACTATGGTAAATTATACAGTGGGTATCCAAAGGTAGTAGAAGGATACACGGATGCCAGTTGGAACATTAGAAGAGAGGATAATAATAAATCAACCAGTTGATGGATAATCACTCTTGATGGAGGAACAATATCTTGGGTCTCAAACAAACAAATGTGCATTGCAGATTCTACCATGGCTGTTGAATTTATAGCACTGGCTTCTTGTAGTAAAGAAGTAGAATGGTTAAGAAATTTGCTGTAAGAAATTCCCATATAGCCAAAACCAATGCCTCCTGTAACAACCCGAAATTTAAGCTATAGTAATTAATTAACGAATTAATTAAATAATAAAATAACTTTGTGAAATTATCGGAATTGGACCATATGAGTTGCACCGTTATGTCCATGGTAATTTTCTGGTCAATTTCCATATGTAGATTGTCAAAATTGGAGCTCGAATGAAGAAGTTACGGAATCAACAAGAAATGAGAAAACAAAAGAAATATATATATATATATAGGAAAGGCCGACCCTCACCATGGCTAGGTCAACCTATAGGTTGACACTAGCAAGTGGTAGGTCGACACCCAGGTCGACCCGCGTGCATTCTTTTGCTGGCTTCGTCCAGTTCGATTTCAACACGTCATTTTGCTATTTTTACTCCATCTCGTGCATCCATCCGACGATTCCCATTGAGCCTATGACGTGGTTGCACCAGATTTAATCTCCAAATCCAATGGTCTGAGATCCACAAGTGACACTATAAATAAGACCCTAGGCCTAGCTATTTTTCTCATTCAGATTTTCTCCATTTGGGTTCATTGCCTGAGGCTGGACCCTAAAAGGAATATTTTTCCGAGGAGAAGATCTTTTTAATTAAAATATTTTATATCCCTCAAGTGGATCCGGGAAGGCTAAAGGAAAGAGCTAAGGATCATGGGTGAGTGTTTAAGTAATTATTTTAGATTTTTAAGTAATTTAAAATAATAGGGTTTTCAATAGTTGTAGTTTTTCTACAATTTTGGGAGAACCTTTATGCAAGTTTATTTACAATTTATTTTTAAGTAAATTTTAGACTTGTTTTCCAGTCTATTTTCTTTTAGCTATTCTATTTCAGTTATTTGCAATTATTTACTGTTAATTATATCCTTCCCAATTATTTACAGTTATTTACGGTATTTACAGTTATTTACTTTTATTTACGTTTTATTTACATCTTTTCTACGTTGGGATTTATTCTGTAAATGTCAGTTTCTTTTTAGTTACCTTTTTTATGCGAATGGAATAAATAGAAGAAAATAATTCATTAATATGGACTAAAATATAAGAACACTGAATTTACAGAAAATGGGATGTAAAATAAAGAGAACTGTAATAAATTGGACTTAGACTGAAATAGGCAAATTTAAGACATTTGCAAGCATGGTTATAACATGTAATTATAACTAAAAAGAGAAAATAGAAGAAATAGCAGAAGTAGCTTATTTTTAAACTTAGGCCTTGGGTTAAGTAAATAAGCAAAGTTATAACACACAGGTTATAATTAGAGACAAAACAGAAAAGGCTTATTTTAAAGACTTATACTAAGTTAATAAGCAAAGATAGAAGTAGGACCCGTATCGGCAGGATTTCCCTTGGGACACGCTTATGTTGTTTAGGGTAGATAAGTAGTCAATAATTAGAACTTCAAATTAGGCGATTTGGACAAGGGGCGCAATAAGATTTTGTTTGTTAGGATCTGTATCGGCAGCATTCCCCTTTGGTCGGGAACTGGTGGTCTCATAACACATGGAGGTGAGGCTGGGCACGCTTAGGCTATTTATGGTAAATAAGAGGTCCAATGAGGGAGCAATAGGTAGTGCGAGCCTAATGGTGGTCGAGCGTGCGGCCTCGGTGCAGGGAGGTAAGTCGCTATTGAGTTCCAAGCGCTAAATAGGTGTCTTTTGCTGTGGGACCCACAGGATGGGACTAGCCCGCAGTAGGTACAACAGAGATAGAAGGCCGATCAAAGGGTAGAATTAGGACTTCAGCCTAATTAAACTAGGATTGGGATTTCAGCCTAATCAAAGCAGTTTTAGAAAAGTGCAAACAATCCAATCGAACTATCTAAGCAAAGCAAACCGTTAAACCGTATTTATTCCAACTTTATCTTTTTCTTTATTTCCTTTTATACTAGAACTGTTGCAAAGCCTATTATCTTTACCTTGCTTAAGAATACTAGTAATTACTTTCATTCACCAGAATTTTAGTCTGACCCACTCCTCTATTTCCCTTTTCCCCCATAAGCCAGCAGAGGAGGGGACAATAGATTTTGGATTTTCTTGAAGATTCAGCTATAGAGTTTTTCTTTATGTATTTTTCTTCTTCTTTTTTTCAGTTTTATTTTCATGTACTGGCACTTGTTGAGAGGGATGGTTTTGTGTATGTACTCTGATATTGTGACTGGGATGATGTTTTCCATAAGACATATGTATTTAGTATTTTGAGACTTATTTTGGTTATGACTTATTTTATCAAGTTTGATTTTTAATAAGTTATTGTTTTTAAATGTTTCCGCTGTTTTATTTATTTTGTCTTGTAAATCTTAGTCTCTGTAAGTTTTTAGCTATACCTAAAACGCACCATATTCTTAAGTGTGCCCTTTTTGGGTATATTAAGGGGTGTGGGGTGTTTCACTTGGTATCAGAGCCTAAGGTTACAGGATTCATATAAATTTGTTTTAAAAAGTAAAGTATTTTTCAAAAATAACTTGTTTTAAAAGTATTTTCAAAAAGAAACTCTTAAAAAAAGTTTTCAAGTATAAAAGAGAGTTTTAAAAAATCCCCTCAAAGTCCAGTTCAATCTTCCTTTGATTCTTTCGAGCCTAAATTCTCTTTTTATCTACATAGAATAGTGGATGCCCCTAATCTTCCCAAGGGTGTCCAAGTCCTAGGTTGGTTTCGTTGATACCTTCAAGCTACGACTCTAGAGGTGCAAGGGTAAGTGCCCAATCCGGCACCAGCGGGTGGAAATCTCACCAATCCACCCGCAACAGCCAATTTCTCTAAGTTATGCATGGACTTCGCTAATTTAGGAGGCAAGACATTTTCCGGTATAGAGGATTTTGTGGAGGCGAGAGCTTGGTTAAGGAGTACAGAGAAGATATTTGGGCTATTGGGACTTTAGGATCAGCAGAGAGTTCAGCTTGCATCTTGGCAGCCGAAAGGAGAGGCTTCTTATTGATGGGAGGCTGTTGAGTTGGAAGGAAGAGACATTGGATGGTTTGGATTTCGAGAGAGGTTTGAGAGGAAGTTTTTGTCACAAGCAGAAGAGAGTATGCAGTTGGAAAGGTTTATTAGCTTGAAGCAAGGAAGTCTTTCAATAAAGGAGTATATCAACCAATTTAATGAGTTATCACGGTTTGGGATGGAGTTAGTGAATACACCGCAGAAGAAGGCCATGAAGTTCGCGAAGGGATTGAATCAGCCCCTTCAAGGGGTTTTATTGACTCACGTACCGATGGGAGCTAGCTATGTGTCACTGGTGGAGATGGCACTTATGTCTAATGCAGCTAAGGAAGGAGAGTCTAAGGAGGTCCCTAAGACGGAAGGTTCTAAGAAGAAATGGTGGAAGAACAATAAAGATAAGAAAGGAGAAGGCCCTCAAAAGCAGATTAAGAAAGGAGGGAAGTGCAATAGTTGTGGGATGGTTGGTCATTACGCAAAAGACTGTAAGAAGGCAGGGATGAAGGGAAAGTGTTATAATTGTGGACAACCCGGTCACATTAGTAGATTTTGTCCTCAAAAGACGGGGCGGGGAGCGGGTGCATCGACAGCACAGATTCAGGCATTGGACGCAGCACCTTCCAGCAGCGGACTAGATAGAGGTAGGAAAGTCACCATGGAAGGTTTGATTTCTATTTCTGATTTTCCCATTCGGACCCTTTTCGAATCTGGAGCATCACACTCTTTCATCTCTAGTTCTTTAGTTGATTGTTTGCACTTAGATATCTCCTTAGTAGTGGACCCCATAGTTGTTTCAAACCCTATAGGAGGATCGACTCATTTATCTATGATTTGTAGGGTTTGAAAAAAAATTATCCTATGCATAGAGTTTGATTGTGACGCCTATGTATTGGGATTTTCGGGGTATGGGATGACTTTGGGGATGGATTGGCTATCCACATATAGAGCGATATTGGACTGCAAGAGGAGAGTCGTTAGAATAGAGACATGCAGCGGTAGGATTCTCGAGGTTTCTTATGACCCACAGGGGTCAGTCATGTTGAGCTTCCTTTATTCTCTCGATTCGTCATCAGCAGAGTTAGATTCAATTCTGGCCATTAGAGATTTCCCGGACGTCTTTGAGGAGGTTAGGGGACTACCCCTTAAGAGAGAGATCGACTTCAGAATTTATTTGAATGATAATGCTAAGCTAGTGGCATTGCCCGTGAGACACATGGAACCTAGGGAGAGGAAGGAGTTAAGCAAGCAGATTCATGAGCTATTAGAGAAAGGCTTCATCAGAAGGAGCATATCTGAGTGGGGAGTGCCAGTCGTCTTCGCTACTAAGGTGGATGGTTCCCTTCGACTTTGCGTAGACTATAGAGAGTTGAATAAGCTCACGAAGAAGAACCGTTATCCACTTCCTAGGATAGATGATCTTTTCGATCAGTTAGTTGGCACTTGGTATTTTCTCAGCTTGATTTAGCCACTGGATTTCATCAGCTTAGGGTCGCTGACGATAGCATTGATAAGACGGCATTTAGGACACCCGATGGATTTTTTGAGTGGTTGCTTATGCCTTTTGGGCTAACCAACGCCCCGGCCTATTTTGTGGATTTGATGAGCCATATTTTTAGAGACGTCCTAAATAGGTTTGTAGTAGTGTTTGTGGAAGATATTTTGGTGTTTTCCAAGAGTATTGAGGAGCATGCTGTTCATCTAGAGGAGGTTCTTCGTACACTTCGTGTTCATCAGTTGAGGGCAAAGTTTTTGAAGTGTCACTTTTGGCGAGGGGAGGTACGTTTTTTGGGGCACGTAGTCTCAAGAGAGGGTTTAGTTGTTGATCCTGCTAAAGTAATTGCAGTGCAAGATTGTAAGGCCCCCAAGAACGTTACCGAAGTTAGAAGCTTCCTAGGATTAGCTGGCTATTATAGGAAGTTCATCAAAGATTTTGCCAAGATTTCAACACCGCTTACTCGCCTCACTAAGAAGAATAAAGCATTCATCTGGGACGTGGATTGTGAGGATTTCTTCACGATGCTAAAGAGAGCCCTTACTAGTGCACCAATGTTAGTTCTACCCGATGGAGCTAAGCCTTTTACAGTATACACTGATGCATGTGGGATGGGTCTAGGAGTAGTGTTGATGAAAGAAGGGAGGGTGGTATGTTATGAGAGAAGACAGTTGAGGATGCATGAGAAGAACTACCCTACCCATGATTTGGAGTTAGCTGCTATAGTTCTTGCACTTAAGTCTTGGAGGCATTACTTGCTAGGAGAGAGGTTCGAGCTTTTCACTGACCATAAGTCATTGAAGTACCTATTCTCATAGAAGGATTTGAACTTGCACTATAAGAAAACCTACTTTTAGTTGCAAATAATGGTAGCGTTTGTAAGGCAAGTGCATCCATAGGCTTAGGACAATCGATAGGATGAAATTTCACTTGTGCCGCCTAAAATTTTCATCAAAAATGTTCTAAGTACGGCTTCAATTTTCATTAATTTTTTTCTCCACTTCTCAATACTATCAGAAAACCTAAGTCACCATCTTTGTAATCCACCTCCAAATACGGACGCCAGCCACCAAATCATTATCAATCCAGTAACACACCATAAATCTTAAATCATTGATCCACTAAGGAACCCTGGAAGCTCGAACGTAGTTAATCGTAGTCGATCTACCTAGCCGCAAAAGATTGATTATCCAGCGTCAACAAGCGCCATCTCCTTCTTCGTCAAAGACCATAAATCATCATCTCATAGGTAGAATTTATGGTAATTCTTCCAATAGATGTGTTCTTCAAATTGCTAACTTTTATTAGCTTCGGCCCCCTTCTTGATTTTTTCCAAAGGGTTTTGAATTAATGACGTTGCATTAAAGTTTTTGAATTAAGCGATTCCAAACTTTTATTTTTCCTGATGGCTTCTTAAATCTGGGAAGCTAATAAGTAATCTTTCTTTGTAACGAGGTTTATTACTATATGCACAGTGAAAGAAAAAATAAAATAAAATAAAAGTTATTCCATATGTATATAAGTGAATATTTGGCCTCAAAACTTAAAAGTGTTGGGGTATTCATTTTCTGGAGTTGGTAGATTTATATAGTAACACAATAAATTTTTATATACCCGTATAAATTAATGAAGTTAGGGTAGCTGAAGTATTTAAAGGTACCTCAGTCATGATCTATGTAATTGTGTATGAAACAATCAGTTGGCAAATTAATTTGTTAATCATGCATGATTTTGCATGCGTGTGATCATTTTCCTAAATGAGAATAGTATTGGGAAAAATTGTTGCATAGGAACTGAGTTGATTGAAGTAGGTGTTCATTAATTCACTTTTATTCTTTTTCTTCATTTTCTAATTGTTCTTTTATGTGATGTTGAAAATAATTTTTTAATTCAAATGACGTATAGAAAATCTATTGACAATAGGTGGAAATCATTATACTATTATTAATTTATTATTGTTATGAAAAAATGTGTCGAAATTTTTTCTTTAATTCAAAATGTCCAGAATAGTGTTAGATATAAGTGAACTATAATTTGCATATATAACAAAGTCCAAAGGTTACTTTGATAAGATAACAAATAAACACGAGTTATGAATTTATGCTGCCTGTTTCACAAAATAATTGGATATGGCCAAAAAATTCTAGTTTTTTGAACATTTGGGTAAACCAAATGTTAATTGAATGATGTTTTTTCATAGACGTTTCTTCATAGATGTTTTTGATCTCCTACGATCATTTGCTCGGGTGAACCAATGATGTTTTTTTTGAACATTTAGGTAAACTAATTATTAATAAAATAAATGATGTTTTTGATCTACTACGGTCATTTATTACTAAACAAGTAATCATAATTCATTATCCAGTAAGCAAAATAAGTAATATTTTATTACTATTAACTTACTGAAATAATTTTATTACCTGTAATCCTAAATATATTTCTGAAT
Organism: Allium fistulosum; assembly: GCA_030737815.1. Classification (NCBI taxonomy): domain Eukaryota; kingdom Viridiplantae; phylum Streptophyta; class Magnoliopsida; order Asparagales; family Amaryllidaceae; genus Allium; species Allium fistulosum. The sequence continues at coordinate 1,007,143,968 of CM060905.1, forward strand.
GTGATGTTTTGTTTAAATGAAATTTGAGGTAGGAACATCAAGTTTGTTGTTAGTTATAAGCTTTTTTGAGTAATTGATTCTGATCAATACAACCTGAACTCTCTAATACCTCTTCATAATCAGTATGTATTTTGCTATTGTTGTTATGTTTCTAATAGTTCCTTCTCTGTTTTGTAGTTGGCAAAGGGAACCTCTACCTTGATCGCATTCATAACTGTAAAAATATCTTAGGATTCCTTGTACTCAATGTAGTTGATGGAGGTACAGGTTACCATCGCAAAGGTATAATTGAATGCCCTCATACATTATAGTTTAATTCAATATTTGTTTAATGAGATTTGGTGTTTATATAGTTCTTCTATACAAAATCCAATTTGAAATGTGATAACTCTCCTTTAAAAGGTTAATTTAAGTTGTTATATAATATTATCTATTACAACATGTTTGTACCAAAATTGGGCACAACACTCTTCGGAAGTTTTTGAAGAGATAAAGTGAAGAAATTAAATGGAAAAATGGGATTATCTAACAAAAACTCCAAAAAACAGATAGGAAAATAATAAGAAAGCACAGAAACACAAGGATTTAGAGTGGTTCGGCGTGTTGCCTACGTCCACTATGAAGTTGATTGCTTTATTGATGTTTCTTTGATGATTACAATTGATTTCAGCGAGTTACAGCAGATAATAATGATTTACAGCAGTGAATTTCGTTAATAGCAGCAACAATGGAGTTTAGAACTGGATCCGACGGAGTCTGGGCGTTGGAGAATTCAAAGAAGAAGAAGGTCCCCTTTTCTGTATGCCCTGGGGCTCTATTTATAGGTGTAGGAGGCGGATCTCTCGCTCAGATCTCGGGAGACTACTTCTGGCACGTGAGTAGGCCCGCGAGACCAAGCCCGCGAAGTTTCGGCCCGATCCGTGATCGATACGAACGGATTTCGTATCGATCAAGATTGCGTCCGATGGAGTTGAAATTTGGCGTGGACTTTCTTCAGCATGCACGTAAGCTTCTGTGAAAATTTCATAGCATTTGGACTTGTAGATTAGGAGATATGTGTAACGACCCGCTAATTTGGACCATTCGCATCCGCACATGTCGGACTTGAATAATTCAAAATACCGCATTGTTAATTTAAATTTGGCAAAACTGAACATATACAGTAAATAAATAATCACAGATCACAGATACAGAGTAATAAATGCAGCAGAAGCAAAAGATAGTAGTTCATGAAGTTACTATATATATAACTGAGTTAAACAAGATACAACAGAGGTCTCGAATACATAGATATCTCAATACAATAGTCAAATACAAGATCTGAATACATCACGGGAATCAACTGAATAACTGAAAGCTGGATAGATAGCTGGATCTCCAAGCGAAGCTCCAACTCTAAAGGTGAGTCTCAAATACTGTATCACTCGGTCTGACCCGAGCATAAAGAAAACACAAAACACTCGAGTCAGGATTAACATTCTTATATCAATAAATCTAACTCAAGTGAAATAATGACTGAAATACAAGTAACTCAAAGGATGTTTGGGATAACCATCCTCTAAGGATCCGTTAAACTATCTACTATGTAGTAGTGTACGCTAAGTAGATAATGTCTAATCAGTAAAGTACGATATCAAAATAGCATTAAGTCATGGCACATTCCACCCTTAACACATTTTTATTCCCAAGAGCATATACAAGACCGTAGTTTCCCTAAAACCGGAAGTCACCAGAGGGCAATCCATATACTAAAGGTACAAACCAAAATCGTAGTGGTCGCGAATAGGATAATCAGTATGACAAGGTACATAATGCAATACCAACTAGGATACTAGTAGTTGCATGATCCGGACTGATGTTGGGCATAGCAGCTACTACCCCAACACCGCGAAACAACACTCCCATAATCGAGGGGTGCACCCAAATCGAATCACAAAAGTAATAGATATGGTAACGAAGAAGTGTGTCCGCTAGAGGTGGCGAACCTCAATGGCCCGGCGCGGCTCCTGTTTTAGTCATGTCAGGGGTCATTCAAAATCGTTCTCTTTCTTCAATCATCACGTACATCATTCCAACCACTTCATTCTGGATCACACTCCGCGTATAGTTATTAAAGTGGTTTTCGGTTTAGACAGAGAGTATGTCCATAACCGATTCCGGTCTCTTTAATAACTTCCGTAATTATTTTCTCGATTGGTCGTTTATATATTTCAAAAGCAATCAAATTCAATTTCAATTAGAATTTGTAAATCAACATTTCATTTGTCTTTCTAAACCAATTTCCATAAATTTACTTTTCAAAACTTCCAAATTTATAATTTCAAAATCTTATAATTCAATTCCAATTTCTATTTAAAACAATTCAAATATTGATTCAAGTTCGTATATAAGTTTCATTTCGAAATCATTTAAATTAATTTAATTTAACATTCAAATCAATTTAAATCCATTGACCAATTTTATTCAGTATTCATTAAGTAAATTTGTCATTCAAAACAATTTCTATTTAATTTCCAATTCATTAAATCAATTACTTAAGTTCAACTTCATTAAATCAAAACCTACAATTTTGAATTAAATTAAATTCGTCAAATCAATTCTTTCAATTACAAGTCTTACATTTGTTTCAATAAATCACATTTTATTTCTTATTAGAGAAATTCGATTTCACTTATTTATTTACTTAGTTACAATTTCAAAACTCAATTAATAAAGAACTAAATTTCACTAATTAAAAGTTAAATTTTAATTATCAAAGGATTCAATTTTATTTAATTATTAAATAATTCAATCTCATTAAATTATTAAATAATTTCAAAACTTAATTCAATCATTTCTTAAATTAAACAACATTCTTCCATCAATTTCTTTATTAATATTTCATTTCAGATTATCAAATATTCACATTTAAATTTCATTAAAATTCAATTTCCAACTTCGTTTCAAAACCATATTATTTATTCAAATAAAATCTTCATTTTATTTTTAAATCAAATTATTGATCAATCGGGTTTTATTTAATTCTCTATCCTAGGTCAAAGTTCAATTTGGGTAATTATCATTTCAACCTGATTCCAATTCAATTCAAAATCAAAGCATAACAAAGGGAACTTGCAGTGTGATAACTGGGATGGTGTCAAAGTAAATAAACAAACAATAACAACAACCAATATCAATCCAATAATCAATCCAAATAATCCCGAAATAATCGTATTAATTTGCATTGATGTTTGTGCAAATTAATATAATTATTTCTAGAATCTACACTATCATTTCATGTAGATTAAAGATTATTGCATTATGGTTTTTCACTTGATATCTATTGTTCAATTTCAAACTACATCAACTTATACACATACATTTAAATGGTTCAAGGTGTGGTTAACACTATTTCTATGTGTCAATTTATTTAAACATTTAAAGGGGTCATATTATACAAACTTGTCTAATTAAATTGAACATATATATCAGTTTCAAGTCGCTAACAATTCTACGTCAAATTCAATTTCATATTTTTATCACTTCCTACATTAACAATTTAACGTCCAATGTCAAAAATCAAACAATCAATCATTTATCAACCAAAACTGGATTATAATTTCATAAATAACAGATAATGGTGTCAAATGTCACAGGTGAACTGATACAGGTAATAACAGTGTAAATATCTAACAGTAGTATATTTCAATTGTCGTTTCAATTGAAATCAAATTTAATAAATAAAAGAACATTAATCGTGAGTGATTGCTCACCTTCCGAGGTTAAAGAATAACGAGAGTCAGACGAGTTACGAATCCAAAGCAAAGCTAGATTGAACGCGAATTTGACAAGCCAAGCTGACAATCGGAATTTGACGAAATTTAATCAGAACTGGATTGATAAAATAATTGGTAGCTGAATTGATATAGGCACAACATATACAATCCTATATATATACATATATACAAAAATCGTGTTTTTATATATACACATGTATTTGAAACTTGTTATTTTAAAAATAAAACACGTAAAACGAAGTCACTATATAAAATAAAAATCAAACTAACGCGTTCATATATATACTGATTTATATAAAAACACGTTAAAGCCCATATTTACAGAAAAGAATAAATATACAGTGCAAATTATATGTGGTGTAACCCACAAAAATAACTTAATATTATAATTTATATAATTAAACTTGCCAAATTATAACTTTATATATACAACACTTATAAAACTATATACGTATTCTTCATGCGACAACCACTGTCCAAACTTATAAATCAATATGCATAAATATATAACAAACTACATATACATTAAATGAAACAGGTACAGAGTGTTCAACTTTTATATAAATTTACTGATACTATTCAAGACATATACTTTATAAAATAGCTTTAAGAAGACCAAACATATACATTAAAAATCCAATCACTGCAACTTGCTTTATAATAATAACTATAAAACCCAACAGTGTATATATATACGAACTATCTTTATATAACTTCAAAAATAATATACTAACATCAGGTTGTGAAAGTAACTTACATAGAAATGGCATATCACATAAAGAACTATGCCAGGTTAAAATATATACCGTATAAGCTTTTATAACTTTACAAGCTGTACAAACTTAATATATAAACAAACAGATGTATAATATTATATACTTACATATATAGAGAAAATCACTTTATAACTTGTATACTTTGTAAAGAAAAAAAAATCAAACAGAATATACATAAATACTAACATACTTATACATGTATATATATATATATATATATGCCAACATAGAAATACCTATTGAATAATACTAATGAGATATATATATAACAGCCTACAGCATATATACACAAAGTAGCTATATTATACTTATATGTTAAAACTAACATCCATAACTAACAGATATATTATAAATACTTGTATATAATTTTGTATATAAACAACAAATTATTATGTTACTTATATAACGACATACATATATTAATATATGTATATATATATATACAGCTTCTAACATGATATTTAAACTTATATAACTGAACAGAACTTATAATATAATATATACTTTAATATAACTAACCGGTAAAGAAAAGAAAAAGAAAGCAGAGATCTCGACAAGATGGGGTTGCACAGTGATGAGGAGCACGGCCGGACGAAGCAAGGGAAAAAGTAGCTGTGCTCGGCCAGTGTCGGTCTCGGTGGCGAAGGCAGAAGGGTCGGCGAGCTGCTGAGAAGACAAGGTAATGGCTAGCATAAGGCGGAAGCTGTGGCATGGATGGAGATGGTGCACCAGGCTGAAGGTGACGTGGCAGGTGAAGGGACGGGTGCTGGAGACGATGAGCGGTGTAGCTTCGGTGATGGGCGGAAAAATGAAGAGGCGATGGATGGTTGAGTAATTATGGTGATGGACCGATGTTGCTTTGGAGGAGAGGCCACATGGATCCAAGCAAAAGAAGGGTTCCAGATTCTTGTTTCTCGTGAGGGGAAGAATGGAGCTTTACAACTTGCATGCATCATGGACCAAAATAACATGTTCTTTATGTTTGCAAATTTACAGAAGGATGTGAAGAGAATAGGGGAGGAAGAAGAGAATTGAACAGAGAGAGAAGGAAAGAGGAATGGCTACAGGCTTTGGAAGTTTAAGCAAATTGAGAAAAGCAAGCACGTTTTTTATCTTTAAAATATAAATGTCTGTCAAAAGCAACGAAAAGATCGTGAACCAAAAAAAAGTATGATGACCGTGGTAATAGTAAAAGCCACACACGAATCTAGGAATTAATAAAAGCAACAGCTGTAAAAACAAGCGGCTGTTTGATTTGGACAAGTGGGTATCTGAATAGACCCAAAGAACAAAAAGTCGTACCGATATGGTTGACCGTTTCATGGTTTCCGCTGTGTAACAGAGTTCAAAACACAAGATTGAATATACCGTAGAGACCAGCACGACGAGACGATCAAAATGGCATATGGATATCAGTGGTACGATCGAATTATAAAAATTCGAATTTTTCTACTGGCGGAAAATGCAAGAAAAACGTAGAAAAATAAGATCGACGGAGCCAAAGAAGTCCGAATTTGGAAAAACGAAAAATGACGTCTTGCTCAGCAGATGGTTTACAATTTTTCTATGTAAAAATATTTAGGTTCCGAAACATTTTATTTTCATTGCTTTTTAACTGATTAAATTGAAGTAAATTTACGCGCGAAATAAACTTTCGTATTTTCGGACGAAAATTTACCAGTTGCTATGTTTAACTAGACGCATTTCAAATATCAAATTTTTATTTCAAAATTTTATTATTTAAAATTTCACAAAATTTCAACTAATTTCGTTATTAAAACAGTTAAAATTTACGGGTCGTTACACTCTTCCCCACTCAAAACTTTTCGTCCCCGAAAAGGAACGAGGTAGGAGAATAGAAACAACCAGAAAGAAAAACAGATTTGAAATACAAAATAACAATTAATTTAAACCATATAAATTCAAATTTAAATTAATTGATATTCAATAATTGATTTAATCCATTTGATTTCACTAAAATCAATCTCAACTATTTCTAAATTCATTATCTTATTATCCAATTATCTTCAATTTACAATTTCTAAAATCATAAATTTGAATAGTCTTTTATTATAATCATATTTTTTCAGCAATTTAAATTCTTCTTTATTCCAAATTATTGTTAAATTTATTCTACTTAATATATCTAATCACATATATTTAACCCATATAAATTAATTTAAACCATAAAAGTTTTGATTTAAATTAATTTATATTCACTAATTGCTTTTAAATTCAAGGTATTTTCATAAGTTGATCAAATTTCAATTTATTAATTCTTTCAAAACAAATTTATTAATTCTTTCAAAACAAATTTATTTCATTATTAACTGAGTTTTACTTATTATTTTATCTAACTCTATTAACATCTTTATAATCAAAATTTAGTGTATAACATTTATTATAAACACCCAAATTTTATTTATAAAATTATTTTATATTGTATATTATCCAATTACATTTTAACTTCTGAATAATTTAGGTAAGTTATTTTGAAATGCAATTTAGTACTATACAAATAAAATTTCCAAATTCAATTATTTCAAGTTTAAATACTTATTCCAAATTTAGCTTTTTTTTATAATTGACAACATCTTTTAACATGATTTTAAGAATTAAATTTCCGTTTTATTTCAAATCCTTTAGAGATAATTATGTATATACTATATATACTAAATCAAATTAAATTTAAAATAATATACCCATGTATATATAAATCAAATCATACTTAAGAAATTCAAATTAAAATATTTTCCAAACAAAACTATAGCAAAGCTACAGAATGGTTTCTCCACTTCGAAACTCGAAATTGAATGTCGATGATGCGGTCGCCATCACCGAAATTATCTTCCAGCGACAAAGAGAAGAGCACTTATTTAAACATTTAAAATTCTTTGAAATGATTTTTATTCGAAAATACTTTAGATATACATTTTAAAACCTTCAAAACCAAGGTTTGAAATTTTCGAAAATTAAATTCTCAAATTCTTGATTTAAATTCATTTCAGATTCTAAATCAAATTATATCCAAGTTTTATAAATTCATTTATTTATATTATGCAATAATCAATGGTTTACAAAACAATAAATGAAAATCAAATATTATTATTTCTGACAACAAATTCATTAACAATTTAATTTCAGAGAAATTATATTTATATATACTATAATCATACAAAACTTTTATTTTATTTACCAAATTTGAAAACGATATTGTGTCAGTTTGCTCTGCTCAAGCGTTTTGGAAATCCTATCGATAACGTTGATCAGACGAATCGATCGAAAACCCAAATCAACATCAACAACTCAAACAACACAATAAATAAACATTTTTATATTAATAACAAATGCACTACCTCGCTCGACGATACAAAGATGGATTTCAAAATAAGTATGGAGGTTCAAATTTGATAGACTCAAATCCAAGAGAATTTCGATTCAAAGATAGGTTTGAAACAAAATCGAGAAAATTAAATAACAAAATAGGAAGATGGATAAGTTTATATAAATCGCGGGCAACCTTAATCGGGTCGACCGTGACTTCAAGAATAAGATCGATGCAGAATTTCGAGGCAAATCTACATTCGACCTCAAGAAATAGAATTTTCAGGTATAGCAGGAGATAGATAGCACCGCAAACCAAAGATACAGAATTCTCCGGTAAATCGATGTCTATTGTAAAGGAGTTTTACCCCTTTACAAATTAATTTGAGATTGGCGGGACTGCCAACTCATAAAGATCATTCGAAGTGGAGTTATGTGATACTCCAAAATTTGAAAGAAGACGGATAGTGAGGGACACGAATGAATTTTGAAACTGCAGGGAACGTTCCAAAATTCAAGGGAATTGAGTCAAAAAGGAAGAGATTGAAACTCGAATGAGAGTGATTCTGTAAATACATTTACCATATATGCTAAGTTTTGCCTAGAGCTACCAAAGCTTTGATACCAACTGTAACGACCCACTATTTTGGACCATTCGCATCCGCACATGTCGGACTTGAATAATTCAAAATACCACATTGTTAATTTAAATTTGGCAAAACTGAACATATACAGTAAATAAATAATCACAGATCACAGACACAGAGTAATAAATGCAGCGGAAGCAAAAGATAGTAGTTCATGAAGCCACTATATATATAATAGAGTTAAACAAGATACAACAGAGGTCTCGAATACATAGATATCTCAATACTATAGTCAAATACAAGATCTGAATACATCACGGGAATCAACTAAATAACTGAAAGCTGGATAGATAGCTGGATCTCCAAGCGAAGCTCCAACTCCAAAGGTGAGTCTCAAATACAGTATCACTCAGTCTGACCCGAGCGTAAAGAAAACACAAAACACTCGAGTCAGGATTAACATTCTTATATCAATAGATCTAACTCAAGTGAAATAACGACTGAAATACAAGTAACTCAAAGGATGTTTGGGATAACCATCCTCTAAGGATCCGTTAAACTATCTACTATGTAGTAGTGTACGCTAAGTAGATAATATCTAATTAGTAAAGTACGATATCAAAATAGCGTTAAGTCATGGCCCATTCCACCCTTAACACATTTTTATTCCCAAGAACATATACAAGACCATAGTTTCCCTAAAACCGGAAGTCACCAGAGGGCAATCCATATACTAAAGGTACAAACCAAAATCGTAGTGGTCGCGAATAGGATAATCAGTATGACAAGGTACATGAGGCAATACCAACTAGGATACTAGTAGTTGCGTGATCCGGACTGATGTTGGGCATAGAAGCTACTACCCCAACACCGCGAAACAACACTCCCATAATCGAGGGGTGCACCCAAATCGAATCACAAAAGTAATAGATATGGTAACGAAGAAGTGTGTCTGCTAGAGGTGGCGAACCTCAATGGCCCGGCGCGGCTCCTGTTTTAGTCATGTCAGGGGTCATTCAAAATCGTTCTCTTTCTTCAATCATCACGTACATCATTCCAACCACTTCATTCTGGATCACACTCCGCGTATAGTTATTAAAGTGGTTTTCGGTTTAGACAGAGAGTATGTCCATAACCGATTCCGGTCTCTTTAATAACTTCCGTAATTATTTTCTCGATTGGTCGTTTATATATTTCAAAAGCAATCAAATTCAATTTCAATTAGAATTTGTAAATCAACATTTCATTTGTCTTTCTAAACCAATTTCCATAAATTTACTTTTCAAAACTTCCAAATTTATAATTTCAAAATCTTATAATTCAATTCCAATTTCTATTTAAAACAATTCAAATATTGATTCAAGTTCGTATATAAGTTTCATTTCGAAATCATTTAAATTAATTTAATTTAACATTCAAATCAATTTAAATCCATTGACCAATTTTATTCAGTATTCATTAAGTAAATTTGTCATTCAAAACAATTTCTATTTAATTTCCAATTCATTAAATCAATTACTTAAGTTCAACTTCATTAAATCAAAACCTACAATTTTGAATTAAATTAAATTCGTCAGATCAATTCTTTCAATTACAAGTCTTACATTTGTTTCAATAAATCACATTTTATTTCTTATTAGAGAAATTCGATTTCACTTATTTATTTACTTAGTTACAATTTCAAAACTCAATTAATAAAGAACTAAATTTCACTAATTAAAAGTTAAATTTTAATTATCAAAGGATTCAATTTTATTTAATTATTAAATAATTCAATCTCATTAAATTATTAAATAATTTCAAAACTTAATTCAATCATTTCTTAAATTAAACAACATTCTTCCATCAATTTCTTTATTAATATTTCATTTCAGATTATCAAATATTCATATTTAAATTTCATTAAAATTCAATTTCCAACTTCGTTTCAAAACCATATTATTTATTTAAATAAAATCTTCATTTTATTTTTAAATCAAATTATTGATCAATCGGGTTTTATTTAATTCTCTATCCTAGGTCAAAGTTCAATTTGGGTAATTATCATTTCAACCTGATTCCAATTCAATTCAAAATCAAAGCATAACAAAGGGAACTTGCAGTGTGATAACTGGGATGGTGTCAAAGTAAATAAACAAACAATAACAACAACCAATATCAATCCAATAATCAATCCAAATAATCCCGAAATAATCGTATTAATTTGCATTGATGTTTGTGCAAATTAATATAATTATTTCTAGAATCTACACTATCATTTCATGTAGATTAAAGATTATTGCATTATGGTTTTTCACTTGATATCTATTGTTCAATTTCAAACTACATCAACTTATACACATACATTTAAATGGTTCAAGGTGTGGTTAACACTATTTCTATGTGTCAATTTATTTAAACATTTAAAGGGGTCATATTATACAAACTTGTCTAATTAAATTGAACATATATATCAGTTTCAAGTCGCTAACAATTCTACGTCAAATTCAATTTCATATTTTTATCACTTCCTACATTAACAATTTAACGTCCAATGTCAAAAATCAAACAATCAATCATTTATCAACCAAAACTGGATTATAATTTCATAAATAACAGATAATGGTGTCAAATGTCACAGGTGAACTGATACAGGTAATAACATTGTAAATATCTAACGGTAGTATATTTCAATTGTTGTTTCAATTGAAATCAAATTTAATAAATAAAAGAACATTAATCGTGAGTGATTGCTCACCTTCCGAGGTTAAAGAATAACGAGAGTCAGACGAGTTACGAATCCAAAGCAAAGCTAGATTGAACGCGAATTTGACAAGCCAAGCTGACAATCGGAATTTGACGAAATTTAATCAGAACTGGATTGATAAAATAATTGGTAGCTGAATTGATATAGGCACAACATATACAATCCTATATATATACATATATACAAAAATCGTGTCTTTATATATACACATGTATTTGAAACTTGTTATTTTAAAAATAAAACACGTAAAACGAAGTCACTATATAAAATAAAAATCAAACTAACGCGTTCATATATATACTGATTTATATAAAAACACGTTAAAGCCCATATTTACAGAAAAGAATAAATATACAGTGCAAATTATATGTGGTGTAACCCACAAAAATAACTTAATATTATAATTTATATAATTAAACTTGCCAAATTATAACTTTATATATACAACACTTATAAAACTATATACGTATTCTTCATGCGACAACCACTGTCCAAACTTATAAATCAATATGCATAAATATATAACAAACTACATATACATTAAATGAAACAGGTACAGAGTGTTCAACTTTTATATAAATTTACTGATACTATTCAAGACATATACTTTATAAAATAGCTTTAAGAAGACCAAACATATACATTAAAAATCCAATCACTGCAACTTGCTTTATAATAATAACTATAAAACCCAACAGTGTATATATATACGAACTATCTTTATATAACTTCAAAAATAATATACTAACATCAGGTTGTGAAAGTAACTTACATAGAAATGGCATATCACATAAAGAACTATGCCAGGTTAAAATATATACCGTATAAGCTTTTATAACTTTACAAGCTGTACAAACTTAATATATAAACAAACAGATGTATAATATTATATACTTACATATATAGAGAAAATCACTTTATAACTTGTATACTTTGTAAAGAAAAAAAAAATCAAACAGAATATACATAAATACTAACATACTTATACATGTATATATATATATATGCCAACATAGAAATACCTATTGAATAATACTAATGAGATATATATATATAACAGCCTACAGCATATATACACAAAGTAGCTATATTATACTTATATGTTAAAACTAACATCCATAACTAACAGACATATTATAAATACTTGTATATAATTTTGTATATAAACAACAAATTATTATGTTACTTATATAACGACATACATATATTAATATATGTATATATATATACAGCTTCTAACATGATATTTAAACTTATATAACTGAACAGAACTTATAATATAATATATACTTTAATATAACTAACCGGTAAAGAAAAGAAAAAGAAAGCAGAGATCTCGACAAGATGGGGTTGCACAGTGATGAGGAGCACGGCTGGACGAAGCAAGGGAAAAAGTAGCTGTGCTCGGCCAGTGTCGGTCTCGGTGGCGAAGGCAGAAGGGTCGGCGAGCTGCTGAGAAGACAAGGTAATGGCTAGCATAAGGCGGAAGCTGTGGCATGGATGGAGACGGTGCACCAGGCTGAAGGTGTCACGTACCGAAATTTTCGACTTTCGAAAATTCGACATCGATACTCACTTTATCGACTGCCGAGAAATCGAGTGCCGGAAACTTCAATAGTGAGGGTTTAAGAAAAAGAAAAAGGCAAAAGAAGAAGAAAAGAAAGAAGAGAAAGAAAGAAGAACAACAACAGAACAAGAACAGATACAGAAAACAACATCAGAATCTTACACATCGCAGCGGAACAATATATAATAAATAAACACTAGTCTTTTAAAACAAAGAGCTATATCAGTTTATACATACATCAATCATCAGAGTCAATATACAACAATGGACAGTTATATAAACTTGTCCTCATACAGAATACACAGCGGAATAAATACTATCAGATACAAATACTACGTCTCGTCATCCAGCTTATCTCCAAGATCCAGAATATCCAGAATATCCTGATAACCTAACTCTAGACTGCCCGTGTGGAAATTGGTGGGCACCCAGAGTTTAGAAGGGAAACAATAAACTCCGAGTCAGTCATGGTGACTGGTGTGAGATCGTAAAACAATTTATCTTTAAAACAACAAGAAGATTTAAAGTCAATTCGCAATGTTTTTGGAAAATGAAACTACCATAAGACCTCCCACCACACACACAATGCAAACGCAGAATTGGAGGAGATTTCTTCTTATGATAGTCAAAGATGCTTACTACGCAGAAATCAAATTCTTTTTGATATTATTATTAGTGCATAGTGTAGAAAAACCATTTCGAAAGTAGAATATAAATCTTAGCCAGCATAGGTACCATTATATTATGCCTGCTATAGCTGCCTCCTGAGGAGACAGGTTATACAATTGAAATCGTAAAGGCTCGTATTGTTTCTTTGGATTTCCAACAAATGGTCAGGCTAAGGAACTTCCTATCCACGATGGGTACGTCCCTGGAATAGACGACCCGAGAACCTAACCGGATCTCTGCCAACACAAGGCCGGGTTACCTCTGCAAAAATAGGTAACTACTGACACGCGTATGCCATCCCCCGATCGTCACCGATCTTCCCGAGGATCCCCGATTCGCAACAACCACAAAGAAATAAATTTTGCAGCAACCACAGAGGTTAAGTATCTGGGCTCCATACCATGATACCACCTTTATCCAGAAGGAATGACATACACTAAGGGGCGCTACTCCCTAGAACCTTGCCGCATTCTTCCTGTTTTGACCATTTCCGGGGTGTGAGGCTCGATGAAGTCTCGTCCACAAAGCTACGCTTTCTACAAAGCCCTGCTTCGGGTCAAACAAAATGATCAACCTATGATCACAAAGATATAAGATCAAACAAATGATCATATCACAAATGATCAAACACTGATCATTTCACAGCAACACTCAGTATGCCACGTTACCAAATTGGGATATATCGCTGATAAATTTCAACTACATAACCTCTGAGCTCGTACGTCTCAGAGAAGGGTGTTAAGCTAAGAGAATAAATTCTCCGCCACCAACAGAAATGTATTTGAAAGAAATCAGCTTTATATCTCAAATTGTAACGTTAGACACACAATCCATAGAAGTCTGTTCCGGGATCGAACAGAACCGAAGGCACTTCTCACGAAGCCCTTGCAATTTCGGATAATTTTCTAATCACGTCCGGACTTCGCGTCACTAAGGGTGATAAAACCTCTAAACCGGAGATCAGCCGATGTAGAGTAACTCGACGGTAATCCTTCCGTTTTCAAAAATATCCGGTCTTCAACACCGGTCTTCGAATGCAATTCATAACGACGTATCACATATTCGGAATGGGTTATACGATCCCATGGTCCTTTCCCGGCTAACCCGAATAGTGAGAGATTATTCAAAAATAAGTGTGGCATTCAAATTCATCCAATCACAACAAATACCAATCTAAAGGTAATTATTGATAGTCGGTTATTTAACTATCAATAAAGATGCGCAACATCATCAGATTCCAAATAATTTTCCAAATTATTTATCTTCCAAAATATCTTTACTAGATATAAAATTTCCACACTTCAAAAATAAATCAACATTTATTTTTCTAAACAGTTTCCGTTTCCTTTATAAATTCCATAGTGAATTTACATTTTTCGAATATCTACTAATATTCGATTTTCAATCGTTTTCAAATATTCATTTTCGATTTATCTTTAAGAAGATAAAATCTCAAAACTTTTCATTTCATTTTGGAAAACATTCCATACTTATTTAATAATAAGTGTTTCACAAATCTTTTATTTTCAACATTTGAAAATATTCAATATACTTTAATCAATATTAAGTACATATTCATTCTTTAAGGAAATCATTCTTTTTAACAACATCTATTTGAGTCAAAACGAATGTTACGTAAAACATCGTTACGACGACTCAAAATCACTAGTATAGGGATTCGAATTTGATATGTAAATCCCAATACTAAAAACATTTCCTTTCGAAAAATCATTTTCTATAACAACAGTGTTATAGTCCATCATTTCCTTATTTTTTTCGAAACGTCTATTTCAACAACAAGTGTTGAAATCTATGTATTCGATACTTAACACGTTTTAAAACATCTTTTAAACCAATTAACTTCATTTTATAATATCGCTTCCCCAAAACCATATCCATTTTACTTAAAAATATATTCAATGTCCAAAATCGTGAATATACTTCACTAACCAAATTTCAATCATCTCTACACATTTTATTTCAATAAAGATTCGCTATCCAAAATCGCGAATATATCTTCTTTATTAACAATCCGATCAATATTCCATTTAAAAGCAAAAATCCAGTTTATAAGTAAATTTCTTATAATCATTCATTCTACAACTTCATACTTTATAAATCTATAAATTTCATATCTTTACAATTTATAATTCTATACATTTCATATCTTCACATTTTATAATTATAAATTTAATATCTTTATAAAACTCATTTTAAAATTCCAATAACTTTAATTGATAAATATCAATTTGATACATCTTTTATATACATTGGTTTAATAATTCAAAAATCTCAACTTAAACCATTTTATAAATTTCTTAACTCTTTATTTCAAAAGAAATTACTTTTTTGTTAAAATTCACAAAATCTTAAGTTTTATAACTTTAAAGTTTTAACGTTTATTTATTTAAAGTAAATCAATTCAACAATTTAAATAAACGTATATTTCCAAAGATCACTTTTTAAAATTTCACTTTTAAAATCAACATCGTTATTTTTAAATTTCAAAATTTGAATCCAATGATGCAGCGCATCAATTAGTCCATCACAACATCAAACATCATATATCATCATATGATAACAGAATATATATCAACATCTGTAAATAAATAAATACAGTTGAGGAATCCAGTTGGATCCCTCCAACCTGTTTCCCTGCATCCAAAGACGTTAGCACAATACCATTCCACTTCGAGGTGGAATATCGCGGTATATGGGTTTTTATAAAAATCCGCTTACTAACGGCGCAATAGGGTCTCATCCGCTATACGAGGCGGGAAATCATCAATCCAATATATACATATGCCAATATGTATATATTGCTATATATATATAGATATATCCTATTATATCTAATAGCACATCCAATAACAATCATCAATCAATAATAACTGTAAATTCAAATTTCCTTCGAGTGAGAAAATCTCACCTTTTATTTGCAATCCATTTTCCATTCCAGTTTGTTTTCTTCATAGTTTTAAACCTTGTATAAATATTTATACAGTTTATTAATATCTGAGATAACATACAATAATCTTTTATTCAATAAATTAAATTAGTCTATAATTTAATTTATACTATCATTTGGTTTTAAACTAAATTCCCTTTATCTTCAAATTCTTATCTACATGAAATAATTTATATAGATTTTTAAAATTGTTTTCTTTCTCCCAGTAAACATAAAATTAGTGATTTATTTTACTGTAAAAACTTTTCGCCCTAGCTATATATAAATATTTTTGTAAAAAGAACAGTAACTTCATCCTTCTTGATTAGATAAAAATTTAAATTACCTATCATTAACTAATGTAATTTAGAGGCATTGACTAAAATTAGGTTTAGTTAAAATAATCCCAAGCAAAAATAATTACCAGAATCACCTCGACTCCCCCACGGCACCGCCGCCTGCTTCGCGAGATCCTCCACGCGCGCGCCGCGACTACGACTTCGAGCTCGTTCAACAATCGATGTCGAGCATCCCTCCTGAATCCACACCTCGATTCGTGAGCTTCACCCATCCCCACGCGTGACGACGAACACGACTCTCTCCTCCTCTCGATCGCCCAGCTCCACTTGGCTCGCGACGCTGCCTCGAATCACACGTGCATCTGTTGCCTTCAGTCGCGAAACCGTGCTACCCCCTCCTCTGAATCGCGACCTCGAATTTGAGACTGTGGCAAAACTTCAAATCGGCAGTAGAAATATCGCGTAGGGGCAAGGATGAGTCGCGATGACTGATGGAATAGCTGAGTATATAGCGATGATTATAATGAAGGCGTTGATTTTCTTTTGTTTCTTCGATTCGAAGAGGGGGGTTCGGTTTAATTTCGTTTGAATGAGGGGGCTTCGGCCATTATCTGATTTTGAAATGAACGAGATGTTTAGTCGCCATTTTTCTTTCGTTTCGATTTTCGAATCTGAGAGAGGGAGAGTTCGGCATAAAAATGGAAGACGACGTGATTTATCAGAGAAAGTATGGTTTGCACGATTCCTCAACGTGATTTTAGGCAAGAATCTAGGGATGCTGTCTGAAATAAAATTTTAAATTTAAATTGAAACCGTTCAAAATTTCAATGCGTTTTCCTGTCGTATTCTCACATATCAACTCCGAAAAATACGAAATTTGAAATCCGACAATAATTCAATATTACGGACCCAATGGAACTGGTTTCGTTGAATTCTGAGACTGCGCCTCGAAACGCTATTTTTAAATATCGATACGAACGATAATTTTCAAAACTGAACAAACCGTTTTCAAATTAAATTCTGAAGCTGCTGTTATCTTCAGTGTTATCAATATAAATTTTACAAGCGTTTGAAATATTTTTCTTTAGCTTTAAATTGAAGATTCAAATTTTTATTCAACTTCAATCGATTAAATTTTATAATTTAATCGTCAGTTTCAAAGTTATATTCGGGATACAAATTAAATCATCGTTCAAATATTTAAAATTAATTAAATATCCTCAATTTAATTTGTTCAAAATTCTGGGTCGTTACAGACTTCCCTCCTTAAAAGAATTTCGTCCCGAAATTACAAGTTAGGAAAAATGGTCCTTAACTCGTCTACTATTTTTCACAATCCAAATAGTTTTATCAATTCATCAAAACAAATCTTTCTACTAAAGATTCGTTATCATTTCTACTAACTTTCCAACTCCAATTAAAGTTTCAAACAACATTGTTTAACTTCTAAATTCAAATTCGAGTTTAAATTCAAATTTTAACTTCAAAATTTTCTCAAAAATTTTCTAACACTCGAAATTTTCGAAAAATTTCGCCAGCGTCTCCTTTGCGCGGCTAATACGGCACAACTACAAAACATCCCTACGGACTCTCAGATTTCAAAAAGAAAAAGAAAAAGCCAAACGGCTAGACAAGAAATCATCAAAAACTCATATTATAATTTAAATACTCACCTTTTGTCGAGCAATTCGAATTATCTTCGAAATTAAAATCCCAATTCGTTTACACCTGTATATCCTACTAGCCATAATATCTAGTTACATGTATTCAAACTATTTTGCAAATTTTATTACAAAATTTTCAATATAACTGCTTATATCATCTTTAAGTTCATTTTTGAAGTTATATATATCCATTATAATTCAATTTTACATTTCGATTTCCATTTGAATTCTATTTACAATTTCAATCTAATTTGGATTCAATTCAACTTCTGAATATTGACTTTCATTGATTAGCTTTCATTTACAACTGCTTATTTTAGCTTAGTTTCAATTACTAATCCATTTCAAATTCTAATTCACTTACAAATTCAGATTTGCTTTCAACATTAAATTTCAATCCCAGTTTTATTCACTTTTGTTCATTTCCAAAATTTATTTACAATCCACTATTTTGGTTTATAACCACTTATATTAAACTGGATTTCAAATTTCATATGAATTTAATTCATTTCAAACCATATTAATTTGTCATTTCTTCAATTAGTTTCAGTTACTAATTTTATTTCAATACTTTACTTTACAAATTCAAAATGAATTTTTCAACATTCAATTTACTTTCATTAAATTGATTCCCTTGTACTTACATTAATCCAACTTAAAATTCCTTAAGTTAAATTTATTCAATCTAAATTCAACTTGTATAAGTTATCAACTTAATAATATTTCATAAGTATTTTTATATAGTATTCCAGAGTCTTTTCAACCTTTTCAAAACCATTTTGAAAACAATTCAAATCATCCTTTGAATTTTCTAAAACAAAATCCAAATTTTCCAAACAACTTTCATTTAAAACAATCGACAACAATTCCTCTTTTGGAAACCCGAAAATGAACACCGGTGATGTCGCGATCATCATCGGAATTATTTTCCAGCGACCGAAAAGAGTTTAGAGCCTTTCATTCCTTCAAAACATTTTTCCAAAATCTTTTGAAAATCATTTTCAAATCAAAAGAATTTAAACTTTCCAAATCTCCAAAATTTTCAAATTCTTTCAAAAACATTTCCAAAAACTTCTCTGGAATCCCGTTTAAATTATAAGTCACATTTATAATTTACATTCTTAAATTTTATTTGTATATGGATTAATTTCTTAACTTTGGAGTTATGATTTCAATTTCTTATTCAATTTCATTTAATGATGATAACATTTCAACATTATCACTTTCCTAACAAACAAGCATCCATATACTATGATAATTCATAGAAAATCATTTCTTTTATATACAAAAATAATTTTGGGCAAAATTATTTCATTCACCCTATTTTAAAACAATACTGTGCCGAATTGTTCTATTCGAGTGTTTAGAGATCCCTATCAATGATCGTTAATTACTCGTATTGACCAGAATCCATATACCACTCAACAAATCAATCATCACAATATAAAACAATTTTTATATTCACTAACAAATACGCGCTCATATCTATTATTACACTCAACTCATTCTAGAGTACTACTGACTCTATCTCTAATGAGTAACACCCAACAGAGCAGGGTTGTCGCTTAACCATATGCTCTGATACCACGCTGTCACGTACCGAAATTTTCGACTTTCGAAAATTCGACATCGATACTCACTTTATCGACTGCCGAGAAATCGAGTGCCGGAAACTTCAATAGTGAGGGTTTAAGAAAAAGAAAAAGGCAGAAGAAGAAGAAAAGAAAGAAGAGAAAGAAAGAAGAACAACAATAGAACAAGAACAGATACAGAAAACAACATCAGAATCTTACACATCGCAGCGGAACAATATATAATAAATAAACACTAGTCTTTTAAAACAAAGAGCTATATCAGTTTATACATACATCAATCATCAGAGTCAATATACAACAATGGACAGTTATATAAACTTGTCCTCATACAGAATACACAGCGGAATAAATACTATCAGATACAAATACTACGTCTCGTCATCCAGCTTATCTCCAAGCTCCAGAATATCCAGAATATCCTGATAACCTAACTCTAGACTGCCCGTGTGGAAATTGGTGGGCACCCAGAGTTTAGAAGGGAAACAATAAACTCCGAGTCAGTCATGGTGACTGGTGTGAGATCGTAAAACAATTTATCTTTAAAACAACAAGAAGATTTAAAGTCAATTCGCAATGTTTTTGGAAAATGAAACTACCATAAGACCTCCCACCACACACACAATGCAAACGCAGAATTGGAGGAGATTTCTTCTTATGATAGTCAAAGATGCTTACTACGCAGAAATCAAATTCTTTTTGATATTATTATTAGTGCATAGTGTAGAAAAACCATTTCGAAAGTAGAATATAAATCTTAGCCAGCATAGGTACCATTATATTATGCCTGCTATAGCTGCCTCCTGAGGAGACAGGTTATACAATTGAAATCGTAAAGGCTCGTATTGTTTCTTTGGATTTCCAACAAATGGTCAGGCTAAGGAACTTCCTATCCACGATGGGTACGTCCCTGGAATAGACGACCCGAGAACCTAACCGGATCTCTGCCAACACAAGGCCGGGTTACCTCTGCAAAAATAGGTAACTACTGACACGCGTATGCCATCCCCCGATCGTCACCGATCTTCCCGAGGATCCCCGATTCGCAACAACCACAAAGAAATAAATTTTGCAGCAACCACAGAGGTTAAGTATCTGGGCTCCATACCATGATACCACCTTTATCCAGAAGGAATGACATACACTAAGGGGCGCTACTCCCTAGAACCTTGCCGCATTCTTCCTGTTTCGAGCATTTCCGGGGTGTGAGGCTCGATGAAGTCTCGTCCACAAAGCTACGCTTTCTACAAAGCCCTGCTTCGGGTCAAACAAAATGATCAACCTATGATCACAAAGATATAAGATCAAACAAATGATCATATCACAAATGATCAAACACTGATCATTTCACAGCAACACTCAGTATGCCACGTTACCAAATTGGGATATATCGCTGATAAATTTCAACTACATAACCTCTGAGCTCGTACGTCTCAGAGAAGGGTGTTAAGCTAAGAGAATAAATTCTCCGCCACCAACAAAAATGTATTTGAAAGAAATCAGCTTTATATCTCAAATTGTAACGTCAGACACACAATCCATACAAGTCTGTTCCGGGATCGAACAGAACCGAAGGTACTTCTCACGAAGCCCTTGCAATTCCGGATAATTTTCTAATCACGTCCGGACTTCCCGTCACTAAGGGTGATAAAACCTCTAAACCGGAGATCAGCCGATGTAGAGTAACTCGACGGTAATCCTTCCGTTTTCAAAAATATCCGGTCTTCAACACCGGTCTTCGAATGCAATTCATAACGACGTATCACATATTCGGAATGGGTTATACGATCCCATGGTCCTTTCCCGGCTAACCCGAATAGTGAGCGATTATTCAAAAATAAGTGTGGCATTCAAATTCATCCAATCACAACAAATACCAATCTAAAGGTAATTATTGATAGTCGGTTATTTAACTATCAATAAAGATGCGCAACATCATCAGATTCCAAATAATTTTCCAAATTATTTATCTTCCAAAATATCTTTACTAGATATAAAATTTCCACACTTCAAAAATAAATCAACATTTATTTTTCTAAACAGTTTCCGTTTCCTTTATAAATTCCATAGTGAATTTACATTTTTCGAATATCTACTAATATTCGATTTTCAATCGTTTTCAAATATTCATTTTCGATTTATCTTTAAGAAGATAAAATCTCAAAACGTTTCATTTCATTTTGGAAAACATTCCATACTTATTTAATAATAAGTGTTTCACAAATCTTTTATTTTCAACATTTGAAAATATTCAATATACTTAAATCAATATTAAGTACATATTCATTCTTTAAGGAAATCATTCTTTTTAACAACATCTATTTGACTCAAAACGAATGTTACGTAAAACATCGTTACGACGACTCAAAATCACTAGTATAGGGATTCGAATTTTTAAGGTAGATATGTAAATCCCAATACTAAAAACATTTCCTTTCGAAAAATCATTTTCTATAACAACAGTGTTATAGTCCATCATTTCCTTATTTTTTTCGAAAACGTCTATTTCAACAACAAGTGTTGAAATCTATGTATTCGATACTTAACACGTTTTAAAACATCTTTTAAACCAATTAACTTCATTTTATAATATCGCTTCCCCAAAACCATATCCATTTTACTTAAAAATATATTCACTGTCCAAAATCGTGAATATACTTCACTAACCAAATTTCAATCATCTCTACACATTTTATTTCAATAAAGATTCGCTATCCAAAATCGCGAATATATCTTCTTTATTAACAATCCGATCAATATTCCATTTAAAAGCAAAAATCCAGTTTATAAGTAAATTTCTTATAATCATTCATTCTACAACTTCATACTTTATAAATCTATAAATTTCATATCTTTACAATTTATAATTCTATACATTTCATATCTTCACATTTTATAATTATAAATTTAATATCTTTATAAAACTCATTTTAAAATTCCAATAACTTTAATTGATAAATATCAATTTGATACATCTTTTATATACATTGGTTTAATAATTCAAAAATCTCAACTTAAACCATTTTATAAATTTCTTAACTCTTTATTTCAAAAGAAATTACTTTTTTGTTAAAATTCACAAAATCTTAAGTTTTATAACTTTAAAGTTTTAACGTTTATTTATTTAAAGTAAATCAATTCAACAATTTAAATAAACGTATATTTCCAAAGATCACTTTTTAAAATTTCACTTTTAAAATCAACATCGTTATTTTTAAATTTCAAAATTTGAATCCAATGATGCAGCGCATCAATTAGTCCATCACAACATCAAACATCATATATCATCATATGATAACAGAATATATATCAACATCTGTAAATAAATAAATACAGTTGAGGAATCCAGTTGGATCCCTCCAACCTGTTTCCCTGCATCCAAAGACGTTAGCACAATACCATTCCACTTCGAGGTGGAATATCGCGGTATATGGGTTTTTATAAAAATCCGCTTACTAACGGCGCAATAGGGTCTCATCCGCTATACGAGGCGGGAAATCATCAATCCAATATATACATATGCCAATATGTATATATTGCTATATATATATATAGATATATCCTATTATATCTAATAGCACATCCAATAACAATCATCAATCAATAATAACTGTAAATTCAAATTTCCTTCGAGTGAGAAAATCTCACCTTTTATTTGCAATCCATTTTCCATTCCAGTTTGTTTTCTTCATAGTTTTAAACCTTGTATAAATATTTATACAGTTTATTAATATCTGAGATAACATACAATAATCTTTTATTCAATAAATTAAATTAGTCTATAATTTAATTTATACTATCATTTGGTTTTAAACTAAATTCCCTTTATCTTCAAATTCTTATCTATATGAAATAATTTATATAGATTTTTAAAATTGTTTTCTTTCTCCCAGTAAACATAAAATTAGTGATTTATTTTACTGTAAAAACTTTTCGCCCTAGCTATATATAAATATTTTTGTAAAAAGAACAGTAACTTCATCCTTCTTGATTAGATAAAAATTTAAATTACCTATCATTAACTAATGTAATTTAGAGGCATTGACTAAAATTAGGTTTAGTTAAAATAATCCCAAGCAAAAATAATTACCAGAATCACCTCGACTCCCCCACGGCACCGCCGCCTGCTTCGCGAGATCCTCCACGCGCGCGCCGCGACTACGACTTCGAGCTCGTTCAACAATCGATGTCGAGCATCCCTCCTGAATCCACACCTCGATTCGTGAGCTTCACCCATCCCCACGCGTGACGACGAACACGACTCTCTCCTCCTCTCGATCGCCCAGCTCCACTTGGCTCGTGACGCTGCCTCGAATCGCACGTGCATCTGTCGCCTTCAGTCGCGAAACCGTGCTACCCCCTCCTCTGAATCGCGACCTCGAATTTGAGACTGTGGCAAAACTTCAAATCGGCAGTAGAAATATCGCGTAGGGGCAAGGATGAGTCGCGATGATTGATGGAATAGCTGAGTATATAGCGATGATTATAATGAAGGCGTTGATTTTCTTTTGTTTCTTCGATTCGAAGAGGGGGGTTCGGTTTAATTTCGTTTGAATGAGGGGGCTTCGGCCATTATCTGATTTTGAAATGAACGAGATGTTTAGTCGCCATTTTTCTTTCGTTTCGATTTTCGAATCTGAGAGAGGGAGAGTTCGGCATAAAAATGGAAGACGACGTAATTTATCAGAGAAAGTATGGTTTGCACGATTCCTCAACGTGATTTTAGGCAAGAATCTAGGGATGCTGTCTGAAATAAAATTTTAAATTTAAATTGAAACCGTTCAAAATTTCAATGCGTTTGCCTGTCGTATTCTCACATATCAACTCCGAAAAATACGAAATTTAAAATCCGACAATAATTCAATATTACGGACCCAATGGAACTGGTTTCGTTGAATTCCGAGACTGCGCCTCGAAACGCTATTTTTAAATATCGATACGAACGATAATTTTCAAAACTGAACAAACCGTTTTCAAATTAAATTCTGAAGCTGCTGTTATCTTCAGTGTTATCAATATAAATTTTACAAGCGTTTGAAATATTTTTCTTTAGCTTTAAATTGAAGATTCAAATTTTTATTCAACTTCAATCGATTAAATTTTATAATTTAATCGTCAGTTTCAAAGTTATATTCGGGATACAAATTAAATCATCGTTCAAATATTTAAAATTAATTAAATATCCTCAATTTAATTTGTTCAAAATTCTGGGTCGTTACAGAAGGTGACGTGGCAGGTGAAGGGACGGGTGCTGGAGACGATGAGCGGTGTAGCTTCGGTGATGGGCGGAAAAATGAAGAGGCGATGGATGGTTGAGTAATTATGATGATGGACCGATGTTGCTTTGGAGGAGAGGCCACATGGATCCAAGCAAAAGAAGGGTTCCAGATTCTTGTTTCTCGTGAGGGGAAGAATGGAGCTTTACAACTTGCATGCATCATGGACCAAAATAACATGTTCTTTATGTTTGCAAATTTACAGAAGGATGTGAAGAGAATAGGGGAGGAAGAAGAGAATTGAACAGAGAGAGAAGGAAAGAGGAATGGCTACAGGCTTTGGAAGTTTAAGCAAATTGAGAAAAGCAAGCACGTTTTTTATCTTTAAAATATAAATGTCTGTCAAAAGCAATGAAAAGATCGTGAACCAAAAAAAAGTATGATGACCGTGGTAATAGTAAAAGCCACACACGAATCTAGGAATTAATAAAAGCAACATCTGTAAAAACAAGCGGCTGTTTGATTTGGACAAGTGGGTATCTGAATAGACCCAAAGAACAAAAAGTCGTACCGATATGGTTGACCGTTTCACGGTTTCCGCTGTGTACCAGAGTTCAAAACACAAGATTGAATATACCGTAGAGACCAGCACGACGAGACGATCAAAACGGCACATGGATATCAGTGGTACAATCGAATTATAAAAATTTGAATTTTTCTACTGGCGGAAAATGCAAGAAAAACATAGAAAAATAAGATCGACGGAGCCAAAGAAGTCCGAATTTGGAAAAACGAAAAATGACGTCTTGCTCAGCAGATGGTTTACAATTTTTCTATGTAAAAATATTTAGGTTCCGAAACATTTTATTTTCATTGCTTTTTAACTGATTAAATTGAAGTAAATTTACGCGCGAAATAAACTTTCGTATTTTCGGACGAAAATTTACCAGTTGCTATGTTTAACTAGACGCATTTCAAATATCAAATTTTTATTTCAAAATTTTATTATTTAAAATTTCACAAAATTTCAACTAATTTCGTTATTAAAACAGTTAAAATTTACGGGTCGTTACACTATTCCCCACTCAAAACTTTTCGTCCCCGAAAAGGAACGAGGTAGGAGAATAGAAACAACCAGAAAGAAAAACAGATTTGAAATACAAAATAACAATTAATTTAAACCATATAAATTCAAATTTAAATTAATTGATATTCAATAATTGATTTAATCCATTTGATTTCACTAAAATCAATCTCAACTATTTCTAAATTCATTATCTTATTATCCAATTATCTTCAATTTACAATTTATAAAATCATAAATTTGAATAGTCTTTTATTATAATCATATTTTTTTTCAGCAATTTAAATTCTTCTTTATTCAAAATTATTGTTAAATTTATTCTACTTAATATATCTAATCACATATATTTAACCCATATAAATTAATTTAAACCATAAAAGTTTTGATTTAAATTAATTTATATTCACTAATTGCTTTTAAATTTAAGGTATTTTCATAAGTTGATCAAATTTCAATTTATTAATTCTTTCAAAACAAATTTATTAATTCATTTCAAAACAAATTTATTTCATTATTAACTGAGTTTTACTTATTATCTTATCTAACTCTATTAAAATCTTTAAAATCAAAATTTAGTGTATAACATTTATTATAAACACCCAAATTTTATTTATAAAATTATTTTATATTGTATATTATCCAATTACATTTTAACTTCTGAATAATTTAGGTAAGTTATTTTGAAATGCAATTTAGTACTATACAAATAAAATTTCCAAATTCAATTATTTCAAGTTTAAATACTTATTCCAAATTTAGCTTTTTTTATAATTGACAACATCTTTTAACATGATTTTAAGAATTTAATTTCCGTTTTATTTCAAATCCTTTAGAGATAATTATGTATATACTATATATACTAAATCAAATTAAATTTAAAATAATATACCCATGTATATATAAATCAAATCATACTTAAGAAATTCAAATTAAAATATTTTCCAAACAAAACTATAGCAAAGCTACAAAATGGTTTCTCCACTTCGAAACTCGAAATTGAATGTCGATGATGCGGCCGCCATCACCGAAATTATCTTCCAGCGACAAAGAGAAGAGCACTTATTTAAACATTTAAAATTCTTTGAAATGATTTTTATTCGAAAATACTTTAGATATACATTTTAAAACCTTTAAAACCAAGGTTTGAAATTTTTGAAAATTAAATTCTCAAATTCTTGATTTAAATTCATTTCAGATTCTAAATCAAATTATATCCAAGTTTTATAAATTCATTTATTTATATTATGCAATAATCAATGGTTTACAAAACAATAAATGAAAATCAAATATTATTATTTCTGACAACAAATTCATTAACAATTTAATTTCAGAAAAATTATATTTATATATACTATAATCATACAAAACTTTTATTTTATTTACCAAATTTGAAAATGATATTGTGTCAGTTTGCTCTGCTCAAGCGTTTTGGAAATCCTATCGATAACGTTGATCAGACGAATCGATCGAAAACCCAAATCAACATCAACAACTCAAACAACACAATAAATAAACATTTTTATATTAATAACAAATGCACTACCTCGCTCGACGATACAAGGATGGATTTCAAAATAAGTATGGAGGTTCAAATTTGATAGACTCAAATCCAAGAGAATTTCGATTCAAAGATAGGTTTGAAACAAAATCGAGAAAATTAAATAACAAAATAGAAAGATGGATAAGTTTATATAAATCGCGGGCAACCTTAATCGGGTCGACCGTGACTTCAAGAATAAGATCGATTCATAATTCCGAGGCAAATCTACATTCGACCTCAAGAAATAGAATTTTCAGGTATAGCAGGAGATAGATTGTAATATCCCGGAAATTTTAACAATATCAATTTAATAATCTGTTAAATAATTAAATTGATATTGATGATCTTTGATAATAAGATTTGAATTTAATTTAATAATCTGATTAAATTAGTATTAATTGGTGATTTTATCTTTTAAAAGTTAATAAGATATTTTCTATTTGAATATATATATTTATTTATATATATTGTAAATAGAAGCTTTGGATAAATTGGGAATTTAGATTTAATTTAATATGACTTTTCAAAGTTATTTAAATTAGTAAATTTATAGTTTTAAAATACTTTAATTGCTTAAGATATTTTTACTTAAGTTTAAAATTATATAAGAGTTAACAAAAAGGCTTGTTTTGTTTCTTTTTAAAATATCACTTGATAATATAATCTCTTATATAAATTATTTAAATATCAAATATGTTAATTTCATATAATAAGTATAATGTATTATTTTTATTAATATGAATGGATTTTAAAGAATATGAAATTGTTATTTAATTGAATAAATAGTTATATATGTATATATATATATATAACTTGACTTTTTAAATTGAATCTTAGGATTTAATTTAATTGAATTTGAATTTAAGCTTTGAAATTCAAGAGAATAAATATTTAAATTGTTTGGATATTATAATATTTGTATAACTTTTAATTATAAATATAATTGGTTTTGTTTCTTTAAAATGATTTATATATATAGATAAGTGTTTAATAAATAAGAAAAAGGCTTTTTAATTACTTTAAAATAAATAGAAATAAGATAAATACTTAAAAGACATGTGTCTTTATCTAATGACTCATTTTAACATGTGTAATTTAAGTAACAAGTATATGTGACAAGTGTCTTCATTTATTTTTATTTTCTTTTATTTTTATAAAATCATAAATTCACTTATATATACATGTGCATCCCTTTACTTCATTTTTTCTATTTTTCCTTTTCAAAACAAGAAACTCAAAACAATCTTTCTCTAAAATGCAAATCTGAATTCAGTAATAAAATGCCTCAAACCAAAATCAATACCCTGTAAATCTGATTTTCAATATTCTAAACTCCTCATAAAACCACAATCTCAAATCAATTTCCTCAAACCAGAGATTATAAACATCGAATCTCTGTAAACCATTTTCCCAAATCTAAATTAAGTTCAGCCTGCAATTCTTTTCAACATTTAAGCCTGCCTGCATGTTTATCAAATCTGGAATCATTTCAAGGCCTGTCTGCATTCATCTCTTCAAACTGGAAATCAAGCTTGCATGTTAATTTAAAGGCAACAATTCAAGTTTTAAATCAAATTCAAGAAGCATGCAAGTCCACAGTTTCAAAAGCTAAAATCTGGAAGCTCTGTTTCATTTTTTCAATCAGGTGAGTAACATTCTTAGAACTTAATATAAGAATCTGTTTGTTGGTTAACTCTGAAAGAAGTATGTTCTTGTGTGTATCTATATGTGAGTTTCTATAAATATATACATGTGGATGTATTGATATATATGTGCATGTCTGTTATGTATGATATCCCTGTTTTATATTTTCTTTAAGCTCAGATTCTTGATAAAATCCCTATCTACTTATCTGATCTCTGATAGACTTAAGTTTTAAAACAAAATAAGTTTGTTTTATCATAAACTAAAGCTTAAAATTTAAATTAAGTCAAATCTTAAGCCTGAGTGTCTCTGGAAGCTTAAAACATCAGTGTATATTAAATAAAGTGAAAATTCAAACTGTGAGAATTGTAGTTCCAGTATTATGAATTGAATAAATAAACCAAATCATGATTTTTAACACTAAAATCAAGATTTTTAAGAATGTGGAAATGGTGCAGTTCTGTGATGAACTAAAAATGAAGTTTTGGGTAATTCGTTTGATCTAGATGGTTTGATATGTTGAAATTTTCAGTAAGGATAGAGGGATGATCAAAGATGTAGGAAAAATTACTAGAATTTGAATTAAAACAGTGAAGCAGAAATGATTAAGGATTGAAGGTTTTAAACCTAGTTTCTGTAGTTGATTAGAAAATGATCGCCACAACTTCTTCTTTGGATCGAGTGCTACAGACGTTTGAGGGAGTGAAGCTTGGTCGATGATGAAGATATGGTCGGAGTTGCAGAAGTTCTGATGGTCAGGATTTCGAAGACGAGGCAGTTTCCAGGGATTGAAGATGTTCCAGTTTTGGGTTCGAGTTGGTTTTGATGCTCGATTGCGATTTCGATTGTTGATTGAAGGTGGGAGGATCGTAATAGGGTTTGTGGTTGATCGTCGACTGGTGGGGGAAGTCGTCGATGGTCGGAGTTGATGTGGTTGATCGTGCACGTGCACGCGATCGTGATGTATCTGGTGAAGTCTGGTTTTGCAGAGAAAGGCCACTCGAGTTTTTCTCGAGTTGTGTTCGTGTGAGTCTCGGAGCAGTTAGGGTATCGGCTCAAAGCATTTTTGAGTGGGTTCGGGTTCATAGTGTTGCCAGGTTTTAAAACCTGTATGTTTAAAAGTTTTAAACTGAATTTAATTTTGTAAAGAAATATTTAAAAAGAAGTTTAAATCTGAGTTAATCTGAAATCAAATTTAAATTTGTATCTCAGATTTGAAATAAAAGAAAGTTTTTAAATTAAATTGTTTTAATAATTTTAATGGTTTAAAATGGATATTAAATGGGTAGAATTTAAAAGTAAATTGATTTAAATTCTTAAGTTCTTTTATAAATTAGTATTTCTTCAACATATGATTTGAGGGTTGTAAATGGATTTTAAAGTTTGTTAAGGTTAAACTTTTATTCATTTTAAATCTCATATTTAAAATGGAATTTAAAGGAAATATGAAAGTTAAATATTTCAAATATGTTTTAAATGATAAATATCATTATAAGGAAATGTTTTCTTAAGACTTAATTATTTGTGAGGAAATTAAGGGATAATTAATTTGTTTGATTAATTAATCATTTGGATTAATTAAATAAATAATAAATTAAAGATTTAAACTAATTTATTTATGATTAAGATAAATTAATTAGGAATAAATAATTTATAATTAAGGATTTTAAAATAGAATATTAATTAATGTTTAGAAATTAATTAATAAAGTAATTAAAGATTAATTAAGTTATGGATAACACTTAATTAATTTAATAATTAGAGATAAATTAATTTGTTATTAAGATTTATCAATTTGGAATTAATAATAATTAATCCAATTTAATTACTTAAGAAAAGTAATTAAAGAGTTGTTAATAGTTAATGGAGGTCATTAACTATGGATTATTAAATAATTAATTAATAGGATTAATTTTAATAATTAATTAGTTAATTAATTTAAGATAATAAATTATAGAATTTGTTTTAAATGAATTACTTAATGAAAGTAATTAAGAATTAATTACTTATTGTAATTAATTAAGTTAATTTGATTTAGTTAGATTAATTAATTAAGAAATGATTTGATGATAATTACTTAATGTAATTATTAAGGTATGATTATTTAGGAAGTAAATAATAAGATAATTACTTGAAGTAATTAATTGATGGTTATGTATTAAGGAAAGTAATTTAAGTTTAATTACTTTGAATAATTAATCAAGGGATTAATTAAGAAATTAATTAAGGAGAATTAATTTAGTAAATGAAAGTAATTAAGGGTAGTTAATTACTGATTTAAGATTAATCAAGGTGATTAATAAATGTTGTTTAATTTAAAGTTAATTACTTAATGTAATTAATTTAATTAAGTAATTAATAATTAAGTTGTAATTAAGGATCATTAATTAATATAATTAATGATGTAATTAAGATTGATTAATTAAGTAATAATTAATAAATAAGTAATTAATCAATGTAATTAATTAAGAATTAATGTAATTAATTATAGTTGATTAATTTAATTAATTATAGTTAATTAATTAATGAAGTAATTAAAGGTTAATTACTATAAGTGGTTAAGGATAATTAATTTAAGTAATTAATTGAGGATAAATTACTTGGATGTAATTAAAAGATAATTAATTAAGATGATTAATTGAAATGAATTATTAGAGGATAATTAATTAATTGATGGTAATTAATTAATGGTTAAGTAAGAAGGATTTATAAAATGAAGTAATTAATTTAATTCAATTTAAATTAAGATAATATAAATCATTACTTATGAATGGGTGATAGTATTGAATACTTGGCATTGATTGATATCTCTGATGAGATATATGCTGTATGATATGGATGTTAGTTGAATTGTATGGATTATCTGATAATGTTGATTATCTGTTGTGAATTATCTTTCTTTGTGTATAAAGATAATGAATTGAATTTGTTTTAACCTTTAAAACAACTTGGCCTTAAAAGATACGCTTTGGATTTCGATGAGACCGGGATCGGGTTTCCGTATACCGGATTTCCAGGTCTGGAGACCCGAATACCACATCGATCCAAATTAACGATAGGTCGTGAATCAAGTGAAGATGAAGATTCAGAGTGCAAGGGTTATTGTCGTTAACTCTGAGGGTGATTCCAAAACGAGTGTAACGAGATAATGCCTTCGGTTTCGTTCGAACCCGGAACGAACTTGTATGGATTGAATGCTTTCAGAACATCGTCAGGTGGACGATGAGCATTCTAAGTGATGTGTTCTTTTCTAAGGTAATCGTGACCTCAAGCCTCACAAACCGGGAATGGCTAAAACAGGGGAGGTGCAGCAAGGTTAGTGGGTAGCACACAAGTAGGACAAGGTTACCTCTGTCTAGATGTCCCTTTCTATTTTCGACTTAGTGGTGCGGTTGCTGATCCCAACCGTGAGGTATCTTGTGCGGGAATTATCCAGTAAGGGATGTTCCGACCTTGTGTTGCAGGGGATTGGGAGTGATCCTCGGTACGGTGATCTAGGCCACGTACTGTGACGGGCGGTACCCCGGTAGCCCTGCCATTGTATGGAATCCAAAATCCAATAAGTGCCAACGGACTTGATTGTATAACCCACTTTGTGGCTAGTATGCTGGAATTTAATAATGTAACAATTTCAGCTATTTCTTATTTATTTGAAAACCCTAGACCCTATTATAATACAATCGAATTTCCTATCAAATGTTTTGGTTAGCGTAAGGTAAAAACTTACCCATGTTTATTTATGGGAAGTCTTACGTAATACCTTTTCTTTCAAAAAGGTTTTGAAGTTAAACAAGTTTAACTTGTTACTCACACCAGACCCATGTCTGACCCAAGTTGTTTATTTCTGTTTTATAAACTCTTGGGTACTCAAATTTTTACGAGTAGCCAAGGGATTCAGGTTAGCCTTGACGAATTGTGGAGGAGCAGGAGGCTTCAGCGTTGTAGATATAGATAGTAGTTTCCGCTGTGTTGATCTTGTTTAGATCTTTGTTTTGTATTGAGATGTAATAACTAGACAGATGTTTATAACTGTCTAGTATATGATGTGAATCTGTGTAACTCTGATAAGTGTTGTATATGATACTATGTAATATTTATGTGATATAATATATTTTGTTCGTTTCCGCTGTGAGTATTTGTGTTTGTTTTCTTTTCTCTTCTTTTCTTTTCTACTTCTCACCCCTTTCTTTCTTACTGTCGATGCGATTTTCCGGGAGTGGAAAGCCGGGTCGTCACACGTGGTATCAGAGCAGTAGGTTGAGTGAATACCTAGGCTCTGAAGTGGTGTCTATCTTGAGAGCGCGTAATTGTTAGTTATATAAAAATGATTTTATATTGTGTTAATTGATCGGTTGAGTGGTATATGGATTTTGGTCAATACGAGTAGCTAACGTTATTGATAGGGATCTCTAAACACTTGAACCAGGCCAACGGACACAATATTGTTTTAAAGAGGTAAATGAAATAATTTTACCTAGAAATAATTTCTATATAAAAAGTATCATTTTAAATATATATATATATATATTTCTACCTATTTGTTGGGTTACCTGTTCGGGTTTTCCAATATAAGTTATAAAGGTAGATAAGGTGGTAGTGTGAGTAACACGACTACCAATAGTTAGAATTTGAGTGTTGAGGTTGGAAGTATATCTGACGAGACTGTAGACCCAATACCGTCTCGAGTAAGCTTTGCTATGGTAAAGGATTTCATCGATCTCTGAAGAAAACCTGTAATGGTTCGGAGTTTATCTTTGAAGTGTGGATGAGTAGAGTTGGATCTGTCGATGAGGCAGAAGTGAGTGATGGTATCTTGATACCTCAGGTAATAGTAGCTGTATGATGAGATACAGTGACGATGGATGTTCCCGAAGATGTTTTCTTTGGAACAAGATTAAGGAAGTGTGAATGCTTCGGTGTTGTGGCTGAGTTCAGCATGAAGTTTCTGCTTTGGTTTGGAGTCCGAGTTTCTCGAAGAGCTTTGGATAAGAGCATCAGTGTCAGCAGTGCAGCTCGGAGTATTCTGTGATGGCAGGAAGTTTTCTGGATGAGCAGTTTTTCTGGAAGTGAAGTTCAGAAGCAGCAGAGTGGATCCATTTCTTCGATAAATTGGATAAATAAGTGTAAGCTGTTCTGATTGGTAAAGAGAGAACAGTCTGTTTGGAAATAGGTTGGGTTGATCGCAAAAGTGACTTGTGATTGCTGAGTGTTCTCTTGGGTTGTCAGAATTTTCTGGATGTCTTCAGAGAAGTCAGAAGTTTGTCCGCATCTGAAGGTTGAGTTTTCTTATCGACTTGGATTCCAGGAGTGATACCGGTGGTTCAGTCTAGTGGAAGGATGTTTCCTAGAGATGGAGTTGGTGAAGCAGCTCAAGTTTTGCTGGAGTATCTGAGTTTTCTTTATGGATCAGTGAACCTTATTTCTGGAATAAGTTGTCCAGTCTGTGCTTGTGTTCTACCTCAGATCAGAGTTGAGCAGCGAAAGCAGTTTGGAGTATATCTCTGGATAGGAGAAGTAAGTTTGGAATCTACTGATGTTGTGAAGTAAAGTTATGTTTGGATCTCTTCTGTGTTCTGATTTGGATAAGTATTGGGTTTTCAGGATTGAATTGTCAGTTTGGACAATTGGAATTCATTGAGTTTTATGTATCTCTGAGAGGTACGTGTAAGATCTATCTCTGGTTTTAGAATCAGCAGTTCTGGAAGGTTTAGTTGTTGAGTCAGACTCGTCTTTAGTCTGATATTCTGTTTAGTTCTGTAGATCTAGATGAGTAGGAGATCTATAGCTTAGTAGTTTAGATTGTTGTAGAGCGAGTATCCCGGTATATATATACTTGGGGAAACTCGAGGAATTCTATCTAGAATTTTGTCTGGATAGTTAGATTTGATTGATTGGATGAATTGGTTGCTATGGTTGTTAGCATATGGATGATAGTATATGCTTGTGTTTTAAAATTTAAAATCTTTAATAAGATTATTAAATTACCTTTGTTTAAATTTCGGGGACGAAATTATTTTAAGGGGGAAGGAATGTAATATCCCGGAAATTTTAACAATATCAATTTAATAATCTGTTAAATAATTAAATTGATATTGATGATCTTTGATAATAAGATTTGAATTTAATTTAATAATCTGATTAAATTAGTATTAATTGGTGATTTTATCTTTTAAAAGTTAATAAGATATTTTCTATTTGAATATATATATTTATTTATATATATTGTAAATAGAAGCTTTGGATAAATTGGGAATTTAGATTTAATTTAATATGACTTTTCAAAGTTATTTAAATTAGTAAATTTATAGTTTTAAAATACTTTAATTGCTTAAGATATTTTTACTTAAGTTTAAAATTATATAAGAGTTAACAAAAAGGCTTGTTTTGTTTCTTTTTAAAATATCACTTGATAATATAATCTCTTATATAAATTATTTAAATATCAAATATGTTAATTTCATATAATAAGTATAATGTATTATTTTTATTAATATGAATGGATTTTAAAGAATATGAAATTGTTATTTAATTGAATAAATAGTTATATATGTATATATATATATATAACTTGACTTTTTAAATTGAATCTTAGGATTTAATTTAATTGAATTTGAATTTAAGCTTTGAAATTCAAGAGAATAAATATTTAAATTGTTTGGATATTATAATATTTGTATAACTTTTAATTATAAATATAATTGGTTTTGTTTCTTTAAAATGATTTATATATATAGATAAGTGTTTAATAAATAAGAAAAAGGCTTTTTAATTACTTTAAAATAAATAGAAATAAGATAAATACTTAAAAGACATGTGTCTTTATCTAATGACTCATTTTAACATGTGTAATTTAAGTAACAAGTATATGTGACAAGTGTCTTCATTTATTTTTATTTTCTTTTATTTTTATAAAATCATAAATTCACTTATATATACATGTGCATCCCTTTACTTCATTTTTTCTATTTTTCCTTTTCAAAACAAGAAACTCAAAACAATCTTTCTCTAAAATGCAAATCTGAATTCAGTAATAAAATGCCTCAAACCAAAATCAATACCCTGTAAATCTGATTTTCAATATTCTAAACTCCTCATAAAACCACAATCTCAAATCAATTTCCTCAAACCAGAGATTATCAACATCGAATCTCTGTAAACCATTTTCCCAAATCTAAATTAAGTTCAGCCTGCAATTCTTTTCAACATTTAAGCCTGCCTGCATGTTTATCAAATCTGGAATCATTTCAAGGCCTGTCTGCATTCATCTCTTCAAACTGGAAATCAAGCTTGCATGTTAATTTAAAGGCAACAATTCAAGTTTTAAATCAAATTCAAGAAGCATGCAAGTCCACAGTTTCAAAAGCTAAAATCTGGAAGCTCTGTTTCATTTTTTCAATCAGGTGAGTAACATTCTTAGAACTTAATATAAGAATCTGTTTGTTGGTTAACTCTGAAAGAAGTATGTTCTTGTGTGTATCTATATGTGAGTTTCTATAAATATATACATGTGGATGTATTGATATATATGTGCATGTCTGTTATGTATGATATCCCTGTTTTATATTTTCTTTAAGCTCAGATTCTTGATAAAATCCCTATCTACTTATCTGATCTCTGATAGACTTAAGTTTTAAAACAAAATAAGTTTGTTTTATCATAAACTAAAGCTTAAAATTTAAATTAAGTCAAATCTTAAGCCTGAGTGTCTCTGGAAGCTTAAAACATCAGTGTATATTAAATAAAGTGAAAATTCAAACTGTGAGAATTGTAGTTCCAGTATTATGAATTGAATAAATAAACCAAATCATGATTTTTAACACTAAAATCAAGATTTTTAAGAATGTGGAAATGGTGCAGTTCTGTGATGAACTAAAAATGAAGTTTTGGGTAATTCGTTTGATCTAGATGGTTTGATATGTTGAAATTTTCAGTAAGGATAGAGGGATGATCAAAGATGTAGGAAAAATTACTAGAATTTGAATTAAAACAGTGAAGCAGAAATGATTAAGGATTGAAGGTTTTAAACCTAGTTTCTGTAGTTGATTAGAAAATGATCGCCACAACTTCTTCTTTGGATCGAGTGCTACAGACGTTTGAGGGAGTGAAGCTTGGTCGATGATGAAGATATGGTCGGAGTTGCAGAAGTTCTGATGGTCAGGATTTCGAAGACGAGGCAGTTTCCAGGGATTGAAGATGTTCCAGTTTTGGGTTCGAGTTGGTTTTGATGCTCGATTGCGATTTCGATTGTTGATTGAAGGTGGGAGGATCGTAATAGGGTTTGTGGTTGATCGTCGACTGGTGGGGGAAGTCGTCGATGGTCGGAGTTGATGTGGTTGATCGTGCACGTGCACGCGATCGTGATGTATCTGGTGAAGTCTGGTTTTGCAGAGAAAGGCCACTCGAGTTTTTCTCGAGTTGTGTTCGTGTGAGTCTCGGAGCAGTTAGGGTATCGGCTCGAAGCATTTTTGAGTGGGTTCGAGTTCATAGTGTTGCCAGGTTTTAAAACCTGTATGTTTAAAAGTTTTAAACTGAATTTAATTATGTAAAGAAATATTTAAAAAGAAGTTTAAATCTGAGTTAATCTGAAATCAAATTTAAATTTGTATCTCAGATTTGAAATAAAAGAAAGTTTTTAAATTAAATTGTTTTAATAATTTTAATGGTTTAAAATGGATATTAAATGGGTAGAATTTAAAAGTAAATTGATTTAAATTCTTAAGTTCTTTTATAAATTAGTATTTCTTCAACATATGATTTGAGGGTTGTAAATGGATTTTAAAGTTTGTTAAGGTTAAACTTTTATTCATTTTAAATCTCATATTTAAAATGGAATTTAAAGGAAATATGAAAGTTAAATATTTCAAATATGTTTTAAATGATAAATATCATTATAAGGAAATTTTTTCTTAAGACTTAATTATTTGTGAGGAAATTAAGGGATAATTAATTTGTTTGATTAATTAATCATTTGGATTAATTAAATAAATAATAAATTAAAGATTTAAACTAATTTATTTATGATTAAGATAAATTAATTAGGAATAAATAATTTATAATTAAGGATTTTAAAATAGAATATTAATTAATGTTTAGAAATTAATTAATAAAGTAATTAAAGATTAATTAAGTTATGGATAACACTTAATTAATTTAATAATTAGAGATAAATTAATTTGTTAT
This sequence comes from Allium fistulosum, assembly GCA_030737815.1. Lineage (NCBI taxonomy): Eukaryota > Viridiplantae > Streptophyta > Magnoliopsida > Asparagales > Amaryllidaceae > Allium > Allium fistulosum. The sequence goes on from CM060905.1 coordinate 1,007,182,579, forward strand.
TAAGATTTATCAATTTGGAATTAATAATAATTAATCCAATTTAATTACTTAAGAAAAGTAATTAAAGAGTTGTTAATAGTTAATGGAGGTCATTAACTATGGATTATTAAATAATTAATTAATAGGATTAATTTTAATAATTAATTAGTTAATTAATTTAAGATAATAAATTATAGAATTTGTTTTAAATGAATTACTTAATGAAAGTAATTAAGAATTAATTACTTATTGTAATTAATTAAGTTAATTTGATTTAGTTAGATTAATTAATTAAGAAATGATTTGATGATAATTACTTAATGTAATTATTAAGGTATGATTATTTAGGAAGTAAATAATAAGATAATTACTTGAAGTAATTAATTGATGGTTATGTATTAAGGAAAGTAATTTAAGTTTAATTACTTTGAATAATTAATCAAGGGATTAATTAAGAAATTAATTAAGGAGAATTAATTTAGTAAATGAAAGTAATTAAGGGTAGTTAATTACTGATTTAAGATTAATCAAGGTGATTAATAAATGTTGTTTAATTTAAAGTTAATTACTTAATGTAATTAATTTAATTAAGTAATTAATAATTAAGTTGTAATTAAGGATCATTAATTAATATAATTAATGATGTAATTAAGATTGATTAATTAAGTAATAATTAATAAATAAGTAATTAATCAATGTAATTAATTAAGAATTAATGTAATTAATTATAGTTGATTAATTTAATTAATTATAGTTAATTAATTAATGAAGTAATTAAAGGTTAATTACTATAAGTGGTTAAGGATAATTAATTTAAGTAATTAATTGAGGATAAATTACTTGGATGTAATTAAAAGATAATTAATTAAGATGATTAATTGAAATGAATTATTAGAGGATAATTAATTAATTGATGGTAATTAATTAATGGTTAAGTAAGAAGGATTTATAAAATGAAGTAATTAATTTAATTCAATTTAAATTAAGATAATATAAATCATTACTTATGAATGGGTGATAGTATTGAATACTTGGCATTGATTGATATCTCTGATGAGATATATGCTGTATGATATGGATGTTAGTTGAATTGTATGGATTATCTGATAATGTTGATTATCTGTTGTGAATTATCTTTCTTTGTGTATAAAGATAATGAATTGAATTTGTTTTAACCTTTAAAACAACTTGGCCTTAAAAGATACGCTTTGGATTTCGATGAGACCGGGATCGGGTTTCCGTATACCGGATTTCCAGGTCTGGAGACCCGAATACCACATCGATCCAAATTAACGATAGGTCGTGAATCAAGTGAAGATGAAGATTCAGAGTGCAAGGGTTATTGTCGTTAACTCTGAGGGTGATTCCAAAACGAGTGTAACGAGATAATGCCTTCGGTTTCGTTCGAACCCGGAACGAACTTGTATGGATTGAATGCTTTCATAACATCGTCAGGTGGACGATGAGCATTCTAAGTGATGTGTTCTTTTCTAAGGTAATCGTGACCTCAAGCCTCACAAACCGGGAATGGCTAAAACAGGGGAGGTGCAGCAAGGTTAGTGGGTAGCACCCAAGTAGGACAAGGTTACCTCTGTCTAGATGTCCCTTTCTATTTTCGACTTAGTGGTGCGGTTGCTGATCCCAACCGTGAGGTATCTTGTGCGGGAATTATCCAGTAAGGGATGTTCCGACCTTGTGTTGCAGGGGATTGGGAGTGATCCTCGGTACGGTGATCTAGGCCACGTACTGTGACGGGCGGTACCCCGGTAGCCCTGCCATTGTATGGAATCCAAAATCCAATAAGTGCCAACGGACTTGATTGTATAACCCACTTTGTGGCTAGTATGCTGGAATTTAATAATGTAACAATTTCAGCTATTTCTTATTTATTTGAAAACCCTAGACCCTATTATAATACAATCGAATTTCCTATCAAATGTTTTGGTTAGCGTAAGGTAAAAACTTACCCATGTTTATTTGTGGGAAGTCTTACGTAATACCTTTTCTTTCAAAAAGGTTTTGAAGTTAAACAAGTTTAACTTGTTACTCACACCAGACCCATGTCTGACCCAAGTTGTTTATTTCTGTTTTATAAACTCTTGGGTACTCAAATTTTTACGAGTAGCCAAGGGATTCAGGTTAGCCTTGACGAATTGTGGAGGAGCAGGAGGCTTCAGCGTTGTAGATATAGATAGTAGTTTCCGCTGTGTTGATCTTGTTTAGATCTTTGTTTTGTATTGAGATGTAATAACTAGACAGATGTTTATAACTGTCTAGTATATGATGTGAATCTGTGTAACTCTGATAAGTGTTGTATATGATACTATGTAATATTTATGTGATATAATATATTTTGTTCGTTTCCGCTGTGAGTATTTGTGTTTGTTTTCTTTTCTCTTCTTTTCTTTTCTACTTCTCACCCCTTTCTTTCTTACTGTCGATGCGATTTTCCGGGAGTGGAAAGCCGGGTCGTCACACGTGGTATCAGAGCAGTAGGTTGAGTGAATACCTAGGCTCTGAAGTGGTGTCTATCTTGAGAGCGCGTAATTGTTAGTTATATAAAAATGATTTTATATTGTGTTAATTGATCGGTTGAGTGGTATATGGATTCTGGTCAATACGAGTAGCTAACGTTATTGATAGGGATCTCTAAACACTTGAACCAGGCCAACGGACACAATATTGTTTTAAAGAGGTAAATGAAATAATTTTACCTAGAAATAATTTCTATATAAAAAGTATCATTTTAAATATATATATATATATATTTCTACCTATTTGTTGGGTTACCTGTTCGGGTTTTCCAATATAAGTTATAAAGGTAGATAAGGTGGTAGTGTGAGTAACACGACTACCAATAGTTAGAATTTGAGTGTTGAGGTTGGAAGTATATCTGACGAGACTGTAGACCCAATACCGTCTCGAGTAAGCTTTGCTATGGTAAAGGATTTCATCGATCTCTGAAGAAAACCTGTAATGGTTCGGAGTTTATCTTTGAAGTGTGGATGAGTAGAGTTGGATCTGTCGATGAGGCAGAAGTGAGTGATGGTATCTTGATACCTCAGGTAATAGTAGCTGTATGATGAGATACAGTGACGATGGATGTTCCCGAAGATGTTTTCTTTGGAACAAGATTAAGGAAGTGTGAATGCTTCGGTGTTGTGGCTGAGTTCAGCATGAAGTTTCTGCTTTGGTTTGGAGTCTGAGTTTCTCGAAGAGCTTTGGATAAGAGCATCAGTGTCAGCAGTGCAGCTCGGAGTATTCTGTGATGGCAGGAAGTTTTCTGGATGAGCAGTTTTTCTGGAAGTGAAGTTCAGAAGCAGCAGAGTGGATCCATTTCTTCGATAAATTGGATAAATAAGTGTAAGCTGTTCTGATTGGTAAAGAGAGAACAGTCTGTTTGGAAATAGGTTGGGTTGATCGCAAAAGTGACTTGTGATTGCTGAGTGTTCTCTTGGGTTGTCAGAATTTTCTGGATGTCTTCAGAGAAGTCAGAAGTTTGTCCGCATCTGAAGGTTGAGTTTTCTTATCGACTTGGATTCCAGGAGTGATACCGGTGGTTCAGTCTAGTGGAAGGATGTTTCCTAGAGATGGAGTTGGTGAAGCAGCTCAAGTTTTGCTGGAGTATCTGAGTTTTCTTTATGGATCAGTGAACCTTATTTCTGGAATAAGTTGTCCAGTCTGTGCTTGTGTTCTACCTCAGATCAGAGTTGAGCAGCGAAAGCAGTTTGGAGTATATCTCTGGATAGGAGAAGTAAGTTTGGAATCTACTGATGTTGTGAAGTAAAGTTATGTTTGGATCTCTTCTGTGTTCTGATTTGGATAAGTATTGGGTTTTCAGGATTGAATTGTCAGTTTGGACAATTGGAATTCATTGAGTTTTATGTATCTCTGAGAGGTACGTGTAAGATCTATCTCTGGTTTTAGAATCAGCAGTTCTGGAAGGTTTAGTTGTTGAGTCAGACTCGTCTTTAGTCTGATATTCTGTTTAGTTCTGTAGATCTAGATGAGTAGGAGATCTATAGCTTAGTAGTTTAGATTGTTGTAGAGCGAGTATCCCGGTATATATATACTTGGGGAAACTCGAGGAATTCTATCTAGAATTTTGTCTGGATAGTTAGATTTGATTGATTGGATGAATTGGTTGCTATGGTTGTTAGCATATGGATGATAGTATATGCTTGTGTTTTAAAATTTAAAATCTTTAATAAGATTATTAAATTACCTTTGTTTAAATTTCGGGGACGAAATTATTTTAAGGGGGAAGGAATGTAATATCCCAGAAATTTTAACAATATCAATTTAATAATCTGTTAAATAATTAAATTGATATTGATGATCTTTGATAATAAGATTTGAATTTAATTTAATAATCTGATTAAATTAGTATTAATTGGTGATTTTATCTTTTAAAAGTTAATAAGATATTTTCTATTTGAATATATATATTTATTTATATATATTGTAAATAGAAGCTTTGGATAAATTGGGAATTTAGATTTAATTTAATATGACTTTTCAAAGTTATTTAAATTAGTAAATTTATAGTTTTAAAATACTTTAATTGCTTAAGATATTTTTACTTAAGTTTAAAATTATATAAGAGTTAACAAAAAGGCTTGTTTTGTTTCTTTTTAAAATATCACTTGATAATATAATCTCTTATATAAATTATTTAAATATCAAATATGTTAATTTCATATAATAAGTATAATGTATTATTTTTATTAATATGAATGGATTTTAAAGAATATGAAATTGTTATTTAATTGAATAAATAGTTATATATGTATATATATATATATAACTTGACTTTTTAAATTGAATCTTAGGATTTAATTTAATTGAATTTGAATTTAAGCTTTGAAATTCAAGAGAATAAATATTTAAATTGTTTGGATATTATAATATTTGTATAACTTTTAATTATAAATATAATTGGTTTTGTTTCTTTAAAATGATTTATATATATAGATAAGTGTTTAATAAATAAGAAAAAGGCTTTTTAATTACTTTAAAATAAATAGAAATAAGATAAATACTTAAAAGACATGTGTCTTTATCTAATGACTCATTTTAACATGTGTAATTTAAGTAACAAGTATATGTGACAAGTGTCTTCATTTATTTTTATTTTCTTTTATTTTTATAAAATCATAAATTCACTTATATTTCAAAATTTTATTATTTAAAATTTCACAAAATTTCAACTAATTTCGTTATTAAAACAGTTAAAATTTACGGGTCGTTACAATATGATCGATACGAAATGGTGATATTCGGCAGGCTGTTTCGTTCGTATCGATGATTTCGACTCGATGATTTCGAATTGATGGCGCCATGCGCTAGCAGGTTGGCATGGCGCGCATCCTTCGCATCGATCTATAGCATACCCAGTTTGAATCGATGAAGACAGTCTAGTTCGAGTCGATGGATGTTGGCTTATTTGCATCGATGAAGGTTGCACAGTTTGTATCGATGAAAGCTCCTTGGTTCATATCGACTGTTGTGCTTTGCTTCGCATCGATGGGAGGCGTGCATTTCGTATCGATTGGTGATCAATCGATACGAAGAGAGCTTTTAAGATTGAGCGATGCCAAACAGATGAAAGTGTTTGTTGCCGATGGATACGAAGTAGGAGTTTTCGGATGGATGCGAAATGGACTTTGGATGATTGAGTCGAACTGTGGCTTATCGTTGGCTCGAAGTCGATCGAGTCGAACTGTTGCTTCCTGATGGATGCGGAGTCGATCGATACGAAGTGTACATTGACCGATCGAGTTGAACAGAGCTTTCCCTGATGGATTCGAACTCGATCGATTCGAACAGCGGCCACCTGATGGATTCGAACCCGAGACTGTTACTCGTCCAATCTTGCATCGATCATAACTTGAGGCTTGAGCATATGAACTCGAATTGACTTGAAATTTAGAGTGCTAACTTCCATGGCTTTGCTCGTCGTGTCTTGTCGATCGTAGTTTGATCCAAACTCGGACAAAATTCGTCGATATCCATAGTGAGCTTGCGTATAACCGGTCTCTAAGACGAACCATCATTGGTTTCTAGTCAATTTCTTGGTGTCACGGCCTTGCCGAAAGGCGGGATAACACAATAATAAGTAGAAAATGAATATCGATGTATTTTATTGTTTACTCTCATTTTGATTTTCTTTATAAACGGACTACTTGCAACTAATATGTTAGTAAAAATTCCATTTTATATCATTATCATATTATTTCAAAATCATTATTTCTTGCTTATAACTACAAGTGCAATTGATATTTAATTCTAAGTAATATTATAAGGAAAACTGTTTTTTCCTCTGTCCTTGTTTATTGAATATCCAGAACTAATTATAATTAGGATTTCGATTTACATTATATTAAGTGGAAATTAGGGAGGCATCCCTATCATACTTTCATATTATAAAGCGGGTCCCTGTCAAAGTTTCATTGTAAAGCGGGTCCCTGTTTTCTGGAAACGAAAAAAAATTATTGCTGAAATGTCAGCAACTTTTATAAATAAGTGCTGATATTTCAGCAACTATCTGTGTCAAAGTTTTATTGTAAAAACAAAGAAAAATTATTACCGAAATGTCAGCAACTTTTATAAATAAGTGCTGATATTTCAGCAACTTTCATAAACTGTGTTCACAGTATACATAAATGTTGCTGAAATATCAGCAACTTTTATAAATAAGTGTTGATATTTCAGAAACTTTCATACACTATGTTCAGAGTGTACAGAAATGTTGCGGAAATGTCAGCAACTTTTATGAAATGTTGCATCATGCTCTGCAATAATCGTGAATAAAAAACAGGGACCTAATTTACACTGAAATTTAGTGAAGGACTTTTCGTGAATTTTGAAACTTAATAAGGACCTGTGCCAAAAGTACCCTTATATTAAATCATATCTCTATCCTTTATTTAACTGGCACATTTGGAAATACATTACTATACACTATATCATTTAATTTTGTTGCTTTGCATTAAGTGTGCAGAAGTATCAAGTGTCTAGACTAGAGATGAGGGTCTGAGGCATGTATAGGGTACATTGAGAACATAAATCAGACCGGGCATTCTTGACTGAGGCTTATAGCCAGTCAGCTTGGTATGCAGTAGCTTGATAGCAAGATCCGATGTTCAACATTGTAGGCATGAACAATAGAGGCAAAGAAGTAAGAAAAGGGAGCTGCATTAACTGAACGTAGACCAACATGTCTCACGAGCTTGCAACGGGGTAGTGTAAGACAATAGGCTTCAAAAATGTATCTCCTGCTTGTGACAGGAACTAGATAGAACGAAGGCAGTGTCACGTAACATAATAGTATTTAATTTAGTTATATAATATAATTTTAATATATAATATTATTCTAGAGTACATAACATATAATATATATATATATATATTATATTTTGAAACTATTACTATTGAGTGGTGAGGTTTAGTGTTCAGTTTTAAGACATGTTATTTAATATTCGATATTTTTTGCCAAAGTGGATGCATACTATTTAAAAATATATTTGATCAATAGTATTAACCCTAAAGGGATTGGCTTTTGTATGCACAATATATTTTAAACACAAATGACTTTTGTATTCTTTAACAACCACTTTAGTAGAAAATATGTTTCTGTGTTCTTAAACATTAACTATTCTTAGATAACCACTTTAGGTATACATACTTTTTACTATCTTTTCTTATTTCACTCCTTTGTTTTTAATTTCACCTTAATTCATGCAACCTTACCTTTTAAGATTAGAAATTTTTGTGTGGTAGGCTATGAAGTACTATTATACTTGATCACACACAAATAGAAATTTGGCAACTGAAAAAGAATTAGATGGGTTAGGGACATGATGACACATAAGTGGGAACAGGAAATCGCTGCAAGTTGAGCTTTACACAGTTCTCCAATCAATCAAAAATATAGTGTGCCTTTACTTAACTATAGTTTTCATGAAAGACTTGGTAAGATAAGTGCTAGCACTTTGCGTAGAAAATTAGTAAATGTAAACAATATTAAGCTATTAATATCAGTTCATTCCATTCTCCGTGTTATAGAATACAGTTTTCTAAGACAATACAACCATTGCTAACAGACTAAAATGCCATAAAAAGAAGATAAAGAATATCAATATCAGAATATAAGTTTCAGCACCATGAATATATACTAATCGACCATACAAGTAGAAGAAAGACCCAGAAAAACTAAATACTTAAATCTCCGTTCCAGTTTCCAAAATCAAAAATAAAATACCGATTGTGCTACTACAAGAAAGAATATTGTTTGCACAAAAAATGGACAAACACCTCAAAGTCGTATGATTTAGTAGATCTTATGTTGTTCTTAGTGATTTGGGTGATTTATGCAAATATGCAAAAAAAACAGGGACTAAACTGTAAAGAGACACACAGATTTATAGTGGTTCGGCCAGAATGTGCCTACGTCCACTTTATATGTTATTTCTCCTTTAGATCTCAGATTACAAGTACAAAGCTTTGGTACAAGTATCTAAGAGTGTTTGAAAGTTCCTTCCGTGCTTGAGCTCTCAAAAACTTGTCCCCCATTGTTGTACCCCTGCCCCTCTATTTATAGAGTGAGGTTGGGGGCAGGGGTCTTGGATGTATATAGCTGCTGGTGGGCCTGGGCTGAAGCAATCTGGCCTGGCAGCGTTCCGGTTCGGCGAAGCTTTGGTTCGGCCGTGCTTGGAGAAGGTTGGGGTTCGGTAGGGATGTGGTCCGGTGGTAGGTTGGTTCGGCGTAGGGGTGTGAAGCAGTTGGTTCGGTGTTGTTTGGTTCGGCAGGCAGGGGAGTGCTCTTGGTTCGGCAGGGCTGGTCTTGAGATCTGAATAGCCGAACGAACGTGTACTCTGGATGCCGAATGGACTTGTACTCTGGTTGCCGAATGGACTTGTACTCTGGTTGCCGAATGGACTTGTACTCTGGTTGCCGAATGGACTTGTACTCTGGTTGCCGAATGGACTTGTACTTTTGAATCATGAGTGAAATCCCAGACTCATATACGCTTGCTGGTTGCTTCTTCTTGGTTCGGTCGTGGAGGAAACGCACCCAATACTAATATTCCAGTTTTGACCAAAAATGGGATAACACTTTGCCCCCCAAAACATGACTTGCAGTAGGAAGACGTGTTTTGTAGTGCCATGAGCTGGATGTTCGTATCCTGTCAACAACCTGTAAAGAGCTTGATAGTTTTATATGGCCCCAAATGACGACCGTTCGGGATCGAGCTACTTGGGATGAAGCGCGGCCGTTCATGGTCTAGCGCCTAACTTCAAATGACGACCGTTCGCGATCGAGTCATTTGAGGTGAAGTGCGACCGTTCGCGGTCAAGCGTCTAAATTCATGCGACGATCGTTCGAGACCGAGTCATTTGTGGTGGAATGTGATCGTTCACGGTCAAGCGCTTTACTTCAAATGACGACCGTTCGGGGTCGAGTCATTCGAGGTAAAGTGCGACCGAGCCCGGTCAGAAGGCGGACCTCAAATGGCGACCGTTCGCGATCGAGCCATTTGTGGCGAGATGAGTTGTGCCGTTCGAGGCGAGTTTGCGACTGTTCGAAGTCGGGTGCCGTTCGAGGCGAGTTGTGACCGTTCGAGGTCGGGTGCCGTTCGCGGCGAATTGTGACCGTTCGCGGTCGGGGTGCCGTTCGAGGCGAGTTGTGACCGTTCGAGGTCGGGTGCCGTTCGCGGCGAATTGTGACCGTTCGCGGTCGGGGTGCCATTCGAGGCGAGTTGATGTGTGCCCGGGGGGGACTTAATACCATCCAAACCAGATTCACGTTCGGGTGAGTTTCTGGATTGTCTGTTGTGGCGGTTTATCACTATCTCAGAGCATGCCTAGGGATCGTTCGCGATCCCGTACATGTGTAAGTAGCTTAGCCATTTTAGAATTATCAAAACCAAATATCCATTCAACTGATGAAATTTAAAGTAGAAATGTTCAGCAAAGTCAAATCAAAATTTAAGAAATAAAGAACAAAAGCAAAGCAGTGACGTCGGAGTGCAAACGCCTATATCGATGTGGTTTATAGTTGTATCAGAGCATGCCTGAGGATCGTTCATGGTCCTGTACATGTGTAAACAACTTAACCGTATCAGTGTGGAGTTTGCTGCTCGTTCGTCGTTATCTCGATCAATGGATAATAAGATGACGTCTCGATCCTGAGCCGTCTTCAGTTGGTGCGGGCGGTGGTCGTTCTTGTCCCACCGTTGTGGCCCTCCTTCTCACATATTGTGATAGCAAACCATTTCGAATATGCCCCTCCACCTCATCTCTTAGATGCCTGCAATCGTTGGTATGATGACCATTCAGGTCGTGGAACAAGCAATATCTGTCTGACTTCCTTTCGTTAATAGTCGGATCCCTTCGCATTGGCCTACGGTAGGGAACCTGCTCTCTTGTATCTTGATAGATTCGCTCCAAACTCTCATTCAGCTCGGAGTAAGTGGTGAATCGTGACTCTTTCCGTGGCCGCTTCGACCTGTCATCATTATCCTCAGCCTTTCTCTTTCCTTTACCAGTCTCTGCACCCTTTCTAGGTGGGTTTCCGCTCTTGATTGCGTAAACATCAACTTCTTCCTCTCTTTCTGCACTAGCATCTTCCAAACGCAGAAACTTTTCAGCCTCATGATAGAACTCTCCCAGATTCATAGGCGGATCTTTATTTAACGAATTCTTGAACTCCGTACTATCAGCTATTCCAGATACAGCCGCCATCATGACCATAGATGGATCTGGTCGATCCACTGATGCTGCTGCCGCATTAAATCGTGTTAGAAAACTCCTCAAAGTCTCTCCAGTTTTCTGCTTCAAGGTTGCCAAAGTCATCACATTCTTAGGTCTTGCAATATGAACCCTGAATTGCCTCATGAATCTCTCAGTTAAATCTGCCCACGTTCCTATGGAGCTGCTTTCCAGTTGTCTGAACCACAATGCTGCAATATCTTCCAAGTACAATGGAAAGCACCGGGCCATAACCTCCTCTGATGCCCCCAGCACTTCCATATGCCTTATATATTTTGTCAGATGAACCGTGGGGTCTGTCCTTCCATTATACATATCCAACGATGGTAGCTTAAAATCTGGTGGGTTCCTAGCTTGCCTGATTGTTGTGGTAAAAGGACTCCTGTTTACATCTTCCAAGTCTCTATTTACTAAACCGCCTCTCATAGCTCTTCTAACCATCTCTGCTAATCTGTCATTGTCTCCAAGCTGAAGTCCTCGTTCACTGCCTTCGACCTGCCCCCTGAGTCCGTGGGAGCTTTCAGGTGTATGCCCCCCTGGCGGAGCGTTCATTCTTCTATTGTTACCAGGTTGTTCGGATGCCCCCGTCTCTCTTCTCGGGATTGTATCAACATGTTCTGCGTGTGTGCCCCCTAGCTCTGGTGCTACGCCAGATGGTCCTGCTCCGTTCTGAACTCCAGTTGCACCTTGGTTCCGTGCTCCAAGTTGCCCAATCTGTTGAAGTAAATTTTGGATCATCTCTTCTTGTCTTCTCATCATGGCCTCCATCTCATCCCTGGTGATGAAGACTGAAGCTTGGTTTGCTCCTGAGGAAGCCTCTTGACTCCCTTCCTGTTGACTTTGCTCTAGCCTCAGCCTTCTGCTTGATTGTCTTGCCATGATTCTCCCAATCTGAATCTTTAGACTTTAAAATTCAGCTTCTAAGCGGTAGAATCCTTGAGTAAATTTCTCAGTGAAAGCACCAAAAATGTTTGCACAAAAAATGGACAAACACCTCAAAGTCGTATGATTTAGTAGATCTTATGTTGTTCTTAGTGATTTGGGTGATTTATGCAAATATGCAAAAAAACAGGGACTAAACTGTAAAGAGACACACAGATTTATAGTGGTTCGGCCAGAATGTGCCTACGTCCACTTTATATGTTATTTCTCCTTTAGATCTCAGATTACAAGTACAAAGCTTTGGTACAAGTATCTAAGAGTGTTTGAAAGTTCCTTCCGTGCTTGAGCTCTCAAAAACTTGTCCCCCATTGTTGTACCCCTGCCCCTCTATTTATAGAGTGAGGTTGGGGGCAGGGGTCTTGGATGTATATAGCTGCTGGTGGGCCTGGGCTGAAGCAATCTGGCCTGGCAGCGTTCCGGTTCGGCGAAGCTTTGGTTCGGCCGTGCTTGGAGAAGGTTGGGGTTCGGTAGGGATGTGGTCCGGTGGTAGGTTGGTTCGGCATAGGGGTGTGAAGCAGTTGGTTCGGTGTTGTTTGGTTCGGCAGGCAGGGGAGTGCTCTTGGTTCGGCAGGGCTGGTCTTGAGATCTGAATAGCCGAACGAACGTGTACTCTGGATGCCGAATGGACTTGTACTCTGGTTGCCGAATGGACTTGTACTCTGGTTGCCGAATGGACTTGTACTCTGGTTGCCGAATGGACTTGTACTTTTGAATCATGAGTGAAATCCCAGACTCATATACGCTTGCTGGTTGCTTCTTCTTGGTTCGGTCGTGGAGGAAACGCACCCAATACTAATATTCCAGTTTTGACCAAAAATGGGATAACAAATATCAATATCAGAAAATACTGATTTATTTTACTTGTTAAATGTGCACTTGAAATATACAATTCATCCGGTCTCCTCCTCCTCTTCTGCTTTTTTTTAAATAAATATCACCATGGTTTTTTCAGTGCATTTTAATGTGTACTTGATAATGTGATTTATTTCATTTGATAAGCATGCCCCTGAAATATTTAATTTATCTGATCTTCCGGTCTTTTTTTCCTTCCTTTTTTTTATAAATATCAACATGTTTTATAAAGATTCATTGTTTTTCAGTGTATTTATAATTTTCATTACATTGAAAATTTTCAGGAAGATGAACTTGATGGAGACTACCTTGTCCAACCAATTCCCCTGAACCATGGACCTTCCAACGGAGTTGTAGACTGCAACGAAGAAGGCGAGGAAGAAGAAGTCAACAACGAAGAAACCCAGCCCAACAATATCTCTCATTGTCACCCTTCTTTCCCTCCTTAAATATTCAAATTGCTGGTATGTGATCTATTCAAAATTTTCAAATGACAGTTATAATTATCCCATATGTGCTGAAATTTTAGAATTTTCCCTCTATGTATGTAATAGCCGTTGCTTGCTTCCTCGGGCTTGTTGCTTCTGCTTAGGGTGTGTAAATATGCTTCTGTTTTGTCTAATTTTTTTGAAAATTTTACTCCTTCTGCTGCCTACCTTTTTGCAATTTCTGCTCTTTGCAGGTATTTTGAGTTAGGCTGCGCTTCATCAACCATCAGAGCAGGTATTGTACTATCTGTAAAATTTATTTGCGTTTAAAGTTGATATTGGGCTAGGATTGATGTTATTTTCAAGAGAAATGATAAGTACACTCTTCTTTAAAAAGAGTGTACTTTGCAACTGATTGGGGAAGAATGGATCCATCAATCAGGTATCAACTATGCACATATTCTTTCTAAAATAGAGCGTATTTAACATTTTTCAATGCCCAAATCATAAATGCATCAGCAACATTTTACCAAATAGGTTTATCATGTATTGTACACCAGTTACATGAATAATTTATATCATAATTCTTCTTTATTTTTCCTATATCATTCTATTAGCATTAGCAGCCTCTGTGCCCTCCTTAAGTTATGCATATGTTTGCAGTTTGGGATGGCTTCGAACACGCAACAAGGTGGAATTCAGCAATTGCTGGCAGCAGAGCAAGAAGCATAGCATGTTGTGAATAATGCTAGAAATGGTAATTCCTATACTTGAACACATCTTATGTCTGATTTTCCATGCTTGTCAGAAAGAAAATATACTGCTATTCGACCGGTGCTCCTTACTTCTAGTTAATTGTCCTCTGCCTGAAGATCATCTTTCCTAAAGATAATTAGTAACATATAGCATTATGTGCATTTTGGTACCGTGAATATATGTGTGTTTGTTACTTGCTAGTGGTGTAAAAAAGAAACTAAAGTGCATTGTGAAATGTAAACAAACATCCTCAAGTTATTATCATATGCAAAAAAACATGCATGATATAAACATGCACCAATTTTATGTGTATGCAGCAAAGATGGCAAGGCTGAAGTAGGCAAAAGAAGAGGCTGAGAAAGAAGTTGCACAATTCCATGCTCATATGGTATACTGTGAATGCAGCCTGGATTTGGTTATCAACAACAGCTAGTTTCAGGAGTGAGACGTGGTGGTGCTCCAACACAAAATCTGGTGGTGCTCCAATGCAAAATTATTATGTCCCAATGCTCCAACAAGGTCAGCAGCCCCAGTACCCAGCTGGAAGATGTGCTTGAAATGGCCAAATTCAACAGCACCAACACCCTGTACCTATGAATCAGTAAGTTAGTCACCTCACTTGCCCTTTCCTATTGAAATATTTGCTTCAGAAACAGCAGTATAACATATTTGTAATTTGTATAGATATATGGGTGTGGTCGTGGCTTTCTTCCTGGAAGAAATGTGGGGAATGGTTCGTATTCCTTGTCAAGTTGGTGGTGTACCAATTAATGATGTTGCTTCCATTCCTCACCCATTCCTGTTAGTGCTTTGAATTTTTCTCCTGCCAATGCTACACCAGAGCAACAAGGGACTGTATGTTCTCTTCCTTCATTTCTTATTTTTGTTCTAATTTAGTTACTTCGCTGGACTCATATGTCGGGTTAGGGCTATAGAGGGAGATGTATACAGACTTTACAGTTTTATGCAGTCACTTGTTAATCTGATATAAGATGAACATGAGTCAAAGATAGTAAATTTGGTTTCTCTGTGCTTGTCTATATATTGAATACTTAAACCTGATGTTTCTGTTCTCTAAATCAATTTATTATCTCAAGGATATTTATATATTCTAAGTAATATATGTGGCCCAATGTTGAACTATAACCCTTCACATTTATATGTGAACAGTATTGCACATCAAATTAATTAGTCAAACATTTTGATTATTTTTTCTGAGCAATTATTTTGGTGCTTGCACGATCAGTATCTTGCACAATAATTCTTTTCATGGAACTATCCCAAAAGAGATTGGTGAACTACAAAAGCTTGAAGTACTTGACTGTGGATATAACAATTTTCAGCGGCCCATTTCCGTTGGAAATTAAAAATATCTTATCCCTAAAGACAATGTGAGCAAGAATAATTTCTAAATTTTACATGCAACCGACAATTGGTTTCTTCACTATATAACTTTTTCCCCTTATATGTCGATTTTACTTCAGTGTATTAATAAGCTTTCAGCAGACTGGCCATGTACCACTTGAACTCCACGAAGTACAATTGCCTTCTAACCACTTTGATATAGACATGTAACAACTCATATATCAGCTAATCCTCTAGGTGTAATATAAATTCTGCACAAATATGTTTTTATTTTATTTTATTTTTTTAGCTTCAAAGCAAAACTATAGTTCTTACATCTTCTAGCTATGTAACACACGTTATATACACACACACACATATATAATGTGTATGTATGTGTGCGTATGTAGTTTTGTTGGTAGTTTTCAAATTGGTTCAAATATGAAAAATGTTTCAAAAAGTGGTCAAAATCGGTAGAAAGTTATAATATACACCATGTCATGTATTTATCACTTAGGCTAAAATATTAATCCCAAAAATCAATTCATATCCAAACAGGCAAAGCAAAAGAGCAACTATAAGGAGATTTCTTCGACAAAGCAACCATAGAAAACACAAGCACCATAAACATCATAACCATAAATACATGTCCCCAGTACCATCACCATTGACATTGCCCTCCACCATAATGAATACTCGTCATAAATCCAAAGGAACCGCTTTGAATCCTTTGCCCTCTATTGATCACCACTCAGAAGTATCACCTACGAGGAACAAGCGTGGGAGTAATCTAATAATTATATTGTCAGTTTCAATTGGAGTGGCATTTCTTCTACTCCTGGTTGGTATATACTTCTTTATTTCAAGGAAAAATGGAGTTACTATTGTGCCTCGGAGAATTGGCCTCGCTAAGTAGTTGCAGAAAGCATTTGTAATAGGTTTATTTTTGGTACCTTTTTTTGTTCTTGTGAATGTTCTTAACATACCGTGGAACTGTTATTGAGCTTTCTTATTTGTTATACTTGGCTATAAGCCGTATATTAGACTCCATACTCATTTCTAGTATACATTTTCAAACACTTAAGCATAGAACATAGTATGCAGTATACACTTATTGAGGTTATTTGGTATTAATTGTATATATAAACACTTATTGGGATTATTTGGCATTAATTGTATGTATTCTGAAAAAAAGATATACTACTAATTCTTCAAATGATCTTAGTAAGACTAATTAGAATATCTTACACTTAAAAGTAGGGCATTTCTATGTACACCCAAAAAAGCACTTACTTTAATCCGGGCCAAATTCTTATGAAAGTCTTCTCCACCATAGATTTAGGCCTTCGGGGTCAACCCGGCAGCTTTTATTAGGAAGGAGAGGCAAAAGACGCTCGAGGGCTTGTTAAGGATGGTGATAAGGGCTGGGGAGAAAGCACAAGGCTTTTCTCTGGTCATTTAAGTTAAGAGAATACATGTTATTACATTTTATCACCATACAATCAAATAATTTGTTCTCAGGCTTTCACACTTCTGAGTTCTTTTAAAAATTGGTAAAATCAAATACGTGAGGCATGTATTATTATTAATTATTTCCTTTCAATTGCGTAAAAGAAATTTGGAAAATTAAGCACATGTTGATTTTCTGGAGCAGGGAAAAGTTAGTATTAAATGGGGTTTAATACAGAAAATATTTGTTGCAACTTATTTTATATTTTGTACAGTGGTAGTTGGTAGTTCAAAGTCTTCAGGGTTAAAAATGCATGAATTTGCATATTGGTAGCATATGCATGATAACTTGTTATGATGATTTCTGTAGTAAAATGGCTTAACAAATATTTATAATGGCTTATCAAATATTTATAATCGCAGGCGTGCCTTCTCTGAAACTCTCAAAGCATGAATTGGCATGTGAAGATTTTAGTAATGTAGTGGGCTCTTTATCAAACTGCATTTTTTACAAAGGAACTTTATCCACTGGAGTTGAAATAGCTGTTACCTCCTGTATGATTACTTTTGCCAAAGACTGGTCAGACTAATATCATGACATGAGCTATGAAATGTTGTGAACTTGATGTCTTGATTGTTTATATGCTTGTTTGAATAATAATCAATTAATATTGTTTGAATGTTACTTGATAATTCATGGCAAATTCTTATTGTTGATTATCAACCTTGTTTAGAGGTAATTAGCTTTTCCGGAGTGAAGAACATCAACAACAATGGACATGACTTCAATTTTTATATGTATTATGATATTTGTTAGTACTGGTTGTGTAAACTTGTTTGTGAATGCTTGTGGTATGTGAATTTGCTCATTTTGTCAAATAACTATTATCTAAATGGTTATGGATATTATACTTATGTGATTAACGTGTTCTCAATTATTTGAATATGATGATTATATGATTGATTGATTGTTGGTTTGAATATGGTAATTATACGATTGTTGCTGATTTTAATATGACTATTATATAACTGGTTGCTGCAAATAATATAAACCATTAACAGTATATAGTAGCATTTAAAATATGCTGCAAAACAATCAAAACCTTTTACAAGCGTTTTAAAAATGCTACAGAAACAAATGTAAAATACCACCTAAATTTATAGGCATAGAATAAATGCAATGAAAAGTTTTTAGTTGCACAAAATAAACGCTGCAGTAAATCAAAGAATGATCCAAGTACACACGCAACTAAAAATGTTAGTTTTGGTAGGGTTTTGTAGACGCTGCAGAAAACCTGTATTAGCATTTAAAAAACGCAGTTATACGGAAACATTTTGTAGCGTTTATTAAAACGCAACAAAAAAATCATACTTTTAGTTGCGTGACCTGTTTCTAGTGTAGTGTTGAGGCGGCAGCGATGGATGGAGTTTTTGGCATCGTACGACTTTGAGATAGCTTATACACTTGACAAGGGAAACGTGGTTGCGGATGCATTGAGTAGGAAGAAAGCAACCCTTAGTCCTATGTTCGTGGAGTGGAAGAGCCTAGAGTTTATTTCCACCTTTGATTTTAAGCCCTTTACGGACATTACATCGGGATTGTTGGCAACACTTGAGGTTAAGCCTACCCTCATAGATCAGATTGGCTTGAGGCAACGAGAGGATTCAGAGCTTATGGATATTTTTAGAGAGGATTAGCAGAGGAGAGGTCTCTAGACATCTCCAACGCTATTCCATAGATAGCAAAGGGTGGCTAAGGAGAGATGGAAGACTTTATGTCCCCCGCACTAGTGATTTATTCAAAGCAATTCTAGAGGAAGCACACCATTCTCGAATGACTATTCATCCGGGTGGTGATAAGATGTATAGGGACATGAAGAGAATGTTTTATTGGAGTGGCATGAAAAAGGATGTGGTGGAGTTTGTAGCTAAGTGTCTTATGTGCCAAAGAGTTAAGGTAGAGCAACAGAAGCCCGGTTGATTACTTCAGCCATTGGATGTACCCGAATGGAAGTGGGATAGTGTATCGATGGAGTTCATAGATGGTTTACCCCGGTCTAGGAAGGGGAATACTAGCATTTGGGTGATTATTGATCGATTGGCTAAGAGCGCTCACTTCATTCCGGTCAATAGTAAGAGGACGACATCTTATTTGGCATCCTTATATGTTCGTGAATAGTCCGACTTCATGGAGTTCCTTCTAGCATATTGAGCGATAGAGACCCTATATTTACTAGTGAGTTTTAGAGAAGCTTGCAAGAGGCTTTAGGGACACATCTTAGATTGAGTATAGCCTATCACCCTCAAACGGATGGCTAAACAGAGAGAGTTAATAGAGTGCTTGAGGATTTGTTGAGGATGTGCATTCTTGATTTTGGAGGAACTTGGGAGGAGCATCTTTCTTTGGTAGAGTTCGCATATAATAACAGTTTTCAAGCTAGCATTGGGATGGCACCTTTCGAAGCTCTTTATGGAAGACCTTGCAAGTCACCTTCATGTTGGGTGGAGTCTATGGAGAGATTGCTACTTGGTCTTGACATGGTTAGAGGGACTTCAGAGAAGGTTGATTTGATTAGAAGGAGGATGAAAACAGCCCAAGATAGACAGAAATCTTATGCAGACAAGCAGAGAAGGGACATTAAGTTTGAGGTAGGAGACTTAGTTTTCATTAAAGTATCCTTGCTAAGGAAGGTGGTAAGGTTTGGATTGAGTGGGAAACTAGCTCCCAGATTCGTAGGAACGTTCCCTATTGTAGAAAGAGTAGGGAAGATTGTGTATCGAGTAAAGCTACCGGAGAGGCTCGCGAGTACACAATGTTTTTCATGTTTCGCACTTGAGAAAGTGCTTACATGACTCAGCGGAGATTGTAGAGCCTAGTCAACTGGAGGAGGTAAAGTGGAGAGAGAAGCATCGGTTTTTCGTATTCCTACCATGATCATTGGACGTGATATCAAGAAGCTTAGGAATAAAGAAGTCCTGTTAGTGAAGGTGTAGTGGGGAGATAATGTTGAAGACGCTACGTGGGAAGCTGAAGAGAAGATTTGTACCTCTTATCCACATCTCTTTGATAGTAAGTTTTAGAATTTTCTATTTCCATCTTTAGTTTTGAATAGGTTCTTTCCTTTATTATCCTTTGGGAGGGTAGAACTAAGGATTTTACCTATGGATGGTAGGATTTGATGTAAACATGTTATTAGAACATGTTATGTATGATGGATACTAGTGGTTGCAAGTGGTTGCTAGTGGATGCATATATTTACACTAGGCACTATTATCTCTTAGGGATCGGCCTAACTAGGACACTAGGGCATATGCATATGGATGTGTGTGCATTTGCATTTTTATTTTTATTTTATTCCATGGTTGCTATAAATGGATGATTATCACATGATTGTTGCATTTGGATGATAATTGTAGCATGCATATAGAACTATCAGTTATCATTAGGGAATTTGCATTCATTTGGATACATGATACGGACATGATTGCATAAAAGGAGGTCAACTGAATTAGTAGACAACCTAATCTTTTGCATTAACTAGGGACATTGACACTACACTAATTGCATATGTATCATAAATCGCATTAGAAAAACATAAGGACAATGGATGTAATGGATGATGGTTGAGTAATTGGTTGTAGAACTTGGATGAAAACATTTATTTCATTCTTCTATCCTTAGAGATTTCGGGGACGAAATCCCTTAAGGAGGGAAGAATGTAACAACCCGAAATTTAAGCTATAGTAATTAATTAACAAATTAATTAAGTAATAAAATAACTTTATGAAATTATCAGAATAGGACCATGGGAGTTGCACCATTGTGTCCGTGGTAATCTGGTCAACTTCCATATATAGATTGTCAAAATCGGAGCTAGAATGAAGAAGTTAGGGAATAAACAAGAAACGAGAAAACAAAAGAAATATATATATATATATATATATATATAGGCAAGGTCAACCCTAGGGTCGACCCTCACCATGGCTAGTTCGACCCTAGCAAGTGGTAGGTCGACACCTAGGTCGACCCGCGTGCATTCTTTTGCTGGCTTCGTCTAGTTCGATTTCAACACGTCATTTTGCTATTTTTACTCCATCTCGTGTGTCCGTGCTTCCATCCGACGGTTCCCATCGAGCCTTTGACGTGGTTGCACCAGATTTAATCTCCAAATCCAACGGTCTGAGATCCACAAATGACACTATAAATAAGACCCTAGGCCTAGCTATTTTTCATTCAGATTTTCTCCATCTGGGTTCATTGCCTGAGGCTGGACCCTAAAAGGAATATTTTTTCGAGGAGAAGATCTTTTTAATTAAAATATTTTATACCCCTCAAGTGGATCCGGGAAGGCCAAAGGAAAGAGCTAAGGACCAAGGTGAATGTTTAAGTAATTATTTTAGATTTTTAAGTAATTTAAAATAATAGGGTTTCCAATAGTCGTAGTTTTTCTACAATTTTGGGGGAACCTTTATGCAAGTTTATTTATAGTTTATTTTTAAGTAAATTTTAGACTTGTTTTCCAGTCTATTTTCTTTTAGCTATTCTATTTCAGTTATTTGCAATTATTTACTGTTAATTATAGCCTTCCCAATTATTTACAGTTATTTACGGTATTTAAAGTTATTTACTGTTATTTACGTTTTATTTACATCTATTCTACGTTGGGATTTATTCTGTAAATGCCAGTTTCTTTTTAGTTCCTTGTTTTTACGCGAATGGAATAAATAGAAGAAAATAATTCGTTAATATGGACTAAAATATAAGAACACTGAATTTACAGAAAATGGGATGTAAAATCAAGAGAACTGTAATAAATTAGA
Organism: Allium fistulosum; assembly: GCA_030737815.1. Taxonomy (NCBI): domain Eukaryota; kingdom Viridiplantae; phylum Streptophyta; class Magnoliopsida; order Asparagales; family Amaryllidaceae; genus Allium; species Allium fistulosum. The sequence continues at coordinate 1,007,203,922 of CM060905.1, forward strand.
CTTAGACTGAAATAGGCAAATTTAAGACATTTGCAAGCATGGTTATAACATGTAATTATAACTAAAAAGAGAAAATAGAAAAAATAGCAGAAGTAGCTTATTTTTAAACTTAGGCCTTGGGTTAAGTAAATAAGCAAAGTTATAACACACAGGTTATAATTAGAGACAAAACAGAAAAGGCTTATTTTAAAGACTTATACTAAGTTAATAAGAAAAGATAGAAGTAGGACCCATATCGGCAGCATTTCCCTTGGGACATGCTTATGTTGTTTAGGGTAGATAAGTAGTCAATAATTAGAACTTCAAATCAGGCGATTTGGACAAGGGGCGCAACTAGATTTTGTTTGTTAGGACCCGTATCGGCAGCATTCCCCTTCGGTCAGGAACTGGTGGCCTCACAACACATGGAGGTGAGGCTGGGCACGCTTATGCTGTTTAGGGTAAATAAGAGGTCCAACGAGGGAGCAACAGGTATTGCGAGCCTAACGGTGGTCAAGCGTGCGGCCTCGGTGCAGGGAGATAAGTCGCTATTGAGTTCCAAGGGCTAAATAGGTGTCTTTTGCTGTGAGACCCACATGATGGGACTAGCCCGCAGTAGGTACAACAGAGATAGAAGGCCGATCAAAGGGTAGAATTAGGACTTCAGCCTAATTAAACTAGGATTGGGATTTCAGCATAATCAAAGCAGTTTTAGAAAAGTGCAAACAATCCAATCGAACTATCTAAGCAAAGCAAACCGTTAAACCGTATTTTATTCCATCTTTATCTTTTTCTTTATTTCCTTTTATACTAGAACTGTTGCAAAGCCTATTATCTTTACCTCGCTTAAGAATACTAGTAATTAATTTCATTCACCGGACTTTTAGTCTGACCCACTCCTCTATTTCCCATTTTCCCCCATAGGCCAGCAAAGGAAGGGACAATAGATTTTAGATTTTCTTGGAGATTCAGCTGCGGAGTTTTTCGTCATATATTCTTCTTTTTCTTCTTTTCAGTTTTATTTTCATGTACCGACACTTGTTGAGAGGGATGGTTTTATGTATGTACTCGGATATTATGACTAAGATGATGTTTTCCATAAGACATATGTATTTGGTATTTTGAGACTTATTTTGGTTATGACTTATTTTATGAAGTTTGATTTTTAATAAATTATTGTTTTTAAATGTTTTTGTTGTTTTATTTATTTTTCCTTGTGAATCTTAGTCTCTGTAAGTTTTTAGTTATACCTAAAACGCACCATATTCTTTAGTGTGCCTTTTTTGGGTATATTACGGGGTGTGGGGTGTTTCATCTCCGATATCTGTGCATTATGATAGTCGAGCAACACTATCAAGAGAATATTGCAAGTATATAATGGAAAATATAGGCATATTAGCCTAAGCCACAGTGGACTGAGGAAAATGCTCACTGATGGGGTAATTACCATAGATTTTGTGAGATCTAGCCAAAACTTGGACGATCCATTTACAAAAGGACTTGCAAGAGATTTGGGGTTGAAAATATCAAAAGGAATGGGTTTAAAACCAACATAGAAATCACTTATGATGGAAAACTCAACTCAACATAATGAAATTCATTATCTTGAGTTCAATGAGCAAAAGTACCATTATATGATGTGATTTCAAGCACTATAATACTAGTCTGAACAACTAATATTATATCCATTCCAAGAAAGTGCTTGGTACCTATAATTATATCGTGGAGGTTGAATTGCTTAGCACTTAATAGGTTTATAACAGAATTATTGTTGAAGTGTATAGTTATAGGGCACTTGAAATAAACCGACCTATATGAATGCATGAAGGTGGTGCAGCCTTCTGCGAGACTATGGTTTAAGTCTCTAAGGGCATCTCATGGAACCAAGATATAGACAAAAGGCCAATCCACATATCGGCTTATGAACTACATGAAGAAAAGAAAACGGGTGTGTGAAACACATCCGGTACGTCGCATAGGATCGTTGGTGCAATGCTTAGTCAACCACGCCATCTTGGCGTGCTCTAATATATTATCACTATGTATAGATTGAAGTCCACAAGGCATCTATACTTCTGCATATGTTTTCCTGCAACATATGAGAAGAAATTTTTTATTAAAATTTGTTGGAGGATTGTTAGTGAAATTTTTTATACAATATTTTGTGTGAGTTATTTTGTTTTTCAAATAAGTAAAAGAGAATGGGAAGAGGGATTGGGAATAGTCCCACATCCTAGAATTATAGGAACTATATTTGTTTAAATATAGGTTTCTCAAAGGAAGACTGAGCCCTTTGGACACCCAAATGTTTTCTCTCTTATGAGGAGGGAAGACATGCATAACCACTACACGCGCACGCAGCCATCGTCCGTCCGACCGACCGGACCGAGCCGGGTCGCGTTTGGGTTTGGGTCCAAATTATATTGTTGGACAGAATTATACTAGTTGAAATGAGCTAGCCATAAACCCATTAACGAGCCCAAATTTGAATTTGAAAGGGCATAAATGGCGGGAGATTGGATAGTTACAAACAGCGGGAAACAAACGGGACTGTTTGATTTGGCGGAAACGTTTGAAATTCAAATGAAAGGAAGCGTCGTTTGGCAGAAGACGCGACCATTACAAACGAAAAGACATCAACTTGCACCTATAAATAGCAATACCCAAAAACTGTTTCAATTTAATTCTCTTCTCCCTGATATTTGCAACATCTAAAAACTGTTTCAGACTCTCTTCTTTTTCCTGAAATAGTAACGCCCAGAAATCGTTGCAAATTTGATTTTCTCATTCTCCTCTCTTCTTTAATTTCTTTTGAAACTATTTCGAGTTTGTGATACTGCAGATCACACTAATTCGATACCCTTGTTACTGCAGTCAAATCAGAAGATAATTTGGATTGATTTCGACAGTGTTATCATAATCAATTAAGGAGAAAAATCGTCCCGGCTCCATTGTATCTTGGGAGACAATTTTCCTTAACTCACAGCACTCATTTATTTGTTTAAACGAGCGGTGAGAGAAAATAACATCTTAAGAAAAGTGTCATCGACATGCCTTGAAGCGATCTCTGTAGAATTGATTTTACCACCTTTGAGCCACTTCACTAGAAATCCAGAAGTATACAAAAACAATCTTAAGACGTTATTCAACAATGGCACCACATAGTTTGAGAGAGTTCGCTTCTAATTTCACCAAAGTGGAAAGGTTCAATGATGCAAATTTCATACATTGGCAGAAGATGCATTTCCTGTTAACCGGCTTAAAAGTGGTTTATGTTCTTATGACGTTGAAGCCAAGGAAAATAATAAATGAGACATTTGTGCAAGCAAGATCAAGACTAAAATGGAAACAAGATGATTACATGTGCAAGGGGCACATATGCAATGCAATGACAAATACTCTGTTCGATATGTACTATAGTAAATAAACTGTCAAAGAAGTCTGGATTGCACTGGAGGCCAAGTATCTAATGGAGGATGCAACAAGTAAGAAATTTTTGGCTACTAAAATTTTTAATTATAAAATGACCGATGCTAGGCCAGTAGTAGAGCAATTCAATGATATTATGCATATCCTAAACCAATTCAACCAGCATAATATGAATATGGACGAGGAGATAAAAGTCTCATCCATAATAGACAAACTTCCCCCTTCTTGGAAAGACCAACGAAAATTTCTTAAACACAAGAAGAAGGATATGAGTCTAGATAATCTTGCACAGTATTAGCAAGTGGAAGAACAACTTAGGCAGAAATAAATCACTGAACCAACAGTGTTTCCATCTAAGATCCACGTGGTGAAGGAAAAAGAGGAAAATAAAACCTCTGAGAACTCTTTTAATCAAAAGAGAAAATTTCAGAATAAGAAAAACTTTGATAACAAGAAGGCCAAGAAAGTGAATGGATGCTACAATTATGGAAAACATGATCACTTTAAAAGAGATTATCGTTTCCTTAAAAATAAACCTCAATTGAGAAAAGAAAACATGACAGTCGTAATCTCTGAAATTAGCATGATTGAAAGAGAGGATTCTTAGTGCATCGACTCTGATGCTAAACATATCTGCAACGATAAGAGTCTATTCAAGAAATTTGAACCGTCCGAGGATGAAAATTATATCTATATGGGAAACTCAGCAAAAGCCACGATCAATGGGAAGGGGACAGTAGACTTAGAGTTCAAGTCGGGAAAATTCTAACATTAAATGATGTATATTATGTACCATAGGGTAGAAAGAACCTTGTTTCTATTAGTCTATTAAATAAGTTTGGTTCAAACAAGTCTTTGAGTCGGATAAATGTGTATCGACCAAAGGTGGAATGTTTGTTGGAAAAGGGTACATGTGTGATGGAATGTTTAAATTGAATATAATAAAATGGTTGCTTCTGCTTATATTGTTGGCTCATTTTCTTTATGGCATAGTAGATTAGGACATATTAATATTAAAAGTATGGATAATATGATTTCATTAAATATTATCTCTAAATATGATAATAAAATTGATTGTAAATGTAGGATATGCTCATTAACCAAAGTAAATATAAAACTGTTTCCATTGAAATCTGTTAGTACCACCAATCTGTTATAATTGATTCATAGTGATGTTTGTGATATGCATAGTACTCCTACTAAAGGAGGACAAAAATATTTTGTCACATTTATAGATGACTATTCAAAATAATGTTATGTTTATTTAATTCATACTAAGGATGAAGTATTAAATTCATTTATGACCTATAAGACTGAAGTAGAAAACCAATGTGATGTTAAAATTAAGACCCTTAGATCTGATAAAAGAGGCGAATATCATTTCCTTGCATTTTGTGAATATGTAGAAATTATACATAAGACATCTGTTGCATATACTCCACAAGAAAATGGAGTAGCAGAGTGTAAAAATAGTACCCTTACTTATATGGTTAATGCTATGTTAGGTAATTCTGGTCTTAATGCTACGCCTGTTAAATCTTAACTAGAATACCTCATAAGAAAACAAAAGTCACATTTTATGAACTTTGGATGAGACACAAACTGAATTTTGATTATTATCGAGTTTGGGGCTATAGAGCTATTGTTCGATTACCTAAACCAAAAATCAGGAAATTAGGACAAAAGGGCATTGAGAGTATTTTTTTAGGATTCGCTCGATACAGCAAGGGTTATAGGTTTCTAGTAATAGAACCTAATAATTCGATTAAGGTACACACAGTAATAGAATCTAGAGATGTGGTGTTCTATGAAAATAGATTCACATCTATTTCATCCAATCCATCTATTGGAAAAACCGTGGAGGTTAATACACCAATTCGTGGAATGGTGGAGATCACTGATGCTATTCGTGAACTTTAGAACACTCAAGAAAATAATGATAAAACTAGTGAAACCCTTAGGAGAAGTAAAAGAATAAGGACTAAAAAGTCATTAGAACCAGATTCAATCACTTATATGGTTGAAGGATCAAGATATAGTATTAGACATCAAGTCATGCTTTCTACAACCATACATTCTGATCCTTTGGCATATACTGAGGCCATAAAGTCTCAAGATTCAGCCTTTTGGCAAGAAGCCATAAATGATGAAATGTATTCTATTATGGAAAATCGAACACGGAAATTAATAGACTTACCTCCTGGATCTAAACAATAGGATGTAATTGGATATTAAAAAAGAAATTAAGAGCAGATGGTACGATAGAAAATTTTAATTCTAGATTAGTTGCTAAGGGATATACCTAAAAGGAAGAAATAGATTATTTTGATACCTATGCAGATATAGCTAGAATTTCAACAATTAGGACATTAATTGCATTAGTATCTATTTATAAATTTGAAATTCATCAAATAGATGTCAAGACTTCATTCTTAAATGGAGAACTTGATGAAGAGATACATATGTCTTAACTAGAAGGTTTTGTGATGCCTGGACAAGAACGTAAAGTATGTAAACTTATTAAATCACTTTACGGTCTTAAGTAGGCACCAAAACTATGGCATGAGAAATTTGATAAAACCATGGTATCAAATTGTTTTAGGATTTGCAAATCAAATAAATGTGTCTATAGCAAATTTTGTGTTAGTAAAGGTGTAATTATGTGCCTTTATGTTGATGATATGTTGATACTTGGGACTGATACATCAAGTATTGAAGAAATGAAAAGACTTTTAGCTTCATGTTTTGGCATGAAAGATATAGGGGAAGCTGAAGTTATTTTAGAAATAAGAATCATAAAAATAGCAGAAGGGTTGTTCATTACTTAGTCTTATATTACATAGAGAAGATTCTAAAACGGTTTAATCAATTTGATTGCAAACCGGTAAGCGCCCCATTTGACATATATATACAACTATATTCTAATACTGGTAGATCAATAGATCAACTAGAATACGCTAAAGTTATTGGTAGTCTAATGTATGTCATGACATGCACAAGACCTCATATTGCCTGCATTGTTGGAAAAATGAGTAGATGTACTGGTAATCCTAGTCATATTCACTAGCTAGCTATATAAAGGTTTTAAAAATATTTAAAAGGAACCATGAACTATGGTATATTATACACTGGGTATCCAAGTGTAATAGAAGGATACACAGATGCCAGTTGGAACACTGGAAGTGAGGATAATAATAAGTCAACCAGTGGATGGATATTCACTCTTAGCAAGGGAGCAATATCATGGGCCTCAAAGAAACAAATGTGTATTGCATATTCTACCATGGCTGTTGAATTTGTAGCACCGACTTCTTGTAGTAAAGAAGTAGAATGGTTTTGCTGTTAGAAATTCCTGTATGGTCAAAACTAATGTCTTCGATATATATGCATTGTGATAGTTAAGCAACACTATAAAGAGCATATAGCCAAGTATATAATAGAAAATCTAGGTATATTGGCCTAAGGTACAGTGCAGTGAGGCAAATGCTCACTAAAGTGGTAATTACCATAGAGTTTGTGAGATCTAGCCAAAACTTGGCTGCTCCATTCACAAAAGGACTTGCAAGAGATTTGGTGTTGAAAACATCAAAAGGAATGGGTTTAAAGCCAACATAAAAATCACCTATGATGGAAACTCAACTCAACTTAATGAAATTCATTATCTTGAGTTCAACAAACAAAAGTACATTATACGATGTGATTTGAAGCACTATAATATTAGTTTAAACGGTTAATATTATATCCATTCCAAGAATAGTGCTTGGTAATTATAATGATATCGTGGAGGTTGTACTAATTAGTACTTAACAGGTTTATAATAGAAGTACTGTAGAAGTGTATAGTTATAGGGCACTAGAAGTAAACCTACCTATATGAATGCATGAAGGAGGTGCCGCCTTCTGTAAGACTATGGCTTAAGTTTCTAAGGGCATTTCTGAAACCTAAATATAAACACAATGCTAATCCACATATCAGCTTATGAACTATCTGAAGAAAAGAAAACGAGCGTGTGAAACACATCTGGTACGTCGATAGGATCATTGTGCAATGCTTGGTCAACCACTCCATCCTGGCGTGCTCCAACAGGTTATTACTGTGTATAGATTCACGTCCACAAGACATCTATACTTATGCACAAGTTTCCTGCAACATATGACAAGAAAATTTTTATTAAAATTTGGTAGAGGACCGTTAGTTGAATTTTTTTATAAAATATTTTGTGTGAGTTATTTTGTTTTTAAAATAAGAAGAAGAGAATGGGAAGAGGGAATAGGAATAGTCCTACATCCTAGAATTATAGGAACGATACTTGTTTAAATATACTTTCCTTAAAGGAAGGTTGAGCCCTTTGGGCACCTGAATGTTTGCTCTATTGTGAGGAGGGAAGTCATACATAACCACCACGCATGTTCGTGCCGCCGCCGTCCGTCTGACCGACCAGACAGGCCAGGTCGAGTTTGGGTTTGGATCCAAATTATATTTTTGGACAGAATTGTATTAGTTAAACGGGTTAGGTATAAACCTGTTAACCAGCCCAGAATTTGAATTTGGATGGGCATAAATGGCGGGAGATTGGACAATTACAAATGGCGTAAAACAAACGCGACTGTTTGAATTGGCGGAACGTTTGAATTTCAAACGAAAGGAAACGTTGTTTGGCAGAAGCTGTGACTGTTACAAACGAAAAGACATATCCTCGTAACTATAAATAGCAACATCCGAAAAATGTTTCAATTTAATTCCATTCTTCCTGAAATTTGCAATGCCTGAAAACTGTTTCAGACCCTCTTCTTCATCCTAAAACAAAAACGCCCCGAAATTACTGCAAATTTGATTTTCTCATTCTCTTCCCCTCTTTAGTTTCTTTTTAAACTATTTCGAGTTTGTGATACTGCAGATCATAAATTCGATACTCTTATAAATACAGTCAATTCAGAAAATAGTTTGGATCGATTTCGACAGTGCTATCGCAATCGATTAAAGAGAATAATAATCTGGCTATTTTATCTTATAAGACTATTTGTCTTAACTCATAACACCCATTTGTTTGTTTAAACGAGTGGTGATGGCTAATAACATCTTATGGAAAGTGTCATTGATTTGTCTTGCAGCGATCTCTACATATTTGATTTTACCACCGCTATGTCACTTCACTAGAAATCCAGACGTATCCACAAATAATACTACAGGATCAGGGCAGTACCAACTTATCAGGATATTTTTATGGGTACTCTTAGCATTAATTCAAAGTTAAATCAAATGCCCTTAATCTTGCTATAAATATTCTAGGGAAGAAAGGAAAAAAGCATATTGAGCTTATATTTCATTTTTATTTGCTGGTTAGAAGTTGTGTTGGGTAACTAAACTAAACCTTCATCTATAAATCATACTTCTATAATTTCTAACCAAGGTAAGAGATACATTTGTACAATCATATTCGATACCATGTGGCCAGTCATTTCTTAATGGATATCAGAAATACAATGGGTAAAACCGAAATGGCTATCTGATTTGAAAGTAAATTGTCAGATTGTTATTTTCACAACCAAAATTACAATTTTCAGTTTAAACACACCTGCGTAATGATTGGGTTGCTAGAATCAGTTAATGGTGCGAGACGCTTCCTCTTCGCATCCCTCTTATCATACCCCTCTTCAGGTGGGCCCATAAACTGTTAGGCAAACTGATGAACTTAGCAACACATTCTTCTATAGTTCCGGTACCCACGTATAAGGCAACAATTCTCCAGTCATCACTGTAGTGATATATAGCTTCTAGAAGGCGCAGAGTTTCCTTATCAGTCCAACCGTTTGCATTTCTTTGCTATTTTCGAGCTTGAAATCTTCACTGATCTCGACTCGTTAGAAATCTGGTAAACTGAGAATAGGTCGATGGTTCCCTGGAACAAAGCATCTTGGGCATAAAACAATCTTGGTCTGTACCTGAAGCATACAAAAGAAACATGAAATTCACTGCAAAGTTTCACACGTATCTATATTTTTATGAGGAACATTAACATGTAAAATTTGAACTTTGCATTGAATTACCCAACGCTTTAGGTAAATTGATCTGTTTTAATCGGCCAACGAATTTGGGCCTTATGTCCTACCTCTATCGAAAGATAAATTTAATTTCCATTCGTGACCCCTTCCAGATTTTTATACCTTACACTATACAGTAAGATATCTGTTTCCACTTGTGACCCCTACTAGACACATATCTTATGCTAAACATTATGATTATGATTTCAGTAATACAGTGAACTACAGCATGGTAAAGGTAAGCCAAAATGTTTCCATCAGTCATGAATTTGGAATCTGGGTCCAACCTTTTTCTCAAAGGTAATGTCAGCACCACTTACAAAACCTTCTAGATTCTCACACCATAAAGTAGACATGTAAGGTTCGAATTTTATATTGAAGTACAGGATGGTAAAGATGAACCAAAGTGTTTTCAACAATCATGAATTTGAGCGGCAGACTGAACCTTTTCTCATTATGCAGTGTTAGTTTTGATCTGTGACCACTTCGGAACTCTCATATCTTGAACTGAATACGTAATATTTGAATTTTACAAAGGCAGTAACCACTTCCAGACTCATATTGTATGCTAAATATACAAGATTTCAATTTTACATTAAACTACAGCATGGTAGGGCGAATCAATGTGTTTTCATCAAATTTGAGTTTTAAACCTGTATAAATGATTCTTTTGCCAACAAAGTTTAACACATGCACACGTGCACATACACACCACGCACATTTTTCCAAACACCATTCAAATGTTTTAAAAGTCATTTCCATCTCCTCTCAAAATAAGTTTTACGGAACACCTCTGCTAAATTTTTCAACAAAAATATGCAGTTTAAACTGCATATATTTATAGTTGAAACTGCCAATATTTGCATTTTACACTGCATATATTTTGCGGTTCTAACTGTATATTTTTGTAAAATGACATAGCCAAATAACATCAATAATTGTCTTCACACGCAACGCGAGTGGCTGCTTCAGTTAGAAGAACTGTCTATGCGTGAATAGGTCTTTACGTGTTAGTGACGGTAATGTTCTTCACCTTCATTTTGCCTTCGTTGCTTATCGGAAACACTCTTGTGGAGTGATACCTCGGAGATGGGCAAAGCACTTAGAATGATGTCAACGAGGGTGGAAGTTTTGTCTAATGCAATTGCCATTAAAAAAATTTCCCTATATTGCAAGATGTCAAATACGTTAAAATCTCAGAGTGCACAGTTAATTACTTCAAGTGTACAACCTATGATATATGTGCCCGTGCACAGGGCCAGCTCAGAAGAAGCCTACCAAACCCTTGGGTTGGGGCAACCCTTGGGATGGAGCAATTTATTTAAGAAATATGTATGCATAATAGCAATATGTATTAAGTATTTATATTAAGGGTAAGTGAAAAATAGTATAGTTTGATGGTTATTGTTGCTCTTGTAATTTATGATAAACCAGGTATGAAACTACTGCATGGTATCTTGTAATTTTACAATAAACTGAAGTAAAACAAATTAAGCTATATGCTTCTCTACAATTACCGCATAGTATCTTTCGGTCCCTGTTTTTCTCAATAGTTTCTGCAACTTTTTTTTCTTCTTTGTAGAAGCCATAGAGAAGGCATGTGTTGATTAAATCCCAATGGTAAGAAAATCAAATATCCTTTTAATGGACATCGCAATATTAACTAAAATTCTTCGAACTTCGGAAAATTTAGTCTCGTTTGAAGGATTTGCTTGGAATCTTTTGATAATTGTGCCTCTTATATATTTGTAGGTTTTAGGACCCTACAGGATGAGATAAACATAGAAAGTGCAAAACAAGCAAGAATGACAGTAAAAAGGATGAGAAAATGAGCCTTTGCATCTTTTTCCCAGTTTACAGCAGAGTTTTCATGACTCGACCCAACCGTAGTCCAACCTCGAATAACCCTAAACCGTGAATCACTGCGCTCCGAAATTCAATCAGACCTCGATCATGTAAGAATCGAGGTCAAACCTTCGAATCCGCAGTCCATCCATCAATTTTACTTAGTTGAACCGCAATTCTTTTCTCTTCTCCTTACTTTCTTAACATGTAATTCTCTCTCATTCGCATCCTTAATAATGCTTTACAAAAATCTGTCTTGCAAAAATCATCATTGTCCCAAAATCTAAACAACAAACTTCATCATTTCGTTCTTAACCGTTGCAAACTCTTCTAAGACCACTGCAAAATTCATCAAATTTGTTGTCAGTAAACTTTTGTCGTTGTGCACTGCTTTATTGTGTACAGAACTGTAGTTGTGTTGGTGCAGTTGTGCACTGCAACAACACACAACTTTGATTACGGACCTTAAATATCGTCTATAGATACACAACATTTTTATTTTTAAAATTTTTACATATAGCTTTTAGTTAAATGTATAAATTTTAGAAAATAAAATTAATGATTCCGACAATTTAACTGGTTGAACCATCAAAAACTTAAACCTTGAGTCGTTACAATCCGACTCATAGTCCGACTATGAAAACTATGGTTTCTATATTGTTTTACCCAGTTTTGGACAAAACTAGCTCTACTCGTTCATTAGAACATTCTGTGCAAACTGGGTAACACATAAATTGAACAGAAAATACAGTACAGATCCGTATTCCTCAAAAAGATTAAAATAATAATAATAAGGACTTCCAATCAACCGACAACAAAACACATACCCAAGTCCCATGATCATAGATAAACACATAAAACACGTATGGACAACGTGGCAATATTTGGTGGAAGAGGTATGCACACATGTAACATCTCTTATCTAGAGGCCAAAAGCTCAGCGCTATAGATGCTGCAGTTACCCATAGTATTAACTTCTGGTGAAAAAATACAGCAATAATAATGGTATCCATAATATCAGAAGCACATGAATATGAACAAAATCAAAGATTTTAAAAAACAACATTTTTCTGATTACATTTCAAAACAATAATTCATATCCATGTTACATAATCGCTTAACGTTTCCCAAGCAATGATAAAATATATCATTACAAAATACGCTAAGAGCGACATGTGACGATGCCTCCTTGATTGACCAAAGTAATATAGTCATATCTGACTTAATATACACAGCGAATATAAACAAAGCAACTCCTAATTAGCTATCCGTCAGCCACTTGCTCATCTCCGGAAGCTTTATTCGCTAAAAACTGAAAACCTCAACCCTTAGTCTACTCAAATCAATTTTGAGTACCCGAGAATTTAAGGAGAAACAAAAACTTCAAGTCGGACATAAAGCCTGGTGTGAATAATTCTGTTATATCTCAGTTTACTAATATTAAGTGAGACCACGCCGCTTAGCGGAACAGGTTTCCCTCACTAATATCCTTTTCAAAACATATATTTAGCAATCCTTTTCTGCAACCAAACTGGTTATATCAAAGTAGCAATATCCTTTATGCTAATAAATGGACCATCTGTCCGTAAAACAGGTAATATGTGAATTTTCTTTCCATATATAATAGCAAGGTCTATTATGCTACAAATGGACTATCTGTCCATACAACCGGGCCGACTGCCCGCAAACTGGACTAACTGTCCGAAATCTAGGCTGACTGCCTGCAAAATGGACTAACTGTCCGAATTATTCTCTTAGATTTAACTACCCTTTAAGTTTCCCTTGAAAACCTTTTCAAAATGATTTAGTCATTCAAATCATATATATATATATACAAGGAAAATATATCTTTACCTTTACTCTAAGCCATTTTGCCATGTTATATACACTGTACTCAAAATAATGTTGATGAGAATTAATGATGATTAACTATCCTTCCAAAATAAGTAAAAACCCTTTTTAACTTGAAAATGCTTAGGCTACATTGCCTATCTATTACATTCGAAACCTTTGTTTAAATCTGTTAAACAACCCTTTCGAAACCATTAAAGATAATCCCTTCCAAACCATTGGAAAACCCTTTCGAAACCATTAAATATTGTCTTGAAAATATTGGAAAAACCTTTCCTTTCTTTTCTTCGAAAGCTTCAAAATATCAGACATCCCCCTTTAAAACCTTTTAAATATTGCCTTTGAAAACCTAGGAAAAACCATTCCTTTCAACCCTTTCGAAACCCTGGGGAACCACCCCTTTCGAAACCATTCATTAAAAACCTTTCAAAACAGTTAAAACTCAATCCTTTCGAAAGCACTTTGGGTTCAATTTAAAACATGTGGAAACCTTTCGAACCCATTCAAAATTTCATTCCTTCGAAAGCATTGAAAAATGTCTCCGTCGAAACCATTTGGATTCTACCTTCAAGTAGAGCAAAAGGATCAGAAACCTATTAAAGTCGAAAGCATATGTTTCGAAACCATTTAAAACTATGTGTTTCAAAACCATTTGGGTTTTACTTTACTTATAGAAAAAGGGTCTTATAAACATTTAAGTCGGAAGCAACTACTTCGAAACCATTTCCTAAGTAATGAAGTGATGGTGTCGAAACCATCCCTTCGAAAGCATTGGAGAGGCAGCCTCATTTTAGAAAACAGAACAGCCCCTTCGAAACCATCTGGATCGAAAGGTAGGAAGCGACAGCTAAAGGTTTCGACTCCCTACCTTCCGCCTACATCCAATTCACTTTGTTTCAGTAAACTAATACCATGTGCATTTGTTTCGACCGTGTCGGAAGCGAAGGTGAGGAATCGGAACATGGTGCCGACGGTGTCGAAACAGTGAAAATCATGTAGCAAATAATTCTTTTCACCTAACCTGCCTTACGTGTCTAATTGTGATTGGTTGCCTCTTTCTTTACCAATAAAAAGTACCGCACTTTGTGAAAAAGGGCTGTCGACTTTTCAGATTTAATCATTTAAGTTATCTCACAAAAAGCCCCTTCTCCTCTTTTAATTATATAAAACATTTAAGTCTCACATCTTAAATAATTTTATATAACCATTAAAACACTTAGGAAAAATCTACAAAAATTCCAGAAAATCTCTTTTAATATGTTTTCCAACATATAAAAATTTCAGACCCAAATCTTTTGTTATTTAACCAAAAATAATTATTAACCCAAATTAGCATTTTCTTTACTATAAAATTCATATAAATTCCACATAATTTCAAGATATTAGGAAAATTAAAACCCATCTCCAAAATAGTATTTATGATCTTCATAAAAATTCGCAAGGCATTTGGATGTCATTTTATAAGGTTTTCACCTTAAAACATATCATAAATTCAATATGAATAACCATAATTCATCAACAAGTATATATTCATTCCATCATTCAAAAACATGGCAAATCATTGCAAAATATTCGGAATTCATCTTAAAACCGAAAACACAATCAAGAATGAGATGCAAACATTATTCATCTTAGCTTTAGAGATTAAAGAGATTGAGATGTGAATAGATTTGATTTGAATTAGCTTCTTCCTTGCTTTTCTTCTTCTTTTCCTTGTTAAGGGTGGTCGGTCCCTTACTTTAAAATTTGAGAATGAAATGAACGTGTAAAATTTTACACGGCCAAGGTTTGGAGGATATAGGAATGGCCTCTTTCCTATTTTACCCCTCCTCTATCTCAAGTTATCTCTTATTTTAATTCATGGTTAAATGGCACGGCTACACCTTAATTGAAATCAAATCTCAATCCCCTAATCAACACATTATTTTATTTAATTTAGCCAATTAAATATCCTAAATAATGTTACCAAAAATCCGGGGTGTTACAGACTTCCCTCCTTAAATAATTCGTCCTCGAAATTACGACAAGGTACACAACAAAGCAAATAAGAGGTAAAACATACCATCAAACAAGTCAGGATAAGTATCTCTAATCCTGCTCTCAATCTCCCAAGTACAGTCCCTGTCATCGTCACTCCATTGGACTTTAACTAATTTGACCATCTTGGTTCTAAGCCTTTTCTCATCTCTTGCAATAATACGAATAGGCTTCCTTACTATGGTCAAGTCTGATTCTACCACTAAGTCCTCTAGCACAGTCGGTGCAATAGCAGTCTCCGGGTCTCTAACACACTTTCTGAGATGAGAAACATGATAAACATCGTTGACTCCTGCTAAACTTCTCGATAACTCAACTCTATATGCGAGTTTCCTGATCCTCTCAATAATTGGAAAAGGTCCAACGAATCTCGGTGCTAACTTCCCTGATTTTCCAAACCTAATCACACCCTTCATCGGTGATACTTTGATGAAAACCTGATCTCCAACTGAGAACTCTAGATCTTTCCGTCTCTCATATGCATAACTTTACTGCCTAGATTGAGCCTCCTTCATTCTAGCCTGAATGACTTCAATTTTTTCTGCAGCTTCTCTGACTAAATCTGGACCAAGAACCAACAAATCCCCAGTCTCTAACCAACATATGGGAGATTTTCATTGCCTTCCATACAAAGCTTCAAACGATGCCATCCCAATACTAGTCTGATAACTGTTATTATACGAAAACTCAACTAAATGCAAACGGTCTTCCCATGATCCCCCAAAATCTAAAACACAAGCCCTTAACAAATCTTTCAAGATTTTGTTAACTCTTTCTGTTTGCCCATCCATCTGCGGATGGTAAGCGGTACTCATCTTGAGCTTGGTTCCCAAAACTTCCCGCAGAATCTTCCATAATTCGCTAGTGAACAAAAGATCCCTATCACATACTAGCTACTAGGAATTCCATGCAGTCTAACCACATTCTTCAGGAATAACCTCGCCAAAACAGGTGCCGTTCTGGTTGACCTAACTGGAATGAAATGGGCACTCTTGGTCAATCTGTCCACTATGACCCATATACTATCATTTCCTCTGTTCGACCTTGGCAACCCATCAATAAAATCCATGGAGATGGAATCCAATTTCCATACTGGAATATCCCATGGCTAAAGCAACCCACTTGGTTTCTGGTGTTCGACCTTTGCCTGTTTGCAATTCAAGCACTGCTTTACACACAACCCAATATCCCGCTTCATACCTTCCCAGAAGAAACTCCTCTTCATATCCTGATGCTTCTTAGTACCTCCTGGATGAATAGAGAACTTCGAACGATGACATTCCTCCAAGACTTCTTTCCTTATGTTTCCTACACTCGGAACACATAATCTTCCTTTCTTTCTCAACCTCCCATTCTAGTCAAGACTGAAATCTTTCAAATCATCGCTCTCGGTTCCATCTCTTAACTTCTGATCCGTTCAGCTAATACCGGATCCTCCTCCTGTTTAGAAGCAATCCTTTCGATCATCACCGGTCGAACTTCCAAACAAGATAATACATATATATCTCCACTAGACCCAGCCTCGGATCTCCACTGCACTCTGCAATCTACCAATGCTTCTATATCTTTTCACTCAGCAATCATCGCCAAAACTACATTCTGATGCTTCCTGCTAAGTGCATCTGCAACCTTGTTGCCTTTCCTAGGTGTGTACTCAATCCCAAAATCATAAGCGGCAATGAACTCTAACCACCTTTGATGTCTCATGTTCAACTCCTTCTAAGAGAACAAATACTTCAGCGACTTATGATCTGTATATAACTCAAACATTTCTCCCAAAAGGGAATGTCTCCACACCTACAAAGCAAAAACCACTGCATCCAATTCCAAATCATGCGTTGGATATCTGACCTCATGTTGTCTAAGCTGTATAGAAGCGTAGGCAATCACTTTACCCCAATGCATCAGCACAGCTCCTAGTCCTGTTCCACATGCATCGGTATAAACACCCAAATCCTGGTTCCCCTCCGGAACAACCAACACTGGTGTGTGAGTCAATAAGCGTTTCAAATTCTGGAATGCTTCCTCACACTTATCGGTCCACACAAACTTCACATCCTTTCTTGTCAGCTTGGTCATCGGTGCCGCTATTCCCGAAAAATCCTTAATGAATCTCCGATAATAACCGTCCAACCCAAGGAAACTCTTTATCTCCGTCACTATGTCGGGTCTCTTCCAACTTTTCACTGCTTCAATCTTATTCGAATCTACTGACAACCCTTCCTCTTAGACTACATGACCTAGAATCTTCACTTCTTTCTTCCAGAAATGACACTTCGAAAACTTCGCTTTCAGCTGATGCCGCCTCAGCGTCTCAAGCACCACTCTACGATGAAATTCATGCTCTCTTTCATCCTTAGAGTAAAGTAAGATATCATTTATGAAAACTAATACGAACCTATCCAAGTGCTCTCGGAAAACCCGGTTCATCAAATCCACAAAGAAAGCTGGTGCATTAGTCAGTCCGAACGGCAGAACTAACCATTCGTATGAACAAGTCGTGTGCTACTGACCGGAGACACAGGAAACAAGGAACCACATAAATAAACAAAGAACCCAATAGATGCAACATCAAAAGATATCAGGTTCGAACAAATCCTTAGAGTAAAGTAAGATATCATTTATGAAAACTAATACGAACCTATCCAAGTGCTCTCGGAAAACCCGGTTCATCAAATCCACAAAGAAAGCTGGTGCATTAGTCAGTCCGAACGGCAGAACTAACCATTCGTATGACCCATATCTGGTCCTAAACGCCGTCAAAGGTATACTATCCTCTGCTACTCTGAGCTGATGGAAACCTGTCGCTAAATCCAACTACGAAAATACCTTGGCTCCACTCAACTGGTCGAACCAATCGTCAATCCTTGGCAATGGATATCGATTCTTTATCGTCCTCTCATTCAACTTACGATAATCGATACATAGCCTTAACGACCCGTCCGGGTTCTTAGAAAACACTACGGCTGCTCCCCATGGTGAACTACTCGGCCTGATAAAACTCTTGCTTTCTAAATCCACCAACTGTACCTTTAACTCCCTCATTTCTGAAGGGGTCATTCTACTTGGCGGTCTACTTACTGGTTCTGCTCCTAGAACCAAATCTATCTGAAACTCAATGGCTCGTTTCGGCGGCAATCCCACTACAGGCTCGAAAACATCTGCGAATTCTCTAACCATGAAAACTCGACTCAACTCATCATCCAATTCCATAGCATCCAGCAAAGCATTCACTTCACCGCAAGAACCTTTTACGGTATAAACTATCCAGTCACTACAATCTGGGTGTCTAAGCGTTATTTTCCTTTCCTGGCAAAATATCCTAGCATCGTACTAACTTAACCAATCCATCCCAAGAATAATCCCGAACCTCACAAAATCAAACACATACAAACTGCAAACAAAAGTATGACCTAACAGGTCAAACTCTAACTGGTCACATCTCATCCATAAAGTTGCATACCCTCCTATTGGATTCGCAACACTTAAGAAAGTAACTAAATAAGTGGGTTCTAGGTTAAGCTTATCTATCGAACATCTAGATATAAAAGAATGCAATGAACCAGTATCAAATAGAACGCTAACAGTCATACCATGAATCTGAAGCGTACCTTCCAAGACTGCCTTTCCTTTTTCCTGAGCTGTTGGCTTAGAAGCAGTAGGCTCTAATGCATACACCTTGCCCTTTCCATCCTTTGCGGGCTCCTTGCATTGGCTTTTATAATGGCCAATCTGGTCACAGTTGTAGCACCTGATGCTCTTCTTTCCAGTTTCCTTAGCCTTTCCAACATGAAACTCATTAGCAAAGTACCCCTTCTTGTCGCACTTGAAACAGACAATCTCGGACTTCCCCTTCTTAGCTGCTCCACCCTTTTGAGCACCTTCCTTAGGAAAGAACTTCCTCTTCTGATTCTGCCCAACCGGAACTTCTTTAGCTTTACTCTTCTCTAGAGAATCAAGCAACTCCTCATGCCTTAAGGCCATCTCCACAACAAAGTCAGAAGGATCTCTAATATGAGGTAATGTAGCCCTAGCTAACTCAGGCTTCAACCCTCTGATGAACTTCTGATTCCTCTTCATGACTGTATCCACTGAAGCATACCCATATCGGGCCAACTCCTCGAACTTTCTAGCATACTCCAGAACTGACATCTCCCTATGCACTAACTCAACAAACTTCCTGATCAGAGCTGACTGTGCCATTGCTGACATAAACCTCTCCTGGAACCTTCCCTTGAAATCTTCCCAGGTCATAGTCTCCTCATCTACTGTCACAATCACACTATTCCACCAAAACAATGCGGCTCCCTGAGGCTATATTGATGCCAATCTCCTCTTCGCTCATCATTGAGCCCAAAGTCTACAAAAATCCTTTCATAGTGCAACAGCCAATTTTCTACTTCAATGGCATCCTCCATTCCAACAAACGGCTTCCCTCCAAGCTTGGTGTAATCTCCACTCAGCTTAGCATAATGGTTAAATACCAGTACTTTCGGAACCCCTGCTCCTGCCGCATTTCCTTCTAACATTCCAGCTGCAACTCCCGCCTGCACCATATTCCTGAAAAACTTATACATAGCTTCCATTCCAACTTGCGGGACTTCAGCACCCACATTCTTTGCTTGTGCCTGACCTTGACCGCTTCTCACATTAGGCCTAGCATTCCCATTCGTGCCTTCCCCTCTTGGGTTAACTCTTCCTCTTCTACTTTCCATATCTGTATTCAAACCTCATGAAATACAGAAAAATAACCTAACAATGATAGGAGACTAGAGATAAAGCATATACTTATATATAGCAAATACAAGTACGTTACTATAGCGTTATCCCATACTCCATTCTTACTCTAATTCCTTAGGATTATGTTTTAAAAACCATTTTTAGTTTAAATTTTTCCATAAACCATGCTCTGATACCAAGTTGTAACATCTCTGTAACATCCCGACCTTTTTGACCGCCTCTAGTCGGTAATTAAACCAACTTGAAACGTTCAAAATGACGGATTGTTATTTAGTTTATAGAGTTTAAACAGAATCAGCCACAGGATCACAGAATAATAATAATATTTCACAAAAATGAATTTTTTTACATATATCAGAGTTTATACAATGTATTGAATTTATACAACGGAATATTTCTTTAAGTACAAAATCCTTGAAACTAAAGTGAGCGTTTCCCCTTCTCTCTAACTTCGCTGCCCGAAAACCTTCAAGCTGCAAAACACTTGGTCTGACCCGAGTATTACATTCAAAAGAAAATAATACACAGGTCAGTCTAATTCAAATTCAGTTATTAGTGCATAGAGTCAATAATAATCAAATAGACGACAGTCACAATAATTCTCGTCTATCCGACCCTTTTAATAAAGAAATCGGATGACGATAATTATAACACTTAACAGTGTTAAAAACAAATCAGTAGATTCAAATTATCAACGAAGATATATGAAAGGATTATCAATGAAGATAATTTGGAAAACATTAGAATTGCCTAAACGGCAATTATCAACAAAATCTAATTATTAAATAAATCATTAGAAACTCATAATCCAATTATTAAAAAGATAATTAGACAACAACAAAATGATCAAATCAAACTAAATCAATTCAAACAATTTAAATGTCACTTAAAACATCAATACTGATTAGCTGCAGTACACGCACGCGTGCACTGCCTTGCCAATACGGCATATGAAATACGCAAAAGATCAATGAATCAGAAACATATGGCCTTAACTCAAATCAAAATGAACCATCAAATGAACAAAGTGCTCATGAAGGCACGATGAAAATTCACAATCAATCACAAGGTCAAACCCAAAATGCCGGATTCAACTCAAGTGTAGTCAGAAAAACAATCCATTTGCATCAATGCAATGCAAAACAACAAGGGCAAAATCGCAACAAAAGAAACTGCAACCACCACAAATATTCAAGGGCAAAACTGCAACAAACTACAGCCACCTCATGAATACAAGGGCACAGCAAATACAAACTGCTACCATAACATGTTGCAATTATACTTGAAAACAAATGCACAGCATACGTAAAAATGAATAGCATCTAGGCACCAAGGCCACAGGTTGACAACAATTGAATTTTTGCATGCAACCTGTACACGGCAGTTGGGATAAAAAGGACACACAAGTGCCTAGTGTACAATTAATGTCCAGCAAAACAAGCACATAGGCCAGGCACCAGTACAACTCCATGAAACTGGATAACATGAAGCAGTAACTAATATACTTGAACATGAAGGCAAGTTGACACAGTTTCAAGCCGGAATGAACCCTGCAATATGTACAAAATGTGTACCAAACAAATGCACAAATGCAACTGCAGATACAAGGGCTGTGTCAACGTAAAATGAATCAGAGAATACAAACCACCACATCAAGTGATACTAAGTGCAACAGAATCTCAAGCATCGCCAACAAAAGGATACAACTACATGAACACCGCAGTATGAAGGTGAGGGCACCAAAATATGGCACCACAACACACAACAATAAAGGATACAAAGAATCAGTACCCAAGAGAGGCAACTGGTAACCACATGTATACATATACATGCTATCATCAACTACAAAAATGCAAACAACTCACCTATACTAGGTACAGGTCAAAAGTGCAATCGTGAATAAAATTCACAAATTACCAATATATATATATATCAGTGAACACTACAGGCAACAGTGAACACTATAAGCATGTTGATGACAAAATAATACAAACTACAAGGACTCGAATGACCAAGGGCACCCAAGATCAAGCGACATCATGTCAATAATGCACCGATCAGAGGTGGTAACTTGGAGCTACAACCCTATCAAGCAATTAGGTGCAACAAAACTCAAGCTCGAGTAAAAAGGCTCAAAGCTATGCACCGAACTAAAGGCAATATAAAAGAAATTCTGGCAGAGGTACAACACAGCTAACGGTCACGAATATAACCAAGTCACAGTCGAAGACACATGAACAAGTCGTGTGCTACTGACCGGAGACACAGGAAACAAGGAACCACATAAATAAACAAAGAACCCAATAGATGCAACATCAAAAGATATCAGGTTCGAACAAATCCAAAGCTGAGATAGCTAGCAACACAAAAACAAGAATGCCCGTATGCATATATATATGAATACACATACATATCAATATCAAATGAAACAGCACTAAAATAAGCAAGTGTCAAAGGTAGTTCGAACAAAGCCAAGAAATGCCAAAGTCGAACGAAATCATTTCGTTAAAATCAAGCCAAACCCGAGGCCAACACTATCACCAGCCAAAGTCAGGTGAGAAACGAATTGAAGCACAAACAAAATTCAACCAAATATATTTTTTCCAAAACCGAAGTTTATCACCAATTCAAAACCAAGGTGGTCAGGGCTAGAATCGAACAAAGTTAGAGGTAGTATTTTCAAAAACCAACAAAGAAATTAAAGCAACTGTTAATGATCGAATACATAAAACAGCAGATCAATCGAACAAGGATGAAAGTCGAATAAAACAACATCCCCAAACTCACACATATATATGAAATCGACCTGAATTAGATGTGAGTAATTAACCATTACTCACCTTAGTCTCGACGCAAAAAGAAGCAACGTGTTCGAATAGATGAAGATTCGAAGCCATGGTCCACAAAAGACGAACGATTGACGAAGCGAAGGAAGCGTCGATCGACTGAGCAAGCAACGACCTTCGATCTAGCATACAAAAGTCGTATCTTCAATTTATCTAAAACCCTAGCTTGGAAAGGGGAACGACGAGACGAGATGAACCCGCCATTTTTTTTTCTTCTTTTTTTTTCGTTTGAATTTCTTTCTGACTTCGAACGACTTCGGCCATGCTTTGAAAGGAAGGTTGCGTGATTTTAGGCGTGGGTTAAGGTGTGATGAATTTTTTTTCTTTGAACGTACTGAAGACAGTATGGTGTAAGTAAATATAGAAGAGTGCTTGTACATATATAGGCTAATTTATCTTAGTAGCAAAGGGATGAACGTACAAACCATGTGATGCAAACACGTTTGCATTTAAATGCAAACAAGAAAACTTGCTATTTGCCGGTACACTATCTTTTTCTTTTATTTTGTGTCAGAGATTAATATTTTTTTTCTTATAATGGGGACTGAAATGATTTTAACAAATTCAAATTGACTTTATTTGTTGCTTGTATTATAAACAACTTTCCATAATTAATATGTTGCTGTAATTTATTTTAATGTATTCACTTTCTCCTTTACAAAGTTTATTAATATGTCATCTGAATTTATCTATGTGTATTTATTTTATTTATTTTGTATTGATAAAATTTATTCCTTTTTAAACATCATTATCTATATTACATTCATTTGCATATATCATATCATAGCAAATGTCAAAAATGTAGAGTCTTAAATTTAATCGAATAAGATAAACTTGATTTTTAAAATCCAAAGATTCTATACTTTAAAATTTCAAAGCAAATTTCTTTTACATTATTTATAAATCCCAATTCAAATTTAAATTCAAATATATTTTTCATATTAACTTGAAAAATTCAAACAACTTCACAATTTCAAATCAAAAATTAATTTAATTATAAATTTAAAATTCGGGATCGTTACAGTCTCGTATCTGGAGGCCAAAAGCAAAGCGCTACAGATGTTGCAGTCGTCCATAGTATTAACTTCTGCTGACAAAATACGACAGCAATGATAATGGTATCCATAATATCAGAAGCATAAGAGTATGAAAAAAAATCATAGATTTCAAAAAACAACATTTTACCGATTACATTTCAAAACAATAATTCATATCCATGTTACATAATCCCTTAACATTTTCTAAGCAATGATTAAATATATCATTACAAAATACGCCAAGAGCGACATGTGACAATGCCCCCTTGATTGATCAAAGCAATATAGTCATATCTGACTTAATATACACAGCGGATATAAACAAAACAACTCCTGATTAGCTTTCCGTCAGCCACCTGCTCGTCTCAGGAAGCTTTATTCGCCAAAAAAATAAAACCTAAAAATCTCAACCCTCAGCCTACTCAAATCAATTTTGAGTACCCAAGAGTTTAAGGGGAAACAAAAACTTCGAGTCAGGCATAAAGCCTGGTGTGAATAATTCTATTACATCTCGGCTTATTGATATTAAGTGAGACCATGCCACTTAGCGGAACGAGTTTTCCCTCACTAATATCCTTTTCAAAACATATATTTTGCAATCCTTTCATGCAACCAAACTGGTTAATCAAACTGATTATATCAAAATAGCAATATCCTTTATGCTAATAAATGGACTATCTGTCCATAAAATAGGTAATATGTGAACTATCTACGACATATAATAGCAAGGTCTTTTATGCTACAAATGGACTATCTGTCCATACAACTGGGCTGACTGCTCGCAAACTGGACTAACTGTCCGAAATCTAGGCTGACTGCCTGCAAAATGGACTAACTATCCGAATTATTTTCTTAGGGTTAACTACCCTTTAAATTTTCCTTGAAAACCTTTTCAAAATGATTTAGTCCTTCAAATCATATATATATATATATACAAGGAAAATATATCTTTAGCTTTACTCTAAGCCATTTTGTCATGTTATATATACTTTACTCAAAATAATGTTGATGAGAATTAATGAGGATTAACTATCCTTCCAAAACAAGTTAAAACCCTTTTTAACTTGAAAATACATAGGCTACATTACCTATCTATTACATTCGAAACCTTTGTTTAAAACTGTTAAACAACCCCTTCAAAACCATTAAAGGTAACCCCTTCCAAACCAATGGAAAACCGTTTTGAAACCATTAAATATTGCCTTTCGAAAATATTGGAAAAACCTTTTCTTTCTTTTCTCCGAAAGCTTCAAAATATCAGATATCCCCTTTAAAACCTTTTAAATATTGCCTTTGAAAACCTAGGAAAAACATTTCCTTTCAACCCTGGGGAACCACCCCTTTCGAAACCATTAATTAAAAACCTTTCGAAACAGTCAAAACTCAATCCTTTCAAAAGCAATTTGGGTTCAATTTAAAACATGTGGAAACCTTTCGAACCCAATCAAAATTTCGTTCCTTCGAAAGCATTGAAAAATTTCTCGGTCTAAACCATTTGGATTCTACCTTCAAGTGGACCAAAAGGATCAGAAACCCATAAAAGTCAAAAGCATCTATTTTGAAACCATTTAAAACTGTCTCTTTCGAAACCATTTGGGTTTTACTTTACTTATAGAAAAAAGGTCTTAAAAACATTTAAGTCGGAAACAACTGCTTTGAAACCATTTCCTAAGTAATGAAGTGATGGTGTCGAAACCATCCCTTCGAAAGCATTGGAGAGGTGGCCAGGTTTTTAGAAAACAAAACAACCTTTTCGAAACCATCTGGATCGAAAGGTAAAAAGGTGGCAGCAAACAAGGTCTCGACTTAGTTGAAAGAAATTTTTTAAAAATAGACGCACAACCCAATCGAAACCATTTCCTTTAAATCATTTGACCTGGTCGAAAGCTACTTAGTCGAAAGCCACTTGGTCGAAAATAAGCAGGTGTATTTCTTTTATTTAAAACAAATGGCTTCCTTAACCCTTTCGGAACCCCTGGTTTTGACTACCTACCTTCTTCCTACATTCAATTCACTACGTACCAGTAAACTGATATCATGTGCATTGGCTTCGACTATGTCGGAAGCGAAGGTGAGGAAACGGAACCTGGTGCCGACGGTGTCGAAACAGTGAAAATCATGTAGCAAATAGTTCTTTTCACCTAACCTACCTTACATGTCTAATTGTGACTGGTTGCCTCTTTCTTTACCAATAAAAAGTACTACAATTTGTCAAAAGGGCTGCCGACTTTCCAGATTTAATAATTTAAGTTATTTTACAAAAAGCCCATTCTCCTCTTTTAATTATATAAAACATTTAAGTCTCATACCTTAAATAATTTTATATAACCATTAAAACACTTAGGAAAAATATACACAAATTCCAGAAAATCTCTTTTAATATGTTTTCTAACATATAAAAATTTTAGACTCTTTTATTATTTAACCGAAAATAATTATTAACCCAAATTAGTATTTTCTTTCCTAGAAAATTCATATAAATTCCACATAATTTCATAAAATTCCGAAAATTAATACCCATCTCCAAAATAATATTTATGATCTTCATAAAAATTCACAAGGCATTTGGATGTCATTTTAAAGGGTTTTCACCTTAAAACATATCATAAATTCAATACGAATAACCATAATTTATCAACAAGTATATATTCATTCCATCATTCAAAATCATCGAAAATCATTGCAAAATATTCGGAATTCATCTTAAAACCGAAAACATAATAAAAAATGAGATGCAAACATTATTCACCTTAGCTTTAGTGATTAAAGAGACTGAGATATGAATATATTTGATTTGAATTAGCTTCTCTCTAGCTTTTTTTCTTCTTTTCCTTGTTAATGGTGGTCGACCACTTACTTTAAAATTTGATAATGAAATGAACGTGTAAAATTATACACAGCCAAGGTTTGGAGGATATAGGAATGGCCTCTTTCCTATTTTACCCCTCCTCTATTTCAAGTTAACTCTTATTTTAATTCATGGTTAAAATGGCACGGCTACACCTTAATTAAAATCAAATCTCAATCCCTAATCAACACATTATTTTATTTTATTTAGCTAATTAAATATCCTAAATAATGTTACCAAAAATCTGGGGTGTTACAACACGGATCACCAAGTTCTGTCATTTATAGAAATAACATGCAGTATGTACATCATGAGAGGTATAAATTGATCATTATTAAAGGGACGCTGGATACGGTTAAGAAAAGAGCTAAGATGGGGGAGGCTGTTGAATTTGGCAGTGTAAATACTTCCATTCGGCAGTGGTCAATTGCAGAAATTATCCCTCCTTAACCATCTCAGAATCCCTTTACCAACGGTCTAAAACAAGAATCACTCTTACCCATATACCATAAGGCTATACTTATGTCATGAATCTTTGTGTATTCATTCATTTATCCAACAATTTGTTTACACTTATATGATGTGCAAGTAAACTATGATTTATCTGGAAAATTTCTTTAAATGAAAGAGTCTGTTGCAATTTTTAAGGGAAAGACATAACAAAAGTTTAGCAAACCCAGTATATTGGACTAAAGTTATACAGTGAGACTAAATCGTCAGCAAGTCAAATGAGCATTTTACCCTTTTAATATCATCAGCAAGTAAAATGAGTATCCAGTAACTAATCCAAATGCATCAGTATATATTACAAAATATATAACCTCAAATCTCTCTCCGACATGGATATACATTTTGTAATTGGTTACAAATTTAGATTATTTGGTTTAGATTCTATAATCGATTTGGAAGCTTGTTGAACAAGCAATTAAATTCCAGGCGCTTTTCAACAAATGCATGGTTTTAAGCGCTTGCTGACCAAACACCTGGAAATTTAAGTGCTTGTTAAATAAGCATCCAATAATAGCTACCAATAACATTTCTCCCTCCTTTTATAAATCCACACAAAAATTTCAATTTCTCACTACAACAATCGGCTACACAAAAATTCTTTCTACTCCAAATTCTCTTTTGCAAAAATGTTTTGTGATTTTGACGTTGATGATGCAAGATGTACTTTCAAGGGGTTTGATTTTGAAGACAAAACAATTCCGATTGGAGGGGCATCCACTACTGCTAGCTGGAAAATGAACGAAGATTTTGATTTATGTTACCTTTGGTTTACATTCTCAACTGATTCGATCCGAATCACTGACCAAAGAAGTAATGGTTTGTCGGGCAAGCATATAAATTGTTATAATCAAAAAACTTGGATCGAAAAAGACCGCTTGCTTCGATTAAAGGACGATTTGGAAAAGTAATCGTCAAATACAAACATTCGATTCTCAAATGTTTAGGTTAAAATAAACTTAGTAAAATGGAAATCATCACTTCAGAAAACTAATTTGCACATGAACTAAATCGCACATGAAATATAGCGGCTTTGAAGATGAAATGCACTTAGTAAGCTTAACTGATTTGCATAAGTTTATAAGATATTTTTTCATTTTCTGAATACTTCGTTCATTTTTTTAGAGGACGATTGCAAATAAACTTTTCAAATAAGTTAACATTCCTGAGAATAAAATAGCATCTCGCTTTTATCAGTTCATACATGTTCATGATATGCTTATTGAGCATGCGACACTTCATAAAACTATTCAAGGAGTGTAATCGAACAGATCAAGAAGTAAAGCGCGGAGAGTCGAAGAAACCTCCAGACACGACGAATCACAAGGAAGTTGGAATATGAATTCGGAAGATCAACCAACTCCGATGAAGATTGTAACAACCCACATATTTTACAATTGAATATTTAAGTATTTTATTTAAATATAGAATCGTTAATCGGATTGAAGTCCGAAAAGCTACTTTTTGCAAACAGTCGAATTGGGACTCGAGACCACTTCCATTGAGTCCAAAATGGTGTTTGCGACTTTTTTGAGTATAAGCTTCGATATGTTTAGAGTGAGTTGAATTTGGATGTTTTCATTTAGGGCTTTGGGTTTGGGTTTTAGCCCACTAACCCATCTTAACACCGTAGCTCAGTCCACCACTCCTCTTCACTCCTTCATAATATTTCCTAACACTCAAGTTTAAGAAAAATAGGGGAAGAGAAAAAGAATTAGAATTCCTAAGCCCTAATCTTCATTGCAAATACAAATTCTTGCTCCAAATTCAAAGAGAAGCTTTGGTAAGTATCTCCTTCTTCTTCTCCAACTCATTCTCTCTTTAATTTCAGAAATTTCCTAAACCTAACTTAGGAAATGTTCTTCTTTTGAGCTTAGATTCAAGCTTCTAGAGTTGAATTTGAAGAGTAGTTGATCTTCCTTTGCTTTCAAGCTTCTCCTTCATCGTTTTTGGGTTTAAAGGTGAGATTTTTATATCACATCTATGTCTATAACTATCCTTGATTGTTAGGTATGAATTCCTAACATCTTTACATGTTCATTTGATTTTGATTTGGATTGATTTGGTGAACATTTCAATTTTTGGTGTTTTGAAGTCAAAACTTTGAAAATCCTAGCTTTGATTTATGAACATGCTTTTGGTGGTGTATTGAAGAGCCAATAGGGCTGGATTGTCGATTGGCATAAACCCCTAGCGCCCATTGCTCGTCCGAACGTAAATTGGAAGAATTGCTCTTCATTTGATAGGCTGAAAAACAGCCCCAGTGCCAGTCAGTCAACTGACCCCCTGCAGTCAGTCGACTGGCTGTAGAAAATAAGTGTTCCTGGGGCTGTTTGCAGAAACATAGAGTCTCTGTTTTCTGCAATCAGTCGACTGGCCCTCTGTAGTCAGTCGAATGACTGCAGAAAATGGAATTTTCGAGTTTCTGGATCAGTCGACTGGCCTCTGCAGTCAGTCGACTGACCTGCTTGTTTTTGCCTATTTTACCTATTTTGCTTGAGGTTCCAATTTTTATCGATCCGTGATTATCCGATTTATTGTTATCATTTATTATTGACTTTGATGACTTCTTTTTCGGGATTTTTGAGAATATCCATTTTGATGGATTCAGTATCGATTTCTTTGGATTTGATTCACGTCTTCGTATGTGGATTTTGGTGATTGATTGTTTCTATAATCATTTCTATGATTTGTCACTTTAAAATACAAAGGTTTCTATACTAGTAGTAAATATTCAAACTCTTTTACAAAGATGATTTCAACTCTATTTTTAATACAAAGCTCATTTATAAAACCATTTTCTATTCTATTAGTATACACAAACCTTTACCTTATTCGTATGAGAAAATCTAATTAAACGGCTTAGCAAAACAAGTGATATGAAATGCTTGCGTTTACTTCGTCGGTTAATTTTTGGACTTGTTCGATTGAAATTCTTGTGACAATTTTCGAGTGGAAATCTACAATCTGTTCGTAAATATTTGAGTTAAGCAAGTGGTTATGGGACATGAAGCTAAACTCTTATATTTACTAGCTTACTGTAATCGACACTTCTTGATGATCGATGATGATCATTTTGTGATTTAGACTAGCATTATGCGATGTCTCTTTGTCCGCGTGGGGGACTATACCCCGTTTTATTGAGCTTCGTCTCATTCCTTTATAGGCTAGCGACCTATGGTTTTGTTGAGTTTGGTTCATCGGGCGTAACGCTGTATTACGTCGTGTTCCGTATTATTTATGTTCTGGTTCATTGGGCGTTCGCTGTACTACGTCGTTGTTCCAGATTATTTGTGTTCAGGTTTATCGGGCGTTCGTTGTACTACGTCGTTGTGCTTGATTATTTGAGTTTAGATCATCAGGCGTAACGCTGTATTACGTCATGTTCCGTATTATTTGTGTTCTGGTTCATCGGGCATTCGCTATACTACGTCGTTGTTCCAGATTATTTGTGTTCAGGTTCATCGGGCGTTCGTTGTACTACGTCATTGTGCTTGATTATTTGAGTTTAGTTCATCGGGCGTAACGCTGTACTACGTCGATGTTCTGGATTAATTGAGTTTCAAGTTCTTCGGGCGTTCGTTGTACAACGTCGTGGCACCGACTCTATGGTTAGCGACCATGGGTTAACAACCCGTTTGTGATACACATGTTGGTGAGTTTTCATGCTCCCGTTTGTGATAGGCCTTCCCCCTTTTGAGATTTCTGGATTTCTAGTTAATGATTTCTAGAATTTGCGTTTCACCTCTTTTTGGGATTGGCAATGATATGTTTGTCAATATTTGGGGTTTGGTGAATAAAATAAAGAATATGACATTCTTTTTGGTGCTTTGAGATTCTTGAGATTTTGTATGATTTTGTTGTTGTTTGATGAATACTTGACACAGTATGACATTTTTGGTTATCATACGTTTTTGGGTCTTATCTCTTATCCTATCTCATTTTATCTGATATTTATAGCTAGACTGATCCATTTATTATTTTCTTCTTAAATAATACTCGGGTCAGACCGAGATATTTCAGGTGCTCCTGCTTGACTTTTTATCAGGGCTTGTCACCTGACTTTTGGCTAACTGCTTTAGATTAGTGGTTTTGTTATTATACATTATAGATAGACTCCTTGATGTATAATTATTCTTTTGTCTAGCACTTGTACCTATTCTTTTGAGATGTAGTGGATCTTTTATGACCACTATTTTGATGTACACTTTTATGTGATATATTCATATCTGTTTCTGCCTTTGTGATATGAACATCTATGACTGATTTGTGTTACATTTATTTCTATATTTGTTTCCGAAGTCCATTTAGCCACTGTGTGGTAGCTTCGAGTTTGTATTTGATATGTTGGATTTCCTCTTGAAATGAAATGTAAGTTATTTTATCTGACATATCAGTACTCGCCCAAAGCAATTACACAGATGGTCGCTCCTCAATAGCCTTATTCTTCGTGCTAGTCGACAGCATTACCCATTAGTGTTCTTGGCTAGCGTGAGTATAGAGGTGGGGCGTCACAGAGATGATTTTGTTAGGCCTCCAGGATTCAAAGCAGCAAAGAAGAACTAGGCTGCTAGTGGATTGCAGGCCAAAATTAAGTCTTTTACAGGCATCTAAAGAGAGACATAGTCATACGATCGAAATTTGAGTAGCTCAACACCATGAAAGAGTGATGAAGCTAAAATGACTTATTGTTAAGAATACACAAAGAGACCAGGATGCACTAATGCTATTAGACACATCGAATTTGATTGAACAACAATTAGCTTATGTGAAAATGAGGAGAAATTAAATTATGAGATGTAGAAGTGGATGGAGGTAGTGGTGTGGTTTATAACTTTAGAACTTTTTTATCTTTTGATTTTGATATAATAATGTATCTCTTTTGAAAATCTATTTAAATTAATCAAGTTTATTCCTCAAATCCATCTCCTATCTAGCCTCCATTAACTCATTATACACCCCTTGTGCAACACCGCATGCTTGCAAAACAGTCCTGTAACATCCCCTATCTAGAGGCCCAAAGCTAAGCGCTACAGATGCTGTAGTCAGCCATAGTATTAACTTCCGGTGACTAAATACGGCTATGTTAATGGTATTCATAATATCAGAAGCATTTGAATATGAAACAAAATCATAGATTTCAAAATCAACATTTTTACTGATTAAATTTCAAACCATATGTTTCACATTCAAATTACACAATCCCATGATCGTTTCCTAGGTTCAGATAAAAAATAATTATTACATAAATACGCCAAGAGCAACATATGATGATGCCCCCTTGGTTGACCAGATATAGGTGCCGTCCTATTTGACTTAACAGGAATTAAATGGGCACACTTGGTCAATCTATCCACTATGACCCATATACTTTCATTTCCTCTATTAGATCTCGGCAACCCATCTATGAAGTCCATAGAAATAGAATCCCACTTCCATATCGGAATATCCAATGGTTGAAGCAACCCACTTGGCTTCTGATTCTCGGCTTTCACCTGTTGACGGTTCAAACACTGTTTCCCCCATAAGCCAAGATCCATCTTCATTCCTTCCCAGAAAAAACTTCTCTTCATATCCTGATACATCTTCGTTCCTCTTGGATGAATAGTGAACTTTGAATGATGGTATTCCTCTAATACTTCCTTCCTTATGTCTCTTACATCTGGGACACATAATCTACCCTTCTTTCTCAACCACCCACTTTGGTCAAGACTGAAATCCTTCAAGTTATCGCTCTCCGTTCTATCCCTTAACCTCCTGATCATTTCAGCTAACACTGGATCCTCTTCATGTTTAGAAGCATCTTCTTAATTAATACCAGTCGGACTTCAAAACAAGATAACATAGCAGATTCTCCAATAGAGCCAGCCTCGGATCTCCACTGCACTCTGCAAGTCGACAACGCTTCCAAGTCTTTCCATTCTTCTATCATAGCCAACACAACATTCTGATGCTTCCTACTAAGCGCATCTGCAACTTTGTTGCCCTTTCTTGGTGTGTATTCAATACCAAAGTTATAAGAAGCTAAAAACTCTAACCACCTCTGTTGTCTCATATTCAGCTCCTTCTGAGAGAGAAAATACTTTAAAGATTTATGATCTGTATAAAGCTCAAACCTCTCCCCGAAAAGGTAATGTGTCTACACTTTTAAAGCAAAGATAACTGTAGCTAACTCCAAGTCATGAGTCGGATATCTAACATCATGCGGTCTAAGTTGTCTAGAAGCATTGGCAATCACTTTGCCTTTCTGCATTAACACTGCTCCTAATCCAGTTCCACATGCATCTGTATAAACTACCAAATCTTGATTCTCCTCCAAAACAACTAATACATGTGCATGGGTCAATAAGCGTTTCAAGCTTCGAAATGCTTCCTCACACGTATCAGTCCACACAAACTTCATATCCTTCTGCATTAGCTTGGTCATCGGCGCTGCTATCTGCGAAAAATCCTTTATAAACCTTTGATAATGTCCAGCCAATCCAAGAAAACTTTTTATCTCGGTCATTGTTTCTGGTCTCTCCCAACTATTCACTGCTTCAATCTTAGTTGGATCTACTGCCAATCCTCATTCTGAAATTACATGACCAAGAAACTTCACCTCCTTCTTCCAGAAATGACACTTAAAAAATTTCGCCTTCAGCCGATGTTCTCTTAAAGTCCCAAGAACCACTCTAAGTTGAACTTCATGCTCTTTCTCATCCTTAAAGTATATCAAAATATCATCTATGAACACCAACACGAATCCATCCAAGTGCTCTCTGAAAAATCGGTTCATCAAATCCATAAAG
The DNA here is from genome assembly GCA_030737815.1 of Allium fistulosum. NCBI lineage: Eukaryota > Viridiplantae > Streptophyta > Magnoliopsida > Asparagales > Amaryllidaceae > Allium > Allium fistulosum. The sequence goes on from CM060905.1 coordinate 1,007,237,873, forward strand.
AATGTCGGTGCATTAGTTAGTCTGAATGGCATAACTAACCATTCGTACAATCCGTATCGAGTCCTAAACGTCGTCAAAGATATACTATCCTCTGCCACTCTAAGTTGATGAAAACTTGTCACCAAATCCAACTGAGAGAATACCTTGGCTCCACTCAACTGATCGAAAAAATCGTCAATTCTAGGCAATAGATATCGATTCTTTATCGTCTTCTCATTCAGCTTGTGATAATCGATACATAACCTTAACGATCCGTCTAGCTTCTTAGCAAACACTGCGGCTACTCCCCAAGGTGAACTACTAGGTTTGATAAAATTCTTCCCTTCCTAATCCACTAACTGCACTTTCAGCTCTCTCATCTCTATAGGTGTCATCCTACTTGGTGGTCTACTAACTAGTTCTGCTCCAGGCACCAAATCTATTTGAAACTCAATGGCTCGTTTCGGTGGCAATCCTACTACCGGCTCGAAGACATCTTCGAATTCTCTGACCTAGAAAACTCAATTCAACTCGTCTTCTAACTCCATAACACCCAATAAAGCATTCACCTCACAACCAGGGTTTTCTATGGTATAAACTATTCAATCACTATAGTCAGGGTGTCTAAGTGATATTTTCCCATCGTGGAAAAATATCCTAGCATCGTATTTACTTAACCAATCCACGCCCAATATAATTCTGAACCCTACAAATTCAAATATATGCAAACTGCAAACATAGGTGTAACCAAGCAAGTCAAACTCTAAGTGATCACACTTCATCCCAAGTGTCGCATACCCTCCTATCGGATTTGCAACTCTTAAGAAAGAAATTAAATATGTGGGTTCTAGGTTAAGATTATCTACCAAACATCGAGATATAAAATAATGCGATGCACCAGTATCAAACAAGACGCTAACAAACATACCATGGATCTAAAGCGTACCTCCAAAAACTGCCTTTCCTTTCTCCTGCACTGTTGGCTTCGAAGTAGCAGGATCCAATGCATACACCTAGCCCTTCCCATCCTTAGCGGTCTCTTTGCACTGATTCTTATAGTGGCCAATCTGATCGCAATTGAAGCACCTGATTTTCTTCTTCCCGATCACTTCCATAGCCTTTCCAGTACAACACTCAAGCAAAATGCCCCTTCTTGTCGCACTTAAAACAAACTACTTTAAACTTCCATTTCTTCGTTGCTTCATCTTTCTGGGCACCCTTCTTGTAAAAGAACTTCCTCTTCTGACCTTGCCCAACCTGGACCTCCTTTGCCTTATTCTTCTCTAGAAAAGCAAGCATCTCTTCATGCCTTAACGCCATCTCCACTACCACATCACAGGGGTCTCTGATATGAGGTAATGTAGCCCTTGCCAACTCAGGCTTCAACCCCCTTATGAATTTCTCATTCCTCTTCATCACTGTATCAACGGTGGCATAACCATATCTAGCCAACTCTTCAACCTGCTAGCATACTCCAAAACAGACATTTCTCCTTGCTCTAACTCAGCAAACTTCCAGATCAAAACAGACTGCGCCATCACCTATATGAACCTCTCCTAGAACCTCCTTTTAAACTCAGCCATGTCATTGTCTCCTCATCCATACCAATTGTTACACTATTCCTCCAAAATAAAGCCGCTCCTTGTAGCTGTCTAGAAGCAAGCCTCCTTTTCTGCTCATCATTGAGCCTAAAGTTAGCAAAAATCCTTTCACAGTGTAGCAACCAGTTCTCCACCTCAATAGCATCCTCAGTTCCAATAAATGGCTTCGCTCTAAGTTTAGCATAATCTCCACTCAACTTAGCATAATCGTTGATAACTGGAGCTTCCTAAACTCCTACTCCTGCATTCCCTCCAACAACTCCAGCAGCGATTCCAACTTGCATCATGTTCACGAAAAACTGATACATGGCTCTCATATCCAGTTGTGGGACTTCAGCACCCACATTCTCAGCTTGAGCCTGACCTTGAGTCCTCCTCGCATTGGGTCGGGCATTTCCATTGGTGGTGGTGTTGTCCCCTCCTAGGTTAACTCTGCCCCATCTTGCGTCCATATCTGTATTCAAGCCTCGTGAGATACAGAAGAATAGCTTAAGAGAGATAGGAGAATAGAGATATAACATATACTTATATATATATATATATATCAAATATAACTACGTTACTATAGCGTTATGCCATACCCCAATCTTAACTCAAATTCCTAAGGATTATGTTTTCAAAAATCATTTTTAGTTCAGGTTTTTCATAAACCTATGCTCTGATACCATGTTGTAACATCCCCTATCTAGAGGCCCAAAGCTAAGCACTACAGATGCTGTAGTCATCCATAGTAATAACTTCCGACGACTAAATACGGCTATGCTAATGGTATCCATAATATCAGAAGCATTTGAATATGAAACAAAATCACAGATTTCAAAATCAACATTTTTACTGATTACATTTCAAACCATATGTTTCACATTCAAATTACACAATCCCATGATCGTTTCCCAGGTTCAGATAAAACATAATTATTACATAAATACGCCAAGAGCAACATATGATGATGCCCCCTTGGTTGACCATAGTACTATATAGACATTACTGTCTTAGATACAAGTTACAACACAGCAGAATAAAACTAAACAAAACAAAACAGGAACTCCTAAATAGCTATTCTCCAGCCACCTGCTCGTCTCCGGAAGCTTTATTCGTCAACCTACTAAAACCTGTAAATCCTCAACCCTCGGCCTACTCAAATCAATTTTGAGCACCCAAGAGTTTAAGGGGAAAATCATAAACTTTGAGTTAGACATAAAGCCTAGTGTGAATAATACTATACATCTCGGTTATTTGATATTAAGTGAGACCACGACGCTTAGCGGAACGGGTTTACCCTCACTAATATCCTTTTAAAACATATCTTTTGCAAATCATAATCCTGCAACCAAAACTGGTTAAAACTGTAAACCATTATTATGCAAACATACATATTAGGTAACAAATGAACTATCTGTCCGAACACTATAGTTTTGTTTGGCTAACTACTAACCTTTGGCAAACTCGGGCCTACCAGACAATATAATCAAAATAACCTAACATCTGTTAGACACATTTTCTGCTGGATGGTCTATCCTTAACTATTTGTTAAATACTTCTCTTTTGGATGGTCTGTCCCTAACTTAACATCTCCCAGGGTCACCTGATCATAATGGTTTTGCAGGCTCACCAATAACCTATATGTATACAAACATATATTCCATTATTTGTGTAATCATAATGTTAGTCTTACCTGTGACAAAGCCCTACACACTGAAATTTTGGACTAAATTAGTTGGGGCTAATAGCTAATGTATAGGGCGCGACCCTATACTAGTCCCATCCGGTATTCTAATATCTGAGTCATTTTACTTAGGGAAACGTTCTCTTAAATTTTCCTTGAAATCCTTTTCTCAAACTGATTTAAAACCTTTAAATCAAACTTACACAAGCAAAATATATAATCTCTATGCTTTACTCAAAATCACCTTGCCATGTTATATATATACTTTGCTTAAATTTTTGTTGATGAAAACGTTTAACTTTTGAAAGTACCCCTTTCGAATCCATTGAAAGTACCCTTTTCAAAACTATTGAAAGCACCTCTTTCGAAACCAAGTAAAACCCTTCTTCTAACCTAGGCCGAAAGGCCAAAACCTTCCTTTCAAAACCATTCTTAGAAACCTTTCAAAACCATTGAAAAACCTTCTTTTCGAAAGCTTTAAAACCTTAGACATCTTTCTTTTAAAACCTTTAAACATTGCCTTTCGAAACCTTTGGAAAACCTTTCCTTTCAACCATTCGTAACCAATTGGGAACCACCCCTTTGAAACCTTTCTTTAAACCCTTCGAAAGCATTAGAGAAACACCCCTTCGAAACCATCATTTAAAACCTTTCGAAAGCGTTAAACCTTTGTAAATAGTAAACCTTTCGAAAGCATTTCAGTTTAATTTAAAACATGTGGAAAACACCTTTCAAAAGCAATTAAAACCATCTCCTTCGAAACCATTCGGGTTATACTTCAACAGAGCAAAAGGGTCATTAAAACCATTTAAGTCGAAAGCCTATCTTTCGAAAGCATTCCTAAGAAAAGAAGTGATGGTGTTGAAACCACCCTTCCGAAAGCATTTGAGAAGTGGCCAAGTTTAAAAGCAATGTATATCTTTCAAAACCATTGACTTCGAAAGGTAGGAAAAGCGGCAACTAGGGGTTTCGACCTTTTCAGAAGCATTTCTTAAAACAAAAGAGTGTAACCCAGTCGAAACCATTCCTTTGAAAATCATTTGACTCGGTCGGAAGCCAACCCAGTCGAAAGCTAATTCTTTGAAAGCAAAGTAGGCGCTACTTCATTTTAAAACAATGGCATGCTTTGACCCCTTCGGAAACCTACGTTTCGGTCCTATACATTCCGCTTCTATCCAATTCACTACGTACCAAATGTATTGATACCATGCACATTGGTTTCGAAAGCAGTAGTGGTGAAATGTCTAGGTCAGAACCCTAGGTACCGAAAATGGCGGAACATGCTAAAAACACATATAAAAAATTTTAACTTAAAAGAGAAACACTTTTTCAACTAACCTTCTCTGTTTATCAATTTTTCATTGGTTGCTAAATTTCGTTTTCAAAAGTGCTGCCAAGATTTCAAAAATAAACAATAATTTTATTTTACAAAATACCCCTTCTCCTTTTATAAATATATAAAACATTTAAGTCCCATACCTTAAATAATTTTATATATTCATCAGAACACTTTGTAAAATTCTACAAAAATTCCAAAAAATCTTTTTTAATATGTTTTCTAACATATATAAATTTCTGACCCAAATTATTGATAATTTAGCCATAAATTATTTATAACCCAATAAATCATTTTCTTCACTAGAAAATTTATATAAAATCCACATAATTCATAAAATTATAAAAATTTAAACCCAACTCTAAAATATCATTTCTAATCTAAATATAAAATTACAAGACAATTGGATGTCATTTAATAGGGTTTTCATATCAAAACATATCATAAAACCTATATGAACAAGCATAAATCATCAACAAGTATACATAAATATTTAATCCATCAAAAATATAGCATAATCATGCAAAACACTTCGGATTCAACTTAAAACCAAATTTTTTTAAGAAAATGAGATGTAGTCATTATTCACCTTAGCTTGAGATTAAAGAGTTTGAGATTTGAAATGAATTTGATGTTGATTAAGCTTCCCTTTTATCTTTCTTTCTCTTGCTCTTGAAAATGGTGACTGGCCTCTACTTAGTTTTGATTTTTGTAAATGAAATGAAAGTGATGATACACGGCTAAGGGCTTTGGGTATTAGGAAGCCCCTTTTTCCTATTTTGCCCTTACTTATATCCTAACACATTTTTATCTTTGTTCATTCATTTATATGGCAAATCTCAATCCCCTAATCAACTTACATTATTTTTATTTAATTTAACTAATTAAATATCCTAAATAATGTTACTAAAAATATGGGGTGTTACAAGTTCCCCATTGATGTAATATAGAGAAGTAAATATATGTAGTAGTGCTTGCTTCATCAACAAGTCATGGGTGCATGCTAGTTATATACTCATAGTAGCAGTATGAGAGGATGTATCAAAATCAAACGACCGTTTGGATTCCCATATAGAATATATGTCTAGCACTATGTATAAATATCTAGAATGACAGTATCATAATCGTAAACATGAAGTGCATCGATATCAACCGAACCAGCTAGATATCCAAGTCTAATGTTGTCTTTATTGTTCGAAAAAAATATGGAACTAAAAGGATATAATATGAAGGCACGTGTGACAAGAGTATGCATCTCAACAGTGTTTCCATACTCGACTATATATCTCTGTAAAGATGTAAGGGTCACCGCACATCCTCTACCTCATTATCTAACAGACTTGATAAATATGCAAAATTAGACACAAACCACTCATAATCAGTATCAAAAGGTACCGGCTTATGGCCAAATCGACCTACCTCTATATTAGTGAGCATATAATGAAAGTGCACTGAGGATCTAATAATATGAATAAATTAGTTATATAAATAAGCTAAGTAACAAAAAGGAAGTAAAAGATTGTACCAGTGATTTTTATACTGGTTCGGACTTCCCATTCTACGTCCAGTCGGAGACTACTTCTAGAGTTTCACTAAAGTACCCACTCTTGACCCGAATAGGTTTCTGCAAGGCTATCTGAACAACCGAACATGAGTTCGACACTTTGCCTAAAGATCTCCATTAAGACTTCACTCAACAAAAATAAGTCTACCTTTGACTTGATGTGTTCTTATATAACAATAATAAGCCTCTTTCTAGTACACCCTTCATATAATTTCATTTGATAATTATGATTTGAACGTGCAGAGAATAGGAAGTAAAAGATTATTTTGAAAGCGTTTGAAATCTTAGAGAATATAGATTATAGAAAGTAGAGAAAGCAGGGTGAGTTCACAGATTCAAAAATAATCTTTTTATAATGTTTGAAAGGTCGTTTCTAAAGAGAAATAACCATTAAAATAGATACAACATTTGATTGAAGAAGGTAAGCTTTTAGAGAAAAACTGTCCGTTCAACAAGAAATTGGCCGTTACAGGTATTCAGACTTCTGAATTCAAATTCAGACATATAGATTTTTACAGATTTGAAACAAAAAGAAACTAGTTCAAAAATGGCCTTATTTAAATGTTCGAATTTTCGATCAGTCATCTAATTCTTATTCAAAAGTCTGGTTTGAATATTTAGATCTTAATAAAGAAGTTAAAAATGAAGGTTACATGTATTTAGACGTTTGAAACATTAGTTAGACGTCTGAATATAAGTTCAGATGTTTGAATAATATTTCAGAAGTCTGTTTCATACAAGGATTTGAAAAGGAGAAGAATCCGTGTAATTTTAATATTTCAGATGCATGAATTAATTTTTAGACATCTGACTTCCCTATTGAAACAGTAGTAAGATTTCTGAAAAAATATTAAGAATAAAAATGAAGAATTTTTTAAAATAGTAGTTTTAAATAAAACTATGTATGTGTGTCATTATCAAAGAAAAATGTACAAGTTATATCTAAGACTTACACCAGTTGACTACTCTATTTTGATCTTCAATATTTGAGCACTTTGTTTAAGTAGTACTCATATTCTTCAAGATTTTATGCTTGAAAAGGCAATGTTTTACAATATATTTCGAAATGTATAGCTTTCACCTCAAAACAAGAAAAGAAAGCACTATAAAAATTACATAAACATATCGAGGATGAAATTTTTATAAGGTGGGGAGACTATAACACCCTATATATTAAAGGGTCCATAATATGAATGTTAACCAACAAAATTCACTTAAGAACAAAGGTATGAAAGAAGGCTTATAAAAGTGATAGGCTCCACAAGAATTGAAAACATGGGTTTTGATAAAGATCAAAGAATAGCGTTTCGAAGGTATTGAGATGGCTTTCGAAGGAGTCGCAAGCACCGGGCGCCATTACAAATGACAGGTAGAACAAAACTTTCGAAAGGGTAGAAAAGAAGCCAAGGTTACCCTTCCGCCTCATCTAAACCTTTAAACGCGGATGGATTCACGTATATAAGAAAGGCTAGTATGGGTTCGAAGCACCTTTTGAAGGTGTTGAACGATAGAGTCGCACACAAGAACCAATTCCTTCAAAATAGTGGGTTTTATCATTATCAATTTACTATTTGAAGAAATGATTCCAATACACACCTTTCGAAAACAAGAACAAGCCCTTCGAAGCGGTTAGAAACCTTCGAAGGCATGATGAAAACCTTACATAAAGGCCCAGAGTCCTTTCGCTAAGACCCAATCATCACTCATCATTCCTTTCGATGAAGTTATGTGAAAGCTCAACTCATCTCTCACTTGCAACAGTATAGCAACACAAAGCAAAGAACACTCCTAACCACCCTTTCGACGAAGTCGAAAGCTATACAATAAAAATTAAAGTAAAAGAGGCACTCAAACTTTAACGGCAGTGAAAGGTTATCAAGGAGATCCTTTTGACCTGGTTGAAAGGTCTGAAACGAAAAGGTGGAGACATAAGAATGGATGGAAAAGGTCAAAAGAAAAGCCTTTTGACCACATCGAAAGGAGGCACGCGGAAGGATGAAGGAAAGCCTTTCAACCATATCGAAAGGATGCACGTGAAAGATTGAGGAAGACCTTTCGATTGATACGAAAGGATGGGCGCGAAAGATTGAGGAAGACCTTTCGACTGATGCGAAAGGATGGGCGCGAAAGGGGGCTGACCTGCATCTATAAATACGACCCTAGGGGTCCGAAGTTGGGGATTGAATTTTGGAATCCTAAATTCTTTCTCATATTTCTTAGCAAATCAAACCTTTGTAACCCTAAATCAATTTGGGAAAAGCTCTCTTACTTGTAACTCAATTTGGATTAATGCTAAAAGTGGAAGAGCATGGATTCAATAAAGATTTTGATCATGAGAAAGATCATTCCAATCATTAGCTTGACTAATGGTCAATTGCACATGATGATTGCTTTTCTTCTTAATTCCTATTTGACTTATACGATGCAATGGGATCAACTTGGATAATACGTATATGAATCACATTATCATCGTGTTTAATGATATCAAATATTAAACAAAGATGATGACAGTGTTTCGAAATTAATAGGTTCATGGAACTTATATTTTCCATGATGTTATTTCATTGCATATAGACCCTAAAGCTTATATATTATACATTGAGTCCACTCCGAAAGAGCAAATACCCTTTTGACCTGATCGAAAGGGATGTCTCTGAAGGGATTCGATGTGTAAATACTAAGCTATGCTAGCTGGATGAGTGCCTTCGAAAGGTGTGCACACATTACAATACACACAACCTTTTCGAAGGAGTTCTATCCAAAAGTGCATAAACAATGTTATCGAGAGCAAATACTTCTTCTTAAGGGCAGAATGATCCTTTCGACACAGTCGAAAGAGACAAATGTTCAATATGGATAACTGATGTGCATGTAAACGTGCATATTTTTACCACCATATTTAATCTATTTAAATTAAATAAATGATCATATTAGGTATTTTAACTTGTTTAAACCAATATTCAAATTATTTCAAATCGTCACATATGCATCTTCATCCAGGGGCAAAATGGTCATTTTTGTGCATATATTAATTTTCTAAAATTTAATTGAAAATTTCTATGTTATTTTGTAGGAATTTAAATTCAAATACAAGTGGCTTCATGAAGATATATGCATGCACAAGAGTGAGTACAAAGGAATGGAGATGGAAACAATTCATTTCATGGATCATGGAGGACCCCACCTACCCATATACCTTCATGTACAAATTAGAGGCTAATGCACATGCTAATAGAGTTTAAAGCTTCATGCACATCTAAATGAGGATTATTTGAAGCTAGTGATAACTTGGTTACCACACTTCCTAAGAGGCTAATGCACATGCTAATAACCTCTTTTGACTTACTTAAAAAGAGGTTTCGAAGGGGGGTGATTTCTCCTTAACCTTCATTCCAATAGAGTTGGTTCGACCTATTAACTATAATTAATGTTTTAGTAAGACCACCCAATGCAAGCAATTTGTCCAAGTCAATTCATTCGAAAGGGGTTTTGAAGAGAGTGGTCACTTCTAGAAATCTTCTTTTGAAGTGTAAACAACATTTCTTGCTAACCATTTAACTTTGGGGATGTTGACAAGTTTTCTTGTTAACATTTTTGGCACTAGAAGGAGGGCCTAAACCTCCGACCTTGTGGCTACCTTATAGACTAATTATGGATCGTTTAACTTGGTGTAGGAAAATTAAATCCAAAAGGCTTAGCCGAATGGACGAAGAGGCCATACACACCACAACTCTAGAAGAAAACATAAAACCAACTTTCAACTTGAAGGGGGTTGTGCAAGGGCAACCGTCAACCCCAACCAACAAGACGACAATGCAACCAAAATATAGCACTTGGAACAACAATTGCTGGAGATGCAAGAGCTTCTCAAAGTAGCACTGTTTCAAAAGTCTTCCAAAACAGCAAAACCAACAACTAGAGATGAGGTGATCTCTCCAAGATGAAACTTAAAGGCTTATACCAATGAGGACAAGAGCAAAATCGACTTAACATCTTCAAAGAAGAAAGAGCGTCATACGATTAAACTCGATCATCAGGGAAGGGTACTAGACAAATCTCTCGAGCAATCTGGAAGCTTGACATCAAAAGAATATAACCCAAACCAGGAAAGTTATCATGATACTGAAGCTTATCTGAAAGATGTAGCGGAAAAGGCGATCAAAGACATGATAAATGCTAAGGGAAAGAGAACTTTAGATGAGAGAGCAAATGATAATGAATGAGTGGCGCCTTTCACAGATGAAATCATGTCAACAATTATCCCATCCTATGCAAAGATCCCAACTCTGAAGTATCATGGAACTATAGACCCCGATGATCACTTGATGGCTTTCGATAGCCAAATGGATCAGTATAATGCTTCTGGAGCCATTCGATGCGGACTGTTTCCGGTAACGCTTCAAGGGGCCGCCACTAAATGGTATCAACAATATCGTGAAAAGATGATTTATTCATGGAAATAGTTTTCTTATGAGTTTTCTGCCCAGTTCTGTATATGCAAGAACCCAATGATCGATTGCACTGTTTTAGCCAACATTAAGCAGAGACAGGGAGAGTCATTGGGAGATTACCTTAAAAGGTTCAACACAGAAACATTAAAAGTTAAAGACATGAATGACCGGGATAAGCTCATTGCCGTACATTCTGGGTTAATAGCGAATACACCATTCTGGAAGCAACTCTTTATTCATGGGTGTAAGGACATACAGGACTTCCACTTTTAGGCTGATAAATTCATTCGAATGGATGAAATATATCATGCTAAAAAGAAAGCTAATCCTAAAAGGGAAAGTGGAAGATTTGGTTTAGATTGAGGACATAAGAGAGCAAGATGGGAGGAGCCTAACACTAATTCAATCGCTTTAAACAAGCCATTGTCTTATATCTATGTTATGCCAAAGGAGAAGGTTAACTTCCCAACTTCATTTAAGGCCAAAAATTACCCTGAACAAAGGAAAGGGGATGATTATTGTGCTTATCACAAAGAAAATGGCTACAAAACTGATGAATGTAGGGTGTTGGCTGGAATCATTCAAAAATTAATTCGTGAAGGGCATCTGAAGGAATTCATCCAAGACAGACAAAAGGTGCCACAGACCGGTGATCGTCCGCAGAACTTTTCAAACAATGCTGTCAACATCTTGGAGGAAAAAGATCCATTGAGCTTGAGTCTACCATTGAATAGGATTAATGTAATCCATGGAAGACCACATCCAACAGGGACTAGCAAGGGGGCCAGGAATAGATACATTAAAGAGGCTAGATAAGGAGTGTTCTCCATTCAAGAAGACCCCCCGCTGAAAAATCCGCGACTCAACATTCTGATGCCAAATCTTGTTATTACTCCCCATGAGCTGAAGAAAGGGATCCATCACCCTCATAATAACCCCCTCATGATCACTGCTCAAATTGGACCTTCTATGGTGTCTAAGATTCTTGTAGACACTGGTAGCGCAGTTAATATTATTTTCAAACATGCCTTTGATCAAATAGGCATCCTAGAAGACAAGTTAGAGCCCTGCCTGGAACCAATCTTTGGGTTCAACAACAAGGGATCAACCCCGGTGGGACAAGTAAAGTTGCTAGTGCAGATGGGAGCACCGCCATGCTGCCGAACCTTTGAAAACTCTCTTCGTAATCATCAACCAACCATCATACTACAATGCATTCTTTGGCCAACTCGCACTTGATGAGGTGGATGCTTTTGTCTTGCTAAAATATCTGATGGTAAAATTATTAACCAAGAGTGGTTGGGGCACTGTCCGTGGAGAACAATTCAGCTCCCGAGAAATGTATTTTGCAACGCTTGATCAATACAAGATGGAGTATTCTACTTACTTTGATTCTTCTACTGTTTTTCAGCCTTTGGATGATGGATTTTTACATCCAACATTCGAAGCAAAAGTAAGATCTAATAAAACTAACGAACATATGTATGAAAGGTACATTTCCCTGGAAGCAAGAGAAAGAGGATCGATGCTAATTCCGTGGAAGAAGGTGAACTCATCACAGAATTTGATTGTCGTGGAGAAGTGGAAAGGATAAAACCTATAGAAGACCTTGAGGTGACATGTACAGATCCAAATGATTCAACCTAGGTAGTCAAAGTGGGAAAGGAGTTGGAAAGCAATTTGTAGAAATACTTGATTCAGTTTCTAAAATCCAATAAATATGTGTTTGTATGGTCTCATTCAGATATGGTTGGAATTGATCCATCGGTTATGTGCCATGCGCTAAACATCAATCCAGAAGCGACCCCAATTAGACATAAAAAGAGACAATTGGATAAAGTGTGGTCCGACGCCCTAAAAGAGAAGTCAAAAGGCTCCTTGAAAAGGGATTCATTTAGGAGATCTACTACCCAAAATGGCTACTGAACCCAGTATTGGTAAAGAAGTCAAACGGCAAGTGGAGGACTTGCGTCGATTATACTGACTTAAAACAAGTCCTATCCAAAAGATTATTATCCATTGCCCCGGATAGATTAGTTGGTTGATGCAACTAGTGGGCATAGGTTGTTATCTCTCATGGATGTTTACTTAGGATATAATCAGATACCCATGTTCAAACAGATGAAGAACATACGAGTTTCATTACTGATTGGGGAATTTTCTACTACAAAGCAATGCCTTTCGGATTAAAGAATGCAGGGGATGCCTATCAAAGATTAGTCAACAGAATATTCAAAGAATAGATCGGTCGAAATATGGAAGTTTATGTTAACGACATTCTAGTGAAATCTTATGAGGCTAAGAGTCACCTTGAAGACATAAAAGAAATGTTTGAAGTATTATGGAAATATCAGATGAAACTGAACCCCAAGAAATTCTCTTTCGGGGTTCATTCAGGGAAGGTTTTTGGCTACGTTGTGAGTCCTCAAGGAATTGAGGCCAGTCCAGATCAGATTCAATCTATTAAGGACATGGATAAGCCCAAAACTAGCAAAGATGTAATGATTTTAAACGGTCGGGTAGCTGCCTTAAGCAGGTTCATTTCCAAGGCGACTGATAAGTGCATTCCCTTTTTCAATGTGATCAAGAAAAAGAAAAACTTTGAATGGGGAGAAGATTGTAGGAAAGCCTTGAAGGGTTGAAAAATCATTAGGAAAAGCCACCAATACTATCCAGTCCTGGAATGGAGAAGTCTTGTACTTATACATGGCAGTCACGAAACATGTAGTTAGTTCAGTTTTGATCAGAGAGGAAAAGGGACTCAACTTCCTATTTATTATGTGAGCAGGCGGTTAAAGGATGTAGAGATTCAGTAACCGATGATAGAAAAACTAGCTTATTGCTTGATACTTACTGCACAAAAAATTAGGGCGTACTTGCAAGCACATCCTATCGGAGTATAGACTAACTTTCCACTCAAACAAGTCTTCAGTAAACCTGAAACTTCAGGTAGGCTAATAAAGTGAGGTATTGAACTTAGCCAGTATGACATTGAGTTTCAACCACGGGTAGCTATCAAAGGACAAGCATTGGCAGACTTTATTAATGAGTGTAAAAACTTCGTTAAAGAACAATCAGAAAAGGAAAAGGATCAAAAGCCCATGTGGCAATTATTTGTGGATGGCGCATTAAATGAGCAAGGAGCTGGAGCAGGATATGTCATAATAACACCAAACGGACACCGCCTACACTATGCAATGAAGTTAGGGTTTTCCACAACAAATAATGTAGCCGAGTATGAATCAATGGTGGTAGGATTGACTCTTACTTTAGAACTCAAAATCCCACGAATTCAAATTTTTAGTGATTCACAACTAATGGTAAACCAGGTAAAGCAAGTGTATCAGACTAAAGATGCCAAATTATCCTTATATGTAAAGAAGATATTGAGGATTCTCACTTTATTTGAAGATTTTTCTATACAGCAAGTTCCGAAGGGAGAAATTCTCGGGTGGATTTGTTAGCAAAGTTGGCTAGTTCAAGGGGAGCCCCAAAAATTCGAATCGTGTTAGTAGGGTACCAAGCAAATCCAAGTATTGAAAAGGGAACACCTGAATAAGGAAAGAATCGTTAGTCCTAACTAGATCCCAAGCCATGGCACAAGAGAGAGAAGAAAGGGAAATTAATGAAGAAATCTCAAATGCGAGGATTAATCATCCAAGGACAGATGACTATTATAGTAATACGTGGATGTCACCTATTGTAAAATATCTTTCTAAAGGGATATTGCCGTCTGACAAAGTGAAAGCTAGGAAAATTAGGCGACAGGCTCCAACTTTCACAATAGTGGATGGAATTCTTTATAAGAAAGGATATGCATTACCTTACTTAAGATGTGTGAGTTTGGAAGATGGAATGAAATTGTTGGTGGAAGCGCATGAAGGATTTTGCGGAGACCACTCCAACGGGGCAAAGTTGGCAAAGAAAATAATAAGACAAGGTTTTTATTGGTCTCGAATAGCAAGTCAAGCTATTGAATATGTAAGGAGATGTGAAAGATGCCAGAAATACTCAAATATCCCTTGATTGCCACCAAGTCAATTAACTCCGATTTCAAGTCCGTGGCCCTTTGATATATGAGGAATTGACTTTCGAGCCATTGCCAATTTCTAAAGGAGGTGCAAAATATGTTGTAGTCGCCATAGACTACTTTACCAAGTTGGTAGAAGCAGAACCACTCCCCAAAATCACTCCTGGGAAAGTGCTTAGATTCGTCATTAAAAACATTATTACCAGATTCGGAATCCCATATAAGATTATATCAGATAACGGAACGCAATTTGAAAGTGAAGAGTTTTTTCGGTTATTCCATAAGAATGAGATTATTAAAAGCTTTTCTTCCATGGCACATCCAAAGACTAATAGGGTCGTTGAAGCTGCAAATAAGACTATTAAGACTATCTTGAAAAAGCGATTAAATAAAGCCATAGGAAATTGGGTAGAAGAATTGCCACTTGTACTTTGGGCCTATCGAATGTCCACTAGAACTGCAACAGGACATACTCCCTACTCTCTAACATATGAGTGTGAAGTGATGTTGCTAATTGAAATTGAGATACCCTCACATCGAAGAATCGCATATGCATTTGATCCAAATCAGGAATTGAAGAAAGAATCGTTAGATTTAATACATGAATTCACTAATGAAGCAGCTACCCAAACTGCAAAATACCAGAGAAGAATCTTGAAATACTACAATTCGAAATTAAAGACAAGGTCATTTCAATAAGGAGACTTAGTACTCCAAAGGGTGATGGCAAACACAAAAAACCCTGCAGATGGACCGCTAGGACCAAATTGGGAAGGTCCCCTAATTGTATGCAAAGTAATTTCCCCTGGAGCTAACAAGTTATGTCGACCAGACGGCAATATGGTTCCTAGAACGTGGAATCCGGAACACTTATGATCATATTTTCTTACAATGAAGGAATAAAGCACCTTTTCCTTAAAAGAAAAAATCTACATGGTTGGGAGTGAAATTCTCCTTGCACTTGGACATTACCTTAAATAGTCAAAGCCTTTGTCCGTCGAGTTGACCAGGTCAAAGCGCCTCCTAGAGGAAGGTTAGAGTAAGCCTTTATCCGCACCACGCTATAGCTAGGTTAAAGCATCGATAAGCCCTTAACCACGCCATGCTATGGCCAGGTCAAGGCGCCTCCTGGAGGGAGGATGGAGTATAACTTGGTCCCACCATGTTATGGCCTGGACAAGGCACCGAATGAGCCCTTGATCGCGCCATGCTATGGTCAGGTCAAGGCACCTCCTAGAAGGAGGACGAAGTAAGCCCTTGGTCCCGCCACGCTATGGCCTGTCCAAGGCACCAAACAAGCCTTTGATCGCACCACGCTATGGCTAGGTCAAGGCACCTCCTAGAGGGAGGTTGGGTAAGTCCTTGGGTCATGCTTGTGGATAAGCTAACCAAGTGCACCAGACAATAATGGACTAAGACGTCCGAGCCCAAGAAGCGCATATCAAATAACGAACTAATACGTCCGAGCCTGAGAAGCGGTATATCAAGCAACGGACTAAGACATCCAAGCTCGAGAAGTAGCACATCAAACAATGGACTAAGACGTCCAAGCTCGAGAGGCAGCAAATCAAACAACAACAACATGCAAAACCTAAAGGGTAACACATGCCAAAAGAGTCAAAACCCAAGAAGCGGTACAGGACATAAGGCTTAAATAAGAATCTACATCCTCCGACTAATTATCAAAGAAGAATTTCTGAACTTCACTTATTAAAACCCCAATCTGGGTTTTGGATCTTTCATTATTAAGTTCGAGAATTCACTTATTAATACCTGAATCAAGGTTTTGGGTCTTTACTAATAATTTATAGTCTTCATCATACCTGAATCTGGGTTTTGGGACTATTACTATTAATTAATGGACTTAAATCATTAATGCCTGAATCCGGGCTTAAGAATTCTATTATGAAGATTATTATTATGGATTTCTGGTTATCATCCACTAATACTCGAATCTGGGCTTAAGATGTCTATTATGAAGGCTATTTCTGGTCATCGTCTACTAAAACCCGAATCTGAGTTTCAGATCTCTTACTATTGACTTCTGAATTCCAATTATTGATGCCCAAATCCGGGTTTTAGATTTTTGGATTTCCTAACACCTGAATTTGGGTTACGGGTCTTTTACCATCAATTTTTGGACTTCATTTGTTAATTCCGGAATTTGGGTTCTAAGGCAGTTGGTATTAAATCTCAATGGACTTCTAGTCTTCAATTAAAACTTTGAGTTTGACTTCTTAATACCAGAATCACGGTCATTGGATTATTACTACTAACTTTGAGCAACATTTATCAACATCTGAATCTCGGTCCCTGGATCATTATTATTTCTAATAAGAGTTTCTAAATTCCCATTACTTATCACCAAATAAGAATTCATAGTTTTCAATGACTTATTTCAATATGGTAGCTCATGGCTTTTTGTTACCAAACATTTGTTGTCACCAGTGGGAAGTTCCTGGATTTCAATCATTATACGCCTGGTTTTCTATTAATATCATAGGAGATCAATTTACGATCTTCATTTGTAACTACAAAAGTTGGATGGTGGGACTTCTAATATTACCAGACAAAAGTTCATGGTTACCAATCATTTACAAATGCAAACTTCTTATTATTTATTAACTCAAGATGATGACCAACTAATTTTTATTACTTCTGAACTTAGGGTTTAAGAGTTCTACTATACTAACGTTTTTTCAAATCACTAAACATATTTTGATACAAGTCATGATCTAACGATAGAAAATGTTATTTACTCTGAATTTTGCAAGGAAATGAGGTCATTAAGAATGGAGTAGATGTTAAATTTTTTTCCTAAAGAACAAAAGCTTCTTTCATACAAGGGGGGCAAAATGTTAACCATAAAAATTCACTTAAGAACAAAGGTATGAAAGAAGGCTTACAAAAGTGATAGGCTCCACAAGAATTGAAGACATGGGTTTCGATTAAGATCAAAGAAGAGCGTTTCGAAGGTATTGAGATGGCTTACAAAGGAGTCGCAAGCACCAAGCGCCATTACAAATGACAAGTAGAACAAAAGCTTCCAGAAGGGTAGAAAAGAACACAAGGTTACCCTTCCGCCTCATCTAAACCTTTCGACGCAGATGGATTCACATATATAAGAAAGGCTAGTATGGGTTCGAAAAACCTTTCGAAGGTGTTGAACGATAGACTCGCACACAAGAACCAATTCCTTCAAAATAGTGGGTTTTGTCATTATCAATTTACTATTTGAAGAAATGATTCCAATACACACCTTTTGAAAGCAAGAACAAGCCCTTCGAAGCAGTTAGAACCCTTCAAAGGCATGATGAAAACCTTACATTAAGGCCTAGAGTCCTTTTGCTAAGACCCAGTCGTCACTCATCAATCCTTTCGACGAAGTTACGTGAAAGCTCAACTCATCTCTCACTTGCAACAGTATAGCAACACAAAGCAAAGAACACTCCTACCCCCCTTTTGACGAAGTCGAAAGCTATACATTATGTGCATGTAAATGTGCATATTTTTACCACCATATTTAATCTATTTAAATTAAATAAATGATCATATTGGGTATTTTAACTTGTTTAAACAAAAATTCAAATTATTTCAAATCGTCACATATTCATCTTCATCCAGGGGAAAAATGGTCATTTTTGTGCATATATTAATATTCTAAAATTTAATTGAAAATTTCTATGTTATTTTGTAGGAATTTAAATTCAAATACAAGTGGCTTCATGAAGATATATGCATGCACAAGAGTGAGTACAAAGGAATAGAGATGGAAATAATTCATTTCATGTATCATGGAGGACCCCACCTACCCACATACCTTCATGTACAAATTAGAAGCCAATGCACATGCTAATAGAGTTTAAAGCTTCATGCACATCTAAATGAGGATTATTTGAAGCCAATGATAACTTGGCCACCACACTTCCTAAGAGGGTAGTTTGGGTAGTTCCCAAAAAATGAATTGGGGTTTCCAAACATGTATAAATACCATTTATCTTCATGTAATTAGTCTTTCCTCTTCTTTAGGCTCTCTTTCTCTCTTCTTCTCTTTAGTTTAGTGTAGGATCTCAAATAAAAGAAGCCATTTTTATTTTATGTAATTTTCTTTCTTTTTTATGCAATTTAATACATGCTCTTTTCTTTTACATGCTTATTTACATTTCATGTTAGTAGTTTAGAGTTACTTTTTATGCAAGTAGCTTAGTTTTTCTTACATTTAGCTATCTTTTTCCTCTTCTTTTTATGCTATGTTGCATGCTACATTTGTTGAAATGATAACAAAAATGAGAGGCTAAACCTCTTTAATTTAGGGGTAATGAAGCTCTCTAATCATATAGCTTCAACATTTTGATAATTATTGCTCTCTTTTTGTGCTATGTGAGAATGCATGAAGTGGTTAACTTGTTGTTTTTGCTTTGAATTTGAAAGTATATATTGTTGACACCAAATAGGCTATGCTTAAACAATCACAAACAATAATTACCTCTTCATCTACATATGATTATGGTAATGAAGTGAATGTTGAAATTAAAATTTGATGGCCTATATTTCTAATTAATAGTTAATAAGCCATGCTTAAAATAGATTTCATTTTCAACTTGTTGTCATATTCCATGAGACTTGAATAGTGGTTTAGAGGTTGTCTTAAAGTTTGATGGCTTATGTTGGGCTAATTAATAGCACAAATATGTCATACTTATGATAAGCACATCATTTAAATTCACTAATGACTAAAAAATAGAGATCATAATTTCATAATTTGTTGAACTATATGATCTAGAGAGTGGAATTATCTCTAACTTATCATTTAACTCTCATATTTTTATCACTTTCTTTTTGTTAGTTTTCTCATTTCTAGTTTAAGCATTCTCTTGAGTTTGGTATAATTTGATTGAATAGAGATTTAGAATTAACAATTCCCTATGGATCGACCCGTACTCACCACGTACTAATAATTGTACGCCGTGCGCTTGCGGTAATTTTATTTCTAAATTCGTTCGACGGTTTTCTAAACCGATAAAAAAACCGTCGTCGAACAAGTTTTTGGCGCTATTGCTGGGGAGTTGCTTTGATTTTAATTTCTATTCTTCGAATTATTTTTTGTTTGATTTTTGTGTGTTTTCTTTTGTGTGTGTATTGCATTAAAAAAAATTGTGTGTGTGTTTGTTTGTTGATTTTTGTTTTCATTTTTGCTTTTTGCGCTTGTTTTCTAGTTACATTTGCATTTGCATATTATAAAAAAAACATACACTATCTCATTTAAAAAAATTCCATTTCTATTTTCCTTTTACAAATTTCATTTTACACATTCCAATTACAATACATTGTACAAATTCCTGTGCACTTTTGTGCATACAAAACCCTTCACTGACTTCTGCATTTCAACACAGGCTGATATACACCTCTGCCATCCTTTCTGATCAATACATCACATCTGTGCCAACAATTACTCCACTGCACACTCCATAACCAAACTGTCCAATTTGCTACCTTACTTCCACCCAAACCATCTTCAACATAAATTACTGCTACCACAACACTATCATCAATCCTCCATTACCACATCACTGGGATATTTCACAAACATCCACCAGTACCATCAGTTTCATCAAATTCTACTTCTGCATAAACCTTCCTCTTACCACACCTTCACCATCATTCACAACAACTTCTAAACCATCACTGCAATATACCATCAAAACTGCTGCCTATCCATACATCCTCCTTGTTACAATTGCCTACCACTTCATATCACATACATCCTCATACTGCCACCTCTTCTCATTCACTCCCCCCACAATTCTAGTAGCACTGCAAACCTTAATGCCAAAAACCATTGCCACAAACCAAAACAGCATTCTACAGACATCGACTTACCTTCTGCTGCGACAACCATTGCCATTCATCACTTCCAAATACTTTCACACACCAAACAACTGCCTGCACGACCGAAATCACACTGCTGACCACACTCCTCCACCTCTGAACCATCTACAACCACCTTTATGACCACATTCACCATCCACGGCCTTAAGCTTTACTGCACACAGTCACAATACATACCCACTTAAAAAACCATCCCACACTTTGGTTTCACACTTACAAACTACCATTCCAAACATCATAGTCTATAAAACTTAAACATCACAGTCACCGTTCATCATCAAATCATATTGCAACTGCAGCTACATACACGGTTGAATGGTCACATACAAGACTACCTTCCACTTCACCAATTCAAACCAACCACTTCTACCCACTTGTGGTCAGACATACAACCACTCCACTACCATAGTGGTATAACAGCAACTACACCACTGCCTTGCTCAATCCCACTTCTGCTTTCAAACTACTACTCTGCCACCAGCCTCACTATTCAACATTTCTCTGTCAACTACAAACTAAGCACACATCAAAATCTGCCTGTAGCAAGCCACTCTTTGACAACAACAGACCAACAACAATCGTGCCTCAAACCACCCACCGCAACCCGCGACAGCCTCACCCAAAACAATCGCCTAAACACTCGAAACCAAATCAACAGTCCATTGCGCCCAATCACCAACCGCAACTCAACATCCCTACAGCATCTCCAGTACCTCAATTCCCAAATCCTACAATGCTCCACCCACTCCATAACTCCACACGCAATCACTACTTCTCCAACTCACGACCCTCTCAACAAGCAAATAGGAACCGATCTTTAATTCAATCCTAGATTTTGAATGCGATCGTGATTTTTGATTCAATCTATTTTGGGTTTGGTTGATTTTGACCGAATATAAAAAAACAAAATTTTGTTGCTTGTCTTTTGTTTCAGAGAAGAACGAGATTGTGCAGATAACTAAGTTGTGATTTTATTTTTATAAATGGGGTTGTTTGTGGGCTTGTTTCGTGGGCCTGAGTTTAGTTGAGTTTGAGTGTTTGAGTTCGTTTGTTTGAGTGTTGAGTTTGAGTTGTTTCAGTGTTGTGTTTAAATTTACTTGTTTTAAAGTTGAATATATATATATATATATATATCTCGTTCAATTTCTAGGTTACAAGACCGCTTGCAAAAAAACATATAAGTTTGTAGTTTCATTTATCTTGTTTTGTTTTCACGGGTTTTTCTTTTTTTTGTTTTGTTTATTTTGTTTCATTTTCTCTTTTCCATTTGTTTTAGTCTAAAAAAATTCTATATATATATTGTTTTTATTTTCAGGTTGCCAAAGCAGATTGGAAGAGTTACTTGCTTCGCTTAGCTTGCCAAATAATAACTGCTTGCTCGCTTATAAATATTTTTTACTTCCCTTAGCTCCTATCTATTGTTTCTATTTGCTTTGCATTGTTGTTTGCTTGCATATATTTAAAAAAAATTCAAAAACAAAATTTACAAAAAAGTTACATTTGTAGTTGCATTGTTAATACACGTTTTCTGCTTTGCATTTCATCTTAGAATTTGTTAATAATAACGGTTAGACATCAATAACGTTTAATTGTATATTGACAAGTTGTTCTTTTTCGACAATTTAATTTCTTAGTGTCTAGGCTACGGTAGAGCAATAATCAGTTATAAATATTACGGTGATTCATAAATATTATACTGAATTGTTTCTCTAAAGGTACTTAAACCTTCGGCTGCATTGCTACGGTGATTCGTGGTGCACCAATAAATCATGTCCGCTACCTGGCCGAGAACTATCTTGTTGATTTAAGACAAAGTGTGATTATACAATTTTGGGTTAAGTTAAGATAGAAAGTCTGTAATTAATCCTTGCATTCATTTAGTTGCATTAGTTCATGCATATTTAAAAAAAAATCAAAATCCAAAACTAAAACTAAAAAAATTGTAAATATTTCTTAACTTAGTTTTTTTTAAATCCTTTCTTTTGAAATTTATTTTTCAATTAAAAATCAAAAATCAAAAATAAATTGAGTTAGTTTTTCTTATAAAAAAATCAAAAAAATATAAACCTTTTCAAAAAAGAGCCAAAAAAATATTTGAAAATCCAAAACAAAAAGAAAATCAATTTTCCATTTTGAAAAATAAATTCTATTTGTAAATTTTTTTTTCTTTATAAAAAAAACCAAAAAAATTCTTGAAAATGTCCGAATTTCCACATTCACATGAATTCTACGATAGTTGAAAATCAATATAATCCATATAATTTCACACCAAATTCTTATGGATATTTCAACAACAACTAAACAATTAAAATTTTGAACCATAAAATTTTCAAAATGATGACCAATCTTCAAACCTTGAAATAACATTTCGTCTTTACTTGAAATCTCTACACAACAAAATAAATGATAAATGATTTGTGTAATTCTTATTTGTGTGATAACTCAAGTCAAAATTTTCAAAGTATTCAAGATTTGAATTCACTTCAAAATGCAAATGATTTCGAGTATAACCCATGCCAATTCAATTTTGAACTACAAAATGAATTTCAAAATAAAAACGAAAATGTGATCCACTTTTCAAATAATTTTGGCAATGGTAATAATCTCGACTACGATATGAGTTAAAAAATTTGTTCTCGACAAATCCAAATCAAAAATTCTCAAGTTAATAACTATAAATTGGATTTTATTGAACAAATGGATGAAATCTTCAATGATCACATGGATTTGTTGTCCGAAACATATATGAAACAACGTGAGAAACAAAATCAAATCCCAATGTGTGAAGAGTCGAGTGATAATCCATCTTTTACCCAATTTGACGATTTTCAAACAATAACTTTTGAAATTTAAAATGATGATCTTAATGAAGTTGTTGAAAACACGGTAATTGAGTTGGATTTCAATTCTTTTGAGGGTGTGAAACTTGATTTAAAATTCAATCTTCCTTTTTCCGATTTCGAAAATTTGAATACAACAACTTTGGATTTTGAAAACAATATACGCAATGAAGTTGTTGATAATCCAATAAAAGAAGATGAATTCAATGAATATGATTTTTTTGGACTTTTCGAAAATGAGTTGTTAAATTATGAAGGGGAAGAGTTAAATCACCATTTCGATTTTGAAATCAACAATTCTGAAAATATTTTCAATGATAAATTTGGATTTCAATTTAGTGAAAATAAACTTGAACTTGAATCGATCATTTTATCAACCTCGAAAATCATCGAAAAGGAAACAACTCGTACGATTTTTAATAAAACGACATTCATTTTTCCAAATCCACATTCAACTTCGAAATCTTTTACGATTTGGTTTTCTGAGCTTAAGCTGTGTCTCATATACTTGATGAGACAAATGAATCGGTCTTTGGAAGACTGTTTCATTTACTTTTTTACGATATACTTTTTGATCTCGTGTAAATACCGTTCATTTTCATGTAAATATAGGTCATATTTTTTTATTTTTTTTTTATTTTTCTCCTTTCACTTGGGTTGACTGTGGGGACACAGTCAAAATCTAGTGTGGGGGGAGTCTCGTCTTCTTTTGATTTTTCATGGTTTATTTTTTTATTTTCTTTCCAAAACTTCAAAAGAAAATTTTCAAAAAAAAAATCTCAAAAAAAACAAAAACAAAATTTTTGCTCTTATCATTTTGATTTATTTTTAAAGAAACACTCTAGGATAATTAATGTATGGTTTTGGTTAGTTAAAGAGAAATTTTTGAAATTTTATTTGTCTCAACAAAAATAAAAATGAAGTTTGATTATAAATAATGATGGCTTAACAAGTACATAGGAAGGTTCATACGTGTTAATTATGAAATATTCTAATTGAAAATCTTTGTTTTAAAAAGTGGTGAATTTAAATAAAAGGATATAACATTTTTTTTGTCTTCTAAGTTAAATGGTGCTAAGATGATTTTGCAAAACTCTCTCTTCAAAACAAAAAACAAAAAAAAAACAAAAAAAATATATATTTGTATATATGTATATAATTTTATTAACACCTAGAGTCATGTGTTCACACTCGTGTGTTCACTCGCCATGCTCTGTACCCTTCTCACGTAAGCCCGAAAGGCAGTGCACGATCGGTATATCTGGCCTCAGTTTATCTGAGTTAGGCATGTGCATATAAAATAAATTCTTTTATTAATAACGCCCATAGTCGATAAGTGTTCACACTTGTGTGTTCACTCGCCACGCTCTGTATTCCCCTCACATAAGTCCGCAAGACAGTGCACGGGTAATATATCTGGCCTCAGTTTATCTGAGTTAGGCATATGTAAATATCAATAAAATTTTCAAAATAATAGAGAGAGTAAGCAGATGAAATCCAAGCACTATTTTAACTTATTTGATTTGTTATTGAAAAGAAATGAAAATACCACTTTGATAAGCTTTGATAATCAACTAAGGATCTATTTCATGGTTACACTTTGTTATCAACTGAACAACGAGTTAAACTATTGTCTATTTGTTATGATAACTTGATTTTTGTTGGAAATTTTGACGAGTAAATGACTTAAAATTTCAATATAATGACCAAAGCTTATATTTAACTTATTTGTGTCTATTTAAAAGTAAATCTTTCATCTGTAAATATTTTCAAAAACTCGCATTCATCTCTTTGTAAATAAATCTTGCATTTTGTAAATATTTTCATCTTGCATTTGGATTTTGTGGGTAGTATCCGCTGAAAAGCCTTACGAGACAACACTCATCCTACTGGGGACACCCAGAGGTCTAACAGGTTATTGCATACGCTCAATGCAATCGTGCTCCCTATGAAAACAGATTTATCTTAGTTTTTCTTTATTCGAGGATGAATAAAAAGATAAGTGTGGGGGTATTTGATGTGCATGTAAATGTGCATATTTTTACCACCATATTTAATCTTTTTAAATTAAATAAATGATCATATTGGGTATTTTAACTTGTTTAAACCAAAATTCAAATTATTTCAAATCGTCACATATTCATCTTCATCCAGGGGAAAAATGGTCATTTTTGTGCATATATTAATTTTCTAAAATTTAATTGAAAATTTCTATGTTATTTTGTAGGAATTTAAATTCAAATACAAGTGGCTTCATGAAGATATATGCATGCACAAGAGTAAGTACAAAGGAATGGAGATGGAAATAATTCATTTCATGGATCATGGAGAACCCCACCTACCAACATACCTTCATGTACAAATTAGAGGCTAATGCACATGCTAATAGAGTTTAAAGCATCATGCACATCTAAATGAGAATTATTTGAAGCTAATGATAACTTGACTACCACACTTCCTAAGAGGGTAGTTTGGGCAGTTCCCAAAAAATGAATTAGGGTTTCCAAACATGTATAAATACCCTTTATCTTTATGTAATTATTCTCTCCTCTTCTTTAGGCTCTCTTACTCTCTTCTTCTCTTTAGTTTAGTGTAGGATCTCAAATAAAACAAAGCTCTCTTTCCCTTTTTATGGCTACTTAGCTGTAACGACCCGATATTTTCAACCATTCGCATCCGCACATGTCGGACTTGAATTGCTCAAAATATCGCGTTGTAAATAAAAATTTGGCAAACTCATCATATACAGTAAATAAATAATCACAGATCATAGACACAGAGTAATATAATGCAGCAGAAACAAAGAAATAGTAGTTCATGAAGCTACTATATAAATACATCAGAGTTAAGTAAGATACAATAGGAATACCAAGATACAACAGGAGTAACAGTATGAAAATCAGGTACAACTCAGAATACAACTGGAATCAACTGGATAACACAATGAATAGATATCTGGTTCTTCAAAGCAAAACTCCAGCTCCAAAGGTGAGTCTCGAATGCTGTATCACTCAGTCTGACCCGAACGTAAAGCAAAACACAAAACACTCGAGTCAGGACATACATACTTATACAATGTAAACCAACTCAAGTGAACTGTAATAAAGGTACAAATAACTTAAAGAATGCATGGAATCACCCATTCTTTAAGGATCCATTAAACTATCTACTATGTAGTAATATTCGCTATTATAATAATGTCTAATATAAAATAAACATACTTTTAAATAGCATTAAGGCTTTACATTTTCCACCTTAACACGTAATAGTCCCAGTAGTCTATCCAGTATTAGCATACTCCCAAAATGGGGGCTACCCTCGATAATCCACAGGCTACGGGAGAAATCACAACTCGTAGTAAAGCTCGATATGGTAGGTGACACGACACACAAGGCAATGCCAGGGTAGATATACCAATTACGCACACGGACTGATGGAAACGCATAGCAGCCACTACCGCTCCACCTCGAACAACACTCCCAAATCAATGGGTGCACCCAAACAATCACAATGTAATAGAATGGTATCGAAGAAGTGCGTCCGATAAGAGGTGCTACCTCACTGGCCCGAGATCGCTCCTGCTTTAGCCACCTTATGCCAACTCACGGGAGTTGGGTCCACGTATATACCTTAGGATCGTCGCCACCATCCTACTTCATGCTGGAAACTCCACCGCGTACACAGTTGTCAAAGTGGTTTTCGGTATCGACAGAGTGTATGTCCATATCCGATCCCGGTCTCTTTAACAACCAATCGTTATTATAACCCGTGGTTATAATTTAAAAATAATATTTTATACTTCAAAATAGAATATCATTTCAAATATAAATCTTTATCAAAATAAAGATTAAATCAATTCCAAACCATTTCAATATATTTAAAATATCATATCATTTCAAAACTTCATTTCAAATCATTTTAATATATCAAAACATCATATCATTTCAAAACTTCATTTCAAATCATTTAAATATATCAAAATATCATATCTTTTCAAAAACTTCATTTCAAATCATTTATTTGAGTTCAAATCCAAATATTCAACGTTAAATACCTTTTAAATTCAAAGATATCATTCATTTTTTATCATTTCAAGTCACCTTTTAAATAGTTTATATTTCAATCAAAATAATTCATCTAAACCATTTAAAAGTGTAATTATTATACTTTCAAAACAAGTATTCAATTTCCAAAGTTTAAACTATTCTGAGTACATTTACTAAGTTAAAAACCATAAACATTGAAAATTTCAGCCTTTCACAACATTCAGAAAAAGCTGTTATAAGTTATTCTTGAAAACATTTTAATTCAGCAAAGACAGCATTTTAAACTGCTGTTAAATCTCAGTTTAGTTGAAATTTAGTTAAAAACAGCAAAGACAGCATTTCCAGAAATGCTATAATAGCTCAGGTTTCAAATTAAAGGTTTTAATTAAATTCAACAACGACAGCAGACCACTACAGCATTTACAGAACTGCTGTATTAGGCCTTTATTAAGTTTTTAGCCTTTTAATTTACTTCAGCAACTACATCATTACAGAACTGCTGTAATAGCCTCTTATTTAAGTTTTAGTTAATTTACAGAAATCATAACATTTCTGAATGCTATAAAAAGTAATTTCCAAACTTTAGTGTATTTCCAGCAAATAATAACCTTTAATATTAAACCTTTTAAACATGATAAAAATCATATTTTGACATTCAAAAATGTTCAATAAATTTACTCTTTTAATTTATGATTTTTATAAGAAACATTTACAGTAAAATCCAAATTTCCAATAATTTTACTTAACAAATTCAAATGTAAAATTTTCTTTTCTTCACATTTTTAACAAATAAACTTAACACTTATATTTTATTTCCATTTCACAAATTAAACTAAATTTTCAATTTTATTTAATTAACTTAAGCCTTTAATAAAAACCAAATTCACATTTCCAAGTCAAGTTATATTTTAAAATTACACTTTTAAGCATTCACTTATTTAACCAATTTAATACATAGAAAACTCAATAACACTTTATTAAATCATTTAAATTCAAATTCAAATCAAATTATCATATTTACCATTTTCCAAATATAATTAAATTTCCATTTTATTTATATAACTTAAATATCATTTTTAAAACCAAAATTCTAAATTTCCAAACTTAAGTTATATTTCAAAAATTCACTTTTACCATTCATTTAAATTACATTTTTAACTTCTAGAAAAATCCAAATTTCTTTATTTAAACATTAAAAATCCAATTTAAATCAAATTTTCATAATTTTACACTTTTAAAAATATTTAAAATATTTAAAATACTTTATAAAAATAACCACGGGCCTGTATATAGTTTTCTAACCTAGGTTAAGTGATACGGATATGTATCATTTCAATCTGCAGTTTAAAAAGCAAAAATCCGGGTTCTATCATTTCAAACCTGCAATCCCAAGTTAAAATAAAATAAATAAAAAACCGTTCAGGCCTATCATTTAAGCTCATAACGATTTTTTTCCTATTCTAAAGTCCGTTCGGGTATGTATCATTTCAACCCATAGTGATTCTATTCTACAGGGAACTTGCAGTGTGATAAACAGATATAAAATGAACAGTATACAATATATAACAGTAATAGATGAGATGACAAGTAAATTAACAGGTTTAACATCATATAATTAGGAAGTTATAACATAATATAATAGTTCTACGCATTTAATTGTTGTCAATTCACATTTGCATAAGTATAAATGTCGTGTGAGATTTACTCACCTTTTCAAGCTGAAGACCAAAACAACACACACAAGAGCGATTCCAAAAGCACGACAAGCACGATTATGGCACAACACAGCACGACAATGGATTCAAATGAGTGGAGAGAGCCAAGATATGATCTTGTATACAACCAAAATAAGACAATATACCCATAAATATTCAACACAAACAACATTGAATTAATTGAAATACAAAGCAACAGGGAACAAGACCTTGCCTTTACCATTCAAGTGCACGGCCTAGGGACCCTTATGCTCGGCTATGATGATGCTTTGGCTTGGGTATGGCATCATATAGGTCAGGTTTAACATCATATAGGCAAGGCAACAAGTGGATGAAGGTGGTAGTGGTGAAAATATGAAGCATTCATAGGTTCAAGTGCAAAATAGGATGGTTTTGTCAACATGTAGGCTCAGCTTGGTCACATATGGGCTCGGCTCATGCTTGTTTCAGATCTGGACAGAGGTCATGTGATGGCCAGAGGTGGTGTTGGTAGGTGGTGGTGGAGCTAGGGGTGCGGCCAAGGCAAGCTATGAAGGGTATGGTGAAGATATGTGGTCTAGGCATGTATTCAAGGGTGGAACTTTGAAATTTTGTGGTGATAGCTTCATCAAGTGGCACGGCCAGATCTGGAGGAGGAAATAGGTGATGGTTGCCGGCGTGTATGGTGGTGGTGGTGGTCGGTGGAGATGAAGGTGGTAGAGGCCAAGCAAAGCTAGAAGAGGAGGAAGGCAAAATCAATGGAAATAAGAAGAAAAGGAAGAAGAGGTAGCCATTGCTTGCAATTTTTTTCTAAAAAAAATGCAATGGCCGTGAGAAATGAAGTGGTGAGAAGTTTCTCACGTGAATGACAATGAAAAATACATGGCTAAGAAAAGAAAGTGTACGGCTAAAGCAAAAATGAAAAGGCAAGCATATGAAAAGGCAAAGACAATGAAGGGTCACAAGTAAATGAAAAGGTTTTGACTCTTTGAATTTCCATTTCTTTAAATCCAAATAAACAAAATAAAAATTCATCAAATGAACTTAAAAAATGAAAAAAAGTAAAATAAAATAAAAATAAATAATTGAATTTAAAGAAAATAGAAAAAGAATTAAAGAAATTGCTAAAAATTTGTAAACAGGCTCAAAAATTACAAATAAATTATCACTAACTTTAGAAAAATTATAACAACACTTCTAAGCAAATAAAAGTCAAATAAATAAAATAAATGATGAACAAAATAAAGTGGAGATGAGAATAAAATAAGTTTTTAAGAAATAAATAGCATTAAGGATTTACATTTTTCACCTTAACACGTAATAGTCCCAGTAGTCTATCCAGTATTAGCATACTCCCAAAATGGGGGCTACCCTCGATACTCCACAGGCTACGGGAGAAATCACAACTCGTAGTAAAGCTCGATATGGTAGGTGACACGACACACAAGGCAATGCCAGGGTAGATATACCAATTACACACACGGACTGATGGAAACGCATAGCAGCCACTACCACTCCACCTCGAACAACACTTCCAAATCAAGGGGTGCACCCAAACAATCACAAAGTAATAGAATGGTATCGAAGAAGTGCGTCCGATAAGAGGTGCTGCCTCACTGGTCCGAGATCGCTCCTGTTTTAGCCACCTTATGCCAACTCACGGGAGTTGGGTCCACGTATATACCTTAGGATCGTCGCCACCATCCTACTTCATTCTGGAAACTCCACCGCGTACACAGTTGTCAAAGTGGTTTTCGGTATCGACAGAGAGTATGTCCATATCCGATCCCGGTCTCTTTAATAACCAATCGTTATTATAACCCGTGGTTATAATTTAAAAATAATATTTTATACTTCAAAATAGAATATCATTTCAAATCTAAATCTTTATCAAAATAAAGATTAAATCAATTCCAAACCATTTCAATATATTTAAAAAATCATATCATTTCAAAACTTCATTTCAAATCATTTTAATATATCAAAACATCATATCATTTCAAAACTTCATTTCAAATCATTTAAATATATCAAAATATCATATCCTTTCGAAAACTTCATTTCAAATCATTTATTTGAGTTCAAATCCAAATATTCAACTTTAAATACCTTTTAAATTCAAAGATATCATTCATTTATTATCATTTCAAGTCACCTTTTAAATAGTTTATATTTCAATCAAAATAATTCATCTAAACCATTTAAAAGTGTAATTATTATACTTTCAAAACAAGTATTCAATTTCCAAAGTTTAAACTATTCTGAGTACATTTACTAAGTTAAAAACCATAAACATTGAAAATTTCAGCCTTTCACAACATTCAGAAAAAGCTGTTATAAGTTATTCTTGAAAACATTTTAATTCAGCAAAGACAGCATTTTAAAACTGCTGTTAAATCTCAGTTTAGTTGAAATTTAGTTTAAAATAGCAAAGACAGCATTTCCAGAAATGCTGTAATAGCTCAGGTTTCAAATTAAAGGTTTTAATTAAATTCAGCAAAGACAGCAGACCACTACAGCATTTGCAAAACTGCTGTAATAGGCCTTTATTAAGTTTTTAGCCTTTTAATTTACTTCAGCAACTACAGCGTTACAAAACTGCTGTAATAGCCTCTTATTTAAGTTTTAGTTAATTTACAGAAATAATAACATTTCTTAATGCTATAAAAAGTAATTTCCAAACTTTAGTGTATTTCCAGCAAATAATAACCTTCAATATTAAACCTTTTAAACATTATAAAAATCATATTTTGACATTCAAAAATGTTCATTAAATTTACTCTTTTAATTTATGATTTTTATAAGAAACATTTACAGTAAAATCCAAATTTCCAATAATTTTACTTAACAAATTCAAATGTAAAATTTTCTTTTCTTCACATTTTTAACAAATAAACTTAATACTTATATTTTATTTCCATTTCACAAATTAAACTAAATTTTCAATTTTATTTAATTAACTTAAGCCTTTAATAAAAACCAAATTCACATTTCCAAGTCAAGTTATATTTTAAAATTACACTTTTAAGCATTCACTTATTTAACCAATTTAATACATAGAAAACTCAATAACACTTTATTAAATCGTTTAAATTCAAATTCAAATCAAATTACCATATTTACCATTTTCCAAATATAATTAAATTTCCATTTTATTTATATAACTTAAATATCATTTTTAAAACCAAAATTCTAAATTTCCAAACTTAAGTTATATTTCAAAAATTCACTTTTACCATTCATTTAAATTACATTTTTAACTTCTAGAAAAATCCAAATTTCTTTATTTAAACATTAAAAATCCAATTTATATCAAATTTTCATAATTTTACACTTTTAAAAATATTTAAAATATTCAAAATACTTTATAAAAATAACCATGGACCTGTATATAGTTTTCTAACCTAGGTCAAGTGATACGGATATGTATCATTTCAATCCGCAGTTTAAAAAGCAAAAATCCGGGTTCTATCATTTCAAACCCGCAATCCCAAGTTAAAATAAAATAAATAAAAAACTGTTCAGGCCTATCATTTAAGCCCATAACGATTTTTTTCCTATTCTAAAGTCCGTTCGGGTATGTATCATTTCAACCCATAGTGATTCTATTCTACAGGGAACTTGTAGTGTGATAAACAGATATAAAATGAACAGTATACAATATATAACAGTAATAGATGAGATGACAAGTAAACTAACAGGTTTAACATCATAAAATTAAATCATCACAGGCAGTTATAACATAATATAATAGTTCTACGCATTCAATTGTTGTCAATTCACATTTGCATAAGTATAAATGTCGTGTGAGATTTACTCACCTTTTCAAGCTGAAGACCAAAACAACACACACAAGAGCGATTCCAAAAGCACGACAAGCACGATTATGGCACGACACAGCATGACAATGGATTCAAATGAGTGGAGAGAGCCAAGATATGATCTTGTATACAACCAAAATAAGACAATATACCCATAAATATTCAACACAAACAACATTGAATTAATTGAAATACAAAGCAACATGGAACAAGACCTTGCCTTTACCATTCAGGTGCACGGCCTAGGGACCCTTATGCTCGGCTATGATGATGCTTTGGCTCGGGTATGGCATCATATAGGTCAGGTTTAACATCATATAGGCAAGGCAACAAGTGGATGAAGGTGGTAGTGGTGAAAATATGAAGCATTCATAGGTTCAAGTGCAAAATAGGATGGTTTTGTCAACATGTAGGCTCAGCTTGGTCACATATGGGCTCGGCTCATGCTTGTTTCATGTAACGACCCTTAAATTTCAACTGTTTTGATAACGAAATTAGTTGAAATTTTGTGAAATTTTAAACGATAAAATTTTGAAATAAAATTTAATATTTGAAATGCGTCTAGTTAAACATAGCAACTGGTAAATTTTCGTCCGAAAATATGAAAATTTATTTCGCGCGTAAATTACTTCAATTTAATCAGTTAAAAAGCGATGACAATAAATGTTTCCGAAACCCAAATATTTTTACATAGAAAAATTCTAAACCATCTTCTGAGCAAGATATCAGTTTGTTGTTTTTCCAAATTCGGACATCTTTGGCTCCGTCGATCTTATTTTTCAGCGTTTTCCTTGCATTTTCCACCAGTTGAAAATTTCAAAATTTTATAATTCAATCGTACCACTGATATCTATATACCGTTGTGATCGTCTCGTCGTGCTGATCTCTACGGTATATTCGTTTGTGCATTTTGGAGTCCGATGTGCGAAGAAATCTAAAGAACGATTTCTGTATCGGTTCCGTACTTAACTTTTGACTGATCTGTCTTTTCGCATGCCTGCAATATATTCCAGTAGCCACTTTCTTTTAATAAATTCAAATTAAAGTCTGACTTTCACTATTACCAAGGTTCCATACTTAACTGTTGTTGCCTTTCCCAATTCATTTTACGTTTTGAAGAGAAAAATTAAGTAAACTGTTGCTCTTCAAATTGTTGGTCTGCCTCCTCACACGTCCCCTCCTTCTTCCTCTCCCCTTTTTCCTCTCTTTCATTTGTTTTGTTTTCATCACTCTGTAATATATTCATGCAAACTTCAGACCTAACAAAAAAAAAATTAAAGGCAATGTATCAGATCCGCTCGTCTCCACCAGGAACTGATCCACCCTGCTCCTCACCGCATCGCACCCTTCCATGTCACATACCGAAATTTTCGACTTTCGAAAATTCAACATCGATACTCACTTTATCGACTGTCGAGCAATCGAGTGCCGGAAACTCCAATAGTGAGGGTTTTAAGAAAGAAGAAAAAGTAGAAGAAGAAGAAGATAGAAGAAAAAGATAGAAGAAGAAAGAAGAAGAACAACAGAAAACACATCAGAACAGAAACAGAAAACAATATCAGAATCTCACATATCGCAGCGGAACAATATATAATAGATAAATGAATATCATTTAAAAACAAAAGAATTATATCTATTATTACATTACATCATATCATATCATCAGAGTCAATAAACAACAATGGACAGTTATATAAACTTGTCCTCATACAGAATACACAGCGGAATAAATAATTTCAGATACAAATACTACGTCTCGCCATCCAGCTTATCTTCAAAGCTCCAGAATATCCTGATAACATAACTCTAGGCTGCCCGTGTGGAAATTGGTGGGCACCCAGAGTTTAGAAGGGAAACAATAAACTCCGAGTCAGTCATGGTGACTGGTGTGAGATCGTAAAACAGTTATTTTTTTCACAAAGAAAATAAAACAAATTCGCAATGCTTTTGGAAAATGAAACTACCATAAGACCTCCCACCACACACACAATGCAAACGCAGAATTGGAGGAGATTTCTTCTTATGATAGTCAAAGATGCTTACTACGCAAAATCAAATCATTTTTGATATTATTATTAGTGCATAGTGTAGAAATCATTTCGAAAGTATAATATTAATCTTAGCCAGCATACGACCAGTATCGTATGCCTACTATAGCTACCATCTAAACAGTGGTGACCACCGTACGTAAATGGCAGGTTCTACAACTAATAACGTACAAAGTTCGTATTGGAGTTTGGATTTCCAACAAATGGTCAGGCTAAGGAACTTCCTTTTCCACGATGGGTACGTCCCTGGAATAGACGACCCGAGAAATAACCTAACATTACGGTTAGATCTCTGCCAACACAAGGCCGGGTTACCTCTGCAAAAATAGGTAACTACTGACACGCGTATGCCATTCCCCGATCGTAACCGATCTTCCCGAGGATCCCCGATTTCCAACAAACCACATAGATAATAATGCAGCAACCACATAGGTTAAGTATCTGGGCTCCATACCATGATACCACCTCTATCCAGAAGGAATGACATACACTAAGGGGCGCTACTCCCTAGAACCTTGCTGCATCCTTCCTGTTTCGACCATTTCCGGGGTGTGAGGCTCGACGAAGTCTCGTCCACAAAGCTACGCTTTCTCAAAAAGCCCTGCTTCGGGTCAAACAAAAATGATCAACCTATGATCACAAAGATATAAGATCAAACAAATGATCATATCACAAATGATCAAACCCTGATCATTTCACAGCAACACTCAGTATGCCACGTTACCAAATTGGGAATATATCGCTGATAAATTTCAACTACATAACCTCTGAGCTCGTACGTCTCAGAGAAGGGTGTTAAGCTAAGAGAATAAATTCTCCGCCACCAACAGAAATGTATTTGAAAGAAATCAGCTTTATATCTCAAATTGTAACGTCAGACATACAATCCATACAAGTCTGTTCCGGGATCGAACAGAACCGAAGGCACTTCTCACGAAGCCCTTGCATATCCGGATAATTTTCAATCACATCAGGACTTCC
Organism: Allium fistulosum; assembly: GCA_030737815.1. Lineage (NCBI taxonomy): Eukaryota > Viridiplantae > Streptophyta > Magnoliopsida > Asparagales > Amaryllidaceae > Allium > Allium fistulosum. Next base: position 1,007,273,819 of record CM060905.1, read on the forward strand.
CGTCACTAAGGGTGATAAAACCTCTAAATCGGAGATCAGCCGATGTAGAGTAACTCGACGGTAATCCTTCCGTTTTCAAAAATATCCGGTCTTCAACACCGGTCTTCAAATGCAATTCATAACGATGTATCACATATTCGGAATGGGTTATACGACCCCATGGTCCTTTCCCGGCTAACCCGAATAGTGAGCGTTTATTCAAAATAAGTGTGGCATTCAAATTCATCCAATTCACAACAAAATACCTATCTAAAGGTAATTATTGATAGTCGGTTATTTAACTATCAATAAAGATGCGCAACATCATCAGATTCCAAATAATTTTCCAAATTATTTCATCTTCAAAAATATCTTCATTAGATATAAAATTTCCACACTTAACCGTTTGAAAACAAATTCAAATCAATTGCCACATTACAATTTATCTTTAAAGATAAAATTTCAAAACAGTTCGTTTCATATTGGAAAAGCATTTCCATACTTATTTAAAAATAAGTATTTCACAAATCTATTTATTTTCAACATTTGAAAATATTCAACATACTTAAATCAATATTTAAGTACATATTTCATTCTTTAAGGAAATCATTCTTTTTAACAACATCTATTTGAGTCAAAACGAATGTTACGTAAAACATCGTTACGACGACTCAAAATCACTAGTATAGGGATTCGAAAATTTTAGATAGATATATAAATCCCAATACTAGATAAAAACATTTCCTTTTGGAAATCATTTACTATAACAACAGTGTTATAGTCCATCATTTCCTTAAATTCCTCGAAAACGTCTATTTCAACAATAAAAGTTGAAATCTATGTATTCGATACTTATCACGGTTTAAAACATCTTTTAAAACAATTACTTCATTTCTGTAATATCGCTTTCCCAAAACAAGTTCATTTTACTTAACAATATATTCACTGTCCAAAATCGTGAATATACTTCACTAACCCGATTTCCATATTTTCTACACATTTTATTTAAATAATAATCCGCTATCCAAAATCGCGAATATATCTCCTTTAACATTTTAATTTATCAAATCCAATTGATTTCGAATTTATAAAAAACGTTTATAAATTCTATTCCTATTTTCTAACGACTTAAATTTAATAAATCTTCTTTATTAATAATTCGATAAATATTCCATCTAAAGGTAAAAATCCAATTTATAAGTAAATCTCTTATAAATCTTTTATTCTACAGTTTCATCCATTTTATAACTTCACAATTTATAAACCTATAAATTTCATTCACTTACGGATTCCATAATATTTCATTAACACTTATAAAAAACCTCATCTTATAATCCTAATATTTGATTTAAAAATATCAATTTTAATAAATCTTTTTACACAAATCGTTTATGGTTATTCAAAAATCCCAACTTAAACCATTGTACAAATAAATCGACTTTTATTTCAAAAAACGACACTTCGGTTATATTTCACTAAAAATTATAACTTTTAAATTTTACGTTTATAAATCGATTCAAAAATTCCATAAAACGTATATTTTCAAAAATCACTTTAAAAACCTTTTAAATTAAAAGTCGTTATTTTTAAAACTTGAATCCGATGATGCAACAGCATCAATTAGTCCATCACAACAGTCAATATCATATATCAATATGATAACAGAATATACATCAATATCTGTAAATAAATAACTACTGGTGAGGAATCCAGTTGGATCCCTCCAACCTGTTTCCCTGCATCCACAGATGTTAGCACAATACCAATTCCGCTCCAGTACGGAATTATCGCGGTATATGGGTTTTATAAAAATCCGCTTACTAACGGCGCAATAGGGTCTCATCCGCTATACGAGGCGGGAAATCATCAATCCAATATATACATATGCCAATATGTATATATTGCTATATATAGATATATATCCTACTATATTTAATATCACATCCAAACAGTTAATCATCAATCAATAACTGTAAAAGAAAATCCACTTTCATTTGAGTGAGAAGATCTCACCGTGATTTTCTGATAGCAATTTGTAGCGTTTTATTTCGAATAAAATTAAACGGACGTTTAATTTTACCCGAAATTTCCGCTAGCTCCAAACGACTCCAAATCAGTTGCATTGCGTAGTATTCATCACTACGATTCCGACGCAAAAAATCTCGTCTGAAAAGGACCTCGTACGAAAGAGATATCGCAGTTTAAAGTTTGTACAATTATAAATATAATTATTTACAACTTATTAAATTTATTTAAAACCCTACATCAATCCAGACCGTTGATTTCTGCATTGACCAAATCGGGCCGTCCCCTGAAGCTTCTTCACCCTTCGTTCATTTCGAACGAGAATAACCCATATGGCCGCTGCACTAGGGTTTAATTTTTCTCCTTCCATACCTCATTCCAAGATGATCAGCACCCTTCATCCCACTCGCCTCGCCAAGAGCTACTCACGCCTACCACCCCATAGCACTCGGCTGCTCCCAAACGTGGGAATTCGTGCTCGAAATGGTGATGCACGCGCCCGTCTAGCCTCCCCTTTGGTTGACGAAATGAAATCTTAACCGTACGGATTTGAAGTACTTCCCGAGCTCTAGAACTTTCGTGTTGATAATTTCTTGAATTGGTTAGTGGATTTGAAGAAAAAACAAGGTGAAGTCGGTGACTTCCTGGCCATTGATTTCAAAAATGGCGGCTGCTGCTTAGAACTAGGGTTTTGCCAAATTGAAGAAGATGGTTCCTTTTTATAGAAAAATTCTCAATTCACTATTCATCCGGAATTTCCAAACTCCGATTTACGCGCGGTAACTGACGTTTCTGGTGTTTAACCCGCGTTCCGGACACAATGGAATAGATTTCGGAAGCAAATTCGATCGTCTGTGTGAGATATGGAGAAAAACGATCAGTTTAAATTAAACCGATTTAAATCGATTTCGAGGCGTTTTAATTTGTACCGGACGAACGGTAAATCCAAAAATTACGAAATTTGAAACCATGCAATAATATCACATTACGGATCCGATGAAACTGGTTTCGTCGAAATCCGACACTGTTTGAAAAATGACTATTTTTAACCTGACGATTTAAAATTAAAAAGATATCGATGCGTTTCGAGTTGCCACGGTCAAACGATAACTTCGATTGCTACGAAAATTGAAATCCAATAATAACTAACTATTACGGATCCAATGGAACTGGTTTCGTTCGATTCTGAGACTGTTCGAAAATTGGCTATTTTTACAGTCGATAATTAAATATTAAAATATTCGATTTTCACAGATTAACTCTAAATTCAGTTCTGAAAGTTCTAAAATATTTCTATAACTTCAGTATGATTAAATAAAATTTTACAAATCATTTTCAATCATATTTAATCCAGATTTAAATTATTTCTGGAATTTCACTATTAAATTATTGATTTAACTATCCAATTAAACTCAATATTCGAATTTTAAATTATCCGACTTATTAATTCCACTTATTAATATTTAAAATCAATTAAATATTCGAATTTTAATTATCAAAAATTCTGGGTCGTTACAGACTTCCCCCCTTAAAAGAATTTCGTCCTCGAAATTACAAGTTAGGAAAAAAAAGTCCTTAACTCGTCTACTATTTTCTCAAATTCAAATAGTTTTATCAATTTATCAAAACAAGTCTTTCTACTAAAGATTCGTTATCATTCATACTAGCTTTCCAACTTCAATTATAAGTTCCAAACAACATTGTTTACTTCAAAATTCAAATTCCAGTTTAAATTCAAATTTTAAACTTCCAAATTTTTTCAAAAATTTTTAACACCCGAATTTTCGAAAAATTTCGCCAGCGTCTCCTTTGCACGGCTAATACGGTACGACTACAAAACGTCCCTACGGACTCTCAGATTTCAAAAAGAAAAGGAAAAAGCCAAGCGGCTAGACAAGAAATCATCAAATCTCATATTGAAATTCAAATACTTACCTTTTGTCGAGCAATTCAAACTTATCTTTGAAATCAAATCCAATTCCTTTATAACACCTGTATATCCTACTAGCCATAATATCTAGTTGCATATATTCAAACCATTTTGCAAATTCTATTATAAAATTTTCAATATAAACTGCTTATACATTTTTTTACTTCACTATTGAAGTTACATATCTATTTTCGTTCAATTTTACATTTCATATTCATATGAATTTAATTCACAATTTAAATCAAATTTGGATTCAACTCAACTTCTGAATATTGAATTTTATCAATTAACTTTCATTTATAACTGCTTATTTTAACTTGGTTTCAATTACTAATTCATCACAAATCCAATTCTCTTTATTCAAATTCGGTTTCAACATTTAGTTTGAATTTCATTTACTACCAAATTCAAAACAAGTTTAACATTCAGTTTTAATCTTATTCACGTACAATTGTGAATTCCATTCATTGAAAATTTATTTATTCTTACTTGAATTCATCTTTAAATTCGAACCATCCCTTTTATTTAGTTCACAATTCAAGGTTTAATTTCACTAATTTAACTTTCAATTTCACTTTCATTAAATCACAATTGATTCACTTGTACTTGCTTTGATTTAACTTCATTCTTTAAAGTTAAATTTATTCTACCAAAATTCAATTGGTATAAGTTATCAACTTAGTAATATTTCATAAATATCTTTATATAGCATTCCAGAGTCTTTCAACCTTTTCAAAACCATTTTGAAAACAATCCAAATTATCCTTTGAATTTTCTAAAACAAAATCCAAATTTTCCAAACAACTTCTATTTAAAACAATTTGGCAGCAATTTCTCTTTGGAAACCCGAAAATGAACACCGGTGATGCCGCGGTCATCATCGAAGTTATTTTCCAGCGACCGAAAAGAGTTTAGAGCTCTCATCTCTCCCAAAATACTTTTCAAATCCTTTGAAATCCATTTTCAAATCAAAAAGATTTAAACTTTCCAAATCTCCAAAATTTTCAAATTCTTTTCAAACATTTCCAAAAAAAATTTCTGGAATTCCGTTTCAAATTACAAATCACTTTTATAATTTATATTCTCAAATTTCATTTGTACATGGATTTATCTCTTGACTTTGGAGTTATGATTTCAATTTCTTATTCAATTTCATTGATAATAATTTAATATTATCACCTTTAACAACCATGCAACCATATACTATAGTACTTCATAGAAAAACATTTCTTTTCTTATACAAAAATAGTTTTGGGCAAAATTATTTCATTTACCTTATTCAAAACAATACTGTGCCGAATTGTTCTATACAAGTGTTTAGAGATCCCTATCGATAGAGTTGTACGGACAATACCCACCAGAATCCATATACCACTCAACAAACCAATCATCACAATATAAAACAATTTTATATTCACTAACAAATACGCACTCGTATCTATTATTACACTCAACTCATTCTAGAGTACTACTGACTCTATCTCTAATGAGTAACACCCAACAGAGCAGGGTTGTCGCTTAACCATATGCTCTGATACCACGCTGTCACATACCGAAATTTTCGACTTTCGAAAATTCAACATCGATACTCACTTTATCGACTGTCGAGCAATCGAGTGCCGGAAACTCCAATAGTGAGGGTTTTAAGAAAGAAGAAAAAGTAGAAGAAGAAGAAGATAGAAGAAAAAGATAGAAGAAGAAAGAAGAAGAACAACAGAAAACACATCAGAACAGAAACAGAAAACAATATCAGAATCTCACATATCGCAGCGGAACAATATATAATAGATAAATGAATATCATTTAAAAACAAAAGAATTATATCTATTATTACATTACATCACATCATATCATCAGAGTCAATAAACAACAATGGACAGTTATATAAACTTATCCTCATACAGAATACACAGCGGAATAAATAATTTCAGATACAAATACTACGTCTCGCCATCCAGCTTATCTTCAAAGCTCCAGAATATCCTGATAACATAACTCTAGGCTGCCCGTGTGGAAATTGGTGGGCACCCAGAGTTTAGAAGGAAAACAATAAACTCCGAGTCAGTCATGGTGACTGGTGTGAGATCGTAAAACAGTTATTTTTTTCACAAAGAAAATAAAACAAATTCGCAATGCTTTTGGAAAATGAAACTACCATAAGACCTCCCACCACACACACAATGCAAACGCAGAATTGGAGGAGATTTCTTCTTATGATAGTCAAAGATGCTTACTACGCAAAATCAAATCATTTTTGATATTATTATTAGTGCATAGTGTAGAAATCATTTCGAAAGTATAATATTAATCTTAGCCAGCATAAGACCAGTATCGTATGCCTACTATAGCTACCATCTAAACAGTGGTGACCACCGTACGTAAATGGCAGGTTCTACAACTAATACCGTACAAAGTTCGTATTGGAGTTTGGATTTCCAACAAATGGTCAGGCTAAGGAACTTCCTTTTCCACGATGGGTACGTCCCTGGAATAGACGACCCGAGAAATAACCTAACATTACGGTTAGATCTCTGCCAACACAAGGCCGGGTTACCTCTGCAAAAATAGGTAACTACTGACACGCGTATGCCATTCCCCGATCGTAACCGATCTTCCCGAGGATCCCCGATTTCCAACAAACCACATAGATAATAATGCAGCAACCACATAGGTTAAGTATCTGGGCTCCATACCATGATACCACCTCTATCCAGAAGGAATGACATACACTAAGGGGCGCTACTCCCTAGAACCTTGCCGCATCCTTCCTGTTTCGACCATTTCCGGGGTGTGAGGCTCGACGAAGTCTCGTCCACAAAGCTACGCTTTCTCAAAAAGCCCTGCTTCAGGTCAAACAAAAATGATCAACCTATGATCACAAAGATATAAGATCAAACAAATGATCATATCACAAATGATCAAACCCTGATCATTTCACAGCAACACTCAGTATGCCACGTTACCAAATTGGGAATATATCACTGATAAATTTCAACTACATAACCTCTGAGCTCGTACGTCTCAGAGAAGGGTGTTAAGCTAAGAGAATAAATTCTCCGCCACCAACAGAAATGTATTTGAAAGAAATCAGCTTTATATCCCAAATTGTAACATCAGACATACAATCCATACAAGTCTGTTCCGGGATCGAACAGAACCGAAGGCACTTCTCACGAAGCCCTTGCATATCCGGATAATTTTCAATCACGTCAGGACTTCCCGTCACTAAGGGTGATAAAACCTCTAAATCGGAGATCAGTCGATGTAGAGTAACTCGACGGTAGTCCTTCCGTTTTCAAAAATATCCGGTCTTCAACACCGGTCTTCAAATGCAATTCATAACGACGTATCACATATTCGGAATGGGTTATACGACCCCATGGTCCTTTCCCGGCTAACCCGAATAGTGAGCATTTATTCAAAATAAGTGTGGCATTCAAATTCATCCAATTCACAACAAAATACCTATCTAAAGGTAATTATTGATAGTCGGTTATTTAACTATCAATAAAGATGCGCAACATCATCAGATTCCAAATAATTTTCCAAATTATTTCATCTTCAAAAATATCTTCATTAGATATAAAATTTCCACACTTAACCGTTTGAAAACAAATTCAAATCAATTGCCACATTACAATTTATCTTTAAAGATAAAATTTCAAAACAGTTCGTTTCATATTGGAAAAGCATTTCCATACTTATTTAAAAATAAGTATTTCACAAATCTATTTATTTTCAACATTTGAAAATATTCAACATACTTAAATCAATATTTAAGTACATATTTCATTCTTTAAGGAAATCATTCTTTTTAACAACATCTATTTGAGTCAAAACGAATGTTACGTAAAACATCGTTACGACGACTCAAAATCACTAGTATAGGGATTCGAAAATTTTAGATAGATTTATAAATCCCAATACTAGATAAAAACATTTCCTTTTGGAAATCATTTACTATAACAACAATGTTATAGTCCATCATTTCCTTAAATTCCTCGAAAACGTCTATTTCAACAATAAAAGTTGAAATCTATGTATTCGATACTTATCACGGTTTAAAACATCTTTTAAAACAATTACTTCATTTCTGTAATATCGCTTTCCCAAAACAAGTTCATTTTACTTAACAATATATTCACTGTCCAAAATCGTGAATATACTTCACTAACCCGATTTCCATATTTTCTACACATTTTATTTAAATAATAATCCGCTATCCAAAATCGCGAATATATCTCCTTTAACATTTTAATTTATCAAATCCAATTGATTTCGAATTTATAAAACAACGTTTATAAATTCTATTCCTATTTTCTAACGACTTAAATTTAATAAATCTTCTTTATTAATAATTCGATAAATATTCCATCTAAAGGTAAAAATCCAATTTATAAGTAAATCTCTTATAAATCTTTTATTCTACAGTTTCATCCATTTTATAACTTCACAATTTATAAACCTATAAATTTCATTCACTTACGGATTCCATAATATTTCATTTTTAACACTTATAAAAAACCTCATCTTATAATCCCAATATTTGATTTAAAAATATCAATTTTAATAAATCTTTTTACACAAATCGTTTATGGTTATTCAAAAATCCCAACTTAAACCATTGTACAAATAAATCGACTTTTATTTCAAAAAACGACACTTCGGTTATATTTCACTAAAAATTATAACTTTTAAATTTTACGTTTATAAATCGATTCAAAAATTCCATAAAACGTATATTTTCAAAAATCACTTTAAAAACCTTTTGAATTAAAAGTCGTTATTTTTAAAACTTGAATTCGATGATGCAACAGCATCAATTAGTCCATCACAACAGTCAATATCATATATCAATATGATAACAGAATATACATCAATATCCTGTAAATAAGTAACTACTGGTGAGGAATCCAGTTGGATCCCTCCAACCTGTTTCCCTGCATCCACAGATGTTAGCACAATATCAATTCCGCTCCAGTACGGAATTATCGCGGTATATGGGTTTTATAAAAATCTGCTTACTAACGGCGCAATAGGGTCTCATCCGCTATACGAGGCGGGAAATCATCAATCCAATATATACATATGCCAATATGTATATATTGCTATATATAGATATATATCCTACTATATTTAATATCACATCCAAACAGTCAATCATCAATCAATAACTGTAAAAGAAAATCCACTTTCATTTGAGTGAGAAGATCTCACCGTGATTTTCTGATAGCAATTTGTAGCGTTTTATTTCGAATAAAATTAAACGGACGTTTAATTTTACCCGAAATTTCCGCTAGCTCCAAACGACTCCAAATCAGTTGCATTGCGTAGTATTCATCACTACGATTCCGACGCAAAAAATCTCGTCTGAAAAGGACCTCGTATGAAAGAGATATCGCAGTTTAAAGTTTGTACAATTATAAATATAATTATTTACAACTTATTAAATTTATTTAAAACCCTACATCAATCCAGACCGTTGATTTCTGCATTGACCAAATCGGGCCGTCCCCTGAAGCTTCTTCACCCTTCGTTCATTTCGAACGAGAATAGCCCATATGGCCGCCGCACTAGGGTTTAATTTTTCTCCTTCCATACCTCATTCCAAGATGATCAGCACCCTTCATCCCACTCGCCTCGCCAAGAGCTACTCACGCCTACCACCCCATAGCACTCGGCTGCTCCCAAACGTGGGAATTCGTGCTCGAAATGGTGATGCACGCGCCCGTCTAGCCTCCCCTTTGGTTGACGAAATGAAATCTTAACCGTACGGATTTGAAGTACTTCCCGAGCTCTAGAACTTTCGTGTTGATAATTTCTTGAATTGGTTAGTGGATTTGAAGAAAAAACGAGGTGAAGTCGGTGACTTCCTGGCCATTGATTTCAAAAATGGCGGCTGCTGCTTAGAACTAGGGTTTTGCCAAATTGAAGAAGATGGTTCCTTTTTATAGAAAAATTCTCAATTCACTATTCATCCGGAATTTCCAAACTCCGATTTACGCGCGGTAACTGACGTTTCTGGGGTTTAACCCGCGTTCCGGACACAATGGAATAGGTTTCGGAAGCAAATTCGATCGTCTGTGTGAGATATGGAGAAAAACGATCAGTTTAAATTAAACCGATTTAAATCGATTTCGAGGCGTTTTAATTTGTACCGGACGAACGGTAAATCCAAAAATTACGAAATTTGAAACCATGCAATAATATCACATTACGGATCCGATGAAACTGGTTTCGTCGAAATCCGACACTGTTTGAAAAATGACTATTTTTAACCTGACGATTTAAAATTAAAAAGATATCGATGCGTTTCGAGTTGCCACGGTCAAACGATAACTTCGATTGCTACGAAAATTGAAATCCGATAATAACTAACTATTACGGATCCAATGGAACTGGTTTCGTTCGATTCTGAGACTGTTCGAAAATTGGCTATTTTTACAGTCGATAATTAAATATTAAAATATTCGATTTTCACAGATTAACTCTAAATTCAGTTCTGAAAGTTCTAAAATATTTCTATAACTTCAGTATGATTAAATAAAATTTTACAAATCATTTTCAATCATATTTAATCCAGATTTAAATTATTTCTGGAATTTCACTATTAAATTATTGATTTAACTATCCAATTAAACTCAATATTCGAATTTTAAATTATCCGACTTATTAATTCCACTTATTAATATTTAAAATCAATTAAATATTCGAATTTTAATTATCAAAAATTCTGGGTCGTTACATTCCAACTCCGCTCCTCCACTCGCAGCCAGCAACCTTGCCTCCACCTCGAAACCCCACGCAAGCACCTCACCCGTTCGCCACCATCTTCCTACGAAGCCGTCGAAGCTTATAGCCGTGACTACCAATGGCCGCTCCACCTTCTTAATGGTCGAACTACCCATCTCCTATAACCCCGCCTTGGCTTATCCTCCCCAGGCCGTACGCCTCTCCCCTCCTCCTTGCCCCATTACCTTCCACGCTTGAACCCCGTTGTCGGCCACTCAAGCAAGCGTCACCACGTCAGCAGCTCTGTCCCACTCGCCTTAGATTTCCCACCAAGCTCGCTCACTGCCTAACCCGGGCCTGAACAACCACCGCCACGTCTTCTGCCATCCGCCTCGACTGACCGAACTCGAACTCCCCACTGCCAACGCATGGCCACCTTGAAATTCAGTGAGCATCCTTTGTTTTTTTTTCCTGTGCTTATTCTATATTTACTATGTATATTTTTCAAAGTATATATATAGTTTATATAAAGCCTATTTGTATATATATTAGTATAAAACTATATGTAAACTGTTGTTGGTTATAAAAATAGTCGTATGCTGTAGTTATATGATAGTTAGCTTTATATAGGTTCGTATTTTATATATAAATGTTAAGTTATGTATCTGGGTTATTTTGATTTCTTATTAAAAGTATTACCTGTTAGTGATGCATAAGGTTAGTATATATATACAAATATTAGCGTATGAAGTGTACATTTTATAAAAGATTTAGTTTGAATGCTTGTTCTTATAAAGTTTATTATATTTTTACTTATAGTTGGTTTGTTTACAAGTTGGGTTATAGTTTATTATAAATGAAGGTTATAAGTTGCATCTGTCACTTTTGTTACCATATAGTTACTAGTGTATTATATATGTCACATATACAAGTTTTAACAGAGCTTTTTTAAAGGGATACTTTGAGTTGGCTGCCACGTTTACGTGTAGCATGCATATTTAGGATTGTCACAAATGTATTATTTTAAAAGTATATATAAGTTATTGATATATATAATATGAAAATGGTTTACTTAAAGTATGCGGTGTTTGAAACAGTTCTATTTATAATATACATTTTGATTGTTCATTGATGATACCTATATACTATGTATACAGATAGAATTTTGTTTTAAAGATTGGTATGAATGTTATATATTTGCTGCAACAGTAAAACTAGTAGTCTACTAATAATATTTGAGTACATGTATGCATTAGATCTCAGCAGTATCACTTGCATAATTTTATTCGTTGTTTTGTCATGTATGTCAGTCTAAATATAATATGTTATAAGTGTCTGCATATATATTCAATTGTTTATAAGGTCGGTCGGTCACCTATTTGTTTTGTTTGTTTTGTATTGCTTTTAATTTTATAATATATGTATTGCATATAATAATTTTTCAGTAGAGTATACGTGTTTATATTCGTATCAAAGTACTATATATATGTAGTCATAGGCTAATCCAAAGTTAGTTGTTTATAAAAATATGATTTTTAAACGTATATATATAATTTTGATAAGTTTCAAAAATTTATATTGGTTAAGAAAATAATATATTAGAATAATATATATTTGGTTTCAGTCTACATCGAGCAATTTCTGATTTTTTTTCATCGATCTCTATTTATCAGCTTGTCCGTACAATTTCTGCCCATCTCGCTTTGATTTGGGAGTCGTACCTGCATTTTGCAGCTCAATTTCATCGTCCAATCTATCTAGCCTCGGAAGGTGAGCAATCACTCACGATTAACGTTCTTTTATTTATTAAATTTGATTTCAATTGAAACGACAATTGAAATATGCTGTTGTTAGTTAATTACACTGTTATATATGTTATTATCTGTATCAGTTCACCTGTGACATCTGACACCATTATCTGTTAATTATTTATGCGATGATAATACGGTTTAACTGATAATTGATTGATTGTTGATGTTTATATTGGACGTTAAATTGTTAAGGTTAAAAATGATAAATAGTATGCAATTGAACTTGATATAGGATAGTTAAAAGTTAAATTTGATTAGATGACATTTGTATAATATGACCCCTTTAACTGTTAAATTTATTGACACGTAGGATTTGCTTAATTACACCTTGAACCACTGAATGTATGGTGTTAAATTGATGATGTATGAAAATTGAAATCGAATGACAAGTGAAGAACCGTAATGTAATAATCTTTAATCTACATGAAATGATAGTGTAGATTCTAGAAATAATTATATTAATTCGTACAAATAACAATGCGAATTAATACGGTTATTTCGGGATTATTTGAATTGATTATTGGATTGTTATTGTTTGTTGTTATTGCTTGTTTATTTACTTTGACACCATCCCAGTTATCACACTGCAAGTTCCCTTTGTTATGTTTTGATTTTAAATTGAATTGGAATCGGGTTGAAATGATAAATACCCAAATTGAACTTTGACCTAGGATAGGAAATTAAATAAAACCCGATTGGTCAATAATTTGATTTAAAATAAAACGAAGATTTTATTTGAATAAATAATATGGTTTTGAAATGAAGTTGAAATTTGAATTTTAATGAAAGGACAGTGTTATTGTTAATAATCTGAGACAAAATATTTACAAATGTAATTGATGAAAGAACGTTGTTAAATTTGAGAAATGATTGAATTAACTTCGAAATTATTTAATAATTAAATTTGAAATTATAATTAATTTTGAAATTATTAAACTTTGAAATTATTTAATAATTATGTTTTGAATTATTTAATAATTAAATAAGATTGAATTATTTAATGATTAAATTGAATTGAAATTCTTTAATAAGTAAAATTGAACTTTTGAATAAGTGAATTTACTTTGTAAATAATTGAAATTAGTTTTCTTTATTAATTAAGTTTTGGAAAATCATTTAAGTAAGTAAATAAGTGAAATTAAATTTCTTGATCAAGAAATAAAATGTGATTATTGAAATTAATGTAAGACTTGAAATTTAAAGAATTTGATTTGATGAATTTAATTTAATTCAAATTGTAGTTTGATATAATGAAGTTGAATTTAATAATGGATTTAATGAATTGGGAATTTAATAGAAATTGTTTTGAATGGCAAATTTACTTAATGAATATTGAATGAAATTGATAAATGAATTTAAATTGATTTAAATGTTAAATCAAATTTATTTAAATGTTTTCGAAATGAAACTTATATACGAACTTGAATCAATACTTGAATTGTTTTGAATAAAATTTGAAATTGAATTATAGGATTTTGAAATGAATTTGGAAGTTGAAACGTAAATTTTGGAAATCGTTTTTGAAAGACAAACGAAATGTTGATTTATAAACTCTGATTGGAATTGAAATTGATTTGGTTTTGAAATATATTAAACGACCAATCGGTGAAATAATTTTGGAAGTTATTAAAGAGACCGGAATCGGTTATGGATATACTCTCTATCTAAACCAAAAACCACTTTAATAACTATACGCGGAGTGATGATCCAGAATGAAGTGGTTGGAATGATGTACGTGATGATTGAAGAAAGAGAAAGATAATGGATAACCTTGACACTTGTGTCAAATTGGAAATGACTAAAACAGGAGCCGTGCCGGGCCAATGGAGGATTTGCTACCTCAAGTGGACACACTTCTTCGAACTACTCATTACTTGTTGTCGATTGGTGCACCCTTGATTTTGGGAGTGTTGTTTCACGGTGTTGCGGGCGCTGCGGCGTTGCGTTCTCACCAGTCCGGATCAGGCAAACGGTAGTATCACTACCTTGGGTATTGCCTCATGTGCCTTGTCATACTTGTATTCCATTTATTCGCGACCACTACGATTTTGATTTGTACCTTTAGTATATGGATTGCCCTCCGGTGACTTCCCATTTTGGGGAAACTACGGTCTTGTATATGCTTTTGGGAATAAAAATGTGTTAAGGGTGGAATGGGCCATGACTTAACGCTATTTTGATATCTTATTATTACTGATAGACATTATCTACTTATCGTACACTACTACATAGTATATAGTTTAACGGATCCTTAAAGGATGGTTATTCCAAACATCCTTTGAGTTACTTGTATTTCAATTGCTATTTCACTTGAGTTGGATTTATTAATATAAGAATGTTAATCCTGACTCGAGTGTCTTGTGTTTTGCTTTACGCTCGGGTCAGACTGAGTGGTTCAGCTTTCGAGACTCACCTTTGGAGTTGGAGCTTCGCTTGGAGATCCAGCTATCTATCCAGCTTTCAGATATTCGATGATTCCAGTGATGTATTCTGATTTGTATCTGATGTATCGTGTTACTCTTCCGTTGTATCTGGTTTAACTCTGATGTATCGTGTTACTCTCTGTTGTAAACTCTGTTGTATTTTATATATTCATATAGTAGCTTCATGAACTACTATCTCTTTTATTTCCGCTGCACTTATTACTCTGTGTCTGTGATCTGTGATTATTTATTTACCGTATATGTTCAGTTTTGCCAAATTTAAATTAACAACGCGGTATTTTGAGCAATTCAATTCTGGCATGAGTGTCTACCTATACACTTATAATGGATGCGAATGGTCCAAAATATCGGGTCGTTACAGTTGGTATCAGAGCTTTGGTAGCTCTAGGCAAAACTTAACATATAGGGTAAATGTATTTACAGAATCACTCTCATTCAAGTTTCAATCTCTTCCTTTGACTCAATTCCTTTGAATTTTGGAACGTTCTCCTCGGTTCCGAAATTCATTCGTGTCCTTCACTATTCGTCTTCTTTCAATTCTGGAGCACCCCATAACTCCATTTTGAATGATATCTACAATAGATCGGCGGTCTCGCCAATCTTCGAATAATTTGTAAAGGGGTGAAACTCCTTTATAATAGGCATTGATTTACCGGAGATTTCTGTATCCTCGGTTTACGATGCTATCTATTCCCTGCTATACCTGAATCCCATCTCTTGAGATCGAGTGTTGATTTACCTCGGAATTCAGCATCGATCTTATTCTTGAAGTTACGGACGACCCGGTTAAGGTTGCCCGTGAATTAAATAAACTCATCCATCTCCCGATTGTGGTAATTGAATTATCTTACCTTCTGTTTCAAACTTATTTTCGAATCAAAATTCTCTTTGATTTAAGTCAACAAAAATTTGAATCCCTATCCTTATTTTGAAAATTCATTCCAGTATCGTCGAGCAAAGAAATGTATTTGTAAACTAATATATAAATATTTTAATATATACTGGGTTGTTTGAGTTGTTGATGTTGATTTGGGTTTCCGATCGATTCGTCTGATCAACGCTATCGATAGGATTTCCAAAACACTTGAACAGAGCAAACTGACACAATAGTATTTTCAAAATTTGGTAAATAAAATAATCTTGTATGATTATATACATAAGTATAAATTGGCTGAAATTGAATTGTTAATTGAATTTGTTGTCAGAAAAGTAATATTTGATTTTTCACAATTTGTTTTGTAAATCATTGATTATTACAACATAAAAATAAATGGAATTATAAAAGTTGGTTTATAGATTCAGTTAGAAATCTAACTGAATTTAAAGTAAGAATTTGAGAATTTAATTTCCTAAAATTTCAAGCTTTGGTTTTTAAAATTTTTTAAATATATTATTGAACGTATTTTCAAATAGAAACCGTTTTCAAAGAATTTAAAATGTTGAAATCAGTGCTCTTCTCTTTGTCGCTGGAAAATAATTTCGGTGATGGCGGCCGCATCATCGACATTCATTTTCGAGTTTCGAAGTGGAGATACTATTCTGTAGCTTTGCTACGGTTTTGTTTTGAAAAATATTTTGATTTGAATTTCTTCAGTATAATTTGATTTATATATATAAGTATCTTATTTTAAAATTTAATTTGATTTGATATAAATATATTATATATCTCTAAATTGTTTAAAGTTAATCGGAAAACTAATTCTTAAATGTTGTTAAAGGATGATTTTAATTATAAATAAAACCAAAATTTGGAATAAATATTTAAACTTGAATAATTGAGTTGGGAAAATTTTATTTGTATATTGTTCAACTGCATTCTAATACAACTTACCTAAATCATTCATAAGTTTAATATGTAATTGGATAATATATAAGATAAATTGAATTTATAAATAAAATTTGAGTGTTTATAATAAATGTTATACACTAAATTTTGATTATAAAGATGTTAATAGAGTTAAATAGGATAATAAGTAAAACTCGGTTAATAATGAAATAAATTTGTTTTGAAAGAATTAATAAATTTGTTTTGAAAGAATTAATAAATTGAAATTTGATCAACATATGAAAATACCTTGGATTTAAAAGAAATTGATAGATGTAAATTAATGTAAATCGAAACTTGTATGTTTTAAATTAATTTAATATGGGTTAAAATATGTGCGTAGATATATTAAGTAGAATAAATTTAACAGTAATTTGGAATAAAGAAGAATTTAAAACTGTTGAAGAAAATATGATTATAATAAAAGACTATTCAAATTTATGGTTTTAGAAATTGTAAATTGAAGAAAATGGGATGATAAGATAATGAATTTAGAAATAGTTGAGATTGATTTTTAGTGAAATCAAATGGATTATATCAATTATTGAATCAATTAATTTAAATTTGAATTTATATGGTTTAAATTAATTGTTATTTTGTATTTCAAATCTGTTTTTCTTTTGATTGTTTCTATTCTCCTACCTCGTTCCTTTTCGGGGACAAAAAGTTTTGAGTGGGGGAGAGTGTAACGACCCTTAAATTTCAACTGTTTTGATAACGAAATTAGTTGAAATTTTGTGAAATTTTAAACGATAAAATTTTGAAATAAAATTTAATATTTGAAATGCGTCTAGTTAAACATAGCAACTGGTAAATTTTCGTCCGAAAATATGAAAATTTATTTCGCGCGTAAATTACTTCAATTTAATCAGTTAAAAAGCGATGAAAATAAATGTTTCCG
This sequence comes from Allium fistulosum, assembly GCA_030737815.1. Classification (NCBI taxonomy): domain Eukaryota; kingdom Viridiplantae; phylum Streptophyta; class Magnoliopsida; order Asparagales; family Amaryllidaceae; genus Allium; species Allium fistulosum. The sequence continues at coordinate 1,007,291,466 of CM060905.1, forward strand.
AAACCAAAATATTTTTACATAGAAAAATTCTAAACCATCTTCTGAGCAAGATGTCAGTTTGTCGTTTTTCCAAATTCGGACATCTTTGGCTCCGTCGATCTTATTTTTCAGCGTTTTCCTTGCATTTTCCGCCAGTTGAAAAATTCAAAATTTTATAATTCAATCGTACCACTGATATCTGTATAACGTTGTAATCGTCTCGTCGTGCTGATCTCTACGGTATATTCGTTTGTGCATTTTGGAGTCCGATGTGCGATGAAATCTAAAGAACAATTTCTGTATCGGTTCCGTACTTAACTTTTGACTGATCTGTCTTTTCGCGTGCCTGCAATATATTCCAGTAGCCACTTTCTTTTAATAAATTCAAATTAAAGTCTGACTTTCACTATTACCAAGGTTCCATACTTAACTGTTGTTGCCTTTCCCAATTTATTTTACGTTTTGAAGAGAAAAATTAAGTAAACTGTTGCTCTTCAAATTGTTGGTCTACCTCCTCACACGTCCCCTCCTTCTTCCTCTCCCCTTTTTCTTCTCTTTCGTTTGTTTTGTTTTCATCACTCTGTAATATATTCATGCAAGCTTCAGACCTAAAAAAAATTAAAGGCATTGTATCAGATCCGCTCGTCTCCACCAGGAACTGATCCACCCTGCTCCTCACCGCATCGCAACCTTCCAACTCCGCTCCTCCACTCGCAGCCAGCAACCTTGCCTCCACCTCGAAACCCCACGCAAGCACCTCACTCGTTCGCCACCATCTTCCTACGAAGCCGCCGAAGCTTATAGCCGTGACTACCAATGGCCGCTCCACCTTCTTAATGGTCGAACTACCCATCTCCTATAACCCCGCCTTGGCTTATCCTCCCCAGGCCGTACGCCTCTCCCCTCCTCCTTGCCCCATTACCTTCCACGCTTGAACCCCTTTGTCGGCCACTCAAGCAAGCGTCACCACGTCAGCAGCTCTGTCCCACTCGCCTTAGACTTCCCACCAAGCTCGCTCACTGCCTAACCCGGGCCTAAACAACCACAGCCACGTCTTCTGCCATCCGCCTCGACTGACCGAACTCGAACTCCCCACTACCAACGCATGGCCACCTTGAAATTCAGTGAGCATCCTTTGTTTTTTTTCCTGTGCTTGTTCTATATTTACTATGTATATTTTTCAAAGTATATATATAGTTTATATAAAGCCTATTTGTATATATATTAGTATAAAACTATATGTAAACTGTTGTTGGTTATAAAAATAGTCGTGTGCTGTAGTTATATGATAGTTAGCTTTATATAGGTTCGTATTTTATATATAAATGTTAAGTTATGTATCTGGGTTATTTTGATTTCTTATTAAAAGTATTACCTGTTAGTGATGTGTTTGTACCAAAAATGGGCACAACACTCTTCGGAAGTTTTTGAAGAGATAAAAGTGAAGAATGAAAATTAAAACTGTGGATTATCTAACAAAAACTCCAAATAACAGAAAATAAATTGCAAAGACAAGCGATTTAGAGTGGTTCGGCGTTTTGCCTACGTCCACTGTGAAATTGGATGATTTTATTGCTCGATTACTTGAAGATTACAGTAGTTAATAAGGCAATACAACTGAATCTAAATGCTAAGTGTCAATCTAAAGCAGCGGCGGTGTTCTGGAGTAAATCTGGCAGAATCTGGGCGCTCTTCAGTACTTAGAATTATCCGACCCCTTTTCTGAATGACCAGGGGCTCTATTTATAGGTGTAGGAGGCTGACATTTCGCCTAAAATGAGGGGAGACCAGTTCTGGTACGTCAGAGGGCCCACATGGCCAAAATCTGGAGATCCGGGCCCACTTTGGGATCGATTCGACCCTTGGTTCGAATCGATCAAGAAATCATTCAATCGAGCTGAAATTTGGTGTGTACATTCTTCATCATGTGTTTGAGCTTCTGTGAAAATTTCATGGCATTTGGACTTGTAGAACTCGAGATATGATCGATTCAATGTTGCATTTCTAGAGAACAGGGATACTTCGAATCGATCTTACTTCGAATCGATTCGGTCGACTCGATGCCTGCTGCGACGTGTCGCGTGTCTCTCGCTTCGATCCGTTTTGTACTCCGGTTTGACTGGGTCGTATCCATGGCTTGGATTCGAGGTAATGGATTCGAAGGACCTCTTCCTTCGAATCGATGAAACTAATGCTCGTTCGAATCGATTTAGACTTGTAGCTATGGACCGGTTCGAAGTTGTCTTGGCCTGGGGATTCGAATGCATGGATTCGAAGGTTCCTCCCTTCGATGGATTCGAACTACGGTGTATGCGAGGGTGGATTCGAACTCAAGGCACATGAAGACTTGCTTGATGTAGTCGAACGCGGTGAATGCCTCAATCGATTCGAAGCTATCGGTTCCGCCTGATGGAGTCGAAGCAATTCTCCTCTGATCGATTCGAACTAGTCTCTTTTTCATGGATACGAGGCAATGCTTGTCTGATGGATTCGAACATAGGGTTCGCCTATGGATTCGAACTAAGGAAGCTCTACTCCATCCTTTGTCGACAATATCTCGAGCATACGAACTCGGATTGTCTTGAAACTTGGATCGTTGGTTCCCACGGCTTTGCTTGACGTGCCTTATCGATTGTAGCCCGATCCGGACTCGAACAAATTTCATCGATATCCGTAGCGATCTTTACGTGTACCCGACTTCCGAGACGATCTGTCACTGTTTTCTAGTTAAGTCCTTGGTGTCACGGCCTTGCCAAAAGGCGGGATAACATTTGCCCCCCAAAGTATGTCTTGTGTAAACATGACGTGCTTTGATAAGCTGCAGTCTCTCATTGGGCCGTTATGACATGCTTTCGCCGAAAGTTGTATTATGTATCGCTGTAAGTGACCGTCGTATAATTGTGACTGGCTGTTAGCTTTCTGTGTTATGACGTGATGAACATTTGATCCCTGTAAAATGACAACGATTAAACACTAGTCAAACATATGTGCATATATGTACCACTTCGACTTTGGTGAAAGTTGCATGTTTGCAAGTCGTTGCCAGTTTGGTTTGTTATCGAATTCTGCGTCGATCCTCTCCTGAATCGATTTGAGATTCGAGTTTAATCAGTGCATTAATGATTATTTATGACTATCCCTCAGTATCGATCCTCTCCTGAACCGTTGTACAAGATAGTCAAGCAATAATTTTATATCCGAAGCAATGCTTTTATTCCCATTCGATCGTTTTTGATGGATTCGAGAAGGTTACTCGAATTGATACTCTTCGTCGTGCTACAAGTCGATAGTTTTGAAGTTGGCACTCCAAATTGGTGGGCACAGCGACTTTGATTCATTTTCAGTTAACTGCCTCAATCCGATGGAACTTCGAAACGATGATTTTCGGGTGGATTCGAAGCTTGGATGGATTTGTAATTGAGGGATTCGAACTTGACTGTTCGAATCGATGGAGTCGAACGTTCCCCCTGACTCTTCCGACGCCGTGCTTCGAATCGACGCTGCGGATTCGATGGAGAAGTCTCGTAGTTGTCTGGTGTAGATATTTGAGTCCGAGTCGACGAGGTCACCTGGTCAGCTTCGAATCGATTGATGCCTTGCAGTGATCGATTCGAAGATACTGCTTCGAATCGATGAGCTAGACCCGTCATTTCCGGTTGCGCTTGACCAGGAGACGAATGGTCTCGTTTCCCCTATATATACCGGGGTCCTGTCCACTTTTAACTTTTTACTTTTACTGTTACGAGAGCTCCTTCTTCGAATCGATTCTTCAGAGCTCCACGTCTTGCACGAGTCAATCAGATTTTACCGAGTCTTAAACCCCAATCGAATTCGTCCAGGTATCTAAGGGATTGATTCGAGTGTAGAACGATGAAAACGGGGTTCGAACATTGACTTCAATCCTTTCTTTTGAGAAATACGAAGAGTAGTAAGAACTGAAATGGGTCGACTCGATGGATATACAAGAGATAGCTTTTTCTACTCGTATTGATTCGGGGACAGGTAGCCCGAATCGATCGAAGATGTAAGATTTCGAATCGATGCAGGGTTAAGTAAAACGAATCGATGAAGAAAATAAGACTTCGAATTGATTCAGGGATAGGTGGTTCGAATCGATACGAAATTTCGCACCGATGGTTTTGAAAGATCGAATCGATCGATTCGAAGCAGTAATATCCCAATCGATTCGAAAGTGCCGAGTATTGATCGATTCGAAGTTATGCATAGCCCATGGATTCGAACTGCTTCTCCACCCCAAGATTTCATCGAGTCGAACTTATGCAGGGTCGAATCGATACGATTCGACCCTCATCGATTCGACTCATATTGATTTGAGTCGATCGATTCGAACATCTTTGCTTCAGGGGCTTCTACTCTTCTGATTTGCTCCAACATCTGAACCATGACCAATTTCAAGTTGAACTTTGATGGACCCATTGAATTTTAGCACACTTGACTCCGACAAGCTTCGGCCTTGCATAATCGAAACTTAACTAACAAATTAAACCTGAATTTCCTTTGAAGCTTGTCGATGGAACTATGACGTGACCAGTAATTTAACTGATTTATATTTGAAATGGTCAGTGGCGTTTGGATGGTGTGGAAGGGACGGTCAGCGATGACGGTCATTTTCATTCTCAAATTCCTAAGTTATGTTGTTCGGATATCTTGCTTCATTCTGTTAAATTTGCTTAAGTAATGCACAGCACTTGCACTGCACGACATGCTCACACACTCTACACTGGGGAATGCACGGGCCGTTCACGAACTTAACGTTGCTTTCTGATGAGTTAGCTAATTATGGAATCTTCGAGCTCCCAACAACAAGAGGTACAGAGCTCGACTCCTCCGGTGCTTGAGATTCCCGATATCCCTGCCGATATAATTGATCCAGCTCCAGATGAATTGCCGGAGGCGATATTTATTGAGGACCCTGTTGATTCGGTTCAGTCCAACATCTCTGAATCCTTATTGGGACGAATATGCTTAAAGCATAACATATCTCTTGGTGACGTATTATTGCCCAGCGCCACTGATAGACCGCACAATCCGCCTGAAGGATATACAGCATTCTACCGTCATGCTTGTGCGGCTGGAACTCTTCCTCCTTTCAATCAATATATCAGAGGGATGCTATCATATCTAGGAATCGCTCCTTCACAACTTCATCCCAACGGGCACGCGTTGCTGAATAGTGCCTTCGTAATATTTATGGACTGTCTTTTTCGCCCGTCGAGGCCCTCCGAGATCAGACACATATTTAACTTCAAGAGCAGGGGTGATAGCCCATCGTTTACATTTTTGGAGGCAGTTAGAAATTGCCAAGTTGTAGTTGGAGCTTGGACGCGACTGAGCTATTTCAAGAACGAATGGTTCTACGTTCGGTGCCCTCCGGGTTTCGCTAGGCGATGGTTGTCTAGACGTAAGCGCCTTAACCCGTTTCCTTGACCAATAGCTCTTCGGTGTTAAAATTGACATTTCATTCCTTTTACAGCTATTATCTCTAGGCCCGATGGAGGGCGTTTCAAGGGTACCGTCCGGAGTCTTCAAGAAGTCCCAAGCGAGCTGAGGCATATTGACTCGGTGCTGAACGACTACAACTTAAGAGTTCTGGGTTTGATCGACATTAATCAAAGCATAGTTGTTAAGGGATTTTCAAAGTCCGTCTCCAAGAAGGAAAATAAGAAGAAACCCAAGAAGAGAAAAGCGAAGAAGTCACTCGGAATCAGAATAATCGAGGCGAGTGACGAAGAAAGAACCCATACGGATTCAGAGCCAATGGCTGACCTTTCGGGAAACTTGGAGGAATCGGGAGAAAAACGAAAAGGCAAGGCCGCCGTTTCCAAAAAACTTAAGTCAAAGGGGGGAAAATCTGTAGATGTGTTTCTTCCCGCTTCCGGAGTTATGATTTCTGAGGCCGCCCCTTCTCATTCGAGAGATTCTCTCAAAGGGCTTGACGATATTCCTATCCCAGATTATATATCGATTTCTCATAATCCTGGGTTGGAGGAATTGCAAGATGTCCTAAACATGAACGAGCCCTTTCCTTTAAGTGCGGTCAACACTTCCGGTCGGTTTGGGGGTTTACACATTTACACACACTTCCACGGCACTCCATGACTTCTGCATAGTAAACATTGCTTTATGGGATTTTAATCCGTAATTCTTTCTTATCGCAGGTGAGATGTCAGGGCGTGGCTCCACTCTAGATAGGCTTCGGAATGTGCGCCAATCTTCCCCATTTTATGATTCCCGTAGGAGAGAGACAGATAGGGATCATGGGCGAGGCTACTCGAGTCAAGAACGCTATGATAGAGACAGAGATTACTCGCGTAACCGTTCTGGCTATGATTACTCTGATAGAGACCGGGGATACCAGTACTGACCCCGATCTCGTTCTCCTCCGCCTCCCAGGGCTCCAGTAGACCTCCCAGGGCCATCTCATCAGCAACAGTTTCCTTCTCAATCTTCTCGGCCTGACGCTCAACGGCCAAGAGTGGAACCAACGGCAGCTGCTATAATTGAACAAGCTCCGGCTGAGTTGACAAGCGAGGGAGCTGCTAAACTCGCCCAAATGAAAAATGACTACCCGGAAATTTGCATGGATGGCTATATCTTTCCTCCTAACTTTAAAAGAATCCCTCCGGAAGCTGAGACCACTGCTCATAATTACATCCACGACTTCTATGCTCAGTACAAGGAGTGGTATAAGGCAGCCGTGAAGGCTTCTAGAGTAGCTTTCGACAGAGCGAAAGTCATTGCCGAACGTGATGTTGACATTGCGAAGCAGAAACACATCATTCAAGTTCTTCAATCCGAAGTGGAAACGTCCCGAAAGTCAGAGCTTGAAACACTTAAGAAACACGAGGGTGTCGTGGACAAACTAGCGAGGATGCAGCAAGAACATTGCGCCACAGTGGAAGAGATGGGCCATCGCAATACCACCGTTGCAGCTGAGCGAGACTTAGCCGTTAAAGAGCTGAACGAGCTCAAGGCCAAATTCACTGAAATGGTGAAGGAGAAGGACGATGCGAACGCTACTGCTCAAGAGGCTTGCGACCAAGCAGTATCCCTCAGGGCCGAACTTGCTGCGGCGGCGGTCAAGGCTAAGTCTATGGAAGCAGAGATTCAGGAAAAGATCTTGGAGGAGAGGTCTAGGCTAGATGCTGAGTTTGACGATCTCTTAGTCACGTATAACGCTAATGTGCTGGAACACAGAAATTTAGCGTGGCTGGGAGATGACTCCATGATCTTGTACAATGCCTGGACCCGGCTGGTGAATGAGAAGAGAGCAGCGCATCCAGATGGAGCACTTGACGACTTTGAACTGGAGATGCGTCTGCTTACCGAGGATGAGAGGAAGACCCTTCATGAAGTGGTAATCTCTATGGCGAAAGAAAAGCTCGGCGTCCAATCTCTAGAGGCAGGCGAAGGCTCGGGGGTCGTGCATCACGGGACAAGTGTTGGAACTGCAATTCCGACATTGCCCGAAACCACTGGTGCGGTAGATCCCCAATCTGTTCCTGCCTATAATCCTGACCAACCATTATTATCTTCTGCCGAGGATTCTGCCCACGTTTCGGTTCAGACCAAGGAAGGTATTTGAATGTTTCTCGTAGTTCAGTTGTGAAGAACCTTAAGCAACACACTTCGCTAACAATCTTCGTTTTGTCGTATTTCAGTGACCGAAGTTATTGTTTCTGCGCCCCTTGCTTTATCAGTTCCTCATCAAACATAAGGGGTTGTTTTTTCTGAAGCCATCACGACTTCTACTTTGATTGGCGAGGAGGGAGATGCAAATATGTTTTCTTTCAGCGGTCAAATGATTGAGGAGCTTCTCAATGAACCCATCGATCCCTCTGCCAACCCGTCCGATGTTGTGAATGAGGCTGCTCCGGCCGCTAGTTTATCTATGCCAGCTATTGGCACATCCGATGCGGCCCAAGTATCTCGTGAGGACGACGTTATTGCTGAGATTGCTGCCGAGATGGCAGCAGGGAATGTTGGTGCTAGTCCGCCCGGGCCTGCCCCGTTAATGGTGATTTCGCCGGGTGGTACTGTATTGATCGAGACCGCTCCTGTCCCCCCTCCTGCTACTACTCCTATGCCTCCAGCTCGTCCTCCTAGAAGAACTTCCGTTGCCTCCAGCTCTGAGGAAGATGTTGACATTACATCGCTGCCGGAGGGCAAGCCTGAAAAGAGCAAGCGATTGAGGAAGAAATCGGGCAGCGGATCAGGTAGAGCTACCCCGAAGAAGAAGATAAGGAAGAAGAAAGAATGAACTTCTTTCTCTAAGTCTCTGTTGCGTAGGGTAGCATTTTGTTGATTTTTCTATAGCCGTGTATAGATGTGGATTCGGCTCCCACTAGCAGAATTTTTCATAAACACTTTGTAATCAGATTCTTTTTGTTGATAATGGAAATGAAAATCTATTCCCTTTCTGTCTTCAACTTGTTATGTGTTATGGTTCTGCCCCCTGTATTGGGGAGAAGTGTGGAGTTGACGTATGTTTATACCCCGTCTCGCGCTCCGGAGTTTGGAGTAGGATGAATGTTTATACTCCGTCTCGCACTCTGGGAGTACGGAGTTAGATGAATGTTTATACTCCGCCTCGCACTCTGGGAGTGCGGAGTTAGAAGAATGTTTATACTCCGCCTCGCGCTCTGGGAGCACGGAGTTGGAAGAATGTTTATACTCCGCCTCGCGCTTTGGGAGCACGGAGTTGGAAGAATGTTTATACTCCGCCTCGCGCTCTGGGAGCACGGAGTTGGAAGAATGTTTATACTCCGCCTCGCGCTCTGGGAGCACGGAGTTGAATGAGAGTTTATACTCCGCCTCACGCTCTGGGAGCACGGAGTTTAGTAAAATGTTTATACTCCGCCACGCACTCTGGGAGTACGGAGTTGGAAGAATGTTTATACTCCGCCTCGCGCTCTGGGAGCACGGAGTTAGAAGAATGTTTATACTCCGCCTCGCGCTCTGGGAGCATGGAGTTAAGTAAAAAGCTTGTACCCAGCTCGCGCTCTCGGAGTACTCTGGGGTTTAGGAAAAATGTTTATACTCCGCCTCGCACTCTGGGTGTACGGAGTTGAATGAAGGGTTGTCGTGTATCAACCCATTTCGTGGCCTGATGTGATGGCTTGCCCCCGAGCTCGGGTTCCATTTAGTGAGTGGTTGATTGCTTCACAGCCACTCCCTACTTGAATAAATTCCACTGTATGATGGAACTTAGCTCTTCGTGCATCGTGATGTTGTACATTGTATTTAATGAATCACAGCTCTGGCTCGAAGAGATGACATTTTATTGCTGAAATAAGAAAATATGGCAAATCAGTTGCCTTATTACAAATTCTAATTTCGAAATGCAAAAGTAAATTGCTGAATAAAAAACATAATGAAATAAATAAAGCCTGTCATATGTATTAGCGACGGAGACTCTCGCTGTTCCAGGTTCTCGGTAAAACTATACCGTCCACGGTTGATAGTTTGAATGTGCCATCCCCAAGTCGTTGCGTAATCACGTACGGTCCTTCCCAATTTGGTTTCATGTGCGAAGGAACCGGGTATATTCTCTTGAGGACCAGATCACCGAGATCAAAGGTTTGGGGGCGAACTTTGGTGTTATATAATCGGGCGACCCGACTTCGGTAAGCGGCCGCTCTTAAATCAGCTTCTTCTCGTTTCTCGTCCAACAGATCCAAAGATTCAGCGAGTAATATAGCGTTTGTTTTCGGATCGTAATAAGTTACGCGGTGAGAAAATACTTCTGTCTCAACTGGAATGACGGCCTCCGAGCCATAGGATAAGGAAAATGGGGTGTGTCCAGTCGCGGTCTTGTGAGTTGTTCGATAAGCCCATAATGCCATAGGAAGTTCATCGACCCATTTGCCCCCAGCCTTTTCCAGTCGTTTCTTTAAGATGGATTTGATAACTTTGTTAACAGCTTCGACCTGACCGTTTGCTTGTGGATGCGCGACTGCAGAGAACTTTTTATGAACATGAAATCGTTGGCAGAAATTCTTGAACTCCGAACTTTCGAATTGGGTCCCATTATCGGTGATGATGGTATGCGGGAGTCCAAATCGGCAAATGATATTGCGGACCACAAAGTTTATCACTTTCTTTGACGTAATCGTTACAAGAGCTTCGGCCTCGGCCCATTTTGTGAAGTAGTCAACTGCGACGATGGCATACTTCGCACCACCTTTTGCCAGAGGCAAAGCGCCAATGATATCGATACCCCACATAGCGAACGGCCAGGGACTGACCATTTGAGTTAACTCGGTAGGCGGGGCTCTTGGAATTCGAGCGTGTTTTTGGCACTTGTCGCACTTTCTGGCGTAATTAGCTGCATCTCGATTCACTGTCGGCCAGTAATATCCATATCGGAGTATTTTCTTAGCAAGCGCTTGTCCACCGGTGTGATCGCCGCATTCTCCCTCGTGTACATCATGTAACACTCGTTTGACTTCGTCGTGAGCGATACACCGGAGGAGTGGAACAGAATAACCTTTTCTATACATGATCCCGTCTTGAATGATGAACCGCGAAGCTTTTCGTAGAATTTGCCTTTTCTCATTTCGGTGCTCAGGCAATATCCCATTCTCAATATAATTTCGATACGGAGTCATCCATGATTCTCTGCTGGGAAAGGTCTCCAACACATCATTCGCTTTGATTTGATCGATGCTTGGGAAAGGCAACGTTTCGACCGGGACGAGTCCCATTTGCTGTGCTTCACCTGTGCTGGCCAACTTTGCCAATGAATCGGCCTTTTGATTGCGATCTCGTGGTATGTAGTAAATAGCATAATAATCAAACTGATCCAGCGCTTCCTGAACTCGGGCTAGATAAGCAGCTAACCTTCGATCTCTTGCTTGATATTCTCCCCGTACCTGACACACAACCAACTGTGAATCACAATAAACTTCTATAGCGATAATTCTCAGATCTTTGGCAAGCTTTAACCCAGTCAATAGGGCTTCATACTCGGCTTCATTGTTGGTTGCGTGAAAGTCAAACTTCAAAGCATAGCATATGGATCGACCTTCGGGGGTTTCTAGTACAACTCCAGCGCCCGAACACCGATCGTTTGATGCACCATCTATATAAAGTTTCCAGACATATTTAGGAGACTCGCTGGTTTCAGGTAAGTCGTCAGGAACAGTAAATTCAGCTATGAAGTCAGCTAGGACTTGCCCTTGAATGGCTCTCCGCGGAGCATAAGTAATGTCAAATTGGCTTAGTTCAATATTCCACTTGAGTAACCTTCCAGACGTCTCAGGCCGCGTGAGGACCTGTCGTAACGGCTGATCGGTATACACAGTAAGCGGATGTGCTTGGAAATAAGGACGGAGCTTTCTCGAGGCAATGACCAAGCAGTAAGCCAGTTTCTCCAACCTGGGGTAATTTCTTTCAGCTCCGGTCAATCGTTTACTGACATAATAGACCGGTTTTTGCACTCGATCTTCTTCCCGGACCAAAGCAGCACTGATCGCATGCTCCGATACCGCCAGATACAGGTATAATTGTTCGTGATCAATTGGTTTTGACAAAATCGGTGGCGTAGAGAGATGCTGAACCAGCGATCGGAATGCGTCTTCACATTCCGTGGTCCATTCAAAGTTTCATTTCCCTTTCCGGATTAGATCAAAGAAAGGAATACATTTATCAGTGGATTTCGAGATGAACCTGCTTAGCGCTGCTACCTTCCCGTTGAGACTCTGGACTTGCTTTATGGTCTTCGGGGTTTGCAAATTCCTTATTGCCCAGATCTTTTCGGGGTTTGCCTCTATCCCACGAGCGTTAACGATGAACCCTAGAAATTTTCCGGATGTGACGCCGAAGTGGCATTTTAACGGGTTAAGCTTCATTCCATACTCTCGTAGGATGCGGAACATTGAATTTAAATCCTTGACGTGATCTGTGGAAAATCGGGACTTAACTAACATGTCATCCACATAGACTTCCATGGTCTTCCCGATCTGATCAGCGAACATTCGATTAACCAAGCGTTGGTAAGTTGCTCCGGCATTCTTTAAACCAAAGGGCATGACTCTGTAACAGTAGAGTCCCAGATCGGTTACGAAACTAGTATGTTCTTGATCGGGTAGATGCATGGGTATCTGATTATAACCGGAATAAGCGTCCATAAAGGATAACAATTCATGGCCTGCAGTTGAGTCTACGAGTTGGTCAATTCAAGGAAGTGGAAAACTATCTTTTGGACAGGCTTTGTTTAAATCAGAGTAGTCGACACAAGTTCTCCATTTCCCGTTCGGTTTCCGAACCATTACCGGATTTGACACCCACTCTGGGTATAGAGCATCTCGGATGAAACCATTTGAATGCAACTTGTCAATTTCTTCTTTAAGGGCGGCAGATCTCTCTGGATCCATACCACGCCTCTTTTGCTTGACCGGAACATGTCGCGGATCAATATTCAAAGAGTGACTTACAATGTTCGGTGAGATTCCGCACATGTCAGAGTGCGTCCAGGCAAAGACATCAAGATTCGCTTGAAGAAATTCAACCAATTCCTGTTGTGTCTGTTTTCCCAGTTGAGATCCAACTTTTAGTACTTTCGAATCGTCATCCTCACTGACCGGGACGTCCACAGTCAGTTCAGCTGGAGACGCTTGATTCTCTTCTACTTCATCTTTATCTTCTCTATCCCTAGGGTCAAGATCTCTAAGGAATTGGTAGTGGTGCCCGGGCCGGGGCCCAGGCGTTAGTTGTCAATTATCAGTAAAACGGACGCAGAGAGATTCCTCTACGCCCTTTCCTTTCTCCTTCTTCTGTGCTTCTCGCAATTCAACAACATAACAGGCTCTTCTTGCTACCTGATCTCCTTGAACGATTCCTATACCATGATCGGTTGGGAATTTTAAAGTCAAACACCACGGGGCAATGGCTGCTCTGAATTCAGCAAGAGCTGGTCGACCCAGGAATGCGTTGTACGGTGAAGCAATGTCAAGAACAACGAATTGCAGTAGTCGGACTCTCCTGCGCTCTCCGATCCCCAGTTCCACTGGTAGTTCCACTATTCCAGTAGGTATTGTTGCACTGCCATTGAAGCCATGAACCCGGGATTGGCAGGGTTTCAGGTCTTTTGCTTCCATCTTCATTAAATCGTAAGCTCGCTTGAATAGAATGTTTACAGAACTCCCACTGTCAACCAAGATCCTCTTCATCCAAGCAATACCAACCTGGGCAGATATGACCAGTGGATCAATCGTTGGAGCTTCGATTTTGTCAGCATCTCTGCTTCTGAATATGATATCGTCAGACATCGTTTTTTGTTGCTTAGCCGGGGTTCCATCCTCACAATTACTGCAACATTCGAAGCTCGCATGCCTGATAGAGCTAGCATACGACTCCATCTCCCTCCAGCTCCTGTCTGCTGGATGAGGACCACCACTTATGGTATTGATAACTAGCCTCCCGCCTGTACGAGCGGGTTCCTCTTGTCTTTCCTGATCTTGCGCACGGTTTGGATTCGATGGGCCCGCACCACCAGATTGCGGCGCCCGCACGAATTGATCTAACTTCCTCTCCCTGATCAACTTTTCTATGAGATCTTGCAAATGGCGACAGTCATTAGTATTGTGGCCATAGCTCTCATGAAACCTACAAAACTTTCTCGTCTGAATCTGCCTTTCTGATGACCGCTTCGGAGCGGGTTTCTTATACTGTTCTGTGTTACAAGTCTGCAGGTACACATTTTCCAGCGAAGTGTTTAACGGTGTATAACTTTCGAACATCGGAGCCCTACGCCGTGGGCCTGGATTCGGGTCTCTCTTCTTATTCTGACCATTGCCACCTCTCGGCTGAGCTTGTTTGTTCTGTATGTTTAACTGGACTTTTCCGGAATTGTCACCGGACTGTTTAACTGCTACGTTGCTCTGTATTCCCTCACTTCCGGGTTTTGCATCGTCCTGCTTCCTAGACTGTTTCGCGTCCTCTTGCCGTAAGAATTGAGCGGCTTTGGAGTAGAAACGGTCCAACGATGCAGGGGGCTTTCCGGCTAACCAGTTTCCAAATTCAGAATCGGGATCAATTCCCTTTGTCAATGCCATTAAAATTGAGTTGTCGTTGGGATTACTAATTTCCACGCATGCCGCATGGAATCTCTCCAAGTAACGCCTTAATGTTTCCCCACGAGCTTGGGTAACATTGGACAGGGTGTTAACATCTTTGGGTCTGGCAACATGCATACGGAATTGTTCAACAAATTTCTTAGCTAATTGGTCAAACGACGAGATAGATCTTGGAGGTAGTCTTGTAAACCACATTGTTGCAATTCCTCCCAGTGAAATGGGGAAGCTGCGGCATTTTACTGCATCGTCGGCCCTTGCGGCGCTCATTGACCATTCGTATTTCAGTATGTGCTGATTGGGATCAGAACTTCCTTCGTACATAGGGAGAGTTGGCATTCTGAATCGCCGAGGAGGTTCAGCGTATAGTATCTCGTCCGTGAAAGGAGTATGGCTTCGAGAAATTCCCCAATCGTCATTGGTAAGTCCTTGGCTTTCACGGATCATCTGACGTATCATAGTCGAGATGTCCGGCATTGCTACATTTTGAGCATGCTGAGCTAAGGTGTGGTCGGGTTCCACAATGCGAGTTTGGACCGGGCGCTGTCGACGGTCCAAGTTTCGCCTCCTTGGCTCAGCGTCTTCCGGGACGTATGGTTTAGAAGTACGTCCTTGCTGTTGATTACTCGAATCTGGAAGATATCGGGTATCGACCCTTGTTTCTACTGTGGCAGCTGTGACATGATTGTCCGTAGTGTATTGTGGAGTGCGGCCACCTCGTGCTGATGGCCCAGCCTGGAAGCTGGTTGATGGTCCTACCCTCAACTGCCCGACAGTCAGGGCGGGCTGATATCCCGTAGTCTGAGCATAATCTCCGTCTAATCGGGGACGGGTAGATCTATGATGATAGTCAGATGAGGCAGAACTTTCAGTGGATGAGCGGGAAACATCATCCCTTCTGGACCTCCTACGGCCCTGGCGGTTCAGTTGATTTGTCAATTCAATATTGGCTCGCAACTGTTCGGCTAACTGTTGCCGACTCTGAGTCAACTCTTGAAGTAACACCTGAAATTCTTGTCTAGTGACTGCCCCAGACGGATCCGAGTGGGCAGTGTTGTCTTGGTTGGATGGCTACTGTTGAGCAGGATTTTGTCCATCCCTACCTTCTTGTCCTGGAGCTGCAGAAGTGGTTCTCGTGCTAACCATCTTGAATGATGAATCCTTTTCCTAGATTTTATGCAAATCTGAGTAGAATGGAAGGACTGTGAATCGAAGATCTGGATCTTCCTCTTGGATTTGTGCAATCCGGTATCGATGGTAGATCCTAGGAGCAGGAGAAAAAAGCTGGTTTTTTCTCAGTGAAAGCACCAAAGTGTTTGTACCAAAAATGGGCACAACACTCTTCGGAAGTTTTTGAAGAGATAAAAGTGAAGAATGAAAATTAAAACTGTGGATTATCTAACAAAAACTCCAAATAACAGAAAATAAATTGCAAAGACAAGCGATTTAGAGTGGTTCGGCGTTTTGCCTACGTCCACTGTGAAATTGGATGATTTTATTGCTCGATTACTTGAAGATTACAGTAGTTAATAAGGCAATACAACTGAATCTAAATGCTAAGTGTCAATCTAAAGCAGCGGCGGTGTTCTGGAGTAAATCTGGCAGAATCTGGGCGCTCTTCAGTACTTAGAATTATCCGACCCCTTTTCTGAATGACCAGGGGCTCTATTTATAGGTGTAGGAGGCTGACATTTCGCCTAAAATGAGGGGAGACCAGTTCTGGTACGTCAGGGGGCCCACATGGCCGAAATCTGGAGATCCGGGCCCACTTTGGGATCGATTCGACCCTTGGTTCGAATCGATCAAGAAATCATTCAATCGAGCTGAAATTTGGTGTGTACATTCTTCATCATGTGTTTGAGCTTCTGTGAAAATTTCATGGCATTTGGACTTGTAGAACTCGAGATATGATCGATTCAATGTTGCATTTCTGGAGAACAGGGATACTTCGAATCGATCTTACTTCGAATCGATTCGGTCGACTCGATGCCTGCTGCGACGTGTCGCGTGTCTCTCGCTTCGATCCGTTTTGTACTCCGGTTTGACTGGGTCGTATCCATGGCTTGGATTCGAGGTAATGGATTCGAAGGACCTCTTCCTTCGAATCGATGAAACTAATGCTCGTTCGAATCGATTTAGACTTGTAGCTATGGACCGGTTCGAAGTTGTCTTGGCCTGGGGATTCGAATGCATGGATTCGAAGGTTCCTCCCTTCGATGGATTCGAACTACGGTGTATGCGAGGGTGGATTCGAACTCAAGGCACATGAAGACTTGCTTGATGTAGTCGAACGCGGTGAATGCCTCAATCGATTCAAAGCTATCGGTTCCGCCTGATGGAGTCGAAGCAATTCTCCTTTGATCGATTCGAACTAGTCTCTTTTTCATGGATACGAGGCAATGCTTGTCTGATGGATTCGAACATAGGGTTCGCCTATGGATTCGAACTAAGGAAGCTCTACTCCATCCTTTGTCGACAATATCTCGAGCATACGAACTCGGATTGTCTTGAAACTTGGATCGTTGGTTCCCACGGCTTTGCTTGACGTGCCTTATCGATTGTAGCCCGATCCGGACTCGAACAAATTTCATCGATATCCGTAGCGATCTTTACGTGTACCCGACTTCCGAGACGATCTGTCACTGTTTTCTAGTTAAGTCCTTGGTGTCACGGCCTTGCCAAAAGGCGGGATAACATGATGCATAAGGTTAGTATATATATACAAATATTAGCGTATGAAGTGTACATTTTATAAAAGATTCAGTTTGAATGCTTGTTCTTATAAAGTTTATTATATTTTTACTTATAGTTGGTTTGTTTACAAGTTGGGTTATAGTTTATTATAAATGAAGGTTATAAGTTGCATCTGTCACTTTTGTTACCATATAGTTACTAGTGTATTATATATGTCACATATACAAGTTTTAACAGAGCTGTTTTAAAGGGATATTTGAGTTGGCTGCCACGTTTACGTGTAGCATGCATATTTAGGATTGTCATGTATGTATTGTTTTAAAAGTATATATAAGTTATTGATATGTATAATACGAAAATGGTTTACTTAAAGTATGCGGTGTTTGAAACAGTTCTATTTATAATATACATTTTGATTGTTCATTGATGATACCTATATACTATGTATATAGATAGAATTTTGTTTTAAAGATTGGTATAAATGTTATATATTTGCTGCAACAGTAAAACTAGTAGTCTACTAATAATATTTGAGTACATGTATGCATTAGATCTCAGCAGTATCACTTGCATAATTTTATTCGTTGTTTTGTCATGTATGTCAGTCTAAATATAATATGTTATAAGTGTCTGCATATATATTCAATTGTTTATAAGGTCGGTCGGTCACCTATTTGTTTTGTTTGTTTTGTATTGCTTTTAATTTTATAATATATGTATTGCATATAATAATTTTTCAGTAGAGTATACGTGTTTATATTCGTATCAAAGTACTATATATATGTAGTCATAGGCTAATCCAAGGTTAGTTGTTTATAAAAATATGATTTTTAAACGTATATATATAATTTTGATAAGTTTCAAAAATTTATATTGGTTAAGAAAATAATATATTAGAATAATATATATTTGGTTTCGGTCTACATCGAGCAATTTCTGATTTTTTTTCATCGATCTCTATTTATCAGCTTGTCCGTCCAATTTCTACCCATCTCGCTTTGATTTGGGAGTCGTACCTGCATTTTGCAGCTCAATTTCATCGTCCAATCTATCTAGCCTCGGAAGGTGAGCAATCACTCATGATTAACGTTCTTTTATTTATTAAATTTGATTTCAATTGAAACGACAATTGAAATATGCTGCTGTTAGTTAATTACACTGTTATATATGCTATTATCTGTATCAGTTCACCTGTGACATCTGACACCATTATCTGTTAATTATTTATGCGATGATAATACGGTTTAACTGATAATTGATTGATTGTTGATGTTTATATTGGACGTTAAATTGTTAAGGTTTAAAATGATAAATAGTATGCAATTGAACTTGATATAGGATAGTTAAAAGTTAAATTTGATTAGATGACATTTGTATAATATGACCCCTTTAACTGTTAAATTTATTGACACGTAGGATTTTCTTAATTACACCTTGAACCACTGAATGTATGGTGTTAAATTGATGATGTATGAAAATTGAAATCGAATGACAAGTGAAGAACCGTAATGTAATAATTTTTAATCTACATGAAATGATAGTGTAGATTCTAGAAATAATTATATTAATTCGTACAAATAACAATGCGAATTAATACGGTTATTTCGGGATTATTTGAATTGATTATTGGATTGTTATTGTTTGTTGTTATTGCTTGTTTATTTACTTTGACACCATCCCAGTTATCACACTGCAAGTTCCCTTTGTTATGTTTTGATTTTAAATTGAATTGGAATCGGGTTGAAATGATAAATACCCAAATTGAACTTTGACCTAGGATAGGAAATTAAATAAAACCCGATTGGTCAATAATTTGATTTAAAATAAAACAAAGATTTTATTTGAATAAATAATATGGTTTTGAAATGAAGTTGAAATTTGAATTTTAATGAAAGGACAGTGTTATTGTTAATAATCTGAGATAAAATATTTACAAATGTAATTGATGAAAGAACGTTGTTAAATTTGAGAAATGATTGAATTAACTTCGAAATTATTTAATAATTAAATTTGAAATTATAATTAATTTTGAAATTATTAAACTTTGAAATTATTTAATAATTATGTTTTGAATTATTTAATAATTAAATAAGATTGAATTATTTAATGATTAAATTGAATTGAAATTCTTTAATAAGTAAAATTGAACTTTTGAATAAGTGAATTTACTTTGTAAATAATTGAAATTAGTTTTCTTTATTAATTAAGTTTTGGAAAATCATTTAAGTAAGTAAATAAGTGAAATTAAATTTCTTGATCAAGAAATAAAATGTGATTATTGAAATTAATGTAAGACTTGAAATTTAAAGAATTTGATTTGATGAATTTAATTTAATTCAAATTGTAGTTTGATATAATGAAGTTGAATTCAATAATGGATTTAATGAATTGGGAATTTAATAGAAATTGTTTTGAATGGCAAATTTACTTAATGAATATTGAATGAAATTGATAAATGAATTTAAATTGATTTAAATGTTAAATCAAATTTATTTAAATGTTTTCGAAATGAAACTTATATACGAACTTGAATCAATACTTGAATTGTTTTGAATAAAATTTGAAATTGAATTATAGGATTTTGAAATGAATTTGGAAGTTGAAACGTAAATTTTGGAAATCGGTTTTGAAAGACAAACGAAATGTTGATTTATAAACTCTGATTGGAATTGAAATTGATTTGGTTTTGAAATATATTAAACGACCAATCGGTAAAATAATTTCGGAAGTTATTAAAGAGACCGGAATTGGTTATGGATATACTCTCTATCTAAACCGAAAACCACTTTAATAACTATACGCGGAGTGATGATCCAGAATGAAGTGGTTGGAATGATGTACGTGATGACTGAAGAAAGGGAACGATAATGGATAACCTTGACACTTGTGTCAAATTGGAAATGACTAAAACAGGAGCCGTGCCGGGCCAATGGAGGATTTGCTACCTCAAGTGGACACACTTCTTCGAACTACTCATTACTTGTTGTCGATTGGTGCACCCTTGATTTTGGGAGTGTTGTTTCACGGTGTTGCGGGCGCTGCGGCGTTGCGTTCTCACCAGTCCGGATCAGGCAAACGGTAGTATCACTACCTTGGGTATTGCCTCATGTGCCTTGTCATACTTGTATTCCATTTATTCGCGACCACTACGATTTTGATTTGTACCTTTAGTATATGGATTGCCCTCCGGTGACTTCCGGTTTTGGGGAAACTACGGTCTTGTATATGCTTTTGGGAATAAAAATGTGTTAAGGGTGGAATGGGCCATGACTTAACGCTATTTTGATATCTTATTATTACTGATAGACATTATCTACTTATCGTACACTACTACATAGTATATAGTTTAACGGATCCTTAAAGGATGGTTATTCCAAACATCCTTTGAGTTACTTGTATTTCAATTGCTATTTCACTTGAGTTGGATTTATTAATATAAGAATGTTAATCCTGACTCGAGTGTCTTGTGTTTTGCTTTACGCTCGGGTCAGACTGAGTGGTTCAGCTTTCGAGACTCACCTTTGGAGTTGGAGCTTCGCTTGGAGATCCAGCTATCTATCTAGCTTTTAGATATTCGATGATTCCAGTGATGTATTCTGATTTGTATCTGATGTATCGTGTTACTCTTCCGTTGTATCTGGTTTAACTCTGATGTATCGTGTTACTCTCTGTTGTAAACTCTGTTGTATTTTATATATTCATATAGTAGCTTCATGAACTACTATCTCTTTTATTTCCGCTGCACTTATTACTCTGTGTCTATGATCTGTGATTATTTATTTACCGTATATGTTCAGTTTTGCCAAATTTAAATTAACAACGTGGTATTTTGAGCAATTCAATTCTGGCATGAGTGTCTACCTATACACTTATAATGGATGCGAATGGTCCAAAATATCGGGTCGTTACAGTTGGTATCAGAGCTTTGGTAGCTCTAGGCAAAACTTAACATATAGGGTAAATGTATTTACAGAATCACTCTCATTCAAGTTTCAATCTCTTCCTTTGACTCAATTCCTTTGAATTTTGGAACGTTCTCCTCGGTTCCGAAATTCATTCGTGTCCTTCACTATTCGTCTTCTTTCAATTCTGGAGCACCCCATAACTCCATTTTGAATGATATCTACAATAGATCGGCGGTCTCGCCAATCTTCGAATAATTTGTAAAGGGGTGAAACTCCTTTATAATAGGCATTGATTTACCGGAGATTTCTGTATCCTCGGTTTACGATGCTATCTATTCCCTGCTATACCTGAATCCCATCTCTTGAGATCGAGTGTTGATTTACCTCGAAATTCAGCATCGATCTTATTCTTGAAGTTACGGACGACCCGGTTAAGGTTGCCCGTGAATTAAATAAACTCATCCATCTCCCGATTGTGGTAATTGAATTATCTTACCTTCTGTTTCAAACTTATTTTCGAATCAAAATTCTCTTTGATTCAAGTCAACAAAAATTTGAATCCCTATCCTTATTTTGAAAATTCATTCCTGTATCGTCGAGCAAAGAAATGTATTTGTAAACTAATATATAAATGTTTTAATATATACTGGGTTGTTTGAGTTGTTGATGTTGATTTGGGTTTCCGATCGATTCGTCTGATCAACGCTATCGATAGGATTTCCAAAACACTTGAACAGAGCAAACTGACACAATAGTATTTTCAAAATTTGGTAAATAAAATAATCTTGTATGATTATATACATAAGTATAAATTGGCCGAAATTGAATTGTTAATTGAATTTGTTGTCAGAAAAGTAATATTTGATTTTTCACAATTTGTTTTGTAAATCATTGATTATTACAACATAAAAATAAATGGAATTATAAAAGTTGGTTTATAGATTCAGTTAGAAATCTAACTGAATTTAAAGTAAGAATTTGAGAATTTAATTTCCTAAAATTTCAAGCTTTGGTTTTTAAAAATTTTTAAATATATTATTGAACGTATTTTCAAATAGAAACCGTTTTCAAAGAATTTAAAATGTTGAAATCAGTGCTCTTCTCTTTGTCGCTGGAAAATAATTTCGGTGATGGCGGCCGCATCATCGACATTCATTTTCGAGTTTCGAAGTGGAGATACTATTCTGTAGCTTTGCTACGGTTTTGTTTTGAAAAATATTTTGATTTGAATTTCTTTAGTATAATTTGATTTATATATATAAGTATCTTATTTTAAAATTTAATTTGGTTTGATATAAATATATTATATATCTCTAAATTGTTTAAAGTTAATCGGAAAACTAATTCTTAAATGTTGTTAAAGGATGATTTTAATTATAAATAAAACCAAAATTTGGAATAAATATTTAAACTTGAATAATTGAATTGGGAAAATTTTATTTGTATATTGTTCAACTACATTCTAATACAACTTACCTAAATCATTCAGAAGTTGAATATGTAATTGGATAATATATAAGATAAATTGAATTTATAAATAAAATTTGAGTGTTTATAATAAATGTTATACACTAAATTTTGATTATAAAGATGTTAATAGAGTTAAATAGGATAATAAGTAAAACTCGGTTAATAATGAAATAAATTTGTTTTGAAAGAATTAATAAATTTGTTTTGAAAGAATTAATAAATTGAAATTTGATCAACATATGAAAATACCTTGGATTTAAAAGAAATTGATAGATGTAAATTAATGTAAATCGAAACTTTTATGTTTTAAATTAATTTAATATGGGTTAAATATATGTGCGTAGATATATTAAGTAGAATAAATTTAACAGTAATTTGGAATAAAGAAGAATTTAAAACTGTTGAAGAAAATATGATTATAATAAAAGACAATCCAAAAGGCATGACTAACTGTTCATAGAAAAACTATTTTTAGTATGGAAAGCATTCTCGGGGATACTTTCCTCAGCAACCCTGAGTTGGTTAAAATCAGAGGCACGATCAAGATGAAAGAGAACAGTAGCTCCAAGGCTAACCAATTCGAATTTGATTTCCTACTTAGAAGGTAGGAGAATGGAAACAACCAGAAAGAAAATAGATTGGAAAACAGAATAAGATGATAAATTTAAATCCATGAAAATTTCAACTTACATTAATAATAAATTTCATTCATTTGATTTCACTTAAGTTAAATAAATCTTAATTATTTTTAAATCTCAATATCTCATCAACAATTCAACAATTTATAAAGTCATGAATTTGAACAATCATTTAATATACTCATTTTTATTCATTAAATTTCATTCTTCTTTATTCCAAATTATTCTTAAATTCATTCTACTTAATATATCTAATCCTATATATATTAAGTTTATTTCACTTATTATAATTATTCCAATTTATCTACAATTTCCTTTAAATATCATTATATTGTAAATTATTCAATTAACCTTTTTTCTCTATTTACCTCTATTGATCCTTTATAAATAAAATTTAAGTGTATAACATTTATTATAACCACTTAAGTTTTATTTATAAAGTTTCTCTTTATTTTGTATATTATCAAATTACATTGTTAACTTCTAAATAATTAAGGTAAGTTATATTGGAATGCAATAGAATATTATACAAACAAAACTTTCTAGTTCAATTATTTCAAGCTTAAATATTTATCCAAAATTTGGCTTCATATAAAATTTGAAATCATC
The DNA here is from genome assembly GCA_030737815.1 of Allium fistulosum. Taxonomy (NCBI): domain Eukaryota; kingdom Viridiplantae; phylum Streptophyta; class Magnoliopsida; order Asparagales; family Amaryllidaceae; genus Allium; species Allium fistulosum. Next base: position 1,007,314,857 of record CM060905.1, read on the forward strand.
CTTAAACATACAATTAAGAATTAAATTTCCGATTAACTTCAAACTATTTAGAAATAAATAAACATATCTATATAATATATATCAAATCAAATTTAAATCATATATCAATATATTATAAGTCAAGTCATATTTAGAAATTGAATCAATTTAAATTTCAAAGCAAAACTGTAGCAAAACTACATAATGGTCTCTTTACTTCGAAACCCGAAAATGAATGTCGATGATGCTGCAGTCATCACCGAAATTATTTTCCAACGACAAAGAAAAGAGCATTGATTTACAAATTAAAAATCCTTTGAAACAATTTCTACTAGAAATACTTTTAAATAATATATCCTTTTAAAACTTTCAAAACAAAGTTCGAAATCATCGGAAATTTAATTCTCACATTCTTGATTTAATTACATTTAAATTTCCAAATTAATTTATAACCACGTTTAATTATTTAGATTTGAAACTAAAGCCAATGATTATAAAATACATGCAAAGTTAAATATTATTCCTTAACATCTAATTCAATTAATTATCAAAATTCAGAAAATTAACCTTATACATATTATAATTATACAAAATTTATCCATCTACTAAATTTAAAAACCATATTATGTCAGTTTACTCTGTTCAAGTGTTTTGGAGATCCTATCGATAGCATTGATCAAACGAACCGATCGGAAACCCAAATCAACATCAACAACCCAAACAACACAATATATAAAACATCTTTAAAATATAAAATTTCAAAATAAGGATAGGGATTCGGATTTGATGGACTCAAATCAAAGAGAACTCTGATTTGAATATAAGTTGGAGACAAAAGATAAGATGATTAAACAACAGAATAGGGAGTATGGATAAGCCTATATAAATCGCGGGTAACTTTAACCAGGTCAACCGTGACTTAACGAATAAGATCGTTGTGGATTTTCTAGGATAAATCTACATTCGATCTCAAGAGATAGAATTCAGGCAAAGCAAGAGATAGTAGCATCGTAAACCAAGGATACAGAAGTCTTTGGTGAATCAATGCTTTTTGTAAAGAAGTTTCACCCATTTACAAGTCATTAGAATATTGGCGGAACCGCCAATTCATTAGAAAGATTATTCGGAGTGGAGTTATGGGACACTCCAGAATCAAGAAGACACGAATAAGGGGAACAAGAATGTACTTTGGAACTGAAGGGAACGTTCCAAAATTCCAAGGAAACTGAATCGAAGAAGAAGGAATTCAAGTTCGAACGAAGGTGATTCTATAATTAAATCCTATCTATATGCTGAGTTTGCCTAAAACCATAGCTCTGACACCACATGTAACGACCCGATATTTTCAACCATTCGCATCCGCACATGTCGGACTTGAATTGCTCAAAATATCGCGTTGTAAATAAAAATTTGGCAAACTCATCATATACAGTAAATAAATAATCACAGATCATAGACACAGAGTAATATAATGCAGCAGAAACAAAGAAATAGTAGTTCATGAAGCTACTATATAAATACATCAGAGTTAAGTAAGATACAATAGGAATACCAAGATACAACAGGAGTAACAGTATGAAAATCAGGTACAACTCAGAATACAATTGGAATCAACTGGATAACACAATGAATAGATATCTGGTTCTTCAAAGCAAAACTCCAGCTCCAAAGGTGAGTCTCGAATGCTGTATCACTCAGTCTGACCCGAACGTAAAGCAAAACACAAAACACTCGAGTCAGGACATACATACTTATACAATGTAAACCAACTCAAGTGAACTGTAATAAAGGTACAAGTAACTTAAAGAATGCTTGGGATCACCCATTCTTTAAGGATCCATTAAACTATCTACTATGTAGTAATATTCGCTATTATAATAATGTCTAATATAAAATAAACATACTTTTAAATAGCATTAAGGCTTTACATTTTCCACCTTAACACGTAATAGTCCCAGTAGTCTATCCAGTATTAGCATACTCCCAAAATGGGGGCTACCCTCGATAATCCACAGGCTACGGGAGAAATCACAACTCGTAGTAAAGCTTGATATGGTAGGTGACACGACACATAAGGCAATGCCAGGGTAGATATACCAATTACGCACACGGACTGATGGAAATGCATAGCAGCCACTACCGCTCCACCTCGAACAACACTCCCAAATCAAGGGGTGCACCCAAACAATCACAATGTAATAGAATGGTATCGAAGAAGTGCATCCGATAAGAGGTGCTACCTCACTGGCCCGAGATCGCTCCTGCTTTAGCCACCTTATGCCAACTCACGGGAGTTGGGTCCACGTATATACCTTAGGATCGTCGCCACCATCCTACTTCATGCTGGAAACTCCACCGCGTACACAGTTGTCAAAGTGGTTTTCGGTATCGACAGAGTGTATGTCCATATCCGATCCCGGTCTCTTTAACAACCAATCGTTATTATAACCCGTGGTTATAATTTAAAAATAATATTTTATACTTCAAAATAGAATATCATTTCAAATATAAATCTTTATCAAAATAAAGATTAAATCAATTCCAAACCATTTCAATATATTTAAAATATCATATCATTTCAAAACTTCATTTCAAATCATTTTAATATATCAAAACATCATATCATTTCAAAACTTCATTTCAAATCATTTAAATATATCAAAATATCATATCTTTTCAAAAACTTCATTTCAAATCATTTATTTGAGTTCAAATCCAAATATTCAACGTTAAATACCTTTTAAATTCAAAGATATCATTCATTTTTTATCATTTCAAGTCACCTTTTAAATAGTTTATATTTCAATCAAAATAATTCATCTAAACCATTTAAAAGTGTAATTATTATACTTTCAAAACAAGTATTCAATTTCCAAAGTTTAAACTATTCTGAGTACATTTACTAAGTTAAAAACCATAAACATTGAAAATTTCAGCCTTTCACAACATTCAGAAAAAGCTGTTATAAGTTATTCTTGAAAACATTTTAATTCAGCAAAGACAGCATTTTAAACTGCTGTTAAATCTCAGTTTAGTTGAAATTTAGTTAAAAACAGCAAAGACAGCATTTCCAGAAATGCTATAATAGCTCAGGTTTCAAATTAAAGGTTTTAATTAAATTCAACAACGACAGCAGACCACTACAGCATTTACAGAACTGCTGTATTAGGCCTTTATTAAGTTTTTAGCCTTTTAATTTACTTCAGCAACTACATCATTACAGAACTGCTGTAATAGCCTCTTATTTAAGTTTTAGTTAATTTACAGAAATCATAACATTTCTGAATGCTATAAAAAGTAATTTCCAAACTTTAGTGTATTTCCAGCAAATAATAACCTTTAATATTAAACCTTTTAAACATGATAAAAATCATATTTTGACATTCAAAAATGTTCAATAAATTTACTCTTTTAATTTATGATTTTTATAAGAAACATTTACAGTAAAATCCAAATTTCCAATAATTTTACTTAACAAATTCAAATGTAAAGTTTTCTTTTCTTCACATTTTTAACAAATAAACTTAACACTTATATTTTATTTCCATTTCACAAATTAAACTAAATTTTCAATTTTATTTAATTAACTGAAGCCTTTAATAAAAACCAAATTCACATTTTCAAGTCAAGTTATATTTTAAAATTACACTTTTAAGCATTCACTTATTTAACCAATTTAATACATAGAAAACTCAATAACACTTTATTAAATCATTTAAATTCAAATTCAAATCAAATTATCATATTTACCATTTTCCAAATATAATTAAATTTCCATTTTATTTATATAACTTAAATATCATTTTTAAAACCAAAATTCTAAATTTCCAAACTTAAGTTATATTTCAAAAATTCACTTTTACCATTCATTTAAATTACATTTTTAACTTCTAGAAAAATCCAAATTTCTTTATTTAAACATTAAAAATCCAATTTAAATCAAATTTTCCTAATTTTACACTTTTAAAAATATTTAAAATATTTAAAATACTTTATAAAAATAACCACGGGCCTGTATATAGTTTTCTAACCTAGGTTAAGTGATACGGATATGTATCATTTCAATCTGCAGTTTAAAAAGCAAAAATCCGGGTTCTATCATTTCAAACCTGCAATCCCAAGTTAAAATAAAATAAATAAAAAACCGTTCAGGCCTATCATTTAAGCCCATAACGATTTTTTTCCTATTATAAAGTCCGTTCGGGTATGTATCATTTCAACCCATAGTGATTCTATTCTACAGGGAACTTGCAGTGTGATAAACAGATATAAAATGAACAGTATACAATATATAACAGTAATAGATGAGATGACAAGTAAATTAACAGGTTTAACATCATATAATTAGGCAGTTATAACATAATATAATAGTTCTACGCATTCAATTGTTGTCAATTCACATTTGCATAAGTATAAATGTCGTGTGAGATTTACTCACCTTTTCAAGCTGAAGACCAAAACAACACACACAAGAGCGATTCCAAAAGCATGACAAGCACGATTATGGCACAACACAGCACGACAATGGATTCAAATGAGTGGAGAGAGCCAAGATATGATCTTGTATACAACCAAAATAAGACAATATACCCATAAATATTCAACACAAACAACATTGAATTAATTGAAATACAAAGCAACAGGGAACAAAACCTTGCCTTTACCATTCAAGTGCACGGCCTAGGGACCCTTATGCTCGGCTATGATGATGCTTTGGCTTGGGTATGGCATCATATAGGTCAGGTTTAACATCATATAGGCAAGGCAACAAGTGGATGAAGGTGGTAGTGGTGAAAATATGAAGCATTCATAGGTTCAAGTGCAAAATATGATGGTTTTGTCAACATGTAGGCTCAGCTTGGTCACATATGGGCTTGGCTCATGCTTGTTTCAGATCTGGACAGAGGTCATGTGATGGCCAGAGGTGGTGTTGGTAGGTGGTGGTGGAGCTAGGGGTGCGGCCAAGGCAAGCTATGAAGGGTATGGTGAAGATATGTGGTCTAGGCATGTATTCAAGGGTGGAACTTTGAAATTTTGTGGTGATAGCTTCATCAAGTGGCACGGCCAGATCTGGAGGAGGAAATAGGTGATGGTTGCTGGCGTGTATGGTGGTGGTGGTCGGTGGAGATGAAGGTGGTAGAGGCCAAGCAAAGCTAGAAGAGGAGGAAGGCAAAATCAATGGAAATAAGAAGAAAAGGAAGAAGAGGTAGCCATTGCTTGCAATTTTTTTCTAAAAAAAATGCAATGGCCGTGAGAAATGAAGTGGTGAGAAGTTTCTCACGTGAATGACAATGAAAAATACATGGCTAAGAAAAGAAAGTGTACGGCTAAAGCAAAAATGAAAAGGCAAGCATATGAAAAGGCAAAGACAATGAAGGGTCACAAGTAAATGAAAAGGTTTTGACTCTTTGAATTTCCATTTCTTTAAATCCAAATAAACAAAATAAAAATTCAGCAAATGAACTTAAAAAATGAAAAAAAGTAAAGTAAAATAAAATAAAAATAAATAATTGAATTTAAAGAAAATAGAAAAAGAATTAAAGAAATTGCTTAAAATTTGTAAACAGGCTCAAAAATTACAAATAAATTATCACTAACTTTAGAAAAATTATAACAACACTTCTAAGCAAATAAAAGTCAAATAAATAAAATAAATGATGAACAAAATAAAGTGGAGATGAGAATAAAATAAGTTTTTAAGAAAATAGAGAAATAAATAAAGAATTTCTTTAATTAATTGAAACTGGAAATTAAAAATTATAAATAGAATACAACTGACACTAGGAAATGTCAATTACACTTTTAAATTGTTTTAAAACCAAAATATATACATAACATGTTATTTTACCCATATAAATATAAATTAGAACATTACATGACCAAATAGAATATTATTTATAAAATTTTAAAATAAACAATTTTTGTTAAATACAACAAATTACACTCAATAGTTAAAAGGGCATAACTTTCATAATATAATTCTGATTTCAATGAAACGAAAAGCAGTATTCTTGAAATTTTATTTACTTTCATAAAATAAAGATAAATATCAAAAATTCAAAAAATTTAAATTTTAAATTGAAAGTCAAAGTTTGACCATATTGACCAAAATTCACATTTCTGGAAAATACTCTATTTATTCATGTTTGGGATTATAATTCACATACAAAACATAATTAATATTTAAAAAAACAAAATTTTCCATTTTAATAAACAAAATAAAGTTTTTAAATCAGGAAATTCAATTTAAAATAATTACAAAATACAGGGTTGTTACATTATCCATTTTTATTTTATGTAATTTTCTTTCTTTTTTATGCAATTTAATACATGCTCTTTTCTTTTACATGCTTATTTACATTTCATGTTAGTAGTTTAGATTTACTTTTTATGCAAGTAGCCTAGTTTTTCTTACATTTAGCTCTCTTTTTCCTCTTCTTTTTATGCTATGTTGCATGCTACATTTGTTGAAATGATAACAAAAATGAGAGGCTAAACCTCTTCAATTTTGGGGTAATGAAGCTCTCTAATCATGTAGCTTCAACATTTTGATAATTATTGCTCTCTTTTTGTGCTAAGTGAGAATGCATGAAGTTGTTAACTTGTTGTTTTTGCTTTGAATTTGATAGTCTATATTGTTGACACCAAATAGGCTATGCTTAAACAATCACAAACAATAATTACCTCTTCATCTACATATGATTATGGTAATAAAGTGAATGTTGAAATTAAAATTTGATGGCCTATATTTCTAATTAATAGTTAATAGGACATGCTTAAAATAGATTTCATTTTCAACTTGTTGTCATTTTTCATGAGACTTGTATAGTGGTTTAGAGGTTGTGTTAAAGTTTGATGGCTTATGTTGGGCTAATTAATAGCACAAATATGTCTTACTTATGATAAGCACATCATTTAAATTCACTAATGACCAAAAAAGAGAGATCATAATTTCATAATTTGTTGAACTATATGACCTTGAGAGTGGAATTATCTCTAAATTGTCATTTAACTCTCATATTTTTATCACTTTCTTTTTGTTAGTTTTCTCATTTCTAGTTTAAACATTCTCTTGAGTTTGGTATAATTTGATTGAATAGAGATTTAGAATCAACAATTCCCTGCGGATCGACCAATACTCGCCACGTACTAACAATTGTACACCGCGCTTGCGGTAATTTTATTTCTAAATTCGTTCGACGGTTTTCTAAACTGATAGTAAAACCGTCATCGAACAGTACAGTAAAAAGTAAAGTAAAAGAGGCACTCAAACTTTATCGACAATGAAAGGTTATCAAGGAGATCCTTTCGACTGGGTCGAAAGGTCTGAAATGAAAAGGTGGAGATGTAAGAATGGATATAAAAGGTCAAAAGAAAAGCCTTTCGACCGCATCGAAAGGAGGCATGTGGAAGGATGAAGGAAGGCATTTCAACCATGTCGAAAGGATGCACGCGAAAGATTGAGGAAGACCTTTTGACCATGTCGAAAGGATGCACGCGAAAGATTGAGGAAGACCTTTTGACCATGTTGAAAGGATGCACGCGAAAGATTGAGGAAGACCTTTCGACTGAAGTGAAAGGATGGGCGCGAAAGGGAGCCGACCTGCATCTATAAATACGACCCTACGGGTCCGAGTTTAGGGATCAAATTTTGGAATCCTAAATTCTTTCTCCTATTTCTTAGCAAATCAAACCTTTGTAACCCTAAATCAATTTGGGAGAAAAGCTCTCTTACTTGTAACTCAATTTGGATTAATGCTAAAAGTGGAAGCGCATGGATTCAATACAGATTTTGATCATGAGAAAGATCATTCTGATCATTAGCTTGACTAATGATCAATTGCACATGATGCTTGCTTATCTTCTTAATTCCTATTTGATTTATGTGATGCAATGGGATCAACTTGGATAATACGTATATGAATCACATTATCATCATGTTTAATGATATCAAATATTAAACAAAGATGATGATAGTATTTCGAAATTAATAAGTTCATGGAACTTATATTGTCCGAGATGTTATTCCATTGCATATAGACCCTAAAGCTTATATATTGTACATTGAGTCAACTCCGAAAGAGTAAATCCCTTTCGACCTGATCAAAAGGGATGTTTCAAAAAGGATTCGATGTGTAAATACTAAGCTATGCTGGCTGGACGAGTACCTTCGAAAGGTGTACATACATGACAATACACACAACCCTTTCAAAGGAGTTCTATCCAAAAGAACATAAACAATGTTATCGAGAGTAAATACTCCTTCCTAAGGGCAGAATGGTCCTTTCGACACAGTCAAAAGAGATAAATGTTCAATATGAATAACCTCTTTCGACTCACTCAAAAAGAGGTTTAGAAGGGGGTGTTTTCTCCTTAACCTTTATTTCAATAGAGTTGGTTGGACTTATTAACTATAATTAGAAGGGGGTTTCGAAGAGAGTGGTCACTTTTAGAAATCTTCTTTTGAAGTGTAAATGTAACGACCCACAAAATTTTATTAGTTTAATAATATATTTAACTGAAATTTTGTGAAATTTTAAACCATAAAATTTTGAAATAAAAATATAATATTTGGAATACGTCTAATTAAACATAGCAGATAGTAAATTTTCATCTGAAAATATGGAAGTTTATTTTTCTGGTGTAATTTTATTTAAATCTATGTCAGTTAAAATTGATGATAATAAAATGTTTTCCAAACCTGAATATTTTTCTATAGAAAATTTGTAAATCATCTTCTCAGTGAGATGTCATATTTCGTTTCTCCAAATTTGGACTGTTATTGCTCCGTCGATCTTATTTTCGGCGAAATAGCAGCATTTCGGTACCGATATCCACTTTCGATCAGATGATCGTACCACTGATATCTTTATACCGTTTTGATTGTCTCGACGTGCTAATCTCTGCGGTATATTAATTTGTGTGTTTCGAAGTTCGATACTCGACGAAATCGATAAAACGATTAATCATACCGGTATCCGTTTTGACTTTTTGTGTTCTGTGTCCGTTCATTATCCAACTTGTAATACCAATAGCCTTTCGTTTTTAATATTTTCGGAATTCATATCTGACTCTTGCCATTCCACATTTTTTTACCTTATATTGTTTCCGGTTCGTTTGCTCTGCCATTTAGAAAATTTATATAATATTGGTTGCTTTCATATTTATGCCTTTGAGTAGCTACTGTCACCTTCCTTCTTAAGCATGCTCACGTTCCCTCTTCCCAAACCCATTTTTCCTCTCTCCCTCCACTTTATCCGCGTGCGTCTCTTCCTCGGCCTCCACCCAGCCAACGCCGGCCCGTTCCCTTCCACAACCAAAGCCACAGTCTCCGCCTCCCCTTCCTTTTTCAAGCAAGCACCACCCGTCCCTCTCAGATAGCACACCACTCACCTCAAAACCATTCACCTTCCCTGACCTGCAAGCTTCACCGTGGCCGAACTCACTCATCTCTGGCCTCTTTTCTTTCCCTCCCCATGACAGTGCCTCGTACGCCGCCTTGCCGATGGCCACTGCCGTGCCTCTTGCTTCCAGTCCCCTTCTTCTCCTTCATATAGGTCAGTTTGTCTATGGGTTGAGAATATATGTGTATATAACTGTTCATCTACATCTTAGTATATTTAGCTATAGAATATAAATATTTATATGCATGAAGTTTACAAACAATATATTACAACTGTTGTCTTTATATATATGAATTTACATAAGTCATGTATCATTTGTTATCAAGTAAAAGTTATATATAGGTTTGTTTAAAAAAAATTATGTGTGTCTTTGATTTCGAAAATGAATACATGGATATATAGATATAGATCTAATTCATTTATGTCAGTTTTATTTATAGGCCTACTTAAGTCGCGTGCTATATGTATAAAAGGGTAATATATCTAAAGCTTGTTGTGTATAAGTTTATATCTATATTGGGTTTGCTGTCTACAAATATATGTTATGTATGATAGTTGTATGTTGCTTGTATATATACAAATATTTATTTCTAAAATGTTTACTTGAAAACAACTATAATAGATTTTAATTAAAAGAAATATTATATATTATTTTTCATTTTATAGTTTTACAGTGTATGTTATATATATTCTGTTAGTTTGAGTATATGTAACTTATTGCTATATACAAGTCTTTATATAATTATATTGTATATTGGTATGCCTGTTATATGTTAGTTTATTTCAATTTAAAATATACTGCAGATCGTATATTGATGTTTATGTTTTGTATGATTTGCTGGAAAAAAAATTTAGTATAAAATGTATGTAAGTTTATAACAATACTAGTATATGCGCATATGTTATATATATATATATGTTCTTTTTTTTCAATGTCAGTATAAGAAGTATAAATTTATAATAGATTATTTCACATATATATATAGCTGTTGTTCATAGATGTAGTGTATGAAAGTTATATATATAGAAGTATTTTATTTATGTTGTTTGTATGTAATGGTTTTAAGATTTACTTTATATATATGATTTTGATTTATGGTTATTAGATGCGTATTTTGAAATTTTAAAACAAATTCAATGGGAAATTTAGTTTACATGTTTATATATATTAATTTATATGTAAGTATTTGTGAACTTAGTCTTTCAATATATATCTAAAGATTTTATATTTTTAGGTGTTAGAGTCAAATATTGATTTGAAAATATTTATATCTTATTTAAATGTGTGTTTTAAAATTTGGGTTTTGAGAAAATTTATAATATATATTTTGTTTCAGTTATATCAAGAAGGTTCTGATTCGTTTTCATTAATTCTTATCTATCAGCTTTGTCGAATTCGTGCCAATCTTGTTTGCTTTGGAAGTCGTGTTTGCAATTCGTAACTCAATTTCATTGTCTATCCTCTCTAGCCTCGAAAGGCGAACAATCACTCACGATTAATGTTCTTATATTTATTAAATTTGATTTCAATTGAAACGTCCATTGAAATATGTTGCTGTTAGTTATTTACATTGATATATATATATATATATATATATATATATGTCATTATCTGTACCTGTTCACCTATGACATCTGACACCATTATATATTATTTATATTGATGATATATGCCTGTTATATTATTATCATATATGTTATCACTCTGCAAGTTCCCTGTTAGTATATAATTCACTATGGGTTGAAATGATACATACCCGAACGATCTGTAGAATAGGAGAAAATCGTTATGGGTTGAAATGATAAACCCAAGCGATTTTCATTGAATTGAATTTGGGATTGCGGGTTGAAAGGATATATACCCGTATATATTTTAAATTGCGGATTGAAATGATAAATATCTGTATCACTTGACCATAGGGTAGAGAATTATATACACACACCGTTGGTCTATATATAAATATTTTGAAAATGATTTCTATGGTTTTGAAAAGAAATATATGGTTTTAATAAATATTAATTTTTAAGATTTATTAAAGTTGATTTGATAAAGTTGATTTAATAAAGTATTTTAAACTATATACAAACTATTTTATATTATTTTATAAACTATTTTTAATATAACTATTTTTAATATAAACTATTTTTAGTATAAACTATTTTAAATATACTAATTATTTTAATATAAATTGTTTTAACATATAACTATTTTAAATAAATTATTTTATAAACCATTTTATTTTATATACTATTATTAATATCTAAACTGTTTGAAGGGAAGTGTTATGATTTTTAAAGTACTATGATTTCAAAATGTTGTGATTTCCGAAGTGTTTTGATTTTAAAAGACTTATGGTTTCGAAAATGTTATAACTTTGAAAGTACTATGGTTTTGGAAGTGAATATATTTAAAAATGGAAATGATATCGTATTGACTTGGTTTTTGAAATGGAAAAGATATTTTGGTTTGAAGTATAAACTATTTTGAATGACCGTGGTGTTATAATAACGATTGGTTGTTAAAGAGACCGGGATCGGATATGGGCATACTCTCTGTCGATACCGAAAACCACTTTAACAACTATGTACACGGTGGAGATTCCAGAATGAAGTAGGATGGTGGCGACGATTCTATACGAGGTATATACGTGGACCCAGCTCCCGTGAGTTGGCATAAGGTGGCTAAAACAGGAGCAATCGACGGGCTAATGAGGTAGCACCTCTGATTGGACACACTCCATCGTATGTCATTCTATTACTTTGTGATATATTTGGTGCGCACCTTCGGATTTAGGGAGTGTGGCTCGAGGTGGGCGATTGCTGCGGCTCTGCGTTACCACCGGCCCGGAAGTGTAATTGGTATATATACCCTGGCATTGCCTAGTTGTGCCGTGTCACCTACCTTAGTGTGCTTTACTACGAGTTTGAATTGTGTCGTACCTATGGAGTATCCTCTAGTAGCCCCAGTTTACGGGGTATTACGGTACTGTATAGACTATTGGCACTATAAAATGTGTTAAGGGGGATATGGGTAACGCCTTAACGCTATTTTAATAGTTTACTTTACTTTAGACATATTATAATAGCATATATTACTACATAGTAGATAGTTTAACGGATCCTTAGAGGATGGTTATCCCAAACATCCTTTAAGTTACTGTATTTCAGTTGATATTTCACTTGAGTTGGATTTATTGATATAAGAATGTTAATCCTGACTCGAGTGTTTTGCTTTACGCTTGGGTCAGACTGAGTGGCTCAGTGTTCGAGACTCACCTTTGGAGTTGGAGCTTCGCTTGGATATCCAGCTACTATTCAGCTTGCAGTTATTCAGTTGATTCCAGTGATGTTTCTGATCTTGTATTTGACTATTGTATTGAGACATCTTTGTATTCGTGACTTCTATTGTATCTTGTTTAACTCTGTTATATATATATATATATATAGTAGCTTCATGAACTACTATTCTTTTATTTCCACTGCATTATTTTATAATACTCTGTGTCTGTGATTTTGTGATTATTTATTTACTGTATATGCTAAATTTTGCCAAATTTAAATTAACAATCTGATATTTTGAGCAATTCAAATTCGACATGTATGGATGCGAATGGTTGAAAATTTCAGGATGTTACAATAAACAACATTTCTTGTTAACCACTTAACTTTAGGGATGTTGACAAGTTTTCTTACTAACAATGGAAAATTAAATTAAATTAATAATATGGAGACATTATCAATTTTTTCAAGCGATTTAATTGCAAGAGTTGCCTAAGGGAAATTTAATTAATTAAGTAGGACACTTGAAAAGGTTAATTGGCTGGACCAAAGGTAATTGGAGCAATTATGGTTGGCCATGATTAATGAAAATAGACAACTTAAATTTTAATGGGAATGATTTGATTAACGGGAATAAGTTAGTAATGCCCAAAACTACTAACTCATATTCCTTAGCCCCAACACTTATTCCATCTTCATTTTATTTTCATTTCACTAAAATAAACCTTCCTGAGAACTCTAAGCAAGGCCAATATTTTCCAAAGAAGAAGTAAAGGATTTCAAACTAGAAGAGATCGAGCTTTCAAATTTAAGAAGATGAGAGAGTAAAACGAGTTTTCTTAAGGTAGGTGAGTAAAATCTTTCACTAAAAACATATCCTAACCTATTAGATTTGGATATTACTTTCATATGAATGTTTCAATGATGTTAAACATGTTTGGATGTTTGAATATTACGTTAATTATGGTTTAAAATTTAATTAAGATAAAATAATTCATGTTTTAGGGTAAAACATGGTCTAATCACATCCAAACACCACGAAATTTTGCTATGATATGCTTAATGATGAAATAGAGAAGGTTTTTTAATTCATAATTCTTAGAGTTAAAATGAATATTTTATGAATTTTTTAAATTGGCAAATGTTAATTTTGAGGTAATTAATTATTAAAAATATTAAAATTAATTATTTTGAAATGAAATTTTGGGAGAATGTTAAATATGATTAAATTGATTTTTTTTGGGTGGTTAATTAATTAATTAGTTTGGGTGTTTAACATTTTGAAAAGAAATTGAAATGATAAGAAAATTAACCAATAAGAAGTTGACACGAAATGAGATTTGGTAAAAAGAAGTTGCCTAAGTGGGTAATACGCCAGCTTTTAATTTAATTACAAGATTTCTATTGGAACATTATTGACCAAGTAAAACTTAACTCATAAGGCTAAACCTCACACCGAGCCAAGAAAAACTGTGCACAAAAGGTAGAATAGAAAAAGTAGAATACATATAGGGACCTTAATCATTTTAACATCGATGATCCATGTATGATAATCTACCAAGGCAGTACACAAACTAATCATGAAGAAAAGTATTTACATTGTAACGTCCCATAATTTTATCATTTTGGTTTTGAATATTTAATTAATTTCAAATATTTAAATAATTGGTGTTTAGAGTTTAATAACTTATATTCAAATATAGTGATTGTTTAAATATTTGATTTGTGAATTAAATATAAATTAAATGGATTGAATAGCCTTATTTAACTCATTTAATAAATAAATAATAATGTCTAACTCATTTGTAAGTTTATTTATAATAATAAAAAGTTTGAATAAATAAGAAGAAAATTAATTTTTAATAAAACGACTTGATTTTTATTGTAGTATTTTTAATTGAATTTATCTTATTTCTCCATAATTTTTAATTTGGAAAATATTAAAATTATCATTTGATTTTTCGACAAACGATGGTATTTTTGTGATTTTATAGAATAAGAAGCAGTTTGTATTGTTATTGTGTTGGGATGATATCGCATTATTGTGTGCGATCGTATTTTTATTTTATCGTTCGAGGTTCGTACGCGAACGAAATCCTGTGTAACGAAGTGTTGGAAATATTGGTATATACCAAAGTCAACACCTAGGAAAAGCAAAACACTTCACTTTTCTTTGCTTTTCTATTTTCATTCCTACAACCCAAAACAAAGTTAGCTTCCTCATTCAAAATTTTAAATAAAAAGATCCACTCAATGAAAATTTCAAAACAAGTTTCTTTGGATTCATATTGACTAGATCTATAAGTGTGCTCCTTGTTGTGAGTGGCAAGAATTTGGTCGAAGTCGGTATAAGACTAGAACCAAGGTTTTGGTTTGGCCATCATTCGAGAGGAATTAGACAAAACGAAGGTTAGATTTTAGTTCGTCGGACGAAGGAGCATCGGGGGATGCGATTTGGAGTATTGTGATCAAGGATAAGGGGTCGCGATGTTCTCCTATAGCAGTGACATAAGGCCAGGTTGTGTTTTCTTAGGATGAGCCAAGCTTACTATTTTTGGGTCGAGATCATAGCTCTTTCAAAGAGAAGTTCAACGGAGGTCGTTTGGTGCGATTTCGTCCAGTGTGGAGCGAGATAGGAGGAGAGAGGGGAGCGGCCTGGGTTGTGCACCGATATGTGCACGTGTGGGTCATTTTTAGGGTGAAAGAAGTATTAGAAGGGGTAATCAAATAATAATGGCGATTAGGTTGTTAGTTGGGTGAATTAATTTTATTTCTAAAATCGATAACTTATAAATTGAATGTCTCTTTCATATGAGGTCCAATCGAGACACGGTCTCTTATGTTGCGCTCGTAGGAACGTTATTTACGCGTTGGAACTGATTTCGTTGAATTTGGAGTTGATTGAATTTTGGGATGTAATTCGATTTTAGATCGAACTGAAATACGAAGCATCAACTGAAATTTTGGTGAGTTCTACTCACCTCTAAATAAACTATACATACCTGTGTTACTATAGATTATTGTTGAATGCTTGGATGGTAGATGATAGTTTTAAGGAATTATAAATTAACAATAAAATTATAGTAATTTAATTTAATTATGTTTTAACATAGTTAAATTAGTTATACTTCATCGTGATATCTATTTAGGAGAATAAAACACCGTTCTGCTAATTAAATTGAATAGAATATTTTAGACATCTATCGAGCAGAATAAACCATCGTTCTATGCTTGCGAAGTAAAAAGATTATTTTTGAAGTTAATTATGTAGATTAATTAATAAATTATATGTTAACTATCGATATCCAATTGTTGAAAATAATATGTTTGTTATTATTGTTTGATAGTTTGTTTGGATTTGAATTCCCACTTGAAAAGAGGATTGCATATATAACCGTTGTTTTGCAGTGGACTTTTGAAGAGAGACCCTAAGGGGTTTCTCCCCATTATTAACTTACTGTTATATGCAACTTACTTATATTCTTATGTTACTTATATTGATGTTTGATTGAAATATTTGTGACATAATGTTTGATTGTGTAAGGTTGTTACAGTGATTATCGCTGTACCGTCACTTATGAAATATCATCTCCTTAAACCATTGTTGTGTGTTGGACTTGAGCTTGTATTTTTATAAAATAAATGTTTGGTCCTATTTTTTCACTTTGAAAGTTGTTTAAACAATATTTTTAAGTATTTTGAGAGTTTTGAAAATAAAGGTTAAGTGTTGATTAAAATTTATAAAAGAAGATATAAATTTAATTAATTATCTTTCAGGATAATTAACGTTGTTTTAAATTTATAAAGAGATTACAAATTTGATTAATTATCTTTCAAGATAATTAGTGTCATTTTAAATTTATAAAAGATTATAAATTAGACTTTATTATCTTTCGGGATAATTAACGTTGTTCAAATTTATAAAAGTTATTTACCTTAAATAGTTTGTAAATTCTTTCCAAAATGGGTTTGTAAATATTGTATAAGTATTTGAAAAGAATTGGAGGTTTAAATATATTCCTAATTATTATTTAACTACAATAAACTTAATTAATAAATTTATTAATGACGTTAAAAATTAATTAATTGATTTATTAAAAGAGTTACAGATTTGATTAATTGTCTCTTGGGATAATTAATGTGGTTTTAAATTTATAAAAGAATTATATCAATTGTATCTTTCAGGATGATTAGCATTGTTTTAAATTTATAAGCATTTTAATTGATTTATTACCTTCCAAGATAATAAATGTTGTTTGAAATTTATAAATGATAGTTTATAAATGAGAAAATCTTTTAAAAAGAATTATTTGAAAATAAAGCTAAGTGTAAATTTTCTTGGGTTTATAGTAAACAATACTTTAATGAAATTTGTTTTTTACTCTTCTTTTTAATAAACTTAGAAATATAAATTCGATCTTTAGGAAGAATATTTTTAAAGAGTGTTTTTAAAGTGTTTTACAAATATTTGTGATGTAAAAATCAAGCACTAGTGTGAGCCAAAGGTTTTGAAAAAAGATTGATTCATGTATTGGTGATAAGTATGTGCAATTAAATTTTCATACACAATCATTTTGCTATTCCTGATAGTTGATTCATTGACGATCGATTCCGCTTTCTTCATTGAGTTTCGTCAATTTAGGACGATTTGTTATTCATTTGAGCATTGATATCTTTTGCTAGAAATAACAAAAACCAGAATGCGACTGGACGTCAAGCTATATGGGGTTGCTCCCATTAATGTATTTTCACATATGCTCTAGATTGGATTCGGTGGTATGCAAGCAAAGAAGGGAAATACTCGGATTCTCAGGAAGGTTGGTGCAGTCCGGCTTGTACATTTCTGAGAGAGTCACAGTGAAAATGACCCTCTCAAGTATATTGTCTAGAGGTCTACTATCGGAAAAGGGGGGCGCACCATCCTAGTCATTGTTGGAAAATTCCTTTTCCTTATTTGATTCAAGTTTTCGAATCATTTCTTAATTGCATCGAGAAGTGCCTAGAGCTCTTCTCGACGTTTAATTATTTGATTTCATTATTTTAAGTCTGATTTTGTTCCAAAATGTTTCCATTTTTTCATCTATGGATGTTGTTCTTGTGAGGTAAAATCCATTCCGTGTTTAATAGCGTGGTCTCATAGAATTATTATGTAACGACCCGTAAATTTCGTAAATTAAATTGGCCTATTTATAAGATTTTTTGGAATTTAATTATAAAGAAATATAATGGTTATAATGTGGTAACGAAATAAATGTTAATAATTAACCTATGAAAATATTACATTGGTTGTAATAGACTTAAGTATAAAGATTGAATTTAATAAACCCCATTTATTTGAAACCTTGTTTATTGATATGCAAAAGTATAATAAATGAGTTATTACAAGAGATTGAAATTTACATAGAATGCTAATGAATGAATAGTGGAAAGGATTATACAAGTGTATAATTTAATATGAGAAAGGAAAGTAATTAATTGATTATGTAATAAAAACATTGTAACGGTAATTGGAATAAATTAAGGAATATGTTAGTATAAGTTAATTTTTAATAACTTGAAAGGAAATCCAACTAATTCAAGTTAAAAGTTACACTTGGTTATAAATATAATATAAGAAAACTAATAAATATTGAATAAATTTTGGAATAGTTTGTAATAAATGTTAATTGAGTAAAACCGGTGTTATGTAAGTAATTACAATATTGGGGTGTAAATAGTGAACCTCTAAAAGTGTAATTAGTAGTTAATGACAATATTGATTGTACGTTACTTATTTTATTAGGTTGTTAAGTTAATTTGTAATCAAAGGGGATTAATTGCAATTAAATGGTTTTAGTATTTAAAGATTTTATAAATATTTATTAGATGAATTTGAAGCTATTATATGAGTATGAATCTAATGTTAATTTTACTTATAGAATGGACAATTGATATTGAATGAAAAGAATAAAATTTAAGTGGGTCAATAAATTAGAATTAAATGAAATCTAACATCTAAATGTTATGTTAATTGAGAAGATAGTACTAAATAGATTGCAATTTGATTTAATAAGGATAGGTAAGTAATTTTAATAAATTGTAGTTGATATTTATTTATGAATGTGAGTAGAATTTGGCATTTAGTGATAATTGTTAAAATTTGCCCATTCATCTAATTTACTTAATTAGAGCTAAGTCAATGACAACATTTGTGTTAATAGTAGCTTGTAAGTGGAAGTGAATGCTAAATGGTAAAAAAATTTGGTTAACCATTTTTTTTAGTATATTAAAGTATAACTGGTAAATCGATTGCAATAGATATAAATATATTTTTACGTTAATGTTAATATAAAGTAATTTTTGAAAATAATGTCAAATTCATTTATGGAGATTTAGTTAAATGGGAACTTTGATTTTTGAGAAATAAAAGCGTATTAATGTGACTAAAGGTTAGAGTACGATTATTGTATGTTGCCTATTTTGGTAGCTTGTTAATTTACAATTTTGAAATCAGTTGCAATAATTTAAATTGAGTATTGCGTTAATGTTAATTAAAGTAGTATTTGTAAAAATATTAAGACTTTCGTATTGGATAGTTTGTTGTAATATAAGACTTGGAAATAAAGTTATTAACGTATTGGAAAACAATTACATTTGATGAAACCAAATGTTGAAATATTACATATATAAGAATTTAGATGAAATGGATTAATTTATGAAATAAATTTAAGGATAGGATAGCAACTATATAAATTACCTAATTAATTGGTCAATGAATTTATTATAAATAAAGTTCATTTAAAATGTAAGTAATTATAATATTGTTATTAATAATAAACGTTACTTTAAGGATAATTAGTGTAGTAACGAAAGGTGAAAAATGTAAATTAAAGGGAAACGTTAAATTTTAGTTAAGGTAGTAATTTATGAATTGGGAATAAAATTCAAATGTTATGTTAGGCTGTAAATCAATTTGGGTAATTGGATATATACTAATGTTAAATATATATACATAAGAGGATGATTGATTTAATAAAGAGAATTGAATACGAATGGTATAAAATTTCATTGAAACAAGATTTTATAATTTATTGAATTTACTTTAATTAAAGGTAAACACTAAATTTTTTTGCAATAAATCCTTATTTGATATGGAGGTTTGGTTAATAAATTTGAAGCTAATTGCAATCAGAAATGATAGAAATGGTAAGTTGACCATTTATTCAAAATAAGATCTAGAAATCAAATAAATGGATTATTGGAATTTAAATTGACAAATTGTGAATTCATTAAAATTCAGATCCATTTGTCTATTCCAACTTCATCTATAAATACCCCGCTAAACCCTAGCCTCCGCCTATTCTCATTTGTCTGCGCGTAAAATTTCATCAGCTCCTTCTACTCCTCAATGGCAGACAAAAATCTCAGATCCATATCCATTTCAAAATCAAAGTCAAAAATTCAAAGTCCTAAAAAACATCTCAAAATTTTATAGGTTGAAGCTCTCGACGAGCGTAATTCAATGGTGTTGTCTCGTACACGTCAATTTGCCAAGAGATAATTGCGTGCGTTGTTGTAGAGAATGAAAAGAAGAAGGCAGTGACGTGTGATCTAGCGACGTGGCGGTAAATGTGTTCTCTTTTTGTTTCTATTTAAATTTAATTTCAATCACAATTTTCGCTATAACTCTCGCATACGAATTCCGTTTCACGCGCGGTTTTTTTTGTTAGGATCGTAATAAAATTCCGGACTTGATGACGCTAGTTTGGACAAATTATGAGACGGTCAAATTTTTGGGTTTAAATTGGATTTGAATTCAATTTAAATTCAAAAGGTGAGTGTTTTAACCCACTCACAACTTCTAAGATTTCTTATGTTTGTTAAATTAAATTTTGATGTGATTTAAAATTTATCTATGATTGTTTGGGCATATATTTAATCATCATCTCAGTTAGATAGCATTTATTTAAATTAAATTGTTATGTAATTTTATTTTTGCATATAATTTGACAGTTAAATTTATTTATTATTGCATATAAACTGTCAGTTGAATAGTTATTAATTTTTAATGAATATAAACTATTCATTGATGCCTGTTATATTTTATATGCTTTATATTGATGTTTAGTTTAAATTGGTTGATGATTGTAATAAATGGTTGTTTATGGATATTTGGATGAATGGATGCTAGATTTGATATAAACTGCAAGTTATTATGCATTTTCATTCCATTCGGGATTGCGGTTTGAAATGATATATAACCGTAGACCTTTATTTTTAAAATTTCGGATTGAAATGATAAATATCTGTATCACTTGACCATAGGATAGAAAATTATATACAGGCACCGTGGTCTATATATAAAATATTTTAAAGTGATTTTCTATGGGTTTTGGAAAATAAGGGTTTATATTTATACTAATTTTGATATTATTTTTATATATGGTTAAATTCTAAAATTTAAGCTAAGTAAAATTTGATGATGTTTTAAGTTTGATTTACGAATATTTCAAGTTTGAGCTTTATTTAAGTGATATTGAATTTATTAAATAAATATTTCTAAACTAAATAATAGTAAATTGAATTAAGGTATATATAAGATTATCAGATTTGGTTGGGAATTTTGGAATGTTTAAAGTCTTGAAATATATCAAAATTGAAATGTTTTATTGAAATTAAGGTATTATTGTTTTCAAAGTATTGGTTTTCGAAATTGTTATAACTTTGAAAGTAATATGGTTTGGAAAATGAATTTATTTGAAATAGAATTTATTTAAGAATTATCTGTGAATATATGGATTTGAAACCTATTGAAATTGAAAATTTCGAAATATGACTTCAAAATGTGGTTTGTGTCTAAGATGATTTAAAAGAATATTTCAAGTTATCTAAGTTTAAGAAAGATTAGTGATTGGAAATTAGGTTTTATTTAAATAAGATATTATTGAATTCTTTTGGAAATAGAAATGATATATTATTGAATTGGGTTTTGAAACGGAAATAATACATTGATAATTTGGGTTTGAAATAGTAATTATATTTTGGTTTAAAGTATATAATATTTTGAAGTAAAGGATATGTTTTGAAAAATAAAATATTTTGGTTTTAAGTATATACTATTTGAAATAAAGAATATGTTTTGAAAGGGCAATGATTGTGTTTTAAAAGTATATATATTTTTAAATGACCACGGTGTTATAATAACGTTTGTTTGTTAAAGAGACCGGGATCGGATATGGACATACTCTCTGTCGATACCGAAAACCACTTTGACAACTGTGTACGCGGTGGAGTTTCCAAAATGAAGTAGGATGGTGGCGACGATCCTAAGGTATATACGTGGACCCAACTCCCATGAGTTGGCATAAGGTGGCTAAAACAGGAGCGATTGACGGACCAAGGAGGTAGCACCTCTGATCGGACACACTTCTTCGATACCATTCTATTACTTGTGATTGATTTGGTGGCCACCCTTGATTTGGGAGTGTTGTTCGAGGTGGGCGGTAGTGGCTGCTATGCGTCACCACCAGTCTGGATGCGTAATTGGTATATCTACCCTGGCATTGCCTTGTGTGCCGTGTCACCTACCATATCGAACCCACTACGAGTTTGGTTTAAAGATCCGACCGCGTTAAGGTTCACCATCCCCTTAACGCTATTTTCTATATGATTATACTTTACTGATTAGACATTATTATAATAGCAAATATTACTATATAGTAGATATTTTAACGGATCCTTAAGAGGTGTGAATCTCGAACATTTCTTAAGTTACTGCACTCACGTTAGACACTGGATAGGAGATGTCAAACCCCGTAAACATCTCTAACGCCGTTTACACTCATATTTATTTCATTGATTTAACTTACATAAGATCTTTTAGTTCTGACTCGAGTGTTTTGTCTTTTCAATTCGCTCGGGTCAGCCTGAGCATTTCAGGATTTGAAGGCCCTATTTCTGGAGGACGAAGACGAAGATTTTATTACTACTATTTATTATATTACACTACACCATTGTATTCCGCTACATTTATTATCATTCTCTGGTATGTGTAACTCTGATATGTATTGTATAAGTATAATCAAATTTTTTGTAAAACAGCTTCATGAACTGTTATTTGATTATTATATTTTATCGTTTCGCTGCAAGATTCTATTTTGTTTCTTTATTTATCCACTTTTTCTTATTTACCCCATAACAATCTGCCCTTCTGTATGGTTTAAGTTGGCACGTGTGTCTGCTTAAGCGTACAAAAAGGTGGGATGTTACATCTGGTATCAGAGCTTTGGTTCAGCGATAAACCTTAGCCTTGTGGGGTTTGACTCTTTACTAATAGGGTAGTAATACCCTATGGGAGTCGCTAAGCGTATGTATATGAGAGAGCGTATTTGTTAGTGTTATAAAAAAAAGTTTTAATATTGCGTTAATCTGTTCCGTTTTGTATTTATAAATTCTGGTTGGTGCATGGGACGCTGTGACATCAATAGGGATTTCTAAACACTTAATAGGACAGACCGACATAATATTTGTTTTAATATAGGTGAATGAAATAATTTTGCCTATTATATTTTCTATATATATAAAATAAACTTTTTATAAAATCTATATTTGGTTGTATTATATTGATTGTTAGGTAATAAAATTTATAATTAATAGTCGAAATAAGATTTAATAAATAAATAAAAATTGGAAATATAGAACTTAAGTCCCGGGGTTTTGGAAATTCTTTCAATTGATTTTGGAATAATAATATTATTAGAAGTAATTTCTGATATGAACATTTTGATATAATTTGAAAGAAATGTTTTTTTAAAAGAAAATTTGGAAAGATAAAGTTGTACTCCCCTCTCTGTCGCTGGAAAATAATTTCGGTGATGAGTGCACGCATCATCGACATTCATTTTCGAGTTTCAAAGTGGGAAGGTCACTGTAGTAGTTTACTGCAGATTTGTTTGAGAAAAATTTATCATTTTAATTATAATTGGATATATATGTATTTTAAGTATATACATCTATCTATTATGTTACATGATTTAAAATTAAACCCTGTATTTGGTTCTTAAGTTCAAGTTAATTAATAGTTCAATTAAGTGTAGTAAATTGGAATATGACTAATTAATAATTGGAACCTTTAATAAAAAAAATTAATATAATAGGAAGTTAAGTATTATAAATAAATGATTTTAAACCTTTGTAAATGAAATTCTTTATTTATAAGAATTGATGTATAAAGTTATAAATTTAAGTGTAATTAAAATGTTACTATAATTAAATATAATAGAAGGTAAGCATTAAATAAATGAATGAAATTAAAGGTAATTTGAAATTGTAACTTATAGAACATAGATGAAATTATTGAACCATTAATTAATTAAAAGAATTGAGGAAACTAGTATAACTTTCAATTACATTCTTAAAGGCATATATATAACTTACCAAAATATATAAAAGTTGAAAATGTTATAAGAAAATGTAATAGATATTATACAAGTAATTAACTTGAGATAATGAAAATAATTAATGGAATTCTTTAATAAATAAGAATTGATGTGTAGGGTTATAAACTTAAGTATAATTTAAATGCTACTAGTTTAATATAATAGAAAAGTAAGTAATATAAATAAATGATTGCAAACCTTAGGAAATGAATTAATGAAATCCTTTACTTATAAGAATTGATGTTATAAGGTTAAGAATTTAAGTGTAATTTAAAGGGTTACTATAATTAAATATAATAGAAATGTAAGCATTAAATAAATGATTGAAATTGAAAAGTGCATAAATGTAATGCAATAAAAAGAACTTACATGACCTGAATTAATGAAAATGAATAATTATAAGTAATAGGTGAAAATAAATGAAACAAACATTTAATGAGTAAATGAAATTAAAAGTTTGTTAGAAATAAATGCAAACTAAAAGATAAATCATTGTGTAAGTAAAAAGGAAATCAAACAACAAATGTATGAAAAAAATTTATAAGTTAATTTGATTTGTTGGTTGGAATTGTTATTGTTTGGTTTATGGTTGGTTGGGTAAGGAAATTTGAAATTGTTAGAATGAATAAATTATCTATTTTGTTACATCTAAGACTGTTGAGTAAATGATACACTTGATAGTTTATTTTTCATTCTGTACAATTTAAAGTTTTGAACCCGAACAACTATTTGTTTTGTGTGCTTAAATGGTTGATTTGTATTTGTTGTCAACTGTTGTTGAAATTTATGGTTGTTGTATTGATTTGTGGTTAGTGTTTGAAACCACCTAAATATTTCATCTTATATAATTGTTAACCCTTTGGATTATATAAGTGAAATGCAAGTTATGGAAGCAATTGCTAGTGCTTTGGTTCCATAAAATAAGCGTAAATTGCCCAACAAATAGGTACGTTTTCAGATTTCGGTTTATAGCGCTATTTTATATATTTTCCCTTGTTAGGATATAATATTTTGAGTATTATATGTGATATTTTGTTATATTTAATATTATATTTTCTCCCGAGCCTCTCCGTACAAAGGAGACTCTGCCAAAATTTTCCATAAATTTTGGACTTAGAAAAATTTGAAAATGTTTTACAAACCTTAATAATTTATGTATAAAGGATTTAAACGGGTATAAATTGGTATATCTTATTTTAAATTATTTTGTAAACTTATTGTTTATAAATTTAATATTTAAGAAAGATATATTGTTTCCTTATTTCTTCTTTTCCCTTCTTTTCCTTTTCGGGGACGAAAAGTTTTGAGTGGGGGAGATTGTAACGACCCGTAAATTTCGTAAATTAAATTGGCCTATTTATAAGATTTTTGGAATTTAATTATAAAGAAATATAATGGTTATAATGTGGTAACGAAATAAATGTTAATAATTAACCTATGAAAATATTACATTGGTTGTAATAGACTTAAGTATAAAGATTGAATTTAATAAACCCCATTTATTTGAAACCTTGTTTATTGATATGCAAAAGTATAATAAATGAGTTATTACAAGAGATTGAAATTTACATAGAATGCTAATGAATGAATAGTGGAAAGGATTATACAGGTGTATAATTTAATACGAGAAAGGAAAGTAATTAATTGATTATGTAATAAAAACATTATAACGGTAATTGGAATAAATTAAGGAATATGTTAGTATAAGTTAATTTTTAATAACTTGAAAGGAAATCCAACCAATTCAAGTTAAAAGTTACACTTGGTTATAAATATAATATAAGAAAACTAATAAATATTGAATAAATTTTGGAATAGTTTGTAATAAATGTTAATTGAGTAAAACCGGTGTTATGTAAGTAATTACAATATTGGGGTGTAAATAGTGAACCTCTAAAAGTGTAATTAGGAGTTAATGACAATATTGATTGTACGTTACTTATTTTATTAGGTTGTTAAGTTAATTTGTAATCAAAGGGGATTAATTGCAATTAAATGGTTTTAGTATTTAAAGATTTTATAAATATTTATTAGATGAATTTGAAGCTATTATATGAGTATGAATCTAATGTTAATTTTACTTATAGAATGGACAATTGATATTGAATGAAAAGAATAAAATTTAAGTGGGTCAATAAATTGGAATTAAATGAAATCTAACATCTAAATGTTATGTTAATTGAGAAGATAGTACTAAATAGATTGCAATTTGATTTAATAAGGATAGGTAAGTAATTTTAATAAATTGTAGTTGATATTTAATTATGAATGTGAGTAGAATTTGGCATTTAGTGATAATTGTTAAAATTTGCCCATTCATCTAATTTACTTAATTAGAGCTAAGTCAATGACAACATTTGTGTTAATAGTAGCTTGTAAGTGGAAGTGAATGCTAAATGGTAAAAAAATTTGGTTAACCATTTTTTTAGTATATTAAAGTATAATTGGTAAATCGATTACAATATATATAAATATATTTTTACGTTAATGTTAATATAAAGTAATTTTTGAAAATAATGTCAAATTCATTTATGGAGATTTAGTTAAATGGGAACTTTGATTTTTGAGAAATAAAAGCGTATTAATGTGACTAAAGGTTAGAGTACGATTATTGTATGTTGCCTATTTTGGTAGCTTGTTAATTTACAATTTTGAAATCAGTTGCAATAATTTAAATTGAGTATTGCGTTAATGTTAATTAAAGTAGTATTTGTAAAAATATTAAGACTTTCGTATTGGATAGTTTGTTGTAATATAAGACTTGGAAATAAAGTTATTAACATATTGGAAAACAATTACATTTGATGAAACTAAATGTTGAAATATTACATAGATAAGAATTTAGATGAAATGGATTAATTTATGAAATAAATTTAAGGATAGGATAACAACTATATAAATTACCTAATTAATTGGTCAATGAATTTATTGTAAATAAAGTTCATTTAAAATGTAAGTAATTATAATATTGTTATTAATAATAAACGTTACTTTAAGGATAATTAGTGTAGTAACGAAAGGTGAAAAATGTAAATTAAAGGGGAAACGTTAAATTTTAGTTAAGGTAGTAATTTATGAATTGAGAATAAAATTCAAATGTTATGTTAGGCTGTAACTCAATTTGGGTAATTGGATATATACTAATGTTAAATATATATACATAAGAGGATGATTGATTTAATAAAGAGAATTGAATATGAATGGTATAAAATTTCATTGAAATAAGATTTTATAATTTATTGAATTTACTTTAATTAAAGGTAAACACTAAATTTTTTTTGCAATAAATCCTTATTTGATATGGAGGTTTGGTTAATAAATTTGAAGCTAATTGCAATCAGAAATGATAGAAATGGTAAGTTGACCATTTATTCATAATAAGATCTAGAAATCAAATTAATGGATTATTGGAATTTAAATTGACAAATTGTGAATTCATTAAAATTCGGATCCTTCTGTCTATTCCAACTTCATCTATAAATACCCCGCTAAACCCTAGCCTCCGCCTATTCTCATTTGTCTGCGCGTAAAATTTCATCAGCTCCTTCTCCTCCTCAATGGCAGACAAAAATCTCAAATCTAGATCCATTTCAAAATCAAAGTCAAAAATTAAAAGTCCTCAAAAACATCTCAAAATTTTATATGTTGAAGCTCTCGACGAGCGTAATTCAATGGTGTTGTCTCGTGCGCGTCAATTTGCCTAGAGATAATTGCGTGCGTTGTTGTAGAGAATGAAAAGAAGAAGGCAGTGACGTGTGATCCAGCGACGTGGCTGTAAATGTGTTCTCTTTTTGTTTCTATTTAAATTTAATTTCAATCACAATTTTCGCTATAACTCTCGCATACGAACTCCGTTTCACGCGCGGTTTTTTTGTTAGGATCGTAATAAAATTCCAGACTTGATGACGCTGGTTTGGACAAATTATGAGACAGTCAAATTTTTGGGTTTAAATTGGATTTGAATTCAATTTAAATTCAAAAGGTGAGTGTTTTAACCCACTCACAACTTCTAAGATTTCTTATGTTTGTTAAATTAAATTTTGATTTGATTTAAAATTTATCTATGATTGTTTGGGCATATATTTAATCATCATCTCAGTTAGATAGCATTTATTTAAATTAAATTGTTATGTAATTTTATTTTTGCATATAATTTGACAGTTAAATTTATTTATTATTGCATATAAACTGTCAGTTGAATAGTTATTAATTTTTATTGAATATAAACTATTCGTTGATGCCTGTTATATTTTATATGCTTTATATTGATGTTTTGTTTAAATTGGATGATGATTGTAATAAATGGTTGTTTATGGATATTTGGATGAATGGATGCTAGATTTGATATAAACTACAAGTTATTATGCATTTTCATTCCATTCGAGATTGCGGTTTGAAATGATATATAACCGTAGACCTTTATTTTTAAAATTTCGGATTGAAATGATAAATAACTGTATCACTTGACCATAGGATAGAAAATTATATACAAGCACCGTGGTCTATATATAAAATATTTTTAAGTGATTTTCTATGGGTTTTGGAAAATAAGGGTTTATATTTATACTAATTTTGATATTATTTTTATATATGGTTAAATTCTAAAATTTAAGCTAAGTAAAATTTGATGATGTTTTAAGTTTGATTTACGAATATTTCAAGTTTGAGCTTTATTTAAGTGATATTGAATTTATTAAATAAATATTTCTAAACTAAATAATAGTAAATTGAATTAAGGTATATATAAGATTATCAGATTTGGTTGGGAATTTTGGAATATTTAAAGTCTTGAAATATATCAAAATTGAAATGTTTTATTGAAATTAAGGTATTATTGTTTTCAAAGTATTGGTTTTCGAAATTGTTATAACTTTGAAAGTAATATGGTTTGGAAAATGAATTTATTTGAAATAGAATTTATTTAAGAATTATCTGTGAATATATGGATTTGAAACCTATTGAAATTGAAAATTTCGAAATATGACTTCAAAATGTGGTTTGGGTCTAAGATGATTTAAAATAATATTTCAAGTTATCTAAGTTTAAGAAAGATTAGTAATTGGAAATTAGGTTTTATTTAAATAAGATATTATTGAATTGTTTTGGAAATAGAAATGATATATTATTGAATTGGGTTTTGAAACGGAAATAATACATTAATAATTTGGGTTTGAAATAGTAATTATATTTTAGTTTAAAGCATATACTATTTTGAAGTAAAGGATATGTTTTGAAAAAAAATTTGGTTTTAAGTATATACTATTTGAAATAAAGAATATGTTTTGAAAGGGCAATGATTGTGTTTTAAAAGTATATATATTTTTAAATGACCACGGTGTTATAATAACGTTTGGTTGTTAAAGAGACCGGGATCGGATATGGACATACTCTCTGTCGATACCGAAAACCACTTTGACAACTGTGTACGCGGTGGAGTTTCCAGAATGAAGTAGGATGGTGGCGACGATCCTAAGGTATATACGTGGACCCAACTCCCGTGAGTTGGCCTAAGGTGGCTAAAACAGGAGCGATTGACGGACCAAGGAGGTAGCACCTCTGATCGGACACACTTCTTCGATACCATTCTATTACTTGATTGATTTGGTGGCCACCCTTGATTTGGGAGTGTTGTTCGAGGTGGGCGGTAGTGGCTGCTATGCATCACCACCAGTCCGGATGCGTAATTGGTATACCTACCGTGGCATTGCCTTGTGTGCCGTGTCACCTACCATATCGAACCCACTACGAGTTTGGTTTAAAGATCCGACCGCGTTAAGGTTCACCATCCCCTTAACGCTATTTTCTATATGATTATACTTTACTGATTAGGCATTATTATAATAGCGAATATTACTACATAGTAGATAGTTTAACGGATCCTTAAGAGGTGTGAATCCCGAACATTTCTTAAGTTACTGCACTCACGTTAGACACTGGATAGGAGATGTCAAACCCCGTAAACATCTCTGACGCCGTTTACACTCATATTTATTTCATTGATTTAACTTACATAAGATCTTTTAGTTCTGACTCGAGTGTTTTGTCTTTTCAATTCGCTCGGGTCAGCCTGAGCATTTCAGGATTTGAAGGCCCTATTTCTGGAGGACGAAGACGAAGATTTTATTACTACTATTTATTATATTACACTACACCATTGTATTCCGCTGCATTTATTATCATTCTCTGGTATGTGTAACTCTGATATGTATTGTATAAGTATAATCAAATGTTTTGTAAAACAGCTTCATGAACTGTTATTTGATTATTATATTTTTTCGTTCCACTGCAAGATTCTATTTTGTTTCTTTTATTTCTCCACTTTTTCTTATTTACCCCATAACAATCCGCCCTTCTGTGTGGTTTAAGTTGGCACGTGTGTCTGCTTAAGCGTACAAAAAGGTGGGATGTTACATATATGTTCACAATATTACTTGAGTTTTCTCACGTTGGTTTTCCAGACTGATTCAGGTGTTATTTTATTATAATGCTCAGGTCAGATCGAATATTTTTTTCGGTTATCGTTGGTGGGACATGGAGCTCATGGACTAGAGTTGGATGTTCACCTACTGTATTATTTTTATTTATCGTTGTATTATAATGTATAGTCATCAGCAGTTCTAAGGATAGAAAGTTATAACTGTCCAAGCTAATGAGGTTTATTTTAACTCTGATATACCATGTATTTTAGAGTGACAACTTTTACTGTCTTTATTATATTATATGTTGTCGTTCCATTGTACCTGTGTTCTTTTTCGTTTTCTTTTCTTTTTACCCTAATAATCTACCTTTTCGGTATTTGGATGTTAGACATTTGAATACCGTGGATGTATTAAGTGTCGACTTTCGAGTATTAAAATGGTGGGTCGTTATAACTGGTATCAGTGCTGAAGGTTAAGCGAGAACCTTGGCTTTGGTAGGGGTAAACTCATTAGAGATAGAGTAAGTGACACCCCAGAATGAGTTGAGAGTATTATATATACGAGAGCATATTTGTTATTGTTATAAAAAGTATTGTGTTAATTGTTCTATTGAGTGGTTTATGAATTTTGATCGGGACATAGGATGCCAGAGTGTCGATAGGATTTTTTAAACCCTCGAACAAGGCAAATAGACATGATTTGATTTTTTTTGAAAATTTGGTAAATAAAATATTTTAGCTAGGATTATATATTATATATATATAAAAGAATGATTTTAAAATTTGGTATAGTTATTTATGTTGAATTTGCTTTTTTGGTAATGACAACATTTATTTATTATCATTATTATTTGAATCGTCTGGCTCGGATAGTGTAACAACCCGTAAATTCATCACTTTAATAAATTAGGATTATTTTTGAAATATTCAAAAATAATGATTTATAACCCCGGTAATAATATATCTTTTTCTTGTTTATTGTTTGCTATTTATTATGTGATGTTGTATCTTTTCGGCTTACTATTTTATTCCGCATTGACATGTATATTGAGTTTGTAGGAATAACTATTGCTATCTCTCATGTCAAAGTTGTGCAGCGGTAGATTTAATTGTATTTGAGTTTTCTTTGAAACAAGGCACACCTGTCGAATAAATGATTAGAACTCTGATAATTTGTATTATTGAAATTGTATCCTATACATTTAGCTGTGTTATATATTTATCGGACTTTGATTTGTTAAATTGGTGGTTTTCATTCGTAGTTTTAGAACGATCGGATTTTTTGGCGATTTTGACTGGTCCTAAAATCCAAGTCATTACAGATGGTATCAGAGCTTAGGTTAGGTGCCTAAGTAAAATTTGTCTAGGTTAGTAAATCAACCTAGGAATTTTAAAATGAAACTATCTTAATTTGATAAATTAAAATGGATAGGATAAGACATCGTACCTCCGACTGGGATTATGGATATTATTTTTGGTGTGCTTAATTTTTGTTAATTGTTTGGTTTTTGTTATAAATTTCCGTTCTTTAAATTTTGGAGACAAAATTCTTTTAAAGGGGGAAAAATGTAACGAGCGTAATTTTATGTCTTTGAATTTGAATATTTAATTTATTTAAATATTCGAATTTGAATTTAATTATAATAAAATCTATGTTTCAAATTTTGACTTGATTTATTTTGACGTATTTTTAATTTAATTTATAGGATTTTCCATAATTTTTAATTTGGAAAATAATTAGATTTTAATTTGACGCTTTTTGTGGCAAACATCGGTACTTTTGAAACTTTACATAATAAGTTAAACTGTCTATTTTTCCTTTTACCCTTAAGGAACCGCTTCTTCGACACTCGGATTTATGACATGTGAATACCGAGATGTATTAGTGTCGATTTCCAAGGGTCGAAGAAACGGGCCTTTACAAAAAGTTTTAGAGCATTGACTATTGTAGGTTGATTGTTAATTTATACTCGACCCGTTTATGAGCTTTTGTTGTTTGATAATTGTAAGTACATTAAAAGGAACCCCTTTGTGAATTAAGTTTCACAGTTTGATCATAAGATCGAAGAAAATGTTAAGTTAAAAGTCCTCTTTTAATAATGTTGAGCTAAAAGTAAAACTTTAAAAAAATTGTTTATTATAATCTAAATGGAAAGATAAGACATTTAGAGGGTAAATATTTATTAAAAGTTTATTATAATAATGGAAAAGTTATTATGATATATATGATTATTTTAAAGGTACTTTTTATATGATTATCTGGTGTAAAATGATTTTTATGATTTATAAATGGTATTTTACAAGTAAAAAGAGTTTCTGAGAATTTAAATCCCAGTATTGCTTGAAATGATTTCAAAAATATTTTTGAGAAAAGTAAAAGTAGTATTACTTGGAAGTATTTATGAATACAAATATTTTAGGATATAAATTTTAAGGGGAATGCATTTTCTTTGGGGTAATTCAGAAAAAACATCTCGATTAGTTTTGTGGTAATCTAAATAATATTCTAAGTGACGATAGAAGGTTTGCTGAGGCAAACGTTGTAGTACACTTATTAAATTATTCTCTTTGTCATTGATTGATCGAAATGAGTTCAAAGTCGAATGAGCCTAAAGTGAGTTTTAGTAAATAAATTGTTAAAGTTATTTCGTATAGAAATATATATAGTATATTTTCAAAAGGGGGATTTGAAATTAAAACTGGGTATTTATTTTTTTAACTCTTGGGTAGAAAAGAGATAATCTAACTCAATTTTTAAATAGATTAAATTGGATAGAAAGGTTTTAATAAGCATTATTTTGTTAAAATCGCGGTTTTGTTTAAACATCTAAGTCGGATAAAACTATTTGATGTTCTTGAGCCGACTAATAAACATCATTACCTTAAGGATGTCTAAGGAAAGTAGACACTAGGATTGAGTTTTGGATATCAACATCCTACTCTTCTTAGCTACTTACCATACTGGATAGGAAATGGGTCAAAGTAGTCGACTCAGTTTTAAGACTCATAATTTGCTTGGGCCTCCATTTGAATTTTGAAAAATAAAAATAAATAATAAATCAACAAAATTTCATTTGACATTTTGCATATACTCTTTGGATATAGAAGAGTATTATACAAGTAAATGAAAGTGGAGTAAGTTTTTTTAGTTTAATGGTTTATAAAGATAAGTCTTTATTAAGTATTTGAAAACTTAGGTAAAAAATTATGGAATAATTCGTAAACAATTTTAGTGCTGAATACTATAAATGAAAATGAAAATGATTTAGTAAGAGATTGGTGTAATTAAGAAACAAATCGGCTTAAGTACATAAGTTATGTATAGATCATTTCATATGGATGATTTATGTACAACATACGGGCTTAGATATATTTGTATGTTTTGTTGTGTGGCTTAAGAGAATCTAGGTAGTGACTTTCAATTTTTTCTGAGAAAGCTAGGTAATTTTCTAAGCAATAACCAAAGGCTGATGAGGAGAATGGTACGCTTAGGGAATTATCTATATTCTTGGAAAATCGAGAAAGTTGTGGGCCTAATAAAAATTCTAAATCTTGTTTGTTAATCATTTAACATTTTAAATAATGTTAAGTGTTCGTTTATTCCTTTATGGAATTTGGTTTTATTGATAGTGTGATTTTATAGACTACCATTTATAAAGTAGTTGTTTATTAGGACTTAAATTTCGATGATTCTGAAAAATTGATTTCAAAAGAATTTAAGAAAGAAATAATATTATTATTATTTGGAAAACTTTGGTGAAATATTATTATTTCAAGATTTTTGTGAAGTGGTTTTTCAATATTTTTGTTATGAATAAAGTTGGGTGATTAAGTGTTTTTCGATTATGAGGACTCGACATGTATATTTGTATACTCTAGTTGTTATTTTAGGAGAAATCGGAATACCACTGGATGCTCTGTGTTGTTTTGATTTTAGATTTATACCATGCTTCGATAAGAGGAGCCCCCTCCTTGTTATAACTAATATCGATTTTGGTATATTTCTCTTTGGAGGAATTTAAATATATACTTTTAATATAAAAACCTAAGCATTTAGTATAAAACTCGAGCATTTAGTTCTAAATTTATCTTTTGAAAAGATTGGATGCTTAGTATTTT
Organism: Allium fistulosum; assembly: GCA_030737815.1. Lineage (NCBI taxonomy): Eukaryota > Viridiplantae > Streptophyta > Magnoliopsida > Asparagales > Amaryllidaceae > Allium > Allium fistulosum. The sequence goes on from CM060905.1 coordinate 1,007,349,473, forward strand.
ATTACAGAGTATTCTCTATACTTTTGTTGCATATGGTTGTTATATTATTTATTTACTAATGTATTGTTCTTTTGACAGTTTGGTTCTCTTTTGAATTATATAAGTACAAGATAGGTACAGGAGAGCAAGAGATTTCTATTTGATTTCTTGCGCACCTGCATTTGCATCGAGATGGTAAGTTGGTTGCAAAAAAACAAAAATCTAATGCAAAAGTGGTATGTGGTAGATTTAGAAATTGGTGATTGATTGATGACTTTATGCCTCGGATATGGAAGGCCACTTAGCTTTTGTCTTCTTTTGTTGATTTCAGCCAGTTGTGGTGAGTTGTAGTTTTTTCGGATCATCCACGCAAACAAGGTGCTACCGAAATTTCCCATAATATAAAGGACTTTAAAAGTTTATTAACTCAGTTTAATTAATAGTTTTTAAACCTTAAGGGTTTGGAGTTCTTCCTTTGGGAATATTGAGGACAAAATTCTTTTAGGGAGAGAGAATGTAACATCTCGTAATTTTATTGTTTTGATTTTGAATATTTAATTAATTTTAAGTATGTATATAATTGGTTTTTAGAGTTTAATAACTTATCTTCATAAACAGTGATTGTTTAGATATTTGAATTATGAATTAAATGGATTAAATAGCCTTATTTAACTCCTTTTAATTAATAAATAATAATGTCTAACTCATTTTGTAAATTTATTTATAATAATAAGTAGTTCGAATAAATAATAAGAAAATCAATTGTTAATAAAATGACTTGATTTTTATTGTAGTATTTTAATTAAATTTATCTTATTTTTCCATAATTATTAATTTGGAAAATATTTAAATTATTGTTTGATGATGTTTTGACAAACGCTGGTATTTTTTTAATTTTACAGAATAATATAACCATTGTATATTATTATTGTGTTGGGATCGTATCGCATTTTTGCATGTGATCGTATTTTTGTTTTGTTGTTCGAGATTCGCACGTGAACGAAATCCTGTGTAACGAACTACCAGAAATATTGGCATAAACCAAAGTCAACACTTAGGAAAAGAAACACACTTCACTTTTCTTTACTTTTCTATTTTCATTCCTGTAACCCAAAACAAAGTAAGCTTCCTCGTTCAAAAATTTAAATAAAAAGATCCACTCAATGAAATTTTTTAAAACAAGTTTCTTTGGATTCATATTGACTAGATCTACAAGTTGGTGTGCTCCTTGTTGTGTGCGGCAAGAATTTGGTCGAAGTTGGTATAAGGCTAGAACTAAGGTTTTGGTTTGGCCATGATTCTAGAGGAATTAGGCGAAACGAAAGTTGGATTTGAGTTCGTCAGACGAAGGAGCATCGAGGGTGTGATTTGGAGTGGTACAATCAAAGATAGGGGTTGCGATGTTCTCCTGTAGCAGCGGCATAAGGTCGGGTCCCCTTTTCTTAAGGTGAGCCTAGCCTAGTATTTTTGGGTTAAGGTCATAGCTCTTTTGAAGAGAAGTTCAACGGAGGTCGTTTTGTGTGATTTCGTCTAGTGTGGAGGGAGATAGGAGGAGAGAGGGGAGCTACCTGGGTTGCGCACCGATACGTGCGTGTGCAGGTCATTGTTGGGGGAGAAGAAGTATTAGAAGGGGTAATTAAATAATAATGGTGATTAGGTTGTTAATTAAGTGAATTAATTTTATTTTTAAAATCAATAACTTATAAATTGAATATCTCATCCATACGAGGTCCAATCAAGATGTGGTTGCATTGCGCTCGTAGGAACGTTATCCATGCGTTGGAACCAATTTTGTTGAATTTGGAGTTGGATGAATTTTGGGCTAAAATCGAACGTCATTCAATTTTAAATCGAACTGAAACGTGAAAGCGTCAACTGGAATTTTGGTGGGTTCAACTCACCTCTAACTAAAATATGATATCTGTGTTGCTGTAGATTATTGTTGAATGCTTGGATGGTAATTGATAGTTTTAATGAAGTATAAATTAATAATAAAATTACAGTGATTTAATTTAATTACGTTTAACGTACTTAAATTAGTTATACTTCGTTATGATATTTATTTAGCAAAATAAAACATTGTTTCGCTATAATTAAATTGAATATATTATTTTGGACACTATCGAGTAGAATAAATCACCGTTCTATGATTGCGAAGTAAAAAGATTGTTTTTGAAGTTAATTAATGTGTAGATTAATTAATAAATGATATGTTAACTATGGATTGCTAATTGTCGATAATAATATGTTTGCAATTATTATTTGATTGTTTTTTTGGATTTGGATTCTCGCTGGAAAAGAGAATTGCATATATAACTGTTGTTTTCCAAAGGACTTTTGGAGAGAAACACTAAGGGGTTTCTTGTCATTATTAATTTACAATTATATGCATCTTACTTATATTCTTATGTTACTTATAGTGATGTTTGGTTGAAATATTTGTGGCGTACTTTTTGATTATGTAAGGGTTGTTGCAGCGATTATCGTTTTACCGCCACTTATGAAATATCATCTCCTTGAACCATTGTTGTGTGTTGAACTTGAGCTTGTATTTTTACAAAATATATGTCCGATCATGTTTTTGCACTTTGAAAGTTGTTTAAACTATATTTTTAGGTATTTTGAGAGTTTTGAAAATAAAAGATAAGTGTTGACTAAAATTTATAAAAGGAGATATAACTTTAATTAATTATCTTTCAGGATAATTAACGTTGTTTTAAATTTATAAAGAGATTATAAATTTGATTAATTATCTTTCGAGATAATTAACGTCGTTTTAAATTTATATAGGATTATAAATTAGACTTAATTATATTTTGAAATAATTAATGTTGTTTAAATTTATAAAGGTTGTTTACCTTAAATATTTTCTAAATTCTTTTCAGAATGAGTTTGTAAGGATTGTATAAGTATTTGAAAAGAATTAGAGGTTTAAATATATTCTTAATTATTATTTAACTATAATAAAGTTAATTAATAAATTTATTAATGACGTTTAAAGTGAATTAATTGATTTATTAAAAGAGTTACAAATTTGATTAATTGCCTCTTGGGATAATTAATGTTGTTTTAAATTTATAAAAGAATTATATCAATTATCTTTCAGGATGATTAACATTGTTTTAAATTTATAAAAGCATTTTAATTGATTTATTACCTTCCAGGATAATAAATGTTGTTTGAAATTTGTAAATGATAGTTTATAAATGATAAAATATTTTAAAAGGAATTGTTTGGAAATAAAGCTAAGTGTAGATAGTCTTGAGTTCATAGTAAACAAAGTTTTAATGACATTTGTTTTTTACCCTTCTTTTTAATATAATTAGAAATATAAATTCGATCTTAAAAAGAATATTTTTAAAGAGTGTTTTTAAAGTATTTTACAAATATTTGTGATGTAAAAATCAAGCACAAGTGTGAGCCAAAGGTTTTAAAAAAAAGCTTGATTCATGTATTAGTAGTAAATGTATGCGATTAAATTTCCATATACAATCATATTGTTATTCTCGATAGTTGACTTATTGACGACCGATTTCAATTCCGCTATCTTCTTTAAGTTTCGTCAATCTAAGATGATTTGTTACTCATTTGAGAATTGATATCATTTGTCGGAAATGGCTAAAACCAGTTTGTGACTGGACGTCAAGCTATGTGGAGTTGCTCCCATTAGGGTATTTTCACATCTGTTTTAGATTGGATTTAGTTGTACGCACGCAAAGATGTGAAATACTCGGATTCTCGGTAAGGTTGGCGGGGTTCGGCTTGTACATTTCCGAGAGAGTCGTAGAGAAAATGACACTCTCAAGTATATTGTCTAAAGGTATACTTTCGGTAAAGGGCGGCGTACTCTCCTAGTCATTGTTGGAAAATTCCTTTCTTTATTTAATTTAAGTCTTTGAATTGTTTTCTTAATTGCATTGAGAAGTGCTTGGAGCTCTTCTCGACATTTAATTATTTGATTCCATTCTTTGAAGTCTGATTTTGTTCCGACTTGTTTCTATTCTTTCATTTATGGATGTTGTACTTATAAGGTAAAACCCATTCGTTTTTAATGGCGTAGTCTCACAGAATTATTATATGTTTACCATATTACTTGAGTTTTCTCACACTGGTTTTCCAGACTAATCCGGGTGTTATTTTATCATAATTCTTCGGTCAGACCGAGTATTTTTTTCAGGTTGTCATTGGTAGGACGTGGAACCCATGGAGTAGAGCTAGATGTTCATCTGCCGTGGTATTTTTATTTCCTGCTATATTATTATGTATACCCATCAGCAATTGTAAGGACATAAAGTTATAACTGTCCAAGCTGATGAGGTTTGTTTTTTACTATGATATACCATGTATTTTCGAGTGACGGCTTTAACTATCTTTGTTATTTTATATGTTGTCGTTCTGCTATAAGATTCTGTTTCCCTTTTTTATTTTTCGCTTTCTTTTTTTTACCCTAATAATCTGCCTTTTTGGCACTTGGATGTTCAGCATTTGAATACCATGGATGTATTAAGTGTCGACTTTCGAAGGTCGAAATGGCAGGTCGTTACATACATACACATAGGCATGCACGTGAAGGCTTCAACATAGATTGTTTAAGTAATTGAGAAAGGTTATTTCTCCTGTTGACTCACGGTGGTTTAACATATGAAGGCTTTGGGAAGCATGCAAATAAATAATACACGATACTTTAATATATAAAACACGATGACATCTATATATAAACTATACACGATGACTTAGCATGGAAAAAGAAAATGCAGGCAAAAATATATATCAATATGCTATGAAGGCATGTAATTCCCAGGATAGCTCATGATATATATACACATATTGGATGACTCACGAAGGCAGTTGTGTGTATCACAAAGACAATTGTATGTATACATAGCGAAGGCTAAAACATATATATATTTCACGATGACTTTGCGTGCATATAAAATTCATGATAGCATTAACTCTACCTTTTTCTAAGCATTAAAATGTACACTAAGGCATGAATGAAATATGACTTAAAAGTAGCACTTATGGAAGCATGAAAAAATATTTCACGAGAGCATGTAAGAAAATGCATCGAATGTAACAAAAGCAAAATAATATGAAAGTGTAAACAACTCCATGCACAAAAGCCTAAACAATGCAACAAAGCCTAAATAATGCATGAAAATGATTATTTCATTGAGTTTTAATAAATTAGAACATGCATGCGAAGATTAATGCATGCGAAGACTAGCATTACAACACATGAAATCAAAAGGAAAGGTTATGCACGTGTTACTGGGGTAAGTGATTGTACATGACAACATAATAATAAGTATGCGAAAGCAATTGTTAAAGATAAGATGAGATGGCTACATGTAAACAAGCACTAGATAACCCATGATGACTTCAGACCCAACTCATGTTGAATTCGGGGATTTTTGTATGTGATGGCTCAAGAGATTTAGCTCAAGTGGCTACCACTATAATTGCACATGATAGCGGTTGTTTTACTATGCTAAAGCTCGGCGCTATTAAAACACGGAGGCCTAGGGAAGTTAATAATTAATAATGGCCTTGATTGAATTGAATGTGATGACCAGGTAAGAAATTGAACATGACAGTAGTGCGGGTTAGCTTGGAATTGCACGCGACCATTAATAACGTTTTTAATTAAATGCGATGGCTATGGGATAGCCAATATACAACAAATAAATCAAACTTGTAATAGCTAGGGAAGCTATATTTTTCTAAGTAAAATGATATATACTTAGGGCACTTTGGAAGACAGTTTCCAAGTGTTATTGAACTATTTCATAGGGATGAAATAGAAGAGAGATTTTATAAGTTAAAGTTGTGTTAACTAATTTTTGAAATGAAGAAAGCTTAGAGAAGATAATAAATGATAGGGTCTCATTTAAATAGAGAATAAAAATGATTTATCTAAAGAATGTGTAGTGTACACAATTAATGTGTTATACCCAAAATTCTGAAAACAAGTTAGTAGACAAGAAGCCGTCATGTGCAATTGGAGGTCATCATGTCCTATTTGGGGACTATCATATGTTAATGGAAGCCATCATGCCTAATCTATGCCGTCGCGTATAGTTGAAGCCGTTGTGCATAATAAAGTCTTTGTGCATTCATAAGATTATCATGGAAAATGAAGACATCGCTAGCAAATAGAGTCATAACGAGACAATTCATAGAGGCCATCGCATGCTATTCTCAAGTATTAAAGCAAAGCCATCAAGAAGAATTCCATGAAGCTATCATGAAGAATTCCATATAAGCTACCACAAAGAGTTTATAGAGCAATTTACAAAAAGCTTCTGAGTGACAACTTTAAGCATGAAAGAATAGAGCCATCACGATAGATCTTGAAGCGATCGCTTGATAAGATATTGAGCCATTATGAGTAATCCTATGATGCTTTCGTAATCTATCCCCAAAGAGCAAATCAAGGCAATTAAGTTGTCGCGTACAAACAAAGCAACTCGAACTAACATCTAAATGAAGGTCATCGTGGGAGACCTGATAAGGTCGTTGTGAAGAATCTCAAAAAAACACTAGGGAGTATTTCTTTATGGTTATTATAAAGAGTTTCACATAAGCTATCATAAAGAGTTTGGTGGGCCAATCAAGATAAATTCTAAAGTTATTATGGTAAGTCTTAAGAAGCTATTGTGAAGAGTTAAACATAGCCATCGCCTACAATCTTCAAGTGGTAAACCAAAGTCATCGCGGAGTGTATTCATAAATCCTTCATTGTAAAAAAGCATTGATAAAGAAATATGGCAAAGCCATCGCAAAGAGTCATCACAGAGTGTTTCCATGAAATAAAGTTACAAGGCCATCACGATGAATCATTGAATCAACCATTAGGAAACCATCATGGATTAAATAAGTAAAGCCTTCAAGGTATATATGAACTATCGCAAGATGAACTTGCAAGTTGAAACAAGAAAAGGAACTTTCCTAGAGTCATCGCGTATCAATTTCCTTGCGAAGCTGGTTTCTTCTTATGAAGATTAACCTTCACCGTTCACTCATTCTAGGCGACAGGTGGCATCCATCCAGCAGCTTAGATCATCTATAAATATAGTGGTACCCCTCAAAAGAGGATGAATTTTCGAACTCCATCTTCTTCTTCATTTTCATTTTTTTATCCTTTGTAAGAAAAGCTTGAGTAGAGAGCTTACATTTTCATTCTAGCCTGGTAGGAATGCTTACTAGAATGTATTCAAAGCGATTACATTTAACCTCTTAGGAGAGTCTGTGGGTCTCTAATCAGTATGGCGCCCAGGGGGAAACAAGTCGACGTTTTCATCGGGTTACGTTGTTTGAGTAAAAGATTAAATTAGTGACAGGAAAGCCAAAGGAGGTGATCACTAAAATAAGTTAATGATAACTTAATGACAAAAACCTAAAACAAGAGATTAAGTGATGGATGAATAAACAATGAATAGTAGTATGACTTGGTCCATATTTGGATGATAAGTATGGGGTATACTTAACTTGAATCGATATATAACATGGTTCATTAATGAATAGAAAGTCTAGGGAACACTTATGTAATGAATATATGCATATAGTTGCTTATGTGATATATATTGTTTATGTTATATATGTTGGTATATATTGATGATGATAAAGTGAGGGGAAAATCCGTTCCACGTTAGGGGCGTGGTCTTACTATAAATGCTTAGGGTAAATGTTTTACTCATACCATACTTTTGTTTGACCCATGTTTCTATTATTACCCATAAACTCACGGGTACTCATTCGAGTAAGCTAAGTTAATGGACTAGATAGGAATCTTTTGAAGGATGAATAAAGATTCCAAAGATGAAGTAGGAGGCTTGCTATTTAAATAAAAGTATTTTGTAATTCCGCTGTGTAAACCAGGATTTATAACTGGTTAAGTATGGTGTCTCATCTTCATATGTTAGATACACGCTACCCTAAATTTCTTATTATATATTTACCCTGCAATGGAACGATTTGGGTTTAATAACGTAATGAATTATGTAAACCATATTGATGTAATAGAAATAAAATATTTATCTACTCTATTTACTTATGTTGTGAAAAAAATATACTAAACTCACTTTGTCGTGGGAAAATGATTTTGACGATGACTGCAGCATCATCGACTTATATTTTCGAGTGTTGGAGTGTGGGATGTTACAACTTGGTATTAGAGCTTAGATTAGGGAGACACCTAAGTAAAATAGAGCTAAGTAGGAGATAAAATAGAACTCAAGTGCTTGCCCCCAGCTGAAGGAGGAATAGATGTGAATTCTTTATTCCTCCAGTTTATGATGGAGATGATGAGGCAACAACTAGCTAGAGTTGTTAAGCCGAGACAAGAGGTAGTGAGAGAAGCAAACTTTTCTAAGATGAATAAAGATTACAAGAGTGTGGAGGAAAGGAGTTCATAGGGAAGAAGTCGGCTTTAGAAGTATTGAATTAGCTGAAAGTGTGTGAGCGTGTTTAGAGAGATTTGGTTGGTATGCTAAAACTATAAACTACCTATTTTATTACATCCTTGTGTTTGGTTAATTCGATTGGTAGTTATGCCACTCTCGGATTAAGGTGCACTAACCTTGAATTTGACTTGTGTGGATACTTATTTGTTTGTGACCCATATACGTTTGACTTCGTAGTGTACAGGATAATTTTGGGTATGAATTGGTTGGTGCAAAATGATTCTAGGGTCTATAGTGCTGATAGGATTATCACCTTAAGGAATCCCATGTGAGGAGAAATAATTATGATAGTGTTGGAAGTAATGAGGGAGAAGTCGGACTTGATGTTATATGCTATGGATGACCAAGAAAAAGAGATCAATTGAGTGCGAGTAGTCCAAGAATTTGCAGATGTTTTTAAACCTGTAATGGGAGTACCTCTGAGAAGAACAATCGAATTCTGGATATATTTAATGCCGGAGGTGCAACCTATTAGTAGACTGCTTAGCAAAATGCCACCAAAAGGGGTGGAAGAATTGAAGAAGCAGCTAGTGGAACTTGGGGATAAAAGTTTCACTAGACTGAGTAGTTCGTTGTGGGGAGCATCCGCAGTATTCATAAATAAGTCGGAGGGAACTTTACGGATGTGTATAGATTATAAATAATTGAATTAGTTGACAGTAAAGCATCATTATCTTTTGCCAAGATAGATGACTTATTTAACCAGTTGAGTGGAGCTAGAGTATTCTCGGCTCTAGATTTGGCAATAGGATTCCATCAATTATAGGTAGCAGCGGATAATATTCCATTGACCACAATACGAACAAGGTATGGTTCATATGAGTGGTTAGTGATGCCATTTGGACTGACCAATGTTCCTACGTTCATCGTTGATCTTATGAACCGAATTTTTCACGATCAATTGGATAGACTTGTGTTGGTCTTCATCTATGATATTCTAGTATATTCTAAGGATGAGAGAGATCACAAAATCCATCTTAGAATGGTGTAGAAGTCATTGAGACAACATAAATTAAAGGTGAAATTTTCGAAGTGCTGCTTTTGGGAACGGGAAGAGAAGTTTCTTAGGCATGTTGTTTTAGAGAATGGATTAGCTGTAGATTAATCGAAAATAGAAACTATTAACAGTTGGAAGATACCAAAGACGGTTACGAAGATGATAAGTTTATAGAGATTGGCTGGTTATTATCGCAGATTCATTAAAGATTTCTTGCATATTGAAACACCTTTGACTAAGCTGGCTAGGAAGAACGAGAAGTTCGTATGGACTGATAAGTGTACAGCATCATTTCTGGAGTGAAGAAGTTGTTGAATAATGCTCTTGTCTTGATCGTGCCTAAAGGGAACCATGATCTAGTAGTGTATACTTACGCTTGTGGAATAGCCTTGGGAGTTGATGCATAGAGGACAAGTGATAGCTTTTGCATCAAGGCAGTTGAGACCGCATGAAGTTAGATATCTGACTCATGATTTAGAGTTGGCAGTGGTGGTGTTTGCGTTGAAATTTAAAGACATTACTTCTTGGGAGAAAGGTTCGAGTTGTATACAGACCATTAATCCCTTAGGTATCTATTCTTTCAGAAGGAGTTGAATATGAGGCAAAAGAGATGGTTGGAGTTCTTGGCGGCATATGATTTCAGGATATAATATACATCAGGAAAGGGGAACAATGTAGCAAATGGTTTGACTAGGAAGCATCAGAATGGAGTATTGGCTATGATTGAGGAATGGAAGACATTGGAGATGTTAGCCTCTTGTGGAGTGCATTATAAGAAGAATACTGGATCAAGTAGAGATCCAAGCGTGTTAGCGAGTTTAGAGGTACGTCCAGCACTCATAGAAAGAATAGCTGCAAGGAAAAGGGAGGATCCATTGATTTTCGAAAGGATTGGACAATTGAAGATAGGTGTAGATGTTGAGGACTTAAAAGGATTCGAGATAGACTCGAAGAGATGACTAGGAAAGAAAGGAAGACTGTGTGTTCCAAATATAAGAGATCTTCGGAAGGAAGTCTTAGAAGAAAGTCATCGGTCGAAGTTCACTATTCATCCTAGTGGTACAAAGATGTATTGTGACATTAAGAGATTCTTCTTTTGGGAAGGGATGAAGAGAGATATAGGTAAATGCATGAAGAAATGTTTCACTATCAGCAAGTGAAGAACTCATCACCAAAAGCCGAGCGGTTTACTTCAACCTTTGGAAGTATCGACTTGGAAGTGGAATTCTATATCTATGGATTTTATTAATAGACTGCCAACTCAAGAACGTTGAATGATAGCATTTGGGTGATAGCCGATAGATTGACTAAGAGCGCCCACTTTATCTCGATGAAGTCGAAAATGACAGCAGCTAGCTTAGCGAAGCTATATATGAAGAATGCAATGAGACTACATGAGATATCGAGTAGTATCATTAGAGATAGAGACCCATTATTTACCAGTGATTCTAGAGAAGTTTACATAACACTTTGGTTACAGATTTGCACTTTGGGTACAGATTTGAATCTGACCACAGCGTACCAACCAAAGACAGATGGTCGGAAGGAAAGGGTGGATCGTGTATTGGAAGATTTGCTGAGAGCATGTGTGTTTGGATTTCAAAGGATCTTGGGAAGATCACTTGCATCTGATAGAGTTTGCTTATAATAATAGTTACCAAATGAGTATCAGGATTGCACCGTTTGAGGGTTGTGTGGTAGACCATGTAAGTCGCCAGTATGTTTGTTGGACATGGGAGATAGACTCATGTTAGGACCCGATTTGGTAAGAGATGCCACTAAGAAGCTAGAGTTGATTCACGCCATAATGAAGGCAGTGCAATCGAGCCAGAAGAGTTATGCTAATAAGCGAAGTAAAGAGTTTGAGTTCACGGTAGGCCATCATGTATTTGTGAAGGTTTCTTCGATGAGAGGAGTTATGCACTTTGGGAAAGGAGGGAAGTTGGCACCAAGATATGTAGGACTATTTCTAGTGACTGAGAGGATCGGTAAACTTGCTTACAGAGTTGAGTTGCCGAGCAGTTTAGTGGGTGTGCATAATGTTTTTCATATATTGCATTTGAGGAAATGTGTGCACGTCCCAAGTTCGGTAGTGGAACCAAGAGCGATAGAAGATTTATCTATAGAGCCATATTTGACATATGTGAGACGATCGAAAGGAATAGTAGGTTGTGATACAAAATTATTGAGGAACAAAGTTATTAGACTTGTTCGCATCGAATGAAGTGACGATAAGGATGATTGTACTTAGGAGGTAGAGGATATAATTAGAAATAACTATCCCGAGTGTATATAGCATTGAGCTTTGTTTTTCTATAGTATAGACTAGTAGGTACTAGTACATTCATGTGTGATATGATTGCGTGTTAGTATTTACACTAATACATTTACACTTGATGATCAATGGTTTACATTAGTAGAGTACTAGTGTAATTAGGAATGGCAATGGGGCGAGGTTAGGGCAGGTTTTTCATGCCCCAAATCTGCCCCGTAGACCCGATGTGGGTCCGGATTTATGCCCTGAACCCGAAACCCATATGGGTCAGGGTAGACCCGCCCCAAGACCCGATGAGGCTCTATGTATTGATTCAAAATTGTGCCCTAACTTATGCATATTTATTTATTTTTATTTGTAAAAGAGATTGTTACTAAATGATACATTAAATACAAATAACAATGTGTTTACAATGACAAGGAAAGATAACAAAAAATGAGATGTACGGTAATGCTTAGAAACATTTAGCACGAAGGACAGGCAGCATTAATTTTAGCACGAAGGACGGTACTGTAACTCGCTAAAAACATTTACTATTTCTCCCAAAGCCTTATTCTCATTTCCAGTCGGTTTCTAATCATTTTCTCTCTCAAAAATCTAGTAAAACATAATGCTTAGAAATCCACTTTCTCTCTCAAATCCAGTAAAACCTAGGGCTTAGAAATCCACTAAATTGTAGTTCTAATGGCACGAAAAAGAAAAAAGAACAGCTTCTACTAGCGAAAATGCTGAAGAAACCGATACCTTAAATGATGCATCGAAATCGACAAAAGTAGGGCAAACTGTCGACGACAAAATTCAAAAAACAGAAAGAAGATCCAAGCGAAAGCATGAACTAATTAAAGAGACTGTGGTAATTATGATACTATGTAGTATCCTTTTTTGGTTTAAAATGATTTTTATTTTAAATTGTGGTTTTGTATAATTTTTAACAAAAAGGAGTTCGTTGAAATTACCTGTAAATGCCTTGTTTAGCATTTTGTTGAAATTACTTATAAACCGTTACCATGCAGTATAATTCTGATATTATAGTATACAAACAAATTGATACTGCATAGTAGCAGTACGAGTTTACCTTCAGTTAGCACTTTGTTTACATTATAGTTGTTAAATATATTAGCAAATTGTTTGTGGTTGTATTATATTAATGGATTGGTATCGGTTTTGCAGTAATATAGTATCAAATTCTATGAAATACTTTTGTACTTAGATGGTATCAATTGCATAAAAGAAACTGTGGTAATTATGATACTATGTAGTATCCATATTAGGTTTAAAATAAATTTTCATGTTGACTAATGTTTTGTATACTTTTTAACAGCATGCTGAAGAAGAAAATGAAGTCATAGATCAATTAAATGAAGTAGAGAAGAATACTGATGGCACAAAGGTTGGTGATGTGCACGTAAATGTGCATATTTTTACCACCATATTTAATCTATTTAAATTAAATAAATAATCATATTGGGTATTTTAACCTATTTAAACCAAAATTCAAATTATTTTCAAATCGTCATATATTCATCTTCATATAGGGGCAAAATGGTCATTTTTATGCATATATTAAATTGAGAAAATTTAATTGCAAATTTCTATATTATTTTTGTAGGAATTTGAACTCAAATACAAGTGGTTTCATGAAGATATATGCATGCACAAAGAAGATACAAAGGAATGAAGATGGAAATGGATCATGTAAGACCCCACTTACCCACCTACCTTAATGTACACTTAGGAGCTAATGCACATGCTAAAAGGCCATTAAATCTTCATGCACACTTAATGAATGATTATTTGAAGTTAATGATAACTTGGCCACCACACATCCTAAGAGGGTATTTTGGGTAGTTCCCAAAAAAGTGAATTAGGGTTTTAAACTTGTATAAATGCCCCTTATGTTTCATGTAACCTCTCTTTTTTAGTCTCTCTTAGGCTCTCTTCTCTTAGTTAGTTTAGATCAAAAAATAATATGAGAGCTCTCTTTCTTTTCAGGGCTACTTAGCCATTTCTTTTATGTAATTTTTTTATGCAATTTTGATTCAGGTCTTTTCTTGTTTATTTACTTTTATGCAAGTAGTGTAGATCTTCTTTATTTTATGCAAGTAGAATTGCTCTTCCTTTACTTTGCTTTCATCTTCTTCTTTTTTGTGTTTCATGTTGCATGCTACTTGTGTTGATATGATAACACAAATGAGAGGTTAATCGCTTCAATTTAGGGGGAATGAAGCCTCTAATCATGTAGCTTTAACATTTTGATAATTATTGCTCTCTTTTTGTGCTTAATGAGAATGCATGAAGTGGTTTAACTTGTTGTTTTTGCTTTGAATTTGGTAGCCTATATTGTTGACACCAAATAGGCTATGCTTAAACAATCACAAAACACAAATTGTTGCTTCATCTAAATATGGTTATGGCAAAGAAGTGAATGTTGAAATTAAAATTTGATGGCTTATATTTCTAACTAATAGTTAATAGGCCATGCTTAAAATAGATTTTACTTTCAACTTTGTTGGCATATTTCATGAGATTTAAATGTGTATTAGTGGTTGTGTTATAGTTTGATGGTTTATATTGGGCTAATTAATAGCACAAATATACCATACTTATGATAAGCACATCAACTAATTTCACTAATGACCAAAAGAGAGATCATAACTTCATTTTGTTGATTTATGCGACGACCCAGAATTTTGGATATTTGAAATGAGGATATTTAATTAATTTTAAATATTCAAAAAGGTAATTTTGACTTGAATTTCAAACATCACTATTTATTTGATAATTAATTATTGAATTAGACAATTGTAAGTTGGGCAAAATACTGAATCAAGAGTTTCAAGCTTGTTAAAAATATTTTAAAGGCTTAGGAATTTCATATTTATGATGCTGAAGATAATAGAACTTTTAAAACTGAAATTTAAAGTGTTTTGTTCAGTTTTGTAAATATATCGTTTAAAATGATATTTAAAAATAGCCTCCCAAGGCACAGTTTCGAAATTCGACGAAACCAGTTCCATTGGATCCGTAATAGTGTCTTACTATCGGATTTCAAATTTCGTAGCTTTCGGAGCTATCGTGTGATCATACGAGGTATAAACGTCTAAACAAAAATTTATCGATTTAATTTAAATATAGATTGATTACCCTAGTCAACATCAGCCGTTTTTCCTTCAATTCACATTTCTGTTCACAACCCAATTCCACACGCAACTGTCTTATCTTGTCTCCCTACTTTTTCTTTAAATCACGTTATCTTCTCCTGGACTTCAATTCATTTTCAGCAGGAAATAAATAATAATGGCCGAGCCTCCTAATTCGAAAATCGAATTTCATAATTGAGAAATTAAATCCCAAAATCAAATTCTCGCTTCAGAAACCATTTACAAGTCGCGGTTGAGCAATCTTCGTTCTCCCTTAAGGGATGTCTTCGAATCGATCTTACCGGTCTCGTTCCTTTTGAAGCGAATCGTGCTCGCATGAGATAGGGAATTCACGGGTCAATTCTAAGTCGCGACGTTGTCGCGGTCACCATACCGAAGAAGCACGATCGTGGGTGGCATCGCAGTTGCGAAGTATGGCGGCGACGATGGGCGAGGAGCTGGATTCGTTTCGATTGGGATTGGAGGGGTCGTGACGGGCTTTGCAACTCGAGGTGCTGAGGCTTTGATTTAGGGTTTGTGGGTTCGGCGTCAATCGAAGGGCTAAGGGAAATCGAGGCATGGAGTCTCGAGGCGGCGACTCTGGTAGGGTTTCGAGCTCGGTCTCGATCGTACGAGGGGTGTAGGCAGTGAGGTATTCTCGATTTTGTTTTCCAATTAAAACTTAATTTATAAATATATATATATATGTAAATTAGAAAGAAAGAATGTATATTATAGTAAGTAAAACCATTTTTGTTTTTATCTAATAGAGATGTATATAGGTCAGAAAAATAACGACAGTAAAGTATAGGAAACGATTTATTTATTTTCAATTAAAAAGGATATATTAAGGTGACTAACTTGTTTTATCAACTTATTTTAGTCGCTAAAGATTTTTAAAAGGGGAATTATTAGTTTAGGAAAATTTAATTATTTGTTAAATAAAAATTTAGTCAAGTTAAATTTATAAAATGGAAATTCAATGTAATTAATTGATAGCTAGAAAATAGTTATAAAAGGAAAATTTGTTTGAAATTAACTTATTAGGTGAAATTGAAATTTATTAAATGGAAATTGATTATCTAAATTTTTCGAATATTCATCAAGTCATCTAATATTTATTAAAGGTCAAATTCGAAACGGGACAAATCGGGATTGGATCAGAGTGCATATTAGAAATCAAAGGTGAGTTAATCTCACTTATCTAGCTTTATTTTAAATTTAAATAGTTGAATTTAAATATTTGGTGAATGGTTGATTTGATTTGATATGATAATATATAGTAGTATTTACCAATATATATATATATTGGCATATGTATATATTGGAGTTGTTATTCCCGCATTTTATAGCGGATGAGACCCTATGCACCGCATAATAGCGAATGATAATATTTGAAACCCATATACCACGATATTCCACCTCGAAGTGGAATTGGTATTGTGCTAACATCTGTGGATGCAGGGAAACAGGTTGGAGGGATCCAACTGGATTCCTCAAAATTATTTAGATTATTTGATATTTTGTGCTATGAATATTGATATCCTGTGATGATTTTATTGATGATTGAAATATTGGAAGATATTGTTGGATTGAATATCTATGTATAATGGGTTATTAAATTCTATAGAATTGGATTTTGAAAGAAATAAAAGAGTAAATTTTAAGTAAATAATTCAAGTGAATTGGAATAAGGGAATTTTGAAATAATCAGGGAAAATATAAACTTTAAAACTAAAGTGATATTATTTTAAAGAATGAAGGATTTATTTTTAAATTTAAGGATTAAATTTAATTAAAGGATAAAGAAATCATTTTGGAAGTTTGAAATTGGTAATTTCAGTTAAAAAGGGTTTTAACTCACAATAAAGAATTAAATCTAAAGGTTAATGTATTTTGGAATAAATGAAGTAGTGAAGAGGATTATTTCAAGCAAAGTGAGTTGGAAATCAATTGTAAATTGATTTAAGTATTTGGAATTGAAATTTTGAAGAGAAGTGAGATTTTAGAATTTATAAACTGGGTTTATAAAGTAAAATAAAATATCAGTGGATATTTGAAAATATAAATTCAAGGTGGGAATTTATTAAGGGATATGAATTGATTTAAAAATAAATGTTGATTTATTTTTAAAAAATGTGAAGAGAAGTGTATTTCCTTGGATAGCCAAGTACATTTTCAAAGCAATTTGAAATATAAGTTAAAGGTTTTAAGTATGTTTTTAAAAAGCATGTTTTAGAAAATTTGTTTTTTTCTAAATGTTAATTTCCAAAGTAAGATTATCAAAATCTATTATTGTAGTAACTATATAAAAGTGATTTGGTATTATGTTAAAAGAGAAATTTAGTTTATATTTATAAAGTGGTTTTATTTAAAATATCCTTAAAATATATATTTTATTTAAGTATTAAAGTAGTTTTAATTTCAAAGTTATAAAGTATATTTATAATAAAGTGTTTTTAAATTATTTTAAAAATCTAAAAGTATTTTGTACTTGGTGTTTCAGTGGAAATAAATATTTGAGATATGTATTCCGTAAGAGGAAACTGTTTTGAACTGTTTTCAAAAGAGGTTTGAAAATAGAAATATATCTTGCGAAGGTATTTGAGGTTAATAAATAATTGGGAAATTATTTATTGTTTGATGGATGTTTATGGATGTTAATTGATAGTTAAATAACCAACTATCAATATTGGCCAAATGCGCTGATCGTTTCGAAGAGACCGAGATCGGGAGTTTTTCCCGAAAACCACTTCGATCCGGTTTGTACGTTTCGTGGAAAACGAGTTTGGAATCGAAGATGGAGCACTGAAGTTGTAACGACTCGGATTTTTCGCGTTCGAAAATCAACATCCGTACTTCACCTTGTACTAGAATGCCGTAGATTCGACCGTTCAAATCCGATTCGCCGGAGCTATAACAACATTAAGTAAATAACACAGCGGAAGAAAAGAATAATACATTGATATACAATATCTGATACAACAGAGTGATACAATGAATATCAATATACATCAGAGATATGATACAAGAAATAGCAGCGGAAAAGAAAAGATAACAACAGCAGCGGAACAATATCAATAGAAATGATAACTCCAAAATGATCTTCAGACAAGAATGAATCCACAACTCCAAGATAAGCAACTCCGATGAATGAACTAGCTCCAGATAATCTACTAAACCTGAATATCTGAAAAGAAACCCAACTCTAGACTGCTCGTGTGGAAAATTATGAGCATCCAGAGTTTAGGAAGGGAACAATAAACTCCGGATCAGTCATGGGACTGGTGTGAGCAACAAAAACAGTTTATCTTTAATACAAACACAAAAGGCTTTTAAACATTGAAATCCGCAATGTTTTTGGAAAATGAAACTACCATAAGGCCTCCCGCCACACACACAATGCAATCGCAGAATTGGAGGAGATTTCTCCTTATGATAGTCAAACATGCTTACTACGCAAAATCAAAACTCTTTTGATATTATTTCTAGTGCATAGTGTAGAAAAACATTTCGAAAGTATAATATCAATCTTAGCCAACATACAATCATTGTTGTATGTCTACTATAACTACTACGTTCAATAGCAGGTTACCGCCACATTCCATAGCAGGTAATACAACTAAAACCGTACAGGGTTCGTATTGTTTCTTTGGATTTCCAACAAATGATCAGGCTAAGGAACTTCCTTACCGAAATAGAAACGCCTCTGGAAAGACGCCTCGGATCCTAACCGGATCTCTGCAAACAAAAGGCCGACGCTACCTCACGCTCTAACCGAGCTGTAACTAGGTAACTAACACACGAGTCATGTCATCCCCCGGTCGTTACCGACCTTTATCCGAGGGGCCCCTCAACCAACAAAGCAACATCACAAAGTGATAAATGTATAGTGTCCACACAAGTTAAGTATCTGGGCTCCATACCATGATACCACCCTTTATCCAGAAGGAAATGACATACCCTAGGGGCGCTACCCCTACAAACCTTTGTCGCAACATTCCTGTTTCGACCATTACCGGGTTGTGAGGCTCGACGAAGTCTCGTCCACAATGCTACGCTTTTTCACAAAGCCACGCTTTTCCACAAAGCCACGCTTTGACCAACAACTGATCATCAGCACTTCGTATGCCACATTACCAAATTGGGAATGTATCACTAGTAACCATCAACTACATAACCTCTGAGCTCGTACGTCTCAGAGAAGGGTGTTAAGCTAAGAGAATAAATTCTCCGCCACCAACAGAAATGTATTTGATAGAAACCAGCTTTACATCTCAAAGTGTAACGTCAGACACACATCCATACAAGTCTGTTCCGGGTTCGAACAGAACCGAAGGCACTTCCGAAGAAGCCCTTGCAAATCCGGGTATTCACAATCCTGATCGGACTTCCCATCACTTAGGGAATCTCTATACCGTAGCTACTCAGTGCAGAGACAATCGATAGGTCATCCTATCGCTCTCGCAAATACCCGGTCTTCACCACCGGTCTTCAAATGCTATCCATATCGTCGTATCACTATTCGGAATGGGATATATGACACAAAGGTCCTCTCCCGGCTAAACCGAATAACGAGCGCAATTAAAAATCATATGGATAATGGGGTCTCAGTTAAATCACAGCTTAAAGCTTAAAACTTTTCATTCGAATGGTAAAACAAATTACCATTCCCAATCTTTTAAACAAAAAGATTCATTTCAAAAACCTTCAATGGTTTAAACAATTTCCACACGTTTAATCTTTTAAACAAAAGATTTAATTCACAAAGTTCACCCCGTTCACAAAGATCCATTCATGGACTTCAAAACAATTTCCATTTCAATTGAATTAACTCGTTAAATCTTTAAATCAAGATTTAACTTATAGCTTTCAAAACTCGTTTCCAAAGATTCATTCATAGGCTTCCAAAACAATTCTATTTCAAGTTAGATTAACTCATTCGGTCTTTGAAATCAAAGACTCATTTCATAGTTTTCAAAACATTTCAATTCTATTTCAAACTTGAAACCATTCAACACAATTTGGAAATTCATTACTTTTGTGAAAGCTTTTACTATTTGAAAACAAATAGTTTCGTTTCAGAAAAATCCAGTTATATTTACACGAGTTAAAACCCTTGAATTTAAATTCAAATTCCCAAATCAATACTTTTAAAATGGTTTAACCCATATATAACTTGTATAGCATCTTTAATCCTAGTTTCAAATCATAGGATTCAATTTTAAACTTGAATTCAAATTTAAATCAAATTATTTAAATTTTCAAAACTCGATTAAGTTATTCAAAATAACTTTTATCTTTGAAATTCCATTTCAAAAGCTTTTCATATTAAATCCAAATTTTCCAATTTCAAAATCAATTGAAATTAAAATTTCAATTTCAAAAACATTAAATTTACATCATCTGTGACTTATCCGATTTCCACGTGAGATCCATATTTGTGTGTGTATAAGTGTGGTCTAGGGGTTTCACACAATAGTGCAACATCATCAATCATCACAGATATATCAATATCGATAAGCGGTATAATCCACAACGCTTATCTTCATTTACAATTCATAGATAAAATAAATTTATCAATCACAAGGGTTCATCATTACAATTCGATGTGGGTTTCGGATAACCAACTGGAATCCGACTCCCTGTCGCATCGAAATTCAAGTGCCGTTTTACGGGTCAAGGGTTTCATATTCACATAGTAATATATCACAGAAACAGAAATCACAGATATATATATATCACAGATAAATAAATTACCGACCACAACACAAATCAGGATGCATCACAAAACATCATATATCAGGGATATCAAATAATTCAATTATTCAGTCAAGTCCAAACATTCACAAGTAAGATCAGTTAATTGTCTGATTAATTCAGATCAGATTAATTTCTTATGAATTACTAATTCTGATTAATCAACATTAATTAATTTCAACCATTTTGATTAATTATTCTTTAATCGTTTTAAATTAATTAACCTTCAATTATAATTAATCAACCTTTAATTATTAAATAATTAACCTTTAATTATTTAATTCACCATTTAATTAATTACCTTAAATTAATAAATTAACCATCAATTAATCACATTGACAAATTATGCTTTAAGTGATTAAGTAAGTAACCTTAAATTAATTACCTTAATTAATTACTCTTTCATTATTTATTATCAAAACCTTAATTAGATTAAGATAAAATTATTTCCTTTATTTGAGACCAAATCACATATTTAGTTAAAACATTTAGCTAGGACAGTGTTTTAAAAACTTGGTTAAGTTTTAATTCAAAACTGTTTTGATCACCAACTTCCCAGACCCGAGACCCACTTCGAGTCTTACCCGAGAAAAATACTCATTTACTTCGAGTCTTGTCGAAAGTTTATCCGAGTGCCAAAATTTCAACCTTAAAAATTTTCTAAGTATTATTATTCGCAACGTCCACATTTTTACTCGAGCCCACTGCCCCTTTTTCACGAGTTACTCACGAGAATTCACCAAAACGACCTCGAGTCAGCAGCTTCTTCTCCAATTCGTCCCTGCCGATATATCACGTGCACACGGTGCACATGAACCATCGTTGCCGACCTTCGGCGATCGTCACCACTATCCCCAATGATCACTTGAACCCATACGAACTCAAGTGCGAACCCAGATTTTCAAGTTTTGATCGAAATACAAAATCAACAGTTTCGAGCCAATGAGATATTTCTGGAAACCCATTGGATCAACTAAAACGTCTCGTCGCCTCACCTCAGACCATCAGCGACGCCGTAACCTCGGCCATGTCACGTCAACACCCTAAACTACCTTCCCCCATCTTCTCGTGAAGCTCGGTCAACTCGTGACGATGAAACCACCACGTTCCAGACCCCAAAAAGCAACCAAGCTTAAACCCTACTTTTACTCCAACCTCGAAATCCTTGCACTTGAAAATTTTTTCGACAATTTTCTCATCATCAATGAAGCCCAAACAAGCTTCAATCCAAATTTCAACGTTTATAATAGAATTGTTCATCAGAAATTAAGAAAAATGAAATTTTGGGTTAAATTCAAACTGCTTTTAAACCACTTAAGAAAAAGTCATCATATTGTTTTTGAAAATCATAACCTGGCATGTTTATTCAAGTCATGTGATCAAAGCAATGATTTAAAATAGTTGAATTTACCATATGATTCTTCTTTTCACTGTAAACCAAGTTACAGAGTCCATATATTTTTGTTCCCTTCAACTTGAAACAGGATTTCCTCATAAAGATGTTTCAAACTAAACTATTTGTTAGAGATAAAAATCTATCAAAGATTAGGGAAGTGAGATTTAAGGTTTTTCTTTCTTTTAAACTGTAGTTTGAACAGAGCATTGATATGTATATATATAAACATGCACAGGTAAATCTATATATACATACGCAGGCATTCATACAACAGATTTCACAACAACTTGAAGTATTCAACACAAATCATCAGATATATATACACAGGTTCAAGTTTTGAAGGTTTGCTCACCTGAGATATAATTGAAACAGAGAACAACCTTTTTGTTGAAAAGCAAAATTGCTAACTTGATTTCCTGGAAATCTTCTTGTTTGTTTTAGTTGGATTAGATTTGAATTTGTAAAATGATGATACTTTTTCCCTTTTTCTTTTTCTGGTTTGCTAAGTTTCTTTGTGAACGAAAATGACATAAGAAAGGTGTATATAGAAAGATGTTTTCAGGAGATAGGTTTTGTACAGGGTAAATATAATTCTTGTTTGTACCATATAGGGTGATAAAAATGTATTTGTACAAGCATCAGAGATTTTTTCTTTGCTTTGCTTGTTTGACTCGGCTGAATAACTTTTTAGTTTGGGGGCTGATGGATCATAGCATTAATTAGCTTGTACAACCACATATATTTATTTGGTTCCTTCTTTTGCAAGCTTCATTCACATGTATATATTTACTTATTTCATTCCTTTGCAATACTTTATATATACTCACTTGTTTACACTCTTATATGTTTACTTGTTTACCTGATTGAGTGTATTTTATTCCCTTTTCTTTTTGACTTATACTTTGTTTACATACTTGTATTCAGTTATGTTATACTTGTGTACATACATTTTTGTTCTATTGCTTTGTATTTTAAATGAAGTTCTAGTTACATGTTGTTATAATTTATCTATTTGTTACTTTATATTTAGATAAACTTCTATTATAAATTTTACTTTAATACTTATATTTCTATATATATATATTTATTTAATAAATTCAAATTATTATTAACCATCAATTCTAATATTTATTATTATCACTTATTATTAAACCATTTATTTAAGTTTTAAATTCAAATCAAATAGATATATACATATATATCATTTCAAATTCACTCATATATAATAATTACAATATTTTTACATTTAAATGATTTATTCAAAAATTCATTTAATTATCAATTTAAATTTAATTAAAATCCAGGGTCGTTACAAACTTCCCCCCTTAAAAGAATTTCGTCCTCGAAATTTGGACAGGAGACACAAGGATAGATGAAGAATATTTTATCAAATCAAACTGAATATTTATCCTGCATTTGGCTTACCAAATCAGAATATCAATAACAGATACAAGAACGAATCTGTTTAACACTTCATAAGATACTCGGGTTATCCAGATCTACGAAATATACAGTGGCATCGGTTAGTTCAAAGGGATAACTAACCACTCGTAGAACATATCGGGACCCAAAGAATAGATAGATATATGGATACAATTTCAAAACTTTCAGTTTAAAAACCAAATTATACCTATCAACCATAGCAAACAAAGCAAACAATTCATCCAAACAAACAGTTTTGGTCAATTCGGAGTTTACGTCCCATATTAATATATCGAATCTTCTTCCTGGATCTACCAGAAACTATCAAAGAATTGAGAAAAAGATAACGAACAAAGAGATGAATAGAGAAAAGATTGTTTCCTTGTTGTTACAGAGTATTGACCAATTATAGTCATATTCCCCTGTCCCCTATCTCGTCCTCTTCTTGCACTCACACTTACTATCAGTGGATAGCAAGAGAATTTACTGAGGCATTCGAACGGATATCTGAGGAATACTCATTCTAGAGTTTATTTCACTCTATCTCTAATGAGCTACTTAACGTGTTATACTCCTGAACTAAAGTTCAACCTTAGCTCTGATACCACATGTAACGACTCGGATTTTTCGCGTTCGAAAATCAACATCCGTACTTCACCTTGTACTAGAATGCCGTAGATTCGACCGTTCAAATCCGATTCGCCGGAGCTATAACAACATTAAGTAAATAACACAGCGGAAGAAAAGAATAATACATTGATATACAATATCTGATACAACAGAGTGATACAATGAATATCAATATACATCAGAGATATGATACAAGAAATAGCAGCGGAAAAGAAAAGATAACAACAGCAGCGGAACAATATCAATAGAAATGATAACTCCAAAATGATCTTCAGACAAGAATGAATCCACAACTCCAAGATAAGCAACTCCGATGAATGAACTAGCTCCAGATAATCTACTAAACCTGAATATCTGAAAAGAAACCCAACTCTAGACTGCTCGTGTGGAAAATTATGAGCATCCAGAGTTTAGGAAGGGAACAATAAACTCCGGATCAGTCATGGGACTGGTGTGAGCAACAAAAACAGTTTATCTTTAATACAAACACAAAAGGCTTTTAAACATTGAAATCCGCAATGTTTTTGGAAAATGAAACTACCATAAGGCCTCCCGCCACACACACAATGCAATCGCAGAATTGGAGGAGATTTCTCCTTATGATAGTCAAACATGCTTACTACGCAAAATCAAAACTCTTTTGATATTATTTCTAGTGCATAGTGTAGAAAAACATTTCGAAAGTATAATATCAATCTTAGCCAACATACAATCATTGTTGTATGTCTACTATAACTACTACGTTCAATAGCAGGTTACCGCCACATTCCATAGCAGGTAATACAACTAAAACCGTACAGGGTTCGTATTGTTTCTTTGGATTTCCAACAAATGATCAGGCTAAGGAACTTCCTTACCGAAATAGAAACGCCTCTGGAAAGACGCCTCGGATCCTAACCGGATCTCTGCAAACAAAAGGCCGACGCTACCTCACGCTCTAACCGAGCTGTAACTAGGTAACTAACACACGAGTCATGTCATCCCCCGGTCGTTACCGACCTTTATCCGAGGGGCCCCTCAACCAACAAAGCAACATCACAAAGTGATAAATGTATAGTGTCCACACAAGTTAAGTATCTGGGCTCCATACCATGATACCACCCTTTATCCAGAAGGAAATGACATACCCTAGGGGCGCTACCCCTACAAACCTTTGTCGCAACATTCCTGTTTCGACCATTACCGGGTTGTGAGGCTCGACGAAGTCTCGTCCACAATGCTACGCTTTTTCACAAAGCCACGCTTTTCCACAAAGCCACGCTTTGACCAACAACTGATCATCAGCACTTCGTATGCCACATTACCAAATTGGGAATGTATCACTAGTAACCATCAACTACATAACCTCTGAGCTCGTACGTCTCAGAGAAGGGTGTTAAGCTAAGAGAATAAATTCTCCGCCACCAACAGAAATGTATTTGATAGAAACCAGCTTTACATCTCAAAGTGTAACGTCAGACACACATCCATACAAGTCTGTTCCGGGTTCGAACAGAACCGAAGGCACTTCCGAAGAAGCCCTTGCAAATCCGGGTATTCACAATCCTGATCGGACTTCCCATCACTTAGGGAATCTCTATACCGTAGCTACTCAGTGCAGAGACAATCGATAGGTCATCCTATCGCTCTCGCAAATACCCGGTCTTCACCACCGGTCTTCAAATGCTATCCATATCGTCGTATCACTATTCGGAATGGGATATATGACACAAAGGTCCTCTCCCGGCTAAACCGAATAACGAGCGCAATTAAAAATCATATGGATAATGGGGTCTCAGTTAAATCACAGCTTAAAGCTTAAAACTTTTCATTCGAATGGTAAAACAAATTACCATTCCCAATCTTTTAAACAAAAAGATTCATTTCAAAAACCTTCAATGGTTTAAACAATTTCCACACGTTTAATCTTTTAAACAAAAGATTTAATTCACAAAGTTCACCCCGTTCACAAAGATCCATTCATGGACTTCAAAACAATTTCCATTTCAATTGAATTAACTCGTTAAATCTTTAAATCAAGATTTAACTTATAGCTTTCAAAACTCGTTTCCAAAGATTCATTCATAGGCTTCCAAAACAATTCTATTTCAAGTTAGATTAACTCATTCGGTCTTTGAAATCAAAGACTCATTTCATAGTTTTCAAAACATTTCAATTCTATTTCAAACTTGAAACCATTCAACACAATTTGGAAATTCATTACTTTTGTGAAAGCTTTTACTATTTGAAAACAAATAGTTTCGTTTCAGAAAAATCCAGTTATATTTACACGAGTTAAAACCCTTGAATTTAAATTCAAATTCCCAAATCAATACTTTTAAAATGGTTTAACCCATATATAACTTGTATAGCATCTTTAATCCTAGTTTCAAATCATAGGATTCAATTTTAAACTTGAATTCAAATTTAAATCAAATTATTTAAATTTTCAAAACTCGATTAAGTTATTCAAAATAACTTTTATCTTTGAAATTCCATTTCAAAAGCTTTTCATATTAAATCCAAATTTTCCAATTTCAAAATCAATTGAAATTAAAATTTCAATTTCAAAAACATTAAATTTACATCATCTGTGACTTATCCGATTTCCACGTGAGATCCATATTTGTGTGTGTATAAGTGTGGTCTAGGGGTTTCACACAATAGTGCAACATCATCAATCATCACAGATATATCAATATCGATAAGCGGTATAATCCACAACGCTTATCTTCATTTACAATTCATAGATAAAATAAATTTATCAATCACAAGGGTTCATCATTACAATTCGATGTGGGTTTCGGATAACCAACTGGAATCCGACTCCCTGTCGCATCGAAATTCAAGTGCCGTTTTACGGGTCACGGGTTTCATATTCACATAGTAATATATCACAGAAACAGAAATCACAGATATATATATATCACAGATAAATAAATTACCGACCACAACACAAATCAGGATGCATCACAAAACATCATATATCAGGGATATCAAATAATTCAATTATTCAGTCAAGTCCAAACATTCACAAGTAAGATCAGTTAATTGTCTGATTAATTCAGATCAGATTAATTTCTTATGAATTACTAATTCTGATTAATCAACATTAATTAATTTCAACCATTTTGATTAATTATTCTTTAATCGTTTTAAATTAATTAACCTTCAATTATAATTAATCAACCTTTAATTATTAAATAATTAACCTTTAATTATTTAATTCACCATTTAATTAATTACCTTAAATTAATAAATTAACCATCAATTAATCACATTGACAAATTATGCTTTAAGTGATTAATTAAGTAACCTTAAATTAATTACCTTAATTAATTACTCTTTCATTATTTATTATCAAAACCTTAATTAGATTAAGATAAAATTATTTCCTTTATTTGAGACCAAATCACATATTTAGTTAAAACATTTAGCTAGGACAGTGTTTTAAAAACTTGGTTAAGTTTTAATTCAAAACTGTTTTGATCACCAACTTCCCAGACCCGAGACCCACTTCGAGTCTTACCCGAGAAAAATACTCATTTACTTCGAGTCTTGTCGAAAGTTTATCCGAGTGCCAAAATTTCAACCTTAAAAATTTTCTAAGTATTATTATTCGCAACGTCCACATTTTTACTCGAGCCCACTGCCCCTTTTTCACGAGTTACTCACGAGAATTCACCAAAACGACCTCGAGTCAGCAGCTTCTTCTCCAATTCGTCCCTGCCGATATATCACGTGCACACGGTGCACATGAACCATCGTTGCCGACCTTCGGCGATCGTCACCACTATCCCCAATGATCACTTGAACCCATACGAACTCAAGTGCGAACCCAGATTTTCAAGTTTTGATCGAAATACAAAATCAACAGTTTCGAGCCAATGAGATATTTCTGGAAACCCATTGGATCAACTAAAACGTCTCGTCGCCTCACCTCAGACCATCAGCGACGCCGTAACCTCGGCCATGTCACGTCAACACCCTAAACTACCTTCCCCCATCTTCTCGTGAAGCTCGGTCAACTCGTGACGATGAAACCACCACGTTCCAGACCCCAAAAAGCAACCAAGCTTAAACCCTACTTTTACTCCAACCTCGAAATCCTTGCACTTGAAAATTTTTTCGACAATTTTCTCATCATCAATGAAGCCCAAACAAGCTTCAATCCAAATTTCAACGTTTATAATAGAATTGTTCATCAGAAATTAAGAAAAATGAAATTTTGGGTTAAATTCAAACTGCTTTTAAACCACTTAAGAAAAAGTCATCATATTGTTTTTGAAAATCATAACCTGGCATGTTTATTCAAGTCATGTGATCAAAGCAATGATTTAAAATAGTTGAATTTACCATATGATTCTTCTTTTCACTGTAAACCAAGTTACAGAGTCCATATATTTTTGTTCCCTTCAACTTGAAACAGGATTTCCTCATAAAGATGTTTCAAACTAAACTATTTGTTAGAGATAAAAATCTATCAAAGATTAGGGAAGTGAGATTTAAGGTTTTTCTTTCTTTTAAACTGTAGTTTGAACAGAGCATTGATATGTATATATATAAACATGCACAGGTAAATCTATATATACATACGCAGGCATTCATACAACAGATTTCACAACAACTTGAAGTATTCAACACAAATCATCAGATATATATACACAGGTTCAAGTTTTGAAGGTTTGCTCACCTGAGATATAATTGAAACAGAGAACAACCTTTTTGTTGAAAAGCAAAATTGCTAACTTGATTTCCTGGAAATCTTCTTGTTTGTTTTAGTTGGATTAGATTTGAATTTGTAAAATGATGATACTTTTTCCCTTTTTCTTTTTCTGGTTTGCTAAGTTTCTTTGTGAACGAAAATGACATAAGAAAGGTGTATATAGAAAGATGTTTTCAGGAGATAGGTTTTGTACAGGGTAAATATAATTCTTGTTTGTACCATATAGGGTGATAAAAATGTATTTGTACAAGCATCAGAGATTTTTTCTTTGCTTTGCTTGTTTGACTCGGCTGAATAACTTTTTAGTTTGGGGGCTGATGGATCATAGCATTAATTAGCTTGTACAACCACATATATTTATTTGGTTCCTTCTTTTGCAAGCTTCATTCACATGTATATATTTACTTATTTCATTCCTTTGCAATACTTTATATATACTCACTTGTTTACACTCTTATATGTTTACTTGTTTACCTGATTGAGTGTATTTTATTCCCTTTTCTTTTTGACTTATACTTTGTTTACATACTTGTATTCAGTTATGTTATACTTGTGTACATACATTTTTGTTCTATTGCTTTGTATTTTAAATGAAGTTCTAGTTACATGTTGTTATAATTTATCTATTTGTTACTTTATATTTAGATAAACTTCTATTATAAATTTTACTTTAATACTTATATTTCTATATATATATATTTATTTAATAAATTCAAATTATTATTAACCATCAATTCTAATATTTATTATTATCACTTATTATTAAACCATTTATTTAAGTTTTAAATTCAAATCAAATAAATATATACATATATATCATTTCAAATTCACTCATATATAATAATTACAATATTTTTACATTTAAATGATTTATACAAAAATTTATTTTAATTCGGGGAAACTCGCCTACTTTATCAATTAATTTACGAATTTTTTATTCAAAAATTCATTTAATTATCAATTTAAATTTAATTAAAATCCAGGGTCGTTACAGAAGTGCAAGGGCTAGTCGCTACTAATCCTGAGGATATTTCCAAAATGGATGTAGTAGGAGTAGTGCCTTCGGTTCCGTTCGAACCCGGGACGAACTTGTATGGATGAATGCTTTTGGAACATCGTCAGCGGACGATGGGCATTCTAAGGGATATGTGCTGAAAGGTAACGCTTAGCCTCGAGCCTCATCAACCGGGAATGACTGAAAATCAGGGGTTATGCAGCAAGGCTTCGTGGGTAGCCCCCACTTGAGAGTAAGGTCATCCCTGTCTAGATGTCCCTTTTTATTTCGGCTTAGTGGTGCGGTTGCTGATCCCAACCGTGGGGTGATTTTATTCGGAATTATCCAGTAAGGGATGGTTCCGGCCTTGTGTTGCAGGGGATTGGGAGTAATCCTCGGTACTGTGATCTAGGCCACATACTATGACAGGTGGTACCCCAGTGCCTAGTCATTGATGGAAATCCATTCTCCCTACGTGCCTGTACGGTTTTGATTGTGCCCAACTATTGCTGAAACGTGAGATGCAAGCATTTCAGCTAGATTATATTTTACTTTCAATAGACACTATTATAATATCAGACGGATTTGATAAAAGTGTTTTGGCTATCGTAAGGTAAAAACCCGACATGTTTATTTGTGGCGTGGTCTTACGAGATGCTTTTGTTTTCAAAGGATTTTGAAACTTTAATAATCAATTTGAGTGTGATTTTCTCACGCTGGTTTTCCAGACTGACTCGGGTGTTATTTTATTATAATGCTCGGGTCAGACCGAGTATTATAGATTACAGGATATGATGCTGTGGAGCTCAGGGATGAGCTGGATGGAGTGACGTATCTCCCGTACTTGTATATATATATTCCGCTGTGTTGATTACTGTACTCTGTTATATTGAGGACATGATATGATTATTGTCCAGTTGTATGTATGTGTACTCTGATGTATACTCTAATGATGTATTGTATAAACAGATATAGTTTTAATTTGTGTAAAGATCTGTTATTGTCTATTATAGTTTATTCCGCTGCGATGGTTAGATTCTGTTGTTATTTTATTTTCTTCTTCTACCTCTTCTTCTTCAACCCATATGGTTCGTATTTCCGTTCTTCTTGAGTTCATTAATGGAAATTAATGCAAATTCAAGGGGTACGGATTTGCGTGCTATCACAGTGGTATCAGAGCTTAGGTTGGAGATAACCTTGGCTCTGGTGGGAATTTCTCATTGAAATAGAGTCAATAGTACTCTAAAATGAATTTGAGTGTATTAATAGATATGAGCGCGTATTTGTTAGTGAATATAAAATGGTTTTATATTGTGTTGATTGGTTTATTGAGCAGTTTATGGATTCTGGTCAATGCGAGTAATTAACGTTATTGATAGGGGTCTCTAAACACTCGAATAGAATAATTCGACACAATATTGTTTTAAAATGGGTAGATGAAGTAATTTTACCCAAATTATTTTTGTATATGAAAGAATTTTTTTTTATAAATTAGTATAGTTATATTTGGATGTTTGGTTATTAGATGATGATAATAAATTATTATCATTAGGAGAAAATTGAATAAGAAATCGAAAACTTATAACCAAAGTTAAGAAAATAAATTCAGATAATAAAGTGAAAGTTGTAACTGTGAATTATAAATATGATTTATAATTGGGGATAGGATTCCAGAGGAACATTTGAAAATAAATCGAGATGGATTTCGAATTTGGAATTTTGTGAAGTTTAAAATTCCTTTGAGTTTGGAAATGGTTTCAAAAAGGTTTTGGAGAAATAATAGTATTATTTCAGAAATATTTTTGAGTTGAATTTGAAATCTTGTGAGATTTGGAAATTAAAAATATTTGAAATGTTTTTTTTTACAAAAAAGAGATAGAACCACTAAACTCTCAATGGTCGCTGGAAAATAATTCCGATGATGATCGCGACATCATCGGTGTTCATTTTCAAGTTTCCAAGAGAGGAATTGCTACCTGGATGTTTTAGATTGATGTTTGTTTGCAAAACTGGGTTTTGGTTTTGAAAATTTAAAGAAATAGTTGGTTATACCAAAGGACTTTGGATATAATCGATTTCAAAGGTGATTTTGAAGTGCTGGGAAATTACTTAAAACTTTGGAAGTTAATTAAAAGTGTTTATAGAATAATAAATAAGTTGTGGCTTATAAAAATCTAAAAGTGGGATAAATAAGCCTAAAATAAAATTGTTTTGTATTTTGGAAGATGAATAAAAATCCAAAACTTAGATTATAAAATAGATTGAAACTCAAGGAAAATAGTTAAAGTGATTTTTGTGATAAAAATCAAATGTTTGGGTTGTAAATGAAATATGGAATATGAAATAAATTGAATGACATTATTAATAAATTGAAGGATGAATTGATAATGTGAGTTGGAAATTAAAATGGATAAAGAGAATGGGGTTATTGAATTGATGAGAATCAAATAAAATGAGAATGAACTTAAGTTATGAAATTGAAATGATTTGAAGTAAATTAATTTAAGTTTGAATTTATGGAAGCTTGGCTTCGGATGAAAATGAAAGTCCATTAAATAAAAGTTTGAGTTCAATTACTTAGGAAATGGTTATTAATATGCAATTGAAATAGGTGTCGAAACCATATAAATTGCTTATGGAAATTATTTTGTGTATATTGCTTATGTTATACATGTGTTTAGCTATTGTAATTAAGTGAAATGTTAATAAACTTTGTATATTGGTCACTTACCTATTTAAGTTGAGTTAGTACAGGTACCGGAAAGCCGTTTAGCTGGATTTGATTGCGAAATTTGCTAAAATAAATAGCTGCTTGCTTAAAAATGCTAAAGTAAGGTATGCTTACGCAAAAAATTCAAAATAGGAGATATGAACTGCATA
Source organism: Allium fistulosum (assembly GCA_030737815.1). Classification (NCBI taxonomy): domain Eukaryota; kingdom Viridiplantae; phylum Streptophyta; class Magnoliopsida; order Asparagales; family Amaryllidaceae; genus Allium; species Allium fistulosum. The sequence continues at coordinate 1,007,382,116 of CM060905.1, forward strand.
TATTGATATATATTGTGATTTCCGGCCTGAGGCCGATGTATATATATATTTGTGCATCCTACGATATCGCAGAAGTCCCTCCGTACAAGGGAGACTCTGCCAAAATTTTCCGTAAATTTTGGGAGTTAGATTTTTTTTTGAAATGTTTGAAATTTTCATTAACGATAAGTGATTTAAAATTGATAAGCATAAAGAATTGAACTGGATATGGAAATCTAATTGAAGTGTGTATATAAAGTAAGATGAAATCAAAGAAATTGAAGAAAGAAAAAGTTTGCAAACAAACTTTTATTTGAGATATGAAAACAAATTAGCAAGTGAAACTACTGAAGAAAATGGTCAATTATATATTGACTGAGATAAGATAAATAAAATTCAGTATTCAGGGTTTGAAACCAAATTGAATTCTAATGGAATTGTAAAGACAAAAGTGAATAAAATTGAATATAAACTTCAAGGATGAAGTGAAACAAATCCAAGAAGTATATAAAATGTTTATCTTGAACTTAAGAAATGAATAGTGAATTCTTAAGAAATTTGGTACTGAAAGTATGCTAAGTGAATAATTGAATTAAGGTTGAAACTGGAAGTTGTGAAATGGGATAATTATGGATAAGTGAATAACAATCAAAATGAATGCGAAATAAAGGAGAATTGATATAACTGATAATCAATTGAAATTAATATGTAGGATACACGTATATTATTTTATTCGCATAGCTATTTGATCCGGATTCGAGCACAGAAATTCGAGGTAATTATACTGATTCGAGTTGGGATTTTTCACTCGATTTTCGACGGCGAACCTGGATATGGATTGTTGATTGATTCTGGATATTCTCTATCATAGTTTGTGGTTATGCAAGGAGGATAACGGTTTCTGATCAAGAAACCAGATCTGAGTCCGCACTAGGAAATCGAGTGGACGATACTAGTTCAGAAGTGAAATTGTGTGATCGAGTGAGCGATCAGATTTGGTTTTGCGTACGGATGATATATGTGCATCGTACGGGCTTAAGCAAAGCCAATATTGAAAATTTTGTAAAGAAGTCAATAAAATGATTTTGGAATTGTGATTGAATATTATTGCTTAGTAGGATATACAGGTGTTTAAAAAGCAATGGATAATTGGGATTTTTGATTTTAGAAGATAAAATTTAATGGCCCGACAAAAGGTATGTCTTTGAATTTCTATATGAAATTTGATTGGGTTTTTGATCCAACCACTTGGATTTTTGTTTTCTTTTTGAGATTGGTAGGCCGTAGAGCCATTTTGTAGTTGTACCGAGCTAGCCGCGCAAAGGAAACGCTAGCGAAATTTATCGGGAGTTTAAGGAGTTAGAAAAATTTTGACAAAATTTTGATAATTCAAATTTGGTTTCAAATTTAAATTTGAATTGATAAGCAAGTGATATGGTTTGGGACTTATGGATAAGTTGAAAAGTTAGAAAATGGTTAGTGTGACTGTGATAAAAAGATTTGTTTGGCAAGTTGTTTGAAATCTATTTGAAATTTGAGAAAATAGTTAATGGGGTATGGATCATTCTTCCTAACTGGTAATTTCGGGGACGAAATTCTTTTAAGGGGGAGGAATGTGACGACCCAGAATTTCGGATATTTGAAATGAGGATATTTAATTAATTTTAAATATTCAAAAAGGTAATTTTGACTTGAATTTCAAACATCACTATTTATTTGATAATTAATTATTGAATTAGACAATTGTAAGTTGGGCAAAATACTGAATCAAGAGTTTCAAGCTTGTTAAAAATATTTTAAAGGCTTAGGAATTTCATATTTATGATGCTGAAGATAATAGAACTTTTAAAACTAATATTTAATGTGTTTTGTTCAGTTTTGTAAATATATCGTTTAAAACGATATTTAAAAATAGCCTCTCGAGGCACAGTCTCGGAATTCGAGGAAACCAGTTCCATTGGATCCGTAATAGTGTCTTACTATCGGATTTCAAATTTCGTAGCTGTCGAAGCTATCGTGTGATCATACGAGGTATAAACGTCTAAACAAAAATTTATCGATTTAATTTAAATATAGATTGATTACCCTAGTCAACATCAGCCGTTTTTCCTTCAATTCACATTTCTGTTCACAACCCAATTCCACACGCAATTGTCTTATCTTGTCTCCCTACTTTTCTTTTAAGTCATGTTATCTTCTCCTGGACTTCAATTCATTTTCAGCAGGAAATAAATAATAATGGCCGAGCCTCCTAATTCGAAAATCGAATTTCATAATTGAGAAATTAAATCCCAAAATCAAATTCTCGCTTCAGAAACCATTTACAAGTCGCGGCTGAGCAATCTTCGTTCTCCCTTAGTAGGGATGTCTTCGAATCGATCTTACCGGTCTCGTTCCTTTTGAAGCGAATCATGCTCGCACGAGATAGGGAATTCGTGAGTCAATTCTAAGTCGCGACGTTGTCACGGTCACCATACCGAAGAAGCACGATCGTGGGTGACATCGCAGTTGCGAAGTATGGCAGCGACGATGGGTGAGGAGCTTGATTCGTTTCGATTGGGATTGGAGGGGTCGTGACGGGCTTCGCAACTCGAGGTGCTGAGGCTTTAATTTAGGGTTTGGGGGTTCGGTGTCAATCGAAGGGCTAAGGGAAATCGAGGCATGGAGTCTCGAGGCGGCGACTCTGGTAGGGTTTCGAGCTCGGTCTCGATCGTACGAGGGGTGCAGGCAGTGAGGTATTCTCGATTTTGTTTTCCAATTAAAACTTAATTTATAAATATATATATAGGTAAATTAGAAAGAAACAATGTATATTACAGTAAGTAAAACCATTTTTGTTTTTATCTAATAGAGATGTATATAGGTCAAAAAAATAACGACAGTAAAGTATAGGAAACGATTTATTTATTTTCAATTAAAAATGATATATTAAGGTGACTAACTTGTTTTATCAACTTATTTTAGTCGCTAAAGATTTTTAAAAGGGGAATTATTAGTTTAGGAAAAATTAATTATTTGTTAAATAAAAATTTAGTCAAGTTAAATTTATAAAATGGAAATTCAATGTAATTAATTGATAACTAGAAAATAGTTATAAAAGGAAAATTTGTTTGAAATTAACTTATTAGGTGAAATTGAAATTTATTAAATGGAAATTGATTATCTAAATTTTTCGAATATTCATCAAGTCATCTAATATTTATTAAAGGTCAAATTCGAAACGGGACAAATCGGGATTGGATCAGAGTGCATATTAGAAATCAAAGGTGAGTTAATCTCACTCATCCGGCTTTATTTTAAATTTAAATAGCTGAATTTAAGTATTTGGTGAATGGTTGATTTGATTTGATATGATAATATATAGTAGTATTTACCAATATATATATTGGCATATGTATATATTGGAGTTGTTATTCCCGCATTTTATAGCGGATGAGACCCTATGCGCCGCATAATAGCGGATGATAATATTTGAAACCCATATACCGCGATATTCCACCTCGAACTGGAATTGGTATTGTGCTAACATCTGTGGATGTAGGGAAACAGGTTGGAGGGATCCAACTGGATTCCTCAAAATTATTTAGATTATTTGATATTATGTGCTATGAATATTGATATCCTATGATGATTTTATTGATGATTGAAATATTGGAAGATATTGTTGGATTGAATATCTAAGTATAATGGGTTATTAAATTCTATAGAATTGGATTTTGAAAGAAATAAATGAGTAAATTTTAAGTAAATAATTCAAGTGAATTGGAATAAGGGAATTTTGAAATAATCAGGGAAAATATAAACTTTAAAACTAAAGTGATATTATTTTAAAGAATGAAGGATTTATTTTTAAATTTAAGGATTAAATTTAATTAAAGGATAAAGAAAGCATTTTGGAAGTTTGAAATTGGTAATTTCGGTTAAAAAGGGTTTTAACTCACAATAAAGAATTAAATCTAAAGGTTAATGTATTTTGGAATAAATGAAGTAGTGAAGAGAATTATTTCAAGCAAAGTGAGTTGGAAATCAATTGTAAATTGATTTAAGTATTTGGAATTGAAATTTTGAAGAGAAGTGAGATTTTGGAATTTAAAAACTGGGTTTATAAAGTAAAATAAAATATCAGTGGATATTTGAAAATATAAATTCAAGGTGGGAATTTATAAAGGGATATGCATTGATTTAAAAATAAATGTTGATTTATTTTTAAAAAATGCGAAGAGAAGTGTATTTCCTTGGATAGCCAAGTACGTTTTCAAAGCAATTTGAAATATAAGTTAAAGGTTTTAAGTATGTTTTTAAAAAGCATGTTTTAGAAAATTTGTTTTTTTCTAAATGTTAATTTCCAAAGTAAGATTATCAAAATCTATTATTGTAGTAACTATATAAAAGTGATTTGGTATTATGTTAAAAGAGAAATTTAGTTTATATTTATAAAGTGGTTTTATTTAAAATATCCTTAAAATATATTTTTTATTTAAGTATTAAAGTAGTTTTAATTTCAAAGTTATAAAGTATATTTATAATAAAGTGTTTTTAAATTATTTTAAAAATCTAAAAGTATTTTGTACTTGGTGTTTCAGTGGAAATAAATATTTGAGATATGTATTCCGTAAGAGGAAATTGTTTTGAACTGTTTTCAAAAGAGGTTTGAAAATAGAAATATATCTTGCGAAGGTATTTGAGGTTAATAAATGATTGGGAAATTATTTATTGTTTGATGGATGTTTATGGATGTTAATTGATAGTTAAATAACCGACTATCAATATTGGCCAAATGCGCTGATCGTTTCGACGAGACCGGGATCGGGAGTTTTTCCCGAAAACCACTTCGATCCGGTTTGTACGTTTCGTGGAAAACGAGTTTGGAATCGAAGATGGAGCAGTGAAGTGCAAGGGCTAGTCGCTACTAATCCTGAGGATATTTCCAAAATGGATGTAGTAGGAGTAGTGCCTTCGGTTCCGTTCGAACCCGGGACAGACTTGTATGGATGAATGCTTTCGGAACATCGTCAGCGGACGATGGGCATTCTAAGGGATATGTGCTGAAAGGTAACGCTTAGCCTCGAGCCTCATCAACCGGGAATGACTGAAAATCAGGGGTTATGCAGCAAGGCTTCGTGGGTAGCCCCCACTTGAGAGTAAGGTCATCCCTGTCTAGATGTCCCTTTTTATTTTGGCTTAGTGGTGCGGTTGCTGATCCCAACCGTGGGGTGATTTTATTCGGAATTATCCAGTAAGGGATGGTTCCGGCCTTGTGTTGCAGAGGATTGGGAGTAATCTTCGGTACTGTGATCTAGGCCACGTACTGTGACAGGTGGTACCCCAGTTCCTAGTCATTGATGGAAATCCATTCTCCCTACGTGCCTATACGGTTTTGATTGTGCCCAACTATTGCTGAAACGTGAGATGCAAGCATTTCAGCTAGATTCTATTTTACTTTCAATAGACACTATTATAATATCAGACGGATTTGATAAAAGTGTTTTGGCTATCGTAAGGTAAAAACCCGACATGTTTATTTGTGGCGTGGTCTTACGAGATGCTTTTGTTTTCAAAGGATTTTGAAACTTTAATAATCAATTTGAGTGTGATTTTCTCACGCTGGTTTTCCAGACTGACTCGGGTGTTATTTTATTATAATGCTTGGGTCAGATCGAGTATTATAGGTTACAGGATATGATGCTGTGGAGCTCAAGGATGAGCTGGATGGAGTGACGTATCTCCCGTACTTGTATATATATATTCCGCTGTGTTGATTACTGTACTCTGTTATATTGAGGACATGATATGATTATTGTCCGGTTGTATGTATGTGTACTCTGATGTATACTCTGATGATGTATTGTATAAATAGATATAGTTTTGATTTGTGTAAAGATCTGTTATTGTCTATTATCGTTTATTCCGCTGCGATGGTTAGATTCTGTTGTTATTTTATTTTCTTCTTCTACCTCTTCTTCTTCAACCCAAATGGTTCGTATTCCGTTCTTCTTGAGTTCATTAATGGAAATTAATGGAAATTCAAGGGGTACGGATTTGCATGCTGTCACAATTTATGTGATCTAGAGAGTGGAAATTACCTCTAAATTGTTTTAACACTCTCATATTTTTTATCACTTTCTTTTTATCATTTTAGTTACTTTTTTTAAGCTAATCACTCTCAACTTTGGATTAATTTGATTGACTAGATTTTTAAAATCAACAATTCCCTACGATCGACCCGTACTCACTACGTACTACGATAGTATGCCGTGCGCTTGCGGTTAAATTTTATTATAAATTCGTTCGACGGTTTTCTAAACCGATAGAATTTCCATCGTCGAACAAGTTTTTGGCACCGTTGCCGGGGAATTGCTTTGATTTTGATTTTCTATTCTTCGAATTATTTTTGTTTGATTTTCTTTTGTGTGTTTGTTTGCTTTTTTAAAAAAAATGTGTTTGTTTATGTGATTTGTATTTTCAATTTTGTGTGTGTGCTGGTTGTCGTTTATTTTCATTTTGCATTGCATTTCTAAAAAAAATCATATACAACTCAAAAAGAAAAAAATTCATTTCAAATTGCATTTACAGATTTACAGCTGCATTTACATTATCATTTTTTTTGTTTACAAATTTAAAAAAAATCTGCATTTGTTTGCTCTGCCTCCTTCACCACTATGCCCACGGTTCAACAACCCCATATACTACTTCACGACATTACCAACTCCTGTAACCAAAACACTCAACCTACTCGACAACCCTGTGCTATTGCCTCAGTATACTTCCTACTGCAACCTCAATCGAACTTCAACACTCCAAATTCGCCACTTACAATTTCATCCACAAGTGGTGCCTCCACCACAAATCTACTGCTGTAACAATCACTACGTCAACTCCATACAACACATTGCCGCCATACCCACTTCCCCATTGACAAAACAGTGCACTGTCATCAAAGTTCATCATTAACATCCTCCACCATCGCAGTGCAAACACTACCATCATCCGATTCACAAACCACAGACAATTGCCACAACTCAAACCCCACTGTCTACACAATCAAACTTCTTCACTTCCCTGTCAACCTCCTTATGTCAACTGCCTCACTGACCTGCTTTACACATACCATTCACAAGTGCACTCGAGCATCACCACAACACTACTGCAAAACCTCCCTGAACTGCCGCAGTTATCACCAGAAAACTGCTCACCCATCTTCCAGCATCACTACTTTTCCCCGTTAAACTGCCTTCTTCACCCCCACAAACCTGCCACCAGACAACAGTTCATTGCTGCAGCCTCACATACATTCGCCATTAATCAGAATCCATTCACAGCCACCCACTTCTCATATCACTTGCATCTACCATAAACATAGCGGCACTATTTCACAACACAGCCTAAACCATCCCTGTCTAACCATCTTCATTCCAGAACTGCCAACATTTAACCACAATACAATCATCACCTGACCATTCCAACAACCAGAGCATCAACTACATCACCTGACCATTCCACTGACAATCACTACGAACTCTACCCATCAAACTGCTTGACAATCTCCACTGCACTGACTTCATCAACCACAACATTGCCAAAGCCTCAACCATTCAATCAAGACACTTGACAACCGCCTACAATTCAATTCGCAACTCCCCTTGAACCCCATCGCTTGCTGGAATTCAAATGACCCAAGAAACACTCAAACTCGAACCACCTTGACTGCAATCCCCCTCTAGACTTTGAACAATTTTTTGACTTCAAACGTCTGCCATCGACCGTTCACCTGCACACGAACCACTCGCCAAAATCGACCACGAACCACGAACTCGCTGTCGACTTCGACGCCCAATACACAGATCCAATCAACAACTCGCAACCTTGCTTACATTTCCCAACCCAATTCGAAAAGTAGAAAGCGCAATTGGAATTTTAAATAAAAATTTGGTTGAGTAATTTTTTTTTGGCAAATTCTATTGCAACCCACTAAATTGATTAGTAGCCCCACCTTAATTTTAATAAAATGAAGAAGACAAAAATACCCTTTATCAACTACGTACGACCTTCTCCTCCTTCTCTCTGAAATCTTCCTCAGTGCAAACCAGTTAAGTCAAAAACCCTAATTAACAAATCAGTAAAAAAATCACTCATATTTCAGTAAAAGGCCAAGAAGCGAATGGTAAATGCCAAATCTCATTTTTTTTTTACTGCTCCAGGCTACCACGCACTGAGAATACGTGAAAAATATAAAAACCACGCAGGAAATAAGCGTGGAAAAAATATAAATCAAGCAGGACTTAAACGTGGAAAAAATAATAACCACGTCTACAACCTACGTGGTTATTAATTTTTCCACGCATATCTTCTGCGTGGTAACCTGATCTCATCACTTTTACTTCAGTTCACCTCGCACTGAGAGTGCGTGGTATGCTTTATTACCACGTAGGAAGCATGCGTGGAAACGAATTTTTCCACCCAGTTTCCATGCGTGGTATGTTAATTTTCCAAAAAAAAACCTATTTTGCCGAAACCACTTAGATGCTCGATTTTGAAATCACGAGCAAATCGACCATCGATCTGCAGTTGGAGATGTGCACTGAAGTAGATGATGCGCCGCTGGAGTTGCCGTGCCTTCGATCTGAAGTGGAAGATTTGATGCGGGAGGAAGATTTCCTAAGTAATTTGATGTCGTGCCTTCGATCTGAATGAAAGGGCAATTTTGGAAAGTGCGGGGGGCTGCTAAGCAATTTTGTGGGTATACAGACTTTAGTAGATTTCAGGGGGCTACTAAGCAAAAAATCGTGTTGCAATAGAATTTGCCTTTTTTTTATCGTGAAAGAATTATTCGCTGAAATGATTTGGGGGGAGGAGTTACAAAAGAAAACGAATTTTGTTTTGAACTGATTTTGGGCCGGGTAGCTTTAAGTCAAAGACTTGTATACTTTTTTTAATTGCTTTCTTTTGATTTTGTGGCCGGGGTGAAATTAGGCTTGTGTTCTTTCATTTTTTATTGTTGTTATTTTGTCACTTTGTTTATTAAGTTTAAAAAAAACAAATACAAAAACAAGTTTGAATTTGTCTTGTTTTCATTTGTTTTGTTTTCATTTGTTTTGTTTTCGTTTTAATTTGTTTGAAAGTCTATCTTCCAAAAAAACTGTATATATATCGTGCTTCTATTTTCAGGTTGCCAAAGCAGATTGGAAGAGTTGTTTGCTCCGCTTAGCTTGGCAAAAAAATAACTGCTTGCTTATAAATTTTTTTTGCTTTTACCCCCTACCTATTGTTTTTATTTGCCTTGCATTGTTGTTTGCTTGCATTTTAGAAAAGAAAAAAAAAATCAAAAACAAAACTCCATTCGTAGTTGCATTGTTAATACATGTTTAATTTCTGCTTTGCATTTCATCTTAGAATTTTGGTTAATAATAACGGTTAGACATCGATAACACTTAATTGTATATTGACAAGTTGTCCTCTTTCGATAATTTAATTTCTTGGTGTCTAGGCTATGGTAGAGCAATAATCAGTTATAAATATTACGGTTGTGACGACCCGGAATTTCGAGCAATAAACAATTTAATAATTTATATTAAATATTAAATTGTTTTGATATATCTTGGATTTATGAGACTTAAATGAATACTTTTCTTTAATTAATTATCGTATTGGTGAGTTTTATCTTTTAAAAACTAATTAATTATGTTTCCAAACTTCTAATATTTCTTTAGTGATTTGGGAATTATCATTTATTTAATATTAGGTCTTTTCAAAGCTACCAAATAAATAAGAATGTACATATGAAATTAATAGATGAAAGTAGAATATATGACTTCACCTATATTTTAAGGCAACTTGACTAAAGTAAAATAACATGACAAACAATAAAACTAATAATAAAATAAATATAACAAACAAGGAAATATAAAATATACATAAGTAAATTTCATAGCTTTGTAAACAATTAAACAAACACTCTACACATCTAAACAACATCCATTACATTTTATAATCAAACAACATATCAAACAATATATTAGAACAACACTCATTTACATTTAATCACAATTCAATATAAACTACATAGCAAGTCGAGCAAGCATGTTAGCAAACTTGCATAGGGGAAACTGGTGGGTCGAATGGGATTTATGCATGCAGGCCTGAGAACAAAAGAATCAAAAGCAAAATACAAAGTAAAAATGAAACATACTTGTAGCTTATAAGTGAAGTCTCAGGCAAGTGTATAAAATATAGATAAGTATTATATGAAGCATCAAGTACAAAAGCATTTAATGCTAATCATGCAAATATCTTCTTTAGCCCATAATAATGCAAATCTCGGCCACCAAACTAAAAAAATCTCTGAGAATTTGTACATTTTGTACACTGTTTTGCAAAAGAAGAAATATTACCCTGTTTCATATATATCAACCTGGAAGCTACTACTTTCCCCTACTAGTTTTCATTTTCTTTCGAGCTAAGCAAAACTAAGATAAAAGCTTCATCTAAAATCCTAAACAAACATTCAAAAACAACCAGCAACTCAACAAATCAGAGATCAAGAGGAGCTTCTGTTAGAAAATCCAAAACTGTTTCAAAGGCCTGTGCTAAGCAAATCTAGTTTGCTCTGTTCTTTCTTTTGAATCATGGTGAGTAACATATTTTTAAAAAAAATATAACCTAAGTTTAGATAAAGCATGTTTCCTCTGTGATGATATATATATATATATATCTTGTATATATGGATGTGTGGGCATATCTGGTATGTTCTTGATTTCCTGTTGCCTGTTGCTCTTTTATTCTAAGTAGATCTGGAAACAAAACCTTTTTCTCTTAATCTATTGATTGTTTGAATGTAAGATATAAACAAAAGTAGTTTGTTTAACTACAATCTAAGCAATAGAAATTTTTATAAGTTGAACTAACTTGTATTTATCTCTGGTAGACTAAGAAAGCCTGTACATCTTTAAATATGTTTAAAATCAAACCTCTTGTTTTAAGAATACAGTTGCATCAAGTGAAAATACATACTAAAACATGATTTTTAAAACAAGAATCAGAATTTTTAAACAAAGGGGTGAAGAGTAGTTTTAACTTCACTGTTTTGAACATATTGGGTTGCCGTGGACGATCTAGTTCTCTGGTGATGTCGTGTCTCGGTCTGGAGGTGGAGGAGTTATGGGGAAGCTTTGTAAAAATGGTGAGGTGGGGGTTCGTCAACGGTGGTGGTGGCGGCGTACGATCTAAATTTTTAAACCTAGTTTTAAGGCGTGGTGGTTTTTCGTCTCGTTCGACGTCAGGGGTTGATCGAGTGTCACGTGCGTTTGTGGTTGGGTAGAGGAGAGATTGACGAGACTACGGTCGGAGTTTGGTGGCCTCTGGTGGTCGGAGCTGCGTGTACATGGCGGTGACAGGTATCGTGGCGATGTCGTTTTCATGTTTCCAGGCTTTGTTGGAGCAACTCGAATTCGATCTCGAGTACGTGGAGTTGATCGGAGGCTTGGGATAGGATCTGGAAGTGGTCGTCGATATGTGGAGATAGTCGTGGTCGACTGGAAGTGGCGATCGACGCTGTGCACGTGCACGGTGGAGTGGTTTTGCTGGTGAAGCTGTTTTTGGTTTTCGAACTTAGGTTGGGAAAAGACTCGAGATTTACTCGAGTTAATTCTGGTTTGGCTCGGGTAAATCTACATTTTTCTCGAAGTAAGATTAAGGGAACTCGGGTAGTTTTGTTCCCAAAACTTTAACCTGTTCCAGATTTGCAGATTTTAAAGTGTTGGTTTTTAAATTGTAACCAATGTTAAAAACTGAGTTTAATTAAATATTTGAATTCCAGATTTTTTGGAATGAAGAGAAAAGTTTAAAATTTAAATACTTTAATTAAATTTAAATATTTGAACTTGAGGGGATTTGTTTTAAAACCCCTTCATAACTAAGGTATTGCTTTAAGTTATAATTTAAAGTTTTTTTAAAGTTAGTTTAAAGTGATTTAAGTTAAATTAGTGATAGTTTAAACTTGGAGTTTAAAATGAAAGTTCAAAGGGGAAAAATGGAATATATGTTTCGAACATATTTAAATGAAATTTAATCAATATTGAAAAATGAGTTTTCTTTAAGTAAATAAAGATTAAATATTTAAATGCATTGTCCATTGAAATAATTAGAATGATAATCGATAAAACGGTATTGATTTAATTGAAATGTATTAATTAAAGTAAATAATGAGTTAAGTAATTAATATGTAATGGAGAATCATAGATTCGACTTTAATTAATAAATGGAGGGTTAATGGAACTTATAATTACTAATTGAGGAAATCGTAAGTTATTATTTAGAAAAGAAATTAAATAAATAATGAAGGTCATTAACCAGATTAATTAATATAATTGATTTTTAGTAGTTAATTAGATTAATTAATTTGATAATCAACATTGTAAATGTTTAAACTACGTAATGGAAATTAAGTAAGGAATTAATTACTCACTTTAGTTAATTGGGTAATTTGATTTATCTGAGTTAATTAATTTAGTTTAATTAATTTGGATTAATCAATTGATAATTGGGAGATATAATTACTCAGGAAAGTAATTGATGAATAATTACAGGATGTAATTTATGGATAATGATTCGTTAATAGAAGTAATTTGGATAATTACTTGAAATTAATCAAGGGATTAATTAAATCTGTTTATTGGGAGTAATGAATTAAGGATAATCAATTACTGTATGTTATTAATCAAGGTGATTAATATATGTGATTTGAAGATTAGTTTTCTTAATAAAAATTAAGAAATAAAATAACTAATTAAAAGTTAATTACTTGATGTAATAGAATTAAATAGTAAATGTAATAGAGATCATTTATTATAAATGCTGGAACTTAAAATGGTTTTATTTGGAAATAATTAATAAATGACTAGATTTATTAATGTGAATAATTAAGTAATGTAATTAATGATTAGTTAATTAATAAATGAAGTAATGAAAGGTTAATTCCTATATTTGGTTAAAGATAATTAATTTGTAAAAATAATTAAAGGATAATTTACTTTAAATGTAATTAAAGATAATTAATCAGGGATGATTAATTTAAAATGAATAATTGGATTATGATTGATTAATTGATTGATAATTAATTAATAGTAGTATAAGCAAGTTTAATAATGGTGGAGTAATTAATTTAATTTACATTAAATTAATTAAAGATTTGTAATTAGTTTAATTCATTTTAAATTAATTATAAAATGAGGTGATTATTAATCTTTGTTTATATATGATGGATGATATTGATTTCCATGATTGATTGTGATCTCAGAGATATATCTATTGAGTTATGGATGTTTGGTTAAGTATGATGATATTGATTATCTGTTGAGTAGATAATATGGATTATCTGTTTATGATGATGATGTTATTCTCCATTGTTATAGTGTGTTTTATCTATCTGTGTTGATAATAAATTGAATTGTTTTAACTTTAAAACAACTTGGCCTTAAAAGATACGGTTTGGATTTCGATGAGACCGGGATCGGGTTTCCGTATACCGGGATTCTAGGTCTGGAGACCCGAATACCACATCGATCCAAAATAACGTTAGGTCGTGAAATCCAAATGGAGCAAGTGAAGACTCGAGGTATAAGAACTATTCGTCAGTATAACTCTGTGGGTGATTCCGTAATGAGTTGACGGAGATAGTACTTATAGATTCGAGATGGTGGTTCAAATTGCAAGGGTTATTGTCGTTAACTCTGAGGGTGATTCCAAAATGAGTGTAACGAGATAATGCCTTCGGTTTCGTTCGAACCCGGAACGAACTTATATGGATCGAATGCTTTTAGAACATCGTCAGGCGGGCGATGAGCATTCTAAGAGATGTGTTCTCTAAAGGTAATCGTGACCTCAAGCCTCATCAACCGGGAATGGCTAAAACAGGGGAGGTGCAGCAAGGCTTCGTGGGTAGCACCCACTTGAGAGCGAGATATACCCCTGTCTAGAGTCCCTTTTATTTCGGCTGTGTGGGCGGTTTAGTAGCTACAACCGCCGGGGTTGTCTTGTTTGGAACTGTCCAGTAAGGGATGGTTCCGGTCTTGTGTTGCAGGGGACTTAGGGTGGGTCCTCGGTACGGTGATCTAGGCCACGTACTGTGACGGGCGGTACCCCAGTAGCCCTGCCATTGATGGAAACCCATTTTCCCTACGTGACCTTACGGTTTTGATTGTATACCTAGTATGCTGGAATTTAATGAATGTAACAATTTCGGCTATTTTCTATTTACTTGAAACCTTAGACACTATTATAATATCACTGGATTTCCTATCAAATGTTTTGGTTAGCGTAAGGTAAAAACTTTTCCATGTTTATGTGTGGGAAGTCTTACGTGATACCTTTTGTTTTCAAAGGATTTTCAAAGTTAAGCAACTTTAACCTGTTACTCATACCAGACCCATGTCTGACCCGGAGTTTATTTTTGTTTTTCCTAAACTCTCGGGTACCCAAATTTTTACGGGTAGCCAAGGGATTCAGGTTAGCTTTGACGTATTTTGTAGGAGCAATGGAGCAGGAGGCTTCAGCGTATAGATATATAGTGATTCCGATGTGTTAGTGTTTATCTGTATTTCCGCTGTGTTGTATCTCTGTATTGTATTGAGATGTATCGAGCTGTATTAACTAGACAGGTGTTTATAACTGTCTAGTATGTGTTGTATTATCTGTGTAACTCTGATATATATGATATTATGTAATCTCTTATGTGATATATTATATTTCATTCGTTCCGCTGTTGAGATTCTGGTGTGTTTTCTTCTTTCTTCTCTATCTTTTCTATTTCTCACCCTTTTCTTTCTTCATAGTGATGCGATTTTCCGGTAGTGGAAGGTCGGGTCGCTACAACGGTGATTCGTAAATATTATACTGAATTGTTTCTCTGAAGGTACTTAAACCTTCGCTGCATTGCTACGGTGATTCGTGGTGCACCAATAAATCCTACCCATTACTTGGCTGAGAACTATCTTGTTGAATTAAGACAAAGTGTGCTTATACAATTTTGGGTTAACTTAGGATAGAAAGTCTGTAATTAAACCTTACATTCATTTAGTTGCATTAGTTCATGCATATTTAAAAAAAAATTCAAAATCCAAAACTAGAAAAACTGTAAATATTCCTTAATTTTGGTTTTAAATCCTTTCTTTTGAATTTTTTTTAAAAAAAATCCTTTTCATTTGAATTTTTTTTATCAAAATCAAAAATCCAAAAAAAAATTTACTTAGTGTTTTTTTAGAAAAATCAAAAATCCAAAAAAAAATGTAAAATATTTTCAAAAACAAAAAAAAAAGTTGAAGAACCAAAAAAACAAAACAAAAAATCGATTTTCTCTTTTTGAAAATAAATTCTATTTGTAAATATTTCTCCCATAAAAAAAAAGACAAAAACATTCTTAAAAAAATGTCTGAATTTCCATACTCACTTGAATTTTACAATAGTTGTGAAAATCAATACAATCCATATGATTTCACTCCAAATTCGTATGGATATTTTAACGACAAATTTTGTATAAACAATTCGAATTTGGAACAACAAAATTTTCAAAATGTCGAATAACCCTCGAATCTCGAAAATAGTATTGAAACGATTTCATCTTTACTCGAACTCTCTACACAACAAAATCAAATGATAAATGAATTGTGTAGTTCATATTTGTGCAATAACTCGAGTCAAAATTTTCAAAATAATCAAGATTTGAATTCACTTCAAAATTCAAACGATTTCGAGTATAACCCATGCCAATTCAATTTCGAACTCCAAAGTGAATTTCAAAATGAAAATGAAAATGTGAACCACTTTTCAAATAATTTTGGCAATGGGAATAATCTCGACTATGATGCAAGTAAAAAAAATTGTTCTCAACAAGTCTAAATCGAAAATTCTCAAGTTAATAATTATAAATTGGATTTTGTTGAGCAAATGGATGAAATTTACTATGAACACACGGATTTGTTATTTGAACATATATGAAACAACGTGAACAACAAAACCAAATCCCAACATATGACGAGTCAAATAATAATCCATCTTTTACCACAATTGATGACTTTCAAACAACAACTTTTGAAATTGAAAATGATGATCTTAATGAAGTTGCTGAAAACACGGTAATTGAGTTGGATTTCAATTCTTTTGAGGGTAAGAAACTCGATTTAAAATTTGATCTTCCTTTTCTCGATTTTAAAATTTTTAATACAACAACTTTGGATTTTGAACTTGAGATATGCAATGAAGTTGTTGATAATCCAACAAAGAAAGACGAATTTAATGAACACGAATTCTATGAACTTTTTGAAGATGAGTTGTTAAATTTCGAAGGGGAAGATTTAAATCGCCATTTTGATTTTGAAATCAATAATTCTAAGGAAGTTTTCAATGATAAGTTTGAATTTCAAATTGGTGAAAATAAATTTGAATTTCAATCAATCGTTTTATCAACCCCGAAAACAATCGAAAATAAAACAACTCGTACGATTTTTAATAAAACGACATTCGTTTTTCCAAATCAACATTCAATTTTGAAATCTTTTACAGTTTGGTTTTCCGAGCTTAAGTTGTGTCTCGCGTACTTGACAAGACAAATGAATCGATCTTTGGAAGACCGTTTCATTTACTTTTTTACAATATACTTTCTGAACTCTTGTAAATAATAATCTTTTCGTTTTCATGTAAATATAGGTCATCTTTTTATTTTTGTTTTAATTTTCTCCTTTCACTTGGGTTCACTGTGGGGACACGGTCAAAATCAAGTGTGGGGGGACTTTCATCTTCTTTTTGATTTTTCATAGTTTATTTTATATTTTCTTTTCAAACCCCAAAAAAATAAAAAAAAATAAAAAAAATTAAAGCATTTTGATTTATTTTTAAAGGAACACTATAGGATAAATATATGGTTTTGGTTTATTAAATTGAAATTTTTGAAAATTTAATTGTCTTAACAAAAATAAAAATGAAGTTTGATTACAAATAACAATGGTTTAACTAGTATATAGGAAGATTCATACGTGTTAATTATGAAATACATCCTAATTGAAAATCTTTGTTTTAAAAAGTGGTTGATTTAAAGTAAAGATATAACATTTTTGTCTTCTAAGTTAAATGGTGCTAAGATGATAGTGCGAAACTCTCTCTTCTAAAAAAACAAAAAAAAAACAAAAAACAAATTTCTTGTATATAAGTTTATATTTTTTTAATAAACACCTAGAGTCATGTGTTCACTCGCCATGCTCCGTACCCTTCTCACGTAAGCCCAAAAGGCAGTGCACGATCAATATATTTGGCCTCAGTTTATCTGAGTTAGGTGTGTGTATATAAAAAAAATTATTTTATTAATAACGCATATAGTCGATAAGTGTCCACACTTGTGTGTTCACTCGCCACGCTCTGTATTCCCCTCACATGAGTCCACAAGGCAGTGCATGGGTAATATATCTGGCCTCAGTTTATCTGAGTTAGGCATATGTAAATATTGTAAATATCAATAAAAAATTTAAAAAAATAAAGAGAGTAAGCAAATGAAATCGAAGCACTATTTTAACTTGTTTGATTTGACTTGTTATTGAAAATAAATGAAAATACCACTTTGATAAACTTTGATAATCAACTAAGGATTCATTTCATAGTTACACTATGTTATCAACCGAAACAACGAGTTAAACTACAGTATATTTGTTATGATAACTTGATTTTTGTTGGATGTTTTGACGAGTCAATAACTTAAATTTTCATGTCAATGACCAAAACCTATATTTAACTTATGTGTGTCGATTTAAAAGTAAATCCTTCATTTGTAAACATTTTCAAAAACTCGCATTCATCTCTTTGTAAATATATCTTGCATTTTGTAATTATTTTCACTTTGCATTTGGATTTTGTGGGTAGTATCCGCTGAAAACCCTCACGAGACAACACTCGTCCTACTGGGAACATCCAGAGGTTTAACGGCTTGTTGCATATGCTCAATGCAATCGTGCTTCCTACGAAATCGGATTTATCTTAGTTTTCTTTATTCGAGGACGAATAAAAAGATAAGTGTAGGGGTATTTGATGTGCATGTAAATGGCATATTTTTACCATCATATTTAATCTATTTAAATTAAATAAATGATCATATTGAGTATTTTAACTTGTTTAAACCAAAATTCAAATTATTTTCAAATCGTCATATATTCATCTTCATATAAGGGCAAAATGGTCATTTTTTGTATATATTAAATTGAGAAAATTTAATTGGAAATTTCTATATTATTTTTGTAGGAATTTGAACTCAAATACAAGTGGTTTCATGAAGATATATGCATGCACAAAGAAGATACAAAGGAATGAAGATGGAAATAATTCAAAGTCATGGATCATGGAGGACCCCACTTACCCACCTACCTTAATGTACACTTAGGAGCTAATGCACATGCTAAAAGGCTATTAAATCTTCATGCACACTTAATGGATGATTATTTGAAGTTAATGATAACTTGGCCACCACACTTCCTAAGAGGGTATTTTGGATTGTTCCCAAAAAAAGTGAATTAGGGATTTAAACTTGTATAAATACCCCTTATGTTTCATGTAACCTCTCTTTTTTAGTCTCTCTTAGGCTATCTTCTCTTAGTTAGTTTAGATCAAAAAATAATATGAGAGCTCTCTTTCTTTTCATGGCTACTTAGCCATTTCTTTTATATAATTTTTTTATGAAATTTTAATTCAAGTCCTTTCTTGTTTATTTACTTTTATGCAAGTAGTGTGTAGATCTTCTTTTATTTTATGCAAGTAGAATAGCTCTTCTTTTACTTTGCTTTCATCTTCTTCTTCTTTGTGTTTCATGTTGCATGCTACTTGTGTTGATATGATAACATAAATGAGAGGCTAATCCCTTCAATTTAGGGGTAATGAAGCCTCTAATCATGTAGCTTCAACATTTTGATAATTATTGCTCTCATTTTGTGCTTAATAAGAATGCATGAAGTGGTTTAACTTGTTGTTATTGCTTTGAATTTGATAGCCTATATTGTTGACTCCAAATAGGCTATGCTTAAACAGTCACAAAACACAAATTGTCTCTTCATCTAATTATGATTATGGCAAAGAAGTGAATGTTGAAATTAAAATTTGATGGCTTATATTTCTAATTAATAGTTAATAGGCCATGCTTAAAATAGATTTTTCTTTCAACTTTGTTGTCATACTTCATGAGATTTAAATGTGTATTAGTGGTTGTGTTATAGTTTGATGGTTTATATTGGGCTAATTAATAGCACAAATATACCATATTTATGATAAGAACATCAACTAATTTCACTAATGGCCAAAAGAGAGATCATAACTTCATTTTGTTGATTTATGTGATCTAGAGAGTGGAAATTACCTTTAAATTTTCTTAACACTCTCATATTTTTTATCACTTTCTTTTTGTCATTTTTCTTACTTTTTTTTAACTAATTACTCTCAACTTTGGTTTAATTTGTTTGACTAGATTTTTAAAATCAACAATTCCCTGCGGATCGACCCGTACTCACTACGTACTACGATAGTACGCCGTGCGCTTGCGGTTAAATTTTATTATAAATTTGTTCGATGGTTTTCTAAACCGATAGAATTTTCATCGTCGAACAGTTGGGGAAGAAGAGGTAAAGAATTCATTTAGAAATTTATTGAAGTTACATCTAAAAAGATATTATCCAGTATCATATTCTGTATTATAGTTTACAAATAAAATGACACTGCATAGTAGCAATGAGTAAATTATTTCAATGTAAATGTTTTATAAAAGTTTTGGAATTAGATTTGTAAATTGATACTATGTTGTACAATTATATGTGTTGTATGAAGAAGGAGTTTGTAATGAATCGTAAGAAAAGATAATTTGGATTGTCGTTACATAAAAGCATAATTCCTTCAATTGTATCACATACTATTTATTTTTTGACCTTTTCAAACAATGTTGAGTACAAATTATATATCAGCACATTGTATACAAACAAATTGATACTATGTAGTAGCAGTATGAGTTTATCTTCGGTTAGCACTTTGTTTACATTATAGTTGTTAAATTTATTAGCAATTTATTTGTGGTTGTATTGTGTGAACGGATTAGTATCAGTTTTGCAGTAATATAGTATCAATTTCTCTGAAATACTTTTATACTTAGACGGTATCAATTGCATAAAAGAAAATATGGTGATTATGACATCGTGTAATATCAAAGCTTGGGGAAGAAGAGGTAAAGAATTCATTTAGAAATTTGTTGAAGTTACATCTAAAAAAGATACTACCCAATATCATATTCTGTATTATAGTTTATAAATAAAATGACACTGCATAGCAGTAATGAGTAAATTATTTCAATGTAAATGTTTTATAAATGCATTGGAATTAGATTTGTAAATTGATACTATGTAGTATAATTATATGTGTTGTATGAAGAAGGAGTTTGTAATGAACCATAAGAAAAGATAATTTGGATTGTGTTTAAATAAAAGTATAGTTCCTTCAATTATATCACATACTATTTATTTTTGACCTTTACAAACAATGTTAAGTACAAATTATATATCGGACATTGTATACAAACAAATTGATACTACGTAGTAGCAGTATGAGTTTATCTTCAGTTAGCACTTTGCTTGCATTACAGTTGTTAAATATATTAGCAAATTGTTTGTAGTTGTATCGTATCAATGGATTAGTATTAGTTTTGCAGTAATATAGTATCAATTTCTCTAAAATACTTTTATACTTAGACAGTATCAGTTGCATAAAAGAAACTATAGTAATTATGACACCGTGTAATATCAAAGCTTGGAGAAGAAGAGATAAAGAATTTATTAAGAAATTTGTTAAAGTTACATCTTAAAAGATACTATCCAATATTATATTTCATATTATGGTTTACAAATAAAATGACACAGCATAGTAGTAATGAGTAAAGTGTTTCAATGTAAATGTTTTATAAAAGTTTTGGAATTAGATGTGTAAACTGTTACTATGTAGTACAGTTATATGTGTTGTATGAAGGAGTTTGTAATGAATCGCAAGAAAAGATAATTTGGATTGTGTTTACATAAAAGTATAGTTCCTTCAATTATATCACATACTATTTATTTTTGACCTTTCCAAATAATGTTAAGTACAAATTATATATCAGCACATTGTATGCAAACAAATTGATACTACGTAGCAGCAGTATGAGTTTATCTTTAGTTAGCAGTTTGTTTACATTACAGTTGTTAAATATATTAGCAAATTGTTTGCGGTTGTATTATGTCAATGGATTAGTATCAATTTTGCAGTAATATAGTATCGATTTCTCTGAACTACTTTTATACTTAGAAAATATCAATTGCATAAAAGAAACTGTAGTAATTATAACACCGTGTCATATCAAAGCTTGGGGAAGAAGAGGTAAAGAATTTACTTAGAAATTTGTTGAAGTCACATCTAAAAAGATACTATCCAGTATCATATTTCCTATTACAGTTTACAAATAAAATGACACTACATAGTAGCAATGAGTAAATTATTTCAATGTAAATGTTTAATAAAAGTTTTGGAATTAAATTTGTAAATTGATACTATGTAGTACAATTATATGTGTTGTATGAACAGAAAGTTTGTTTTAGTCAATGTTAAATACAAATGATTTATACAAATCAGAACATTGCTTATTAAAAATTTGACACTTTATAGTATCAGTATAAGTTTGAATCTCAATTAACGCATTACAAAATATACTAAAAATGACACTAAATAGTAGCAGTAAACGTTGGTACAATTTTGACATATATATTGTATTGGATTCTTAGTATCAGTTTTATTTACCATATTTATGTAAATTCGGTTTAATATGATACTGTGTAGTGTCATGCTTGCAAATATATTTAAAAATTAGTGCTTCAATGAACTTTTACATAATATCATTGTTAAAATCAAATTTAAAAATAAAGAAAAACTATTACTATATAGTACAGTACTTGAAAATATTGTTAACAAATATTACTTTATAGGAAACTTCAAACCTAGAAGAAGCAAATAGAGACAAAAAAATTCAGGAACTGCAGCTTATAGATGTGGTTAAATGCCACATATCAAATGATTAAGAAAATTAAAAAAACAAAGGAATGACTAAGCAGAGAATGGACTTCATGAAAGCTACTCCATTCTACAATTTCTTCTTCGTCTTCTATTAGAACAAAATAAAAGCAAAAGAAATCAAGAAAACACAAAGCAACCTAGATGTTCTAATGGAATCGTATTCAATAGAAGAAGAAACATTTTTGCTAGGACAAACAAAAATAAAAATAACAATGAAAGAAATAAGTTTGTCTTTTGGTTTTCCACGTATAGGAAAAATATAGAACCTATAGCAACAATGACTAGGCATACATTTCCATCAAAGTTTGAAGATTTTGTTACAAGAAGTTTCCGTAACATTCAATACATCAAAAGGTATAATGTTGAAAAGAGAATTAAAGAGGAAATAACAAGAAAGTCTAAAGAAAACAGTGAAGATTTACCAATTCTTCTGATTATGGAAATGCTATTGACTTTGTTATTTCCAAACAATCGGCAAAAGATAAGATGGGGGATACTACCTGTTCTTTTGGACCGTCTCATGGCTGCTGACAATAGAATGGTCTATTAACAAGTTCATAAAAAAGTTCATACACAAGCCTAGAAACATGTCAGGCTGTTCGATGCTTCCACTAGTAAGTTTTCTATCATAATACAATGTTAATACAATATATTTCTACTTAAATTGATAGTATGTAGTATAATTCAATTTACGATATTGCAGTATTGCATTTGTGATTTGTTTTAACTATATATTTCTAATTAAATTAAACTCTTTTTACAGTCTGCATATATGAGAAGATGAAGTATTTTATCTCACCAAAAAAATGGATATGATATCACATTGCTCAGGTTTGCAAAGTGGGACCTACGGAAATTAAAGTACATTGTTGTGAAGGATTTCACTAATAAAATTTAGGAAGATAAGGTGCAGTAGCAGTAATATTCTCAAATTATACCACACAGTAGCAGTATTATTGAGTATACTAGTATAAAACAGATATAAAATGTAACCGCACTGTATCACAAAAAATATTTATGACAGCACCCAGTATCATAAATTTTTCTTTTATGATACTACATAGTATAATAAAAAAAATCATGATACTGCACAGTATCAATTTTATAGTTAAAAAATGACACTATATTGTATAATTTATATGAAGAATGACATTTCCTTCAACCAATTGACAATAGGTAGGAGCATTTCAAAGCATTCAGCCACATGAAATAAAGCTATTGTCAACAGAAAGTCTAAAAAACCATTTCAAAGAAAATCCAAGATGAAAAATCAAGAAAAGAAAACTTGAGGAGGAGGACTCAATTAATACTTACGAAATCGAAATCCGAATATTAAAACAACATCTTGTTGATGTAAAGAAGAAATTGAGTAAGGCGGTTACTGATCTACAAAATGAAAAGAAAATTCTGATTCAAACTAAAAAGGAGTTGACAGCTTTAAAGAAAAAAAATGAGAGATGCCTGGGTTGACACAGAAAGGATTGCTGCAAAAAACAAAGATTTTGGGGAGGGAGAATAGGTTCAAAATGAAAATTTTGGGTTTGGCTCGGAAAGGACTCAAAGTGATCAAAAAATGTACATAACAAGATTAGAGAGACCGATTCAAAAAACCAAGACGAGGAGCATGCCGCTGTAGAAAATATTAATAATGTAGTAGAAAACGATGGTGAAACAATTGACATTCAAAACAAAGATGAGGAGCAGACGGCTTTAGAAAAAATGACAATGAAGTAGAAAATGATCATGAAAAAATAGACAGTGAAAACAAAGAAAAAAGAAGACTAATACTGAATTTGAGCAAAAGACTGATACTACAAACAAGACTAATACTAAAGAGAAGACTGATACCAAGCAAAAAACTGATACTTAGAAGAAGCAGAATAAGTCAAGTGAAAAGATGTTGAAAAGGAGAAAAGATTGCCTATTGTAGAACACAAAGAGCAAACTTTGGAAATAACACCACCATCCTTCAAGCTGTATGATTTTGATGAATTTCAATGGAAAAAAGGGCAATGAAGCGACAAAAAAAGAGAATGAGCAAGATAAGAAAAGAAAAAAACTAAAAATGACAAAGAATCTAAAAACCCTCCTTCCTATGTTAAAATATTGAAAGGAAAACAAAGAAAGCGTAAAATGGACAATGAATTCAACTATGATAAGAAAACTAGAAAAAAGCAGAAACTAGCAGCAGAAACAAAAGAGAACAAGAAGAAACCAGTACCAGAAAAAGATGAAAATAAAAGGAATGTAGAAACTGAAAAAGGAAAGATAGCCAAAGAAGAAAATTTGGAATTTGTTGTAATAAATGTACCATAAAATAAAAAATTCAAAGATAAAACAGATTTAACTTGACCAATAGCCATGCTACTTCCAACAACGAAGTCCATGATAGCAAAGTTCAAAGATACAATAAAATATCTAAGTGAAGAAGAACAAAATACGATAAAGACTTTCTTTATTTTGAGCGATGACAACTTGTAACTAAATTTAATATATAAATTTTTTTATTGCATTTTACTCAATAAAATCACTAATATTATATCAAATATATTAAATAGAAGGAACGAAGTAGCTTGGGATGACAAAGAAATAATGGATTCGGTAGGAGGTTGCATAATAAAAAATGCATGCTCAAAAATTTGCTGGAAAGTAGTCTAACGGATGGCCAGGTTTTTTTAAAAAAAAATTGTTGCTGATAATTAAAAATTAGAAAGGCTGGCTCCTTTAAAACTGCAATAAAAATGCTACTATGTAGTAGCAATGTAACGACCCACTATTTTGGACCATTCAAATCGACAATAATCCTTACATGTCAGACTTGAATAATACAAAATAACAGATTGTAATAAAATTTTGAGCAAATAAAACCATTCACAGAATCACAGACACAGAAATATCAGAATAACTCGCAGCGGAATTTAAAATAACCATAGTGGTTCATGAAGCCACTAAAATACATAGTCTAAAAGCAAATACAAAATACATAGTCTGAAACCCAATACAGTGCTGAAACAAGTACAATAGAAATCCCAAATACACAAGTCTCTAAAACAAAAGCTGAAATAAGACAACTGAAACTGAAATAGGAAGATAACTAGATAGGCAGAATCTCCAGTGATTCCGAGCTCCAGAAAGGTGAATCCAAAGCTGTGAATACTCAGGCTGACCCGAGCGTAAAATAAAACATAACACTCGAGTCAGAATATTCATACTTATACAATGTAAACCAACTCAAATGAACTATAGTAAAGGTACAAGTAACTTAGAAGATGCTTGGGACCGCCCATCCTCTAAGGATCCGTTAAACTATCTACTATGTAGTAATATTCGCTATTATAATAGTGTCTACATAAGTAAAGTATAATCATATCGGAAAATAGCGTTAAGGGGATGGAGAACCTTAACGCGGTCGGATCTTAAAATCATAATCGTAGTAAAGCTCGGTATGGTAGGTGACACGGCACAACTAGGCAATGCCAGGGTAGATATACCAATTACGCACACGGACTGATGGATACGCATAGCAGCCACTACCGTTCCACCTCGAACAACATTCCCAAATCAAAGGATGGCCATCTAGTCAAATCAGTAAGAGTATAATGTCGAAGGAATGTGTCCGAGAAGAGGTGCTACCTCACTGGTCCGAGATCGCTCCTGTTTTAGCCACCTTATGCCAACTCACGGGAGTTGGGTCCACGTAATACCTTAAGGACGTCGCCACCATCCTACTTCATTCTGGAATCTCCACCGCGTACACGGTTGTCAAAGTGGTTTTCGGTATCGACAGAGAGTATGTCCATATCCGATCCCGGTCTCCTTGCCAACCAATCGTTATTATAACCCGTGGTTATAGATTTAAAACAATTTATCAAAATATACTTCGAATTAAACCATTTAAACACAAGGTCATTATTCCTTTAAATCAATATTATATTTCCAAAATCTAACCCTTCGGAGTTCACTTATTCACTTAAACAAAAGCATTAAAATTTTCAGCTTCCACGGTATTTAAAAGTGTGTCGGTAAGTTATGTTCGAAAACAATTTTTATTCAACAAAACAATATTTAAATTGTTATATCAATTCAGTTTTAAACAAAATCATATTTCAGTCTACTGCAGTCCTTATCAAGTGCTACAGTAGCTTTTCATTAGTTCAAGTTCAATTTTAGTTTCTGCTACAACAGCACTTACCAAGTACTATCATAGCTTTAGTTCATTTTAGTCTTTTGGTTCATTTATAAAAACCACAACACTTAACAAGTGCTACAGATTCTACCTAGTTAAAAACTTATAAAATCATACATTAAAAATGTTCATTTCAATCCTTTAACAAATTTTATTTCAAAGAAATTTTACAAGTTAAAACCAAACTTACCAATTTGCTTATTACATTCATTTCAACACTTAAACTTAAACTTCATTTTTCCACAAATTTAAAACTAAATTTCAATTTCAATTAAATTAACTTAAGTTTCCATCTTTCTTTTAATCAAAATTTCAAATTTAAGTTTCGTTTTAAATTTAATATTCCTCCATTTATTTATATTTATCACATAGAAAAATCATTTCTATGTTAAATAAATCATTAAAAAATTCGGTTTAAATCAAATTAAATATTATTACAATTTTTAAATTATCTAAAAATATTCAGAAAATACATAAAAATAACCACGGGTCTGTATAATATTTTCTAGCCTAATTCAAGTGATACGGATACTATATCATTTCAATCCGTAATTTACAAAGAAAAATCCGGGTTTTATCATTTCAAACCCGCAATCCCAAGTAAATAAAATTTAATTGAAAATCGCTCAGGCCTATCATTTCAGCCCATAACGACCTTCCCTTATTCTAAAGTCCGTTCGGGTATGTATCATTTCAACCCATAGTGATTCTATTCTACAGGGAACTTGCAGTGTGATTTAACAGAATAGAATAACAGTAAAATAAGAACAGATATAACAGATGATACGATATGCAGTTTTAACAATTAACATCAACTATAAATAAATCACAGGTAATTATAACATCATTTATTTATTTATTTATTTATTTCTACACATTCAGTTGCGGTCGTTTCACAATCATATAAGTATGGATATTCGTGTGAGATTTACTCACCTCTACGGAGCTGGAGATTCGGAAAGAAAGAAGTACGATGTCAATCGAAAGCACGCGGATAGAACGATCAGTCGTTAGCGGATGCGCCAACTATATTCAAACCAAAGGCACAATAAATAATCAAATCTAAGATTACACGAATAACGAATTTTCAACGAAGCGAACAACGAAAAAGTAACAGGTTAAAAAAAATCAAAAACAATAGCACGCCTACTTTTGAAAATCGATTATAACTCTAAAATTTTCAAAGTGACAAAACAAATTTTTTTTTCAAAACCATGGTCAGTAAATAGCCTAGGATACCAACCGTGACCAAAACTTTTAAATCTAAACAAATGCTAGTAGAAAAAGAATAGGCTCGGTTACCAACTAAAACAAAACAAAAGGACATATTCGTTTTCAAAACAAAAGTTAGAAGCTGTACATATTTACTTCAAAACAAAAATTCTGGAACCATGCTACTCAATACAAAAATTGGCACCTCATCAAATACAAGTCAGTAAACAAAAAAAAATTCTCTCGGCTAAACCAAAACAAAAGGAACAAAGCAATATCTTATCACTTCTCGGCATGGAGGCCAATGAAGACGGTTCGGTCTGGGGTTTCGCAGGGTGATGGTGGAGTTCCGGTGGTGGGCTCGACATTGTGGCCTGGGGACGAACTGGCTTGGGTCTGGTTGTGTGGTGGAGACGTGGTGGTTGGTCTCGCACGGAGGCGGTGGAGGAGGGCAGGCTGGGTTCGATCGGTGGTTGGCCTCGTGGTGGATAGGGTGGGGTTCGGGATTGGTAGGCTGACTGGTGTAGGCGTGGCGTGGAGATCGTGACGGAGTGGATGGGGTTCGTTCGGCGTGGGGTCACGTGGTGGCAGGCTTCAGGATTGGTGGGTCAGGTTGGTCTCGTGGTTGCGGGCGGTCTCAGTCTGGGTTCATGGTGACTTGGCGATCGGTGGTGGTAGGGTGTGGTCTGGAGAGTGGGGTAGGCTGGTGGATCTGGCGAAGGGGATTTGGAGGGCTGGAGCCGCGGGTTAGCGATGGTCTTGGTGGTGGATGGTGACGATCTGGGTTAGGCCTGGTGGGTAGTGATCTGGTGGCGAACTGGAGGGAGTGGAAGGCGAATGACGTGGGATCTCGGTAGGGGAAAAAGGTCGTAAGGTGATAGCCTAAAGCTGGAAAAAGATGAAGCACAACAGGGAACAGCGAAATAAAATTATAAAGTGAGCAAAAAGTAAAAAAAAAAAGAATGATGCCTGTACCTTTCAGAGGGAGATGCTCATGCAATTAGATTTGATTCGTGGTATTGAAATTTTTGCTTGTTTGTGAATGAGGACTGATAAAAGCTATTCAAAGATTTTGTAGAGAAGGCAAAAGAAATGGTCTTGAACGGTTAGAGAAAATTTTGGAAAAATAAAAGGGTTTTAAATTTTAGTCAGTTGAAGGAAACGTAGAGGCAGGAATAATATCTCATGCGCACGTTTTAGGCTTAAACTATGCTGCTGAACTTGAAGAGTTAAAGCAAAAAAAAAACGTACAACTCTAGGATTTGATTCCTTTATTAAAAAAAATTAAAAATGCTTAACAGTTTCTTTCAATATAACGTATATTTTTATAAACCAAAATTTAAAATAGCTATTATCATCGTTAATAAAATTTGATTTTAATGTAAAGTTAAGAACGGACAAAACGTAACGAAAATGTAACGCTTTAAATTCGTTTAATACAAATTACTACACTTTACATTTAAATCAATATTCCGAAATGTTTTGTTTTTAAATTAAAATTTCGCTTTAAAATATCGGGCTGTTACACTCTCCCCCACTCAAAGCTTTTCGTCCTCGAAAAGGAACGAAGAAGGAAAACAAAGAAAGATAAGACAGAATAGCAAAAGTACCTGAAATAAACAATTCCGGATTCGAAGCACGAATGCTCTCCTCCGTCTCCCAGGTGCAATCCCGTTCATCAGTGCTCCACTGCACTTTGACCAGGTTGACAGATTTTCTTCTTAGTTGCTTCGTACCTCGATCGACGATACGAAGTGGCTTCCTCTCAACAGTCAGATTTGGCTCAATATCCAAACTATCAAGGGCAGAAGGCTGAATAATAAGAGATGGATCATGCAGATAGCGACGAAGATGAGATACATGAAAGACGTTGTGAATTCCAGAAAATTTCTCGGGTAAATCCAGACGATAAGCAAGAGAGCCAATTCTTTCCAAAATGCGGAAAGGACCAACGAATCTAGGAGATAGCTTTCCTCTACGACCAAAACGAATAACATTCCTTAAGGGAGAGACCTTAAGGAAAACAAAATCACCAACTGCAAACTCTAAACTCCGTCTTCGACGATCGGCGTACTTCTTATGTCTATCCTGAGCAATCCTCATCTTCCTCTTAATCTCTTCGACTCTCTCTGAAGCTTCCAAAACCATCTCAGGACCAAGAACCAATCGATTACCGGATTCAATCCAACAAGAAGGAGATCTACAAGGTCGTCCGTAAAGAGCAGAAAATGGAGATGTCTCAATACTGGCCTGATAACTATTGTTATAAGTGAATTCGACAAGATGGAGATGATCTTCCCAAGATCCTCCATAATCAAGCACACAAGCACAAAGAAGATCTTCTAAAATCTGATTCACCCTTTCCGTTTGACCGTCGGTCTGTGGATGGTAAGCAGTGCTCAGATTTAGATGAGTACCCAAAGAATCCTGAAAGGCTTTCCAAAACCTACTAGTAAAGATAGGATCACGATCACAAACGATACTGAGAGGAACACCATGGAGACGAACAATCTCCCTCATGTAAATCTCAGATAAACTAGAAGCTGAACGGGTAGACTTGACCGGAATGAAATGAGCTGATTTGGTCAATCTATCCACAATAACCCAGATACTCTCGTTACCCTTCCTACTCCTCGGTAAACCATCAATGAAATCCATAGAAACTTGTTCCCACTTCCAATTGGGAATCTCAAGAGGCTGCAATAAACCAGGGGTCTTCTGATGATCTGCCTTGACTTGTTGACAAGTCGCACACCTATTGACGAAAATGGAAATATCTCGCTTCATACCTTTCCACCAATATAACTTCTTCATATCCTGATACATCTTGGTCACGCCTGGATGAATAGAAAGTCTGGACTGATGATTCTCCCGAAGTAACTCCTGTCTCAATCCATCAACATTCGGGACACAAATCCTATTATTAATCCTCAATACACCCTTATCGTCAATCTGAGCTCCATTACCATCAAGACTACTACCTCCCACTCTACTTCGAACATTCTCCTTAATCAACTTAAGCATCTGATCCTCATCCTGTCTAGCCATAATACGATCCACAAGAGGTGAAGAAACAACAATCTGACACAACAAAGCTTTCTTCCTACTCAAAGCATCCACCACTACATTAGCCTTTCCCGGTGTATAGTTGATGTCGAGGTCATAAGAAGCAAGGAACTCTAACCACCTAACTTGTCTCTGATTCAAATCCTTCTGAGAGAAAATATACCTCAAAGACTGATGATCTGTGAAAAGCTCGAACTTGGTACCCAACAGATGATGTCTCCAAAGCTTCAAAGCGAAAACAACTGCAAGCAACTCTAGATCATGGGCAGCATAATTTACTTCATGAGTCTTCAACTGTCTACTAGCATAAGCAATCACTCTACCATCCTGCATCAGAACAGCTCCCAAACCTTCTCTACAAGCATCAGTGTATACCGTTAATCCCTCATCTCCATTTGGAACGGTAAGAACAGGTGCGGAAGTAAGCTTGTCTTTTAACTCATTGAATGCGGCTTCACACTTACTACTCCAAATAAACTTAGTATTCTTCCGAGTTAAAGCAGTGAGAGGTGCAGCAATCCGAGCGAAATTCTCAATGAATCTCCGGTAATAACCGGCGAGGCCCAGAAAACTACGGATATCAGTAGGAGTCTTAGGAGTTTCCCAATCCTGTACAAAATAGGGAAAAAAGAAGGATAATAGAAAGATAGAGTAAATTGAAATGAAACAATGAAAGAGAAAGAAAGGAGAACTTACATTGATCGCAGCGATCTTGACTGGATCAACTGAAACTCCATTACTAGAAACAATATGCCCAAGAAATCGGACTTCATCCTTCCAGAAATGGCATTTGGAAAATTTAGCTTTTAACTGATGCTTTCGAAGAGTCTCAAGAACAGATTTCAAATGTGACTCATGTTCTTCTTCAGACTTAGAGAAAACGAGGATATCATCCACAAAGACTAGAACAAATTTATTAAGCACATCACGGAATACACGATTCATCAAGTCAACAAAGAAAGCGGGAGCATTAGTCAAACCAAAAGGCATGACTAACCATTCGAAGAATCCATTCTCAGTACGGAAAGCAGTCTTAGGAATACTTTCCTCGGCAACTCTGAGTTGGTGAAAACCTGTGGCTAGATCAAGCTGAGAGAAAACAGTAGCACCATAAAGCTGATCAAACATGTCATTGATGCGAGGCATTGGATATCTATTTTTCATAGTGAGTTTGTTCAACTCCCTATAATCAACACACATCCGAAGAGAACCATCGGACTTGATGACGAAAACCACCGCGGCTCCCCATTCAGAAAAACTAGGTCTGATCAGACCCTTGGACGATAGGTCTTCAATTTGTTTCCTTAACTCAACCTTCTCGCGGGGTGCCATTCTTCTAGGAGGAAGAACTATAGGTCGAGCTCCAGGAATGAGATCAATGCGGAAATCAATTTCCCGCTTGGGAGGTAAAGCAGTAACTTCACCAAATACATCCGGGTAGTGATTAACTACACGGGTCGACTGAAGATCATCAATAGAAGCATCAAGAGAAAAGATAAAGTTACCAGCATAATCATGAGGCATACTGCCCTGAATAAACAAAGAATTTCCTCGATCATCCTTAAGAGAAACAATTCGGGATTTGCACGAGATACGGGCATCGTGTCTATCAAGCCAATCACTTCCAAGCAGCAAATCAAAAGCATCGAAACCAAGGATATAGAAATTGCCACTAAAACTATGATCGGAATGGAGGAGTTTCACATGTTTACAAATCTTATTAAGATTTGCAGGACCACCAATAGGATTAGAAACACATAGAGGAACAGAAGCATACTCAGGGGAAGGAGATGTTCAAACTTATTACACAGGTCATCAGAAATAAAACTATGCGAAGCACCAGTATCAAATAAAACACGAACTGGATGATGAAATAAAGTAAAGGTGCCTTGAAGAGTACCTTGACTATCGCTAGGAGCAGGAGTAGGTGCGGGAGCAGGTGATGAAGCAGATGTGACAGCAAATACGCCAGATGGCTTTCCCTTCTGATATAAAGGACAGTCCTTCCTAAAATGACCCGGCTGAAGACAGACATGACAAAGATCGTTCCTGGTAACCTGGGGTGGAGGAACAGCAGCACTAGACGGATTAGGGCAACTATTTGCATAGTGTCCCTTTTGGTCACATTTGAAGCAAGTAATGGAGGAAAGATCAATAGGATGTCTCTGGGAAGGAGCAGATGCTGAAGATCCCAAGCCCGCATGTTTGATCCAATTCTTCTTCTGCTGGTGGAAGTTGGGCTTTCTCTTCTGGGAATTTGCAGAGGAAGATTGTGAGACATGAGTACCAGAAGTAGCAGGACCCTTGGAAGTAGGGTTCTCATAGCGGATAGCCATATCCATGAGCTCAGTAAAAGTGCCATGAACATGTGAAATAAGGCGATCGTAGAACTCTGGGCGAGCTCCAGAAATGAACTTCTCGTTCTTCTTTAGCTGAGTGTCGATAAGACCAGGACCGAATTTTGAAAGTTCATTGAACTTCCGTTCATACTCTGAGAAGGACATGGTACCCTGCTTGAGGTCCATGAATTCACGGTAAAGCTGAGATTTCCCGGCTTCGGGCATCCATTTTGCCACAAAAGCCTCCCTGGAAAGAAGATACAGAAACTGAACTTAAGATGAATTCGAAAAGAAAGGAAATGGGGAAAAATTCAAGTTAACTCAAAGGATACCTGAACTGCTCCCACGAAAGATCACCTTCGTTAGTGTGAGTCGTAATAGACTCCCACCAATCTAGGGCTGACTCTTGCAGCTGCCATGCTGCTAACTGACGCTTCTGGGCATCAGTGATCTCTAAACCAGTAAAGATTCTTTCCAAACTTCTTAGCCATTGCTGGGCTTCGATGATACTTTCTAAACCGGTGAACTTAGTGTCACCGAGCTGAGAGAATTCTTTGCAAAGGACTGTAAACTTAACAGGTGCAACAGGTGGAGGAACTGGGGCAATACCACGACCCCTACCTCTAGCATTTCCACGATTCATCCTGGAAATATCAAGAATAAATTTAGGACAAGGTACAAAGAAGACTAAGATAAGTTAAGATAAAAACACGATAAGGTCACTTGGGTGCATATCCTAATAACAAAATTCCTAACAAGGTAGATACGGAAAGAAGGAAGTTTAGAAAATTTCTTCTTAAAACAAGAAAACTTTATATCAAAATAATCTTTGAAAAATCATTTGAAAAATCATTTTAAAATCATTTTATACTTTGAAAATACGTTCACTCACAAAGAAATGATTCTGAGTTTGATTTCACTCATTCTAGGGTATTTCTACCCTATCTCTAATGAGTTCTTGCTCCATAGGCTAAGGTTTGCCTAAACCAAAGCTCTGATACCAAATGTAACGACCCACTATTTTGGACCATTCAAATCGACAATAATCCTTACATGTCAGACTTGAATAATACAAAATAACAGATTGTAATAAAATTTTGAGCAAATAAAACCATTCACAGAATCACAGACACAGAAATATCAGAATAACTCGCAGCGGAATTTAAAATAACCATAGTGGTTCATGAAGCCACTAAAATACATAGTCTAAAATCAAATACAAAATACATAGTCTGAAACCCAATACAGTGCTGAAACAAGTACAATAGAAATCCCAAATACACAAGTCTCTAAAACAAAAGCTGAAATAAGACAACTGAAACTGAAATAGGAAGATAACTAGATAGGCAGAATCTCCAGTGATTCCGAGCTCCAGAAAGGTGAATCCAAAGCTGTGAATACTCAGGCTGACCCGAGCGTAAAATAAAACATAACACTCGAGTCAGGATATTCATACTTATACAATGTAAACCAACTCAAATGAACTGTAGTAAAAGTACAAGTAACTTAGAAGATGCTTGGGACCGCCCATCCTCTAAGGATCCGTTAAACTATCTACTATGTAGTAATATTCGCTATTATAATAGTGTCTACATAAGTAAAGTATAATCATATCGGAAAATAGCGTTAAGGGGATGGAGAACCTTAACGCGGTCGGATCTTAAAATCATAATCGTAGTAAAGCTCGGTATGGTAGGTGACACGGCACAACTAGGCAATGCCAGGGTAGATATACCAATTACGCACACGGACTGATGGATACGCATAGCAGCCACTACCGTTCCACCTCGAACAACATTCCCAAATCGGAGGATGGCCATCTAGTCAAATCAGTAAGAGTATAATGTCGAAGGAATGTGTCCGAGAAGAGGTGCTACCTCACTGGTCCGAGATCGCTCCTGTTTTAGCCACCTTATGCCAACTCACGGGAGTTGGGTCCACGTAATACCTTAAGGACGTCGCCACCATCCTACTTCATTCTGGAATCTCCACCGCGTACACGGTTGTCAAAGTGGTTTTCGGTATCAACAGAGAGTATGTCCATATCCGATCCCGGTCTCCTTGCCAACCAATCGTTATTATAACCCGTGGTTATAGATTTAAAACAATTTATCAAAATATACTTCGAATTAAACCATTTAAACACAAAGTCATTATTACTTTAAATCAATATTATATTTCCAAAATCTAACCCTTCGGAGTTCACTTATTCACTTAAACAAAAGCATTAAAATTTTCAGCTTCCACGGTATTTAAAAGTGTGGCGGTAAGTTATGTTCGAAAACAATTTTTATTCAACAAAACAATATTTAAATTGTTATATCAATTCAGTTTTAAACAAAATCATATTTCAGTCTACTGCAGTCCTTAACAAGTGCTACAGTAGCTTTTCATTAGTTCAAGTTCAATTTTAGTTTCTGCTACAACAGCACTTACCAAGTACTATCATAGCTTTAGTTCATTTTAGTCTTTTGGTTCATTTATAAAAACCACAACACTTAACAAGTGCTACAGATTCTACCTAGTTAAAAACTTATAAAATCATACATTAAAAATGTTCATTTCAATCCTTTAACAAATTTTATTTCAAAGAAATTTTACAAGTTAAAACCAAACTTACCAATTTGCTTATTACATTCATTTCAACACTTAAACTTAAACTTCATTTTTCCACAAATTTAAAACTAAATTTCAATTTCAATTAAATTAACTTAAGTTTCCATCTTTCTTTTAATCAAAATTTCAAATTTAAGTTTCGTTTTAAATTTAATATTCCTCCATTTATTTATATTTATCACATAGAAAAATCATTTCTATGTTAAATAAATCATTAAAAAATTCGGTTTAAATCAAATTAAATATTATTACAATTTTTAAATTATCTAAAAATATTCAGAAAATACATAAAAATAACCACGGGTCTGTATAATATTTTCTAGCCTAATTCAAGTGATACGGATACTATATCATTTCAATCCGTAATTTACAAAGAAAAATCCGGGTTTTATCATTTCAAACCCGCAATCCCAAGTAAATAAAATTTAATTGAAAATCGCTCAGGCCTATCATTTCAGCCCATAACGACCTTCCCTTATTCTAAAGTCCGTTCGGGTATGTATCATTTCAACCCATAGTGATTCTATTCTACAGGGAACTTGCAGTGTGATTTAACAGAATAGAATAACAGTAAAATAAGAACAGATATAACAGATGATACGATATGCAGTTTTAACAATTAACATCAACTATAAATAAATCACAGGTAATTATAACATCATTTATTTATTTATTTATTTATTTCTACACATTCAGTTGCGGTCGTTTCACAATCATATAAGTATGGATATTCGTGTGAGATTTACTCACCTCTACGGAGCTGGAGATTCGGAAAGAAAGAAGTACGATGTCAATCGAAAGCACGCGGATAGCACGATCAATCGTTAGCGGATGCGCCAACTATATTCAAACCAAAGGCACAATAAATAATCAAATCTAAGATTACACGAATAACGAATTTTCAACGAAGCGAACAACGAAAAAGTAACAGGTTAAAAAAAATCAAAAACAATAGCACGCCTACTTTTGAAAATCGATTATAACTCTAAAATTTTTCAAAGTGACAAAACAAATATTTTTTTCAAAACCATGGTCAGTAAATAGCCTAGGATACCAACCGTGACCAAAACTTTTAAATCTAAACAAATGCTAGTAGAAAAAGAATAGGCTCGGTTACCAACTAAAACAAAACAAAAGGACATATTCGTTTTCAAAACAAAAGTTAGAAGCTGTACATATTTACTTCAAAACAAAAATTCTGGAACCATGCTACTCAATACAAAA
Organism: Allium fistulosum; assembly: GCA_030737815.1. Taxonomy (NCBI): domain Eukaryota; kingdom Viridiplantae; phylum Streptophyta; class Magnoliopsida; order Asparagales; family Amaryllidaceae; genus Allium; species Allium fistulosum. The sequence continues at coordinate 1,007,418,842 of CM060905.1, forward strand.
ATTGGCACCTCATCAAATACAAGTCAGTAAACAAAAAAAAAATTTCTCTCGGCTAAACCAAAACAAAAGGAACAAAGCAATATCTTATCACTTCTCGGCATGGAGGCCAATGAAGACGGTTCGGTCTGGGGTTTCGCAGGGTGATGGTGGAGTTCCAGTGGTGGGCTCGACATTGTGGCCTGGGGATGAACTGGCTTGGGTCTGGTTGTGTGGTGGAGACGTGGTGGTTGGTCTCGCACGGAGGCGGTGGAGGAGGGCAGGCTGGGTTCGATCGGTGGTTGGCCTCGTGGTGGATAGGGTGGGGTTCGGGGTTGGTAGGCTGACTGGTGTAGGCGTGGCGTGGAGATCGTGACGGAGTGGATGGGGTTCGTTCGGCATGGGGTCACGTGGTGGCAGGCTTCAGGATTGGTGGGTCAGGTTGGTCTCGTGGTTGCGGGCGGTCTCAGTCTGGGTTCATGGTGACTTGGCGATCGGTGGTGGTAGGGTGTGGTCTGGAGAGTGGGGTAGGCTGGTGGATCTGGCGAAGGGGATTTGGAGGGCTGGAGCCGCGGGTTAGCGATGGTCTTGGTGGTGGATGGTGACGATCTGGGTTAGGCCTGGTGGGTAGTGATCTGGTGGCGAACTGGAGGGAGTGGAAGGCGAATGACGTGGGATCTCGGTAGGGGAAAAAGGTCGTAAGGTGATAGCCTAAAGCTGGAAAAAGATGAAGCACAACAGGGAACAGCGAAATAAAATTATAAAGTGAGCAAAAAGTAAAAAAAAAAGAATGATGCCTGTACCTTTCATAGGGAGATGCTCACGCAATTAGATTTGATTCGTGGTATTGAAATTTTTGCTTGTTTGTGAATGAGGACTGATAAAAGCTATTCAAAGATTTTGTAGAGAAGGCAAAAGAAATGGTCTTGAACGGTTAGAGAAAATTTTGGAAAAATAAAAGGGTTTTAAATTTTAGTCAGTTGAAGGAAACGTAGAGGCAGGAATAATATCTCATGCGCACGTTTTAGGCTTAAACTATGCTGCTGAACTTGAAGAGTTAAAGCAAAAAAAAAACGTACAACTCTAGGATTTGATTCCTTTATTAAAAAAAATTAAAAATGCTTAACAGTTTCTTTCAATATAACGTATATTTTTATAAACCAAAATTTAAAATAGCTATTATCATCGTTAATAAAATTTGATTTTAATGTAAAGTTAAGAACGGACAAAACGTAACGAAAATGTAACGCTTTAAATTCGTTTAATACAAATTACTACACTTTACATTTAAATCAATATTCCGAAATGTTTTGTTTTCAAATTAAAATTTCGCTTTAAAATATCGGGCTGTTACAAGCATTGTAATAATGCATTTGCATTTTAAATATTTCATTTCACTAAACTCACATCAGATATGATACCGTACAGTACCATTGTTGTTTATTAAGTTGGTACTGGAACTTAACTTCAGCAAGATTTTTGTTATTAACAACTATACATAATACTAAAGTTTTTTTTCAAGATCATTGACTAGTGTATGCACAAAGCTAAATTTTATGAACACAACTACATAATGAGCACATTAATGACGGTAAATAAAATATCTAAATAGTTTGATAACTATATTTAAAAAATTATTTAAAACTAACCATTATTTTAATTTTTTTTGGATAGAAATCTATTTCCATAAATAGGGAGAATGTTGTCGATCACTTGGTAGATCCATTTCTTAAAAAAAATTCAATTGATCAATATGTAGAGACGGTATTCTTTCCCCTTCCCTATGACAACCACTTGACTTTAGTGATACTATCCTATCCAAATATGGAATGGTATGACTATGACTCGAATAAACCAAGAAGGTCTAGTGAGACAAACAACTCAAGCTTTAAAGCTGCCATTTATCTGGTAATTTTTAGTAAACATAAAATATTTTACTAACAAATAGATACATTTACAATGTACACTACTATAATTCTTGCAGAGACAAAGAGTTGAAAAAATACTGCAAAAGATATGGGAAAAGCATAATATCAAGGATAAAAAAGTGAAAACAAACAGTATTAATCAACCAGACTGTGCTCAACAACCTACATAGTTGTAAGATATTCTTTTATATATGTAATTTATAAGTATTTTTGCTAAAACTGACACTATAGACTATATTCAGTAACTGCTACTGGTATGTTTGCTAAAACCGATACTAGATACTATATTTAGTAACTAATACTGGTATGTTGGCTAAAATTGCTACTAGTATGTTTGCTAAAACTAATACTGCATGCTATATTTAGTAACTGTTGCTGGTATTTTGCTAAAACTACTACCAACAAAAATGTTAAATTTCAAACAAAGTTGATATTGCTATATATACATTACTGGGTTTATAACATCAATATGATAAAAACTGCTACTACCATATTAATAAAACTACTACTATCACGGTATCATAAACAAAGTCTTACATTCAACATGATAACATTGCCACTAACGAAATGTTAAATTTCAACTACGGTTGATAGTGGTATATATATGTTATTGGGTTTATATTATCAATATGATAAAACTGCTACTATAATATTGATAAAACTGCTATTATCAAAGTATTATAAACAGAGTCTTACATATAATATCATAAAATTACTACTAACAAAAATGTTGAATTTCAAATAGGCTTGATTGTGGAATATATGTTATAGGGTTTACAGTAGAATTCAACAGAACCAACAAGATTCCATTGAAATTCAAAAAAGAAAAGATGAAAGCAATAAGAGCCAGCATAGTTCATAGTGTACTCATTGATAAAGGCATGAATTGGAGCTTGGAAAATTGCTTCTCAAGTTAAGAACATGAAAATGAAATCATATAACGAGTGGTTGATAATTTATGGCTGGAGAATTTCTAAATTTTTATACTTAATATGCTACTATAATTTTTTTGAATTTACTTGTAAACTGATACCATGCAGTATAATTCTCGATATTATAGTATATAAACAAATTGATACTACATAGTAGCAGTATGATTTTTGTTGGATATTGAGTTTTGATTGTTGACGTGACACAACAATTCATGAATCTGCGACTACTACAACAACTGGACTCAACGACTCGAAGTATGGTCTGTATTGTCTATATATTTTAACTAAAGTCATAAATTATGTATATAGAGTCTAGTCTAATTGCTTTGTCAAGATCTTTCCTCAAAAAATCATCATTCTCATTCATATACACACATATGCGTGCACTCGATTTAAAAGAATCACTTTCTAAAATAAAATGCACTCAGGTTTTATTGAAATACACAGTTCAATCGACTTAATTGTATCCCTCAGTCGACTGAACCTGTTTTAAAATTTAAAAAAAATACAAGGACCAGTCGACTGACTTTGATCGTTCAGTTGATTGAGTCTGTGCATTTTAACATATACGCGCATGTTTTTGAATTCAGTCGACTGAATGATCAAGGTCAGTCGACTGAATCCTGCAACTGTCATTTTTTTAATGAAAAGTCACTTCTTTTTTGAATGGCTTTCTTCCTCCCAAGTGTTGTAACCATTACCTTTCGCAGAGACCTTTTTACCAGAGGTTGCAACTTATGATTTACTATAAATTCACTCAAGTTTCATTGATCAATTAACTTAATTCATTTATCTCTCTTGGTCTAACGTGCATAACATTCTCGAATCTATTGCTTACATAAGTTCATACATTCGTTGTTTACAATCTCACTTCCATATCTTATAAGAAATTCTAATCTTCCTATTCTTCATACACGCATAATCATACACATTACTCTTGAGGAAAAGATTATATGAAGGGTCTACATTATCGACTTATCCGTGCTATTCAAGGGCATACTCGGTCAGAAACAACTTTACTATTTGTATTGGAAGCCCTGTTCGGTTGCTCAGGCGGTAAAAGTCCTATTTGGTTGTCTAGGCGGTAAAAGTCATGTTCGGTTGCTCAGGCGGTGTAATACATGTTCCTTCAGGTTAAGAGAGGGTTGATAGTTAAATTCCAAAAGGAGTCTGGGACTAGACGTAGAACGGGAAGTTCGAACCAGTATAAAAATCCCTGGTGTCATCTTTAGTTTACTGCTTCTTACTATTATATTTTATTCCGCTCACATATATATTATTAGCTTATATTCCATATTGCATAATCCTATAGCACAGTCACTTTCATTTGGTATCAGAGTAAGGACATCTTTTAACCGTAACACGGTTATCTGATATTTTAATATGGAAAACAACACCAGCACCGTTACTAACACTAGCTTTCTTCAAGGTCAATCTACTGCACGACCACCACTATTTAATGGAATGAACTATAACTATTGGGCAATAAGGATGAGAATTTATATACAAGCAAATAGTTTTGAAACCTGGAATATTATGCAAAATGAATATACCATACCTAATACTGAATATTCACAATGGTCTAACACACAAAAACTGGGTGCTACTGCAAATGCTAATGCCATGAATATGTTATATTGTGCATTAGACAAGAATGAGTTTAATAGAGTAAGCATGTGTAAAACGGCTTATGAAATTTAGCGTACACTTAAAGTTACACATGAAGGCACTAACAAAGTAAAACAAAGTCAAATCTCTATGCTCAAAAATCAACTTCAGAATTTCAAGATGAAGCAAGATGAAACTATTAATGAAATGTACTCTAGGTTCCAGAATATATATCATTCTCTTTTAGCATTAGGAGAAACTTATACTGACTTTGATATTGTTTCAAAAATCCTCAACTCTCTAACGGATAAGTAGGAATGAAAGGTCTTAGCAATCGAAGAAGCTAACAACATTTCAACCATTAAACCAAAAGAGTTGATAGGAAACCTAATGTCTTATGAAGTTAATCTCCAGGCAAAACGAGTACAGGCTCAAGATAAGAAGAATATATCATTCCAAGCAGAAAAAGATGAATCAGATTCAGATGAAGAAGATACGGCGTTCATTGCTAAATATTTCAAAAAGTTTTTGAAATTTAGAAACAACAGGAACAGCTCCAGCAACAACAATAACAACACAAGACATCTTCTGCTCTAGAATGTTACAAATGTCACAAGAAAGGCCACATGAAGAAAGACTGTCCCGATCGAAAGAAAGACAAATTTAAATACAAGAAAGATAAATTCAAGAAGAAAGCCTTCTTTGTCACTTGGGAAGATTTAGAATCATCTTCATCATCAGATATGACTCAGATAGTGATACGGAACAAGCCAACATATGTTTTATAGCCACAAATGACGAGGTGAGTGATCTTACTTTTGATGATTTATTGGAAATAAACTCAGAATTACTTGACAAACTAAAAGACATCAAAAGAAAGTGCAAAGAATCTCTTGAAAAACTGAATAGAACTAAAATTGAAATTGATACGTTAAGAGATAAGAAACAAATCTTAGAAGAAGAACTTGAAGTCACTCAACAATCTTGTTCTAATATGACATCTCAACTCTCTATGTTAAGTCAGGAGATAGAAACTCAAAAAGAAAAGAATAATGCTCTATTAAGTGAAAATCGTTAGCTTAAAGCTAACATTAAAATATTGGAATTAGATAATTCTAGTCTTAAAACAAAATTAGATGATATTACTAAAAATGCCTCTAATTTTAACAAAGGCGGGGAAAATATTTCTAAAATTATAGAAAATTCTCAGACTGTTTCAAATAAAAGAGGACTAGGATATAAGCAATTTTCTAAAGTTATTCCAAAGAAAATGATTTCTTCATATAAAAGGAATAATAGTAATATTTCAAAAGTTTCAAAGTTTTCTAAATCAATTAAGATTTGGGTTCCTAAAACAAATAATTTTTTGATTAGAGATAAGTATATAAAATCTTTTATAAAAACTATTCATAAAAACAAAGATTTATTTTTAAAAGGAATTCTGAACCCTCTTGGGTTTGGTTTCCTAAGACCTAACTCTTAGGACCCAAAAAAAATGGTGGGTACTAATATTAATTCTATATTTTTGTAGGTACCAATGTTACTGTATATATATATATAGTATTCTTTTCTTTTCTATGCAAATTTGTTTGTTCTTCCTTTCATAATAATATTATTTACTTTTTGCATTTGAGTATTTTCTTTCTTCCTATCCTTAATAAAAATTCATTCAAAATTCTACTATTTTACAAGTGGCAGTCGACTGACCAAGCCCCCTCAGTCGACTGAATTACCCTGTTAAACTATATTTTTTTCTCTGTAATCAGTCAACTGACTATAACATTCAGTCGACTGAATTGGCCAAAAATGAACTGAAAATTCTTGGGAAGGACTCAGTCGACTGAACCCATAAGTCAGTCGACTGAACCCAGATAATTTTTTTTAATAACCCAGTTAGTCGACTGGTTAAGCAACTCTAGTCGACTGAAACTGGTAAACCGAGGTGACTTTTGGCCAATATACACTTCAAATACCAAAAGAAACTTAATTTTTGCTACTTTTACTCGTTTCTATTCATAAGTCAGCCATTGTTTCTTCAATCTCCTCTTCAAAAACTCTCAAAATTTCAAAACTTTTTCATTATCTAACTCTACTTGTCCCAAACAAAACCTTAATATTCTCAATGGCTCCAAAAAGAGCAAGGCAATCTCAATCTTCTACTGGTCCCCCTGATTCAGAAATTCGTGGATGGCTATACAACGAGAAAGCATCACAAAGATTTGATAAAATGAAGAACTCTCGAATTTTTGAAGGCTCATTTTTCAAATTCCCTGATTTTGCTCCATATGCCATTCAAGATCTTGCTCGATGAAGTGGATTGGAGTCTTTGATCGACTACAATGCGAATAGTATCAAAATCAATCACCTTCTTGTCAAGCTTTTTTATGCCAACCTAAACCTTGACCACCATTCTATTCAAAACCCGGATGAATGCATTTGGACACTTGTATATGCTGTCAAGATTTTCCTACCACTTCCTCGACTTGGACGAATCCTATCTTGTCCATACGAAGGAGAAGAGTTGGCCGAAATTTCTGTAAATATGGAATCAAGAGATCGCACTAGCCATCTCTTCCTCTTGGATGACATGACGGAGCTTAAAGCGGTTGCGCTAAGACCGAAAGCACAAATTATGCATCACGCACTAACCCATTCTATCACTAAGAACGGGAAGTTACGAAAAGGTATATAGGCAAGATTTCTAGTCTCTATATGCCATATGGGGAGGGCGTCATGTAAATTGGGCAAAGGTGATATTGGAAGAATTTCAAACTTTTAATCAAAGTCGAATGCGAACAATTCATTATGGCGCATACATTATGAGAATTCTCAAGCATTTCGATGTTCCATTCCCTGACTCGGAATTCTCTTCAATTGGATCTTTGAACACCAAAACACTAATTTGATGAATCTCCCAAAGCAATATCATGATCACACTATTATCACCTATGACAATTGGCTAGAGAACCAATCTTTTGGACAACCTCAACCTTCCTCTAGACCACAAGCTCCCCATGTACAAGCTTCAACTTCTTCTCAACCTCCTCCTCGACGAAGAGAAATTAGCGAGATTTGAGATATCGGTTCTCAAGCTAGACCTCAAGAATCCTTGACAATTTTTTTAAGAAATCAAACGCTTCTCGACCAACTTCTTTCTCGCGTTGAGTCAAATGTTTCTCGGGTTGAGAAATCTATCTCAAAATTGAACAAGAAGCTAAATCATATCAAAAGTTTTCTCAACAACATTAGGGAAGAAATCTCATGTTCACAACCTTCTTCGACGTCCATTCATGTGCCAACATCGCAAGGGAAACGACCTACAGAACATTTCACTTGGTCGACCTCTAACAAAGAACAAGAAGAAAAAGAAGGGGAATAAGTAGGTGGAGAATCTAGTGGCGAAGAAGAGACCGAAGGAGATGACGAAGGCGCTAGCTCCGATGAAGGAGGTGATGTTAATAAGTAGGTATATTTTTCTATCCTTATTATTTTAACAAACTTAGATATTATTCTGTTGTAAACAATGGTATCTATTTTATTTTGACTATGTAATATTTATCAGATAATGCTTATGTGGTACTGATTTGTATTTTGATTTACTATGATTACTAAGTCTCTTTATCATTGACCATTACTATCAATATTGTTCATAGATTATATATAATATCTGTTTTGAACAACTCTCCTTTTTGTCGATGACAAAGGGGGAGAAAAATAGTAAGTATGGTAGCATAGATTCAAGGGGAGAAAACAACAAGCATAGTAGCAAGTATATATTCAGGGGGAGATATAGATCTACAAAGCTTATCGAGATTTATTCATAGCAAATGGAGTTGTCATCATCAAAAAGGGGAAGAATGTTGGATCTTGAGTTTTGATTACTGACATGACACAACGATTCATGAATCTGCAATTACTACAACAACTGGACTCAACGACTCGAAGTATGGTTCGTATTGTCTATATATTTTAACTAGAGTCATGAATTATGTATATAAAGTCTAGTCTAGTTGCTTTGTTAAGATCTTTCCTCAAAAAATCATCATTCTCATTCATATACACAAATATACGTGCACTCGATTTAAATGCATCACTTTCTAAAATAAAATGCACTCAGGTTTTACTGAAATACACAGTTCAGTCAATTGAATTGTATCCCTCAGTCGATTGAACCTTTTTTTTTTAAAATACAAGGACCGGTCGACTGACTTTGATCGTTCAGTTGACTGAGTCTATGCATTTTAACATATACGTGCATGTTTTTGAATTCAGTCGAATGAACGATTAAGGTCAGTCGACTGAATCCTGCAACTGTCATTTTTTAAGGAAAAGTCACTTCTTTTCCGAATGGCTTTCTTCCTCCCAAGTGTTGCAACCATTACCTTTCACAGAGAACTTTTTACCAGAGTTTGCAACTTATGATTTACTATAAATTCACTCAAGTTTCATTAATCAATTAACTTAATTCACTTATCTCTCTTGATCTAACGTGCATAACATTCTCGAATCTATTGCTTACATAAGTTCATACATTTATTGCTTACAATCTCATTTCCATATCTTATAAGCAATTCTAATCTTCATATACTTCATACATGCACAATCATATACATTACTCTTGAGGAAAAGATTATAGGAAGGGTGTACATTATCGACTTATCTATGCTATTTAAGAGCATACTCAGTCGGAAATAACTTTACTATTTGTATTGGAAGTCCTGTTCGGTTGCTCAGGCGGTAAAAGTCCTATTCGTATTCGGTTGTCTAGGCGGTAGAAGTCCTGCTCGGTTGCTCAGGCGGTAAAAGTCCTATTCGGTTGTCTAGGCGGTAGAAGTCCTGCTCGGTTGCTCAGGCAAGGTAATACCTATTCCTCCGGGTTAAGAGAGGGTTGATAGTTAAATTACAGAAGGAGTCTGGGACTGGACGTAGAATGGGAAGTTCGAACCAGTATAAATATCTCTGGTATCATCTTTACTTTACTGCTTCTTACTATTATATTTTATTCCGCACATATATATATTATTAGCCTATATTCCATATTGCACGATAGCACGGTCACTTTCAATTTTATCTTTATTTAGCAGTTTTTTGAAATTACAGTTTTTAAATATATTAACAAATTGTCTATTGTTATATTGTATTGATGGATTAGTGTCAGTTTTGCAGTAATATGGTATTAATTTCTACGAATCACTTTTGTAATTACACGGTACTAATTGCATAAAAGAAACTAGGGTAATTTTGACTTAATCTCTACTAATATTAGTTTTTCTATTTTAAAAAAAAGTTAATGATGCACCTTTGCTTTATGTATAGTAGGATATGTATTGATGTTGATTATGAAGGAATAAATTTAAATTGGAAAAGTAGAAATATATGTATATTTTAGCTTATAATGACATTAATGATACTACCTAGTATCATTTTATTTAATAAAAGGAAACTGATACTACATAGTAGCAGTGTCGAACCTGCTACTAAAATTTCAGATTTTGGCAATTGTAGTGGTGTTCGGAGCAACGGCGATGCTAGTGGTGCAGGTGATGGTGGCGAGTGGTGGTGGTTGGTAATTTTGGTGGTTTGTCCACCTATTAAATAAAAAACTTCCATAAAATGATAAAACAAAGTATCACAAAAATAAACTGCACCGTATAAATGATGCTAAGCAGTATCATAACATCAAAATTCTGGTGCAACCTATTTTGCAAAACAAACTATTAACTGATATAAATATGAAACATCACAAAATACAAACAATATCAAAAACACAGACTTAGATTCGAAGTATCATAAATACACAAAAAAAGAACTAGCTAGATAGCACACAGTACAAAAATAAACATGCATAAAATAACAAATTCAATCACAAAAACATGAAAATGATACTAGACAACATCACAAACACATACACCTAATCAAATAGAACATAGATAAACCCATTCAAAAAAGTATTGTATCAGAGTTTAATATTTGAAATACAAAAAAGCCAAAAATAAAGAAGTCATATAACCAAATAATAACTCCAACAAACATAAAAACACTAACTCATGTCTTCTTAGAAGTCTGGCAATTGCGTTTATTATGACCATATTGCTTGCAAAACACCACACCTATTTTGCTTGTTTTGAGAATACGAGAATCCACCTTGTTGTTTGATAGAAGGTCTTCCAGCACCACGTTTTGCTTTAGGAGGCTTGATAATACCTTCATCATTATAATCAACAACTGGCTTATCAAAATTAGAAATGGGATTTATTGCATTAGCATATGAAGAGCGTTAAGCATCAACGGTAAAATAATAATCAACAAAATCATAAACGAACAATTTACTTCTATTCATACACTTTATAGCATGCGCGCAAGGGAATCCCGTTATCTTCCATTGATTTCAACTACAAATCCATTGTTTTAGATCAACATGATGAGATTTAGATGACTTAACTTCAAAAACTAAATCCGATGACTTAAAAACATCCTATCCAAAACCTTCTTCGATCAATTCACCTAAACGAGTCTCAATAGAAGTACACAGGACTGAATACCACAAACGACTCTCCTCTCTCCTTCTAACCATTTGTTCCATAACCTTAACACAATTACCATCTAAACAAGCAGTAATAAGCAAAGCTCGTTCATCCAAAATCCAACTATTAAAGCTTTCAGCTACATCAGAATTATACTCACCATAAAACTTTCACGGAAAAAACAAGTCAGTCCATCTTTCGTAAGGCTTATCCTTCAAAAAATTTAAAGCAGCACTACCACCAATTTCACAAAACTTAGAAATAACTTGTTCAAAATCATATACGATAGATGCTCTAAAACACTTTTTAAACAAATCAACAATAGACACATTAGCATTTTTTGCTTTTACCGTTGAAAGAAGATTTTGTTCCATATGTTAGTAACAATAACTATGAAATGCCAAAGAAAAAATATTACAAACCCCCAAAGCTAACCCTTGATGATGATTCGACAAAAAAAACAATTCACGATCTTCTTGAATCATTTCTTTAAATTCTTCAAAACCATTTCCAATTATCTTCATTTTCATGAGAGATAATACCCATAGCTAATGGAAAAAACCTACAAAATAATATTTATATATTACAAAATAATTTAATCTAATACTGCGCAGTAGTAGTAAAAGCTCATAATGCATTGTAGAAAACTAATACTACTGAGTAGCAGTTAATGATGATACTGCACATCATAAAATTTGAATAATAGCAGCATATCAGTAAATGATAATGCATGGTAGAAAATTGATACTGCGTAGTAGTACTAAAAGATTATAATACATTGTAGAAAATTGATACTACAAAGTACTAGTAAATGATGATACTGCACATTAAGAAACTGATACTACATAGTATCTTATAAATCTGTAGTGTTACAACATATCTTACAAATTTGAATTGACACGTTCATCTTCCCTTCACCAGTCGATTTTTATACTTATGGTAACCACAATAGAAACTATTAGCTACCCAAAGTCCGTATTCAAAAACTATCAACACCAAATTTAAACTAATACATTATAAAACGTATACTACATATTACATAAACTGATACCACACGGTAGAAGAAAAAACTGATAAAGCATCGTACATAATAAAAATTGCATAATAATATCATAAAGAAAACTGATAATGCACATTATAACTTTTAGAAAAAAAAGTAAACATGCCTTGATTACCATTTTTTATCGTAGTATCCATCAACACACCTAGCCATCCCATTAAGTGAGTTGCATCTAAAAATATCAAAGCTCTACAATGTTTAAAACCAATTCTGCAAGCACCAAATCCAATAAAAACCCTCTCAAACTAATTACTAGAAGTATCAACATCCATTTCAACATAACTACTTGGATTACTATTCTTCAATGCCTCCAAATACCAATTTATATCATTATAAGACATAGCATCATCACCATACAACTCCATTAAAGCAAGTTGTTTTCCATAATAAGCATAATAATAAGACAAAGTAAAATTGTACTCTCTTCTAAAATCATCAATTATGTCTTTTGGTTTTTTACTAGGACAATCGCAAATCTCATCTATGATCAATGATTTCACAAATCTACTAGAAATATGAGGATTATTCACATATCTAAGACCGACTCCACAAGATTGTTCAATAACAAAAAGATCTAATAAAAAACGACTTAACCGACCAATATCATAAGAAGCATGCACTTCAAAAGGACAACCATCCTTGGCTAAAGAACAAATAACAATGATCCTATTAGGAGAATTTTTCAAAAACATCAACTCATATCCTTTTTGAATTTGATATGCAATCAACAGTTCTCTAAAACCTTTAGCACCTCCAAAACAAAATCCAACAAACTCTGAAATACATAAGTTTAATCCTCTTTTCAACATTTCTTTTAAATAACTTTTACTTCTAACAACATCTGAAGATAAAGAAGCACTACATGAAGAATCGCTATGAAGATTAGAAGCAACCGAAATAGGATGATTAACATCAACCTCAATCAAAGAATTCTTAACTTTAACAGTGTATGTAAAAATGATCTCTTCTTATATAATTGATAGCAAAATATGCTCTGAATAGCTGAATCAATATTGACCACAATAATTTTATTCTCAAGAATATATGAAACCTCAATGGACATAGGAGTTAGTTGAGACTAAAAGCGACAAATTTCATTCTTCATATCATAAAAAGAACAATCAACCGATAGCAGAGTACTGAAAGTATTATCATCAAATATAAAAAAATAAGAATGTTTCTATCACCACTTCAAAGAAGAAAATAAGAAAAGTATGATACTACATAATAGCAGAAAATAGTAGAAAAACAAAATAAAAATAATACTGCAAAATAACAGGAAAACCAAACTTGCTGCTACTGCCAACATTATCCATAGATCAAATATAGAGACAACCCTAAATCAATTAAATATAAACAAATTAATAATGACGTATTGATAAATAAAAGAACACCAATTAAAAAACAAAATTAGAAATAGAACCAATTTCAAAATCCAATTTTAGATATCTGAATTAAATTTTGAAGAGGCAGCCTAAAATCGAGTTGAATTTGCTTGAACTTGAGATGAATACCAAAATCAATTTGAATTTCGAAGATGCTTACTAGTTGAATTTCGTTTAACTCTAGATGAATATCAAAATCGAGTTAAGAATTGCGTTTGAATTTCAAAATCGAATTGAATCTGGAGATAAGGGCGAAAATCTAAAGAGAGAAATCAAAATCGACATTAACAAAAGCACGGTGAAGATTCAAATTGATCGCGATGTCTTGGAGATGTAATATTTGGTTTAGAAACAAAACGCATAAAAAAATTTGTCCTTCCGCAGAAAAAATATTGGTGTCCTAGTGGCTAAAAAATATGGAAATAGTGTCCTTCACACAATTTTTCTGTTAAAAAATATGCATATGTTATTGTATAATTATCAATGATGCAACTTAATACTATAAAAAATTTATAGCTTGTTGAATGGAATATTATAATATCCATATCATGATCACTTACATCTAGAAAAGAAGAACAAATCATCACTATAGTAATAAAGCGATTTCATTAGATCTTATTAATGCTGGACGAGTTGTGGCGGGTCAGCTAAGCCCCGACTTGACCCTAGACCCGGAGTCCTCAAGAACGGGTCATGGGTCTACCCGCCCCAATTACCCAATGAGGTGGGTCTTAGCGGATCAAAACAGGGGCGGGTCTACCAGCTTTGGGCCTTAGGCCCGCCCCATTGGCGTCCCCAAGTGTGATCTTCTGTACTTGTGTATGCCTATATGACGACTATACACTTTATATGAGTTAGTGTAAATTATATTTTCCTTATCAAAATTTCGAGGATGAAATTTTTGTAAGGAGGGGAGATTGTAATAACCCATATTTTAAAGGTTCCATAACATGGAAAATTAATTTAATTTAATTTAATTTAATAATATGAAGACATTATTAGTTTATTAAAGTGATTTAATTGCAAGAATTACCAAAGGGAAATTTAACTAATTAAGTGTGGGACAGTTGAAAAAGTTAATTGGATGGACCAAAGACAATTAGAGCAATTTTGTTTGGCCTTGATTAATGAAAATAGACAACTTAAATTTTAATGGGAAGGATTTGGTTAAGGGAAATAAGTTAGTTAAGGCCCAAAACCATTAACCCATATTTCTTAGCCCTAACCCCTTATTCCATCTTCATTTCATTTTCATTTCACTAAAACAAAACTTCATAAGAACTCTAACTAAGGTCAACATTTTCCAAAGAAGAAGAGGCGGATTTCAAGCTAAAAAATATCAAGCTTTTTAATTTAAGAAGAGAAGAGATCAAAATAAGTTTTCTTAAGCAAGGTGAGTATAGTCTTTCTGTAAAAACTTATCCCAACCTATTGGGTGTGAATTTGACTTTCATATGATTATTTCAATGATGTAAAACATGTTTGGTTGTTTGAATATTATTTTAATTATGGTTTAAAATTTAATTAAGGTGAAATAGTTCTAGTTTTATGGTAAAAACATGGTCTAGTCACATTAATGATGAAATAAAGAGACAAGCACCATTGTCCAAGTGGTTAAGTGATTCGGCTTTGGTGCGAGAAGTCATAAGTTCGAAACTTACGTAGCATGATTCGAACGTTTATTAATATGTGATATGTTATCCCAGTGACATGTTGTATATAAAGTACCATTTCAAAAAAAAGTTAAAAACAAATTAAAAAAAAATGATGAAATAGAGAAGAGTTTTTACTTTCATATATTTTTGAGTTAATATGAATATTTTATAAATTGGGAAAAATGGTTAAGTTCAGAATAATTAATTATTAAAAATAACAAAATTAACTATTTTGGCCTGAAATTTTGGAATTTTCCCCATCAATTTCCTATTTTATATTAATTATTTAGTGAAGGAAAACATCAATTTTAAGGAAAAATACATTAATTAGTTAATTAACTAATTTGGGTGATAAAAATTTTCTAAAAAGAAACCGAAACGATAAGAAAGTAAACCGATAAGAAGTTGATGCCAAATGTGGTTTGGTAAAAAGAAGTTGCTTAAGTGGATAATAAATTAGCTTTCAATTTAATTACAAGATTGCCATTGGAACATTATCGACCAAGTAAAACTTACCCCCACAAGGCTAAATTTTACATTGAGTCAAGAAAAACTATGCACAAAAGCTAGAATAGAAAAGTGAACATCATACAGGATTTATCTGTTTGTGTCAAAATTGGGCACAACACTCTTTAGGCGAGTTTGAAGAAATTAAATTGAAGAATATAAATGAAAAATGAGGCTAACCTAACAAACACACCAAAAAAGATAGAAAGAAGTATAAAAACACAAGGATTTAGAGTGGTTCGGCGTTGTAGCCTACGTCCACTATGGAAAGTTGTTGTTTTATTGATATTACTCGCTGGTTACAGATGTTTACAACAGTACAATCGAGATACAACAATGATTACGGTAAAGTATCGGTGTTCCAGCGTTCAAAAGTCCCTTTCCTGAAGGCCTATGGCAACTATTTATAGGCGTAGGCAGCAAATATCTCGCTCAGATCTCGGAAGACTCCTTCTCTCACGTGGGTGGGCCCACATGATTGATCCTCGAACATTTCGACTCGGTCCATGATCGATACGTACCAAATTCGTATCGATCAAAAAATAGTCTTTTTTGGTTGGGATCGATCATGGACATTCTTGAGTTTGTACGCAAGCTCCTGTGAAAATTTGGTGGCATTTGGACATGTAGATTTTGAGTTATGATTGATGCAAGTTTGGATCTTCAATGTGCAGCCGAGCTCGTATCGATACGTTCGTATTGATCTCGTTTGTATCAGTTGAAGGCACGTGAAGGCCAATGACGTGGCGCTATCTTCTAGGATCGATCCTCTTTTCATGCCGAGCGACCGAGTCTTCCTTTCTTTTAGGCCTTGTTCGTATCGACCAATATAGCTTCATTCGTAACCATACGCTACATTCTATTTCGTATCGCTCGTGGGTAGCCTCTTCGTATCGATTAACAAGTGGCCCTTCGTATCGATTATGAAGCACTCGATCTCGTATCGATAGTATATGGCCACTCTCGTACCGATCAACGACGATCGATACGAATCACGTATGCGAGAACCGATATGCAAGGTGCATTCAGGGGACCATTACATGATGTCGATCGTCGAAGGATATGAAGGGTGTTAATTTGATGGATATGAAATATCTCTGGTTTGTTGGATATGAAGGAAGGTAATGTCTAAGGGGTACAAATGTGGGGTTTTCTTCATGGATACGAACTGGTTATGTTCCACTCGAGATTTGATGGACAAAGATGGGATGGTTACGAACAGATGGTTATGAAAGGAATGTGTTCCTCATGAAACTTAATCGATCTATATCCTAAGCATACGAACTCCGATTGATCTGAAATTTGGAACGTTGGCTCCTACAGCTTTGCTTGTCATGTCATGTCAATTGTAGCTCGATCCGGACTCGGACAAAATTTACCAGTATCCATAGTAGACCTGTGTATAACTGATCTTCGGGATGGACTCTCTTTAGTTTCCAACTAATTCCTTGATGTCACGGCCTTGCCAAAAGGCGGGATAACACTAGCATTTTAACATACAAAACAAAAATATAGCTCACGATGGTCTGGATTCTTCGCAATGACCCCTATATAACTTAGGAAGGCAGTACACAAACTAGTCACGAAGGCAAGTATATACAAACACATAGGCATGCACTGAAGGCTTCAACATAGATTATTTAAGTAATTGAGAAAAGTGATTACTCCCGATGACTCATGGTGGTTAACATGCGAAGGCTTAAGATAACATGCAATAAATAACACACTGAAACTTTAATATGTAACACATGATGACATTTATATATAAACTATAAACGATGATCAAGCCCGGAAAAGGAAAATGCAGGAAAAAATATATATCAATATGCCACGAAGGCAGGTAATTCCAAGGATACACTTAACTACCTTTGGATGACTCATAAGGCATGCAAAAATATATATCAATATAGACACACATACAGAAGAGTGTTCAACTGCATCCCAAATAGTGCAGCACTCCTACTGCCTTTTGATATCCACATCATGTTTTTGTTTCTCTTTCTTCCTATCAACTCTCTCCTTCCTCGTTCAATTATTTAAATAGAAACTTTTAGCTGAAATTGAAATGCAATTGTGGTGCTTCAAAACTGAGATGCTATGGAGCGCTCTTCTATATTTGTGTGTGTATCGCGAAGGCTAAAACACATATATATTTCAGGACGACTCTACAAAAAAATATAATTCCCTGTAGCATTGACTCTACCTTATTCTAAGCATTAAAATGTACACGAAGGCCTGTATTAAATATATCTTCAAAGTAGCACTTCTAGAAGCTTGAAAAAAATTTCACGAGAGCATGCATGCAAATGTATCGAAAGCAACAAAAGAAAAATTACATGAAAGTGCAAGCAACACCATGCACGGAGCCTAAAAAATGCAACAAAGCCTAAATAATATTTAAAAGTGATTATTTCATTGAGTTTTGATAAATCATAACATGCATGTATGCAAAGATAAATGCATGCCAAGACTAACATTACAAGACGTGAAATCCAAAGGAATGGTTATGCACGTGGTACGTGGGTGAGCGATTGTACACGACAGCATTAAAAAATAAGTATGCAAAAGTAACTGTTAAAGATAGGATGCGATGGCTACATGTAAACAAGCACGCGATGACTTCGAGCACAACTCACGTTGACTTCGGGAATTTTTGCATGCGATGGCTCGGGAAATTTAGCTAGCGGTGGCTACCACTATTATTGCACAGAATAGCAGTTGTTTTACTACACTGAAGCTAGGTGCTATTAAAACACGAAGGCCTAAGGATGTTAATAATTCGTAACGGCTTCAGTTGAATTGAATGCGATGAACGAATAGAAAATTAAACACGATTGTAGTGCAGGTTAGCTTAGAATTGCACGCGACCGTTAATAACATTTTTATTTAAACTCATAGCCAATATACAATAAGTAAATGAAAATTATAATAGCGTAGGAAGCTATATTTTTCTAAGTAAAATAAAAGATACTTAAGGCATTCTGAAAGACGGTTTCCTAGTGCTATTGAACTATTTCATAGGGATGAAATAAAAGAAAGATTGTATAAGTTAAAATTGTGTTAACTTATTTTTAAAATGAAGAAAGCTTAGAGAAACTAATAAATGACAGGGGATCATTTAAATAGAGGATAAAATGTTTTATCTAAAGAACGTGTATTGTACATAATTAACGAATGAAAGAAAAAGGGTTGGACCCTGATCGTAAACATATACAAACTCATAGAGTAATTGGATGGCGGGGAGCCTTAAATAATAGTCTAAAGTCCATCGGTATGTGGAAGCAAGTCACGGTAGTGTTCAACTAAAGAATATTGTAAAACTCTACATAGAAGTTAAGGTAGAGTGCCATGGCAGAGTGCCAAAACATATGGGGAGGATTTTTATAAATAAATTGGCAACATCAACGATAGCGGTCAATCAGGGACTAAGAGGGGCTATTGACGTCGAGTAGTAATGCTTACTAAAATGTATTCAGAGTGCTTACTTTCAACCTCTTAGAAGAGTTTGGAGCACTCTAGTCAGTGTGGCTCTCAGGGGGAAATGAGTCGATGTTTTCACCAAGTGACATTATTCGGGTAAAAGATTAAATTAGTGACAAGAAGGCCTAGGGAGGTGATCACTAAAATAAGTTAATGATAACTTAATTACCAAAACCTAAAATAAGAGATTAGGTGATAGATGAATAAACGATGAATGATTGCATGACTTGATTTATGGATGATAAGTACATGGTATAGTTAACTTGAATTGATATATGACATGATTCTTTAATGAATAGAAAGTGTGGGGCACACTTATGTAATGAATATATATATATGCACATGGTTGCTTCTGGGATGGGGCCGGCTATTTGGACACAACATAAAGCACAATTGGTGACACAGAATATTTAGATTTTTTTTGTCCTTATATAGGAGGTGGAAATCAGGGGGAAATGCAATTGTGGAGATCCATCGTGTCACCAATTGTGTCAACATTTTATGCCCTAATAGATTTTGCCTTCTGTGATATATGTATATTGTTTATGTTATATATGTTGATATATATTGATGTTAATAAAGTGAGGGGGAAATGCGGTTCTGCATTGGCGGTGTTGTCCCATTATGGATGCTTAAGATAAAGGTTTTACTCATACCATAAATTTTGTCTAATCTACGTTTTTTTATTTTCCATAAACTCATGAGTACTCATTCGAATAAGCTGAGTTTATGGACTAGATATGTATCTTTTGAAGGAACAATAAAGATTCCTAAGACAAAGCAGGAGGCTTGCTATGCAAATAAAAGTATTTTGTAATTCTGCTGTGTAAATAAGGATTTATAACCGGTTAGGTGTGATATAGGCATCTTCATATGTTGGACACATGCTACTCTGATTTTCTTATTATATATTTACCCATACATGGGAACGTTTTGGGTTTAATGTAATGAATTATGTGAACCAAATTGATGTAATGGAAAAAAAAATTAGCTACTTTGTTTACTAATGTTGTGAAAAAATAATACCGAACTTGCTTTGTCGCAAGAAAATGATTTCGCAATGATTGCCGCGTCATCGGCATCTTTTTTCGAGTCTCGGAGTGGTGGATGTTACATTCACTTTCTTCTTTATTGCCACTTTTTTCTTCATCACTCGATTCTTCTTCTTTTATCTCATGCGCCTTTTTCTTCCCTTTATCTTATAAAGTGGAACCAGATGGTGGTTCAAGTGGTAAAGGAGCATTGACTTTTTGCATATACACCTCAAATGAATCCTACTTAGGAACCAATTCCGAGAGTTTCACCAAACTAAAGAATTTCTTTCCCGAATAACTTACTTCAAGAAGTGCATTCCCATAACTTTGTATTCTTGAGTCGTTGAGAAGACGCATAATGTAAGGAGCATAAATAATTATTTTTCCACTTTTGAAAGAAGAGTTTCTTTAGTTCGTTGTAAATAAATCTAGCCTAATTTTACCAAAAATAGCATACAAGGATTTATATTCCAGGTCATAAATAATTTCATGACTCCCCGTTCTTAGAATAAAAGTAATTAATAATCATTCTTTCCAGTAAACGGGCTCTTGGCCTAAGATCCTTTGAATTCTCTTTACATTTAATATCATTCCAAATGTGATGGCTAATTTAATCTCTTTGCCTATCGTGAATTTCAACATCATCTAGGTCTATTCCTTTATAGCCACATTAAATCATTCTTCTTATATCCCTTACATTATATTTTATGATTTTTCCATAAATACTCGACCATAAGCAACCTACATCGTTATGTAGTATAATACATTTCCATGTAGGTTGGCCAAGAAAATTTGAACCATCAAATTGTTAATCTTGCCATTATTTTCCTTAAATTTAATTTAAGGAGGTAAGTCTAGCCCTATTTGTGAATTCTTTAATATTATAAATGGAAAGTCATCCAATTTGTAGAAAGTACTCGAAAAGATCTTCATAAAGAATAGAGCTTGAATCTTTCAATACTATCTCTACATCATGGAGCCACTCTTAGTTTGATCTTGATTTATTTTGAAAAGCTGAGTAGAGGAAGCCTCTTCTGATCTCCTTTTCTTAGATGTAGATATGGATGCCATAGATTTAAAATTTTGAAATTTAGGAATGGGCTAGCGTTTGTGGTTGAAAAGGTGTTTCAAAAAATATGAAGTAGAAGAAGAGGGAAGAGTGGTTAAACGTGTGAAAAACGGGTATGTGGAATGGAAAAATGTGTCTGACTAATCAACTAAATAATTTCCAATCGACCAGACACTCAGAAAATATTTTCAGATGTTTGAATGTTATAGAAAACTTTTCCCAAAAGTTTTTAGTCCAAAATGAGGTATTTACAAACATTTGGAAATATATTTAGTCGTTTGAATGTTAGTTTAAAAATTAGATTTACAAGCAATCAAAAGTCTAATATTTGTATTCGGACATCTGATGTTAATTTCAAATGTTTGAAAATATTTTTTGACATCTGAAAAATGATAAGCCTTAAATGTATTATAAACTAATTTTTATAAACCATATATATATATATATAGAAAAACTTATTACTAATTTTTTAATAAAAATACTCATAAAAGAATATTTTCTAAATAAAATCTCTTAAAGTGCAAATAAATAATTCTCTTCTTAATTTTAAAAAGTATTTTCACACAATGGTTTTTGTAAAAATCTCAACAGTATGGTTTTTCAAATTTACAGAATCTACTTATACGATGCATATTATCTCTTAGAAAATAATGCTTAATATCTATATGTTTTGTTCTAGAACGATTAATAGGATTTTAGACAAATTTATAGCACTAGTGTTATCACAAAATATAGGTAACTTATATAGTTTTACATCAAAATCTCAAAGTGTTTGTTGCATGTATTTGACTTTAGCATAAGCCAAAGCAGCAGAGATGTAGTTTGCTTCATATGTCGAAAGTGAAACACGATTTTGTTTCTTACTAGACCATGAAACTAGAGATTATTCTATAATATGACAAGCATCGCTTGTACTTTTTCGATCCAATTTGCATCCTCCAAAATCAATGTTGCTGGAAGACGTTGATTCAAAAGGACGACCTTTCGAATGAAAAAGTCTGTAGTCTCTGGTGTTGGTCAAGTCTCAAAACTCGTTTCACCGTTCGCAAGTGTGATTCTTTGAGATTTGCTTAGAATCTAGTGCATAAGCAAACACTCATCATTATATCTGAACTACTGGTCGTAATATAAAGCAAAGATCATTCATACTCCTATATAATTTTGGTTCATATTTTTACCTTTTTCATCTTTATCTAAATGAAGGCTAGTACTTATAGCTATAGGTTTAATAGGAACATTTTCGATTCCATTTTAAGTAAATCATTACAATGTTTTTTTGGTGAATAAAAATACCGCCTTTTAGTAGTTTAATTTGTAAATCTAAAAAGTAAGTTCGTTCACCCATTTAAGACATTTCAAATTCTTCTTTTTTATGTCCAGGACCACTATCTTAGTGGTTAGGTGCTCAATCTTTGGTCCATGAGGTCACATGTTCAAATCCTGCATAGTGCGTGATTCGAACCACTGGATATATATTAACTTGTAGTATGCTATATGCTACATAAAAATTGTAGTACAACCATGTATCAACCAAATAATCGATTTAAAAAGAATTTTTTTTGCGTAGTCCTAGAAAACTAATTATAAAAATTTCATTAATAGAACCAAGTGTTATATCATCTATACAAAATTTTGACGATTAAAATATCATTATTTTCTTTTTTAATAAAAAGTGTAGAATCAACTTTGCCAATTTCAAAACCGGAGTTTATAAGATAACTCTTTAGTCGTTTATATTAAACACGTGGTGCTTGTTTGAGTCCATAAAGAGCTTTCTTAAGTCTATACACGTGGTTTGAAAAAAATTCATATGTAAAGAGGGGAGTTTGTTTAATAAAATTATTTCCTTTTATAAACCATTTAAAAAGCGTTTTTTACATTCATTTGAAAAGTTTTAAATTATGGTTGCAAGCAAAAGCTAGTAAAATTCTTATTTCTCCTAAACGAGCAATATGGGCAAAAGTCTCTTCATAGTCAATTCACTCTTATTGATTATACTTTCATGCTACTAATCTAGCTTTATTTCTAACTATTTCACCATTTTCATCAACTTTATTTTTTAAAACTCATTTTGTTTCTATAATGGTTTGATCAGTTGGTCTTGGAACCAATTCCCAAATGTCATTCTGTTCAAATTAATTTAATGCTTCATGCATTGCTAATATCAAAAAATCATCACTTGAAGCTTCTTTATAATTATTTGGTTTTATATTTGAAATAATGTTATATGACCAATTTGATTTAATTGACTTCTAGTATCGACACTAATATTTACTTCACCAATAATGTTATCAATTGGATGATCTTTTAAATTAGGTGGTAGTGATTTTAAAATATTTTCATTGTTGGTATCTTCATGAGAGAGATTTTCGGAAGAAGATGATTTATTGATTAAAATATTCTTTTCAACATCATTATTAATATTGGAATTCCCATCAAAAGATGCATGTAATGATTTTCAATAGTATTTTTTTCTATTGTTAAAAATTATACAGGCTTTACATTTTTTTGAATATCCAACAAAGGTTCCTTCATCGTCTTTTGGTTTAAATTTGACTAATGATCTTTAGTGTTAAGAATTAAACATGTTGAACCAAAATTCTGAAATACGTAACATTTAGTTTTCTTCCATTAAAAAGTTTGTATAGAGTATAGTCAAGAGTCTTATAGAAACATGATTAAGAATATAGCAAGCAGTAGCCACATCTTTAGCCCAAAAATTCTTAATTAGTTGGCAACCACTCCATAATGTTCTTGCACATTCCTATAAGTTTCTATTTTTCTTTCTACAACTCCATTTTGTTGTGGAGTTCTCGAAAATGAGACATTTTAACTAACATTTTTATTGCAAAATTCATTGAATAATACATTATCAAATTCACCACCATGATCGCTTCTGCTGTTTTTAATTTTCAAAATTTTCATTTTGTGAATTCTTTTGGAAAAAAATTTGAAATCTTCAAAAGTATCACATTTATGCAAGGTTATAAAAATCACTAACCGAACACTGGACGGTTAGTATGGACTATGAATTAATTGTTTAGGCGAGGATTAATCGAGGATTAATTGAAGCAAGGAATTTTTGATAACTCATGCATTTTGAATAAAATTTTAATGCTTTGTTTAGTGTCAATTGATATAAGTTGGATTTTTGGGATTTTAAACATGCTTAGGAGGAGGCAAGATCTCATATTACTAGCACATTGATGCTTATGTTGTTAAATTTTGGTGATACAAAATCGCAAATAGAAGGAAACATATATTAAAAAAAAGATTTTGTTTCTCCTAATTAATAGGCATATTTGATTATGTTTATTTCTCTCTTCAATTAGCTAATCAATTAATTTTTTGCCATATAATATTAACTTGGGTATTAAGTAATTGATGTTATAAATAGAGCCTAAAAGAGAGAGTGGAAAAGTGTGGAAATGTATTTGGTATTTCTCTCTTCTTCCATCTTTGTTCTTCTTCTCCAAACACTAAGAAGCCATTGTTATAGAGGTCAAGACTCCTTCTTAATTAGGTTATTGATTCTATTTTTGTTTTGTTTACTTTTATTTGGTGGATTAATTGTAAACAGTTGTTTTTGAGAATCAATATAAATGGTTGTTGTCTGAAATTTTATGTGTTGCTCTCTTGATTATTTTTGTGCTTTAGATCTATCTTCACCATTATTTATTTTCAAATATTATTATTTTCATCCAATATTATCCCTTTGTACTTGGATGATATAAGACTCCGAGATAGGCTTCCGCAACAATTTTATCCTTTGTTTGGTTTTGCGCAATAAAAATCCTAACAGATTGGTATCAGAGCTAGATCATCGCAAGGCTAAGGGTAATTTTGGATTTATATAATTGTTGAGATGTCAGATTTAATTTTCTTCTCGAAGGTTGCTCTTCTAAAGGGAAAAGATAGGGGTATTTGAAAGCCTAAGATGGAGGATGTTTTATATCTCAACGATCTTCATGAGCCAATTGAAGATGATAGGAAGAGACCCTCAAATATAGAGCAGGGTAAATGGAAGAAGATGGACAAGAAGGCAATTTCTTTGTCTGTATCTTGATTATTCAGTTTTTCACCATGTGGCCGGTTGTAAATCTACAAAAGGCTTTTTGAGATAAGTTGGTATCTTCATAGGAGTCAAAAAGTGCTACCGGTAAGGCTTTTCTTGTTTGAAAATTGGTTCAGTTGAGGCTAGACGGAGAGAAGTCAGTAGTAGAGCATTTAAAAAAATTTCAAGATGTAATAAATCAGGTGTCAAATATGGATGTCAAATTTGATGATGAATTACAAACTCTTTTGTTGATGAGTTCACTTTCAGAAAACTAGGAAACATTGGTTGTGTCATTAAGTATGTAACGACCCAGTATTTTGGACGATTCAAATCGACAAAAAATCCACACATGTCGGACTTGAATAATTCAAAACAATGGATTGTAAATAAAATTTGGCAAAACTCAGCATATACAGTAAATAAAATAATCACATATCACAGACACAGAGTAATATAACAATAATGCAGCGGAAGCAAAAGAATAGTAGTTCATGAAGCTACTATATATATATATATATAACAGAGTTAAACAAGGTACAACAAAAGTCACGAGTACAAAGATGTCTCAATACAATAATCAAATACAAGATCTGCATGCATCACTGGGATCGACTGAACAACTGATAACAGAATCGATAGATAGCTGGGTCTCCAAGCGAAGCTCCAACTTCAAAGGTGAGTCTCGAATACTGGTACACTCAGTCTGACCCGAGCGTAAAGCAAAACACAAAACACTCGAGTCAGGATTAACATTCTTATATCAATAAATCCAACTCAAGTGAAATAACAACTGAAAATACAAGTAACTCAAAGGATGTTTGGGATAACCATCCTCTAAGGATCCGTTAAACTATCTACTATGTAGTAGTGTACGCTAAGTAGATAATGCCTATCAGTAATATAAAGTATCAAAATAGCGTTAAGGCGTTACCATTATCCCCCTTAACACATTTAATATAAGCATCATAGTCTATACAGCACTGTAAACACCACCGTAAACTAGTGGGCTATTAGGGAGTACTCCATAGGTATAACACAAAACAAATCGTAGTGGTCACGCATAGGGATACGAGTATGACAAGGCACATGAGGCAATACCCAAGGTAGTGAAACTACCGTTTGCCTGATCCGGACTGGTGAGAACGCATCGCCGCAACGATCACAACACCGCGAAACAACACTCCCAATTCAAGGGTGCACACCAATCAAAAACAAGTAATGAGTAGTTTACGAAGAAGTGTGTCCGCTAGAGGTAGCTAACCTCACTGGCCCGGCATGGCTCCTGTTTAAGTCATTTCTAATTTGACACAAGTGTCAAGGCTATCCATTATCGTTCTCTTTCTTCAAATCCAGCAACGTCATCATTCCAACCACTTCATTCTAGATCACACTCCGCGTATAATAGTTATTAAAGTGGTTTTCGATTTGGACAGAGAGTATGTCCCTAACCAATCCCGGACTCTTCAATAACTACGTAATTATTACACCGATTGGTCATTAATAAACTTTCAAAATAGTTTATATTTCAAAACCGAAATATCATTGCCATTTCAAAACCATATCCATACGATATCATTTTCACTTCAAATAAATCCATTTCAAAAATCATATCACTTTCCAAAGTTATAACGTTTTCGAAATCATAGTCTTTTAAAAATCAAACACTTTGGAAATCACAGCTTTGAAATCATAGCATTTGGAAATCATAACACTTTCCTCTTAAACAGTTTAGATATTAAAATTAGTATATATAATAAAATAGTTTATAAATAAAATAGTTTATATAAATAGTTATAAGTTATAATAGTTTATAATAAAATAATTTATATTAAAAATGATTTATATTAAAATAGCTTATATTCACATAATTTATAAAGTAAAATATCAATAGTTTTAAATATAATTTAAAATTGCCTTATAAAATAAAATAGTTTCCTCGACTTTCACAAATCGATTCAAATCAATTCGAGTTCCCAATTCAAACTAAATCATCAATTTCAATTCCAATTCAATTAAACATTTCCAAGTTATATCGATTTCAACTACCGATTTGAACCCCAAATAAACCATTTCAATTTCAATATATTTCAAAGCTTTAAATATTTCACAATCTCAAAACTAAATTTGATAATTTCATATATATCTTAATTTAACTTTATTATTATTTAGTTTTGAAATATTCACTTAATAAATCCAATATTATTTAAATAAAACCCCAAATTACAAATAAACTAAATATTTCCTTCAACTTATTTAAACTTGAAATATTCATTTAAATCACCTTAACCAAAATCAAGTTATCAAATTTATCCTTTAAAAATCTCAAATTCAATAAGTTCCAAATCAATTTCTAATTAAATATATTTCTTAATTAAATACAATTTCAAATCCATTTCTAATCTATCTTCTCAACCTTAATTTATTAAATCATTATACTCTATATTAAAATATAATTTAAATAAATACTTAACCATATTATATTTTAATAAAATCAAACTTCATTATTAAACTTATTTTATATTAAAACAAATTTATACATAGCTTAAAATCAAGAATATAACTATAACTTTTATATAATATCTAAAATCAATATTTTTATAAAACCATATATTTCTTTCCAAGAACCCATAGAAATCATTTCAAAAATATTAATATATAGACCAACGGTGTCTGTATATAATTTTCTATACTACGGTCAAGTGATACAGATATTTATCATTTCAATCCGCAATTTAAATATATACGGGTATATATATTATTTCAACCCGTAATCCCAAATTAAATTCAATGAAAAATGCTTGGGTTTATCATTTCAACCCATAACGATTTTCTCCTATTCTAAAGTCTGTTCGGGTATGTATCATTTCAACCCATAGTGATTTCTATACTAACAGGGAATTTTCAGAGGGATAATAGATATGATAATAACATAACTAGCATATAACATCAATATAAATAACAGATAATGGTGTCAAATGTCACAGGTGATCAGATATGGATAATAGCATATATAACAATGTAAATAACTAACAGCGGCATATTTCAATTGTCATTTCAATTGAAATTAAATTGAATAAATAAAAGAATGTTAATCGTGAGTGATTGCCTACCTTTCGTGGCTAGAGAAATTTGGTGACGAAATGAGTTACGAATCCAAGCACGAATTCCAAAGCAAGGCTAGATTGGCACGAATCGACAAGCGAAACTGATATATAGGGATTGACGAAATCAAGTCAAACTGAATTGATGATAATAACTGGTATAAGTGAACTGATATAGATATAACATATAGAATTATATATATATATATATATATATATATTTCAAAATCATTGTTTTAAATTACACATATATCAAGATCAAACATATATACATGAGATTGAAATAATACTTATATATTATAAAATGATTGCAAGCAAATATATTGTAATTAAATTTAACACAGACAAAGATTTTGGAAAAATATATATATAAAAGATATTAAATATGTGTGACATACTTTAACAATATAAATGAACAGACATATTATATACCAATCTTATATGTATACATATATACATACGAATCTTATATAATTTAGTTTTGAATCTATATACGTTCGAAATTAAAGTAACATATACTTAGGTAAAACAACTCACGTAGACCAACATGGATAGTTATAAATTACAATACAATATAATACACGGTCCTTGAATATCAAAATATCTATATATATACTTCTATTTATATACCGCTGTTAAATAAATATATATATACACACATCTAATGTATACAGAATACAACATAAACATTTATAAACACGTCAAAACTACATTGTCAACATATAGTAAATACTGTATATACTTAAACTTCCATTACACTGACGTACACGTATAAAATACCTTTCTTTACAAAATATATATTGCTAAATCAGATCTGACATAAAAAGATTACCATATATATACATCTATATATATATCTAGAATAAAATCTTATATACTACTTACACATTTTATACAACAAAATTTATTTAGTAAATAAATATATCACTTTTTCAAAATATCATATAATAGTATATTAAACTTCAATATAACCAATAAGTTTCAAACCCAATCTATATGAACTATTCTATATAACTTATACTAACACATGAAATACTGTATCTAATGTATATGCAGATATATATTTGAAAAGCTAATAAAAAAAATTTCTATTAAACAGAACGATATTCAAGGCTAAAAAAATATGTAAACAGAGAGGAACAAGGGGACTCGACCTGGCTAATCGTGCTAGGTGAAGATGGGCCGAAGAGCTGGTGCATGTTCGGCCAAGGTAAGAGGTCGGCCAACTGGAAGCGAAGAGAGAGAGACTGGACGAGAGGAATATGAATGGTGGTCAAAGTGTTGCACTCGGCCGTTGGAAGGCTCGGACTCAGGAAGCAAGGGGAAGGAGGTCGAGTTAGAGCTGACTGTGCTCGGCTGTGTGGGCGAGGTGAAAGCACGGGCGGAGGAGGAGCACGATAAGAGTTTGCCCACGTTTCTTTCTTTTCTCTCTCTCTCTCTCTCTCTTTTTCTTCTTTTTCTTTCTTTGTTTGGTAAGGTGGATCTGAGATGGAAGGGGATGGTGGTTTTGAAAACATGAACAGGAGAACATGCATGCGCTCCGCATATCTTTATTCCTGTGCTTGCATTTATTTAACACAATGATAAATGCACAGACTAATAAAGGAAGGTTTGATAAAGTTGAAGATGCATGAACTGTCAGATCCAAACTATAATATACTTTCAATATAAAGTCGTATAATATATTTTAATTTTCTTTTGGAACGCTATAATCGGACTAACAATTGATTTGGACGAACAGAAATTGAAAAATGGACGAAACAAATTATATGAATATGTGGGAAGAGTAAAAGCCAATGGCTAAATTTATAAACGTCGATAGTGGTTGGATTAATGTACGTTGAAAAGTGAATGGTCACTGACATACCAAAAGCCAAATTCAAAAGTAAATAGAATGAATAAGGAGAATAGCAAAGGGCAGAACGCTGAATTCATAAATTATATAAAAAAAGTCAAGTTGGATAACTAATAGTCACCAGAAATCCAAAAGATTCGGTTGCGGAACCAGAAATCCAAAAGTCAAGTGTATAACACTTATTACAACCACTCAATTTTTATTTATAAAATAATTAATCATCATTCTACATTGTAAATTATTCAATTACATTTTCAACTTTTGAATGATTTAGGTAAGTTATATTGGAATGTAATCGGGTATTATACAAGTAAAATTTCCTTATTTAAAAAAAATTCAAGTTTAAATATTTATTCAAAATTTTAGCTTTATTCAAAATTATCCTTTAACATAATTTCAAGGCTTAAATTTCCGATTAACTTCAAACCATTTTATAGATAAATATACATATACTATATTTATCAAATCAAATATATAATCATATACTTATATATATAATATATATTACAAATCAAGTCATTCCTAAGAAGTTCAAATCAAATTTATTTTCCAAACAAAAGAGCAGCAAAGCTACTGAATGGTCTCTCCACTTCGAAACTCAAAGATGAATGTCGATGATGCGGCCGCCATCACCGAAATTATTTTTCAGCGACAAAAGAGAAGAGCACTGATTTAATCATTTAAAATTCTTTGGAAATGATTTCTATTCAAAATTACTTTATATATTATGCATTTAAAATTTAAACCCAAAGTTTGAAAACACCGGAAATCAAATTCTCACATTCTTGATTTAAATTCATTCCAAATTCCAAATCCAATTATAACCAAGTTTTATAAATTCATTTATTTATATTATGCGATAGTCAATGGTTTACAAAACAATAAATGAAAATCAAATATTATCATTTCTGACAATAAATTTATTAACAATTTAATTTCAAAGAGATTTATACTTTATATAAAATATAATCATACAAAACTATTTTGTTTACCAAATTTGAAAACAATATTGTGCCAGTTTGTTCTGTTCAAGTGTTTTGTAAATCCTATCGATAGCGTTGATTAGACGAACCGATCGAAAACCCAAATCAACATCAACAACTCAAACAACACAATATATATATATATAACATTTTAATATTAATACAAATACACGTCCTCGTTCGACGTACAAGAATGGATTTCAAAGCAAGGATAGTGATTCAAATTCGATAAACTCAAATCAAAGAAAATTTTGATTCGAAGGTAGGTTCGAAACAAAGATAAGATGATTAAATAACAAAATAGGAAGATGGATAAGTTTATAAATCGCGGGCAACCTTAACCGGGTCGACCGTGACTTCAAGAATTAGATCTGTAACGACCTGTATTTTTACGGATCGAAACATCGTAAAACAGTTGTCATTAGGTCGCAATGTTGATAAGTCGTCCAGAGTCTAAGTCGTTCAGAGTTAAGTCGTCCAGAGTCTAAGTCGTGGACGAGGTAAGGCTTAGGTCGTATAGTAGTTAGGTCGGAGTAGACGATTTATAGGAATTGGCGACTTAAAGGAATTGGCGACTTATAGGAGTTGGCGACTTATAGGAGTTGGCGACTTATAGGAGTTGGCGACCCAAGAGTTAGCGGCATAGGAAACTGGGCGAGTTAGCGACTTAGGGAGGATAGGTCGGCAACGACCTAAGGAAGCTGGTGGTAGTAGTTAGCGACCTAGGGGTTGAGTGAGTTTACGACCTAAGGAAGTTAAGTCGTGGACGAGTTAAGGTGTTAGGTCGTATATGCTTAGTCGTATCTCGTTGAGTCGTTAAAGTTGTTAAGTCGTAACCCCAGTTAGGTCGTTAGGTCGCGTAAGGACTTAAGTCATAGGTCGTAGGATTTGCTAGACCGTGTGTGTGTTAGGTCGTGTAGTGTTAAGTCGCGCGCATGTGCTAAGTCGTTGAGTCGGAAGCTGTTAGGTCGTGCATTGTGTTAGGTCGCTGAGTGTTAGGTCGGAGGGTCTATTAGGTCGTGGACGACCTAAGAGCGAACGACCTAAGGAAAATCAGCCTATAAATAGGTGGGTTCTTCTTCATTTTTGGGATCCGGATTATTGAAGCGACGAAGTGCTGCCATTTTGGGAGCTTGAGTTCTATACTTCTTCACTTCTTTTCTCCACTCTAATCTTTTGATTCCTTCCATCTGAATCGAAGATCAAATCGAAGATCCAAGAGCTTAGATTGAAGATCTTCAACCATCGAAGAGAGATTTCATCGTTTGAAGCGGGATTGTGATAGACCGAGTTAGATCCTTCGCTGTCCAGATCTGAAGTGTGTTGCTTTTGAGGTGTTTAGGTGATTTGGTGAGTGGTGATTATCTCTTACACGGATCCAAAGGAGTATATCGGATCGTTGGCTTGATTTTGTGTTAAAGTAGTGATTTCCATGCATTTCTGTAAACTTAAGTATAGATCTATTGTTCATGATGATTTGACATCCATTTTACTACATGTTAACCTATGCAAGTTCATTCATCAAGTTGTAGAGATATTGCTCATGTTTTCATGCTTGTTAGATTTAGACTCTTTATTTACAAGATTTCCATTATTGTTATAATTGTTTATTAGATCATGTTTGAATGTTTCAATTACTTGGATTAATGATTGACTTGATTGATTGTTATGAATTAGTTGATTGATGATTTGATTTAGACAAGATGGTCGAAGATGATTCAAAAGCTAAGGGAAAGGCTCTTGAATTGGAAAAGCTGCTCGTGGCATATGTGGCGGATGATGAAGCTCATATGGATAGATTTGATGATGATGTTGAGATGAGGCTTTGCTATGATGAGATGAAGCGAGGCATGGTATGAGATAGCCTTGGTTTAATCCAGACGGGATCACTCCAAGCATGTTGATAACTCGGTGAAATGGTTCGGGTTTGAGGATAATGGTTGGCTCGAGAGGCGCTTGAGCTAGTATGGAAATAGTCGTCGAGGAGGATGACTAGAAGGCTGAGATTTCATCGTTGTTGAAGGTTCTAGCATGCTCAAAGCAAGAGTACGCTGGGCAGATTCGATAGTCCCAAAAGACTACTGATTGGTAGTCGAGTACTCTAGGCAGATTCGATAGTCCTAGGCACGGGCTGCGACGACGTGCGGAGTTATGTCTAGAACCGGGGTTTCCATTAGCCCTTGACGGACGGCTGAAAGAATGTGCCGGTCATTCAATTAACGGTGGTGTCGAAGCAATGATAACAGTGATAGCCAGAGTCATGGATGTTTGGTTGTATCGTCATTCGGTCTCAAGAGCAGTGTTTTCTGGGTGCTTATCTGATCTTGGTTTAGGCCTTGGGGGTTTGTACTTGGAAAACATCGCCCTTGACTCGATTGATAATTGCTTTAATTTAAATGTTTGCTTTGCTATGTTTACTTCTGCTTAGTGTGTGTCTAGGGGCTATCACTGTAGAAAGAGGTGGAGTGGGAGGGTTGGATTCCTATTCCTTTTCCTTTGTGCTCTTTTGGTATGTTGTTAGTTAATTTACCGCTCACTAAGACTGTTGTCTGACTCAAGGCTTTATGTTTTAACTCTTATTGCCTGGGGCTGTTCATCCATTTTGGGATGGGCAGACTAGGTAGCAGGTGACAGGTGCTGTTCTTGCTTTCCAACGATGCTGATGACGAAGACGAGCTGGAGGCTTGCATATTGTTTTCTTACTATATGTACTGGATGTTCCGCTGCTTGTATAATTCTCTGAGTGATATGTAGTGAGGCTTGATGTATTGACTATTCAGATGTTGTATTCAACTATTATGAAGTTTTATTGATGAGATTCTATTCTGTGAAGCTTCACTATATATAATCTCTATTGTATTTTATCCATGCGATGTGAGTAGTACGATAGATTATGTTGTTTTAATTTACCTTGGCAATCGTCCATGGCTGCCTGGCACACTTTACAGCGCACTACTCCTATGTTCAGTGCAGGGGTCATGGGCGGTCGTCACATTTGGTATCAGAGCATTGGTTAATCGATTTTACCCAACGCTCACTGACGTAACTACGTATGAGAGACGTAATTGTATTTTTATGGATGATTACTATATATAATATAGTAGCTTAGAAGGATTTGAGTTCTTTATGCAGTTGCTCTCATGGTGTATTAATCATTCCTTTTTATAGATATTAAGGATGGGTCGAAGAGGGAAACCAGTTGCTAGGGAAGGCCGTGCTACTGAGGGGGCTGCTGTTTATACTGCTATGTTCGAGGCTATGATGACTTCGAT
The DNA here is from genome assembly GCA_030737815.1 of Allium fistulosum. Classification (NCBI taxonomy): domain Eukaryota; kingdom Viridiplantae; phylum Streptophyta; class Magnoliopsida; order Asparagales; family Amaryllidaceae; genus Allium; species Allium fistulosum. The sequence goes on from CM060905.1 coordinate 1,007,453,268, forward strand.
CATGAGAAGGATGCCAGCTCAGGGACCATCAGTAGATGTTGGAGTTCAAGTTCAAACTCCAAAACCGGTGGATTTTGCTAAGTTGTGTAAAGACTATACTGCTCTTGGAGGAAAGGTTTTCTTGGGAACAGAGTCAACCATTGAAGTCCAGAGGTGGATAGATGCTTGTAGAAGAATCTTTGGTGATTTGGGAATCGAGGATGCAACTAAAAGGAAGCTTGCATCAAGACAGCTTCAAGGAAGAGCTTCTGATTGGTGGAACTCTATCACCATTGATACTCCGGAGGAAGAAATTACTTGGGAGCAATTCCAAGCCAGATTTGAAGCTAAGTTCATTTCTACAGCTCAGAAGTCTGTTCTGTTCAAGAAGTTTGTGGAGCTCAAGCAAGGTGGAAGAACAGTTCTTGAGTATGTTTCTGAGTTTGAAGCTTTGTCCAAGTATGCCCGGTCGTATATTGAATCTCCTTATCGGAAGAACGAGAAGTTTGTGACAAGCTTGGACAGTTATCTTGGGAGGCAGTTGGTGGATCATTTAGACGACCCATTTGAGAAGCTTGTAGAAAAAGCTCTCAGGCACGAGAATCTGTTTCCTAAGGAAGGATCTGTTGTTGCTGTGACCAAGGAAGAGTCTAAACCACAGCAGGGTAGAAACAAGAAGAGGAAGCAGTAGCAGCAAAAGGGTAAGGATGGCCAGAAGAAGCCGAAGGGCGAAGTGACCTGCTACAATTGTCAGCAGAAGGGCCATTTCTCCAGGGATTGTAAGAATCCGAAGGTGCCGGTTAAGTGCCACAACTGTGACAAGCCGGTGCATATCAAGAGGAATTGTCCAGAACCGTGGAAGGACAAGCAGATTGTGCAAACTTATGCTTTGGAGGCTGTTCCATCATCTTCAAAAGCTCCTATCGTTGAAGAGAAAGGAAAGAGTGTGGTGGTTCAAGGTACTCTTTCCATATGTGGTGTTCCAGTTAGAGTGTTATTCGATACTGGAGCGTCGCATTCTTTTGTTTGTAATGAACTTGTAAGCCGGTTAGGTTTAGAACCGGATATTGTTGATAGGCCATTGGTTGTGACTAATCCAGTTGGGGGTTCGTCTTGTCTGTGTATGCTATGCCGTGGTCTGATTATATCGATTCATGATTGCTCTTTTGTTTGTGATTGTTTTGTTCTGAACTTTGCGGGGTTCGGAATTATTTTGGGAATGGACTGGCTTAGGAAGTATGCGGCAAGGTTGATTGTGAAAGGTGGGAGGTGACAGTCGAGAATGTGGAGGGGCGAAAGGTTGTGATACGATGTAAGCATGAGGAAGGCGTCTTCATGAGCTTCATGTATTCGCTGGTTGTTCCACGGGATGGACTGTCATCGCTGCCAATCGCTAATGGATTTGAGGATGTCTTTGATGAGGTCAAAGGGTTACCGCCGCATAGAGAGATCGAGTTTCGTATCGATCTAGTTGAAGGATCCAGACCTGTTGTGATGCCTCTTAGGCGGATGGCGCTTAGGGAACAACAAGAGTTGAGGGTGCAAGTTGATGATATTTTACAGAAAGGATTCATTCGGCGTAGTGTGTCCGAATGGGGTGCACCAGTTGTGTTTGTAACCAAAGCGGATGGATCGCTGAGGTTGTGTGTGGATTATCGTGAGCTGAATAAAGTGACTAAGAAGAACAAGTATCCATTGCCAAGAATAGATGACTTGTTTGATCAGCTTCACGAAGCTAAGGTGTTTTCTCAGATGGATTTGGCAACGGGATTTCACCAGTTAAGAGTGGCTAAGGATAGTGTGCCGAAGACTGCTTTCAGGACACCATCTGGTTTCTTTGAGTGGCTGGTAATGCCGTTTGGATTGACCAATGCACCAGCATATTTTGTGGATCTTATGAATAGAGTGTTCAGAGATCAGTTGAACAAGTTCGTACTTGTGTTCGTGGATGATATTTTGATTTATTCCAGAACTGAAGAAGAGCACAAGACGCACTTGCGTATTGTTTTGGAAATCTTACGGAAACATCAGCTGAAGGCTAAGTTTTCAAAGTGTCACTTCTGGAAGAGTGAAGTGAGGTTCTTAGGCCATATTATCTCTGGAAATGGAGTAGCGGTATATCCCGCTAAGGTGGCAGCAATCCAGGATTGGGTTAGACCTAAGAATGCATCTGATGTGAGAAGTTTTCTTGGATTAGCAGGATATTATCGTCGGTTTATCAAAGACTTTTCCAAGGTAGCTGCACCATTAACAGGATTGACGAAAAAGAATCAAGTATTCAGATGGGATGCTAAGTGTGAGCAATCTTTTGGAATCCTGAAAGAGCGACTGACAAGTGCTCCTGTTTTGACTATTCCAAGTGGAAATGATGAGATGGTGGTTTACACCGATGCATGTGGTACCGGACTTGGAGCAGTGCTGATGCAGAAGGGTAAAGTTGTTGCGTATGCAAGTCGACAACTGAAGCCGCATGAAAGGAATTATCCGACTCATGATTTGGAATTAGCGGCGATTGTTTTTGCTCTGAAGATGTGGAGACATTATCTATTGGGAGTTCGATTCGAGTTGTTTACAGATCATAAGTCGTTGAAGTATCTTTTCTCTCAAAAGGATTTGAATCTTCGGCAGCAACGATGGCTAGAGTTTTTGGCATCATATGATTTTGGTATAGCCTATACTCTGGGAAAAGGTAACGCAGTGGCAGATGCGTTAAGTCGAAGACATGCAGGATTGGGAGTCATGTTTTTAGAATGGAAGAATCTCGAGTATTTAGCTGGATTTGACTTCAGGCCCAGATGTGAATTGGAACCTGAGATGTTGGCAAACTTATCGATAAGACCGACTCTTGTGGAAAGAATTGGTGAGAGCCAAAAGCGAGACGATAAGCTTGTCAAGATTATCCGTGATTTGGAATCTGGATTGGACCTAGAAAAGGATAAAGGATTCGAGGTCGATCGAGAGGGTTGGCTTCGGAAGCAAGGACGACTAGTTGTTCCCGATATAGATGAATTGAGAAATGAAGTTCTGAAGGAAAGTCATCACTCGAAGTTGACAATTCATCCAGGTGGAAATAAGATGTATCGGGATATGAAGAGAACCTATTACTGGAAAGGTATGAAGAAGGATGTTGGAAATTTTATTTCCAAGTGCATGAACTGCCAGTTGGTAAAAGCCGAACAGAAGAAGCCAAGTGGACTGCTTCAGCCATTAGAAGTTCCTACATGGAAGTGGGAGCAAGTATCGATGGATTTTATCGATGGGTTACCTAGAACAAGAACGGGAAATGAAGGGATTTGGGTCATCGTAGATCGTTTGACTAAGAGTGCAAGATTCATTCCTGTTCGATCAACTAGGACTGCATCAAAATTGGCTGAGCTGTATGTTAAGTGGATAGTTCGATTCCATGGTATTCCGAAGAGTATAGTAAGCGATCGAGACCCATTGTTCACTAGTGGATTTTGGAAGAGCTTCCAAGAAGTTTTGGGAACTGAGTTGTGTTTGAGTACAGCTTATCATCCCCAAACATATGGTCAGACCAAGAGAGTCAACCGAGTTTTGGAAGATCTCCTTAGAGCATGTGTTTTGGATTTCGGAGGATCATGGGAAGATCATCTTCATTTGGTGGAATTTTCGTATAATAACAGTTACCAGTCAAGCATTGGTATGGCACCGTATGAGGCATTGTATGGAAGACCGTGTAACTCTCCGACATGTTGGTTAGAAACTGGAGAAAAGCTGATACTTGGGCCAGAAATGATTCGATAGACTTCGGATTGCATAAAGATCATTCGGCAACGAATGAAGACAGCCCAAGACCGTCAGAAAAGTTATGCCGATAAGCGTCGTAAGGATTTGGAATTCGACGTAGGTGATATGGTTTTTGTGAAGATTTCTCCACTGAAGAATGTTATTCGATTCGGGAAGAAAGGAAAATTGACTCCGAGATTTGTTGGACCATTCCCGATTATCGAGCGAATTGGAAAGCTTGCCTACAGATTGGAGTTACCAGAAAAGATGTCGAGTGTGCACAATGTTTTTCATGTATCGTATCTACGGAAGTATGTGCACGACTCGAATAAAATGGTTTCTGCTGATAGCTGTGAAGATTTTGAGATTGATCCAGTCGATAAGAGACCTCGTAAGCCGCTTCATGTTGTGGAAACTGACACGAAACAGCTTAGGAGGAAGGTAGTTAAGTTGCTCAGGGTACAATGGAGTGATGATGTTAACGACTGTACATGGGAGGTGGAAGAGAGGATGAAGGCAGCCCATCCTGAACTCTTCGAGGTATGACCATAAGGTGTCGTGTCATCTCACGATATTGTAACTTGTTCTAGTTTTAGAATTCTGCATGCTAGGCTAGAATTGGATGCATGGTTTGTTGATTGCTATGGATGGTAGGCATGCAGAATAGTTTTGATTGTTCTTGTTTGTCTGGAATTTCGGGGGCGAAATTCCTAAGGGGGAGAGAATGTAACGACCCGTATTTTTACGGATCGAAACATCATAAAATAGTTGTCATTAGGTCGCAATGTTGATAAGTCGTCCAGAGTCTAAGTCGTTCAGAGTTAAGTCATCTAGAGTCTAAGTCGTGGACGAGGTAAGGCTTAGGTCGTATAGTAGTTAGGTCGGAGTAGACGACTTATAGGAATTGGCGACTTAAAGGAATTGGCGACTTATAGGAGTTGGCGACTTATAGGAGTTGGCGACTTATAGGAGTTGGCGACCCAAGAGTTAGCGGCATAGGAAACTGGGCGAGTTAGCGACTTAGGGAGGATAGGTCGGCAACGACCTAAGGAAGCTGGTGGTAGCAGTTAGCGACCTAGGGGTTGAGTGAGTTTACGACCTAAGGAAGTTAAGTCGTGGACGAGTTAAGGTGTTAGGTCATATATGCTAAGTCGTATCTCGTTGAGTCGTTAAAGTTGTTAAGTCGTAACCCCAGTTAGGTCATTAGGTCGCGTAAGGACTTAAGTCGTAGGTCGTAGGATTTGCTAGACCGTGTGTGTGTTAGGTCGTGTAGTGTTAAGTCGCGCGCATGTGCTAAGTCATTGAGTCGGAAGCTGTTAGGTCGCGCATTGTGTTAGGTCGCTGGGTGTTAGGTCGGAGGGTCTGTTAGGTCGTGGACGACCTAAGAGTGAACGACCTAAGGAAAATTAGCCTATAAATAGGTGGGTTCTTCTTCATTTTTGGGATCTGGATTTTTGAAGCGACGAAGTGCTGCCATTTTGAGAGCTCGAGTTCTATACTTCTTCACTTCTTTTCTCCACTCTAATCTTGTGATTCCTTCCATCTGAATTGAAGATCAAATCGAAGATCCAAGAGCTTAGATTGAAGATCTTCAACCATCGAAGAGAGATTTCATCGTTTGAAGCGGGATTGTGATAGACCGAGTTAGATCCTTCGTGGTCCAGATCTGAAGTGTGTTGCTTTTGAGGTGTTTAGGTGATTTGGTGAGTGGTGATTATCTCTCACATGGATCCAAAGGAGTATATCGGATCGTTGGCTTGATTTTGTGTTAAAGTAGTGATTTCCATGCATTTCTGTAAACTTAAGTATAGATCTATTGTTCATGATGATTTGACATCCATTTTACTACATGTTAACCTATGCAAGTTCATTCATCAAGTTGTAGAGATATTGCTCATGTTTTCATTCTTGTTAGATTTAGACTCTTTATTTACAAGATTGCCATTATTGTTATAATTGTTTATTAGATCATGTTTGAATGTTTGATTACTTGGATTAATGATTGACTTGATTGATTGTTATGAATTAGTTGATTGATGATTTGATTTAGACAAGATGGTTGAAGATGATTCAAAAGCTAAGGGAAAGGCTCTTGAATTGGAAAAGCTGCTCGTGGCATATGTGGCGGATGATGAAGCTCATATGGATAGATTTGATGATGATGTTGAGATGAGGCTTTGCTATGATGAGATGAAGCGAGGCATGGTATGAGATAGCCTTGGTTTAATCTAGACGGGATCACTCCAAGCATGTTGATAACTCGGTGAAACGGTTCGGGTTTGAGGATAATGGTTGGCTCGAGAGGCGCTTGAGCTAGTATGGAAATAGTCGTCGAGGAGGATGACTAAAAGGCTGAGATTTCATCGTTGTTGAAGGTTCTAGCATGCTCAAAGCAAGAGTACGCTGGGCAGATTCGATAGTCCCAAAAGACTACTGATTGGTAGTCGAGTACTCTGGGCAGATTCGATAGTCCTAGGCACGGGCTGCGACGACGTGCGGAGTTATGTCTAGAACCGGGGTTTCCATTAGCCCTTGACGGACGGCTGAAAGAATGTGCCGGTCATTCAATTAACGGTGGTGTCGAAGCAATGATAACAGTGATAGCCAGAGTCATGGATGTTTGGTTGTATCGTCATTCAGTCTCAAGAGCAGTGTTTTCTGGGTGCTTATCTGATCTTGGTTTAGGCCTTGGGGGTTTGTACTTGGAAAACATCGCCCTTGACTCGAGTGATAATTGCTTTACTTTAAATGTTTGCTTTGCTATGTTTACTCTTGCTTAGTGTGTGTCTGGGGGCTATCACTGTAGAAAGAGGTGGAGTGGGAGGGTTGGATTCCTATTCCTTTTCCTTTGTGCTCTTTTGGTATGTTGTTAGTTAATTTACCGCTCACTAAGACTGTTGTCTGACTCAAGGCTTTATGTTTTAACTCTTATTGCCTGGGGCTGTTCATCCATTTTGGGATGGGCAGACTAGGTAGCAGGTGACAGGTGCTGTTCTTGCTTTCCAACGATGCTGATGACGAAGACGAGCTGGAGGCTTGCATATTGTTTTCTTACTATATGTACTGGATGTTCCGCTGCTTGTATAATTCTCTGAGTGATATGTAGTGAGGCTTGATGTATTGACTATTCAGATGTTGTATTCAACTATTATGAAGTTTTATTGATGAGATTCTATTCTGTGAAGCTTCACTATATATAATCTCTATTGTATTTTATCCATGGGCTGTGTGTAATACGATAGATTATGCTGTTTTAATTTACCTTGGCAATCGTCCATGGCTGCCTGGCACACTTTACAGCGCACTACTCCTATGTTCAGTGCAGGGGTCATGGGCGGTCGTCACAAGATCGATGTGGAATTCTGAGGCAAATCTACATTCGATCTCAAGAGATAGAATTCGGCATAACAAACAATATTAGCATCTAAACCGAGGACATAGAAATCTCCAGTGAATCGATGCCAATTGTAAAGGAGTTTCACCCTTTAAAAATCATTTGGAGATTAGCGAGACCGTCGGTTCATTATAAAGATTATTCGAAGTGGAGTTATGGGATACTCCAGAGTCAAAAAAATATGAATTGAAAGAGACAAGAACAGATTTATGGATTTTGGAACCGAGGGAAACGTTCAAAAATTCAAAGGAGAAACGAGTCAAAAGAAGAAATTCAAGCTCGAACGAGAGTGATTCCATAACTAAATCTACTATATATGCTAAGTTTTGCCTAGAGCCAAAGCTTTGATACCAACTGTAACGACCCAGTATTTTGGACCATTCAAATCGACAATAAATCCACACATGCCGGACTTGAATAATTCAAAACAATGGATTGTAAATAAAATTTGGCAAAACTCAGCATATACAGTAAATAAAATAATCACAGATCACAGACACAGAGTAATATAACAATAATGCAGCGGAAGCAAAAGAATAGTAGTTCATGAAGCTACTATATATATAACAGAGTTAAACAAGGTACAACAAAAGTCACGAGTACAAAGATGTCTCAATACAATAATCAAATACAAGATCTGCATGCATCACTGGGATCGACTGAATAACTGATAGCAGAATCGATAGATTGCTGGGTCTCCAAGCGAAGCTCCAACTTTAAAGGTGAGTCTCGAATACTGGTACACTCAGTCTGACCCGAGCGTAAAGCAAAACACAAAACACTCGAGTCAGGATTAACATTCTTATATCAATAAATCCAACTCAAGTGAAATAACAACTGAAAATACAAGTAACTCAAAGGATGTTTGGGATAACCATCCTCTAAGGATCCGTTAAACTATCTACTATGTAGTAGTGTACGCTAAGAAGATAATGCCTAACAGTAATATAAAGTATCAAAATAGCGTTAAGGCGTTACCATTATCCCCCTTAACACATTTAATATAAGCATCATAGTCTATACAGCACTATAAACTCCACCGTAAACTAGTGCGCTATCAGGGAGTGCTCCATAGGTATAACACAAAACAAATCGTAGTGGTCGCGCATAGGGATACGAGTACGACAAGGCACATGAGGCAATATCTAAGGTAGTGAAACTACCGTTTGCTTGATCCGGACTGGTGAGAACGCATCGCCGCAACGATCACAACACCACGAAACAACACTCCCAATTCAAGGGTGCGCACCAATCAAAAACAAGTAATGAGTAGTTTACGAAGAAGTGTGTCCGCTAGAGGTAGCTAACCTCACTGGCCTGGCACGGCTCTTGTTTAAGTCATTTCCAATTTGACACAAGTGTCAAGGCTATCCATTATCGTTCTCTTTCTTCAAATCCAGCAACGTCATCATTCCAACCACTTCATTCTGGATCACACTCCGCGTATAATAGTTATTAAAGTGGTTTTCAGTTTGGACAGAGAGTATGTCCCTAACCGATCCCGGACTCTTCAATAACTACGTAATTATTACACTGATTGGTCATTAATAAACTTTCAAAATAGTTTATATTTCAAAACCGAAATATCATTGCCATGTCAAAACCATATCCATACGATATCATTTTCACTTCAAATAAATCCATTTCCAAAAATCATATCACTTTCCAAAGTTATAACGTTTTCGAAATCATAGTCTTTTAAAAATCAAACACTTTGGAAATCACAGCTTTGAAATCATAGCATTTGGAAATCATAACACTTTCCTCTTAAACAGATTAGATATTAAAATTAGTATATATAATAAAATAGTTTATAAATAAAATAGTTTATATAAATAGTTATAAGTTATAATAGTTTATAATAAAATAATTTATATTAAAAATGATTTATATTAAAATAGCTTATATTCACATAATTTATAAAGTAAAATATCAATAGTTTTAAATATAATTTAAAATTACCTTATAAAATAAAATAGTTTCCTCGACTTTCACAAATCGATTCAAATCAATTCGAGTTCCAAATTCAAATTTAATCAAATCTAAATCATCAATTTCAATTCCAATTCAATTAAACATTTCCATGTTATATCGATTTCAACTACCGATTTGAACCCCAAATAAACCATTTCAATTTCAATATATTTCAAAGCTTTAAATATTTCACAATCTCAAAACTAAATTTGATAATTTCATATATATCTTAATTTAACTTTATTATTATTTAGTTTTGAAATATTCACTTAATAAATCCAATATTATTTAAATAAAACCCCAAATTACAAATAAACTAAATATTTCCTTCAACTTATTTAAACTTGAAATATTCATTTAAATCACCTTAACCAAAATCAAGTTATCAAATTTATCCTTTAAAAATCTCAAATTCAATAAGTTCCAAATCAATTTCTAATTAAATATATTTCTTAATTAAATACAATTTCAAATCCATTTCTAATCTATCTTCTCAACCTTAATTTATTAAATCATTATACTCTATATTAAAATATAATTTAAATAAATACTTAACCATATTATATTTTAATAAAATCAAACTTCATTATTAAACTTATTTTATATTAAAACAAATTTATACATAGCTTAAAATCAAGAATATAACTATAACTTTTATATAATATCTAAAATCAATATTTTTATAAAACCATATATTTCTTTCCAAAAACCCATAGAAATCATTTCAAAAATATTTATATATAGACCAACGGTGTCTGTATATAATTTTCTATACTATGGTCAAGTGATACAGATATTTATCATTTCAATCCACAATTTAAATATATACGGGTATATATATCATTCAACCCGTAATCCCAAATTAAATTCAATGAAAAACACTTGGGTTTATCATTTCAACCCATAACGATTTTCTCCTATTCTAAAGTCCGTTCGGGTATGTATCATTTCAACCCATAGTGATTTCTATACTAACAGGGAATTTTCAGAGGGATAATAGATATGATAATAACATAACTGGCATATAACATCAATATAAATAACAGATAATGGTGTCAAATGTCACAGGTGATCAGATATGGATAATAGCATATATAACAATGTAAATAACTAACAGCAGCATATTTCAATTGTCATTTCAATTGAAATTAAATTGAATAAATAAAAGAATGTTAATCGTGAGTGATTGCCTACCTTTCGTGGCTAGAGAAATTTGGTGACGAAATGAGTTACGAATCCAAGCACGAATTCCGAAGCAAGGCTAGATTGGCACGAATCGACAAGCGAAACTGATATATAGGGATTGACGAAATCAAGTCAAACTGAATTGATGATAATAACTGGTATAAGTGAACTGATATAGATATAACATATAGAATTATATATATATATATATTTCAAAATCATTGTTTTAAATTACACATATATCAAGATCAAACATATATACATGAGATTGAAATAATACTTATATATTATAAAATGATTGCAAGCAAATATATTGTAATTAAATTTAACACAGACAAAGATTTTGGAAAAATATATATATAAGATATTATATATGTGTGACAAACTTTAAACAATATAAATGAACAAACATATTATATACCAATCTTATATGTATACATATATACATACGAATCTTATATAATTTAGTTTTGAATCTGTATACGTTCGAAATTAAAGTAACATATACTTAGGGAAAACAACTCACATAGACCAACATGGATAGTTATAAATTACAATACAATATAATACACGGTCCTTGAATATCAAAATATCTATATATATACTTCTATTTATATACCGCTTTTAAATATATATATACACACATTTAATGTATACAGACTGCAATATAAACATTTATAAACACGTCAAAATTACATTGTCAACATATAGTAAATACTGTATATACTTAAACTTCCATTACACTGACGTACACATATAAAATACCTTTCTTTACAAAATATATATTGCTAAATCAGATCTTACATAAAAAGATTACCATATATATACATCTATATATATATCTAGAATAAAATCTTATATACTACTTACGCATTTTATACAACAAAATTTATTTAGTAAATAGATATATCACTTTTTCAAAATATCATATAACAGTATATTAAACTTCAATATAACCAATAAGTTTCAAACCCAATCTATATGAACTATTCTATATAACTTATACTAACACATGAAATACTGTAACTAATGTATATGCAGATATATATTTGAAAAGCTAATAAAAAAAATTCTATTAAACGGAACGATATTCAAGGCTAAAAATAAACAGAGAGGAACAAGGGGACTCGACCTGGCTAATCGTGCTAGGTGAAGATGGGCCGAAGACCTGGTGCATGTTCGGCCAAGGTAAGAGGTCGGCCAACTGGAAGCGAAGAGAGAGAGACTGGACGAGAGGAATATGAATGGTGGTCAAAGTGTTGCACTCGGTCGTTGGAAGGCTCGGACTCGGGAAGCAAGGGGAAGGAAGTCGAGTTAGAGCTGACTGTGCTCGGCTGTGTGGGCGAGGTGAAAGCACGGGCGGAGGAGGAGCACGATATGAGTTTACCCACGTTTCTTTCTTTTCTCTCTCTCTCTCTCTTTTTTTCTTCTTTTTCTTTCTTTGTTTGGTAAGTTGGATCTGAGATGGAAGGGGATGGTGGTTTTGAAAACATGAACAGGAGAACATGCATGCGCTCCGCATATCTTTATTCCTGTGCTTGCATTTATTTAACACAATGATAAATGCACAGACTAATAAAGGAAGGTTTGATAAAGTTGAAGATGCATGAACTGTCAGATCCAAACTATAATATACTTTCAATATAAAGTCGTATAATATATTTTAATTTTCTTTTGGAACGCTATAATCGGACTAACAATTGATTTGGACGAACAGAAATTGAAAAATGGACGAAACAAATTATATGAATAGGTGGGAAGAGCAAAAGCCAATGGCTAAATTTATAAATGTCGATAGTGGTTGGATTAATGTACGTTGAAAAGTGAATGGTCACTGACATACCAAAAGCCAAATTAAAAAGTAAATAGAATGAATAAGGAGAATAGCAAAGGGCAGAACGCTGAATTCATAAATTATATAAAAAAAAAGTCAAGTTGGATAACTAATAGTCACCAGAAATCCAAAAGACTCGGTTGCGGAACCAGTACGCTGAGCGTTCCGTAGACTTCACCGTACATCGGACTCCGAAATACAAAAGTGGATATACTGTAGAGATCAGCACGACGAGACGATCAAAACGGTACACAGATATCAGTGGTACGGTCATCCGATCAAAAATCGATATCGGTACGAAAAATGCTGCTATTTCGCCGAAAATAAGATCGACGGAGCAATAACAGTCAAAATTTGAAGAACCGAAATATGACGTCTTGCTCAGAAGATGATTTACAATTTTCTATAGAAAAATATTTAGATTTGGAAAACATTTTATTATCGTCAAATTTAACCGATTTAAATTGAAATAGAATTGCACACGAAAATAAACTTTCATATTTTCAGATGAAAATTTACAGTTTGCTATGTTCAATTAGACGTATTTCAAATATTAAAATTTTATTTTAAAATTGTATTTTAAAATTTCATGAAAATTCAATTAATCGTATTATTAAAACGGTTAAAATTCACAGGTTGTTACACTCTCCCCCACTCAAAACTTTTCATCCTCGAAAAGGAAGGAGGTATGAGAATAAACACTAGAAAGAGAATAGAATGAAAACAAAATAAAACAATTAATTCAAACCATATAAATTTCAATTTAAATTTAACAATTGGTTTTTAAATTCAAGGTTTCCATTAAATTGATTTAATTTCTCATTTATTAATGTTAGATACAAAAGGTTTCTTTCAAAACAAAATTTTAATTTAAATTAATTAATTTTCAATAATTGAATTTAAATTCAAGATATTTCATTAAGTTGATTTTATTTCAATTTATTAATTTCATCAAAACAGAATTTATTTTATTTATCTCATTTATTATTTTATTAACTTATTATTCTAATTATCTCTATTAACATTTTTATAATTAAAAGTCAAGTGTATAACACTTATTACAACCACTCAATTTTTATTTATAAAATAATTAATCATCATTCTACATTGTAAATTATTCAATTACATTTTCAACTTTTGAATGATTTAGGTAAGTTATATTGGAATGTAATCGGGTATTATACAAGTAAAATTTCCTTATTTAAAAAAATTCAAGTTTAAATATTTATTCAAAATTTTAGCTTTATTTAAAATTATCCTTTAACATAATTTCAAGGCTTAAATTTCCGATTAACTTCAAACCATTTTATAGATAAATATACATATACTATATTTATCAAATCAAATATATAATCATATACTTATATATATAATATATATTACAAATCAAGTCATTCCTAAGAAGTTCAAATCAAATTTATTTTCCAAACAAAAGAGCAGCAAAGCTACTGAATGGTCTCTCCACTTCGAAACTCGAAGATGAATGTCGATAATGCGGCCCGCCATCACCGAAATTATTTTTCAGCGACAAAAGAGAAGAGCACTGATTTAATCATTTAAAATTCTTTGGAAATGATTTCTATTCGAAATTACTTTATATATTATGCATTTAAAATTTAAACCCAAAGTTTGAAAACACCGGAAATCAAATTCTCACATTCTTGATTTAAATTCATTCCAAATTCCAAATCCAATTATAACCAAGTTTTATAAATTCATTTATTTATATTATGCGATAGTCAATGGTTTACAAAACAATAAATGAAAATCAAATATTATCATTTCTGACAACAAATTTATTAACAATTTAATTTCAAAGAGATTTATACTTTATATAAAATATAATCATACAAAACTATTTTGTTTACCAAATTTGAAAACAATATTGTGTCAGTTTGTTCTGTTCAAGTGTTTTGGAAATCCTATCGATAGGGTTGATCAGACGAACCGATCGAAAACCAAAATCAACATCAACAACTCAAACAACACAATATATATAAAACATTTTAATATTAATGCAAATATACTTCCTTGTTCGACGATACAAGAATGGATTTCAAAGCAAGGATAGTGATTCAAATTCGATAAACTCAAATCAAAGAAAATTTTGATTCGAAGGTAGGTTTGAAACAAAGATAAGATGATTAAATAACAAAATAGGAAGATGGATAAGTTTATAAATCGCGGGCAACCTTAACCGGGTCGACCGTGACTTCAAGAATTAGATCGATGTGGAATTCTGAGGCAAATCTACCTTCGATCTCAAGAGATAGAATTCGGCATAACAAACAATATTAGCATCTAAACCGAGGACATAGAAATCTCCAGTGAATCGATGCCAATTGTAAAGGAGTTTCACCCTTTACAAATCATTTGGAGATTAGCGAGACCGCCGGTTCATTATAAAGATTATTCGAAGTGGAGTTATGGGATACTCCAGAGTCAAAAAAATATGAATTGAAAGAGACAAGAACAGATTTATGGATTTTGGAACCGAGGGAAACGTTCCAAAATTCAAAGGAGAAACGAGTCAAAAGAAGAAATTCAAGCTCGAACGAGAGTGATTCCATAACTAAATCTACTATATATGCTAAGTTTTGCCTAGAGCCAAAGCTTTGATACCAACTGTAACGACCCAGTATTTTGGACCATTCAAATCGACAATAAATCCACACATGCCGGACTTGAATAATTCAAAACAATGGATTGTAAATAAAATTTGGGAAAACTCAGCATATACAGTAAATAAAATAATCACAGATCACAGACATAGAGTAATATAACAATAATGCAGCGGAAGCAAAAGAATGGTAGTTCATGAAGCTACTATATATATATAACAGAGTTAAACAAGGTACAACAAAAGTCACGAGTACAAAGATGTCTCAATACAATAATCAAATACAAGATCTGCATGCATCACTGGGATCGACTGAACAATTGATAGCAGAATCGATAGATAGCTGGGTCTCTAAGCAAAGCTCCAACTTCAAAGGTGAGTCTCGAATACTGGTACACTCAGTCTGACCCGAGCGTAAAGCAAAACACAAAACACTCAAGTCAGGATTAACATTCTTATATCAATAAATCCAACTCAAGTGAAATAACAACTGAAAATACAAGTAACTCAAAGGATGTTTGGGATAACCATCCTCTAAGGATCCGTTAAACTATCTACTATGTAGTAGTGTACGCTAAGAAGATAATGCCTATCAGTAATATAAAGTATCAAAATAGCGTTAAGGCGTTACCATTATCCCCCTTAACACATTTAATATAAGCATCATAGTCTATACAGCACTATAAACTCCACTGTAAACTAGTGCGCTATCAGGGAGTGCTCCATAGGTATAACACAAAACAAATCGTAGTGGTCGCGCATAGCGATACGAGTATGACAAGGCACATGAGGCAATACCCAAGGTAGTAAAACTACCGTTTGCCTGATCCAGACTGGTGAGAATGCATCGCCGCAACGATCGTAACACCGCGAAACAACACTCCCAATTTAAGGGTGCGCACCAATCAAAAACAAGTAATGAGTAGTTTACGAAGAAGTGTGTCCGCTAGAGGTAGCTAACCTCACTGGCCCGGCACGGCTCCTGTTTAAGTCATTTCCAATTTGACACAAGTGTCAAGGCTATCCATTATCGTTCTCTTTCTTCACATCCAGCAACGTCATCATTCCAACCACTTCATTCTGGATCACACTCCGCGTATAATAGTTATTAAAGTGGTTTTCGGTTTGGACAGAGAGTATGTCCCTAACCGATCCCGGACTCTTCAATAACTACGTAATTATTACACCGATTGGTCATTAATAAACTTTCAAAATAGTTTATATTTCAAAACCAAAATATCATTGCCATGTCAAAACCATATCCATACGATATCATTTTCACTTCAAATAAATCCATTTCCAAAAATCATATCACTTTCCAAAGTTATAATGTTTTCGAAATCATAGTCTTTTAAAAATCAAACACTTTGGAAATCACAGCTTTGAAATCATAGCATTTGGAAATCATAACACTTTCCAATTAAACAGTTTAGATATTAAAATTAGTATATATAATAAAATAGTTTATAAATAAAATAGTTTATATAAATAGTTATAAGTTATAATAGTTTATAATAAAATAATTTATATTAAAAATGATTTATATTAAAATAGCTTATATTCACATAATTTATAAAGTAAAATATCAATAGTTTTAAATATAATTTAAAATTACCTTATAAAATAAAATAGTTTCCTCGACTTTCACAAATCGATTCAAATCAATTCGAGTTCCAAATTTAAATTTAATCAAATCTAAATCATCAATTTCAATTCCAATTCAATTAAACATTTCCAAGTTATATCGATTTCAACTACCGATTTGAACCCCAAATAAACCATTTCAATTTCAATATATTTCAAAGCTTTAAATATTTCACAATCTCAAAACTAAATTTGATAATTTCATATATATCTTAATTTAACTTTATTATTATTTAGTTTTGAAATATTCACTTAATAAATCCAATATTATTTAAATAAAACCCCAAATTACAAATAAACTAAATATTTCCTTCAACTTATTTAAACTTGAAATATTCATTTAAATCACCTTAACCAAAATCAAGTTATCAAATTTATCCTTTAAAAATCTCAAATTCAATAAGTTCCAAATCAATTTCTAATTAAATATATTTCTTAATTAAATACAATTTCAAATCCATTTCTAATCTATCTTCTCAACCTTAATTTATTAAATCATTATACTCTATATTAAAATATAATTTAAATAAATACTTAACCATATTATATTTTAATAAAATCAAACTTCATTATTAAACTTATTTTATATTAAAACAAATTTATACATAGCTTAAAATCAAGAATATAACTATAACTTTTATATAATATCTAAAATCAATATTTTTATAAAACCATATATTTCTTTCCAAAAACCCATAGAAATCATTTCAAAAATATTTATATATAGACCAACGGTGTCTGTATATAATTTTCTATCCTATGGTCAAGTGATACAGATATTTATCATTTCAATCCGCAATTTAAATATATACGGGTATATATATCATTTCAACCCGTAATCCCAAATTAAATTCAATGAAAAACACTTGGGTTTATCATTTCAACCCATAACGATTTTCTCCTATTCTAAAGTCCGTTCGGGTATGTATCATTTCAACCCATAGTGATTTCTATACTAACAGGGAATTTGCAGAGGGATAATAGATATGATAATAACATAACTGGCATATAACATCAATATAAATAACAGATAATGGTGTCAGATGTCACAGGTGATCAGATATGGATAATAGCATATATAACAATGTAAATAACTAACAGCAGCATATTTCAATTGTCATTTCAATTGAAATTAAATTTAATAAATAAAAGAACGTTAATCGTGAGTGATTGCTCACCTTTCGTGGCTAGAGAAATTTGGTGACGAAACGAGTTACGAATTCCAAAGCAAGGCTAGATTGGCACGAATCGACAAGCGAAACTGATATATAGGGATTGACGAAATCAAGTCAAACTGAATTGATGATAATAACTGGTATAAGTGAACTGATATAGATATAACATATAGAATTATATATATATATATATATTTCAAAATCATTGTTTTAAATTACACATATATCAAGATCAAACATATATACATGAGATTGAAATAATACTTATATATTATAAAATGATTGCAAGCAAATATATTGTAATTAAATTTAACACAGACAAAGATTTTGGAAAAATCTATATATATAAGATATTATATATGTGTGACATACTTTAAACAATATAAATGAACAGACATATTATATACCAATCTTATATGTATACATATATACATACGAATCTTATATAACTTAGTTTTGAATCTATATACGTTCAAAATTAAAGTAACATATACTTAGGGAAAACAACTCACATAGACCAACATGGATAGTTATAAATTACAATACAATATAATACACGGTCCTTGAATATCAAAATATCTATATATATACTTCTATTTATATACCGCATTTAAATATATATATACACATCTAATGTATACAGACTGCAATATAAACATTTATAAACACGTCAAAACTACATTGTCAACATATAGTAAATACTGTATATACTTAAACTGCCATTACACTGACGTACACATATAAAATACCTTTCTTTACAAAATATATATTGCTAAATCAGATCTGAGATAAAAAGATTACCATATATATACATCTATATATATATCCAAAATAAAATCTTATATACTACTTACGCATTTTATACAACAAAATTTATTTAGTAAATAGGTATATCACTTTTTCAAAATATCATATAACAGTATATTAAACTTCAATATAACCAATAAGTTTCGAACCCAATCTATATGAACTATTCTATATAACTTATACTAACACATGAAATACTGTAACTAATGTATATGCAGATATATATTTGAAAAGCTAATAAAAAAAATTCTATTAAACAGAACGATATTCAAGGCTAAAAAAAATATAAACAGAGAGGAACAAGGGGACTCGACCTGGCTAATCGTGCTAGGTGAAGATGGGCCGAAGGCCTGGTGCATGTTCGGCCAAGGTAAGAGGTCGGCCAACTGGAAGCGAAGAGAGAGAGACTGGACGAGAGGAATATGAATGGTGGTCAAAGTGTTGCACTCAGCCGTTGGAAGGCTCGGACTCGGGAAGCAAGGGGAAGGAGGTCAGGTTTGAGCTGACTGTGCTCGGCTGTGTGGGCGAGGTGAAAGCACGGGCGGAGGAGGAGCACGATAAGAGTTTGTCCACGTTTCTTTCTTTTCTCTCTCTCTTTTTTTTTCTTCTTTTTCTTTCTTTGTTTGGTAAGGTGGATCTGAGATGGAAGGGGATGGTGGTTTTGAAAACATGAACAGGAGAACATGCATGCGCTCCGCATATCTTTATTCCTATGCTTGCATTTATTTAACACAATAATAAATGCATAGACTAATAAAGGAAGGTTTGATAAAGTTGAAGATGCATGAGCTGTCAGATCCAAACTATAATATACTTTCAATATAAAGTCGTATAATATATTTTAATTTTCTTTTGGAACGCTAGAATTAGACTAACAATTGATTTGGACGAACAGAAATTGAAAAATGGACGAAACAAATTATATGAATAGGTGGGAAGAGCAAAAGCCAATAGCTAAATTAATAAATGTTGATAGCGGTTGGATTAATGTACGTTGAAAAGTGAATGGTCACTGACATACCAAAAGCCAAATTCAAAAGTAAATAGAATGAATATGGAGAATAGCAAAGGGCAGAACGCTGAATTCAGAAATTATAAAATAAAAGTCTAGTTGGAAAACTAATAGTCACCAGAAATCCAAAAGACTCGGTTGCGGAACCAGTACACTGAGCGTTCCGTAGACTTCACCGTACATCGGACTCCAAAATACAGAAGTGGATATACTGTAGAGATCAGCACGACGAAACGATCAAAACGGTGCACAGATATTAGTGGTACGGTCATCCGATCAAAAATCGATATCGGTACGAAAAATGCTGCTATTTCGCCGAAAATAAGATCGACGGAGCAATAACAATCAAAATTTGAAGAACCGAAATATGACGTCTTGTTCGGAAGATGATTTACAATTTTCTATAGAAAAATATTTAGATTTGGAAAACATTTTATTATCGTCAAATTTAACCGATTTAAATTGAAATAGAATTGCACACGAAAATAAACTTTCATATTTTTAGATGAAAATTTACAGTTTGCTATGTTCAATTAGACGTATTTCAAATATTAAATTTTTATTTTAAAATTTTAATTTTAAAATTTCACGAAAATACAATTAATCGTATTATTAAAACAGTTAAAATTCACGGGTCGTTACAAAGTAACTCCAATGCTAATGGAACTATCTCATTAGATACTGTCCGGAATAGACTCTTGAATGAAGGACTTAGAAGGAAAGGGTCAATCTTGAAATCAGTTGAAAATGATGCTATAGTAGCAAGAGACTCGAAGTGCAATACAAAGCCAAAGAAAAAAGTCACTAACGGTAAAGGTATGTCTAAAAGTATCTTTTTTATTATTATCATAAAAAGAGTCATTTGCGCAACAGGTGTGAAGCGTATAAAAGGGATCGAAAGAAAGCTTTACATGGTGTTAACCCGCTTTTTATCAAGGCCATAAACAGACAGATCTAACCTAAACAACTTCACGACTATCGAGGCTGAAATGTGATGGATTCGGTTTAGAGGGATGAAGTTTGCCTGGATGTGCCGCTCGGCATTGAGGTGAGGTTATGCCGCTCAGCATAGGAAGTCGTTCGGCATAGGAAGTCGCTCGGCACAGGAAGTCGTTCGGCACAGGAAGTCGCTCGGCACAGAAAGTCGTTCGGCACAGGAAGTCGCTCGGCACAGGAAGTCATTCGGCACAGGAAGTCGCTCGGCAAAGGATGTCGCTCGGCAAGGGAAGTCGCTCGGCACAGGAAGTGCACAGGAAGTCGCTCGGCACAGGAAGTCGCTCGGCAAAGGAAGTCGTTCGGCACAGGAAGTCGTTCGGCACAGGAAGTCGCTCGGAACAGGAAGTCGCTCGGCACAGGAAGTCGTTCGGCATTGGAAGTCGTTCGACATTGGAAGTCGCTCGGCATTGTACCTCGCTCTGCATTATACCTCGCTCGGCATTGTGGAAGTATGTGGCTCGGTGGGAGGCCTTGATGGGCCCGGATCATTCAGGAAGCCCAACAACTCAGGATTTGCCTATAAATACAGCATGTGAGGGTTCAGAAAAGGGATCTTCTTTCTGCTCTCTTACTTTCTATTTTCTAAGGCTGAGGCTACTCTGCCGTTTTGTAACTATAATTGATTCGAATATCAATAAAAAGGAAACTTCTGGAGTGGACGTAGGCCGGAGTTAGCCGAACCACTATAAAATCTGTTGTTCTTTACTGCTTTCTTTTTAATTTTTACTGTTCTTCACATTATTACTCCCCACTTATACTCTATCTGTGAGCTGAGACTGTTAGATTGGTACTTTCATTTACATTCGGGCGTTAGTGACCAATTTTGGCACTAACACTTTGGTGCTTTCACTGAGGAGCAACTAGCACCCGCTCAACCAGATTTGGAATTTAGATTTGAAAGCTTAAAGGATTCAGATTTCAAGGACAATGACGCGACAATCAACAAGAAGACAGAGAGGAGAAAGGAGCCAACAAAAGGGAAGTCAAGAGGCATCCTCTGGAGCTGGAGCAGGTCAAGCATCCATCTACATCACTAGAGATGAAATGGAAGCGATGCTGAAAAGACAAGAGGAGATAATGCAGGCTCTTCTCAGACAATTTGCACAAGCAGGAAATGCAGGAGCTTAGATCCATGGAGCTGGATCAGAAGCGCTCAACCAGCAAGCAGAGGGAGTGGCTCAGCAGGGGGCAACCCCCAATCAGAAGACGGCTATCAATCTGGATGGACCTAGACTCGGGGGCACACCGCCAGGAAATGCTGGACCAATCCATGAAGGGATACCAGATGACGCTGTGCAACCCGACACCAATAGGAGTGCAGGAGTACGAGATGAGGAGTATGTGCCAGAATTCCCTCATGAACTCGGGGGGAAGACCGAAGGCAACGGACAAGGATTATAGCTTGGGGACAACGATAGATTAGCGGAGATGGTCAAACGAGCTATGAGAGGCGGACTGGTAAATAAAGACTTGGAGGATGTGAATAGGAGTCCCTTTACTCCTACTATTAGGCAAACTAGGAACCCTCCTGATTTTAAGGTACCAACGTTGGAGATGTATGATGGGAGAACGGATCCCGTCGTTCACCTGACAAGGTACATGAGGCATATGGAGGTACTGGGGGCATCGGGTGAGGTCGTGGCTCGATGTTTCCCTTTGTATTTGACGGATATCGCAGCTATGTGGTTAAGACGGCTGGAGAGTGGTTCTATTGACACTTGGACAGAGTTGATTGAGAGGTTTATGAGGCAATTTCGGGTCCATATAGTCAGACCCAAGAACATAATGACCGTGACATCGATGAAACAATGGAAGGGAGAGTCGCTCAGGGATTTCTTAACCAGATTCAACGCAGCTGTAGCTTCAGTAGATCGACCTGATCCGTCGATGGTTTTGATGGCAGCAGTTTCAGGAATTGCAGATAATTCGGATTTCAAGATATCGTTGGAACGGGACCGACCGAGGGATCTCGGAGTGTTCTACCATGAGGCGGAAAGATTCCTAAGGCAGGAAGATGCGCAGGCTGAGAGAGTAGGGAGAGAGGATGAAGCTTATGCTGTGAAGGGTGGAGGTCCACCCAGGGAGGATCCAAGTAAAGACGATAAAGGAAAAAGAAAAACAAATGGCAACGGTGGCACTTCGAAGAGGCCTTGAAGGGAGTCAAAGTTTTCCTCTTACACAGATTTAACTGAGACTCTAGAAAGGATTTACTTGGATACTCGGGGGCACCTCCAGTATCGAAGGCCGGCAAGAAGGGAACCTTCTGAATACGAGCGGGCATCGGGAAAACATTGCCTATTCCATGAGCTGGATGGGCACAACACAAACGACTGTAGGCATTTGAAAGATATCGTGGAGGATCATGTAAGGAATGGTCACCTGTAATAGTACATAAGGAATTGAGCTGTGGCAGGGGAGCAGGAGCGGCCATCGCCTACCTCGAACGATGGTGGCACTGGATCTGGTCACCGCCGGCTTTTTATAAACTGAATGGTTTTATGATTCTGAATAAGTAATAGTGTCCAAAGTAATGCGGCTAGGTCACTTACACACGTACGGGATCGAGGACGGTCCCTAGGTATGCTCTAAGATGATGAAAAACCGTACTGCTCGGGTCTATGAAATCCTGTTTTCTTTCTGTGTTTCTACAAATTCTGGTTTCCTCTTTGGCACTTTGGACGTTTACTTTTCTTTGGTATGGTTTTGGAGTTTGGGTTGAACTCCCGGTTTGGTTGGTTTTTTGGTTTGCCATTTTGGTTTGGATGTTTGATTTTTGATTTGGATTTTGAGTAGGATTCTTGATATGGATTTTTGGTTTTCTGATTGGATTCGGATCAATGTTATAAATAGTCCAGGTTTGGCGATTACTGTCCCGACCGGAGAGACGGGGTAATGATCGCGAGTTACAAGTCCCTTCGCCGGAGAGCGATGGAATGGACTCGAACAGAATATAAAAGTCCTTGGCCGGAGTGCCGAGGCCGGTGAATATCAAAGTCCTTGGCTGGAGTGCCGAGGCCGGTGAATATAAAAGTCCTTGGCTGGAGTGCCGAGGCCGGTGAATATAAAAGTCCATGGCCAGAGTGCCGAGGCCGGTGAATATCAGAGTCCTTGGCCGGAGTGCCGAGGCCGGTGAATATCAAAGTCCTTGGCCGGAGTGCCGAGGCCGGTGAATATAAAAGTCCTTGGCCGGAGTGCCGAGTCCGGTGAATATCAGAGTCCTTGGCCGGAGTGACGAGGCCGGTGAATATCAAAGTCCTTGGCCGGAGAGTCGAGGCCGGAGAATATAAGAAGTCCTTGGTCGGAAGACCGAGGCCGGAGAACTTACAAGCTCTTGACCGAAGAGCTGAGGCTGGAACAAGATAACGCGACCCGACGAGGTCTATGGATTCAAGGTTAAACCCGAAGAGGTCATGAATTTAATAATATGGTCATGAATGGGATATGGACTTCGAATATCGGATTTGAGGCTATTCAAAACACACCTTCCAATAGCAAGGCATGTTCTGGGGGGCAAAGTGTTAACCCGCTTTTTATCAAGGCCATAAACAGACGGATTTAACCTAAACAACTTCACGACTATCGAGGCTGAAATGTGATGGATTCGGTTTAGAGGGATGAAGTTCACCTGGATGTGCCGCTCGGCATTGAGGTGAGGTTATGCCGCTCAGCATAGGAAGTCGTTCGGCACAAGAAGTCGCTCGGCACAGGAAGTCGTTCGGCATAGGAAGTCGCTCGGCACAGGAAGTCGTTCGGCACAGGAAGTCGCTCGGCAAAGGAAGTCGCTCGGCACAGGAAGTCGCTCGGCATAGGAAGTCGCTCGGCACAGGAAGTCGCTCGGCAAAGGAAGTCGCTCGGCACAGGAAGTCGCTCGGTACAGGAAGTGCATAGGAAGTCGCTCGGCACAGGAAGTCATTCGGCACAGGAAGTCGCTCGACACAGGAAGTCGCTCGGCACAGGAAGTCGTTCGGCATAGGAAGTCGCTCGGCAAAGGAAGTCGTTCGGCACAGGAAGTCACTCGGCATAGGAAGTCGTTCGGAACAGGAAGTCGCTCGGCACAGGAAGTCGTTCGGCATTGGAAGTCGTTCGACATTGGAAGTCGCTCGGCATTGTACCTCGCTCGGCATTGTACCTCGCTCGGTATTGTGGAAGTATGTGGCACGGTGGGAGGCCTTGATGGGCCCGGATCATTCAGAAAGCCCAACAACTCAGGATTTGCCTATAAATACAGCATGTGAGGATTCAGAAAAGGGATCTTCTTTCTGCTCTCTTACTTTCTATTTTCTAAGGCTGAGGCTACTCTGTCGTTTTGTAACTATAATTGATTCGAATATCAATAAAAAGGAAACTTCTGGAGTGGACGTAGGCCGGAGTTAGCCGAACCACTATAAAATCTGTTGTTCTTTACTGCTTTCTTTTTAATTTTTACTGTTCTTCACATTATTACTCTCCACATATACTCTATCTGTGAGCTGAGATTGTTAGATTGGTGCTTTCATTTACATTCGGGCGTTAGTGACCAATTTTCGCGCTAACACATGGTGACAGTGATAGAGATACACGGGCGGATATAGCTGAAGGTAGTGACAGTGATACTTCTTGTGATGTCCTCATTAGTGATGTGAAGCCTTGGAAGATGAATTTAGGTGCTAGTTTTCACATATGTAATGATGTAAGGTACTTTTATTCTTATAAGAAGACTGTCGACATGATTAGGACTGCTAATTGAGTAGAGCTACCAGTTTGTGGTATTGGATCTATCCGGTTTTGTATGCATGATGGTGTGGTTAGAGAAGTCTGGGGCGTGAGGCACGTTCCTACTAGTTCGTATAATCTCATTTCTCTTGGTCATTTGGACCGCCGTGGTTGCACTTATGAAACTCAAGATGGAGTTTAGAGAGTGAAGAAGGGTGGTCATACGGTGATGAGAGGGGTATTCAATAATGGAAACCTTAATATATTGGTTTGTCATGTGGTCAATAATAGGAAGCCAGTGATAGTTGAAGAGCCTAGTCCATATATAGGTGGTGAAGTGAATGTGTGCACCGCTTTTGATGATGTGATGTTAGTCATATTTTCTACAGGGGTCTTCATATTGATGATACTCGAGGTATCAATGGTGATCGTGTGGAGAGTTCAGGTCAAGTGGTAGACGAGTGTTAAGTTGGAAAATCCACGAAGACTTTATGGAGGTCTTTGTGGTATTAGAAACGCTTTTGAGAGGAAATTATATGGTGTATCTCTTGGTGGGGGATGCATCACTTGTAGGTGGTGGTAGCGGTTTGTAATTGGGTATGATTAAGAAGAAGGAGTGGTGATTGATCTAAAGATGGTAGGCTTGTATGTTTTATTTGATGGGACCACTTTCTTATTTTTCTCTTCGAAGAGACGATTTGATTGAAGGTGGAGATCAAGGATATGTTGGAGATATGTGATTTTGCATTAAGTTGGAGTGTTAAATTTTGGTGATACAAAATCACAAATAGAAGGAAACAAATATGCAAAAGAAAGAAAGAGAAAATTTTGTTTTCCCTAATTAATGGGCATATTTTGTTATGTTTATTTCTCTCGCTAATTGGTTAATCAATTTATTTTTTTCTATATAATATTAACTTGAATATTGAGTAATTGATGTTATAAATAGAGCTTAAAAGAGAGAGTGGAAAAGTGTGGAAAAGTATTTGGTATTTCTCTCTTCTTCCATCTTTGTTCTTCTTCTCTAAACACTAAGAAGCCATTATTATAGAGATCAAATCTCCTTCTTAATTAGGTTATTGATTTTTGTTTTATTTACTTTTATTTAGTAGGTTAATTGTAAACAATTGTTTTTTTGAATCAATATAAATGGTTGTTGGCTAGAAACCTGTATGTTGCTCTCTTGATTTCTTTGTGTTTTACATCTATCTTCACCATTGTTTATCTTCAAATATTATTATTTTCATCCAATATTATCCCTTTGTAGTTGGATGATATAAGATTATGGGATAGGCTTCCACATCAACTTTATCCTTTGTTTGATTTCGCGCAACAAAAATCCTAACATATGTGTACTATTGAACCTTAAATAATGTCTACCCAGTGCTTAAATACATTTTTTGATTCTTACATGTGGTGGTAAACCTTGTCCAGGCAGGCCTAAACAAATCGCTATGTAGCAAGAATCGTCTAGCGTCTAGGTGAGGCCTTAGAAGAAGGCCTAGAAATATTTTTACAACAATGCATTTATGTTTTAAAAATAAAGTCCAAGTTGTTTGCGCCAAAAATGGTCACAAACCCCAAATGTCGTGAAAGCACCAGTGTATGAACACAAATCAACAATATATAATCACAGATCTCAGATCTAAGTATTGTAGAGGATAAAAATGAAGAATAATAAACTTAAAACAGAAAGAAGTAGACAGAGACACAAGATTTATAGTGGTTCGACGATCTTGCCTACGTCCACTTTGAAGTTGATGACTTTATTGATGTTCATTTGCCGATTACAAGTGATTACAATGGATTGCAATGAGTTATAGTTCTGAAATTCGAGTACAACAGCAGTGAGATTCGTTTGCAGCAGCAATGGAGTTTAGATCTGGATCCGGCAGAGTCTGGGCATTGTAGATCTCAAAGAGGAAGAAGAACCCCCTTTCTTTTGGCTTTGGGGGTCTATTTATAGGTGTAGGAGGCTGGTATGTCGCTCAGATCTCGGGAGACCCTCTCTGGCACGTGACCAGGCCCACACGCCCAAGCCCGTGAAGTTTCGGTCCGATCCGTGATCGATACGAACAGATTTTGTATCGATCAAGATTTCATCCAATGGAGTCGAAATTTGGCGTGGACATTCTTTAGCATGCACGTAGTCTTCTGTGAAAAAAATGAGATCTAGAATTTAGATTCCTTTCTGCATTTGAATTGTGCATCATCAAAAAATGCTTTAAAGGTCAGCATTTAGGAAGCGATTTACTCATGTAAGCGATCCCGGATGTAAGCGGTCCAATGCTCTGATTCCTTCCCAAGTGCGACACCTCATAAAAAATGATTTCTTGCATAAAACTAGTTTTAAAGGTTAGTGCTTAGAGAACGACTTACACATGTGATGAGCGACCCCGAACGGTCCACAGCCATGCTCTGATTCGTTCCTAAGGGCGACACCTTTCAAAAATCTTTACAACATTGTTCTTGCTTTCAATCAAAGGTTATAGAAGCGACCTGAGAACTGCTCTCTAAAGTATCTCTTGAATATGAATGCTCTCGAATAGGAATGATTAACTCTATCTCCTTGTGCAGGAATGGTCCGACACTTAACATCTGTCAAACATCCATAGTGATGAGAATTTGATGCCGACAAATTTGCTTTCACCAACACAAGTTCTTGAGCGAAGCATACCTCGTTGCCAACAAGGCATACTTCGGGGGGCAAATGTTATCCAGCAAATTAGTCATCATCCTTGAAGAAGAAATTAAAGATTTACTTCATGATTTTCTTGCATTTATTACCTCAAATAATTAATAAAACCCAGCCATATCTCCACCATAAATACCAATTCATTACCCATCAAAGCTGGATTTAATGCCCAATAAATACCATGATAACCTGCTTATTTATTACTAATTAATGCCAACCATTTCCATATCATATTCCTTAATTCCCTTCATCCTTACGTTAAATAAGAAGATTATGGTGCAATTAATATCAACCTAGTCAGCGTCACTACAATTCCACACCATCACTGGGTCAAGGCTTACAGCTATAAATACACTTAACATTGCAAAATAAAAGGGGACAAAAACAGAAAATGTGACTTCTCCTCTCCTCCTCAAAATCTCTTGTAATATGAAACTACAAGTGATAAATAAATGATAAAGTGGATGTAAGCCATAGATTTCCCCGAACCACTATAAAAATTTCGTGTCTCTTTTATCTTTTCTTCTTTTTATTTGCTTATTTTTGTGATCTGTGATTGTGAACTGGTGCTTTCATCGACAATTGGGTGTTTGTGACCATTTTTGGCACAAACACAAGTATATCTAAAAAATCATCTTCTATAACAAAGACATATTTGATTTAGTGACCTTACTTGTGTTGGTCCAAATAGGTCTGGGCGAAACCATTCTATTGGCTGTAAAGTAGAAATCAACTTTTTAGATTAAAAAGAAAATTTTATGGGTTTTCCTAATTGGCATGCATCACATAAATTGTTAACTTTAAAACTCATTTTTGGAAAATCTTTTACTAAATCGTGCTTAGAAATCTTGTTTATATATTTAAAATTAATGTAAAAAGATCATTTGTGTCAAAGCCATGGATCATTATCATTTGCTAGTAAACGAACATAATTATTATAGTAAATTTTCATATTTAAAACGTAAATATTTCTTTTTCAATACCTTCAAAAATTAAAATTTTATTTTGATCAAAAATATTGCATTTATCTTTTTTAAATGAAATTGTAAAACCTTTATCACAAATAATAAATAATGTTTTAAATTTTTAACTAGTATGGCATTTGTAATAAGAAGAAAATTAGATATATCATCCTTGCACACATCGCCTTTGCAAAACACATATCATTTGGAGTTATCTTCAATAGTGACAGTGCCTCCATCCACATCGATTATATTTGTAAGAATTGCTTTGTCTCCCATCATGTGTTTTGAGTAGCCATTATTAAGTATCCATCTCTCCTTTTTATTATTGGGTACCTTCATAAAATAAAAACTTGAATTGGGACTCACTTTCTATGTTATGGTATTAAGAGTTGGATATTAAGAAAATACCTCATGAGGGTTTGGTATTCCCTTTAAAAATAAAATCATTATTATTATGCACATTTCAGATGAAAGCTTCTACATACTTATCTCAAATAAGGTGATTGTTAGTTTTTGGAATCCATATTTTTATAGTTTTTTTATTTTTTATTTTGGGGTTTGCTTAGCTAACTATATTACCCTTTTTGAAACTTGTATATAATGAACTATAATGCTTATGAGTAGATTTCTTTTTGTTAGAAGCACTAAATCCTAATCCTCTTTTGTTGGAAGAGGATTTTGAGATTTTAATAATTCTAGATAAATTTTCTCTACCTTTGTTAAAATTTAAAACATTCGTAGAATGATTTTCAAAATTAGTTCTTAGCTCTTTTATTTCATTACTAAGAGTGTCAATGATATAACCTAAATACAAATTTTCTTTTGTGAATTGATATTCTTACTCAAAATGGTGATTTGATAAGTCAAATTATCGCAAGAATATTGTTATTTTTGAAGTTCTTTCGCTAAAATATTATTTTCATCTTTCAACATATCAGTTTCTAATTAGGATCTATTTAATTTTCATGTAGTATCCTTATGAGTTCTTTTAAGAGCCTTTAGTTTTTCAAGAAGTTTGAAATTTATTTTGATAAGTCTTCAAAACAAATATCAAAACTTACATCATTGTTTGTAGCCATGAAGCACGCATTTTCTTGTTCCATATTATTTTCACTTTCGGATGATAAGGAGTTTGAATCATCCCATGTTACATGAAAAGGCTTGCTTCTTCTTCTTGAACGACTTCTCATTTTTGAATTTATAGTTGTTCTTTTCTTTTTTGAAGATTATGACAATCTTTCTTCATATTTCCTGTCTTGTTGCACACATAGCATTTCAATGATGAAGATGAGGAGTTATTGTTGCCAAACCTTTTGTTCTTTCTAAATTCCAAGAAATTTTTAAAGTTTTTGGTAAGAAAAACGAAATCATCTTCATCCATATATGATTCATCTTCGGCTTAAAAAGGCAATCTTGTTTCTTTCCTAAGCTTGAACTTTCTTAGTCTGCAAATTAACTTCATAGGACATTAAATTTCCAATTAGATCTTTGAGCCTGAGGGTCGACAGATCATCGACCTCTTCAATAGCCAAGACTTTTCGTTTCCATCCATCCGTCAAAGCATTATGGATTTTTGAGAATATATCAAAATCTGAAAAACTTTCACCTAAATTCATAAGAGCATGAGTAATGTCTTGAAATCTAGAGTATATATCGGCAACATTTTCATTTTGCTTCATCCTAAAATTTTAAATTGATTCTTTAACGTGGAGATTTTATTTTTCTTTAATTTATTATTTCCTTCATGTGTAACTTGTAGTGTTCGTCATATATCATATGCGGTCTTGCACACACTAACTGTAACACTCCGTAAAAAGAACCATAAATAAATGGAGTAAATTGGATTAAATATAATAATGGTTGGATATGGAAATTTTATTAAGGTTGAAATTTAACCACAAGTTATTCTGTTGCATTCGTGGTGTAACGACCCATAAATTTTAGTGGTTTTATTTATTTAATTGATTGAATTTTTGTGAAATCTTAAATAATTGAATTTTGAAATAAAAATTTGATATTTGAAATACGTCCATTTAAACATAGCAACTGGTGGATTTTCATCAGATAATATGGAAGTTTATTTCCTTGTGTAATTTTATTTCAATTTCAATTAGTTAATAACAATTGAATTTAAAAGTGTTCCGAAACCTAAATATGTCAACATGAGAAAATTATTTAGAACACTCTGAATAAAACTGCGTAATTCGTTTTGCAAATTTCGGACGTTTCTAGCCTCGTTTGGATTTTTCCGTACGAAATAACAACGTATATCAATGTCCGTATCGACTTTTGTAAGATGGTCGTACCACCAATATCTATATACCGTTTTGATCGTCTCGTCGTACGGATCTCTGCGGTGTATTCACTTCTGTGTTTTGAAGTTCGGTACGAAGTGGAATCCGTGTAAAGGGTAACCGTATCAGTACCAGATTCGTGACCTTTTGTTTTCTTTTGCGTTTCAAATTTTAACCGTGACTGCCACGCATCAAAATTACTTTTCAGCTGAATCAAAGGATCTGACCGCTGCTATATCATTTTGTATATCAGGTGACTGTTCACTCTGGTTACTTTGAAGGGTTTTAAAATAATAATTAAAATATAATGTGTGCCTATTCGTTCATATAATCGCTGTACAAATTTGAGATCTAAGAAGCCTACTTCCACTTTTCCTCTGCATTCTTTCTCTTCCCACCAGAGCTCGGCTTTCTTCTCCTTCCGCACCACCCACTATCTCCAGCCGTTTTCCTAGCAACCCACTCCTCCACTATCTCGAACTCCACATCTACTTTTGCTTTCCTCCACGCCATAGCCACAGTTCGGCCTCGATCTCCTTGCCGTGTAACTCGAGACAGGCCCACCACGAAAGCTCAGCCGAGTTTCCCTTCTCCCTCTCTCTCTCCGCCACGCCCTCCTTCCCAGCATGCTCCGACCCACCACTTCTAGTCTCTGTTGATCCCTAGCCCTTGCAACCATCGGCCTCCTTCCTTTTTGTTACAGTATGTAGGTATGTTGCTTATAGTACTATATGTATGTTATATTATAGTATACTTTATTTTTTTTCATATTTTATTATATTAGAGATATGTTGCGTACGTTGAAAAATAGATGTCATAGGTTATTTTAATTTGAATAACTTCTTTGTATTGGAAGGTGAATTATATATATGCAGTTTCTATATGACATAGGAAACTATTGTGTATATATTTTTATATAAACAAGTTATATATAAGTATAGAATTTGTTGAAATATATGTACGAACTGTAAATAATATATATATATATATAGACTGTAAGTTATATGTTAAATTTATTTTGTCATTCTATCTTATTTATATAGATTTTATCATATTTTAGTTTTGGATGTTATAATATAAACTGTTATAATTTTTTTTTGATAGTACAGTTTTAAAGTTTGGTTTTTCGCTGTCTTATATACGTTTGATTATATATTACTGTATGTTTATTATTTGTTTCAAAGTATAGACATATATATGGTTATACAAGATTTGTATATGAAAAGTTCTATAGTCTAAATATATATATATATATGGGCTTTCAGATCATAGGTATGTAAGTTGTGTTATTTATAACAAATATTGTAAAATATATATAAGAGTCAGTTTATTTGAGATTTTGGTATACTGTCTGCTTAGGTGTAAGTTGATATATATATGTGTAAAATATAAGCCTTATATATATATGTATGTATATGTTATATATGTTGTTGGGTTTAGGTTATATATTATATATATAGTTTGTATATGAAAGTTATATGAAAATTTGATGACCTATTTTGCAGTATTTTTAACATATTATATAAACTATTATGGGCAATTTGTAGTTACAGTAAGTTTATATATACCAGTTTTATATTTGTTAGATATATTGTTGATTTCAAAGTGTGTGTGTGTGTATTATTTCAAATTTTAATATGTAGATATGGTTGTTTTATTTTAGTGGAAATTAGGGAGACATCCCTATCATACTTTCATATTGTAAAGCGGGTCCCTGTCAAAGTTTCATTGTAAAGCGGGTCCCTGTTTTCTGGAAACGAAGAAAAATTATTGCTGAAATGTCAGCAACTTTTATAAATAAGTGCTGATATTTCAGCAACTATCCGTGTCAAAGTTTTATTGTAAAAATAAAGAAAAATTATTGCTGAAATGTCAGCAACTTTTATAAATAAGTGCTGATATTTCAGCAACTATCTGTGTCAAAATTTTATTGTAAAAACAAAGAAAAATTATTGCTGAAATGTCAGCAACTTTTATAAATAAGTGCTGATATTTCAGCAACTTTAATAAACTGTGTTCACATTGTACAGAAATGTTGCTGAAATATCTGCAACTTTTATAAATAAGTGTTGATATTTCAACAACTTTCATACACTATGTTCACAGTGTACAGAAATGTTGCGGAAATGTCAGCAACTTTTATGAAATGTTGCATCATGATCTGCAATAATCGTGAATAAAAAACAGGGACCTAATTTACACTGAAATTTAGTGAAGGACTTTTCGTGAATTTTGAAACTTAATAAGGACCTGTGCCAAAAGTACCCTTTATTTTATGTGTTTATTTAAACAATGGATTTCTGAAATATACATATTTAATATAACATATGTTTAGATTTAGAATATGATTTTTTATATAGTTATATATAATTATCTATAAGTTCACTTATATCGTATATATGCATCGACCCGTTCTGATTTGTTCCATCAATTCCTATTATCAGCTTTGATCGTCAAATTCGTGCCAATTTTTGCTTTGCCTTGAAATTCGTAGCTTGTTCTGTTGTCAAACTCCTCTAGCCTCGAAAGGTGAGTTTATCACTCTCGACATTGTACTTATATTATTGTGAAACGATGACAAGTGAATTGTATAAATTAATATGCTATGTTCATACATGCTTGTGATATGTTTACATGATGTTAAACGTTGTTTATATACTTGTTACATCAACCTAATATGATATTATATGCTATACTGCTTATTTTATTTACTGTATCACACTGCAAGTTCCCTATCACTATGGGTTGAAACGATACATACCCGAACGGACTTTAGAATAAGGAAAAATCGTTATGAGCTGAAATGATAGGCTTGAACGGTTTTTATTTTATTGTATTTATTTTTCTGATTGCGGGTTTGAAATGATAGAATCCGGATTTTTCTTTCTAAATTACGGATTGAAATGATACATATCTGTATCACTTGTCCTAGGTTAGAAAATATTACACAGGCCCATGGTTAAATTTTAAATAATATTTTCCTAAAAATTTATTTAGTGTCTTAATTTTTTTCTTAATTTTTTTAAGTATTTTGAAATTATAAATATATGAAATTTTAACTTCATTTGATTTAATGCTTTAAATGGTAAAGAAGTATTGTTTTCTATAAGTTAAAATTTTATAAGTTAATAATTGGTTTTAAACGGAATTTAAAGAATTTTATTTATGATAAATAACTTAATAATTAAATTTGGTTAATATGGAATGTAAAATTTAACCTAGTAATTGAAATAGATTTTAAATTTATGAAATGGGTATGT
The DNA here is from genome assembly GCA_030737815.1 of Allium fistulosum. NCBI lineage: Eukaryota > Viridiplantae > Streptophyta > Magnoliopsida > Asparagales > Amaryllidaceae > Allium > Allium fistulosum. Next base: position 1,007,487,541 of record CM060905.1, read on the forward strand.
CTTGAATAATAAATAATGTATTTTGAATTGAAAAAAAAAGAAGTACAGTTTTAATTGGATCATTTGTAATAAAATTTATTTAACTTGAAATCATAGTTATTTGATGACCAAATGAATAGGTTATAAAGAAATTTGATTGTTATATTAACTATGATAAAATATTCTTTTGTGATATGTTATGTTTTGTAAAATAAATAGTTATGATTTTAAATTGGAAAAATGTATCTTAAATTATGACTTAACTTGATAATTGGAAATTTGGTTTTAAATGAAATTTTTAAGTTAAGTAAATAAATGGAAATTTAGTTTTATTTGTGAAATGAGGATTTTAAAATAAAGTGTCAAGTTATTTGTTGGAATAAAAGTTAAGTAAAATAATGCGCTTTTGACTTAATAAATGAATTATAGTTTAATTTGGATATTTATTTATAAAAGTTTATTTTATTGAGTCATAAGTTAAATGATATCCAAATGAACATTTTCTAAAGCGAAAAATATGGTTTTATAAGTTAAAATTGGCTAGAATTGAAGTTTTAATGTTTCTGAAATGTTATAATTAAAATCTGGAATTTTATTGGTAGCATTTCCAAAATGCTGTGGTTTTAAGATAGCATTTGTTAAATGCTATCATTCCTGAAATTTAACTAAGCTGTTTGAAAACAACTAAATGCCTATCACGGCCCTTTTAAATGCTGCTGTTCTGAATTTGACAATGTTTTGAAATATTACTAATAACTACTGTAACACTTTATAAATGCTGTCGTAGCCGAAATTTACAATGTTTTGGAAACTTTATAATTGAATGAATGAACTTAGAAATGTTACAACTTTGAGATGAATATTATTTGACATTAAATTTAAACGGATTAAATAAATATTATTTTAAAGGTGTTATGATTTTCTAAATATTATGATTCTCAAAGGATAACATTTCTAAATTATTATGACTTCAAAGTATTATGGTTTCAAAGTGTTTGGGTTCAGAGTTGTTATAACATTGAAAGTACTATGGTTTTGGAAATGAAATTATTTGAAATTGTAATTAATTAAGAATGGTCTTTAAATATATTAATTTGAAACTTATTGGAATTGAAGATTTAAAAATATGACTTTATAAAGTGGTTTGGTTTAAGATGATTTAAAGGAATATTTCAAGTTAAATAAATTTAAAGAAATATTCAATGATTTGGAAATTTGGGTTTTATTTAAATAATTTATTGATTTGGTTCTTGGAATTTAAATGATATATTATGGCTTTGGTTTTTGAAATGGAAATGATATATTGATTTGGCTTTGAAATGAAATAATATAGTATTTAGTTTTGAAATGGATATGATATTTTGGGTTTTAAAGTAAATGATTTTGAAATAAATATCCATGGGTTATAATAACGATTGGTTGGCAAAGAGACCAGGATCAGATATGGGCATACTCTCTGTCGATACCGATAACCACTTTGAAAACCGTGTATGCGGTGGAGATTCCATAATGAAGTAGGATGGTGGAGATGATCTTATTGAGGTAGGAACGTGGACCCGACTCCCGTGAGTTGGCATAAGGTGGCTAAAACAGAAGCGATTGACGGGCCAATTAGGTAGCATCTCTGATCGGACGCATTTCTTCGATACCATTCTATTACTTTGTGATTGATTTGGTGGCCACCTTTCGATTTCTGATTGGGAGTGTGTTCCGAGGTGGGCGGTAGTGGCTGCTATGTGTTTCCACCAGCTCGGATGCGTAATTGGTATATCTACCCTAGCATTGCCTAGTTGTGCCGTGTCACCTACCATATCGAGCTTTACTACGAGTTTGGATTTGTGCCGTAGCCTGTGGAGTATTGAGGGTGGCTCCCGATCTAGGGGTATGCTGGTACTGGATAGACTACTGGGGCTATTATGTGTTAAGGGGAATATTGGGTCACTCCTTAACGCTATTTAAAAGTAAGTTTATTTTATTATAGACATTATTATAATAGCGGATATTACTACATAGTAGATAGTTTAGCGGATCCTTAAAGAATGGACGATCCCAAGCATTTTTTAAGTTACTTGTTCTTTTCTATTACAGTTCACTTGAGTTGGTTTACATTATATAAGTATGTATGTCTGACGCAGCGGATAATTCAAAACAATGTAGATCGGTGAAAGTAGCAGTCGATGGATTGATGAATGCTGGATTGCCCGAATTCGTTGATCCGAAGATACCGAACTCTAGCTATCTCGAACTCGTTGATCGCGCACGATACCGGGTTCAAAGATCTTCAATTCTTCAAGCGTTGATCAAGCGCACTTGATTCCGCGAATCGGCTTCTACAATCGTTGAATCGAGCGCACTCGATTATCCGAAAGAGGAGATAGGAGATTACACTCAACTACCAATTTGAATTGAAAGCACAAAGCAATCAAAAGAGAATTTTATTCAATATTCAACAACCTTTACAAATGAAACATCTCGCCTATTTATAGGCTACAACATGTAAACCAGAAAAGAAACATACAGCTCCTAAGTCGGCAACCGACTTAACAACACCTCCGACTTAGCATAAGTCGTATCTTATTTACAACACAATTCAGAAAACTTTGAAAATATTACAAGTGCTTAGGTCGGTTCCGACTTAACAATAGTCGACTTATGAACCCAGACGACCTACGACTTATAAAGACTCCGACTTAACAAACAGACAAAAACATCAAAGAAAATACAAGTACTTAAGTCGTTGCCGACTTAAAATGCTACGCGACTCAACTTAGTAGCGACTTAAGGAATCAACGGTCCAGCTTAACTCGGCAGCAGAAATCAACAGCAACAAGTCTTCGGCGACTTAAAACATGCGCATCTCAGATTAGTGGTTTAAAGAAATCAATGGTTGATATTAACTCGGCAGATCATCCAACGGCATCAGGGCTTTCGCGACTTAAAATTTCGACCGACTTAAATAAGTCGTAACTCGGTGCCGACCTATCACTTTTCTTAAGTCGGTGCCGACTTAACACTTGTGCCTTGTAACTCGGTGCCGACTCATCACCTTCCTTAAGTCGGTGCCGACTTAACACTTCACCAGTTGGCTCTGTTTTCTTTCTGCATAACTCGGTAGATAGTTCAGGCGACTTAACTAAGTCGTAACTCGGCAACAACTTATTCCCTGCTTTGTTAAGTCGTACACTTGTCAAAACTAAGTCGTTAACTCGGCAGCGGCTTAAACCTTTGCATTTTCCAACTGTTCTTCCCGTAGTCTTAGGTCGTAACCCTGCACGTTTCTTAAGTCGTAGATGACTCATAGCTTCTTCCATAAGTCGGTCACGACTTATACTTCCTTCCTTAAGTCGGTTACGACTTATGCCTTCCCCTTTGGTTGTCCAGATGAGTCGTGGACGACTCATCACCGCCTCCTTAAGTCGTAGACGACTTATACCCTGTGCTGCATCATCACTAAGTCGTATAGTACGACTTAGGCTATCTCGTGTACGACTCATGCCTTGGGCAAATAAGGCCTGTGCTGCATCATCCTCCCCATGTTGAGAGAAATTCGACCTCGAATTTGCACTTTCTTCATCCCCAACAAACTCATCCCCATGATATGGTACGAGATGCTTAACATTGAATACGTCAGACGTATACACATCATCCGGCAGCTTTAGTTTATAAGCATTTTCATTGATTCGTTTCACAACTTCCACCGGACCAATTTTCCTGGCTTTCAACTTGTTGTACGCGCCCACTGGAAAACGATCTTTTGTTAACACTGCATAAACCATATCTCCTTCATTAAACTCAACGTTTCGTCGTTTCACATCTGCAGCTTGTTTATATTTCTCATTTGCTTTCTCTAATCGTTCTTGAACGATTTTATGACACTCCGTCAGCCCTTCAACAAAATCAGCAGCTTTCTTAATTGTCCCCTTCGAGTGTGGTATCATCGTTAAATCTAACGGTCCCTTCGGTAAATTTGAATAAACAATCTGGAACGGACTGAACCCAGTACTTCGATTTACTGCATGATTATGGGCAAACTCTGCCTGGCATAACTTCACGTCCCAACTCTTCAGATTATCTTGCACAAGACATCTCAACAAGTTTCCCAATGATCTGTTAACCACCTCAGTCTGTCCGTCCGTTTGCGGATGATAAGCACTACTGAACTTCAACTTCGTTCCCACCATTTTCCACAAACTCAACCAAAAATGACTCAGAAATCGAGTATCTCTATCCGACACAATAGATTCTGGCAATCCATGAAGTCGATAGATCTCCCTGAAAAACAACTGAGCAACATGAACAGCATCCGCCGTCTTCTTACAAGCAATAAAATGCGCCATTTTTGAAAATCTGTCAACCACCACATATATGGAATCGTTACCACGCTGTGTCCTTGGTAATCCCAACACGAAGTCCATACTCACATCAACCCATGGTTTACTTGGTACAGGTAATGGCATATATAAACCAGCATTAGTCGCAGTTCCTTTCGAAACCTGACAAATATGACAACGCTCCACAAACCTCTCCACTTCTTTCCTCATCGATGGCCAAAAGTAGGATTGTGAAATTAACTGTAAGGTACGGTCTCTTCCAACATGCCCTTCTTCGTGTAACTCCTTGATAATCTTCATTCTCAGACTACCCTCCGGTATGCACAATCGACTTCCTTTAAAAAGAAAACCATCTACCATCAAGAACTCATCCGTCTTTCCCTCCTTAACTTTATCAACAAACTTCATGAAGTAAGGATCTTCAACAAATAATTCCGGCAACATTTCAAACCCCGTCACTTCAACTTTCAGCGTAGTCAACAAATGACTCCTCCTACTCAAAGCATCAGCCACTCGATTTGTCACCCCTGACTTGTGTTTCACAACAAAAGTAAACTGTTGCAGATATGCAATCCACGATGCATGTCTCGCTGAAATCTTGTCTTGCCCTTGCAAATGCTTCAATGCTTCATGATCAGTGTAAAGAACAAACTCCTTCTGGAATAGATAGTGTCTCCAGTGTTTGATAGATTGTACAACAGCATAAAACTCCACATCATATGTACTGTATCGCATCTTCGCTCCTGACAACTTCTCACTAAAATATGCAATAGGACGTCCCTTCTGACTCAACACCCCTCCAATCCCAACCTTGGATGCATCAGTATGTAGTTCAAAAACTAACTGAAAATCAGGTAATACTAGAATTGGTGCAGTCGTCAGCAATTCCTTGATCTTCACAAAAGCAACTCCTGCTTCTTCTGACCATGAAAACTGTTTGCCTTTCATACAATCTGTAACAGGTGCCATCACACTACTAAAGTGTGGAATGAACCTTCGATAGAATGAAGCCAACCCATGAAAACTACGAACTTCCGTTATCGTCTTGGGTTGCGGCCAATTTCTGATCGCCTCGACTTTGCTTTGGTCAACCTGTATTCCTTTCTCTGAAACAACATACCCCAGAAATAAAACACTGTGCGTCATGAACACGCATTTCTTCGTAGCAGCATAAAATTGTTCTTGTCTCAGTACCATCAGCACTTCTCTAAGATGATTCAGATGTTCCTCTGAACTCCCACTGTAAATAAGAATATCGTCGAAATACACCACCACGAATTTCCCAATGAACGGTCGAAAAATCTGATTCATCACCCTCATGAACGTACTTGGTGCATTGGATAAACCAAATGGCATGACCAACCACTCGTATAGACCCTCCCTGGTTTTAAAAGCAGTCTTCCACTCATCGCCTGGTCTGATACGAATTTGATGATATCCGCTCTTCAAATCAATCTTCGAAAAGATAATAGCTCCGCTTATTTGATCTAACAAGTCATCCAACCTCGGCATCGGAAATCTATATCTCACGGTAATCTTATTCAATGCTCGACTGTCAGTGCACATTCTCCATGTCCCATCCTTCTTGGGTACCAATAAAGCTGGTACAGCACAAGGACTCAGACTCTCCTGCACACGCCCCTGCTCAAGCAATTCCTCTACCTGCCTCCGCAATTCTTCATGTTCCTTCGGACTCATTCGATAATGTGGTCTGTGTGGCAATACAGCACCTGGAACAAGATCTATCTGATGTTGTATATCCCTCAACGGTGGCAACTCCGTTGGTAACTCCTCTGGAAATACATCGTCAAATTCTTTCAAAACTGGTTTAACTTCTTCTGGAATTTCAACCTCTTCACTGCTCTCACGCCCAATCAACAAGAACACTTCCGGTTCTTCTTCAACTTCTTTAACAAACTCTTTCAAAGATAATAAAGTTTTCAACTCTTCGATTTCTTCTGACTTACTTTCTTCTTGTGATCTCTTCTTCGGAACTAAAATAATCTTCGTGCCTTTAAACATAAAACTGTAGCTATTGGTCCGACCGTCATGTTGTACTGCTCGATCATACTGCCATGGTCTTCCCAATAATAAATGACAAACATCCATCTCTACTACATCACACCATATTTCATCTTTGTATTTCTTCCCAATAGAGAATGGTACACGAACTCGTCTATCCACTTTCACTTCTCCTCCTTTTCTCAACCATGCTAACTTGTATGGACTCGGATGTTTCTCTGTCTTTAATTTCAACTTCGTCACAGCTTCGGTTGAAATAATATTATCACAGCTTCCTGCGTCAATTACAAACGTACACACCTTCCCCAGAATAGTACATGTTGACTGAAAAATATTACTCCTCAACCAACTAGCTTCCTCCTGCTTCGGTGTTAAACACGATCTCCTCAGCATTAGGTTACAACCTTCGTCTCCTGACGCAATATCCTGCTCATCCTCCTCAGCTGGATTAGAACAATCTTCATCAACATCCTCATCGTCAACTTCTGCAATCATGGTTCTCTTCTTTGGTTTTGGACACTCACTGCTTTTATGACCCAATTCTTGACAATTGTAACATTTAAACCCATTATTAACTTTCGCCTTCTCAACCTCCTTCACCATTGGTCTACTGTTAGGTTTAGAAACATTAGAACTTCCTCCAACACCCTTCGCTTGATTGTTAGGATTAGTAAACACACCACCTCCTCTTCTACCTTGTTTTTCCCAAGCCAACGCTTTCTGATGTGCTTCCGCTACAGATCTTGGATCGAACATATTGACCATATCCTGAATCTGCATTCTCAATCCTCCAATGAACCTAGATGTCAGCTGCTCTTCTGTTTCCATAATATCATTCCTCGCAATCAGTTGGTAAAATTCATCAGCATAGTCATTAACTGTCTTTGTGCCCTGCCTCAAGTTTTGCAAACGTTGATACATCAAAGATTGATAATTGTAAGGTAAGAACGTTGCTTTCATTAACTTCTTCATCTTCTCCCAAGACTCAATTTTTGACTTCCCCATTCGTTCACGTGTAAGCTTGGTCTGCTGCCACCATGCCAAAGCTCTACCCCTCAGCCTTGTAGCAACCAACTTTACTCTACGATGTTCTGGTACTTCTTTAAAGTCAAAAATCTCCTCAACATTAGCTACCCAATCTAGAAACTCCTCCGCTTGCATACCACCCTTGAATTCAGGAATTTCAGTCTTCATCCCTGATTCCCACTTGTGATCATATTCAGAGTAATTTCTGCCTTGACCTCTTCCTTGAACACTACCACCATCATACTCCTCTTCAAAATCAGATGCATAACGATGTCGATTCTGACCACCAACATCTCTACTACCATTACGCCTTCCACCATCATCCCTTCTATCTACGTTCCTCCGTTCTCGATCATTCACGTTTCTCCCACGCCCTTGATCATTTTCAATACTTCGGTCTCGATTGGAATGTGGCGAGACTCTACTACCTCCATGATTAGATTCTGGTGAAACCCTTCTCCGATTTTGATTCATCTCCGTCATAAGCTTCTCTAATCGGCCAATTCCTTCATTAAGCTTCTCGCTAAAATTCTCATTGATTCTTTGCTCCATCTCATCAGCCTCTTCTCTTCGATATAAAGCTTCTACGTTTTGGTGGCGATTAGCTCTTCTTGGCGGCATACTTGAAAACTTCACAAATTCTCAAACACTTCAAATTCAAACACTTTCCGGATTTTGATCCAAAATGAAACGGATCGAAAACTTCCACTTTGTAGCAAATCGCGATGAACACGATGGACAAAGTTTCGGCCTCCAATGCAAATTTTGATCAAACAACTTCGAACAAGATGAACTCTTCTTCCTCTCGGCCACGGCTTTACACTTCAAGCACTCGGCTTCTCTTCAAACTTCAAAAGTCTTCAAATGATTAGGCTCCTAGTCTCGATCTAGCTATGATTGGCTAGAACAAGCTCTGATACCAAAAACTGACGCAGCGGATAATTCAAAACAATGTAGATCGGTGAAAGTAGCAGTCGATGGATTGATGAATGCTGGATTGCCCGAATTCGTTGATCCGAAGATACCGAACTCTAGCTATCTCGAACTCGTTGATCGCGCACGATACCGGGTTCAAAGATCTTCAATTCTTCAAGCGTTGACCAAGCGCACTTGATTCCGCGAATCGGCTTCTACAATCGTTGAATCGAGCGCACTCGATTATCCGAAAGAGGAGATAGGAGATTACACTCAACTACCAATTTGAATTGAAAGCACAAAGCAATCAAAAGAGAATTTTATTCAATATTCAACAACCTTTACAAATGAAACATCTCGCCTATTTATAGGCTACAACATGTAAACCAGAAAAGAAACATACAGCTCCTAAGTCGGCAACCGACTTAACAACACCTCCGACTTAGCATAAGTCGTATCTTATTTACAACACAATTCAGAAAACTTTGAAAATATTACAAGTGCTTAGGTCGGTTCCGACTTAACAATAGTCGACTTATGAACCCAGACGACCTACGACTTATAAAGACTCCGACTTAACAAACAGACAAAAACATCAAAGAAAATACAAGTACTTAAGTCGTTGCCGACTTAAAATGCTACGCGACTCAACTTAGTAGCGACTTAAGGAATCAACGGTCCAGCTTAACTCGGCAGCAGAAATCAACAGCAACAAGTCTTCGGCGACTTAAAACATGCGCATCTCAGATTAGTGGTTTAAAGAAATCAATGGTTGATATTAACTCGGCAGATCATCCAACGGCATCAGGGCTTTCGCGACTTAAAATTTCGACCGACTTAAATAAGTCGTAACTCGGTGCCGACCTATCACTTTTCTTAAGTCGGTGCCGACTTAACACTTGTGCCTTGTAACTCGGTGCCGACTCATCACCTTCCTTAAGTCGGTGCCGACTTAACACTTCACCAGTTGGCTCTGTTTTCTTTCTGCATAACTCGGTAGATAGTTCAGGCGACTTAACTAAGTCGTAACTCGGCAACAACTTATTCCCTGCTTTGTTAAGTCGTACACTTGTCAAAACTAAGTCGTTAACTCGGCAGCGGCTTAAACCTTTGCATTTTCCAACTGTTCTTCCCGTAGTCTTAGGTCGTAACCCTGCACGTTTCTTAAGTCGTAGATGACTCATAGCTTCTTCCATAAGTCGGTCACGACTTATACTTCCTTCCTTAAGTCGGTTACGACTTATGCCTTCCCCTTTGGTTGTCCAGATGAGTCGTGGACGACTCATCACCGCCTCCTTAAGTCGTAGACGACTTATACCCTGTGCTGCATCATCACTAAGTCGTATAGTACGACTTAGGCTATCTCGTGTACGACTCATGCCTTGGGCAAATAAGGCCTGTGCTGCATCAATGTCCTGACTCGAGTGTTTTGTGTTTTTCTTTACGCTCGGGTCAGACCGAGTGATACAGCATTCGAGACTCACCTTTGGAGTTGGAGCTTTCTTGGAGATCCAGCTATCTATTTCGCTTTCAGTTATCCAGTTGATTCCAGTGATGTATTCTGATTTATACTTGATTATCATATTGAGACTTATGTTGTATCTTGTTACTTCAGTTGTATCTTGTTAAATCTGATGTATATATATAGTAGCTTCATGAACTACTATTTCTTGCTTCCGCTGCATTGTTATGTTACTCTGTGTCTGTGATCTGTGATTTATTTACTGTATATTCTGAGTTTTGCCAAATTTATATTTATAATTCGGTATTTTGAGCAATTCAAGTCCGACATGTGCGGATGCGAATAGTCCAAAATAGTGGGTCGTTACACGTGGTGAAATTTTGATCTGTTTCCATATATAATATGCTGAAAATGGAGCTCAAAGGAAAAAGTTACGAGCATTTGAAATAATCAGAGTTAAATTAATTTAGTTTGAATTCAAATTCAAATGAGAAATTAAATTTAGGGTTTAAATTTCAAAAATTAGCTTGGGGGCTAAATAAACGTTTAATTAACGTCTAACATTAAAAATTTAATAAGGGAATAAAATAATATGGCAGCGGAAATAAATAAACACCCCTGAATAAAAGAGCGGTCGACCTGAATAGGTCAACCAGTTGACCGTAGCAGTTGACCGATCGTCCAAAGGTGGTTGACCGCTTGGCAACAACAGTTGCCGGTAGGGTCTAGGGTATTACATTATGTTCTATTCGGTTGTGCGCTATAGATTTACCTGTTTCCTACCTACTTCCATCCTACGATTCTGGTGCGTTTCAACTCCTATAAATAGAACCCTATCCTCTCCACTTTTATTCATATTATTTTAGGAAATACGATGAAACTCTGCCATTGCTAACTCTCTAATAAGATTCAGAAAATCCATAGAGAATTCAGGTAAGGATTCAACTTATTTCCTATTTATTTCTTCTTCCTCCAATTTATTCTTATCCTATTCTTCTCCAATTTTTCTGAATCTAATGAATATATATACCTCTTCCCTATTGTGTGTGTGTATCATAAGAGAGATTATGGAAGAGATCGGAAGGCTACAAATCCATTTGAGTAAAACTAAGACTAGTATGTGAGTGGAAACCTTAGTATTTCTTTTCAGCAATTGTTTAGTGTATTTCTTTTCGATTTGAATATGCCTTAGGGATTTTGGGATTTCGAAAATATGATAGATAAAATCCCCCAAACTTCCTTTTTATTTCGATATGTCAATTTTATGCCAAGATTCCCAATTATTTACATTAATTTGATGGGATTTGTTTCGTTTATGCAATCTTTGATAATTTCATAGTCTATTCCACTTCTCCTTCTTCTTTTTGTTAAATTGTGATCCTTCAATAAAATAAGGGGTTTAGATTATGAATTCTATTCGTAATTTACACCACTTATTCTTATCTATTTCTTTGTAAAAAGAGGAGTTGAATATAATATGGGGTTTAGATTACAATTCTTATTGTTTAAGATGTTCTATTGAATTGGTGTAATAAATTGAATTTCTATTTTATTTACAAGTCTATTATTGCAGTTTTAATTATGAATATTTATTCCTTGTTTTGGACATTTGAATTTTATGAAATCTTGGAAAATTGAAGATAAATGACTTGTAATAATAATTGATTAGGCAATTGACATTTAACGCTAGTTTAGAGCGTAAATCCGTGCGTTTAGAACTTATTAGGCACAAATGTTTATTTATTTCTATTTATGTAATTAACATATAACTATTGCGTATATGGCATAGTTAATTAGGCATTTATTTTCCCTCATTAGGAAGGTAATTGATTTTGAGGCAAAAATAAGAGGAAACTCTTATATAGCCTAATTATGATTTTAAGGCGTAATAAGGAAGATTCCTTATAAGGCCTTATTCGAGATGAATATATATATATATATATATATATATAAATGTATGTATGTATGTGTATGTATATATGTATTTATATTTATATATAGTAATTAATTTATGGCTAAGTCATAGGGGTGCGAGGTCAATAGAGTTACATGACAGAAGTCTGCCCTTCACTTTGAGGCTACCAGCAGTTGTGTACACTTTCATTGATGTGATATATCCTCATGATAAATATTTGTAATGACACGAGTTTAGTTCCAAATTCTATAGGGGAAATCTGCCTAGCTAATCTGGCTACCGTTCCTACGAATAGCAGACTAATGCGAGACATAATTATGGGTATGGGCTATAAGATGAAGGACCTGCTTCGAAGTTTGAGGTATTAAGTGATTGGACCTGCCTTTTCCCCCAAATGAAGTATTAAATGGCCAAGTGGTCATGTTAGGTGGTATCTCTATAGGGGTCCGCTTCTGGAAATTGGTCTTAAATGATGAGATCTGCCTATTTTCCACTTGGAAGTATTAAGTGGCCTATGAGATTCCATATGATGTCATCTAGATAGTACCATTAAGGACCATGCTTCTGGAAATAGACCTTAAATGACGGGGTCTGCCTATTTTTCACTGGGAAGTATTAAGTGGCTTGGGTACCGTCTCTCACATTATTAGCTATTTATGACGTATAATTAGGATATGAGATTCTAGAAACCTATATATGGAATGGAAGGTATTAAGTAGTTGGACCCACCTTCTTTCCTGGTAAAAAAGTGTTAAATGATTTTATGTTCGTAGACATATTTTTATTTTGAATATACTTCCCAAGTACTGAAAAGGTAAGACTCGAGGTTTTTATTCACCAGATACTTGTTGTTCTGACTTCCTCCTCATTACAACACAGGTTAAGGACGGAGAAGCTTGGCTTGTAGCAGTATTTGTTATTATTACTTGCTTTTATGTATACTCATGTAACAGATATTATGTTACAGCTTTTATGGAATTTTACACTATGACATTTTTATGGTTTTGAAATAAATGGGTACACTTTACCATTATATTTTGTTCCATCCGTTGTGAGTTCTAAAAGTTTAGTTATGGCTCTGCAATGTAACGACCTAAAAATTGATCACTTCAGAAAATTTTTAAAATATTCAAATATAATATTTTTTAACATAAATAACGATGTTTTAAACAAAAAAATAATAGTGGAAATCTCATTTTGAATAAATATTTACAAAAATATATAATTTGCAATAAATATTGATAAAATGACCGAAAATCATTTTATCGATAAACAACTCTTTGACCATCCGATATCGTGCCCAGAGTTGGATACATACACTCAATTATCTATATGAGCGAGAATATGTAATAAAATTATTTATTTTATTTTTGAATATTAAATTCCTTTATGACATCATTAATAATGTCAATATTTTGAATAATTTAATTTTGAAAAGAAATTGAGTTTAAATGATTTAATAATTATTTTAAATATTAAATAATCCCTTTCAATTATTATATAATGATAGAAATATTATTTTTAAATTTTATTTACCAATATATGTTTATTAATCAAGTAGGGAAAATGTGATAAAAAAAGGAACTAAAATACGTAACGGTTTGTCGCGTAGAAGTTGCATAAGGTCGTAGTCTGTTTTGTGCACACATGCACATATACCTCATGCACACTTTTGTGTATCCTATACACATACATACATACAAATATACATATACATAATACATATGCAAATAGATATACATAAGACAAAAGGAAGAAAGTATCATGATATTTAAAAGACATAATTATAACATATCTACACATAAACCTAAAAATATCAACCATTAGCCAATCGGGGGAGGTTCCCTAGCATAAGGCGATGATGTAGAGGGGGTGTAAGATGACGAATGTACCCATGTAAGAGGGGGTGGGTGATTTGAAATGATAAAGTGGTGATGGAAATGTTAATGATGATTTTTTTTTTATTTTTTCCACCTTTTGCCAATAAAAGGAGAGGCCTCCCTCTCATTTTATTCACACTTCTTCTCATAATTCTAAGATTTTTTCAATTTCTTTCTTCTCTTCAATAATGGCTTCCATGTCTCTCTAAAAATTCCTAAGTCGTAGTGAAGTTATGGCAAAATAATTGACAAAAATAGAAAGTTATACCACTTAAATCAAAGAAAGATCAACACACGTTCTCCTCTTCCTTTCTTCTTCTTGACCGAGCTACAAGGCACATTTCACCATTAAAAAGGTCGGCCACCACCTCCCTTGTTTAGGCCGTGCACCGCTAGGAAGGATCGAGGTCGTTTAACATTAATTCGGGTAGAAAATAATCGACAAAAAGTTAGGAGATAGAAAGCTTATCAGTGAGGATTACACCATAAAGTGTTTTATAAATTATTTTATAAAATATGATATGCAATGCTATGTTTGTATCATTGTTTGATATCATATTTGGATGTTATATGGATGTGAATGATTGTTTGGTTTGATATCATGACAAGGCACGATAAATTACATGCCGAAAAATCACAAAAGGAATCGCTTCCTTATTTATATTTAAAAGTATACGACTTGTTAACCTCTTTTAAAAACATGAGAAAAATGGTTTTAAATGACTTAAAAATGTTTTATAATGATTTACATAGTATTTTAAAGTTGATTTCGAGGTTTTATAATTTATTTAAAAGTGTTTAAATAAATGATTTAAAGAAAAACTGTTAAAAACAAGTGATTTAATTTTGGCTCTAAAAGCCGACGAGTAGACTGGATTTTTCGATTCGTGAGATCCGGATGTGGGGTGGAGATGTTCAGGAGCAACCAGTGTCCTTGTTCACCTGGCCTCTTTCCTAGGCGAGGAATAAATAAGGTCGAAATGTCGGAAACGAGACAAGTATAAAAGACTTAATTTTTCCAAATTTAATACAACTTGGATTGTATAGAAATAATCTTCTTGCACTTGGTGTTAAATTCCAAGGAGTGAACTCGTATTAACCGTATAAATTTAAAAGGTGATTTCAGCATTATTCGACGGATAGTACTTGTTGAAAACGGAAATTGATGTTGAGTTGAATATAATTTCTATCAACCCTTTTTAACTCAATAATATTTTCCAATATGACTTATGAAAATGATTTGGTATTTCCAAGGTTAAAGAGAGGTTTAATGATTCCGTATATACCGAAAAGAAATTCTTTAAAGATATATATCTCTAGAAGATATTTTCGATACAAAGAAAGTAATTAATCAAATGATAATCACCTATTTACTTTATATCTTTTTATCGATGATTGGTTCGAAGGAACCGAGGTCGAATTTGAGTGATTCTTATCCGAAAACTACTTCGAACCAATTTATGTATTCAAAGTGGAGACATGGAATCATAGTAAATGAATGAATGGCTGATTGTCGCTGATCTTCGGGGGGAATTTCCCATATCATATATATGAGGCAGTAGTATATTCATTTGATCTTCGATGCAAGGGTTGCTCGCTACTAATCCTAGGGATGATTCCCGATAGGAGGTGATATGAGAGTTCCTTCGGTTTTTCCTGTTCCTGGACAACTTGTATGGACGGATATCTGACGTTGCATTTCTAATCACGTTGACTGATCTCTATAAACGTATCATCTGTTTGGTGGTGGTGAAGGCAACTTCTCTTAGGTTAACACCCTTTCTTGAGACATACGAGCTCAGAAGTTATATGTTTTTAGAAATCGGTTGTATGATTGTGGAATGGTAGTGCGGCATTCAAAGTGGAATGTGTGCTATGTGAAAGGTAATCGTTACCTCTGGCCTCATCAACCGGTAATGGATAAAACATGATTGCTTCAGGGCTATGTTGGTCGTGCCCATAAGGGTCTGGTCATCACCTATCTAGATTACTCTATATATCTCGAGTATGTTGTTTATGCTATGGGATCCCGGATAGGTCGGTTACGACCGGAATGATGTCATATTCGGTCCTATCCGCCACAAGATGGGTCTACGGGTAGACCGGTTCTGATTCGCAGAGGTTTCCAAGATGTCAATCCTCGGTACATTCCTCTAGAGATGTACTGTACGGAAGGTAGTCCCTTACCTTCTCATTGTATGTAATCCATTCTCCAATAAGTGCCTTCAGACTTAATTGTAAACCTATTATGCCATCAATTTAACCAATGTAACAATTTTGGCTATTTTAATATGTATATTTGAAAAACGTTTTTCAAAGAATGTCATTAAAAATAATATATTCTCAGATTTTGCGTAGCAAATATTTTGGTTATCATAAAGTAAAAACTCGTTATGTGTTTATGTGAGGCGTGGTCTTATGAAATACCATTTGTTTTCAAATATCCGTATTTTTAGTTTCTCATAACAGTCTCATGACTTACCGGAGTTTATTCTCTATCTATTACTTTATATTAAAGCAGGAACTTCCCCCAAGTTGACGTGGCAACACTGTTATTCTTTTATTCCAAAATGAATAATCATCGTTCATTTAACCTTTTGTTTCCCTTGAAAATACCCGAAAACTGCGCTCCCACTATCTCACTACCAGAAACTGCTTGCCCACTATTACACACTATTCGTTCTTTTCTTTAATTTTTTTGCTCAGCACAATAGGCGGTTACAATTTCCACTTTCTCTCCTTTGTCTTTGTAAACTCCTCATTGTATTCATTCCTCTCTATGGTCACGTTCTCCTACCTCAATGCATCTTCCAATTTGGGAGATTTAGGGTTTCTTAGTTTGATTGGATATACGCGTTCGTCCTATTCGGTTGAGGTAATTAATTTCTGAATTTCCAAGATTATTTTTCATCAGATTATAAATGATTAAACAGTAGTTATCTTCTCATTAATTGGTTGTTGCAATTTAGATTTGGACTACTATTCGCTGTTAATGATTGCATTAAATTTGGGAACATTTTGTATTACTATTGCGAATAATTTGGACCTATTATTGGATCCTTCAAGTATTTATATACTGCATATCAGTAAACATTTTGAGTTATATGAATTTTAAAGTACTCTCTGACATGTTAAAGGTTCCATAAGAGGTGTGTAGAAATTTTTTTCTTTTGGTTGGAACAGTTGTATGGAGTATAGTAAGCAAAACTGTTCTACGACTATCCTCTGTTCTTGGCTACAAATTATACCACGAACATCTGAAGATTGGGTTCTCTTTCCAATTCAATGGAGGGGTTGCCGACATTATTGTTAATGTCACTTCGACTAGCAAGACTCCGAAACTTCATCTCACTGATGAAGCTACCCAAATTCTATCGAGTTTACATTCTATTCCCAAATCTTAATTGGAAACATCAATTCTGTAACATTGCAACAATTAGTTTCATTATCAAAATAACTGAAAATGCAAAAAATTCATTATATAGTTTTTTATTAGTAAAAATGAGATTTGGTTGGTTAGTTAGTATTTTAATTTTGTGTTAACATGGTTCACTTTTGGTTCTTACTGCATTTTGAAAGCATGCTTCTGCCAAATGTTATTTCAAGAGTGTTTCATATTTCATGCAGGAATAGTCTTCTGTTATTGTGGCAGCAGAAAAAGTTAAAAAGAATCAACACCTTCACTTCTACGCTGTGATCACCGTTTTCTGTTTAATGTTTCTAACTAGCAGTAGTTACTTCTACTTTCAACAAATTATTGTAAAATCTCAAAAATAATTTTAATGATGTTATTCATTTGTTTAAACTATGATATTCTTATTGAATTGTTTACAAGCTTAATTTTTATATATAATTATGATCCATTTCTATTTTTACTATAACTTCGAAATAGAGTAGGATTTAGGAAGCACGTCCTTAACTTGCTTTTCCAACCTTGCCTGTAATAAATATAGCATATTTTTTGCCTGGTATCATCCTTACATTATGTCGTTGCTGAAGTTCCCAAATTTGGTTTGATTTATTTGGTAATATTATACCTTGATACATATTTATGATCTAACTCAACTCCTTGATGTAACAGTAAGATAATTATAATAGTAAAAGCAGGTCGTATATGATTGAGATCACTTACTGATTCGATGCAAGTATCATTTTAAGATATATTCAATTTAGCTGTTCCACGGTGTATTACCTTGAATACGACATACTATGTCAGCTCGATTAGTTGTTATAGCAAACGACTTATTAACCAGTGTATTTATATGACATGAACTAATATTTTATTCACTATCATGTATAGTTACATTGTAACAAATTTAATATGCTAATATTAACAACGGTATGGTATTTCATGGTTTTATATATAGATTAAAATAACAAAAAAATACCATGTGCTCCATGTCTGTATTTACACAGTATCGGTTAACCTTTATAGAGTATCTTCTGTATCTGAAAACTATTGTTGTCCATTGCTTGATTAATGTACCCACTTTTGTAGTTTCGATTGACAAAAAAAATGATAATATAGGCTACTGCTCAACCTCGGTAACTATTTTGCTAACTGTAAACAAGGATTTTCAACATAAATTCTATTAAAATCTGATTGGACCAGTTACTAATTAGTTTTTGAAGTAAACCCACTTTTACTATTTGCATTTCAGATAATGCTTACTTTAATTTTAGTTTTCACTTATTTACAGTAGTTTATTTTTTTTCTTCTTCCAATAAATTGAAGACTACCATATTTTTTAACATTTTTCTCTCTTTTTGGGTTTTCAGTATAACTGATTTATATATTTTAGGTACGAACCAGTTTTTAAAGGTGTTTAAACTTGAAAAAAATGAAGGAAATTACGAGCTTATATAATTGTATAATAACTACAATTTACGAACTTTGCAACATTCTCATAGTTTAAAATTTTTAACATAAAAAATTGATGTTTTCATCAACAGTTTGTACTTTCTCAATCTTTTAAAAAAAATTATTAATGACTTTCAAATTCTGTATTCCTAAGCTTCATACTTCGCTTTTTATCAGTGAATTCTTAGTTTATTGTCAATTTGCATATTCAAACACTTACCGTTCATCCAAAATGTTTTAGCTAATTTATTAATGTAATTTTCTATTTACTTCAACTTTTCATTTATTGATTTATTTTTACCATCACACCGGAGTGGTAGTTGTTAATTCATTGATTATTTTTCATTCATTGATTGTTTTTTATCCAAAATTCTTAGTTTTTCATAGTCCAATGAATTATTGGAGTTGTGAAATTTAGTTCTCTTTTTCATAAGTTCGCAATATCTGCTTTGGCAACATTTCATAGTATAATTCTTAATTCTGCTGAATGTTTTTGGTATGGATGATGTTATAATGTTGCTATCTTAGTTTGAAACAATCTGTTACCTTGCGTAGTGATTCGGTTTTGGTGCGAGAGTGTGACGACCCGCTCTTCTCGACTCCCGAAAATCGACACAAAATACTCAACAGTATAATATGCCGACGATCGAATGCCGGAAAAGACAGATTGTAGAAGAATAAGAGAGAGATAGAAGAAGAAAGAACTAAACAAAATCAGAACCTCACAATCGCAGCGGATAAAATATAATATATATAACAGATCTTTACACAATATGAAAACTATATATGTTTATATACAATACATCATCATCAGAGTATGTCATAATACAATCATCAATATCCAGTCAATCAGTCAATACAACAATCACAGCAGCGGAATAATACAAGTACGAGAAATACGTCTCGAACTCCAGCTCCTCTCTTGAGCTCCATAGCAACCTATCCTGTAATATACTCGGTCTGACCCGAGCATTATAATAAAATAACACCCGAGTCAGTCTGGAATACCAGCGCATCATAAATACACCTAATTGATTATTAAAGTTTCAAAAATCCTTTGAAAATCAAAAGAATCTCGTAAGACCACGCCACAAATAAACATGTCGGGTTTTTACCTTACGATAGCTAAAACACTTTTTATAAAAATCCTCTGATATTATAATAGTGTCTATATACAACTACTTATAAAATAGCCGAAATTGTTACATTCATTAAATTCCAGCATACTAGGTATACAAACAAAACACGTACAAGGCACGTAGGGAAAATGGATTTCCAACGAATGACTAGGCACTGGGGTACCACCTGTCACAGTACGTGGCCTAGATCACAGTACCGAGGACCCACCCTAAGTCCCCTGCAACACAAGGCCGGAATCACCTATGGGAAATTCCGAATATGATCACCCCACGGTCGTGATCAGCAACCGCACCACTAAGTCGAAATAAAGGGACATCTAGACAGGGATGACCATACTCTCCAGTGGGCGCTACCCACGAAGCCTTGCTGCATAACCCCTGATTTTCAGTCATTCCCGGTTGATGAGGCTTGAGGCTAAACGTTACCTTTATAGAACATATCCCTTTGAATGCCCATCGCCCACCTGACGATGTCACGAAAGCATTCGTCCATACAAGTCCGTCCCGGGTCCGAACGGAACCGAAGGCACTACTCCTACTACATCCATTTTGGAAATATCCTCAGGATTAGTAGCGACTAGCCCTTGCACTTCACTGCTCCATCTTCGACTCCGAACACATTACACGAAACGTACAAACCAGATCGAAGTGGTTTTCGAGAAATAAATCTCGATCCCGGTCTCTTCGAAACGATCAGCGCTTTTGGTCAATATTGATAGTCGGTGATTTAACTATCAATTCACATTCACAAGCATCCATAAGCATCCATCACACAATAAATAATCTCACACATTATTTATTCTTCCCTTTAATATCTTTAAAAGATATATTCACATTTCAAAACTCATTTTGAACGAATTCCCAAATTTCCTCCTTTACATGGTAAACCATTTTACCCTTTATTTCCATTTGGAAAACCCAAGTATAAAACCTTTTTGCATTTAAAAACAGTTAAAATACTTTATACTGAAATATGCTTAAAATATGTAACTTTCTTCTATCTATTTACTCAAAATATAAATTTCAAAACTATTTTAAATACTATTATTTAATAAGATTTAAATTCGATTTAAATAAAGGTTTAGTTTACTAAATTTAAAGGTGGAGTTTAAAAGAATAATACTAGCCTTTACCAATAACTTAATCATATAACTTTAAAACAAACTTGAAATTTCTTCTTTCAAAGTAATACTTTTCTTAAAATACTCTTTAAACAATTTAAAACTTTAACTTTTAATTAAATAAAAACCTTTAAAACTTTAACTTGGTTTTCCCAGGGAAACACTATCCCGTTCAAACATTCCAAAGTATCCTTCATATAAATCCAAACGATTTATTTCAAATTCAATTTATGTTTACAACATAAATTCCCAATTCCATACTTATCTATAACTTCATCCGAAGTTCACACTCAATTTCCCATATCTGGAAATCAAAATTTTAAAATATAGTTTTAAAACATTTTTAATAAAACATTTTGGTGAATTCTTCAATGAAAGCCAGATTTCCCATTTACTTAAATAAAATCCCAATAGAGAAAACGGTATTTTAAAATATTCTATTAACACTTAAAATTGTACATTTATATTCGGAAGCTTCATTTGAACATATTTTACTTTTCCGGATATCACTATTCATTATTAAAATAAGCCACTGTTATTTTACTCAATTTATAATTTCATAGAATTCATTTCCAGAAAATTATATTTCACATTTAACGATTGATAAATTTTCCCCAATATTTAAAATCCCAATTTACCAATTTACATTTTCCATTCCAAAACAGAATCCAACTTTTATATTCCTTTAAATTCCTTATTTAACAATTTCTTTAATTCCTTTTAAATCCCAATCTATTCATTTATAATTTAATTCTGGAATTATAATTTATACAACAATTTCACAGAACAATTTAAAATTCCAGATTTATCAATCACAACATATAACATGTATCACTATCAATTATAAAATAATTGCTACATTGTGAGGAATCCAGTTGGATCCCTCCAACCTGTTTTTCCCTGCATCCACAAATGTTAGCACATCACAATATATAAATATCAATCCAGACTGATAATAACAGTTAAAATCAACCAATCACACAGATTTTTAAATATTAACTATTTAAAATGACTAGCATCCAGATGTGAGTGAGAAAACTCACCTTGAGTTTCGGCGAGCGTTCGAAATTTAAATTAAACCGGACGATGTCCGATTTAACCCAAATTCCTACTTTCCCGGAATGACTCCGGATCTGCACCATCGCATAGTATTCTTTTCTGCGATTCCAACGCTTCGAGAATCGTCAAATTCTGATATAGTATGAAACAGTTATGATTTTACAAAGTTTGAATTATAATTTAAAACAATTTCTCTTTTTAATTTAAATTATTATACCATCCACCGTTCGTTTCCTACCACGAAATCAAGGCCACACGAGAGCTTCTCCCTCACGCGACATGCTCCAGGCTTGAACCCATCATGCCGCTAATTAGGGTTAGACATCGCCTCGCCTCTGGTTGACTTCACGACGATCAGACGTCACCGCCACCATCGCCGCCACTGCCTCCATCTCCGCCCCAAACAGCTCCGAGCTCGGTGGTCAGAATCGCACGCAACATGCGATCGAACGGTGCACGAACGCGGCCCCGTATCACCCCCAAACGACGATGATTTCCACGATCCACCGTAGGATGCGTAGATCTCGAAGTTCTCTTCGCTTTTCCAGTTAGAAGTTAATGAAATTATTGAGTGGATTGATCGCGATTTGGAGGAGAAAATCGTTGATTTCCGGCCATTAAACGCAAAAGTGGCGGCCGGCAAATGTAACTAGGGTTTAGAGAAAAATGTTAATATATATATATATATATATATATAAATTAATATTATTTAATTAATAAAATATCTCAATTTAACCGTTAAGCAAACGACCTCCAATTCTCACGTTCCGACAGGCTATCCTGGGGGTTTTTCGCGTTCCGGACAGAATGGAACAGGTTTCGTAAGCTAATTTGATCGTATGCACGAGTTACGGAATTAAACGATCAATTTAAAATTAAATCGGTTAAATCGATTTCTAGGCGTTTCGAACTGCCACGGTCAAACGACAACTCCAATTGCTACGAAAATTGAAATCCGATAATAACTAACTATTACGGATCCAATGGAACTAGTTTCGTCGAATTCCGAGACTGTGCCCTGGAAGCCTATTTTAACGCGTCTATTAAATCAGGCGATTTTCGAAATTTACGAAAACGCTTAAAAAAATTTCACTTTTAAAATTTTATTAACTTAACCATAAATCATATAAAATTTATAACACGTTAAAAATCATTCCGGCTCATTCCGGATCAAAATATGATTAAATTGCATTTTAATAATATTAAATTATTATTTTTCCATTAATCAAATTCAACCCGAAATTACTATAATTAAAAATTACAGCTTATTTCATTGATTGAATCTGAATCTATTCATTTTAAAATCAATTAAGAATTCACATTAACATTTAAAATGAATTAAATGTTCAAATTCAATGGCTTAAAAATACGGGATGTTACAGAGAGGTCGCAATTTCGAAACTTGCGTAGCGTGACTCGAACATATATTGACATGTGGTTTGTGCTCTGCTGTTTCAGTGACATGTTATATCTAAGTACCATTAAAAAAAACAATCTGTTACCTTCCATTTCAAGCAACCTTCAACTGTTACATTGTTTTCCCAACTGAAGATGACAGTTTATATTTTGATAATTGTGCATTATAATCCTCTAACAATACTGATTCTGTCATTTTTACTTTCTTCAGAATTACCCTCTTTCTTGGGCGCTATACTGGGTGTTGATATTGTGGATTCATGAGGTACAAAAAAATTATGTTTTTCCTCCTATTTTCAATTTAATGTCCCGTGACACCTGATTCATTCCTTACTTTCACTGCTTTCTTACCAATTTTGTCTTCGTATATGTACAAACGCGGGTTAGACATGATATTTTACATGACACACGGTTGTAATTAAACTACCGTCTTAGTGACTTTACTTATCACTCCGACACGCTGTTGATGCTAATGTATGTTCTTTCTGCTGATGTTGGCGGTAGGGATATTGAGTACGCTATTATAAATTAAAATTTATGTTCCAATTTGGTAGAGGTCACTGTTGATTTATGCTCTATACGTTTTTACTCCTCCTACATATTCTGTTGATTACTGTTGCCAGTAATCATCTTGATTGCTTATTTTTTTGGCACCACCGAGCTGCAGTACTTTCATGGATTTTCTTCTTGCTGCAGATATAATATATGTTAGTTTAAGTTGTTCAATTGCTTGCTTTACTGGAACTTTTTTCTAGATCCCCTTCTTGATGGTATATTCCTTTTTTCTGGTTTAAATAAACAATATTTGACAGTACAATGTCATATTTTGTTGATGCCATTTCCAAAATTGCTGTAACTGGTGGTAAAACTTGATGAATTATTCTTTCTATATGGTATTTTAGAATATGACTTCCCTAATACTAATTTCACGTATTTTGTTGCAGCTTTTGGCGTCGGCTTGCGACAGCTATCGACAGCCGCCGATGGCTAAATGTCATCGCTAAACGAAGCCGTTATTGTATTGATATTTGGACAAATTAGCGATTAAGTTTATATGCCTTGGTATAATTTCTGTGCATTTATGTTAATTGAGTTAATTGACCATGTATTTCAACTATTTATTTGGTCATACTTTGATTTTCCTCGGACATTACATGACATTGGGTTCATGGGAACAAATTCATATCTTGGATATAGGCAATGCATATTTGCTGGTTGATATTGGATTTAGGTCTTAATTTCAGGTCAATAAGTCAATCTGCGTTGAAAACCGTCACTTCTGTTCTACTGGCCTGAATTCAATATTTTCTTACTCAGCTTTTACTATAGCTAAGCTTTTAATGTACTGTGAATTTTTAAAGGATGTAATATATGATATACCTGGAGGTGGTGTTGTTTGTACCTGTGTGTGTGAACACACACACTCCAACAATTTATTCTCTGTATTTTATCAGAGGAAAAATGCCCACTTTGTAGTCACAGTGCAAAATTCTAAAAAAGAATGTAATTTCATATTCGGTTGCTGATGAGTGATGACAAAGTTCTTAGATTATGCTTCAAAGGCATTACGTCGTTCACCTCAGTTTTCAACACATAAGAGATAATAAACTATTGATAAATTTATTGTTGCCAATACTATAACTGTTTTCAATGGTAGAGCAAGAGAATGTGTACACACAATAACTGTAGAATATAGGGTATACTTTCTTATTTCTTCTAAATTTCTCCATTTGAATTTTCCTTTGTTAAGTACTCACTACTGTTATAATATTTTTAGTTAGTAGTCGACTCTCTATCTGCACGCATAATAAAAATGCGTAGTATAATTTAGAAAATATGTTTACAATTGGATCCATTTGCATAAATGTTTCACAAAACGTTGATGTTGATAAGTTATTTGCCTGCTTCATATAAGAACTAACTTGCTTACTGTGCAACATATTGAATATAACCGTTTGGTTGTTGTTTTATGGTCTTATTATTATTATTTGAGAATCAAGTACACTGGTGTAATTTTTCACTATTAACTGCATGTTGTTTTTTCCTTCAAAATATCACACAATTTGTAATTTCTACATAGGTTATACTTTGGTTTTTTATTCAATTCACTATGTTTTGTGGTCTAATTTTGATTATTATATATATAGAAATTGTACGACAAATTTGATATATGTTTTGTATGTATTATTTTGATTTTGTTACTACAC
This sequence comes from Allium fistulosum, assembly GCA_030737815.1. Taxonomy (NCBI): domain Eukaryota; kingdom Viridiplantae; phylum Streptophyta; class Magnoliopsida; order Asparagales; family Amaryllidaceae; genus Allium; species Allium fistulosum. The sequence continues at coordinate 1,007,512,874 of CM060905.1, forward strand.
ATGTGTTGATCAGATTTTCTGTATCTCTCCCTAAAATACTTAAGAATCACAACACAGTAAATAAAATGATTTGATTTAGTAAGCCTTTTTTCCTGGAAAATATTTGATTTTATACAATGGCAGATTTTAAGTACATGGATTAACTTTACAAAATGTTTAGTTGATAATTTTTTCTCAGTATATGCTTTTGTACTTATAGTGCTTTATTTCCACTCATGGTTACATAATGTTTTGCTGAAGGGACGAGGGGTACTAAAAATTTGAATATAAACAAAGTACTGCGCCGTGCTGCCCAAGCGAAAGGGACGCAAAAGAGACACAATGATAACATTAAATATATATTTATTCTATACACTAGGAACACATTATAACTTATACATATTGTTACCCGACACTTTGGCCCGGCTACATGGCGATGGTCGTAGAGCCTATGGTTGAACTTAGACGAGACTCAAGCTAAGAAAGAGGTGGAAGTATAAGAGATTATAATTCTATTTTTGCTTTTACGTCAACGGATGGGAATGTTGATAACTCCATAAACAATGGTCGTGGTCCATATGTTTTCAGGTTAAATGGTCAAAACCACCACTGAATTTGCTCGCTTCTGCCGACGATGGGTAAACCAAAATTTGCTCAGTTATATTTTTATAACACCAGTAATGAAGTCAGTAATCGAATTTCATCATTTGGTGAAAGTATGACGTAAAATTTAGATGTGGGTATTGTCAACAATTTAATACGCATGTTCAACCACTGCGGCCATATGTATCTGTTGTACGTTGTTCATCAATATGCATACGAACGATATGGTCACTCTTCTGTCCTACCATCGTCTTTCACATGTTTTGATTATTCTTTACAGAGTATAACAATGCCCGTGTGCGTAGCACGGGCTACTCACTAGTTCCTCTTAAACACTGGGTGCCCTATTTTCCAGGGTAGCCAAGTAGTTAGGTAATCTGGGAGCATTTTGGAAGGAAGCCTGGAGCATGGAATATTTTGGGTCTTTTTGTTGAAGTTATCTATCATTTTTCGTTGTGTCTGTATTTTGTATCTACCAGCACTTGTAAGGATAGGTCGTTATAACTTATCCGGTTGGATTAGTACCTACTAGTACTCTGATGGAGCAATTTGGAGTAATTGCATGTACTACTCATATGTATAACTATGTGTTGAATACGATGTGAGATTCTATTTTTGTCTTGTCTTCTGTCTTTATTTTCTTTACCCTATGATAATCTGCCCCTCTGGCACTTGGATTTACGGCACATGAATACGAGGATGTATTAGTGTTGATTTCTGAGGGTCGAGGAGGTGGGTTGTCACAACAATGTCATATCTTTTTACTACCAACAGTTTGTCTTAGAATGGATCTAACTTTCGATAGGCCTTTTCTAGATCGAAATTAGGCATGTTCCGGGGTGGGTTGTTACACTAACTCTATTAAACTCATTTTAGTCTAATAAACAAAATAGAATATTCATAGCTTTAACGTTATTGGTTGCATTTATCTTTTGAGTGTTAAACCATGCTGAATACTTAGTTGCTGGTATATTGTATTGACTAGTGTAGCATTCCAAATTTCACAACCATTTGCTTGCATATAAATTCTCATTCTAGTTGACCAACAATGGTGGTCATGCTGTAGATTGACCCTCAACAAATGTAGCAATGGTGTTGCTTATATTATTAACAAAATATTCACAAACTTTGTTACGGTTTTATGATCTTTCTCCAAAACCAAATGAAAGTGCGCCAATGATCTAATAATATGAATAAACTAATTGTATAAATAAGCCAAGTAAAAAAAAGTAAAAGATTACACCAACAATTTTTATACTGGTTCGGACTTCCCATATTAGTCTAGTCCCAGATTCCTTCTATAATTTCACTAAATGACCCTCTCTTGACTAGAGGAGCATGTTTTTACTAGACTGCCTGAACAACCGAACATAACTTCAACACTTTGCCTAAAGATCTCTAATAGGATTTCACTCAAATAGAATAACCTTATCTTTGACTTGATGTGTTCTTATATAACACTTATAAGCCTCTTTTTAGTACACTCTTACTATAATTTCCTCTGATAATTGTGATTTTAACATGTAGAGAATAGAAAGTAAATGATTGTTTTGAAAGGGTTTGAAATCTTAGAGACTATAGAATGTAGAGTAAGTAAGGTGAGTTCAAATATAGTATTTGAAAGATCCTTTTTGAAAAGAAATAACCATTAAAACAAATACAACTTTTGATTGAAGAAGATGACTGTAACGACCCGTAAAATTTTATTTATTTTATTAACGTATTTAACTGAATTTTGTGAAATTTTAAATAATTGAATTTGGAAATATAAATTTGATATTTCGAATACGACTAATTAAACATAACAACCGGTAAATTTTCATCTAATAATATGAAAGTTTATTTTCTTGTATAATTTTATTTTAATTCAAATCAGTTAAAAATTGATGGTAATAAAAATGTTTTCCAAACCTGAATATTTTTATACAGAAAATTTGTAAATCATATTTTGAGTTAGAAGTCATATTTCGTTTCATCAAATTTTGATTTCTATTGCCCCGTTTATCTTATTTCTGGCAAATTAACAAAATTTTCGGTACCGGTTATCGACTTTTGATAGGATGATCGCACCACCAATATATGTATATCGTTTTGATCGTTTCATCGTGCTGATCTTCGTAGTATATTCATATGTGTGTTTCGAAGTTCGGGACACGACGAAATCGGTGAACCGATCAGTCATATCGGTTCCGCATTTGACCCTTTGGTTCCTGTGTCTTTTCAATTGTGAGCCGTATAATATTAACAGCCACCTGCTTTATTTATATCCAGAAATCAATGCGTGGCTATTTCTATTCATGTGATTTCAAAATATATTCCTAGATTTGCTCCTCTCCTTTCATTTTTTTCTCTGAAACTTCCATTTTGAAAGAGAAAAAAAACAACCTGTTCCTCTTCCTTACCAACCTCTCTCCCTCTCCTCTTCGCAAATACAGTAAGATTTATATACAATCTTTTGCCCAGACCTTCCCTTCACTGCCGCACAATCTCCTCCTCCCGGACCTCGCCTTTCACCTCCACTCTGCGCCACCTAGTTCCTTTCACCATAACCATGCCAAGCCTTCACCCGAATCACCTCACGCCACTCGACTACAACCACGCAGGCACCCGAGCTTCCCTCTGTTCAGCTCCACCTTCTCCTCCCCTCTCTGCAAGCTTCGTCCCTAGGCCAACAACCAGCCCAAACCCGTAAGTTTGTATTTTTTTTAGTTTGCTCATATATAATATAGGTCAGTTGTATAAAGTTTACATATGTTTTATGTATTGATTTAGTCAATACTAGTTTGTATATTTGGATTTAAAGTATGTATTTTAAATCTATATAATAAAATCCCTTGGTAGACAAACAAAAGACAAAGAGTGGCCAAGATTTATCATCACAGTTTATATCATGCGGCTTCTGTTTCTCCATCCCATCCACTACCCGTAATACATTCCACGATCCACCCTGCTTTTCAACTTTTCTAACTTCTTTAATCCTTTTCACCTCCATTTTATACCTCTACCTGTACTACATGTATATTCATCAAACTTCTTTTCCTGCTTCGCTTTTTCTCTCATTTTCCACAAATTACAACATGCAAACATGCAAAAAACTATCACCTAACATTTAAAAACTCTATATATAACTAAAGAAAAAAATAACAGATACACGCCACTTGATATACAAATATAAATCAAACAACTCACCCTAAATAATCAACAATAAACTGACTTTCCCAGTAACCCAGAATCACAACCCAGAATTCTGACGGATACAAATGACATCATCAAGTAAGAGACTCAAAACATGTATAAAAAGGAGTTTAACAAGAGTAAAAATAGTTCTAATTACCTATCACTATGAAATATAAAACGCAATATATATCAGAACAAAACCATAACAGATACTACAGTATAACTAGAACAACAGAAAGAAAGAATTGAAAAAAACATGTCCATGACAACAACAGACTCACAAAACTTAAAAGCTAATACCAGTTGATTCTTAAACATCATTTTAAGCAAGCACGAGAGTCAGGCCAGTAAGAGTATATCATAAGAATTGCAATTATCAGGTACAAACGTATGTACAACTATAGACCTGCACAACACAAACTGTTAGAATACAAAACCATGAAGAAATACCCTACAAAAGTGTATCTCCTTCGAGGAAACCATGAAGACCCAAAAATTAATAGAGTCTACGGATTCTATGATGAATGCAAACGTAGATTCAATGTTCGACTGTGGAAAATATTCACCGACTGCTTTAACTGTCTTCCTGTTGCTGCTATAATTGATGATAAGATACTATGCATGCATGGAGGGCTCTCACCCCATTTAACAAGTTTGGATCAAATCAAAGATATGGAACGACCTATGGAGATTCCAAATGATGGTTTGCTTTGTGATTTGGTTTGGTCTGATCCAGATTCTTCGATTGAGGGATGGGGATCGAGTGATAGAGGTGTTTTGTGTACTTTTGGCGCTGATAAACTTATTGAATTTTTGGAGAAGAATGAGCTTGATCTTATATGTACAGGTCACCAGGTTAGTACATCTTAAATAGTAAAATTCTTATTTTGAAAAAAAATAAAATAGCTGAAGAGTATGAATAGAAAGACAAGACAGAGCTGCTATTTTATTTCTAAATATAAATATGAATAGGCTAAAACAAATAAAATAGCTGAAAATAGAACAAGATAGAGGTACATACATAACAGCTATTTTTATATCATCTGTTGTTTTCCAATTTGTTTAATATGTTGTTATATATACAATGAAAACAGAAGACAACCTGAGCCAAGAAATTTACATTAACCAGAAATTTACGTTATGAAATATAAGTGCATTTGCAAACCGTTGTAAAACATTGCTGGAGCAAGCACACTTACGTTATGCTATTATACTACTGACACATAATGCACCAAATCCAACTCATACTACCTTAACTCATCCTACGCCACTACCACCTGAAAAAAGGGAATTTACTATTACACTATTTTACAAATGATTTGCAAACCGTTTTATATTTATTGCAACAATTTTTTTATACAGTAATTATCCTATTGCCGCCATTATTCCTATAATTTTAGTTCTCCCTCCAAAAGGTATCATCTTTATTAATTTCCTCAACTTTTCTACCACTGCCAAATATGTTCCTTCATAGTTTATTTCCTTCTCTCTCCACGCTCAATATACTATACAATTAATTACTACAATCCCTTTACAAGTATGTCAACTATACAATCTAAACGAATACAAGCTGCAAAAATATTTAGCAACCTCATCATTCATGGCAATATTTGGGCGGATGGAGATGAGATTGTTTCTGAAATTGTAGATCTTCTACATGAATTTGGAGTCAATGTCTACGTATTTGATAATTATGTAAGTTTTCTTCTTTTAATTACATATTTAAATGTTTTAATTTATAATAATTAGCAGTATATAATACTAACCCAAATCTTGAAGGGCCGACATGTTTATCCAAGGTAGATTATGGAAATTCCAAAAACCACATGGCCAATACAGAGAACAAGTCTGGGGTGTGAAGTATGTCTTCTAATATTAACATATTATACCCTTATGAAATTTAGTTATATAGATTCCTTATTATACATTATCCACTTCCTGTTTTAGATTTGGAATTGTGCTGTATTAGCACACAGAGAGAACATAGCAAAAATGACGCAATCTACTGAATGGCCAGTAAAAAATATTTCGGTCTAACCATCAATTTCTTATATTTTTCACTAATAAATTAACTCTATGTCGGTTTTGACCATCTGTTTACTTATTCCTATTTGCAGCTTAACTTACAAACAACACATTGGAGTACGGACGTGGTCATCGACAACTACACCTTTTTACGTGTACTTCAACAAATGTTTACATGCTACAAATAGGTTTTAACTTATCTACCACATTTCAATCACTCCTATCCTCACATATATTTTACCTTCTTTGTATTAGCTATTGTGGAAATTTATTTACTCTTTTCATTACTACGTTTTTAATTATGTATTTATCATGTACTATACTTTGTCTTTCTTTATTTGCTGCAAACTTTGTTTTCTTGCCTATTTCACCGACAGTCAAAAAACGTTTTGACCTTTTGTTTATTTTTCCATCCGATAGATTAATGCTAATTCATTTTCCAAACATGCTTATTCTGTAGTACATGTTAGCTATATACTGTATGCGATTCACGTCATATATTTTCTATATGATATGTTGCATATTTTGCTCACATGTGATCATGTTGTTGCAGTGTAATATTCCATTGAAGTACTTTATTTTGTGTGCATTATGAGTTTATTTGTATCAAAGCAATCAAAGTCACACAAGATTATATCTTCTGGGTTGGCTGTTTGGTAGGGAAGCCCGTTGCACGGGTGTAAAATTAAATTCGTACAAAAATAACTGAACCATAAAATATATTGAATTATAAAATATATATATTTAGTAATATGTCATAAGGTACAAAGATGTGCAGACTCTTATATATTGATACATGCAACATACTAACATAGAAGGGCAAATGCAATGCAAAGAGTGAAACAGTGAGCAAGTATATATATATATATATATATATATATCTGTATATATATCTGTATCTATATATATATAGATATACAGGAAAATGGGCTGAAGGAAGTTTCTATTTCTGTTTTTGGGCCTACGGACGCGCATGTTTTTTTTTCGTCTAAAGGATGCGGGCTTACTTTTTTCTTTCTAAGGACAAACTTCTATAAAATTTAAATTTTCCTCTGTGTTTCTTCTCCACCTTCTTTTTGATATTACTGATCTGTGTTCGTCGATCTTCTCGATTCACGGACGCGTTTTGTATTCGATCTTCTCGATTGTCATTCATCTTCGTCGTGTTTTTTCATCGTCGATCTTCATCGTGCTCTGGATCTTTACAATTTCGTTACATTCAGGTATATTACTTTTATTTGTTTCGATATTCTTTTTATCTTTCTCTGATAAAATATCGTTCGATTAGTAATTGCTTTTTTTTGTTTTTGTACGTTGTATAGATTGTCTTCTTCCAGATTTCAGTTCCTATTTTGGATTTGTTTCAATGGCAAGGTAAGATTTTATTGTGTATTATTCTGTTTCTTCAGTATAGTTTAAGGTTTTCCAATTTTACTGTTCATCTATCTTACGAGTGAATTTCATATGTAGTTTTTTTCGTTATGCTATATTTATATAGCATTTTTTGCTGTTGTATTCATATTTTGTTGTAATTTGCTTGTGCTCTGTTCATTTATCATCTGCTTTTTAATTGATTTATATTTCTCTTATTTATGTCTTAATTATCATTTTGATTTGTTATGCTATGTTAATTTAACATTTTCTGTTGTTGCTCTATCATAATATTAAGTAAGTTTGTTAACTGTTTTTTTTATTTCTTTTGCAGTACTGATATCTATGATGATGAATCAAAAAGTTTGCTAGTTATTTTTGAACATAATGGGAATTGCTATTCTTGTCATCTCACGATGGGCTCCTCTTTGTTTGGTGTTAAGACTGAAATCTGTGAAGTTTGGCCACATCTAAGTCCATTTTCTATTGAGATATCTTATGTTCTTGAGAATAAGAATATAATCATTGATACTGATTCAGATTTGATCAGTATTGTGTGTTTTTTAATTTTCAAGAAGAGTCAATATTTTAAGTTTACTGTTAAGGAAAATGTTTGTGTTAAGGAAGATGATATTGGTGGCTGTGGTTTAGGCAATGCAAGTGTTCAAAGCTCTTCAATTGGTAGTACTTCTGGTTCAAATAGTGATTCACATGCTGATTCTTCTTATTATTTGAAAGATATGTTGAAGAAAGGTTGTCAAAAAACTATTGTGCATTTTCTTGGTTTTTGTTTTAATGGAGCTGAGGATTTTCGGGAGTTTTTAATGGCATATCAAATAAAAAATGGTTATGATTTGATTTTTATAAGAAATTCTCCAGATAGAATATCGGTTAATTGCTCTTGGTTGAAGGATGGTTGTAAGTTTTATCTTAATGCTTCTTCGGATCCCGGTCTACTCTCTCGGTTTTTTATTAGAACTTACAATTTTGCTCATTCGTGTGGAGGCGGTCTTAGAGATGTTAATAAAGTTAATATTTCAAGTAGATTTGTTAAATCTTTGATTGTTGATCAAATTCGAGATGCTCCTATGAAGAAGCCAACAGATATAATGAAGGAATTAAGAAGAGATTACAATTTTACTCTTTCATATTATTATGCTTATAGCGGAAAACAATTGGCTTTGAAAGAAATATATGGCGATGATGCTATGTCATATAATGATTTACATTGGTATTTAGAAGCGTTGCAAAAGTATAATCCTGGTAGTTATGTGGCCCTGGAAGTTAATGGTTCAACTGATCAGTTTGAGAGAGTTTGTATTGGTTTTGGTGCTTGTCTACTTGGATTTAAACATTGTCGGCCATTAATATTTTTAGACGCAGCTGCTTTGAAGGGAAGACCGGGTGTTTTGTTAGCTGCTACTGCTAAAAATGGTAATCAAGGTATGAGTTCCATTTTAGTTTTTTTTATTTACTCATTTGTTTTTCTAGTGATGATATATTAAACTATCATTGTTCAAAGTTGTTCATAATTATAATGCAGCCATGTTTACACAAGAATTGTTGGCTTTATTTTATTAAATGATTGACCTGGTTATAGTACAAATGTTTATGGTAGAAATGTTTACAAAAACATGAAATAAAATTTTATGCAGTAGTACCTAAAAGACTTTTAAATAACGTATGCTATATTCATATATCATTTTGAATTTACTTTAACTGTGTATAACAGAAATTATTAACCTTTAATAATGGTTTTGATGTTTAATATAATCCATGTTTCTCATTACTGAGCTGTCCTTAATTATTTATTTTGTAGGTTTCTTTCCTCTTGCTATGGGTATTGTTTCGCACGAAAATGAATCTAATTGGTCTTGGTTTTTATCCCATCTGAAAGGAATGCTTAATGAAGATCGGCCTTTAGTTTTTATGTCTGATCGTCAATGGGGTCTTGTTTTAGGTGTTCCCAAAATATTTCCTTCTTCATATCATAGCTATTGTTTACTTCACATGGAACAGAATATTGGTACTGTTGTCAAGGCGGGTAAAGGTGATTCATCTATTGTGGAGTTGTTTAAACTTTGTGCTAGAGCTTCTAATGTGTATGATTTTGAGCGATATCTTTCCAAATTTAAAGATATTGGGGGTATATCTGCAGAAATTTTTTTAAGAGATAAACCGTTTGACCATTGGGCAGATTTGTTTTTTCAAGGAAAGCGTTATGGTGAGTATTCTTCTAATGTTGCAGAAAGTTTCAACTCCTGGATTTTGGAAAATAGAGTTATGCCTATAACTTCTTGTTTGGATGGTATTCGTGTGAAAGTTATGGAGCAAATGGCGAGACGAAGAGAGGAATGTTGTCTATGGACAACATATCTTTGTCCTGTTATGGAGGAACGTTTGTCAAAGTTAGTAGAAGATGGCTTTGGTTGGGAAGTTTTTAAGTCTTCGAAATTTGTGTTTGAAGTTAAATCTCCTAAGTCACAGGTTGTTGATCTTAAAAATCGTTTATGCTCTTGTAATCAATGGAGAGTTACTAGTTTTCCATGTGCTCATGCAATTAAGTGCATTAACAAGTGTAGATTATCAGTTTATGATTTTGTGGAGGACTATTTCACTGTTACTACTTTCAGATCTTCATATGCTAATGCTATCAATCCAATTCCAGATTTTGATAAGCCAATTGTTGCTGAAAATAATGTTTTGATTAGGCCTCCTAAAGAAATTCGTGGTGTTGGAAGACCATCTACAAAGAGGCGTGGTGGATTTGGATATTCTCAAAGTAAAAGAAACAGATGCAGTCAGTGTAATAAAGTTGGCTACAACAAAAGGAATTGTCTTGGTTCTTCAAAAATTTAATAAAATCTATGTGTTTTGTTACTACAATTGAGAAGTTTTTTAAGTTTACAGCTGCTAAAGCTTATAGAAAAATGCAGCTAGACATTGTGAAATCATTAGAAAATAAAATGTGATATGTTTTGGTTATTTTTTTTTAAAATTTGTGATATCTGCTGTTCCTCTGCATTTTGGTATTGATATTTGTATTCAGTGTTATATGTACTTATCATTTCAATTGAATGCTAGTTGTAACTAGCATTTAATTATAATTAGTATTCAGTGTTCTGTCATTGAAATCAATCATCTTTCATTGTATACAACTGAGTAAGCTTTTGAGCAAGAATGAAGGATTTGATGATGATGATATACTGTTTATATGATTACTTGGTTAGATTATTTTAGTGGTTTTGTAATGATTTTTCAGTATGATGATGTATTGTTTATATGAAATTGTGGAACATCTGTTCCCATATTTCTTCTACACTGCATCTGAATATCTTCTGTTATTGTTAAAAACAGCAGTTGGAAAAAATAATTAATAGTAATTTGTAAATGAGATATCTTCATTATGCAAACTGCATCTCTCTGTTTCAGAAAATAACATATCCATAATTGCCTATATCTGTTTATCATTTCAGTTTGTAAATGAGATATCTTCTGTTATTTGTAAATGAGATATCTTCATTACAATAAAACCACTATCTCCATGTTTCTACCCCAGCACTTACCATATCCATAATTGCCTATATTTGTTTATCATTTCAGTTTAATGCTAGTTATAAGTAGCATTACAGTGTAAACAATAGCCAACATATTTGAAATGGAGTTGAAACATTGGAAATGATATAAAAATTCGATATGGATAAATTCACACATTATTGATCACTGTTCAATCACTGAGAAATGTATTTTCGCATAATGCTAGTTCTATCTAGCATTTCAGTATAAAACATCATTTGGTACATCAGAAATACAATAAAAGCATTATAAAACAAATAAAAATGACACTTGAGTATATTGATAGTTTATACATTGTAGTTCATGCATTGAAATTAGACAACTATTATCAAATCAAATTCAAATCAAGAAGTTCAAATTCATCTCCACAATTTATACATTGAGAACAAAATTCAATTACTGGAAAACATATAAAACTTCATCTCAGACTCCATCTCAGATTCCATCTTAGACTCCATATCAGACTCTTTGTAGAGTTTCTCGAAGAGTTCAAATATATCCAAAGTTTTTCGAAGTTACAATGCAACAGCTTTTTTTATGTAGAATCTTTGCAGAGTTTCTCCAGTGACCAACTGTATTGTGGATCATTGAGTATGCTATACACCACTACAGCTCTTAGGTTTCTAAGCATTTCCTTTGGATATTTTTCTGGTACCTCATCCTTGTCCAGTTTTTTCATGTTTACCATGACAAAGAACGCACAATCAAGTCTGTTTCAAATATACAAATGTTAGTTCATATTATAGTAAAACCTAATTCTAAAATAATATTGCTATTTTTACTCCAGAATTCTAAAACATAGCTTTATATTTCGATCACAATATTAATCAATGCATTCATAGAGACAACATTGCTGTGTGTGGAATGTGCATGCTTATACATTATCTTTTTGTTCAATAAGTGCAGATCAATGAACTGTTAATTAGCAATGCTAGTTTTAATTATCATTTTGCATATTTCATGCATTCTTCTGCAATTTAAAAATAGAAATGATAGTTTAAACAAGAGAAGAAATGAAATTATTTACTTACGAATCTGAATCCTGTGGTGGGCTTTTTGGCTGCAGCATTTTAGGTTTGTGAAATTCTTTGTTCAGTATTCCTAATTCTGCCCATTTTGTCTTGAATATCAATTCAATTTTTTCTTTTTGCAAGAAGTAAAATTAGTGCTGTATATTAATGTTAGAGTGATTTCAAAAATATACTTTTCTTACAAGAACGAAGGCTTGGTTGTAGCTGGGGTTTGAAGTCCTTGTTGATCTATTTTTTGGTTTTGTTGAATCATAATGACTCCACTGCATTGTTTCATAATTTAGCATCAACAAGCTCCAATGGTTTGCGTAATGTAGAGGGAAGAAAATTGTCACGTACCGAAATTTTTGACTTTCGAAAATTCGACATCGATACTCACTTTATCGACTGCCGAGCAATCGAGTGCCGGAAACTCCAATAGTGAGGGTTTTAAGAAAAAGAAAAAGTAGAAGAAGAAGAAGATAGAAGAAAAAGAGAAGAAAGAAAGAAGAAGAACAACAGACAACATCAGAACGACATCAATAGAAACACAGAACAGAGACAATATCAGAATCTCACATATCGCAGCGGAACAATATATAATAAATAAACACTAGTCTTTAAAAAAAAACAAAGAACTATATCAGTTTATACATACGTCAATCATCAGAGTCAATATACAATAATGGACAGTTTTATAAACTTGTCCTCATACAGAATACACAGCGGAATAAATACTATCAGATACAAATACTACGTCTCGCCATCCAGCTTGCTTCCAAGCTCCAGAATATCCAGAATATCCTGATAACCTAACTCTAGACTGCCCGTGTGGAAATTGGTGGGCACCCAGAGTTTAGAAGGGAACAATAAACTCCGAGTCAGTCATGGTGACTGGTGTGAGATCGTAAAACAATTATTCTTTTAAGATAAACAACAGGAAAACTTTAATGTCAATTCGCAATGCTTTTGGAAAATGAAACTACCATAAGACCTCCCACCACACACACAATGCAAATGCAGAATTGGAGGAGATTTCTTCTTATGATAGTCAAAGATGCTTACTACGCAAAATCAAATCATTTTTGATATTATTATTAGTGCATAGTGTAGAAAACATTTCGAAAGTATAATATTAATCTTAGCCAACATACGACCAGTATCGTATGCCTACTATAGCTACCATCTAAACAGTGGTGACCACCGTACGTAAATGGCAGGTTTTACAACTAATACCGTACAAAGTTCGTATTGGAGTTTGGATTTCCAACAAATGGTCAGGCTAAGGAACTTCCTATCCACGATGGGTACGTCCCTGGAATAGACGACCCGAGAAATAACCTAACATTACGGTTAGATCTCTGCCAACACAAGGCCGGGTTACCTCTGCAAAAATAGGTAACTACTGACACGCGTATGCCATCCCCCGATCGTAACCGATCTTCCCGAGGATCCCCGATTTCCAACAAACCACATAGATAATAATGCAGCAACCACATAGGTTAAGTATCTGGGCTCCATACCATGATACCACCTCTATCCAGAAGGAATGACATACACTAAGGGGCGCTACTCCCTAGAACCTTGCCGCATCCTTCCTGTTTCGACCATTTCCGGGGTGTGAGGCTCGACGAAGTCTCGTCCACAAAGCTACGCTTTCTCAAAAAGCCCTGCTTCGGGTCAAACAAAATGATCAACCTATGATCACAAAGATATAAGATCAAACAAATGATCATATCACAAATGACCAAACACTGATCATTTCACAGCAACACTCAGTATGCCACGTTACCAAATTGGGATATATCGCTGATAAATTTCAACTACATAACCTCTGAGCTCGTACGTCTCAGAGAAGGGTGTTAAGCTAAGAGAATAAATTCTCCGCCACCAACAGAAATGTATTTGAAAGAAATCAGCTTTATATCTCAAATTGTAACGTCAGACACACAATCCATACAAGTCTGTTCCGGGATCGAACAGAACCGAAGGCACTTCTCACGAAGCCCTTGCATATCCGGATAATTTTCAATCACGTCAGGACTTCCCGTCACTAAGGGTGATAAAACCTCTAAACCGGAGATCAGCCGATGTAGAGTAACTCGACGGTAATCCTTCCGTTTTTAAAAATATCCGGTCTTCAACATCGGTCTTCGAATGCAATTCATAACGACGTATCACATATTCGGAATGGGTTATACGACCCCATGGTCCTTTCCCGGCTAACCCGAATAGTGAGCGATTATTCAAAAATAAGTGTGGCATTCAAATTCATCCCATTCACAACAAATACCTACTCAAGGTAATTATTGATAGTCGGTTATTTAACTATCAATAAAGATGCGCAACATCATCAGATTCCAAATAATTTTCCCAAATTATTTTATCTTCAAAAGTATCTTTACTAGATATATAATTTCCACACTTTAAAAATAAATCAACGTTTATTTTTCTAAACAGTTTCCCTTTCCTTTATAAATTCCATATTGAATTTATATTTCAAAATATCTACTGATATACGATTCTCAAATCGATTTCAATTATTCCATTTCAATTTATCTTTAAGAAGATAAATCTCAAAACAGTTCATTTCATATTGGAAAAACATTTCCCTACTTATTTAATAATAAGTATTTCACAAATCATTTATTTTCAACATTTGAAAATGTTCGATATACTTAAATCAATATTAAGTATATATACCTTCTTTAAGGAAATCATTAATTTTAACATCTATTTGAGTCAAAACGAATGTTGCGTAAAACATCGTTACGACGACTCAAAATCACTAGTATAGGGATTCGAAATTAAAATAGATATATAAATCCCAATACTACATAAAACATTTCCTTTCGGAAATCATTTACTATAACAACAGTGTGTTATAGTCCACCATTTCCTTATATTTCTCGAAAACGTCTATTTCAACAATAAATGTTGAAATCTATGATTTCGATAGTTCACACGTTTTAAAACATCTTTTAAAACAATTAACTTCATTTCAAATATCACTTTCCCAAAACCATATCCATTTTACTTAACCATATATCCACTGTCCAAAATCGTGAATATACTTCACTAATTACATTTCACTATTTTCTACACGTTTTATTTCAATAATAATTCGCTATCCAAAATCGCGAATATATCTTCTTTGATAATCTCCTATATTTAATTTATCAAATTCAATCGATTTCGAATTTATAAAACAACGTTTATAAATTCTATTTCCATTTTAATAACAAATTCGACTTATAAATCTTCTTTTATATTAACTTCGATCAATATTCCATTTAAAGGCAAAAGCCCAATTTATAAGTAAATTTCTTATAATCTTTTATTTTACAATTCCATTCATTCATTTTATAACTTCATACTTTATAAATCTAAAACTTCAACTTTATAAATCTATAAACTTCAAATCTTCACAATTTATAATTCTATAGATTTCCTATCTTTACAACTTATAAAAACTCGTTTTAAATTCCAAAAATCTTAATTGATAAATATCAATTTTGTGCATCTTGTACATACATCGTTTTTTTAATAATTCAAAAATCCAATTTAAACCATTTTATAGATTAGTTAACTTTTTATTTCAAAATCATCCTTTGGTTATATTTCACAAACATTATAATTTCCATAACTTTAAATCTATAACATTTATTTATTTAAGATAAATAATTCCAAAAACTTAATAAATCGTATACTTACAAATAATCACTTTAAAAATCTCTTTTAAAGTTAAAATTGTTATTTTTAAACTTCAAAATTTTGAATCCAATGATGCAACGCATCAATTAGTCCATCACAACAGTCAATATCATATATCAATATGATAACAGATCTATATCAATATATCTGTAAATAAATAAATACTGGTGAGGAATCCAGTTGGATCCCTCCAACCTATTTCCCTGCATCCACAGACGTTAGCACAATACCATTCCACTTCGAGGTGGAATATCGCGGTATATAGGTTTTTATAAAAATCCGCTTACTAACGGCGCAATAGGGTCTCATCCGCTATACGAGGCGGGAAATCATCAATCCAATATATACATATGCCAATATGTATATATTGCTATATATATAATAGATATATCCTACTATATCTAATATCACATCCAATAGCAATCAATAACTGCAAAAATTCCACATTCAATTTTGAGTGAGAAAAATCTCACCTTTGCTTTTAATTCGCAATCCAGTTTTATTCTCGGCTCGTTCCCATATTTTCGACCTCGAACCACTGTACCACCAAGCTTCGATCGACTGGACGACAAGCATTCCAGCCTTCCTTCCCTCGCGCGAGCGCGCGCGCCTGGAAACAATCATCTCGATGTCGTGCCTTAGCTTCGATTGACGAACTCCCCTTGTCAACGCCATCTGCCACTGTCACTGCCTCGCCCTAACTGGCCCAACGCAGCAACCATAGCCTCCATCACCAGTGATCGCGAACCAAAGCCCTTCCTCCCAGAACCTGAGATCGAGTTCGCCCCAACAATCGACTACGAAATCCCCTAACCGCTCGCCGCCGTTCTATCGCGAGCTCGATCGAATTCGAGCAACCCAAAGTCGCGACGCCGCTGTCCATCCATTGCCGCCTCCAGTTGAGCTCGCACGCGCGCCACCAAAAATCCACGCGATCGCCTTACTGCCTTGATTCGCCGCGCGCGCCCCAATCGAACTCGAGCGCCACTCCAACCTAAGTCGTACCATCACGATATCCCCATAGCCTAGTTCCCCTTATCGCGAGCCACTGCAAAACCCTACCACGTGATTTTTGTTTCGTTCCTGGGAAGTGGGGCGGGTTGGATTTTGATTTGAGAAGGAGGGCTTTGGCCTTTCCTTTTACTTATTCTCTTTCGTTCGGTTGCCTGAGAACGAGAGGGAACTCGACCATTCCCTTTTGATTTTCGTTCGCCATTTATTTTTTTCTTTTTCGTTTGGATTTGAACTGAGGGAGTGGGGACGAGATACTTAGAAACGATCGAGGTAAGGATTGCACGATGCGTTCGTGATTGTAGGCGTGATTCACGCGCGTGATTAAAGGAGAAAAATTTGAACGTAAATAGAATTTCAAAGAGAATTTCCGACGTAAATTTTCCAACGCGTTTGCATATCGTACGGTCACAAAACAATTCCGAAAAATACGAAATTTGGAATCCGGTAATAATTCAACGTTACGGACCCAATGGAACTGGTTTTGTCCAATTCCGAGACTGTGCCTCGGACGGCTGCTTTTAAATATCGATTCGAACAATTAAATTTCAAAGCTGAACAAATCAATTCGAAATTAGATTCTGAAGCTTCTATTATCTTCAGTATTATAAATACGAATTTTAAAAGCTTTCGAAATATTTTTCTTCAGCTTAAAAACGATGATTCAAATTTTTTATTCAGCATTCAATCGATTAAATTTTATAAATTAATCGTCAGTTTCAAAGTTAAATTCGGGATACAAATTAAATCATCGTTCAAATATTTAAAATTAATTAAATATTCTCAATTAAATTTGGTCAAAATTCTGGGTCGTTACAGACTTCCCCCCTTAAAAGAATTTCGTCCTCGAAATTACAAGTTAGGAAAAGTGGTTCTTAACTCGTTTACTGTTTTTCACAATCCTAATAGTTTTATAAATTTTCAAAGCAAATCTTCTACTAAAGATTTGTTATCATTCCAATTAACTTTCTAAAACTTTCATAGTTTTCAAACAACATTGTTTACTTCAACAATTCAAACTTAAGTTTAAATTCAAATTTCAAACTTTCAAAATTTCTCAAAAATTTTCTAACACTCGAAATTTTCGAAAAATTTCGCCAGCGTCTCCTTTGCGCGGCTAATACGGCACGACTACAAAACGTCCCTACGGACTCTCAGATTTCAAAAAGAAAAAGAAAAGGCCAAGCGGCTAGACCAGAAATCATCCAAAACTCATATTATAATTCAAATACATACCTTTTTCGAGCAATTCGAATTATCTGTGAAATAAATTTTCCAATCCCTTTATACACCTGTATATCCTACTAGCCATTATATCTAGTTACAGCATTCAAATCATTTTGCAAATTCAATTACAAAATTTCGATACTTCTTATATCATCTTTAAATTCGCTATTGAAGTTACATATTCAATTTCGTTCAATTTTTCATTTCACATTCATTTGAACTTATAATTCACATTTTCAATTCTATTGGAATTCAATTTATCTTCATTTATAATCATTGAATTTAATTCGTTCAAACCTTATCCATTTGGTCAATAATCAATTAGCTTCACTTACTAACTTTCAGTTTTAATACTTCATTTATCAAATTCAATTCCAGTTCTATTTACTTTCAAATTCAAAATGAATTTTAACATTCAATTTCATTTTCTGGCACTTGCAATCGCAATTTATTCATTCATTCACTAATTCATTTGTTTTTTTCAATTTGAATTTCATTCTAATCAAATTTCAATATTCTATAAGTTATCCACTTATTAATATTTCGTAAGTATTTTAAATAGGATTCCAGAGTCGTTTCAACTTTTTTCAAAACCATTTGAAAACAATTCAAATTATCCTTTTAATTTCCAAAACAAAATCCAAATTTTCCAACAACTTCCTTTTAAAACAATTTGGCAGCAATTTCTCTTTTGGAAACCCGAAAATGAACACCAACGATGCCGCGGTCATCATCGAAGTTATTTTCCAGCGACCGAAAAGAGTTTAGAGCTTCTCATTCCTCCAAAATACTTTTTTTTTTAAACCTTTGAAATTCATTTTCAAATCAAAAAGATTTAACTTTCCAAATCACCAAAATTTTCAAACTCCTTTCAAAACATTTCCAAAAACTTCTCTGGAATTCCGTTTTAAATTACAATTCACATTTATATTTTACATTCTCAAATTCCATTCATATGTGAATTTATTTCTTAACTTTGGAGTTGCGATTTGAATTTCTTATTCCATTTCATACAATAATGATAACTTTCAATATTATCACTTTCCTAACAAACAAGCATCCATATATTATGATAATTCATAGAAAATCATTTCTTTTCTATACAAAAATAGTTTTGGGTAAAATTATTTCATTCACCCTATTTTAAAACAATACTATGTCGTCTTGCCTCGTTTAAGTGTTTAGAAATCCCTATCGATAATATGGCGTCCCACATACCGACCGAAATTCACAAACATCTCAACGGATAAGCAAACACAATATAAAACATTTTTATATTCACTAACAAATACGCGCTCGTATCTATTATTACACTCAACTCATTCTAGAGTACTACTGACTCTATCTCTAATGAGTAACACCCAACAGAGCAGGGTTGTCGCTTAACCATATGCTCCGATACCACGCTGTCACGTACCGAAATTTTCGACTTTCGAAAATTCGACATCGATACTCACTTTATCGACTGCCGAGCAATCGAGTGCCGGAAACTCCAATAGTGAGGGTTTTAAGAAAAAGAAAAAGTAGAAGAAGAAGAAGATAGAAGAAAAAGAGAAGAAAGAAAGAAGAAGAACAACAGACAACATCAGAACGACATCAATAGAAACACAGAACAGAGACAATATCAGAATCTCACATATCGCAGCGGAACAATATATAATAAATAAACACTAGTCTTTAAAAAAAAAACAAAGAACTATATCAGTTTATACATACGTCAATCATCAGAGTCAATATACAATAATGGATAGTTTTATAAACTTGTCCTCATACAGAATACACAGCGGAATAAATACTATCAGATACAAATACTACGTCTCGCCATCCAGCTTGCTTCCAAGCTCCAGAATATCCAAAATATCCTGATAACCTAACTCTAGACTGCCCGTGTGGAAATTGGTGGGCACCCAGAGTTTAGAAGGGAACAATAAACTCCGAGTCAATCATGGTGACTGATGTAAGATCGTAAAACAATTATTCTTTTAAAATAAACAACAGGAAAACTTTAATGTCAATTCGCAATGCTTTTGGAAAATGAAACTACCATAAGACCTCCCACCACACACACAATGCAAACGCAGAATTGGAGGAGATTTCTTCTTATGATAGTCAAAGATGCTTACTACGCAAAATCAAATCATTTTTGATATTATTATTAGTGCATAGTGTAGAAAACATTTCGAAAGTATAATATTAATCTTAGCCAACATACGACCAGTATCGTATGCCTACTATAGCTACCATCTAAACAGTGGTGACCACCGTACGTAAATGGCAGGTTCTACAACTAATACCGTACAAAGTTCGTATTGGAGTTTGGATTTCCAACAAATGGTCAGGCTAAGGAACTTCCTATCCACGATGGGTACGTCCCTGGAATAGACGACCCGAGAAATAACCTAACATTACGGTTAGATCTCTGCCAACACAAGGCCGGGTTACCTCTGCAAAAATAGGTAACTACTGACACGCGTATGCCATCCCCCGATCGTAACCGATCTTCCCGAGGATCCCCGATTTCCAACAAACCACATAGATAATAATGCAGCAACCACATAGGTTAAGTATCTGGGCTCCATACCATGATACCACCTCTATCCAGAAGGAATGACATACACTAAGGGGCGCTACTCCCTAGAACCTTGCCGCATCCTTCCTGTTTCGACCATTTCCGGGGTGTGAGGCTCGACGAAGTCTCGTCCACAAAGCTACGCTTTCTCAAAAAGCCCTGCTTCGGGTCAAACAAAATGATCAACCTATGATCACAAAGATATAAGATCAAACAAATGATCATATCACAAATGACCAAACACTGATCATTTCACAGCAACACTCAGTATGCCACGTTACCAAATTGGGATATATCGCTGATAAATTTCAACTACATAACCTCTGAGCTCGTACGTCTCAGAGAAGGGTGTTAAGCTAAGAGAATAAATTCTCCGCCACCAACAGAAATGTATTTGAAAGAAATCAGCTTTATATCTCAAATTGTAACGTCAGACACACAATCCATACAAGTCTGTTCCGGGATCGAACAGAACCGAAGGCACTTCTCACGAAGCCCTTGCATATCCGGATAATTTTCAATCACGTCAGGACTTCCCGTCACTAAGGGTGATAAAACCTCTAAACCGGAGATCAGCCGATGTAGAGTAACTCGACGGTAATCCTTCCGTTTTTAAAAATATCCGGTCTTCAACACCGGTCTTCGAATGCAATTCATAACGACGTATCACATATTCGGAATGGGTTATACGACCCCATGGTCCTTTCCCGGCTAACCCGAATAGTGAGCGATTATTCAAAAATAAGTGTGGCATTCAAATTCATCCCATTCACAACAAATACCTACTCAAGGTAATTATTGATAGTCGGTTATTTAACTATCAATAAAGATGCGCAACATCATCAGATTCCAAATAATTTTCTCAAATTATTTTATCTTCAAAAATATCTTTACTAGATATATAATTTCCACACTTTAAAAATAAATCAACGTTTATTTTTCTAAACAGTTTCCCTTTCCTTTATAAATTCCATATTGAATTTATATTTCAAAATATCTACTGATATACGATTCTCAAATCGATTTCAATTATTCCATTTCAATTTATCTTTAAGAAGATAAATCTCAAAACAGTTCATTTCATATTGGAAAAACATTTCCCTACTTATTTAATAATAAGTATTTCACAAATCATTTATTTTCAACATTTGAAAATGTTCGATATACTTAAATCAATATTAAGTATATATACCTTCTTTAAGGAAATCATTAATTTTAACATCTATTTGAGTCAAAACGAATGTTGCGTAAAACATCGTTACGACGACTCAAAATCACTAGTATAGGGATTCGAAATTAAAATAGATATCTAAATCCCAATACTACATAAAACATTTCCTTTCGGAAATCATTTACTATAACAACAGTGTGTTATAGTCCACCATTTCCTTATATTTCTCGAAAACGTCTATTTCAACAATAAATGTTGAAATCTATGATTTCGATAGTTCACACGTTTTAAAACATCTTTTAAAACAATTAACTTCATTTCAAATATCACTTTCCCAAAACCATATCCATTTTACTTAACCATATATCCACTGTCCAAAATCGTGAATATACTTCACTAATTACATTTCACTATTTTCTACACGTTTTATTTCAATAATAATTCGCTATCCAAAATCGCGAATATATCTTCTTTGATAATCTCCTATATTTAATTTATCAAATTCAATCGATTTCGAATTTATAAAACAACGTTTATAAATTCTATTTCCATTTTAATAACAAATTCGACTTATAAATCTTCTTTTATATTAACTTCGATCAATATTCCATTTAAAGGCAAAAGCCCAATTTATAAGTAAATTTCTTATAATCTTTTATTTTACAATTCCATTCATTCATTTTATAACTTCATACTTTATAAATCTAAAACTTCAACTTTATAAATCTATAAACTTCAAATCTTCACAATTTATAATTCTATAGATTTCCTATCTTTACAACTTATAAAAACTCGTTTTAAATTCCAAAAATCTTAATTGATAAATATCAATTTTGTGCATCTTGTACATACATCGTTTTTTTAATAATTCAAAAATCCAATTTAAACCATTTTATAGATTAGTTAACTTTTTATTTCAAAATCATCCTTTGGTTATATTTCACAAACATTATAATTTCCATAACTTTAAATCTATAACATTTATTTATTTAAGATAAATAATTCCAAAAACTTAATAAATCGTATACTTACAAATAATCACTTTAAAAATCTCTTTTAAAGTTAAAATTGTTATTTTTAAACTTCAAAATTTTGAATCCAATGATGCAACGCATCAATTAGTCCATCACAACAGTCAATATCATATATCAATATGATAACAGATCTATATCAATATATCTGTAAATAAATAAATACTGGTGAGGAATCCAGTTGGATCCCTCCAACCTATTTCCCTGCATCCACAGACGTTAGCACAATACCATTCCACTTCGAGGTGGAATATCGCGGTATATAGGTTTTTATAAAAATCCGCTTACTAACGGCGCAATAGGGTCTCATCCGCTATACGAGGCGGGAAATCATCAATCCAATATATACATATGCCAATATGTATATATTGCTATATATATAATAGATATATCCTACTATATCTAATATCACATCCAATAGCAATCAATAACTGCAAAAATTCCACATTCAATTTTGAGTGAGAAAAATCTCACCTTTGCTTTTAATTCGCAATCCAGTTTTATTCTCGGCTCGTTCCCATATTTTCGACCTCGAACCACTGTACCACCAAGCTTCGATCGACTGGACGACAAGCATTCCAGCCTTCCTTCCCTCGCGCGAGCGCGCGCGCCTGGAAACAATCATCTCGATGTCGTGCCTTAGCTTCGATTGACGAACTCCCCTTGTCAACGCCATCTGCCACTGTCACTGCCTCGCCCTAACTGGCCCAACGCAGCAACCATAGCCTCCATCACCAGTGATCGCGAACCAAAGCCCTTCCTCCCAGAACCTGAGATCGAGTTCGCCCCAACAATCGACTACGAAATCCCCTAACTGCTCGCCGCCGTTCTATCGCGAGCTCGATCGAATTCGAGCAACCCAAAGTCGCGACGCCGCTGTCCATCCATTGCCGCCTCCAGTTGAGCTCGCACGCGCGCCACCAAAAATCCACGCGATCGCCTTACTGCCTTGATTCGCCGCGCGCGCCCCAATCGAACTCGAGCGCCACTCCAACCTAAGTCGTACCATCACGATATCCCCATAGCCTAGTTCCCCTTATCGCGAGCCACTGCAAAACCCTACCACGCGATTTTTGTTTCGTTCCTGGGAAGTGGGGCGGGTTGGATTTTGATTTGAGAAGGAGGGCTTTGGCCTTTCCTTTTACTTATTCTCTTTCGTTCGGTTGCCTGAGAACGAGAGGGAACTCGACCATTCCCTTTTGATTTTCGTTCGCCATTTATTTTTTTCTTTTTCGTTTGGATTTGAACTGAGGGAGTGGGGACGAGATACTTAGAAACGATCGAGGTAAGGATTGCACGATGCGTTCGTGATTGTAGGCGTGATTCACGCGCGTGATTAAAGGAGAAAAATTTGAACGTAAATAGAATTTCAAAGAGAATTTCCAACGTAAATTTTCCAACGCGTTTGCATATCGTACGGTCACAAAACAATTCCGAAAAATACGAAATTTGGAATCCGGTAATAATTCAACGTTACGGACCCAATGGAACTGGTTTTGTCCAATTCCGAGACTGTGCCTCGGACGGCTGCTTTTAAATATCGATTCGAACAATTAAATTTCAAAGTTGAACAAATCAATTCGAAATTAGATTCTGAAGCTTCTATTATCTTCGGTATTATAAATACGAATTTTAAAAGCTTTTGAAATATTTTTCTTCAGCTTAAAAACGATGATTCAAATTTTTTATTCAGCGTTCAATCGATTAAATTTTATAAATTAATCGTCAGTTTCAAAGTTAAATTCGGGATACAAATTAAATCATCGTTCAAATATTTAAAATTAATTAAATATTCTCAATTAAATTTGGTCAAAATTCTGGGTCGTTACAAAAATTTTCTCTGTAAATTCATCTTTGACAATGACATTTACTGTTGGTATAACTATGTCTTTGATCACAGTTTGCTGGTCATGTGTTAAAGCATTCTACACATTTATATGTATTAGAATACTTTATATTAATTTTTAACATTTATATTAAAATGATTATACATACCATCATCATTGTGGTGAAGTAGTAACTGTGTTCATACATTTCTTGATTGTAATAAAACCAATCAATAATCTGTTAAACCAAACAACAAAGGTTGTAAGTTTCATGGGATAATTAATTTATTTTGGATCAGGAATATTAATGCTAGTATTCATTTTCATTTATATGTTTACTACATTGTATGCGTTGAAAAATGCAAATGATCATTTAATCAGTCATCTTGGACATTCTATATATTTATATGTGGTTTACAAATATCAATGTTATTTTTAACTCCCATTCTTTCATTCAATACATTTATATGCAGTTTGAAATTTGAATGCTAGTTTTAACTATCATTCTCTCATTCTATACACTTATATGCACTTAAAAAACTATGAATGCTAGTTTTATTACTCATTCTCTCATCCTAGACAGTTATCATAATTTTAATTTGATGCATACCTGTCCATCTGTAACCCCCTCGAACAGAACAGCTTCCAGCATAGATTTAACTATTGTGATTCCTCCTTTGTGTCCTTCATCTTTTTCATATGCTACAGTGCTGTAATTGAAAATTAATAATTGAACTATATTTTCCTTCAATTTTATTTAGTAACAAATATAATGAAATAAAAAATATTAGAATTCTTACTTCTCATTTTTGTTAAAGTTGAAGAAAGTAAGAATTTTGTTTTGCTTTTCTTCATTCAATAATTGTAGAATACTGCTTTTTGTGATATCCTTACTCTTGTAGGTTTTACTTGATTGCGAGTATCCATCAACATCAATAATTTCTTCATTATCAGTTGTTCTGACTTGTTCATCTGTTTCAGTTTCAGATTCATGTTCATAATCTGATTCTTCATTTTGTTCCTCTTGTTTCTGTTCATTTGTATTTTCTTTCTGACCTTTCTTGGTTTCAAATTGTTGCTTTTGGTTTTCATTGTCAACATTTTTCTTTGTTTTTCTGCACACAATTTCATATTGGCAATCAGAATCAATTTTACTCCTTCGTTGGCGCTTTTTAACCCTTAAAACTAAAGAGCTTGGTTTCTTCTGCGTTTTTTCATGCACTGCTGGTGATTTTTCTGTTGCCTCTGAAGGTTTGTTTTGATCCTGTTGTTCTTTCTCTTTCCGCATCTTTTCAATTTCCTGAGTTATTTTGAGATCAAATGATGGTGGTTCTATTTCTACTTTTTCTTTTGATCTTAAAATCTTGATTTCCTTTTTCAATTGTATGACAGTGCCTTCTGCTTGTATTCTTTTATGTTTTTCCTTTTCTAATTCTTTTTCACTTTTCTTCAATTTATTTTCCAACTGTATGATGTACTGCTGCATTGTCTCAACTTGGTCTTTTGATGTCTCTTCCACATTTTCTATTTTGTGCATCCCAATATTCTCATTATTATCCGGCTGGACAAATTTTTGTTGGCTTTTTTATTTAAGAAGTGCTTTTTCATCTTCAGTCAGATTTCTTATTTCAACAAAAATCTATGTAATAA
The DNA here is from genome assembly GCA_030737815.1 of Allium fistulosum. Classification (NCBI taxonomy): domain Eukaryota; kingdom Viridiplantae; phylum Streptophyta; class Magnoliopsida; order Asparagales; family Amaryllidaceae; genus Allium; species Allium fistulosum. Next base: position 1,007,538,814 of record CM060905.1, read on the forward strand.
CATAAATAGTAATGAATCAGGTAACATACAAGGATGAACTAATTTTATATATAGTTGTCATTTTTCATGTGATGCTATATCTGACTATCATTCTTTAGTTATACTAGTGTTATGATATAATAACAAAATGACAACTGTTGATATACACTATGTTATGATATATTTATCTATCATTATATATTTATTATACTAGTGTGATAAATAATACTTTTCTACTGTCCATGTTTATCAATGCTTCTCTTGAGATCACCTTTTTCAAGCTTGCAACATTCCACCTCCCAAATCTAGGTAATTTTGAACAGTATGTTGCTAATGGAGGTATCAAATTCACATGCTCACATAGGAAAAACTACAAATAAAATATTACTTGTTAAAACATATAATGTGTATAATTTAATTTATATAGATAGATGCATGAACATAAAGTTAGATTGCTGTACTTACAATAGGGAGCATGGAACAACCTAGCATGTTTCTTGGCTTTGTTTTGAAAGTTGTCAAAGCTCTAATCAGTGAATGATGAATTGTAACTGGCCAAGATACTGAATTCATTTTGTTTTGGTCTAGGATATAGGGAATATATCCCCATGGTAAATATCTTTGGTTATCAGGAAAGAAGAAGGTTATCATTGCAAGAATTATAAGCAATTTTGGAAAATCATTTTCATGTTTAAATTGTTGTGTTTCTAGCACATTATTTATCTTAGAAATTGTAAGATCCTTTGTTATGTGCTCTATTGTTCCAAAGTTTCTCAGTACAAAATCTTTGCAATTGTCTGGGAGTATTTGTAAACTCATTTTCGGTACTGGAAAAATATTTACTCCAGACAAAGGTAAGCTAAAGATAATTGCAATATCTTCAGGTTTGATTTTTAAAAAAATATTCCCTACTTTAAAAGCTTCATCATTGATAGAAAATGTTTCTATTATATCATCTAAGGTTGTAGATGATTTTGTAAAAGCAGGTATGGATAAAATTTCTTTAAAAAACACTAGCATGAATTTTTCAAATGGTGTTTATTTTAAATAATTTAATTGGTCTATAAGATAACCTCCTTTTTCCTTAATTTTCTTGAAAATTTTTATCATTGGCAGTAAGCTACATCTATACTGAATTTGTTTTTGAGATACTGTAACGACCCTAGATTTTAATTTAAATTAATAATTTATTGAATTTTGGAGTTAAATTAATAATTAAATGAATTTTTGAATAAAATAGTAAGATAAATCGATTGAATGAAAGCGAGTTTCCCCGACTCGATTTCGAGTGAATTTGAAAATAATAAATATATAGATATATATTTTGACTTGAGTTTAAATTGTAAATAAATATTGAAACTAGGAATAGAAAATAAATTTGACAAATTCAAATAGAAATATATAATAAGATAAATTATAAAATATAAAGTAACATATAGTTAAATTCAAACAACGTATTTAAAATAGAAATTCATTTTTTAAATTTATAAAATAAAAAAAAGCAAAGAACAAAATATATTTAGATATGAACAAGGCATAACAATTTATGCCATATACCTCTAGCTTACAAAAGTATATCATAGCCTACAACACTTAGAAAACAAAACAAATACAAGTATGCAAAGTAAAGTAAACTAATTTAACAATAAAATATCAAATACAACTTGAACAAATACAAACTGAATTGTAAACCACAAAACAAAAGAAGACAACATAACAATGTATAACATGGCAAAGTAATAAAAATAAACATATCTATGTACCAAGCACCATCATCCCAGCCGAGTAAAACATGAACACAAATAAAAGTAAATGATAAAGTACAATAGCATATCACAACAAGTAATGCAAGCCACCACAAACATCATCTTAGCCGAAGTAAGGCTGAAGTTAATAAATACATTAACATGCATAACCAAGTACAAAAGCATAAAGAAAACAAAGACAAAAATAAAATAACATCTATCAGCCACCATAAAGATCTCGAACAAGTACAAGCAAGCATCTCTATCCCATGCCTTTTGTACAAAATGATAACACCCTGTAACTCATTTCTAATATATACATCATCTACTTTCCATTTCGATTCATTAACCTGGGTATGCAATAAACATCATCACTCAACTTTAATTCAACAAACAAGAAAAAGAGATTACAGGAGAAATAAAACTGCAGTTTTCAAAATATGTAGTGAATTCAAGAAGCAAAATCAAGTTCATTCCAAGCTAAGCCAACCTGAAGTAATATCAACTAAATCTTAAACAAATTACAACTTGAAGCAATTCAACAATCCAGATCAAAGAAAAGTCTGAGACAACTAAAACAGTGCAAGAGGGACCAAAACCTGTTTCAAATACTTGAGTCCTCTGTTCTTCTTTTCCAGGTGAGCAACTCTTCTTGTTTACCTGTGAGTAACTTCACATTTTAAACCATAAGTGTTAACTATCAGTTGTAGGTAGATTACTAGAATGAGTATGCTTTTAAATGTTTGGTTTGTGATGATTCCCCTGTGTGTATATCCAAATACATAAGTATTGCAAAGAATCTGTTTTGCCCGTGTTTGTTTTAAACTAAGATTTTGGATAAAAAGGTCTTACCACTTGATTTGATCCCAGTTAGGATTTGAGTTGTAAACAAAAGTAGTTTGTTTGGTTATAATCTAAGCATTTAAAATTATTTAAGTTGAACCAACTGTTATTTGTCTCTGGAACCAAGGAAGTATGTACAACCTCAAAATAAGTTTAAAAACAAACTTCATGTTTTAAAAATTCAGGAGTATAAAACGAATCTACATACAAAAAATAGAATTTTTAAAACAAGATTTAGAATTTTTAATGCTGGGGTTGAAGAGCAGTTCTAGATGCACTGTTTTAAGCTTTTTAAGCTGCCGTGGGTGATCTCGACAACTAGGGATGTCGAACTTCGGTCTGGGAGTAGAGGAGCGAACGAAGAATATAGGAAAAATGGTAGGGCGTCGATCAGAGGTTGGTGATGACATTGGGAGGTTGTCGATGTTTTTAAACCTAGTTTCGGCTGACCTGGGAATCGTGATCGCCACGATGTCTAGAAACGATCAAGTTTGATAAAACTCTGGGGAATAGAAGCTTGGTCGAAGTCGAGAAGGTGGCCGGAGTTTCAGGTTTTCTGGTGGACAGGGCTGCGAAGACGAGGCGATGACAGGGATTTGGTTGGTCGCGAGTTTGTTTCCAGGCTTCGATTTATTCGACTTTGGGTTCAAGTTTCGATTTGAAGATTCGAATTTGATTTCGAGTTTTATGTGATGTTCTGGTGGTCGAGAACGGGTCGAAGGTTGATCACCGATGTGAGTGGAGATTCATCGGAGGTAGCGGCGACATGGAGGAACTGTGCACGTGCACGGTGGTGGTTCTGGTGTTAGTTCATATAACTGGGGAAGAGGAGTGTTCGTCTCGAAGTGGTCTCGAGAAAATCGGGTGATGGCTCGAGTGAATTTGGGTTCGTATACGCGAGTGACAAAAGTTCCAGAATTTAAAACAAGGCAAGTTTTAAAAATAAAAGAAGGAAGAGAAGAAGCAGGGGATAACTCGCGTTTCCCTGAGTGTTTTCCGTGATTTACTCGAAGTAAACCTATGCTGGACTCGAAGAAAAATGTGGATTTCTCGAGTATTGCTCTGGTTACAGGTTTTAATAAACCTGTCACTGCTTTGTATACTTTTAATAAATTTGAATTTTAACAAAAATTAAATGAGTTTAAAGGTTGTGATAATGGTTTTAAACAAGCTTAAACCCAGTTCTAAGTCTAATTTTAAACAAACTTTGAATTTAAAAGTAGACTTGTTTTCAAACAAATAATTTAACTTGATTTTGATAAGTTTTTTTTTAAAAAAGGGGTTTAAATGGAAGTTAAATGATTAGATAACTTAAATCTGTAAGTTAAATAGCGACGTATTTTAAAGGCTAAATTTTTAAATAAAATTAAGTAGAATTTGTTAAAGGTCCTCCTTATATAAGTTCCTATGAAAAAAATAAATATTCTTTTCATAAGATAAAAAGGGATATTTTAAATTGGTTAATGTTTTAAATTATATAATCATTTTGAACCTTAAATTCAAGATGAAATGTGGATATGAAATTTAGAAGTGTAAGATTTAAACAAACTTAAATGATAATGAAGTCATTAATAAAGGAATAGGTTACTTTAAAAATAATTGAGGAAATTAGGTGATTTAATTAATAAAATAAGTAAGGAATGTTCTCAGTTAATGAAGATAATTAACTAAAGATTATTAAGTATTAATTAAGGTGATAAATTTTAACAATAAATTGGATTTATTAGTTTAGATAATCGATTATAAATTGTTTAAATACTTAATGAAAGTAATTTAGGATTAATCACTTATTGCAATCAATTATGGATATTTTGATTTATTGAAGTTAATTAATTTAAGAAAATCATTAGATAAATTAGTAATTAATGATTTGTAATTAATCAATCAGAATTTGATAATAAATTCATTTAACTGGAAATTAATTGAATTAATCAGGATTAAACGATTAATTGATTCTGCTTATGAATAACTATTGAATACTTGACTTTACTTATGAATATTTGGATTCTATTGGATGATTTGATTGTTTGATATCCCTGATATATGATGCTTTGTAATACACCCTGATTTATGTTGTGATCTGTAGTTTACTTACCTGTGATATATATATGTGATCTGTGAATGAACGATAAGCGTTATAGTTATATCGCTTATGAACTATATCCTGTATTTTGTTATGTGATGATTGATGTTGCACTATTGTGTGTGAAACCCCTGGACCACACCTTTACACACACAAATATGGATTTCACATGGATATCGGTTAAGTCACAGATAATTTAAATTTAATGTTTTGAAATTGAAATTTTAGTTTCAATTGATTTTGAAATTAGAAATTCGGGGTTAAAGTAAAAAGCTTTTGAAATGGATTTTCAAAGATAAAAGTTATTTTAAATAACTTAACCGAGTTTTGAAAATTTAAATAGTTAGATTTAAATTTGGATTCAAGTTTGAAATTAAGCTATGATTTGGAAACTAGGGAGTAAAGATGATATAAATGTGTTTATATGAATTTAAACCATTTTAAAAGTATAAGTTGGGAATTTGGATTTAACCCAAGAACCTTAACTCGTATAAATGAATCAGATTTCCAGAATGAAAACTGTTTGTTTTCAAAGAATAAAAGCTTTTAGATAAGAAATGAAATTCCAATTTAGGTAAAGGAATTTCAAGATTTAATTGAAAAATGGTTTTCCAAGTTATAAATGAATTCTTTTCGAAAGCTATGAATTAAATCTGTTTATTTTTAACAGATTTAAAATAATGTTTTGTTAAACCATTCGAAATGAAATTGTTTTGAAAGCTATTTGTTAAATCTTTGATTTAAAGATTCAACGAATTAATTAAATTGAAATGGAAATCGATTTGGAAAATCTGTGAATGAATCTTTGTGAAATTAAGTGAATTTTGTGAATTAAATCTTTTTGTTTAAAAAAGATTAAAATGGAAATTCGTTTAACCATTTGAAAGAGAAAGTTTGGGTTTAAATTGTGACTTAATTGAAATCCCATTATCCATTTGTTTTTGAATATTGCGCTCACTATTCGGGTTAGCCGGGAAAAGACATCTGTGTCATATAACCCATTCCGAATAGTGATACGTCGTATATGGATAGCATTTGAAGATCGGTGTTGAAGACCGGATATTTTCGAAAATGAAAGGACAACCTGTCGAATGTCTCTGCACTGGGTAGCTCCCGGTATAGATATTTATATCACTCTTTTTGTGATGGGAAGTCTGGACGTGATTTGAAAATTATCCGGATTTGCAAGGGCTTCGTGAGAAGTGCCTTCGGTTCTGTTCGAGCCCGGAACAGACTTGTATGGATTGTATGTCTGACATTACACTTTGAGATATAAAGCCGATTTCTTACAAATACATATCTGTTTGGTGGCGGAGAATTTATTTTCTTAGCTTAACACCCTTCTCTGAGACGTACGAGCTCAGAGGTTATGTAGTTGAAATTTATCAGCGATATATCCCAATTTGGTAATGTGGCATGCTGAGTGTTGCTGTGTGATGATCAGTGTTTGATCATTTGTGATATGATCATTTGTTTGATCATTTACCTTTGTGATCATAGGTTGATCATCTGTTGACCCAAAGCGTGGCTTTTTGAAAAAGCGTAGCTTTGTGGACGAGACTTCGTCGAGCCTCACAACCCGGTAATGGTCGAAACAGGAATGTTGCGGCAAGGTTTTCAAGGGTAGCTCCCCTAGGGTATGACCATTCCTTCTGGAAAAGGGTAGTATCATGGTATGGAGCCCAGATACTTACTCATGTGGACACACTTTATTTATGACGTGTGATGTTGGATTCGAGGCGCCTCGGTTAAAGGTCCCAAAGGACCGGGGGTGGCATATCTGAGGTTTCTTTTATCCCTTGGGAAAAGGGGTTGCCGGCCTTGTTTGGCAGAGAACGGTGTGGTTCTCGGAACGTCCCGCCAGAGGCGTTTCTTTCGTGGAATAGGAAGTTCCTTAGCCTGACCATTTGTTGGAAATCCAAACAAAACAATACGAGCCCTGTACGGTTTTAGTTGTATTACCTGCCATGGAATGTGGTGGTAACCTGCTATTGAACATGGTAGCTATAGTAGGCATAAGTGCGAAATGTCTATGCTGGCTAAGATTTATATTCTACTTTCGAAATTTTTTCTACACTATGCACTAATAATAATAATATCAAAAAATGATTTGATTTTGCGTAGTAAGCATCTTTGACTATCATAAGAAGAAATCTCCTCCAATTCTGTGTTTGCATTGTGTGTGTGGTGGGAGGTCTTATGGTAGTTTCATTTTCCAAAAGCATTGCCAATTGACTTTAAAATTCTCTGCTATTTGTTTTTAAAGATAAACTGTTTTTGTTGCTCACACCAGTCCCATGACTGATCCGGAGTTTATTGTTTCTTTCCTAAACTCTGGATGCTCAAAATTTTCTACACGAGCAGTCTAGAGTTTGGTTTTTCAGATATTCAGATTTAGTAGATTATCTGGAGCTAGTTCAGTCTTTGGATCGGACTGCACTTGCTTATCTTTGTGCCTCGTTATTGGGAGTTCGAGCTATTTATGGATTGGCGCTTTGAAGATGGAGATTATCCGCTGCTGATGTTATCGTTTTCTTTTCCGCTACTATTTGTCGTATCATATCTCTGATGTATATAGATATTCATTGTATCATCATTGTATCTGGATATTGTATCAGATATTGTATATCTATATTCTTTTATTTCCGCTGTGTTATTTACTTAACTGTGTTATAAGCTCCCGAGAACCAGATTCGGCATTTGAATCTTCGGCATTTTGAGTACAAGTGAAGTACGGGTGCCGATTTTCGAAGGTCGTCTTTTGCGTCTTGACAAGTGGTATCAGAGCTAAGGTTGAACTTTAGCTCAGGAGTATAACACGTTAAGTAGCTCATTAGAGATAGAGTGAAGTAAACTCTAGAATGAGTGTATCCCTAAGATATCCGCCTGAATGTCTCAGTAAATTCTCTTGCTATCCACTGATAGTGAGTATGAGTGCAAGAAGAGGACGAGATAGGGGACAAGGGAATACGACTATAAATGGTCAATACCCTACGACAGTGGAAACAACTTTCTTATCAATATTCTTTGATTCATTTCCAAATTCTTTTGATTGCTTCGTATCAGCTACAAGAAGAAGTTTCGGTGTGATGATGGCTCTACGAACCGTTGTAGGAGATTCTTATTTCGTATCTTCATCGACTTCTTATCAGCCTTTTGGATTTAAACCTTAATGAATTTGAAATTGGAATTTTAAATTGAATTAAATTGACTAATAAAATATGAGGGTAAATTGAATTGAATCAATTAAAACGATATCGTTTAAAACCGAATTTGAAATTCTATTGTAATTTCTTTTGAATACCGAAGTCCGAAGAGGGACAAATTGGTATGTATTCTGAGATATTCCGACTTGAGTTTGGAATCCATATCTTGTGTTTGAGGAATTATAGGAGATCACCTATGTCTATCTCTGTGTTATTTTCGTGCCTGCGAATTTCGAGGACGAAATTCTTTTAAGGGGGGAAGTTTGTAACGACCCTAGATTTTAATTTAATTTAAATTAATAATTTATTGAATTTTGGAGTTAAATTAATAATTAAATGAATTTTTGAATAAAATAGTAAGATAAATCGATTGAATGAAAGCGAGTTTCCCCGACTCGATTTCGAGTGAATTTGAAAATAATAAATATATAGATATATATTTTGACTTGAGTTTAAATTGTAAATAAATATTGAAACTAGGAATAGAAAAATAAATTTGACAAATTCAAATAGAAATATATAATAAGATAAATTATAAAATATAAAGTAACATATAGTTAAATTCAAACAACGTATTTAAAATAGAAATTCATTTTTTAAATTTATAAAATAAAAAAAAGCAAAGAACAAAATATATTTAGATATGAACAAGGCATAACAATTTATGCCATATACCTCTAGCTTACAAAAGTATATCATAGCCTACAACACTTAGAAAACAAAACAAATACAAGTATGCAAAGTAAAGTAAACTAATTTAACAATAAAATATCAAATACAACTTGAACAAATACAAACTGAATTGTAAACCACAAAACAAAAGAAGACAACATAACAATGTATAACATGGCAAAGTAATAAAAATAAACATATCTATGTACCAAGCACCATCATCCCAGCCGAGTAAAACATGAACACAAATAAAAGTAAATGACAAAGTACAATAGCATATCACAACAAGTAATGCAAGCCACCACAAACATCATCTCAGCCGAAGTAAGGCTGAAGTTAATAAATACATTAACATGCATAACCAAGTACAAAAGCATAAAGAAAACAAAGACAAAAATAAAATAACATCTATCAGCCACCATAAAGATCTCGAACAAGTACAAGCAAGCATCTCTATCCCATTCCTTTTGTACAAAATGATAACACCCTGTAACTCATTTCTAATATATACATCATCTTCTTTCCATTTCGATTCATTAATCTGGGTATGCAACAAACATCATCACTCAACTTTAATTCAACAAACAAGAAAAAGAGATTACAGGAGAAACAAAACTGCAGTTTTCAAAATATGTAGTGAATTCAAGAAGCAAATTCAAGTTCATTCCAAGCTAAGCCAACCTGAAGTAATATCAACTAAATCTTAAACAAATTACAACTTGAAGCAATTCAACAATCCAGATCAAAGAAAAGTCTGAGACAACTAAAACAGTGCAAGAGGGACCAAAACCTGTTTCAAATACTTGAGTCCTCTGTTCTTCTTTTCCAGGTGAGCAACTCTTCTTGTTTACCTGTGAGTAACTTCACATTTTAAACCATAAGTGTTAACTATCAGTTGTAGGTAGATTACTAGAATGAGTATGCTTTTAAATGTTTGGTTTGTGATGATTCCCCTGTGTGTATATCCAAATACATAAGTATTGCAAAGAATCTGTTTTGCCCGTGTTTGTTTTAAACTAAGATTTTGGATAAAAAGGTCTTACCACTTGATTTGATCCCAGTTAGGATTTGAGTTGTAAACAAAAGTAGTTTGTTTGGTTATAATCTAAGCATTTAAAATTATTTAAGTTGAACCAACTGTTATTTGTCTCTGGAACCAAGGAAGTATGTACAACCTCAAAATAAGTTTAAAAACAAACTTCATGTTTTAAAAATTCAGGAGTATAAAACGAATCTACATACAAAAAATGGGATTTTTAAAACAAGATTTAGAATTTTTAATGCTGGGGTTGAAGAGCAGTTCTAGATGCACTGTTTTAAGCTTTTTAAGCTGCCGTGGGTGATCTCGACAACTAGGGATGTCGAACTTCGGTCTGGGAGTAGAGGAGCGAACGAAGAATGTAGGAAAAATGGTAGGGCGTCGATCAGAGGTTGGTGATGACATTGGGAGGTTGTCGATGTTTTTAAACCTAGTTTCGGCTGACCTGGGAATCGTGATCGCCACGATGTCTAGAAACGATCGAGTTTGATAAAACTCTGGGGAATAGAAGCTTGGTCGAAGTCGAGAAGGTGGCCGGAGTTTCAGGTTTTCTGGTGGACAGGGCTGCGAAGACGAGGCGATGACAGGGATTTGGTTGGTCGCGAGTTTGTTTCCAGGCTTCGATTTATTCGACTTTGGGTTCAAGTTTCGATTTGAAGACTCGAATTTGATTTCGAGTTTTATGTGATGTTCTGGTGGTCGAGAACGGGTCGGAGGTTGATCGCTGATGTGAGTGGAGATTCATCGGAGGTAGCGGAGACATGGAGGAACTGTGCACGTGCACGGTGGTGGTTCTGGTATCAGTTCATATAACTGGGGAAGAGGAGTGTTCGTCTCGAAGTGGTCTCGAGAAAATCGGGTGATGGCTCGAGTGAATTTGGGTTCGTATACGCGAGTGACAAAAGTTCCAGAATTTAAAACAAGGCAAGTTTTAAAAATAAAAGAAGGAAGAGAAGAAGCAGGGGATAACTCGCGTTTCCCTGAGTGTTTTCCGTGATTTACTCGAAGTAAACCTATGCTGGACTCGAAGAAAAACGTGGATTTCTCGAGTATTGCTCTGGTTACAGGTTTTAATAAACCTGTCACTACTTTGTATACTTTTAATAAATTTGAATTTTAACAAAAATTAAATGAGTTTAAAGGTTGTGATAATGGTTTTAAACAAGCTTAAACCCAGTTCTAAGTCTAATTTTAAACAAACTTTGAATTTAAAAGTAGACTTGTTTTCAAACAAATAATTTAACTTGATTTTGATAAGTTTTTTTTTAAAAAAGGGGTTTAAATGGAAGTTAAATGATTAGATAACTTAAATCTGTATGTTAAATAGCGACGTATTTTAAAGGCTAAATTTTTAAATAAAATTAAGTAGAATTTGTTAAAGGTCCTCCTTATATAAGTTCCTATGAAAAAAATAAATATTCTTTTCATAAGATAATAAGGGATATTTTAAATTGGTTAATGTTTTAAATTATATAATCATTTTGAACCTTAAATTCAAGATGAAATGTGGATATGAAATTTAGAAGTATAAGATTTAAACACACTTAAATGATAATGAAGTCATTAATAAAGGAATAGGTTACTTTAAAAATAATTGAGGAAATTAGGTGATTTAATTAATAAAATAAGTAAGGAATGTTCTCAGTTAATGAAGATAATTAACTAAAGATTATTAAGTATTAATTAAGGTGATAAATTTTAACAATAAATTGGATTTATTAGTTTAGATAATCGATTATAAATTGTTTAAATACTTAATGAAAGTAATTTAGGATTAATCACTTATTGCAATCAATTATGGATATTTTGATTTATTGAAGTTAATTAATTTAAGAAAATCATTAGATAAATTAGTAATTAATGATTTGTAATTAATCAGTCAGAATTTGATAATAAATTCATTTAACTGGAAATTAATTGAATTAATCAGGATTAAACGATTAATTGATTCTGCTTATGAATAACTATTGAATACTTGACTTTACTTATGAATATTTGGATTCTATTGGATGATTTGATTGTTTGATATCCCTGATATATGATGCTTTGTAATACACCCTGATTTATGTTGTGATCTGTAGTTTACTTACCTGTGATATATATATGTGATCTGTGAATGAACGATAAGCGTTATAGTTATATCGCTTATCAACTATATCCTGTATTTTGTTATGTGATGATTGATGTTGCACTATTGTGTGTGAAACCCCTGGACCACACCTTTACACACACAAATATGGATTTCACATGGATATCGGTTAAGTCACAGATAATTTAAATTTAATGTTTTGAAATTGAAATTTTAATTTCAATTGATTTTGAAATTAGAAATTCGGGGTTAAAGTAAAAAGCTTTTGAAATGGATTTTCAAAGATAAAAGTTATTTTAAATAACTTAACCGAGTTTTGAAAATTTAAATAGTTAGATTTAAATTTGGATTCAAGTTTGAAATTAAGCTATGATTTGGAAACTAGGGAGTAAAGATGATATAAATGTGTTTATATGAATTTAAACCATTTTAAAAGTATAAGTTGGGAATTTGGATTTAACCCAAGAACCTTAACTCGTATAAATGAATCAGATTTCCAGAATGAAAACTGTTTGTTTTCAAAGAATAAAAGCTTTTAGATAAGAAATGAAATTCCAATTTAGGTAAAGGAATTTCAAGATTTAATTGAAAAATGGTTTTCCAAGTTATAAATGAATTCTTTTCGAAAGCTATGAATTAAATCTGTTTATTTTTAACAGATTTAAAATAATGTTTTGTTAAACCATTCGAAATGAAATTGTTTTGAAAGCTATTTGTTAAATCTTTGATTTAAAGATTCAACGAATTAATTAAATTGAAATGGAAATCGATTTGGAAAATCTGTGAATGAATCTTTGTGAAATTAAGTGAATTTTGTGAATTAAATCTTTTTGTTTAAAAAAGATTAAAATGGAAATTCGTTTAACCATTTGAAAGAGAAAGTTTGGGTTTAAATTGTGACTTAATTGAAATCCCATTATCCATTTGTTTTTGAATATTGCGCTCACTATTCGGGTTAGCCGGGAAAAGACATCTGTGTCATATAACCCATTCCGAATAGTGATACGTCGTATATGGATAGCATTTGAAGATCGGTGTTGAAGACCGGATATTTTCGAAAATGAAAGGACAACCTGTCGAATGTCTCTGCACTGGGTAGCTCCCGGTATAGAGATTTATATCACTCTTTTTGTGATGGGAAGTCTGGACGTGATTTGAAAATTATCCGGATTTGCAAGGGCTTCGTGAGAAGTGCCTTCGGTTCTGTTCGAGCCCGGAACAGACTTGTATGGATTGTATGTCTGACATTACACTTTGAGATATAAAGCCGATTTCTTACAAATACATATCTGTTTGGTGGCGGAGAATTTATTCTCTTAGCTTAACACCCTTCTCTGAGACGTACGAGCTCAGAGGTTATGTAGTTGAAATTTATCAGCGATATATCCCAATTTGGTAATGTGGCATGCTGAGTGTTGCTGTGTGATGATCAGTGTTTGATCATTTGTGATATGATCATTTGTTTGATCATTTACCTTTGTGATCATAGGTTGATCATCTGTTGACCCAAAGCGTGGCTTTTTGAAAAAGCGTAGCTTTGTGGACGAGACTTTGTCGAGCCTCACAACCCGGTAATGGTCGAAACAGGAATGTTGCGGCAAGGTTTTCAGGGGTAGCTCCCCTAGGGTATGACCATTCCTTCTGGAAAAGGGTAGTATCATGGTATGGAGCCCAGATACTTACTCATGTGGACACACTTTATTTATGACGTGTGATGTTGGATTCGAGGCGCCTCGGTTAAAGGTCCCAAAGGACCGGGGGTGGCATATCTGAGATTTCTTTTATCCCTTGGGAAAAGGGGTTGCCGGCCTTGTTTGGCAGAGAACGGTGTGGTTCTCGAAACGTCCCGCCAGAGGCGTTTCTTTCGTGGAATAGGAAGTTCCTTAGCCTGACCATTTGTTGGAAATCCAAACAAAACAATACGAGCCCTGTACGGTTTTAGTTGTATTACCTGCCATGGAATGTGGTGGTAACCTGCTATTGAACATGGTAGCTATAGTAGGCATAAGTGCGAAATGTCTATGCTGGCTAAGATTTATATTCTACTTTCGAAATTTTTTCTACACTATGCACTAATAATAATAATATCAAAAAATGATTTGATTTTGCGTAGTAAGCATCTTTGACTATCATAAGAAGAAATCTCCTCCAATTCTGCGTTTGCATTGTGTGTGTGGTGGGAGGTCTTATGGTAGTTTCATTTTCCAAAAGCATTGCGAATTGACTTTAAAATTCTCTGCTATTTGTTTTTAAAGATAAACTGTTTTTGTTGCTCACACCAGTCCCATGACTGATCCGGAGTTTATTGTTTCTTTCCTAAACTCTGGATGCTCAAAATTTTCTACACGAGCAGTCTAGAGTTTGGTTTTTCAGATATTCAGATTTAGTAGATTATCTGGAGCTAGTTCAGTCTTTGGATCGGACTGCACTTGCTTATCTTTGTGCCTCGTTATTGGGAGTTCGAGCTATTTATGGATTGGCGCTTTGAAGATGGAGATTATCCGCTGCTGATGTTATCGTTTTCTTTTCCGCTGCTATTTGTCGTATCATATCTCTGATGTATATAGATATTCATTGTATCATCATTGTATCTGGATATTGTATCAGATATTGTATATCTATATTCTTTTATTTCCGCTGTGTTATTTACTTAACTGTGTTATAAGCTCCCGAGAACCAGATTCGGCATTTGAATCTTCGGCATTTTGAGTACAAGTGAAGTACGGGTGCCGATTTTCGAAGGTCGTCTTTTGCGTCTTGACAGATACTTTCTTTGGTTTTTTTCCATCAGTTTTTTTTGCTTTCTCCAATGTTTTACCTTTTGATCCCTGTACAAAAAACTGTGAATGAATAATTCGGTATTTAACAAACTATAATATTGTTTTTATGTCTCATTTTTTCAATGCTTTCTTATTTTTATCTATCAATTTTTTCAACTATGAAAGCATAATTTACTAATGATATATACATCTATCATTCTTTTTTCAAATGCTATATTTGTCTATCATTTCTTTTTTTCACTGTATGCTTCTAAAGTCGAAATATTGAATGCTATGTTTGTCTATCATATGTTCATCTATCATATTATATTTTAATATGATGCATACAAATCAAATGATATATTGAACTATCATTCTATAACCATCAAAAACAGTAAATCAAATGATATATTGAACTATCATTCTATAACCATCAAAAACAGTAAATCAAATGATATATTGAACTATCATTCTATAACCATCAAAAACAGTAAATCAAATGATATATTGAACTATCATTCTATAACATTCAAAAACAGTAAATCAAATAATATATTGAACTATCATTCTATAACCATCAAAAACAGTAAATCAAATGATATATTGAACTATCATTCTATAACATTCAAAAACAGTAAATCAAATGATATATTGAACTATCATTCTATAACATTCAAAAACAGTAAATCAAATGATATATTGAACTATCATTCTATAACATTCAAAAACAGTAAATCAAATGATATATTGAACTATCATTTATCATACTATACTAGCAAATACTGTAAATAAAATGATATATTCAACTATCATTCTATCATGATATGTTTCTCCAACATTTTTTTCAATGCTATATATTTCTATCATTCTATAAATATTCATCTTATCATTGTCTATCATCTGTCAAAGACTGAATGCTATGTTCATCCATCATTTCATATTTCAATATTACACATGCAAATCAAATGATATACTGAACTATCATTAAAAAATTATCCATCTAATTATTTTTTACCATCAATATTATACATGCAACAAATCAAATGATACATTCAAATCAAATGATATACTGAACTATCATTAAAAAATTATCCATCTAATTATTTTTTACCATCAATATTATACATGCAACAAATCAAATGATACATTCAAATCAAATGATATACTGAACTATCATTAAAAAATTATCCATCTAATTATTTTTTACCATCAATATTATACATGCAACAAATCAAATGATACATTGATCTATCATTCAATAACAAATCAAATAATCAGTTGTTTTACCTTTGTTTTTCTTTTTCTGTTGACGTTTTCATCAGTAAGCTGTTGTTTCTTCCTTTCGTCTTCATTCATAGTTTTACATGCCCTAGGTTTTTTCGTCCTCTTTGTATCTTCGTCAATCTCCTCCGAATCAACAGCCGTTGATGAAGTAGTTTTTCGCCTTCTCTTTACTGCTGTACGCATAGCATTGGAAACCCTACTTTTTGAAATCGTAGGTTCATCGTTTATTTGTTCAGGATTTATTGAAATATTTTGATTTACGTCGATCGACTTAGATTCTGAAGTCGATTGCGCTTTTAAATCAGTTTGAGGAAGAAAATTGATTTCGGTTTGGGTTGCCATTGTTTGTTGAAGAAGAAATTTTGTTTGCAGAAGAAATTTTGTTACAGAAGTATTGTTTGCAGAAGAAATGAAACTACAGAAGTACGAACGAAATACAATTTTTGGCGCTTGTCCTTCAGACCAAAGTTTAATTTTAACGTCCGTTAAAATTAAATTTTATTAAACTTTTTCCTTTAAACTAATTTCCTCATAGATATATATATATATATATATCTGTATATATATCTGTATCTATATATATATATATATGTATGTATGTACAGGCTAAACAACTGCAAGGTTAGAAAGTAGGAATGCTAAGATATGTAAGTAATGCATATAAATAAATCATTGGAAAGCTATAAACAAAAGTACACCCAAATTCACTCATACTAGCACATCCACACTGCAACACATTTGAGGAAACACAGCACACTCACCATCTTCACTCACACACACACACACCTATTTACACACGTACAAGGCCACTCCTGTGGATGTAAATGCACCAAATATAATATATTACCACCATTCAAACTTGAACTTAAAGTTGGATGCCCAATTATGCTACTTAGAAACCTAGCTCCAAAAGAAGGACTCTGCAATGGAACACGACTAATAGTAGTCCGATGTGCAACACGGATTATTGAAGCTCAAATACTTACTGGGAATAAAGCTAGTCGTTTTGTTTTCATACCCAGAATATCTCTTCAACCATCATCTTCTGAATTAACTATAAACATGTCAAGGCGTCAGTTTCCTATTAAGCTTGCTTATGCACTGACTATCAATAAAGCGCAGGGTCAATCCGTGAAGTACGTCGATATTGATTTACGCACCGAAGTGTTTAGTCATGGACAATTGTATGTTGCCTTATCTAGATGTACTACGTTTAGTAGAATTTCAATCTTACTACCGTCACCTGAAGCAACAACCACTGCAAATATCGTTTACCTAAAGGTTTTATTGTGATTCTCCATGAAAGGTCAGACTAAAAACGTACATTGTCGTTTACTCAAAAGTTCACTTTTAATAAACCATCATGTATTTTTCTACAAAATAATACAAACATTTATTTTTTCAGGTTTTTATTTCCACTACAGAAGATCAGGAACAAAAAAAATGCTATTGCCGTGGACAAACTCATCAACATCCTTCTTTTTTTTCACTCTAATTAACTGCAAGTCTACATTTTCATTATTGTCATCACACAATTGAGATAGCATGAAACCTCTGTGCTTTTTCTTAATTTTTCGTTAAATCTTTCGTTGTAGAAGAAAAGGCAGTTTTCTGGTGTTAAATTTTTATTGTCCTTACACTTTTATTATACGGATTCTAAAACAAGTGAATTCATTCTACTGCTACACTCTATTGGTTTTCATATTGTACAAAATGAAAAAAAAATAGGTGCATGTTGTATGCGTTTTAAGATTACAAAAAAAAATTCTTACTAATCATGTTGTTAACAACTTTACCACCAATCAAATTACACATACTCAACAAATAACCAAGGTAGGTTATGTCAAGCAAAACCTAAACCCGTGCCATCGGCACGGGCTACATACTAGTATAAAATAAAGTTGCATGCTTTTATATAGATTACTTATTATAATAATAGATATATTATGTTTTGCATACAGTTTCATATTGTTTTACTATTCTATGGAAATTGCATATATATAAATAGTATGCCTAACTGTCCTCCTCTTTTGCCTTCCTCTCAGTGCCTGATTTTCTATCTTACCAATGTATATTAAAATATATATGAGTCTTGGCTGTCAGATTTATATATTGATATATTTTTTGTTAGTATATATATATATCTGTATTATGTTTACACTATTGTTTTAATATGTTATACGTATAAACTGTTTATATCAATAGTTGGAGTTTACTTACAAGATATATATTCTGTATAGTACAGGATATAGGTTTGCTGGTTATTATGTTATAAAGTATTATATATGTGTGTTGATCGTATATATGTGTTCTATAATAAAGTCTGTTATATATGGGTTTTGATTTATACAAAGTTGTTTTATATATTGCTTAGATACAATCGATCGGTTGGTTATTGTGTAAGTTATATTTGTTTATAAAATATATAATCTATAGGGTATATTTGTTTGTAAGCTTTGTAAGTAGGTACAATGTATCGGGTTTATGGGGATGTTACCATTCGAAAATGAATGTATATAGGTATATTATGTTTATGTTGTACTCTGGGATGTGTACGCATATCTATAAAATGTTTGAAAATTTTGGGTCTTAATTGACTTCAAATATAAAATATATATAGTATTATCTGATAGTGATATGTTGAGTTATTGTACAATAGCCCATATAGTTGTACTATAGGCTGTACGGTTGATATTGATTTATACTGTATTTGGTTTCAAAGCAGTTTTGGACATGTATATGAATTCTATTAAATATATGTGGGTGTTATTTTAATTATATGCTTGATTTTAATATATATATGTTTTAATTTAAAAACAATGATTTTTAATTATATATATATGTTATTTTAATATTTGTTTTATATTAAATATTGATTTCATGGAAATAATAATAATAATATATATGTATCATTGTTGTTTCTATCAAAACTGATTCTGATTTGTTCTCATCGATTTTCCATTATCAGCTTTGTCTGCCGTGCCTGTTTTCTTCATCGAATCGTGTCCATCTAGCGTTGCTTTGGAATTCGCAGATCATTTCCTTGTCAAAATCTATCTAGCCTTGATTTGGAAATTCGTGCTTGGATTCGTAACTCATCTCGATCTCGTTCATCTCTAGCCTCGAAAGATGAGCAATCACTCACGATTAACGTTCTTATATTTATTAAATTTTATTTTAATTGAAACGACAATTGAAATATGTTGTTGTTAGTTATTTACATTTATACTTATGTCATTTTCTGTATCTGTTCACCTGTGGCATCTGACACCTTTATCTGTTATTTATATTGATGATATATGCCTGTTATATTATTATCATATCTGTTATCACTCTGCAAGTTCCATGTTAGTATAGAATTCACTATGGGTTGAAATGATACATACCCAAACGATTTGTAGAATAGGAGAAAATCGTTATGGGTTGAAATGATAAACCCAAGCGATTTTCATTTGAATTGAATTTGGGATTGCGGGTTGAAAAGATATATACCCGTATATATATTTAAATTTCGGATTGAAATGATAAATATCTGTATCACTTGACCATAGGATAGAAAATTATATACAAACACCGTTGGTCTATATATAAATATTTTGAAAATGATTTCTATGGTTTTGAAAAGAAATATATGGTTTTAATAAATATTGATTTTAAAGATTTATTAAAGTTGATATATAATATGTTTAAGTATTTATATAAAATTTATATTTTCAAATATAGAGTTTATAATGATCCAGGTTGGAAAGATAAATTTGAATTTGATTTGAAATTATATTTATTTAAGAATTATACTTAAATAAGTTTGATTTGAAATTTATTAAATTTAAAATTCTAAAGATATGATTTTATAACTTGATTTTTGATTTAAAGTGATTTAAATAAATATTTCAAGTTTAAATAAATTGAAGGAAATATTTAGTTTATTGTAATTTGGGGTTTGTTTTAAATGATATTGGATTTATTAAGTGAATATTTCAAAACTAAAATAATAGTAAAGTGAATTTGATATATATATATATATATATATGAAATTATCGAATTTAGTTTTGAAATGTTGAATATTTAAAGCTATGAAATATATTGAAATTGAAATGGCTTATTTTATGGTTTAAATATGTATTTGAAATCGATAATTTGAAATGGTTTATTTAGAAACTGAATCGAATTGAAATTGATGATTTGAGATTTGATTAAATTTGAATTTTGGAATTCGAGTTGATTTGAATCGATTTGTGAAATTTGAGGAAGCTATTTTTATATAAAGTATTTTAAACTATATCTAAAACTATTTATATTTTACTTTATAAATTATTTTATCATAAACTATTTTAATATAAATCATTTTCAATATAAATTATTTTATTATAAACTATTTTTAACTTATAACTATTTAATATAAACTATTTTTATTTTATAAACTATTTTATTTTACATACTAATTTTAATATCTAAAATGTTTAAGAGGAAAGTGTTATGGATTCCAAAATGTTATGATTTCTAAGCTATGATTTCAAAGTGTTATGAATTTCAAGGTTTTGATTTCCAAAGTGTTTTGATTTTTAAAGACTTATGATTTCGAAAGCGTTATAACTTTGGAAAGTGATATGATTTTGGAAATGGATATATTGAAGTGAAAATGATATCGTTTTGATATGGTTTTAAAATGGAAATGATATTTTGGTTTTGAAGTATAAACTATTTTTAAATGACCGCGGTGTTATAATAACGTTTGGTTGTTAAAGAGACCGGGATCGGATATGGGCATACTCTCTGTCGATACCGAAAACCACTTTAACAACTGTGTACGCGGTGGAGATTCCAGAATGAAGTAGGATGGTGGTGACGATCCTATATGAGGTATATACGTGGACCGACTCCCGTGAGTTGACATAAGGTGGCTAAAACAGGAGCAATTGACGGGCTAATGAGGTAGCTCCTCTGATCGGACACACTCTATCGTATGTCATTCTATTACTTTGCGATTGATTTGGTGCGCACCTTCGGATTTCGGGAGTGTGGCTCGAGGTGGGCGGTAGTGGCTGCTATGCGTTACCACCGGCCCGGAAGTGTAATTGGTATATCTACCCTGGCATTGCCTAGTTGTGCCGTGTCACCTACCCTAGCGCGCCTTCTACGAGTTTGTTTTGTACCATACCTATGGAGTGCCCTCTGACGACGCCCATTACGGGGTAGATTACGGTAATGTATAGACTATGGGAATATATAAAATGTGTTAAGGTGGAAAATGTAAAGCCTTAACGCTAATTTAATAGTTTACTTTACTATAGACATATTATAATAGCGTATTGTACTACATAGTAGATAGTTTAACGGATCCTTAGAGGATGGTTAACCCAAACTTCCTTTGAGTTACTTGTATTTCAGTTGATATTTCACTTGAGTTGGATTTATTAATATAAGAATGTTAATCCTGACTCGATTGTTTTGTGTTTTGCTTTACGCTCGGGTCAGACTGAGTGTACCAGTATTCAAGACTCGCCTTTGGAGTTGGAGCTTCGCTTGGAGATCCATCTATTGATTCTGCTTTCAGTCATTCAGTTGATTCCAGTGATGTATTCAGATCTTGTATTTGACTATTGTATTGAGACATCTATGTATTCGTGACTTCTGTTGTATCTTGTTTAACTCTGTTATATATATATAGTAGCTTCATGAACTACTATTCTTTTGTTTCCGCTGCATTATTGTTATATTACTCTGTGTCTGTGATTCTGTGATTATTTATTTACTGTATATGCTGAGTTTTGCCAAATTTAAATTAACAATCTGATATTTTGAGCATTTCAATTCTGACATGTGTGGATGCGAATGGTTGAAAATTTCAGGATGTTACAATGACCATCAAGAGTAAAATTGTTTGTTCAACCAGAAATTGGCTGTTACAGGTATTTAGACGTTTAAATTAAAATTCAGACGTCTGGAATTTTACAAAGTTGAAACATAAATAAACTAGTTCAAAAATGACCTTATTCAGACCTCTGAATTTTTGATCAGACGTCTGAATTCTTATTCAAACGTCTGGTTTGAATATTTAGACATCTTAAAAGAAGAAGTTAAAAATGATGACTGTAGGCATTTAAATGTCTAGAACATTATTCAGACGTCTGAATATATACTCAAACGCCTGATTAATATGTCAGACGTTTGAATAATATTTCAGACGTCTGTTTTATATAGGGATTTGAAATTGTGAAGAATCAATGTAATTTTAATATATTTTAGATGTTTGAATTAATTTTCGGATGTCTGACTTCCCTGTTGAAACAACATTAAGAATTTTCGAAAATTTCCAAGTATAAAAACGAAAAATATTTGGAAAAAATATTTTTAAATAAATATATGTGTGTCATTATCAAAGGAATTTGTACAAGTTATATCCAAGCCTTACAACATTTGCCTACGCTATTTTGATATTCAATCTTCGAGCACTTTGTCTAAGTAGTACGTTGTAGTCTTCAAGATTTCTATACCTAAAAAGCAACATGTACAATATTTCGAAATGTATGGTTGTCACTTCAAAACTAGAAAATGAGGCTTTAACATATAAAAGTCAAAAGATGTTAGGCCTAACTTAAAATCTAGAAAACGAAACATACATGAGGTAGGTCGCCATCTCTCTGTAAGAGCCTCTACTACACAATGGTCTACGTGTGTAAATATGGGTAATTGAAGTAAATCACCGAAGGGCAATGCATATAATCTACCCTGAATCGGTCGGACTAATGTACTAAAGTTCTCGGTGATGCACTTATGCCAACTACTTCACATAGCTATACGACCACCAATATAAGTAGTGATATAAAGTTAATACTAAATCAACTAAAGTGATAGCCGTAATATTTTATGATAACCATAATTATCTACTCAACTATGCATTAAAAATGTACCTATGGCATCACTAACGCTGCGTTCAATCAATGCACCTTCGTCCATGGCAGCTCGTGCAAACGTAGATCATTTGCGGTCACAACAGCATCTGGAATGATATACACTGAACCAACATCAGCATCGCTTGTATAACAGACATTTCGTCTTGCAATTTTGAACAATCATGATGGCATTCCGACCTCTTTTTTGTTAAAAAAATTAAAAATTAATGAAAGTGAATAATGAGGAGAAACGTCTCGAAAAGCCTGATGGAGGCGTACGAAGATGAGCACTTGTTCCTAGGCCCATGCGTCCAGGGGCGGACGCTTTTTCAATAAGTGCCTAATATTCAGGCGCTTGTTAAACAAGTGTCTAATTCATTTTCCTTTTGGAAAATTTGAGGCAACCCCTCAAAATGTAATTTCTAAGCATAAAACTGTGGGAGATGCTCTAATACATATGTAAAATAAAGTTACTACTTCTATATTCATTAAACAATGTTACTAACAAAACAACACCGATTAAATATACATATTGCTAAAACCTTGAAATTTGATACGTGGAAACAGATTTGCCATCAAAAATTTCGAGCACATTTCTCTCACTCTCATGAATCTCATCAAATGAAAACCATCATATCAAATTAAATACATAATTGCATAACTCACACACAGAAAAAACAAAAATAACAATAAAAACGAAAATTATCTAAAAAGCCAGGGATAGTAACTAGGCTTGATGTATTCGAAGCAACAGACGTCTTCGACAATCGAGAGGCGAGATTACATAACCTTACCTCCTTTGCTTTCAATCAAACTAAAGGAGCCGATGATGTTTTTAAATCAACCGCGGGAGCCGACGCTACTCCCGGCGTCGTCGATGGCGACTTGTCTGTCTAAAGAGGCGACAAAGCCATTGCCCACTAATCAAATTTGTTTTCAAGAATGTGCTTTATATCAATTTTTTCGTATGTTGTCTACTATCAATTCTCTGTAAATTGAATAAGTTTCCATGTCTCATCAAACAACACAATTTGCAAATTCTATATCAATAATAAAACAAAGATTTAGCGGATTATCTTAAATTTAACGAAGACAAATGAATGAATTTACTTTTTATTTCTTAAACTGTATTTTTCTTCAATATGTCAGTCTTAAATTTATTTTTTATGGCTTTTTATTGTTATTTTAAGATGAGTTTAACGATAACTTAGGTTATACTAATTTGAAAGATATAAAATTTGAAAATGTTGTCATTGAAAATTTTAATATAAGTTAATGCGTTGTAATGTTTTATTATACAGCGTTTGTGTCCATTTTGTTATCTTTATTACTTCTAAATTTTTGGTAGAGGACAACAATCGCGGTAAGATTGAGAATACAATTGTCACCGTGAATGAAAAAAGGTTTGGTAATGAAAATATGAAAGAAGATTTTGAGTAGTGTGGAGGCAGCTAGACTTTACAGTCAGAATTTAGATGGAAGTTATTTTAAACGTAGTTTGGGTGTCTGCTGCATAAAACAAAATAACCAAAATAAGTAAGGTATTAGAAAGTAAGCAGTCATACCTTATTTTTTTGCCATTAGTTACTCGAACCAAAGTATTTTCTTGGGTGAAAACAGCAATCCACTTTATTATTTCCTGATTAAAACTAAAATGGTATTGCTGTTTTACCCCTGTTTTAACCCGACCGATAAACCCGGCCTGCAAATACGTTTACACGAAGCCCAGTTGGTCAGTTCACCGCTCATATAATCACCAACTCAGCGCCCAGTCAATCAATTCATCAAACACCGCCATGGTTGACAAATTCTTCTTCTCCTCCACCACAACCAACCAGCCTAAAACCAAAGCATCCCCCGCCTCCATGACAACCCTCCTCTCCGGCCCTCCATCCTGCGGCAAGACCTCCCTCCTCTTCCAGTACGCCATAAACACCGCCGCCACGTCAGCTCGCAGAGTCGTCTTCATCTGCAACAAAAGAAAACTAGAAAACA
This sequence comes from Allium fistulosum, assembly GCA_030737815.1. Taxonomy (NCBI): domain Eukaryota; kingdom Viridiplantae; phylum Streptophyta; class Magnoliopsida; order Asparagales; family Amaryllidaceae; genus Allium; species Allium fistulosum. The sequence continues at coordinate 1,007,563,401 of CM060905.1, forward strand.
AACCTCCATTCTACCAACCGGACCACCACCCCACCCAAAACCTACTCGAATCGATCCACATGAAGTACATAAAAAACGACACCGACCTCAAAAACTACTTCGCCGCGTTCCATCTGCACGATCCCATCGATATTCCTTCCGCCGTCGTAATCGACGACTTCGACGAGTACTTCGACGGCGGGGGATGTCGAGACCGGTACGGGAATGCGAGGGGGAGGGAGATGGCGATGGTACAGGCGTTGGCGTTGTGCAAGGATGCGGTGGAGCACACGAATGGGAGGGAGAGGTGCGAGCTAGTGATTGGGGAGACTTATCTTGGAGATGAACCTAGGTTGATGTTTGTGTATCGGAGGTGGATGGAGTGTGCGGTTGTGGTGAGGAGGGGTGAGGAGATGGGTTCGTTTGTTCTGAGTGCGGTGGGTGAAAGGGAAGGAGGTGGGTTGGGGAAGAAGATAATTGGGTATTGTGTGAGGATGGAGAGGTTGGTGGTGGAGGAGGTGCCTGTTGGACAAGAAAGATGTAGATGGTGTTGAACTGCATATTAGGAAGTAGTGTGAAAAATGAAATATTATCCAAAAAAAGGAAAGGAAGGAAGGAGAAAAAAAAACTTAGATGAAGAAGATATGAACGGCGATATAAACATATGCAAAAATTATTCTCAAGATTTTAAGCAACATGCAATCTGTATTTAGTTCAATGAATGAATAATATTTGTCGTTCTAACAAACTAATGACTTGGTTAATTCTAGCACACTCCACCCAGGTCTGTTTTTACTTTTATTCTTCCTTGCAATATCATGTTTGACAACTTACAGGTGTCAAAATTACTAAAAGTAATTATTTAATTAATTTAATTTTAATATTTGAGAACTTTTAACTTTTAATAGCAGCTAATAAGTACTAGTATAACCGCACAACGGTGGAAAAACCGACCGTTCAATCATATAATTTTCAAAAATGAATTGGAGAAAATAATCGTTTAGCAGTGATAAATTAATATCAAATACAGTATTTAGAGGCATCATTTACCAATGATATACAAAAGTATACAGCTACAGTATTTACAAAAAGAGAGTTGCGCAAGTAGTAATAAGCAAACAAGAAAAATATGCAAACTCAACTTTACCAGTAGTGAATAGATTAGCAGTAAAATTGTGACATAAATGAAAGCGCACTTACAGTTCAAAGGCAAGCCTTTCAAGCAATTAAGATGATTTTAACACCCTACAAATAAAATACACAACTCTTGAGGCCAGTACGCCAACTACCTTTTGGTTATGTGTTTAACAGTAGTAAATTAACATCAATAAAAATTACGGGAAAAAGAAAAGAAACTAAAGGAAAAAAAATGACTGTTGAGGGATAAGGTCAACCAAAAATAGCATATATTGTGTTAATTGTTTGGTTCACATTCCCATTTTGAGCCACCTTTGTGTTGTGTGCCCCATAAGTTTTGGTGTATGTTGTGATACTATCATATTGATACACAATTACACACCCTTAAATGAAATTTTTTTGAACCAACAAGTTAGTTCTATCATTTTTCATGAAGTGTGCAACTTATACATTGTATTTTCATCATAATAAAAAAAATTACAAAGCCTTGCATAACTCAAATCTCTCTTAGTAATTTGCCAAGATATCTCAGAAAGCTCTCTAGTGTTGCAAAGTATTTTAAAACCATAAAATCTGGCATAAGTTCTTATTACAATTTCTCTTGATAAATTGCCAAGATGTTGCAAAATTTTGTATGTGAGCATACACTAAAATTCAGTAAAGAATTTTACTATTTTGAATCTTAATGTGGGATCCATTTACTGCTCCCACTGTTTTTTCAATTTCAAAGTAAATGTTCGTTAGAACCTACAAGATCCATTTACTGCTTGCATTTCCCTCTAAATTCAGTGTGAATATAAATGTTAGTGGTGACGATTATATTTATCAGTTACATGAGAGTCATAATTTTTTTCGTTGCTCCCACTATCACTTGACCATAACTATATGATTACAATTCTAATTTAGAAACCCTTTTCTGCCTACACCATTCTTCTTGGCTGCAGCATTTACTGATGTTATTGACACCAAATGCTTACTAATCATACCTTGTAATTCATAGTTCAAGTCATATAAAAGCAAACATTATTGAACCGGTTTCCTAGACTTGTCAGATTGATAGACACAAGCAAATTCTTCAATTTTATAAATTTGAGTCTATTCTTGTAACATTTGTACGTATAATAGGCAATGCCCTTCAAATTTAGCTCTAGTAATACAATTTATGATGTTGTAGAATTATGAGCCAAGTTAGAGGAGATACAAATAGCTCATTTGGCAAAGCAAGCTCAATTGGAGCTAGAGAAGGGAAAGTCTATGAACTTGTTTTACCATGGTTAACAAAGTCTCTCCAAAATCTTCCTCCGGTTTTTTATAGATCTCCTTATCACTCTTCCCCGCCTTTAACTCATCTCGAATCAACTATAAACAAAAATAGTGAAGAGTTGAATAACATCATCAGCATAAAGGAAAAGAATATATTGTACAACTTAATTTCATAAGTGTTAAATTTTAAGCCTAATCTTGTTTTGATTAGGTACACCGCACACCATCGTGGATCAACATATATTTTGTATTGTAATTTCAACACATATTATTCTATTTTGAATTACATGGTGTGCTGATAGGCCAATTCTAAACATAAAACTGATAAGCATACAAAAACTAAATTATAAGTTCAATATACTCCAATTCTAAACACATCCTTGGCCTATTAGTTTATTTACAAATTATTCCAGTATTACCGCTCATCTATTCAAACGTGTTCTTCCCCAAATTAAACAAATGAAAAGATACCCTAAATCAAATTCAAGTGAAATAAAGCACCTCTTTGTTAATTAGTACTACTATAAAATTCAATCTAGTACTACCCTTATTTCACTACTTCAGTTAGATAATGTCTACTTACTCAAACTTACACATTTCAAGCTCATGGTCTACTTCACCCCTATCGCATTGGGGGTATATAATTACACAAATGACATCCAGTAATATGTACAAGGTCAAAAAAATCATATGATAACAAATAAAAGGATCATGCATATAAAGAAATATATAGTACACAATGGATTAGCACCTTTCTTAAAAGGACAGCAATATCAGCATTGGAGTCTTCAATAGATTGACTCCCGCACTTGGTGCAACGAACATTGTGGCTTATGTTTCTTGCTCGGGCATCGATTGTCTGTTTCCTTTTGTTCTCATCTTCACTTGTCATCGCTTGAAATTCACAAACATAAAATATTTGATGACCTAATTGAAACAAATCAAGATTCCAATAAGGTCTATTTAGCTAGTTGTATTTCTTTGAGGTATTTCATCAAGTTTTTTAACTACACATATAATCTTATGGGTATCGAGCTATTTTGTTATACTGTGTATTTCATCTAACAAATTGTCTGTTAAATAAATGTAACAATAAAACCAGATAAAGTTTACCTGTAGAAAATATTACAGTTGCCTCGTGGTTAATTTTGAAATGAATTTGGTGACATCTTCATGAATCTGCAAGCATTAGTAGTGGGCATGATTAAGGCTACATAGAGGGATCTTATCCCATAGGCTACAACTATATAGACAATAGGCAAACAGTCTCTGAACGCAATGGTACCGGGAAACAAGATTAAAAGTGTTGTACAAAGAACTGCAATTATTTTGACAGCTATTATTTAGGCTGATTACTTCTGAACTTTTAATTTCGTCCAGTATCTTGAACCTGATTCAGAATATAGATAACAAGCTCAGCATACATCACGAGAAAATCAATTTTCAGATAATTCCAAGATGAAATACCCCTTAAATTAGAAGTCGAATTCACTTTCCCTTTAGATGAAAGCGAGCTTCAGGATTCAAGCAAATGATTTAAGCAAATAATTTATACGAGAGGTAGTCGCACTCATAGTCGCTGCCAAACTGTAGTAAGAAAGCGCTTCGTGATGAGGCGGCACCTGATCTGGGGTGAATCGATGTTTGTGATGAAGCGCCTTGCAACGTGAAGAAGTAACAAAATATCGACGAATTAGAAACGGATCTGGGGTGAATCGAGGTTTGAGATGAGGAGCGTTCGAGAAGAAGGGCGTGTCGAACAAGATTTGCCAGTGGATTTGGGTTTTATTTAGTTTAGGGCGAAACGGAAGGGAAAGATTGACCGACGAAATCGGAAGCGAAATTTTGGAAGGTGGAATACGCGGTCAACGAGAGAAAATTTGGGGGACGGGAAGCATAGCGTAAACGAAGACGAAACAGCGGCAGTGTTTTTTTGGCTTCAGAGAAATTGATTTTGGCTAGTGATAGTAAGCATACCTCCCTAACGGTCGGTTTGATAAATTTGAGAAGCAACTATTTGTTTCTTATAACTTATGAAATAATTTTATTGTCAATTTTAATCAAACATGTCTGTTCATTTAAAATTTAGCCAATATTGAAATTACGTTTAAGAAGTGATATTAGAAAATGTTATTTACTAACATTATTTTATTTAAAATGTAAAATGAGGAAACAAAAATATGAAAGATAATGTAACGACCCTAATTTTGATATATTATTTAGAATATTTAATTGCATAATTGAAATAAAATAATGTAGATAGTTAAGAGATTGAAATTTGTTAATTAAGAAGTAGCCGTGCCTTAATGAATGTATTAGTAAAAGAGAATCAAAAATAAGTAAGTAGGAGGAATATGATAAGTGTAAAATAGGAATAGCCATTGTCCTTATACCTTAAAACCTTATATTCTTCCTTCTTCATTCATTTTAACTACCACAAACAAAACTAAAACCCTAAAGGAACTCGGTCGGCCACCATTAAGAAGATCTAAAGGGAAGATAAGCTAAGATTCAAGTAGAAAGCTTGAAGAAATCAATTTAAAGACAAATCTCAACCTTCTTAACACAAAGCTAAGGTGAATAATTAATTTACATCTCACTTTTGGTAATGATTTCGGTTTCAAGTTAGATTCAAACTATGTTTTCAAATAATATGCCATGTTATGTTTGTTAATATATATATATATATATATATATATACACACACACATACACACACATGCTTGTTGATGATTTATATGGTTTAACATTGATTTTATGATATGTTTAGATTAGAAAACCAATCAAATGACATCGAAATGAGTTGCGTTTTTTATATATGGTCAAAAATATTATTTTAGGGTTTGAAGATTCATAATTTTCTAAGTGATTTTGGATTTATTATGAATCCTCTATGAGAGAAAATGGTTAATTTTGGGTTTAAATTATTTAAATAATGTTTTTGGGTCTAAAATTTTTATATGTTAGAAAACATATTTAAAGAGAATTATTTTGATTTTTGGGATTTTTCTTAAGTGTTTTTTATAGTAATTAAATTATTTAAGTTAGAGGAATTAAATGTTTTAAATGTTTTATCAAGAAGAAGGGCTTATTTGCTTAAAATGTTTTAATCGTTAAATGTTGAATTCGGCAACCTTTCTTTTTGAAAAAAAATTTGGTAAAGAATTGACAACCAATCAAATTTTGGCAAATTATGCAAGTTAGGTGAAAAGGAATTACTTTAAAAAGCATAAAATCAGTTTTATTTCGAATTACAACTTCGCCACTTCCATTGCTTGCTTCCATCACCATACCCAGTAGACCTTTCGCACCCATTCGAAACCAATGCACGTGGTATCAAACAATTGATACGTAGAGTATTGGAGAAAGGTGGAAGGAAGGGATGGTGTAGAAAGCATGCTTTTGGAAGGGTTAAAGTCATTTTTATTAGCTTTGAAATGCATTAACTTGCCTTTTTTTAAAGAAGCTTTCGAAAGGGTTGCCGTTTTTGAACCCCTTTGATACCCTAGCGCCGCATTTATACCTTTAGCATTAGTTAGAGGTTGCTTTTCTTTATAACCTTAAATCAATGTATTCGAAAGGAAGACTTTCGTCTTCTTAATATTGAAGCCGCATTTCCAATGCTTTCGAAAGGGGTGTCTTAGCCGCTTTTACCAAATTATTTTCGAGGCAATGGTTTCAAAAGGATAGCTTTCAAATGTGTCATCTTTTATACTTTGTATTTTGTTTTGTTTTCAAACTATGGTTTCAAAAGTAATACTTTTAATTGGTTTTGAAGTTATGCTTCCATAACTTCTTACTTGAATCCAATGCCTTCGAATGGTATGTTTCAATGCCTTCAAAAGGTATGATTTCAGTGTTTTGAAAGGTATGTTTTAAGTGTTTCTAAAGGAATGTTTCCAATGCTTTCGAATGATATGTTTAATGGTTTTGAAAGAGGATGTCTAAGGTTTTAAGCAATGACTTCGAAAGGGATGCTTTCTATGATTTCGAAAGGGACTGCTTAAGGTTTTAAACAAGGGTTTCGAAGGTATTGTTTTGGCTTTATAGCCTAATATTTTCTGAGTTAAAAAGGGCTTTAACTTATTTCAAAAGGATAGAGAACCCTATTGATTTAGGTTCATTAACATTGTTTTGAAAAGCATATATCATGGCATAAATATTTTGAGTAAAGCAAAAGGTATATTTTCCTTGTTTAAGTATAATTTAAAAGGGTTAAATCAATTTGAAAGAAATGTTTTCAAGGAAAATTGAATAGGGTAGTTAACCCTAAGTATATGACTCGGATATTAGAAGATCAAATGGGACTGGTATGAGGTCACGCCCTATACTTTAGCTAGTAGCCCTTAGCTAATATAAGTCTAAAATTCCAATGTGTAGGGCTTTGTCACAGGTAAGACTAAAATGATGTTACATACAGAAGGGAATACACAGAGTAGAGGTAGGTTATTGGTGAGCCCACAAAACCATTAGGATCAGTTGATCCTTGGAGAAGTAAGTAAGGACAGATCGTCCAGTATTGTATCTAATAGAAGTTAGAATATTTATTATGTCTGCTAGGCCCAAGTTAGTCAGTGGTTAATAGTTAGCCCTATAAAACTATCATGTTCGGACAGATAGTCCATTGATTACCTGATTTATATGCATATATGTTATTGCTATTGTTACTATAATCAGTTTGATTGAAGGATTTGATTTGCAGAAGATACGATTTTAAAAGGATATTAATGAGGGGAAACCCATTCCGCTAAGCGACGTGGTACCATTTAATATCAATAAACCGAGATGTAATAGAATTATTCACATTAGGCTTTATGTCTGACTCGAATTTTATGTTTTTCCCTTAAAAAGAGGCATATGGCCGCGTTTTATATTAAGAGCATGCATGTTGCATATACTACTCAATATTTTGCCTCGCCGACCCAGATGGTCATCGAGCCTACTCTAGGACGCATTTAATTTGTCATCGAGCCTAACCCATTCTTTTTTATTATCATCGAGCCTAATGCTTTAAATGGTCGTTGAGCCTATGCCGCTTTTAATATGGTTATCGAGCCTTGTCAATGCCTTTAACTAGTCTTCGAGTTTAAATAGGTGGATAACCTTTGTATCATGAGAATCGATGACTTATTGTCATTATGATGCCGCATGTAGTCTTCAGTTTTAATAGACGAAAAGCCTTATGCTTTTACATCAACATGATATGATGTCGACATTGATCAAATTAAATTGTTTTGAAAGCAATAAACCTTACGTCATTTTCAATCATGTACATGACAATATAAAAAGGGTTTTACAAATGACATTAGACTTTGAAAATATAAAGAGACGATTTCCTTGTTAATTTTTGGGGTTAAGGGTATTAACCATATTTCATTAAGAAAATGATTACAAGGAATTAAACTATGAATGTTTATATTATTGTGTGCATTTGATCAATCATTATAAATGCTATTGATATCATATTCACTTCATTGTCGACCCATAACTGCATTTTTGGGTGTTAAGGGCAGGATAACCAACTAGGTTGACCCAATAGTGAATATAAATTTACTTAACTCCCGAGTGAGTAGAATTACGTCCAAGAGGTCAGACAGACCAGAATGTAGGATGCCCAGAACTAATCAAAAGATTATTGAGTTAGACAGGTTCTTAGTTAGCCTATGAAAACTATGTTATGAGATATGTTATTAGTAGAGGCCAATAGGTTCTTAGTGATCCCATGAAAACTATGTTCGAAATATGTTATTGATAGAGATCAATATGTTCATAGTTAACCCATGAATACTATGATTTGAGAGATGTTATTGGAGAATCTAATAGGTTCATAGTGATCCCATGAAAAACTATGATTGGATAAAGTTATTGGAGAATCCAATAGGTTCATAGTGATCCCATGAAAACTATGATTGGATAAAGTTATAGGTAGAAACCAATAGATTCTTAGTGATCCCATGAAAACTATAAAATCAGATAGGTAGTATGTAAGATTGGAACATGTTCTAAGTCAGCCCATAAAAAATTATAGGTTAATAGTAACCCTAGAAACTATAAACCGATATAGATGGTCAAATAAATTAGGATGGGTTATATGGTTGGCATCGGGTATATTAACTGAAGTATGATGGAACTCATTTATTAGAGACCAAGGAGGAGAATTAAGGAAGGTGGGTGATAGTGGAATGAAATACTAAGAATGTCTATCTTAATATATTAAGGAGACTATAACATCATTAACACCAGTTGATGATGAATGGCAGCTTCCAAAAAAATTTCTTCTAGAGTTTTTGGATTGTAATCGCTAGTTGTCTCCCTTAGGTTATTGGAAAAGCATACGATATGGTATAAGATATGTTCTTGTTTATCATTAGGTTAATTTTATGGATGGGGTTAGACCGCTAGATGAATACATACATATTGAGAAACAATGTAAATAAGGAAATTTCATAAGTACACTTAACAAGTGATAAATTGTAGGTAAAATGGAAGTTAATGAGGAAATTAGGTTAGTAACTAGGAATAAAGCATGCTTCAATCCCAAATACTTTAGCATTTTGGTGAAAATAAATTTTAGTTTATGGAGTGACACCATTCAAGGATGACCATTGACCTCGGAGGAGATGAGATGTATAGAGATATGAAGAGAATTTTCTATTCGCCGGGGATGAAGAAGAAGGTAGTAGAATTTGTCGCTAGATATTTGACTTGTTAGAGGATAAAGGCTAAGCATGGAAAGCTCAAAGAATTATTATTACCATTGGAGGTGCCAACTTGGAAATGAGAGCATATATCAATGAACTCTAAAGATGGGTTACTTAGGAGTCAAAAAGGCAATGAAGCTATTTGGGTTATAGTGGATAGACTCACTAAAAGTGGCTATTTTATTCTTGTTAGAAGCAATAGGACCATGGCGTCTCTAGCATAGATTTATATCAAAGAGGTGGTTTGACTTTATTGAATTTCAATTAGAATTTTTATCGAAAGGGACCCCATGCATGCAGCTTTAGGAACGTCGCTCTGAATCTTACCACTACTTACCACCTACAACCGATGGTCAAACCGAAAGGGTGAATATGATCATGAAAGATTTGTGGAGAGCTTGAATCGTGGACTTTGGAGGGTACTGGGAGCAGTACCTACCTTTAGTTGAATTTGCGTATAATAGTAGCCACAGAGCGACGATAGACATGAAACCCATTGAAGTGCTTTATGTAAGGCCATGCAAATCGCCCAATTGTTGGTGAGAAACCATCGACAAAATTTTACTCGGACCAGATTTAATTTGCGAGACTTCAAGAAAGATAGAGTTAATTAGGCAGCGACTAAAGGCTGCACAAGATCTTCAGAAGTTATACGAGGATAAGCGAAGGAAGGAATTGAAGTTTAAGGTAGGAGACATGGTGTTTGTTGTAGTATATCCTCTTAGGAAGGTTGTGAGTTTCGGAAAGTTGGTACAGAGGTTTGTTAGGCCTTTCCTAATTTTGTAAAGGATATGAAGACTTGCTTATCGTATAGAGCTACCGGATAAGTTGGCATGAGTCCATGACATTTTTCACGTTTCGTACTTAAGGAGATGCCTTCATAGCACAACCACCGTGATCTGTTAGTAGACATTGAAACAGAGCGGATAGCATCCCGTGCCACCACAAGCATTGTGGAGCATAGAACAAGGAAGCTCTGCAACAAAGAAATTAGGATGGTTTGAGCACAATGAGGAGATAATCTGGTGGAAAGCTAATGGGAAACTGAAGAGAATACGAGGACATCTTATCCTAAGCTTTTCTCTGGTAAATTTTCTCTCCCCAAATTAGGTTTTGGTTGTATCGTGGTTGCTAGATTGGATGGTAGAGGACGGTTTCCACGCTTTTACTCACTTTTGCACTCATATGATAACTTTTTGCATGTTTAGTATGTTTGCATACGTGCCTATATGTCACGACACTTGTTCATGCTAGGATTAAGCCTATGTATAATATGTCTGCATACATAATCACTTGCATTTTTGGTTAAGTAGATGATTGTGTAGATAACTTGGTTGCGCGTTATGTTGTTCGTCCCTTAGGGATTTCGAGGAAGAAATCCTTTCAAGGAGAGGAGAATGCAACATCCCATAAAAATTAAGAAATTAAATAAATTATCAACGACAATAAAATAAGCGTTTTGAAATAACACTAACGGTCGACTGCCTGGGTAGGAGCGGTCAACCAGTGCTATTGTAGCGGCTAGGGTAAACTTAGATCGTGAACGGTCTGGATTTTATTATTTTAAACTGCCTTAAATCCGAAGGTTCAGATGCTTTCTAACCATTACAAATAAGAGCCTAGCCCCCTCATTTTTATTTATAAATTATTTCAGGAATTAAGTGAAGCTTGTCGGTCTCTCCCTTTAAAGATTTAGAAAATTCTCTAGGATTTCAGATAAGAAATTTAAGGTGCTTATTATTCAATTTCTAATCTATTCTCTTCCAATTCCTAAATTTATGGATCTAATTCATATACAATTCCCTTGTTGTATATTTATAAAAGAAGAGATCTGTAAAAGATTGAAGCGTGCGTAAACCAAGCAAAAAAAGAGCTAAGGACTTTTTGTGGGTGGATATCTTAGTTTTCCTTATTTTAGTAATTGTATAGTATAGCTTGGATTTGATATATGCCTCTAGAAATTTTGTTTACGAAAATATCACACTAAAACCCAAAAATTCCTCGAAAGAGAAATGTCAATTCTTAAGTTAGAATCTTAATTATTCTATATTAAAATATTTGAACTGTTTAGTTATTACAATTTTAATGTTTTACATTCTATTACACTTCTTATCTTTTTCATTGGATCCGATTAAGGATTTTGAAAAGAAATAAGCTAGAAAATGGTGTGTGAGGTATGGATTCTTTTATTCATAGTTTACACTGCCTATTTCCACAATTCAAATAGAAATTCTCTTTTTCAATTTTATGCAAAGAAATTGAACAGAGTGTAAAAGGATTTGAACTATAAAATTCCTTGAATGTTGATTCTGCTATTTTAGTATAATATAAATTTGGTATGGATTCTATTTTTATACAAGTTAGTTTTTTAATTGAGAATATTGGACATATGGTATATTTGTTGGTATGGAATTGGACTTGTATAAATTTGAAGTTTTGACATTTGAACGACTAGCTTAAGACGTAATCTTCGTACGCTTAGAAATATTTTAGGCACGTATTTATATATATTAGCTTATAAATAACGTATATTTAATAATGTATTAATTGCATAGTAAATATGTTATTAATTAGTATTAAATTCCCCCTTAGGAAAGAAATCAATAGTTAAGGCAAAATAAGGGTTTTTCCTTATAAGGTCTTAATAAGGAATGCAGTGAGATGTGTGATAATATGTTATAAGGGTGTAGATTATAACTGAGTTATAGGGATGCAAGGTCAGTCAAAATCAAACGAAAGTCTACTCGGCTAATCTAGCTAACAGTAGTGTGACTTTGCGGTTGATGTGAGACATCACCTATAATAAGCATCCATGAGGACACAAGGTTAGTCTCAAATTTTGTAGGGTATTAATCTAGCTACCAATACCTACGAATAGTCAGACTACTGTAAGATGTCATAGTTGGGTTATGGGTCATAATATGAAGGACTTGCTTTGGGGTTGAAGGTATTAAGTGGCTGATTGAGGGCCCACCTTCTCCCTATATAGGAAGTATTAAATGGTCGGGGTTAGTGGTTAGGCACGATAGATGATATCTCGGGGAGGGTCCACGTTGGGTTTGAGGTATTAAGTTGCTACTGTAAGGTCCGCCTCTCTCATAAAGAAGTATTAAGTGGCCTAAAGAGATTCCTTATAATGTCTGTCGGCTAGATAGTACCAGAGAGGAGTCGGCCTTGGGATAGATATTAAATGATGGGGACCGGCTTAGAATGGAGTATTAAATGGTCAGAGTCTTCCTAGTTACCCTTGAAAAAGGCATTAAGTGGCTTGGATACTATCTCTTATGTTGTTAGGACATTATTGACGATAGATGCATGCGACTAGGGGTGGCTTTTGGCCTATAGTTGAAGATGGGTTATTGGTTTGAAAAAGAGTAATGGTTTTAGAGTTGGGCTGGAACAATCTCATGGCTTGTAGTTGGAAAACTTATAATATAGTTAGGATGCGTAAGACATATTCTTATTAAAATTATACTACCCAAGTACTATTAAAGAAAGGCTCGAGATTTTTATTCACCAGACATTGTTGTTCTAATTCCTCCTCATTACAACACGGTTAGAGAAGATAATGTAAATTACAAAGGCAAAGGCAATGAAGGGACTTGTGGTAGTTATCTAATATCTACTTATGTCACTATAACAAAACAACCTTTTTACAATAGGCACCCGTTGTAATATGGATTTCGCAACGGGCACACACCCGTTTATTAGGGCTCGTTGTAATAGGTCGACCATATTTTACAATGAGTAATAAACGTTGTAAATGGCCGTTGTAATACACCTTTTCACAACGGTCATCGGTCCTTGCAATAGACTCTATGACAACGGTTTCTGACCGTTGCAACATACTACCATATAAGTTGCATAGCCTGTTTGACAACATGCATTGACCGTTGCGAAATCCCTTTTGACAACATGCATGGACCGTTGTAAAAAGCTCGTATATAAACATGCTATGACCGTTGTGATACCCCTTTTGACAACATGCATTGGCCGTTGTAAAAAGATCGTATAACAACATGCTCTGACCGTTGCAAAATAAATGCAAATTTTAAAAAAAAATCACAGCAGCATCTATGCAGTACATCCATACCAATAATGACTAATTTAACGAGTAATAAATATTATCATAAAACAACCAAAATTACATACGAAAAGCCTAAAAGCTATAGTCATAAAATTCCAACACATTCCAAAATATTAGATAAGTTTACATTGACATAGTTCTAACATACACATGACAACTAGTTTCATAACAGCCATATACATAAAGCATTCACACTTTACAGTCAGCTACAAATATCATGTTCTAAGTACTATCATACTAGACCAAGGAGACGAAGTCTTTGTGCCATGCGATGGTTGATCCAACGGCCTCTTTGATAGTGAACATCTATGAATTTGGCCTAAATAAAAAAGCTTCTGGTTTCACCACTACATTCACCCATACTTTCCAAGCATCTGCTCTAAGCTTTACAAAATGTACTGAAGCACCAGGATCAGTGTTTGCTATCGTCCCCTCTGCAACTACGTTCTTCTACCAACCCAATAGCTTGCACTTTTTTTCACCAAACCATCCATTGTAACCCGATCTTGCTGATCATGAACCTGCATATTATTACTCTCACGGTGTGACTGCAAGCAAAAAAAACGGTTGATTTAGTTCTGCATTACACTAATTTTGTAATTAATATATATTGTTAATTATAAATTATTATATATATTTAATATTAATTACTCGTTCACGGGGAAGAGACGGAGCGTATACTGGAGAAGAGGATCTGAGCTATTCATCGGCAAATAACCCAAGTACAAGCTACCTTGTTCATCACCGGCCGCCATGAATGAAGAAGAAGAAGCGTTTTTTTACTTTTCTTTGTTTGTTCTTTTTGGAAGTTTGTGGTGTTATGTCGGGTTTACATATACTTGTCATATACTGTCTGCTGTGTTTGTAAGTCTTCGGCCTGTGTTGTGGGCCTCGCCTTGGGCTGTAATGCCTTAAATAAAGTTCTTACCCATTTTCAAAAAAAATATATATTAATTACTCGATATTACTTACTAATAATTGGAAAGTAAAATTAAGCCTGTTGGAATACGGATTATATATAATAATTAGTAATTAGTGATTATTTATTAAAATCATTAATTATTATAAGTTATAAATGATTAATATAATATTATTAACGGTTAATTATTAAATATTAATAAATAATATTATATTATTAATGATTAGTAATTAGTAACATATGATTAATATAATATTATTAATGGTTAATTATTAAATATTAACAAATAATAAATATTAATTTTAAGAAAGCATTGTAATTATTAATTATTGATTGTCGAAATTTGGCAATAGACATTTATGACAACGGGCATTTTATGATCGTTGTAAAATTGGCATCGGTTAAAACGGGCATTTTATGACCGTTGTAAAATTGGCACCTATTACAATGGTCATTTTTAGCCCGTTGTAAAATTGGCAACTATTACAACGGGCGGTATGAGCATTGTAAAATTGGCACCTCTTACAACGGGTATTTTGTGACCGTTGTAAAATTGGCATCTATTACAATGGGCATTTTGTGAACATTGTAAAACTGGCATCTATTACAACGAGCATGAAAGGACCATTGTAATAGCATTCTATTACAACGGGCAGTCATTGCATGTTGTAAAAATGGCATTGTATAGGGCATCTATTACAACAGTCCTGAATCGACCATTGTAATAGCCATCTATTACAACGGGCAACAAATGCCCGTTGTAAAAAGGGCGTTGTAATAGGGTATTTTTGTTGTAGTGTGTATTTATGTATTTCTGATGTACCCATTAAAAATTGTTGATGTATTTTTAAATGTTACACTACGGATATTTATCGTTGTCGTGTGGTATTGTGTCATATTTTTTTGACATTTGAATTTTAAATAAAATGGGTACTATTTCAGATATTATATTTTATCCTTCCATTGTGATATTCTGAACGTGTAGATAGATAGCTCTATGTATTGTTCTCTGTATCAATTTCACCAACCAACAGCTAGCTTTGGAACCGGTCTAAGATTCAATGTGCCTTTTCTAGGTAAAAATTAGACCCGTTTCGAGGAAGGTTGTTACAGTGAGTCTTACTACACAGTGACACTTTTATCAGATGAACAATGCCATTTATGTTAGTCTTTTCAAAGAAACAATGCATATTAAGCTTATCTAGGCAGTGGCGCCTTTTGCCGAAGGAGCTGGTGTGCATAGACAGATGGTGGAAAAGATGGATAAGGGACATATCTAGTAGTTGATTGAGTGGATAGGTCATTCGACTGTTGAGGAGCGCTTCATAGGCTAAATCCCTCATGTATCGCCATTGCCTATTGGTGTCTGCACGGGAGATGTTTGTCGTATGCCTGCGATGGTGCTTATCCTTTGAGAGAGCCCTATCCGTTTAGGTCGGTCGGAGGGAATGCTACTCATACGAGCTTGGTATCAAGCACTTGTAGTGCATAGGTGGACTATTGCTGTATGAGTCGGGGCTGATCAACATGCTTGATCATGGTGGTACACAGTGGAAAGATGGATCATAGTGTGCGTTGTTGTAGTCACATTGGCTATTCGAACGATGTGGGCATACCACTTCATGCTTATGATAAATTCGAGTAAAGTTTTGCCCCCTAAGCCCATGCCCGCATGCAGGGGTAGGGTTGTCATGGGCTTGTCGATCAGGCATTAAATACCACATTTAACATTCTCACTTGTGTCATTGGATCATTAGTGAAGACGGTCTGACTTCCTAAGCGCCATATAAATAGATTGCTTTTCGAAGTGGTGATTTGAAAAATGAATTGATGATAGCTAGACGGTTCAGATCGCTTCTTGCATGGTAGGTCCAACAGTTCACACCGCTTCCCTCCGCCTATAAATACCCCACCTCTTCTTGTCTACCTTTCTTTACTGAATTTTTGAACTCTTCCACCATTAAAATGCTTTAGAGAGCTTTCATTCTTTAATATCAATCACGATTTCCTACTGCAAACTTGAGTTATCATCAGTGAGTGCTTTTGACTTTGATCCATTGTGTCTTTCCAATTATTGCTTAAATAAGACTTTTCTTACTTGCTTTCTAAATGTTTTTATGAGTTTTGCTATTGCTTTTCCCTCACATTCATGTTGTTTTTTGGCACTTGGTTTGCCATTAATATTGAAATAATTTGCACATCGCGGTTGCACTAATGAACTTTTCTGATGAACTCCCAGTTTATGCGGTATCTAATGACTGCCATTGTGCCATCAACGACAGTCATCTGATGTCGAACACCGAATAGATCATACTAAGATTTGATGTTGCCAATATTACCAAACTTCCCCTTCGTGTTTAAAATAAAAGGATTACATACTAAGTTTGAAACTATGGATAGGATTAGGTGGTGGGTTGGGAGGGATGAGGGCCACAAGGCCCTAGGGTATGAGTAGGCCTATTGAGAGACTGTGGGTTTCTTATAGCAGTAGCGGGAAGGAGCTTGCTCTAGAGCCTAATTAGTTTTTTAATAGGATGGGGTGGTTCAGTAATCTTGGTTGTTCGCTAATGATTACATATGGCTGAGGCTGCTTCTACCAACGGATGACAACCTCCTTCCTCGGGTTCTTCTAAGATCCGATAGGAGTAGGTTAACCTTGCCTGCCCTTTGCCCAACTTCGACTATGATGGACGCCCAGCTGATGGACACCTACCCGGTAAAGATCCACATACTTAACAGTTTCCTTTCCCCTTCCCTTCTAATATTTTTACTTGATATGGTGTTCACCGTGTAGATTGCGGTGTGATCTCTCAGCATTTATATTGGCCTGTAGACATTGAGGAAGCATGTGAAGGATGAAAGGGCCACCCGCCAATAAGTAGAGAGGTTGGTGGGAGAGCTCGAGAAGTGGGATCTGGATGCTGAGAAGAAGGTTGGGAAGTGTAAGAGGTGGGCCCTGGAGGTGAAAGGTTTCTGGCATGTGGCCAAAAAGGCTAAGGACACTGCCATTAAGGAGTTGGGGAAGAGGTGAAGAAACCAGGGAAGGAGCTTGGAAAGGTATAGGTGGATGTGGAAGTGAGCAACAAGGAGGCAGATGAGATGAGGGGAGGTCACAACAGCACCTGTAGTGTGTAATCTAGGAAGTGGTTGTGAGGGAGAAGGATTCCTTTGACGGGTTGTGAAATGATAGGCTAACCAAGATGTTGAAGCTGATTTTTGCTGCTAAACTACCAATTCCCTTTGGCATTCAGCTTCCTCACCTCGGATTAATATGATGAGGTCCACATCCAAGTGGCAGTGGAGATGGTGGAGACTAGGAGGATTTCCCTAGTGATTTTGACTGCTGAGCAGATCACCTCCTTGACAAGCAAGCCGAGCGAGCCTGTCGTCGATAACCCCTCGTTGGTGAACAAGTAGTTAGTTTTTGATGATGACTGCCAAATCATTGGGCACCTCCCACCCTGTAAGCGGTGAGGTAGCAGGTCTTTTTGTTTTTTGTTGATGTGTTGTTCGAGTGTGGCCCGCTGTTGCGATGAAACTTCTTGTTGAGTATTATGAAAACTTTCCTTTTCCTTTTGTGATAAATCTATCGTTGTAGATTCATTTGTTTGTTTGGATATTTTATGTTTGCCTCATATTGTTCTACTTATATAGTGCATGTGTATATACATATATTCGTCCTCCGTTCTTACTTTTTATCTATTCCTAAGTCGAGCGGCTTAGGCAGTACTCCCGTCGTTATTAAGTAAACACGTAGACTTAGATTTTTATGCATAATATAATGGATAAGTAGACATAAGTAAAACAAAGAGAGCCAAATCAAACAAACTTATCTTTCACTGAGGCAGCTTGCTCATAACTTTGCATGATATGTTTGAGCCGATAATAGGCATCCTTAGGTGGTCACCTAATGCTCAAGTGGAGTTGTCTTTGTTGCATTTATCGGCTATCGAGGGACCTGATTTTGTTTGATAGGGATGCTTTAGGTGTTCAAGTCAGTCAGCACTACAGATGCTAGGTTTAGGATTACGACGAGGGTAGTTATGCCACCATGGCACTAGCTCCCTGCCCCGCTTAGGCGATGGGCCATATCATGGGCGAACGAGTTAACAGCCCACACCTCACTTAACGCAGATATTGTCCCCAACTTAGTCACCTCCGCCTCATGGGCCAAGCCAAGGTGTGGGGTTTTGTTCCTCAAAAGGCCTCGACGTTGTTATGAGGTGAAGGCTTTGGTATAAAAGCACCCACTTCATAGTGTTTTTCCGCGATGTGGGACTATTATTCCCATTTTGAAAGGGTGTTACAATCTCCCCCCCTTTAGAGCCCAACGTCCTCGTTGGCTCATGAACACAACATCACCTAGGCATCGTGGCTGTAACACGTACAAGCCACAATTCCGACTGGGTATGGCTCTGATACCAATGTAACAGCCCACACCTCACTTAATGCAGATATTGTCCCCAACTTAGTCACCTCTGCCTCATGGGCCAAGCCAAGGTATGGGGTTTTGTTCCTCAAAAGGCCTCGACGTTGTTATGAGGTGAAGGCTTTGGTATATAAGCACCCACTTCATAGTGTTTTCCACGATGTGGGACTATTATTCCCATTTTGAAAGGGTGTTACAAGCCATATCATGGGCGAACGAGTTAGGACCACAGCATGGGTGGTTGCACCCTTGGTTCATCGATGCCTCCGACATGGAAGGGAGTGTTGTGTATCTAGTGCATCCTCAGGGAACAATACTACGGATGCCAGGGTCGGGGTTATAACATGGGTAACTGCACCGCCATGGAACCAATGCCCTGGCTCGCTAGAGGGATGGGCAACATCATGGGAGAAAGAATCTGGACCTTGGTGTGGATGGTCATGCCATCGATTCGTCGGTGCCTCTGGCATAGAAGGGAGCATCGAGTGACTCGTGTATCCTCATAGAGCAGCATTACAGATGCAAGGATCGAGGTTACAGCATGGGTGACCACATAGCCATAACACTAGTGCCCTACCCCTCTAGAGGGATGGGTAGCATCATGGGCAAATGAATCGGGACTATGGCATGGGCGTTCGCACCATCGGTTCGTCGATGCCTCCAGCATGAATGGGAGCATTAAGTAGCTTGCGCATCATAATGGATTAGTTTTGGGCATTCCTCGATTATAGAGATAGACCACTTCAGCTTGCCCTCTTTGGATAGCCATGGTTGTGGCGTTCCCTGACAAGGAAAGGATCATTGATTGGCTCGTTCCGGCTGAAGAACCTTATTGATACTTGGATGAAAAATGTTTTGTTTACATTCCATACTTAGAATATTTATACAAAAATTCTTTTGCCTTACAATTGCGGAAAAATCCCATAGCCTTGTAACTTTAGCTTACATAATTTCATACATAGTATGCCTGAGTGCACTCCAAATTCAAAGTGTGGGATACATGGGTGTCGTCGGGAGGTGAAAGGAGATAGTTGTTGAGCGCAGCGCTGATCACATACAATCCTTCCTAGTTTGGCTCCAATACTCCTTTGGTTAGGTTTTAAGCGTTTGCAAAGAATCGGCATAGTACTAAGTCTCCACCTTGAATTGTTGGAGATTCACCATTGTACTATAGTGCTTGTCTATCTTTCTTTGGTATGCCTTCATGCGAAGCTATACCTTTGCACTTCTATCTTTTAACCCATCGAGCCTAAGTTTGAGTAGTCCTTCATTTTGCTTGGGATAATGAGTAAGGTAACTTGAAGATGGTACTCGACCTCAACCGGTAGAATAGCTTTATACATTTAGGCTAAACAGAATGAAAAGTGCCTAGTTTATGTGAGGCTCAAGGTGTGGTATGATCAAAGCACGAGCAGTAGATCTTCAGCCCAGTTTCCTTTGGCTTTTGTGAGGCGCTTTTTCAGTGGTGCCTTGATGGTCTTGTTCATGGTCTCAACCTCTCATTTGCTTGTGGGTGGACAATTAAGGAGAAGCATTATTTTATTCCATTTTGCTCACAGAATCCTTGGAATAACCCACTCCCAAACTATGTGTCGTTGTCTATTATGATTCTCTTTGGGAGCCCGAAGCGACAAACAATGTTCTTAATCGTTAAGTTTAGGATCTTGGGCGGGTGACCCCAGTGAGGGGCTCCACCTCAACCATTTTTTAAAGTAGTTAATGGCAACTATGCTATAGTTGTATCCACCTTTAGCATTTGGGATCTTCTAATTAGATCAATCCACCCAAGTGTTAAATGGCCAAGGGGATGTCTGGAGTTAGGAGACTTGGGTAAGCTTTCCGGATCTTAGTGAACCATTGACACTGGTCGAACTTATTAACATAGTTCATTGTGTCCTTAATCATTATAGGTCTACAATAGCCTTGGCAGATAACCTTGTTTGTTAGGCTTTACCCTGACATGGTCTTCGTAGAAGCCTTCGTGCAGTTCTTCCAATACGCAGACAACTTCCTCGCTTATCACACACTGCTAAATGCGAGTTGGCTATCCCCATTAGTAGAGCTTTCCGTCCATGATAGTATAATGAGGCACCCGATATAGAATTTTCTGGTCCTCTTTTATTTTAGTGGGCAGTTCGCCAATAGTGAATTATCACAACAGCGGGGTCATTCAGGAATTAGCTCGGGCTTTACCATTTTCCGTGGAGGATGCCCCCGATTCAAAGCAAGGGGCATGCTGCACCTCCATTGGGACCTAGGGGATGCTTTTTTAGGATTGCTTGCCTCTTTGGCCAACTGGTTGGCCTTGGTGTTCTTCTCACTATGGATCTGCTCTAGCTTGAAGTCTGTAAAGGTGCTGATGAGTTTCTTGGCTTTTTTGACATAAATAGCCAATATTTTGCCCTTAACCTAGAAACATTCTCCAATTTGGTTAAAAGGTAGTGAAGAGTCACTAAAC
The DNA here is from genome assembly GCA_030737815.1 of Allium fistulosum. Lineage (NCBI taxonomy): Eukaryota > Viridiplantae > Streptophyta > Magnoliopsida > Asparagales > Amaryllidaceae > Allium > Allium fistulosum. Next base: position 1,007,584,374 of record CM060905.1, read on the forward strand.
ACATGCAAAAAATTTATTCGCATCTCTCTAGCCATCTTGAGACTAGCCATGATGACTTCATACTTGACTTCGTTATTTGTGGCCTTAATGCTTGGGCAGACGATGAAGCACATCTCTTTTCCATTGGTTATGATTAGGACAATGCCGACCCCAACGCCTTTCTCATTAGATGCATCGTCATAATAAAGCTGCCATGCTTATGGATTGGTTATCGACTCTTTGTCACCATTGCCCAAGATTGAACATTCTATTATGAAATCAGCCATGGCCTGCCTCTGATTGAGGTGCGAGGATAGAATGTGATGTGATGTTTTCCAAGCTCTATGGACCACTTTAGGAGCCGATCAGCTATATTGGGTCGGCTCAGTGCTTGCTTCAATGTTTGGTTTGTGATAACTTTGACAAGGTGAACTCGGAAATGCAGTCATACACGATGGGCCAACATCAGCAGGCTATAGGTTAACTTTTCCAACTTGGAGTATCTTGTTTTTGAGCCCATCAACCTTTTGATTACATAGCAGATAGGCGATTGGATTTTTTCTTTACCGCGAACCAAGGTAGCACTAATCACATGGTTAGTTACTATAAGGTATAAGTGCAAGTGTTCCCCATCGACGGGCTTGGAAAGCACGGGGGGGTGTAGCCAGATGCCTTTTCAAGTCTTTAAAGGCTTTGGTGCACTCTTTATTCCATACAAATGACTTGCCATTCTTGATGAGGTTGAAGAAGGTTATGAATTGGTTTATGGCTTTTAAAACAAACTGGCTAAGTGCCATGATCATCCCATTCAGACTCGGCACTTGCTTAACCTTCCATGCTATCTGCATATCTTGAATTGCCTGATTCTTGTCAGGATTGGCTTCAATTCCCTTGGCATTTACTACAAAACCAAGGAACTTCCCAGATCGAACAACGAAAGAACACTTCTTAGGGTCGACCTTCATACTGTATTTGTAAAGAATAATGAAAGTTTTGGCCATGTTCTCTACATGCCCCCGACATTTTTAGATTTCACCAGCATGTCATCCACGTAGACCTCCACCAATCGATCAACTTGTTGAGTAGATATCTGGTTGATGATCCATTGATATGTGGTACCTGCATTGTGAAGGTCGAATAGCATGGCTCGGTAGCAGTAGAGCTTGACATTGGTGAAGAAGGAGTTGTGTTCTTGATCTAGGCCATGCATGGAAATCTGATTATACCCGGATTAGGCATCCATAAACATGAGTAGCTCATGTCCATTTGTCGCGTCTACAAGCTGATTGATGCAGGATAGTGTGATTAGGAAAGCCTTGTAGGATATAAGAATCAGTATAAGTTCTCCAGTCCCCACTTGGCTTTTGGACCAACACTAAGCTGGCTACTCGGATCGAGTATGTAGCTTCATAAATGAATCCAAATTCCAGTAGTCTCTATACTTCTTATTTGAGTACTCTATACCATTCAGGATTATGGGGCCGTCTTTTTGGCCGGAACGGATTAGCTGTCAGGTCAATATTGAGGGCATGTCATATAAATGAGGATCCATGTCGATCATGTAGGTGTGCGCTCGGCAAACACATCTTCAATCTTTATTAGGAAACAAATTAGCCCATCCCTTACTTCTAGAATTAGCTCCATGCCTATTTGGACAACCTTGATGGGATCATTGCTGTCAATTGATATTGCCTCAAGCAGGTTACTGGGCTTCCATCGGGGTTTAAGTCTCCAACATGGGGGTCGAGCAGATCATCATCATTATCCTCCATGCTTTCCTTTTGGTCACACAGATCCAATGCATATATCATGCACTCAGTAACATTCTCGATAGGGATAGATATTTGTGCATGAACTGAAAGGCTATGGCAGCCCTCGACTCTCACAAATGAGTCCACTGGCATTGGGAGGGAAGGAGTGGTAGTGTCTTCTACTCCCAAATAATAATAGGAGTTAACTTTCTCATTCCATCTTGCTATAATTTCTTTTGCTTGGGCTGGCCAGGGAATGATTATCTCTATCAATCTTGTTGTCTTGGCCCTCGACACGAATGAGAAATTTATGCGACTTGCATGTTCTCTCTAGGTTGGTGATCATTGTGGATGCTTCGTCTTTAAGGATTTGGGCGACCCAAGCATGAACAGAAGCATTGAAGGCTCATGCATTTCTTAGGCATGTCACTGTTGAGCGTTGCTAGTTCTTGTAGCAGCATTTATACTCTATTTTTTGCTTGTTGCAGTGAAATGCTGTAGCAATCTCTAGCGGCTTGCTAGTTGTTAAGGACACACCCAATTCCTCCCTTGGTTGGGAATATCATCGTCAACCGCTGGTAGGCTATGAATGCGTCCATGTTCGCCAAAACCGATTTACGTATTAAGATATTATACATGGGTAGGCAGTCAACCATAACAAATTGTACCTAAAGTTTAGCCACTAGAGGTTCTTGGCCATAAGTGACTATATGAGAGGTAATCCCCAGAAGTACTATGCCAACACCGTAGAAACCTAGAAGGGTAGTGTACAAGGAGTGAGGTGGAAAGCTTCATCTTGTTAAAAACTTCTTTAAACATCACATTAATGAAGCTACCCCTATCGATGAAGACCTAGTGAACCTTTAGGGCCCGATGATTTACAGAATATACTTGATCACTGAAGGCGATCTCTCTCTTATTGCTATAGCTGGCTTGATCCACTCGATGGCTACTAGCCACATGTGAGCCATCATAAATTAACATAATATCTATGTTGACTTTGGCCATGTTATTGTCATTTGCCCACTGGGGTGGGGAATGTGGATTTTGACGGCCGTTGCACTGTTCTACTTATTGTCTCACATACTAAACCAGTGCACCCTTACGGATCAGCCACTTTATTTCATCCTTGAGACGTCGACACTCATTAGTAGAGTGGGTGTTGAATTGGTGGAACTCATGGTACTTTCCATTCCCCCTGGGCTCCTTCCTCCATCTAAATAAGGAGGGAGCAAGCCGTTGAAAGGAGATGCGATCACGTATTGCAGGATAGATAGTTTTCATGCCACAATTTAGAGTTGCATAGTTAGTGTACCTATGCTTGAAGCATGCACTATCTTCGGCATACTTTTTGCTATTTTCCTACTGATCATTCTTTTAAGGATTGTCATCTCTTGGGCCAACTTTGCTTCTCTGGCTACTCTCATGGTCACTGTCGGAGATGTCAGCTTCTTTCACCCTTATTATATTGTTCGCCCTTTGAAGAAAGTAAATCAAGGATATAGCGGGTTGCTTCTATGATTCCTTCCACATCCAAGATAGGTACATCACCACTAAATAAAGAGCAACTACCAAACTGTTCTAGTCATCTCCCAGTGCATCGGTTAATTCTTTATTGAAGCGGTTGACATATGAATAAAGGAATCGACCCAATCCTATTTATGTTGCCTAGCTTGCTTGCCATCATGACCCTTATTTTTGATGCAAGAAGTGGGTTTTGAATTCGAAACACAATTGGGTCTAAGAGTGGATGCTGGTGGCTTACAAATGAAGGAACCATCGGCCTGATTAGGATGGAGGGAAAACAGAGATATTGATCGGAAAGCTGGCCAACCTTGGCAACCGATTTGAAAGCGGTGATATGGTCTAATGGGTCAGTACTCCCATCATATTTATCTATAGGAGTCAAATAATATCTTTGGTAGATGTAAATGCTTATGACTTCCTTTAAGAAGGGTCTTGCTTCCCATCATCTGACAAACCCTCGCTGCCTCACCTATAGTTTAAATTCTACGCAATTGCTACCATTAGGCGAACATTTCTTCTCAAAGGCTAGATTCCACATGCCATTGATGACGCTGGCCCCTTGTTGGTAAAGGACTTCTCTATCGTCTATTTGGTATAGAGGACCTATGATGGTGATACAAAGAGGAGGAATGTCGATACCTGGTTGGGGTAGGAGATCTGCTCTTGACAACTGAAGGTGACCTAAGCGGGTAAGGGCTCCTTTCACAGGACCTAGACCTTGGCACCTCCAGTTGGGGTTGGGAGTAGGTTGATGGTTCTTTCAGTTATGAATTTATGCCTTGCCCACCACCACTGAGGCATTCAAAACATAGGTCATGGGCCTTATCTACCACTCGAAGGTGATGAAAGGAAGACAATTTTCGACCTTAGGGGAATGGCAGTACACTATCGGTTTAAGTTTTGGGACATCATGGATGTCTTCCTGCTCGTGGACAACATGTATGTCCCTGTGGTGAATTAGAGAAATTCCTACTGGAGTCTCCAACACCACTCTCTCATGAGCATCATGCATTATGTTATAGGTACCAGGCATAATGGGCTAGACAGGGTCCAGTCAACCACTAAAGGGATGGTCGGGCCAAAGTTTACAATTGCTTGAGTTTCCATGCTAGCCCGAAGGCCATTCACATCATGAGTAAGTTTTCCTATGTTAGTCAAGCCATTGATCATGCTAAGCCATGTGTCATTACTCAGCCTAGGGATGAAACAGATGGCTCTTGCTCCAGTAGCCTTGTTGGTTTGCAACTACTGAAATTGTCAGCTTTGTTTTCACCAGGATTTTACATGGTGCAAATGTGAAAAAAGTTTGTAGAGAAGTAAAGTGAATAATAATGAGAGTTTTAGGAAAGGTCCTCCTTCTAGCACTAAAATATTGACTAAAAATTTATCCAACCTTGGAATTACACCTAAGAGGTGATATTAGCAAATGTTTTATTATTTAAATGTAAAATAAGGAAATAAAAACGGTAAAGAGATGAGATTTAGAGTTGTTCGATCCGAGTTGATCTATGTCCACTATAAGGAATTTCTTATTACTTTGCCGCTCTTACAGTGAGTTGGATTACAAGATATATTAAGTAAATGCTTAAGAGCTTGTGTTATTCAATCCTTGTAAGAATGTCTACCTTGGTCTATTTATAGCTGTTAAAATTGGTGCTTGGATGGATGAGATTGTATTGTTAAGGTCCTCGAGGATGTTGATAGGCATACACGGTTGATGCGCATCCCAATTATGATGCCATATGGCATGTGTGGTATAGATGATGACAGTTGGTTGGTTGTACCATGAGCATGCTTGGAGTAAGGGCAGACAGTATGAGATCAGGGAGTGGTTGTTGTAGAGGTGCTTTGTTGGTAGCAAAAAACATGGAGTGGTTACTACACAGTGGCACTTTTGTTAGATGAATAATGTCGTTTATGCTAGTCTTTTCAAAGGAATAGTGCATCCAAAGCTTCTTTAGGAAGTGGTGGTCCGAAGCCTGTAACTATGGTTGTGTTACCAAAGAAGCTGGTGCATGTAGGTGGATGGTAGTGAAGATGGGCGAGGGACTTGTCTTGCAGTTGATTGAATGGACGAACCGATCTACTGTTGAGGAGTGATTCATAGGCTAGACTGCTCGTGTATCGCTGTCACCTACTGGTGTCTACAGAAGCGATGTTTGTTTGACACTACGACGGTGTCGGGTAGTACGTCCTATGAGAGATCCCTATCTATTTGGGTAGGTCGAGGGACAATGCTACATGGGCGTCCAAGTACCAGGCGCTTATGGTGCATGGGCGTACCATTGTTTTATGAGTCGGGGTTGATCAACATGCTGGATTATGGGGGTACACATGATGAAAGATAAGCCATGGCACATGCTAGTGTTGTCACGTAGGCTATTCAAACAATGCGAGACAGACCACTCTATGCTTATAAGAAATTCGAGTAACAATGTTTACTTAGAAGTAAAATTACACCAAACACTTCTACTTATACATCACTATTTAAAACTACTTACAAGTTACTATTCAAAACTCCTTTTAAGGAGTTTCAAAATAAGTTGTTACCAAATGAGATCCAAAATTCAAAATCCTAAAGTAATGCTCATCGCCGTTATAAAAGAGGGATAAGGTCTAATTTTAAAACAAGTTTAATTTTTACTGATTTGAATAATTGTTTTCATTTATTACTTAGAATTTTAGGTTTGATTTTTTGCTAAACCAAAAATCATTTCTCCATAGTGTGTAGAGTATTTAATTTTCATATAAACATATAGTACACCACACTTGGTCTGGACTATTTTCAAATATGCTCCATAGTAGGTTATCTATCATTTAAAAGCTTCTTATGAATTAGGTTTTGGCTAAAACTACATGCACCCAACATTCTCCTTTTCCACCTTGGAAAAACTTCTAAAACCCTGCACCTCTTGTTCCCCCTTTCACGCCCCACCATTTTGCCCTATTTCGACTTTATTTTATTCTTTTTCCACCAAGCTTGACAGGAGTTTGTATGAGAGTTAGGGGTATGCCTTTGAGGCAATTATATAATGTTTTACATATATCTAATTCTATAACCAATCTAATTCGTAACAAAGGTATTTCATTTCTATTATATACTTTGTTGTATAGTGATATGATTAATTAAGTAATTAATTTAAAGTATATTAAGTATAAAATCCTTAAATGATATGTTATAATAATAATTACAAGGAGCTGTAATCATTAGAAAGTTATCACAATACGAAATCACATATTATTTTAAATATTATTGGTCATGATGTTTTGCGAAAAGAAATTGACACATCCGTTGAGACCAAAGTATGCAACGCTCTCCAAATATTGGACAATGTATTACTCGTGGTAGTTGGGGGGCAAGAAGGGGTTATTTATTGATAGTTATTGGATAAATATTGAATGATTCACCCTAGAGTTTCTAGGTGGTTAATGACAACTAGGTCAAACAGGGAAACTCGGAATGGCGATATTACACAGTTCTCTCAACTTGAGAATACCATTAAGCTTCAATGTGGATGCTCCAATTTGATTATAGTTAAATCATGGCATGGTGATCCATCGAGCACCTATAATTGGGTATGAGAAAAAGCTTAAGAAGTGAAGCAATATTCTAAGGAGAATTCATCTCTTTGGTTGTATAAGGTCTGTATCACGGTCAACTTTAGTCAACTAAAAGTCAAAATCTCTAACTAGAGTAGTACGATCGATATAAAATTTATTATTAAACTAAGAACTTTGTTTATGGACTAACCAAGTTGAATATGGATGATATTAGAACTCTTATCAAAACCAAATTTCATAAGTCCTAATGTGATATTGTGTTGATGAAGAGAAATGATGTAAACAATCATTACTAAAAGATACCGCTTAAATTGTAAAATTGGATTTTACCAATAATGATGTATAAACGATAAATTCAGCCAAACTGTTACCCCTCTAGCTAAGATGATGAGTGAACATTAATTTTCGTATAGTCCACTATCAATCACTAGTTGAATTTACACCCACGAGTCGCATAACTGTACTCGTGATTTCCCCGAAATACCACACGATTTAATTGATTTATGATTGCTATAAATTAATTAAATTATTTAATATTTATGGAATATTAATTATTAATTTATTTGATGTACTGGGTGCTATTAGTAATTTTTGGGTTCTTATAGTAATTAATTGGGCATGTATATAAAAGTTATATATGTACTATCAATATACGATGACGATACATGTTTAAATATGATTTAAATGTCAATAATTATTAAATGAGGGTGGTTTTTCATTGACTCAAGAAGGCCTCTTAAATGGCCAACGTAGGGAGAGATAAAAGAGGGTTTGAGCTGTTTTGAATTTTGGATATAGATCTAGAATTAGTAGATAAATAAATAAGACAAAAGGGAGAACTTGTCTCCACCTTATTTATTTAAACAAACCTATCTCTCATTTATTTGGTGCTCTCTTTTTCTTCGTCCTACCTCCCCATTGTCGTGAGCAACTTATATCCTTCCCTAGCCAAAAATGTTAAAGCCAATGTACATCAAATACTATAGATCTAGTGGTATTGTAGTCCATCGCAATGTCGGAAGATCGATTCAAGGTGAATCTAGGAGATCCCACCAATCAACATGTGTTCAAAGGCAGCTTCCTTAAGGTAAAACATCTTATTTACTTTTTATGTCACACCTATTATGTAGTAGATAGTATATACAACAATTTTGTATGCATATTAGTTGTCTCTTATTTTATATGTTGTTAAATCACACCGACCTATATATATATATATATATATATATATGTTTTTTTATGTTTAGATCATTGCTTAAAATAAAATAAAAAACTATTTTTGGCCATGACTAATATATATATTTTATATGTAAAGACCCGAAAATTTAGCATCGTTGAAATTAAATTAACAAAAAATAGATTTTTAATTAAAGGATGAGTTAGGTATCAGATTTATAACCATTGCGTAGGTCTTCCTAGGATGATCTATTTGGTATGTAATTTTGATAGATTTGGAGGTATGATTTGCAAAATAGAGGCCTTACAATATGTAAATAAAGTGCGTAGCCATTATTTATCCAAATAGTTGCACATCACTGAACCCGCCTCATTGCCTATATAAATGATGTTAAGAAGCTCTTGATGAGTAGAAGAGGCTTCAAGTATTTGTTTTTGGAGATGATACTTGATGTGGATGGAAATTGGAAAATAATTCTCGCACGTCCATTCTAGGGTTTCGATTCAATGGTGGATTTACGACTATAGGACGACCAGAGGACATTAGGTAGTGCACAAGGTTAACTGGACATGATCGGGGCATTTCGATCACAGTAAGCATGTGCGAGTTTGTTAAAAAATGTCAGACAAAGTAGTGGCAGCATGCTTGGCGACGCCGCGAGTGACTAGGCAGTGGTAGGGCAATGCAGCTCTGTGTGGTAGGGACGACATGGAGGTCATATCTGATGTTGGCGGTCTACATTAGCGGTTGGAGGTGGCAGTGGTATTTTCAAAAAGTTGGTGGCTAGTGGGTTAGGGAAAAAGTTGGGGATGATGGTCACTGTAGCGTGAGTGCTCCTTTTCATTTTAGTCCCTTAACATTTAATACTTATAATTTAAACCTTGAAACTTCTAACCTTTGTAACTTTAACATATGAACTCTGATTCACGCATATTTTGTTCTATTAGATTTGTGGCAAAACTGGACGATTTGGCGAGCGGCCTGCTGAGTTTTGGGTCTGTTTGCAAAAGCATGTTTGTATGATTTATTTTTAATTAATTGAGTTTTAGAATATTAAATAATATCCATAGATGAAAATTTATATTTATAGATATGTTCTATGTTATATTGATGTATGTTTAGTTATTATGATGTCTTGGATGTATTGTGCCTTGATCGGTTTGTTTATTGTTGATTGTTGCATTATTGGATGTTAGTTATAATTAATTTTGGATTTGGATTGCAAAACATACGAATTATAATATATTGATTAAATTGTGTAGGGGAAAAATTGATAAATAAACGAAAATAATGTTATTTATATATTTTGAGTGATATTTGTGAATAACAATGAATTAAGCTGAAAGTAATATGAGAAATTTAATAAGGTTATTATTCATGAATTTCTAGAAAATTTTATAAATAATAAAGAAAATACATTTTAAATCAAAATTGGTAATTATTATTTATAAAATAAAGTAAGATTTCATAAATAATAATATGATTTTTTATAAAGTAAATTGATGAAATAATTGATTTTTATGGAGTCTATATAAGAATATTATTATTAATATTATTTGAGTAATAAAATAACGGATAATTTGGGAACTATAATAATAATAGTAAAGACGTGTTTTCAAAAGTATTTTGGATTAAATTATTGCTATTTTGAGGTAGATAGTAATGAAAGAAGTTTAATATAGTATATTGTTGTTTTTGAGATAAATAGTAATAAATTGGTCTTGGAAGCTATTCAAAATGTTTTAGTATATATTATATTTTGACTTAAAATAATAATAATATTGTTTTGAAAAGTAATTAGATGTAAATTACTATTTTTGATTAAAAACCGATGTTTTATGGTATTTGGACAAATAGAAATGTAATCAAGGATTTTAGAAGCTTAATATCGTCTTTAAAGAATTATTACTGTTTTGAGATGGAATAATTAAAAGTTTTTTTTATAATAAACAATAACAAAATGATGTTATACTTAAGAGAAATAATGGTTGTAAATATAATGTTTTGGATAGATGTAATAGTGGTTAATTGTTGATTTTAATTGTCACATATGTTATTTTACGATGGTGGAATCACATTTGGATGTACGCACGATATTTTCCATTATTACTATGTTGTGTGTAGTTAATTATGATTTTATGTATTCATGTTTGTGTTACTAATATAGTGGTGTAGTACACATTTGGTGATTTGGTGTCTATGCTACTAATATAGTGCTTTAGTACACATTTGCTGATTTGGTGTTTGCCTTACTAACATAGTGGTTTAGTGCACATTCTATAATTTGGTATTTGAGTTACATTAATATGGTGGATTAGTATACAATTTTCTAATTTATACTTACATCTATGATATATTACAAATAGTTGATTATTAATGCATATATATTGGCCTATTTGATGCTTGGGGTTGACATTGAGTATTGTTGTTATTTGATGGTTGTGTGCTATTATTGTTGTTACTTCGTATGATGATTGATCTTTAAAGGCTTAGTAGGAGTGGTGTTTAATGCATGCATTGGTTGCACTAGTTGCATTGGTTGCGTGGGTATTGTGGCTGTGATGTACTATTAAGTATTTGATGTAGGAGAAGAGCATGAAATACAACTAAATGGGCATGATCCTCAAAAGGTTATGTAGGCTGTCCTTTTCAGTGCAATAGCCATTGGATCCCTTAGGTTGAGCTGGGGTGTATAGATATTGGCATAATCCAAACATAGTTGAACAATTTTTTTCATTATTATACGCATGTACTTGTGGTGTTGTAGGTAGGAGCAAAGGAAGAGAAAAGATTCAAAGATAGGATGTTAACTCGATATTTTTTTTGAGAGAGTTATAGGTGTTAACCCAAAAAAATGGATCAACACCCTGGTTTGAGTGTGAAAGCACCAGCCCTGTTCGCACAAAGTAATAATGTAAATAATAAATGTTGAAAAAGACAGAAAAAGTAAGGAGACATGATATTTTATAGTGGTTCAGCTTTTAATGAAGCCTACGTCCACTTTATAGTTTTATTATAGACTGATCGCTGTTATAAGAAGTGTTTGATTACAAGATTCTTGGCTGTCCTTAGCTATATTGGATCTCTAAGGTTAGAATCCACTGGAGAATCACAGCGAACCCCTTTGGAGATTATTGTGAGGGAGGTAGAGAGTGAAGAAAGTTTCCAGCAGAGCTTCAGCGACCAGTTCGGAGAAGATCCCGCTTATGTTGCAGGTAGGATGGTATTTATAGAGATCAGAGAGCTTCTAAGCCAAGCCAATGCGTCAATTGCTCGCAGATGGATGTAGGAGGACCTATAGGAGTTTAGCTCACGACCCGAGCCAAAAGCATGGATCACTAGCAATCCATAGTTTTAGGCTCCTTTGCTCCTATTTCTCTCAGCGAACCATCATGTTGCATGGATCGCTGGTGATCCAAGTACTTGGATTATTTTTGGAGTTTGGAATGCTTTCACGTCCTTGCATTGATGTTGTTCATGTAATCTCGTTGCACTTTGCTCCATTTTGATGACGATCTACTAGCTGGTTGTGCTTAGCTGCTGATTGGACTGAATGGACGCCGGTCCCTTGGTTTAATCAAATTCAGTCGATGCTTTAGTAATATGATTTGGATCTTTTAATTTGTTTCTTTAACCCTTTTGGCTGAGTTCTGAAACATCCCGACTTCATCAACTTATTCCGCCTTCTATTGGATCCTGTTGGGTTAGAAGCCCGGATAACATTTGCCCCCCAGAGTACGTCTTCTTTGAAAAAAAAGGCGTGCTCTGGAAGTTATCGACTTTAATATATGCTTGTTTGATTCCAAGTAATCATATTAGAGTTTTGCAGACATGTAGTAGGTTATGTTGTTGATCACCCAATCTTGGTCTTGACTGCTACTGCTTGTCGTAACGAATCAAATTTCTCTCCATAGCTTCTCGGTGAACTTTGAAATAATGTGTAAGTGTCACGACTCAAGTTTGAGAAAAACCTTTCTCCAACGACATGGGTTGCTAGCGATCACCAGATGATGGGTCGCTAGCGACCTGATGACTTAGCTAATTTTTCAGTTAGATTCCTCTTCAATAATATGGGTCGCTAGCGATCCAAAGGATAGGTCACTAGCGACCTAAGTACTTAGAAGAATTTTTTCCTTTTTCATTTTAGTTTGCCTATATAAGCCATTCGAGCCGACCTGATTACTTATTCATGCCACCCAGTTCATTTCCTTTACGTGACCTAATCTTCGTGCGATCCAACCCTAGGCGATTCGATCCTTCTTAGTGCTTCGATCCATCCATTTCCAGTGATCTAGCCTTGTCGTCCGCCATGATTCCTTCTAGCGATCTTCCTTCGAAACCCTAACCCACCATCGCTTTAGATCGCCGCTGGTCCATCCACTTTGCTCGCCACCAACCCAATTACAGCTTGTTGATTCTAAGTATCTAATTACTTTTGTGTTCTAGAGTTCAATTTGAGGTGGGTTTGCTAATCATAGTGTTCATTTAACTATTTGTTGGCGAGGTCGCGTTTGTGATGTTGGTCATGAGAAGTTTGAGTTGATTGCGGCTTAATGGAGGAAGATAGTAAATCGAGTCTTGAGTTTTTCTTGGAACAACATTTGGGCCTTGGCCTGGTGCTTGACACATTTTGCTATCTTCGCCCATTAAGCCAGAATTGACTTGTGCCAAGTTCCGTAGCTGATCCTGCATGACACATCACGAATTGGTCCCGATTCTTCCAGAGGATTTGGACTTATCTTACTTGTTGCACGCTTGGTGTCTCTGTAGTGAGAAGAATTTTCCACGTCGCTTCGGAGAACGAACCCGTTATTGATCGTTGATCGATAACGGGTAAGTGTAGAGGAAGTAAAAACAAGTGGAAACGATGCAAGAAATTCTTTTCCTTTTCCACTGCGAGCGAACTATCTACACAGGATAGAACGTTTGTAGTGTTTCAGACACTGAACTCACCCCTATATATATCACGCTGCACTTGCCCCGGTACACACTTGAAATCCGTTGCATGTGCACAAATCGATATCTCTCCGGAATTCAAGTGTTGTAGTGGAAATTATTAATTTAGAATAAAATCACCTAACAGTTTTGAACGGGAGTTCCAATGCTTTAGAATGAAGCACCTATCTTTGCGTCGTAAATCAAGCGGCGGAAGTCCAACACTTTCGGCAGCCGAGTCATCGTCCGTCACCCTTTCTCCTTTCACTTCGCAAGCTGAATACGGCTAGTTGGTTCCAGTTGGTCCTATCTTGGACCGAACGCCCACTAATTTTAGAGTTCTACTCAACCTGCCAACGAGAGCTTCTTCGGTGGTTTCCGCTAAAGTTCTACACAATATCTGGGTGCAGCATGGTATACCAGAGGAGGATGTACGTTTACCAAAGAATGATTTTGCTCACATGCCTCCTTTGGGATATACCGCTTGCCATCAGTATATATGTCTGAATGAAGCCGTGCCTCCCTTTAACAACAATCTGCGTGAGACTCTTTCAAACTTAGGTATTGCACCATTCCAAATTCATCCTAATGGCTATGCCATATTGACTTGCTTGCACGTTCTTTTCATGTGAACGTTCAACCGCGCTCCAAGCTTTGACGAGTTGCGGTAACGATCTGGATTTTTCGCGTTCGAAAATCGACATCCATACTTTACATCGTACTCGAATGCCGTAGATTCGACCGTTCAAATCCGAGTCGCCGGAGCTTATAACAACATTAAGTAAATAAATAACACAGCGGAATAAATGAATAATACATTGATATACAATATCGAATACAATATCTGATACAACAGAGTGATACAATGAATATCAATATACATCAGAGATCTGATACAAGAAATAGCAGCGGAAAAGAAAACGATAACAACAGCAGCGGATAATCTCCATCTTCAAAGCACTAAGCCAGATATAGCTCGAACTCCCAATAACGAGGCACAAAGATAAGCAAGTGCAGTCTGATCCAAAGACTGAACTAGCTCCAGATAAATCTACAAATCTGACTATCTGAAAAACCAAACTCTAGACTGCTCGTGTAGAAAAATTTTGAGCATCCAGAGTTTAGGAAAGAAACAATAAACTCCGGATCAGTCATGGGACTGGTGTGAGCAACAAAAACAGTTTATCTTTAAAAACGAACAACAAAAGAATTTAAAGTCAATTCGCAATGCTTTTGGAAAATGAAACTACCATAAGGCCTCCCGCCACACACACAATGCAAACGCAGACTTGGAGGAGATTTCTCCTTATGATAGTCAAAGATGCTTACTACGCAAAATCAAATCATTTTGATATTACCATTAGTGCATAGTGTAGAAAGTAATTCGAAAATAGAATATCAATCTTAGCCAACATACGTACCATTATAGTATGCCTACTATAGCTACCATATTAGATGGCAGGTTCTACAACTAATACCGTACAAAGTTCGTATTGGAAGATGGATTCCCAACAAATGGTCAGGCTAAGGAACTTCCTATGCCACGGTGGGTACGTCCCTGGAATAGACGACCCGAGAACCTAACCGGATCTCTGCCAACACAAGGCCGGGTTACCTCTGCAAAAATAGGTAACTACTGACACGCGTATGCCATCCCCCGATCGTCACCGATCTTCCCGAGGATCCTCGATTTCCAACTACCACAAAGTAATAAACTCGCAGCATCTACAGAGGTTAAGTATCTGGGCTCCATACCATGATACCACCTTTATCCAGAAGGAATGACATACACTAAGGGGCGCTACTCCCTAGAACCTTGCTGCATCCTTCCTGTTTTGACCATTTCCGGGGTGTGAGGCTCGACGAAGTCTCGTCCACAAAGCTACGCTTTGTCACAAAGCCATGCTTCGGGTCAAACAAATGATCAACCTATGATCACAAAGATATAAAATCAAATAAATGATCATATCGCAAATGATCAAACACTGATCATCACACAGCAACACTCAGCATGTCACATTACCAAATTGGGATATATCGCTGATAAATTTCAACTACATAACCTCTGAGCTCGTACGTCTCAGAGAGGGTGTTAAGCTAAAAGAATGAATTCTCCGCCACCAACAGAAATGTATTTGAAAGAAATCGGCTTTATATCTCAAAGTGTAATGTCAGACATGTAACCATACAAGTCTGTTCCGGGTTCGAACAGAACCGAAGGCACTTCTTACGAAGCCCTTGCAATTCCGGGTAATTTCCAATCACGTCCGGACTTCCTATCACAAAAGAGTGATATAAATCTCTATACTGGAGCAACTCAGTGCAGAGATATTCGACAGGTTGTCCTTTCATTTTCGAAAATATCCAGTCTTCAACACCGGTCTTCAAATGCCATCCATATACGACGTATCACTATTCGGAATGGGTTATACGACCCAAAGGTCCTTTCCCGGCTAACCCGAATAGTGAGCGCAATACTTAAAAATATATGGATATTGGGATTTCAATTAAGTCACAACTTAAACCCAAACTTTCATTTTAAATGGTTAAACAAATTACCATTTTAATCTTTTAAACAAAAAGATTTACTTCACAAAGTTCACTAAATTTCACAAAGATTCATTCACAGATTTTCCAAATCGATTTCCATTTCAGTTTAATTAATTCGTTAAATCTTTAAATCAAATATTTAACTAATAGCTTTCAAAACAATTCCATTTCGAATGGGTTAAATAAATCATCATTTTAAATCTGTTAAAAATAACAGATTAAATTCATAGCTTTCAAAACAATTTCATTCATAACTTGGGAAAATCCATTTTTCAATTCAATCTTGAAATTCCTTTAATTAAATTGGAATTTCATTTCTTATCTGAAAGCTTTTATCATTTGAAAACAAACAGTTTCATTTCAGAAAATCTGATTCATTTATACGAGTTGAAATCCTTGGTTTAAATTTAAATTCCCAACTTATACTTTTAAAATGGTTAAATTCATACAAACACATTTATATCATCTTTAATCCCTAGTTTCAATCATAGGATTCAATTTCAAACTTGAATTCAAATTTAAATCAAATTATTTAAATTTTCAAAACACGTTTAAGTTATTCAAAATAATTTTTTTCTTTGAAATTCTATTTCAAAAGCTTTTCAATTTAAACCCAAATTTCCAATTTCAAAATCAATTGAAATTAAAATTTCACTTTCAAAAAAACATCAAATTTAAATTATCTGTGACTTAACCGATTTCCACGTGAAATCCATATTTGTGTGTAAAGGTGTAGTCCAGGGGTTTTACACACAATAGTGCAACATCAATCATCACAGATCAAAATACAGAAATAAAATTTGATAAGCGGTATTAACTATCCCGCTTATCGTTCATTCACATATCACAGATATATATATCAGAGATAAGTAAATTACATATCACAACATAAATCAGGATGTATCACAAAGCATCACAAATCAGGGATATCAAACAATCAAGTCATCCAATTGAATCCAAACATCCATAAGTAAGGTCAGTTAATTGTCTGATTTATTCAAATTAGATTAATTTATTATGAATAAACTACAAATCTTGGTTAATTAATCATTAATCAATTATAAACCATTTCAACTAATTAATCTTTAATCATTTATAAATTAACTTTTAATAAATAAATTAATTAATTAACCTTTAATTATTAAATAATTAACTTTTAATTATTTAATTCTCCATTTAATTAATTATCATTCCTTAATCACCTTCATTAATTAATTAACCTTTAATTAATTATTCTCAGATTTATTACCTTAATTAATAAATCATATTAATTATTTAATCTTTAAACCAATTACATAATTAATCAACCCTTAATCATTCAATTATTCTTAAATTAATCATCTCTGTAATTAATTTTCATTAACAATCTTTAATTCTTAATAAATAAAATTGCTTAATTATTAGTTTACCAATTTATTAATTACACTTAATCAATTACAAATGTTTATTATTAAATAAATTAATCTAATTAATTAAAAAAAATCAATTACAAATTTACCAAATATCATTCTAATTATTTCTATAGTAAATGAAGGTAATCCTTAATCTTAATTACTTAAAGAAACTCATTTTCATTCTTTATTCAATTTTCACTCTCAATATGTTTGAAAAACATATATTTTACTTTTCCTTTAAAATCCATTAAATTATAAATTAAAAAAAATTCTTTGTTATGAAAGGAATTTTTAAACCAAATTTTCCTTAAATTCTAAATATTTAAACTTATTTAAAAGTATTTAAATTAAAACTTTCTTTCACTTCAAAATCTGGAAGTTAAACTTCTATTCAGTTAAATTTTGATTCCATTTTAAAATCATCAGTTTAAAATTGAAATGTGTACAGGTTAAAACTCTAGAAGCAAAACTACCCGAGACCTTCACATTTTACTTCGAGTGAAACCCCTCCCTGCTTCGAGTAAAATGCACGAACGACTCGAGTACTTCACGCAATCTCCTCTGACTTCTTCCCAGGGAACAACATACACACCAGCGTGCTTGTGCACGTGCACAGCTCCGATCTTCTCCTCCAGTCGACGTCGCCTCGTCGAGCAAGTCGACCATCACCTACGACTCAATCCCTGACCACCTGAACTTCGTCCATCAACGCAAATCGAATTCGAGCTCGATTACCACCTGGAAACGAATAGTGAAACAACACCCCGCCTGGAAACCTCCTCGTGCTCGACACTCCGACCACCAGATCGCCAGCGCCTCCGGCCGTAGCCTCATCCACCTCTCCTCTACCTAAACCCAGAGTCGCGAGTCACCTCGATCCAACAATGATTCCGTACGAACGAGATTCCACAGCACCTAAAAACTAGGTTTAGGAAAAAGAAATCGACACCGTCGCCTCCACGCTCATCTGACCACACTTCTACCATTTTTCTAAGCACCACCCATCACTCCTCTACCTCCAAACCAAAACTCAACCTCTCCAGACGACGAGATCGTCCACGGCAACCCAAAACACTTAAAACAGATGAACTAAAACTGCTCTTCACTCCCTTGCTTAAAAATTCTAAAACTTGTTTTAAAAAACCTAATTTTGTATGTAGTTTAGGTTTATACCCCTGAATCTTTAAAACAAGAAGTTTGATTTTAGACATATTTAAAGTTGTATATGCTTTCTTGGTTTTCCAGAGCAACTTCAAGTTAGTTTAACTTATAAAAATTTTTAACATCTAGATTTTAGTTAAACAAACAATTGTTGTTTACATTTTACATCCAACCAGTTATTAAAAACAAGAGAGAAAGGTTTGTTTACGTATTTACTCAAAGAAAAGTCATCAGATAACAGAGCATGAATGAAACAGATACATCCAAATACTTGCACATACATACATATACAAGATACATATCACACGGAAAAGCATTCCATATTAACTTAAAATATAGATTTAAAATAAAGTGTTACTCACTTGGTTCAGAAGAAAGAAAAGAACAGAGCTTCTTTGTTGAACCAGGTTTTGAATTTGCTTACTGAAATCCTTTAGATCTCTGGTCTGTAGTTGATTGTATTGTTGTAAATGTTGAAGCTTGTTTTCTTTGAGTTGAATAATGTTTTAGTTTATTTGTTTACAAAGTGATATCTCAGTTTTTCTTTGCTAAGGATTTTCGAAACTGAAATGAAGTTGATATAAAGAGAGAAGTAGATATATCAAAACAATGAGTTGTACAGGGTTTATTTGTTGTACAGGATGGTGATTTTAGTTTATACAATAGGCATGGCTAAAGATATGCTTGCATTAATTGCCTGGTACTTTGTTCCTATGCTTAGCCCATGTCTTCATACTTTGTATTTGTTTTTAAAGGCATATTTTATTTGCCTACCTTTCTTTAGCTCGGCTGAGAATATATATTATGGCTAAGGACATCTTGCATTAATTTGGCTGATATGTATATGAGATGGTTTGCATACTTTATTTTGTTATTTCTCTTACTTTTTGTTTCGGCTGAGAATATATTGAGAAGATTTTGTTTCATACTTTTGTTACTTGAAGATTAAGTTTTTGTTTTGTTTGTTTTATGCTTTGTACTTTATTTTATATGTAAACTTTTTATTTGTATACACTTTGTTTTCGTTTTCTTGTTTATATGTGTATTTGTTTGTATGCATACATTTGTTTTACTTAGTTTTATACTTGAATGTATATTTATTTTATTTTACTTTATTTTTTTTCCTTGTTGCTTTACAATATTTTAATCTCAAATGATTTATACAGAATATACTTGGATATCGGGGAAACTCGCAATAAATAAATCGATAAATTTCACTTTAAACCCTTTGTTTTACTATTTTTATTCAGAATGAAATAAATTAACAAATTTAAATTCAAAAATTCAATTAATTATTAATTTAAATACTTATAAAGTTTGGGGTCGTTACAAACTTCCCCCCTTAAAAGAATTTCGTCCTCGAAATTCGCAGGCACGAAAAAAACAAAGAGAGAGATAGACAGATTCAATCTCCTATAATTACTCAAACTTACGATATGGATTCCGAATTCAAGTCGGAATATCTCAAAATACATACCAATTTGTCCCTCTTCGGACTTTGGTATACACAAGAAATTACAATAAAATTTCAAAATTTGGTTTTAAAACGAAATCGTTTTATTGATTCAATTCAAATTTAGCCTTCATATTCTATTAATCAATTTAACTCAATTTAAAATTTCCAATTTCAAATTCATTAAGGTTCAAATCAAAAAGCTGATAAGAAATTGATGAAGATACGAAGTAATCATCTTCTACAACGATTCGTAGAACCACCATCATGCCGAAACTTCTTCTTGTAGCTGGTACGAAGAAATCAAAAGAATTTGGAAACGAATCAAAGAAAATTGATAGAGAAAGATTGTTTCCACTGTCGCAAGGTATTGACCATTTATAGTCGTACTCCCCTGTCCCCTATCTCGTCCTCTTCTTGTACTCATACTTACTATCAGTGGATAGCAAGAGAATTTACTGAGACGTTCAAACGGATATCTTAGGGATATACTCATTCTAGAGTTTACTTCACTCTATCTCTAATGAGCTACTTAACGTGTTATACTCCTGAGCTAAAGTTCAACCTTAGCTCTGATACCAAATGTAACGATCTGGATTTTTCGCGTTCGAAAATCGACATCCATACTTTACATCGTACTCGAATGCCGTAGATTCGACCGTTCAAATCCGAGTCGCCGGAGCTTATAACAACATTAAGTAAATAAATAACACAGCGGAATAAATGAATAGTACATTGATATACAATATCGAATACAATATCTGATACAATAGAGTGATACAATGAATATCAATATACATCAGAGATCTGATACAAGAAATAGCAGCGGAAAAGAAAACGATAACAACAGCAGCGGATAATCTCCATCTTCAAAGCACTAAGCCAGATATAGCTCGAACTCCCAATAACGAGGCACAAAGATAAGCAAGTGCAGTCTGATCCAAAGACTGAACTAGCTCCAGATAAATCTACAAATCTGACTATCTGAAAAACCAAACTCTAGACTGCTCGTGTAGAAAAATTTTGAGCATCCAGAGTTTAGGAAAGAAACAATAAACTCCGGATCAGTCATGGGACTGGTGTGAGCAACAAAAACAGTTTATCTTTAAAAACGAACAACAAAAGAATTTAAAGTCAATTCGCAATGCTTTTGGAAAATGAAACTACCATAAGGCCTCCCGCCACACACACAATGCAAACGCAGACTTGGAGGAGATTTCTCCTTATGATAGTCAAAGATGCTTACTACGCAAAATCAAATCATTTTGATATTACCATTAGTGCATAGTGTAGAAAGTAATTCGAAAATAGAATATCAATCTTAGCCAACATACGTACCATTATAGTATGCCTACTATAGCTACCATATTAGATGGCAGGTTCTACAACTAATACCGTACAAAGTTCGTATTGGAAGATGGATTCCCAACAAATGGTCAGGCTAAGGAACTTCCTATTCCACGGTGGGTACGTCCCTGGAATAGACGACCCGAGAACCTAACCGGATCTCTGCCAACACAAGGCCGGGTTACCTCTGCAAAAATAGGTAACTACTGACACGCGTATGCCATCCCCCGAACGTCACCGATCTTCCCGAGGATCCTCGATTTCCAACTACCACAAAGTAATAAACTCGCAGCATCTACAGAGGTTAAGTATCTGGGCTCCATACCATGATACCACCTTTATCCAGAAGGAATGACATACACTAAGGGGCGCTACTCCCTAGAACCTTGCTTCATCCTTCCTGTTTTGACCATTTCCGGGGTGTGAGGCTCGACGAAGTCTCGTCCACAAAGCTACGCTTTGTCACAAAGCCATGCT
This sequence comes from Allium fistulosum, assembly GCA_030737815.1. Classification (NCBI taxonomy): domain Eukaryota; kingdom Viridiplantae; phylum Streptophyta; class Magnoliopsida; order Asparagales; family Amaryllidaceae; genus Allium; species Allium fistulosum. The sequence continues at coordinate 1,007,605,686 of CM060905.1, forward strand.
TCGGGTCAAACAAATGATCAACCTATGATCACAAAGATATAAAATCAAATAAATGATCATATCGCAAATGATCAAACACTGATCATCACACAGCAACACTCAGCATGTCACATTACCAAATTGGGATATATCGCTGATAAATTTCAACTACATAACCTCTGAGCTCGTACGTCTCAGAGAAGGGTGTTAAGCTAAAAGAATGAATTCTCCGCCACCAACAGAAATGTATTTGAAAGAAATCGGCTTTATATCTCGAAGTGTAATGTCAAACATGTAACCATACAAGTCTGTTCCGGGTTCGAACAGAACCGAAGGCACTTCTTACGAAGCCCTTGCAATTCCGGGTAATTTCCAATCACGTCCGGACTTCCCATCACAAAAGAGTGATATAAATCTCTATACTGGAGCAACTCAGTGCAGAGACATTCGACAGGTTGTCCTTTCATTTTCGAAAATATCCGGTCTTCAACACCGGTCTTCAAATGCCATCCATATACGACGTATCACTATTCGGAATGGGTTATACGACCCAAAGGTCCTTTCCCGGCTAACCCGAATAGTGAGCGCAATACTTAAAAATATATGGATATTGGGATTTCAATTAAGTCACAACTTAAACCCAAACTTTCATTTTAAATGGTTAAACAAATTACCATTTTAATCTTTTAAACAAAAAGATTTACTTCACAAAGTTCACTAAATTTCACAAAGATTCATTCACAGATTTTCCAAATCGATTTCCATTTCAGTTTAATTAATTCGTTAAATCTTTAAATCAAAGATTTAACTAATAGCTTTCAAAACAATTCCATTTCGAATGGATTAAATAAATCATCATTTTAAATCTGTTAAAAATAACAGATTAAATTCATAGCTTTCAAAACAATTTCATTCATAACTTGGGAAAATCCATTTTTCAATTCAATCTTGAAATTCCTTTAATTAAACTGGAATTTCATTTCTTATCTGAAAGCTTTTATCATTTGAAAACAAACAGTTTCATTTCAGAAAATCTGATTCATTTATACGAGTTGAAATCCTTGGTTTAAATTTAAATTCCCAACTTATACTTTTAAAATGGTTAAATTCATACAAACACATTTATATCATCTTTAATCCCTAGTTTCAATCATAGGATTCAATTTCAAACTTGAATTCAAATTTAAATCAAATTATTTAAATTTTCAAAACTCGTTTAAGTTATTCAAAATAATTTTTTTCTTTGAAATTCTATTTCAAAAGCTTTTCAATTTAAACCCAAATTTCCAATTTCAAAATCAATTGAAATTAAAATTTCACTTTCAAAAAACATCAAATTTAAATTATCTGTGACTTAACCGATTTCCACGTGAAATCCATATTTGTGTGTAAAGGTGTAGTCCAGGGGTTTTACACACAATAGTGCAACATCAATCATCACAGATCAAAATACAGAAATAAAATTTGATAAGCGGTATTAACTATCCCGCTTATCGTTCATTCACAGATCACAGATATATATATCAGAGATAAGTAAATTACATATCACAACATAAATCAGGATGTATCACAAAGCATCACAAATCAGGGATATCAAACAATCAAGTCATCCAATAGAATCCAAACATCCATAAGTAAGGTCAGTTAATTGTCTGATTTATTCAAATTAGATTAATTTATTATGAATAAACTACAAATCTTGGTTAATTAATCATTAATCAATTATAAACCATTTCAACTAATTAATCTTTAATCATTTATAAATTAACTTTTAATAAATAAATAAATTAATTAACCTTTAATTATTAAATAATTAACTTTTAATTATTTAATTCTCCATTTAATTAATTATCATTCCTTAATCACCTTCATTAATTAATTAACCTTTAATTAATTATTCTCAGATTTATTACCTTAATTAATAAATCATATTAATTATTTAATCTTTAAACCAATTACATAATTAATCAACCCTTAATCATTCAATTATTCTTAAATTAATCATCTCTGTAATTAATTTTCATTAACAATCTTTAATTCTTAATAAATTAAATTGCTTAATTATTAGTTTACCAATTTATTAATTACACTTAATCAATTACAAATGTTTATTATTAAATAAATTAATCTAATTAATTAAAAAAAATCAATTACAAATTTACCAAATATCATTCTAATTATTTCTATAGTAAATGAAGGTAATCCTTAATCTTAATTACTTAAAGAAACTCATTTTCATTCTTTATTCAATTTTCACTCTCAATATGTTTGAAAAACATATATTTTACTTTTCCTTTAAAATCCATTAAATTATAAATTAAAAAAAATTCTTTGTTATGAAAGGAATTTTTAAACCAAATTTTCCTTAAATTCTAAATATTTAAACTTATTTAAAAGTATTTAAATTAAAACTTTCTTTCACTTCAAAATCTGGAAGTTAAACTTCTATTCAGTTAAATTTTGATTCCATTTTAAAATCATTAGTTTAAAATTGAAATGTGTACAGGTTAAAACTCTAGAAGCAAAACTACCCGAGACCTTCACATTTTACTCGAGTGAAACCCCTCCCTGCTTCGAGTAAAATGCACGAACGACTCGAGTACTTCACGCAATCTCCTCTGACTTCTTCCCAGGGAACAACATACACACCAGCGTGCTTGTGCACGTGCACAGCTCCGATCTTCTCCTCCATTCGACGTCGCCTCGTCGAGCAAGTCGACCATCACCTACGACTCAATCCCTGACCACCTGAACTTCGTCCATCAACGCAAATCGAATTCGAGCTCGATTACCACCTGGAAACGAACAGTGAAACAACACCCCGCCTGGAAACCTCCTCGTGCTCGACACTCCGACCACCAGATCGCCAGCGCCTCCGGCCGTAGCCTCATCCACCTCTCCTCTACCTAAACCCAGAGTCGCGAGTCACTCGATCCAACAATGATTCCGTACGAACGAGATTCCACAGCACCTAAAAACTAGGTTTAGGAAAAAGAAATCGACACCCCCGCCTCCACGCTCATCTGACCACACTTCTACCATTTTTCTAAGCACCACCCATCACTCCTCTACCTCCAAACCAAAACTCAACCTCTCCAGACGACGAGATCGTCCACGGCAACCCAAAACACTTAAAACAGATGAACTAAAACTGCTCTTCACTCCCTTGCTTAAAAATTCTAAAACTTGTTTTAAAAAACCTAATTTTGTATGTAGTTTAGGTTTATACCCCTGAATCTTTAAAACAAGAAGTTTGATTTTAGACATATTTAAAGTTGTATATGCTTTCTTGGTTTTCCAGAGCAACTTCAAGTTAGTTTAACTTATAAAAATTTTTAACATCTAGATTTTAGTTAAACAAACAATTGTTGTTTACATTTTACATCCAACCAGTTATTAAAAACAAGAGAGAAAGGTTTGTTTACGTATTTACTCAAAGAAAAGTCATCAGATAACAGAGCATGAATGAAACAGATACATCCAAATACTTGCACATACATACATATACAAGATACATATCACACGGAAAAGCATTCCATATTAACTTAAAATATAGATTTAAAATAAAGTGTTACTCACTTGGTTCAGAAGAAAGAAAAGAACAAAGCTTCTTTGTTGAACCAGGTTTTGAATTTGCTTACTGAAATCCTTTAGATCTCTGGTCTGTAGTTGATTGTATTGTTGTAAATGTTGAAGCTTGTTTTATTTGAGTTGAATAATGTTTTAGTTTATTTGTTTACAAAGTGATATCTCAGTTTTTCTTTGCTAAGGATTTTCGAAACTGAAATGAAGTTGATATAAAGAGAGAAGTAGATATATCAAAACAATGAGTTGTACAGGGTTTATTTGTTGTACAGGATGGTGATTTTAGTTTATACAATAGGCATGGCTAAAGATATGCTTGCATTAATTGCCTGGTACTTTGTTCCTATGCTTAGCCCATGTCTTCATACTTTGTATTTGTTTTTAAAGGCATATTTTATTTGCCTACCTTTCTTTAGCTCGGCTGAGAATATATATTATGGCTAAGGACATCTTGCATTAATTTGGCTGATATGTATATGAGATGGTTTGCATACTTTATTTTGTTATTTCTCTTACTTTTTGTTTCGGCTGAGAATATATTGAGAAGATTTTGTTTCATACTTTTGTTACTTGAAGATTAAGTTTTTGTTTTGTTTGTTTTATGCTTTGTACTTTATTTTATATGTAAACTTTTTATTTGTATACACTTTGTTTTCGTTTTCTTGTTTATATGTGTATTTGTTTGTATGCATACATTTGTTTTACTTAGTTTTATACTTGAATGTATATTTATTTTATTTTACTTTATTTTTTTTCCTTGTTGCTTTACAATATTTTAATCTCAAATGATTTATACAGAATATACTTGGATATCGGGGAAACTCGCAATAAATAAATCGATAAATTTCACTTTAAACCCTTTGTTTTACTATTTTTATTCAGAATGAAATAAATTAACAAATTTAAATTCAAAAATTCAATTAATTATTAATTTAAATACTTATAAAGTTTCGGGTCGTTACAGTTGCGGTACTTTTTGTTGTTCAAGAGGAGAGATGAATGTCCATCCTTGATCGTGATTGAGCCTCAAAGGAACCGGAAAATTGTTTTGCATCTACAAAGCAACTTGTCCTAGTTCAAGACGTAGTATTTCTTCGTTAGATGCCCTAAGGGTTTTAACCGTCTTTGGATGACAGGGGGTAAGTTCCTTTCCCTACTTATCGAGTTCTGACGCGTTGCTATGGAGTTTCTAACAAGCCGTATACTTATTGCAGTTATCCCAAGGTCAAATAGGGATGTGTCTCTCGATGAAGTTTGTCAGACCTTGGAGGCTATCGACGATGAGGAGAGGTCTGTCAGAGTTTTTTTGACCGATGAAAACTTGCTCTGGTACAGATTACTGCATCCGAGAAGGTCCACTGTTCAAGTTGAGGTCCCCTCCCCTGCTCGATCCAGGGTCCGTACACAATCTACTTCTTCTTCTCGCGGTTTCGAAGAAGGCGCTTCTCAAGATAAAGAGGGCTTGTCCGAGGAATCAGCCGAAGAGAATCACGAAGAAGGAGATGCTACTGCGACCGGAGTTAGCGGCCCGGTCAGAATGCCTCCAATCCTAGAAGAAGGAGAAGAGGAGTTCCAACAATGGGAAGGCAAAGCCGCAACGGGCTTAGAAAAAGAGGAGGGGGAACTCGAGAGTAGTAGCGATGAGTCCACCTCTAATGATGACTTCTACATAGAATCCGATGATGGGGATTCGAAATCGTGCGATGAGACTCAGGGGATGAGTCCCTTCCTTCCGAGCCCACCTCCTCCAGATGCGAGCGATAAAGACAACGCCCCAGAAGTTAAAGAGCAACAGGATTCTCCAAGTAAAGATGTCAGTGCTGAGTTTGGAGATTTGAGTAATTTTTACGTTGACTTCGACGCGCTTATGAGGGAGGATTTTAAATTTGAGGAGGTGCCCCTCCGTTCGGCCAATTCTGCACTCGAAGTTAATCTGATTCTGCCTACGATGGCCGCCCGACCCGATTTGTGACGATGCTTTAGGATTTCTCCCGAAATCCATTACACATCTCACTAAAATTACACTTGCTTTTGCACATCCTGCTTATTTTTATCTCCCGTTACTAAGATCTTTCATTTCTTCTTCGTGTCAGGTATGACGAGAGGGCGTGGCTTTTATGAAGACTTCGAAGAGATCACCGACTCCCAACGCTGGTCTAAGCGTCCTTCCAGCTATTATCAGCCCCGAGAAATGGAGGAGGAGTACAGAAGAAGGAAGGAACTAGAGGCCAAAGCCCATCGTCAAGACGAAAGAGATCGGAGCCAGTCATACAAAGGCAGGTATAAGAAAAGGAGGTCTTTTTATGAGAGGGAGGAGCCATTGAAGAGATCAAAGTTCGACCACCGTTTGCATTCTTCGGAACAATCGACTTCTGCTCTGATGCATTCCTCAACGGGTCAAGAAATCCCCGTCACTTCTGCTCCTACTCTGCCTTCAACTTGCATGCCACCATCTTCGATTGTGCTTGCCCCTGGTGCTTCGCATCCCCACTGGAGGCCTGCCTATATTCTTCCTTCGGGCCCTCCTAAGCTCAAGGCAGTGCTCCCTGGATGACTCTTGAGGGGATTTAAATTCGATCGCGATCTGCACTCGGTTCACAAAGATTCATACATGCCACACCTTCAGGCTATTCAAAATGATTTAGACCAAGCCGAAGGGTGGGAAAGATTGTGCAAGCAGCTGGCAGACACCAATCAGAATAACTACCAGGAAATCCTCACTTTCGAGTCAGAGAATGAGGATTTTGAGAAAGCGTTGTCAGAACGCGATGCCAGAATTAAACTGCTGGAGGAGGAGAAAGAAGCGGTGCTGCCAGAGACCAAGAGGAACTCCGACTTGCTAAAAGAAGTGAAAGAGGCTCACGCTAGAATCAAGATCGTCTATAGAGACAAGATAAAAAAGGCTTATGTCGAGAGGCGAAATTAAAAGGAGAAATGACTGCTTGTAACGCAATGATTGAAGCCCAGAAGAAAACTATCTCTGACCATGATTTTATCGTCGAGGGGCACAACAAGACTATCTTTGATCAGGCTGCGACAATCGCCCGACTACAGGACCAAGTTGCGCAGCTTAGCACTAATAAGTCTCGCATTGAGGTCGAAAAGGCATCCGTTACGACGTATTATCTAGAGCTTCAAAATGCTTTCGAGAGGAAGATGGAAAAGATGGACGTGACCATCCTGAACTTCTATGTTAACTCCCTGTTGCACTAGGGGAGTCTCAGCTACTTAGGCCTGAAATTCCCGTGCACTCTTGCTTTGGTATGGGAAGAGATCTTGTCCCGCTTTTCTAATAGCGGTGACTTCTACATCGAGTGGGAGTTGGAAGACGCTTACCTTAATGAAGAGTCAAAGAAGGCGTTGCTCGAGGGCCGGGAAATTCTACGAGTTGAAAGAGAGAAAGAAGCCACCGATGCTGCCATGAAAGTTGCCGCCGAAGTGCTCACTAAGACTTTTATTTCTGGTGCTGGCGAACCATCAAGGCAGCCCCATGACCTGCCAACAAGTTCAAGGCTTGAGACTTTTGCTTAGGTAGTGGAACCGTCGAAAGATGGCGAAGGCGGTGAGTATGATTCGACATTGTTGGCCACTCTTCTAGCGCGGGTAATCCTCCAGTTTCTCCCGAGTTTGGGAGTTTCCAGCTTACGCCACAAGAGCAGGAAGAATTTAATGCTTTCAGTTTTGAACTTATTGGCCCGTCCACCTTTCCCGTTGATGTGCCAGCTTCCTCAGCACCCGAACCTATTGCTATTTCCACAGCCTCTATGCTCGTTTTTGTTCCTGTTTCCATGTCCATGTTTGGCTCACAGCCAGTGCTGGAGTCTGAAAAGATGGTCGTGCTTCATGGCTTAGATGACCCTTCTGTGTCTTTCGAAGGTGATGTAACAACGATAGAGTTTAAGGAGCAAGAGGTTCAAACGAAGCAGCCTCGTAAGACTCTGCACGAATTGGTCGCTATCAAGAAGGAGAAGGTTGAAGCGATCAAAGCCTCGAAGGGCTCCCGCAAATCATGGAAGCATAAAGTGAAGGGAGAATCTTTCAAAAAGGCTGCAGAGCAAGAGGAAGATGTTTCCACTGAGGAGTTTGTTGATATTACCGGCAGCGACACCTCTCCCAAGATGAGGCAGAAACTTCCAACAAAGGACAGAAAGGGGAGCGGTGGAAGGAAGTGCTGATGAGCTTGTGTGAAGATCGATCTGGTTTTGGTTCTTTTTGAGTCATTTTGTTCAGGTGCAGAGTTTGTACTTAGTGTTTTTTTGTGGAGTCTGTATTTTCTTTTTTGTTGGCCGATGTTGTGTAGGTACGGCCCCTACATTTTGACCCTGTGTAAAGAAAATTATAAGCAATACATTGATATTTTGACTGTACTCTTATCTGTCTGTTCATATGTGTTCTGTGCACTTGTGCTTGTTTTGTTTACACTTATCCAATTTTGGTGATTGCCGCCAAAAATTTTATTTGGAGCAACAATTCTTTGTTTGGAGTAACAGAACTTGTGAACTTATTGTTTTCGATTACTTTTACTTAAGTATCGGTATATGCCCCCCTGTTTGCAGTGCTGTTTATTTCAAATGACCAGTAACTTATAGTTTAGGTAATTTTCATATTAAACTTGAAATTTGGCTAATTCACAACATGATTTTCCTTCTTTTGGAAGTTTTGCAACTTTAGCATGTAATCCAAGTTTCTTGTGATACTCTGGTAAGTATGCAATATATGCGTGTTTGAGAGGAGCACATTGCATGGGTTAACTGAAGGTAGTTTTAATCATTAAGTGTCGTCAGTTGAAACTTTTATGTTGGTTTGCAGCACTCCAATTTTGTTGGAGTGGTGCCCATTATTCCCAATCATAGAGGTGGTTGGCGTTGGTTATGAGATGCGCGGTGTTCGGGATTGATATAGCCCATCGATCCGGTTATAATGCTCCTCAGCGCTGCTTATCTTCGGGCAACGTGAGGAGTTTACGCTTTAGGAGCGTGATTTTTCGGTGATGTTCCTCGGTGTTGCCTATCTTTGGGCAATGTCGAGGAGTTGGTGTGTGGTTTACGGGCGCGCGACCTTTGATGTTATCTTCAGGCAACATGAGGGGTTTGTGTTCTGAAAGTTAGTGCACGACTTATGAAATGTACGGTTTTTCATGCTCCTCAGTGTTGCCTATCTTTGGGCAGTGCGAGGAGCGTATGTTTTACGAGTTAGTGCTCAGCTTATGAAATGCGTGGCTTTTGGTGCTCCTTAGTGTTGCCGATCTTCGAACAACGTGAAGAGCGTGTGTTTTGGCACGGCTTATGAAATGCGTGGCCTTTGGTACTCCTCGGCGCTGCCTATCTTCGGACAACGTGAGAAGTTTATGTTTTGGCGTGGCTTATGAAATGCGCGGCTTTTGGTACTCCTTGGCGTTGCCTATCTTCGGGCAACGTGAGGAGTGTATGTTTTGGCGTGGCTTATGAAATGCACGGCTTTTGGAACTCCTCGGCATTGCCTCTCTGCGGGCAACATGAGGAGTGCATGTTTTGGCGTGGCTTATGAAATGCACGGCTTTTGGTACTCCACGGCGTTGCTTACCTTCGAGCAACATGAGGAGTGTGATATTGGGTCTTTCCGATGTTGCCGGAGCAACACTGGTTTTTAAAAGGCAAGGATCGAGTTCCTCCGATCCAGTGGTTTGAGTCAATTTGCTTCCATCAACCCGGCAGGTAGTTATTATGAACACAATTTTGTCGGTTCAAAGAGCGAAACAAATTTTATTAAGGAAAGCAGGGCAAGTTTTTTGCCTAGTTACAATGCCCCCGACATTCTGGGATGGCTTCTTTGCTGAAAAATAGAGAGTACATAAAGTAGTTTTCAAATGAAGTAACGGCGGAGTGATTCGCTATTCCATGCCCTGGGAATTTGGATTCCGTCGACGGTTGTTAGCTTGAAAGTTCCGTCTCTTAGCTTTTGATTGATGATGTACGGTCCTTCCCAGTTTGGCTCGAAGGCCCACAGAACGTGGTAGACTCGCTTGAGCACAAGATCTCCCACTCCGAAGGTTTGGTTGTGAACTTTAGAGTTGAAGTACCGTGCGACCCTTTTTAGATGGACGATGGTTCTCAACTTGGCTTCTTCCCTTCTTTCATTGATCATATCAAGCGATTTGAGTAGGAGCTGCTCATTTTTCCTTGGATTGAAATTTTGCCTTCGGTGCAAGGGGACTTCTAATTCAACAGGGATCATTGTTTCTGAGCCTTACACCAGATCGAATGGATTGTGGCCGGTTGCCGCTTTGTGGGTGGTTCGATAAGCCCATAGTGCGGGTGGAAGTTCTTCAACCCAGTTTCTCTTGGCATTAATTAGTCGGATTTTGATGGTAGATTTGATGATCTTGTTTATTACTTCCACTTGACCGTTTGCTTGTGGATGAGCTACTGCTGAGAAGCTTTTCTCAATCCGGAAGCGTTTGCTGAAGTCTTTGAACTCGATGCTATCGAATTGGGTTCCATTGTCAGTGATAATTTTTTTGTGGCACACCAAACCCGCAAATAATGTTTTTAGTAACAAAATTAATGACTTTCTTTGTGGTTATGGTGGCCAGCGGTTCCCTTCGGCCCATTTTGTAAAATAATCTACGGCAATTATAGCATATTTGGCTCCTCTTTTTGCTATCGGTAGGACGCCGATCAAATCTGTTTCCCATATTGCGAATGGACATGGGCTGACCATCTGCGTTAGCTCTGTTGAAGGAGTTCTTTTAATTTTGCAGAATCTTTGGCAGCAATCACATTTTCTGGCATAGTTTGCCGCATCGCGGTTTATTGTTGGCCATAAGTATCCATACCAGAGGACTTTCTTTGCCAGGGTTTGCCCCTAAGTGTGGTCTCCACATTCACCTTCATGCACTTCCTTTAGGAATCGCCAGGCTTCATCATTGGACACACACCTAAGGAGGGGGGTCGAAAATCTCCTTCGATAGAGTACTCCATCTTGTATCATGAATCGCGGTGCCTTTCGGCGAAGCTTTTTCCGTTAATTCCGGTCTGTCGGAAGAGTCCCTGTAAGTAAATATTCCTTTATTGGGGTCATCCACATATCTAGTTCGACAGTGATCTTGAGGATCCAGTCGACGTCCATTTCGTATATGCTTGGGTTGGTTAGAGTCTCAACTGGGACTAACCCAATGACCGAGCTTCTCCAGAGTTTGCCAGTTTAGCCAAATAATCTGCATTGGTGTTTTGCTCCCGTGGGATGTGAGTTATAGTGTAGTGCTCAATGTCGCTCAGTAGTTCTTACACTTTGGATAGGTATGGGGCAAGATTCTCCCCACGAGCCTGGTATTCCCCTTTTACTTGATAGACGACCAGCTGGGAGTCACTGTACATGTCAATTGATTTTATCTTGAGCTCTCTCACAACTTTCAGTCCTACAATCAGTGTGTAACACTCCTAATTTTATTGACATTATTCGGGAGATTTAATTAGAATAAATTAAATAGAATAATGTAGATAAGGAGATTAAGGTTGATTAATAAACTAGGTGGCCGTGCTTATTTAAAATAAATGAATTATATAAATGGTTAAGTAAAACGCTAGGGCATTAAGGTAAATGGCCGCCCACTCTTCCCACCCTTATACTATTCTCATTAGGTTTTGCACGTTCATTTTATCTCAAAACAAAAACTATAAACGTAAGAAGTAACAAGGCCGAACAGAGGAAGATAGAAGAGAAGAAGAAAATTTAAGGAAAGCTTAGGATTCAAGCTAGAGGAAAATCAGTCTCAAGCAATCTCTAATCTCCTTATCTCAAGCAAGGTGAATAATAATTTCTACATCTCTATTTTGATTTTTTACATCAAATGGTTTCAGATTTAATGATAAATCTATGTTTATGATATGTTGAATGATGATATGCTTGATTATGACTTATATGTGTTTAAACAAGGTTGTTTAATAAGAGATATATACGGTTTAGGGAAAAACCGAGATGAAAATGTTATTTAAATGCCATGGGAAAATTTTATGTTATAGAAAACATGATTTTGGAGATGGGTTTCAATTCTTATAATTTTCCGAGTGCATATGAATTTCATACGAATTTTCTAGTGAAGAAAATGATTTATTGGGTTATAAATTATTTACTGCAAAAATAATGATTATTTGGGTTGGAAATTTTTATATGTTGGAAAAAATATTAAAATAGATTTTCTGGGATTTTTCTAGATTTTCCCTAAGTGTTTTGATGAATATATAAAATTATTTAAGGTATGGGACTTAAATGTTTTATATATTTAATTAAGGAGAATGAGCATTTTATAAAATAAAATTATTATTTCAATCTGAAATTAGTGGCAACATTTTTTTGAAAAGTCATTGTCAACCAATGAGAATTTGACAAACAAAGGCAGGTTAGTTAAAAAGTTATCTTTTTTTAGTTAAAAACAAGAAAATCATGCTTTTAGCAAGTTTCGGCCATTTTTAGGCATAAAACCTTCCTACTTAGACCTTTCTTCTAAGTCGAAAGGATTAAACCTTTCAATAAGGTCAAACCAATGCATATGGTATCAAGTACTTGGTGTGTAATGAATTGGACAGAGTTGAAGGGTTTGTAGTCGAAAGGTTGATGGCCAAAGAGGTTCGGATATGTTTGTTTTATAAACTAAAGTTTTCACCTGCTTTGCTTTCGAATTAGAGCTTTCGACTTGGTTACTTTCAACCAGGTCAAATGTTTAAAGAAAGGTTTTAAACCTTTCGACAGAGTCGAAAGGTTACTACCACTTATTATTGTTTTTTTTTGAACCTTCCAACACAGTCGAAAGGTTAGGTTTTGGAAGGATTTAAGAGACCTTTCGACAAGTTCGAAAGGCTTGGTTTCGAAAGTTTGTTGTAAAGAGATTTTTGAAAAGAACTGCCGCCTTTATTTTCTTAAAACCCTTCGAAGGGGTAGAAAGCAGGAGCTTTCGGCTTAGTTGAAAGGTTTACTTGTTTTAAAAACTAGTCGCTTCTCCCATTGCTTTCAAAAGGTTTCAAAGCTTTCGACTTAGATGATTTACCCTTGATTTATAATTGAAGTATAACCCAAGCTTTCGAAGGAGTTGCTTTAAGAGGCTGAGGTCTATTGTTTTAAATAAAAATTTAAAGCTTTTGAAGCAGACCTTCCATCAAGGTCGAAAGGTTGCTTCCTTTGTATTCGAAAGGTTTTAAAAGAGGACCTTTCGAATGTTTTAACTTGAACCCATTAAGTTTTTGAAAGGTTTATTCCACTGGTTTCGAAAGGTTTATGTTATAAGAGTCGAATGCTTTCGAAAGGTTTAAATTGCCGAATGGTTTCAATGGTTTCAAAAGGTTGCTTTGTAGACCTTTGGACAAGGTCGAAAGGTTTGGTTTTGGAAGGTTTGAAAACCCATACTCTAATTTTTAAAGGAAAACCCACGGCTTGATAAAGGAGTTTTGTAATGGTTTTAAGTATCAAAATTTGAAGAATTATTGCCTTGATGAAAATATATGTTAAAGGTATTAACTATGTTATGATATATATATTTCAAGGACTTTAAACCCACATGAGTGGTATTGTTAAATTGTTGTTTTTGCTTCTTCAAATATGAGTATATTCACATGATAACCCATAACTGTATTTTGGGGAAAAGGGATAGAAGAGCCAGCTAGGTTAACTCAATAGTGAATATAAATTGCTTAAACCCCTGAATGAGTAGAATTGCATCCATGGAGTCAGGCTGACCAAAAATATAGGATGCCTAAACTTTGTAGTTTTAGGTGCATACCAAAAGGTTCATAGTAAACCCAAGAAAACTACGATAAGGTAGTTATTGGTGCATACCAAGAGGTTCATAGAAAACCCATGAAAACTATGATAAGGTAGTTTTTGGTGCATACCAAAAGGTTCATAGTTAACCTATGAAAACTATGTATGAAGAGTAGTTGGCAGGGGCTAATTGGTTTGTAGTGAACCCATTAAAACTATATCCGGATTAAGAATTGAGATCAGTCAATAGGTTCATAGTAAACCCTTGAAAACTAGGATAAGTAAATGGTTAATGGATGTATCAGTAGGTTCCTAGTCAACCCATGAAAACTAGGATATGAAGTGAGTTACTGGATAAATCCATAGGTTCCTAGTAAGCCCATGAAAACTAGGATAAGGTGATTAGTTATTGGAAAGTCTAATAGGTTCAGGAGGACCCATGAATTGATTAAGTTAATTGGTAGGAGCCTATAGGTTCTTGGTGATCCTACGAAAGCTTTGAATAAGACAGGGTGTCTAATAATTATGACAAGGTTATTAGTAAACCTATGAAAACTAAAAAGGTTAATAGTGACCCTAGAAACTATAATTATGACAGAGCCTCAGATTAAACTGGGAATGAGAATTCCTAATTATTCTCAAGTATGCATATCATCATAATATTTTAAAAACATATGTTCTAACCATTGTGGATGCAGGAGCATGGTATATTGTTTTATAAAGGTTTTTCGGATACTAGTGAGGGGAAAACCCGTTTCGCTAAGCGGCGTGGTCTCACTAGATATTCAAAAGGATTGAGATGTTAGATTATTATTCATACTAGGCTTTATGTCTGACTCGAAATTTTTGTTTTCCCCTTAAACTCTCGAGTGCTCAATTGATTTTGAGTAGTTTGAGATTTAAGGTTTCCAGGTTCTCTTCTTAGACGAATAAAGCTTCTAGAGGCGTGCAGGAGGCAGTTAGTTATTTAGAGTTTTACTTTCCACTGTATATTTTGTTGTCAAGGCAGATTTATTAGCCTTACTATATACTCTGATCAACCAAGGGGGCATCTTCATATGTCGCTCTTGGCGTAATTGTAATAAGTATATTTTGCTGAACGTGGGTAACCTAATTTGGGATTATGTAATGAATATGCAAGTTTTTTATGGAAGTATGTTTTTGAATTATTAAATTTTTATCCATATTTCTATGATCTGTGTATCAATGTATCTAGCACCGCCGTATTTGGTCGCCGAAGATTAATAACTATGGATGACTGCAACATCTATAGCCGTTAGTTTTGAGCTTCCAAGTAAGGGGATGTTACAAGTTGGTATCAGAGCATAGGTTTATGAAACTTTAAAGAAAAGTTAAACCTAAAAGCTTTTTCAAACATAATCTGATGAATTTAAAAATTTTGATCGGGTTTTGAGTTAACGCTATATTAACGTACTTGTATTTGATATATAGATATATATATCTAAGTACGCATTCCCCTTTCTCATAGACCGTTCTTCTGTATCTTACTAAGGTTTGTATGCAGATATACGAGAAAGAGGATATGGAGGCAGGAAACGAAAGAGGAAATATGGGTGGAGGAAGCACCAAAACCAATGGAAATGCTCGACCTAATACTCGGAGAAACCAAGGTCGACGGGCCAATGTTAATCAAAATGTCGAGGCCAATGTTGGTGCTGGAAATCCGCCAATAGATGCGGGGATGGTGTATTAGTTGGTGGCTAATTTTTTGCAAGCAGGAGCTGCTGGGAATATTGGTGGAGCTAATCCCGTGGTTCCAGCTAGTTAAAACTATGCTAAGCTGAGTAGAGACTATGTTAGTCTGGGAGGAACGCCGTTTGCTGGAACGGAAGATGTTGTTGAAATAGAGAATTGGCTATTGAATTGTGAAAGGATCTTTAACGATTTAGGCTTAAATGATGGAGAGAAGAGAAGGCTAGCTTCTAGACAGTTACAAGGGTTGGCGCTTCATTGGTGGAACAGTGTGACGACCGAGGTGCCGGAGGAAGAGTTGACATGGATTGACTTCAGGAGGAGGTTTGAGCAGAGATTTTTGTCTGAGGTGGCCAAATCGGTGTTGATGAGGAAGTTCATGGATCTTGTCCAAGGACAGATGTCTGTGATCGAGTATGCTGCTAAGTTTGATGAGCTATCTCGATATGGTTATGCTTTGGTTGACATGGATGTCAGGAGGAATGAGAGATTCATTAAGGGTTTGAGGCCAGAGCTAGGAAGGATGCTATGACTCATATCAGAGAACCTTATCATGTGATAGTGGAAATGACCGTCCGCCATGAGAAGATGCTTGTTGTTTTAGCTAGGGAGAAGCTAGTTGAGTCCCAAGGTTCTCAGGGAAGAAAAAGGAAATTCTTTCAGAAGAAAGGAGACCGGAAGGAGGAGGCAGCTAAGAAGGCAAAGCCTGATGTGGTGTGTTATAAGTGTGATAAGAAGGGCCATTATGCCCATGAGTGCAGAACTGGAAAAGGAAAGAAACCTGCGGAGAAGAAGAATGTGAAATTCTTCAACTATGACCAAGTTGGGCATTATAAGAACCAGTGTCCAGAGCCAGTCAGGGCGGACAGAGGGAAGGTGTTTACTATTGGACCATCATCTTCTTCTAAACCCACTACATCAGAAAAAGGAAAGACTGTGATAGAAGGTATGCTTTTGATTCTGAGTATACCTGTTAGGGTACTTTTTGATACCGGTGCATCACATTCATTTATGTCTCAGTATTTGGTTGATAGGTTATGTATAGAACCCACATACCCTGTTGCTTCCTTAAGGGTTGCGAATCCAATAGGAGGGCATGCAACTCTTGGGATGAGATGTGACCGGTTAGAACTTAATTTGTTAGGTCATAAGTTTGCATGCAGCTTGTATGTTTATGATTTCGTAGATTTCGGGTTCATCTTAGGTATGGATTGGTTGGGTAAGTACGAGGTTATGATATTTTGCTAGAATTGGGAAATATCATTAAGGCACATAGATAGTCATAACCGAATCATTTTCTCAGTGGAGAATTCCAGTAAGAGTGTCTGTGCTTTGTTGAGTGCCATGGAGGTTGAAGAAGAGCTCAGTGAGCTTCGTGTGGTTAGAGAGTTTGCAGATGTATTTGAGCCGTCATTGGATTATCTCTGAAAAGTGCCATTGAGTTTCGGATAGACCTTGTACCGGGAGCTGAACTTGTTAGTAGACCACCTAGCAGAATGACACCAACGGAGATGAAGGAATTAAAGGTGCAGTTAATTGATCTTGAGGGAAGAAATTTTATCAGACCAAGCAGTTCGCCTTGGAGAGCAGCTGCGGTGTTGTGGAGCCAGAGTATTTTCCCAATTGGATTTGGCGATAGGTTTTCATCAGTTGAGAGTGGCGGAGGATAGTATACCTTTGACTGCATTTCGAACTAGGTATGGTTCATATGAGTGGTTAGTAATGCCATTCGGATTGACGAATGCGCTTGCTTTCTTCGTTGATTTAATGAACCGAGTTTTCAGAGAGCACTTGGATAGGTTTGTGTTGGTGTTCATAGATGACATTTTAGTTTACTCTAAAGATGAAAGAGAGCATGAGATTCATCTTAGAGTAGTGTTAGAGACGCCGAGGCAAAATCAGCTGAAGGCGAAGTTTTCTAAGTGTCATTTCTGGAAGAGAGAAGTTAAGTTTCTTGGCCATGTGGTTTTAGAGGAAGGATTGTCAATTGATCTAGTTAAAATCAAGGTAGTTAATAATTGGAAGAAACCAGAGACGGTAACCAAGATCAAAAGTTTTCTTTGACTTGCTGGCTATTACTGGAGATTCACCAAGGATTTCTCGTGGATAGCAGCGCCTTTGACTAAGTTGACCAGGAAGGAAGTGAAATTTGTTTGGTCCGAAAAATGTGAGGAAGCATTCCTTAAGTTAAAGCGTTTGTTGACTAATGCTCCAGTGTTAGTAGTTCCAGATGACAACCAAGGGTTGGTAGTCTACACTGATGCATGTGGCACTAGATTGGGAGTGGTATTGATGTAGAAGGGCAAAGTTATCGCTTACGCATCTAGGCAGCTTAGACTGCATGAGGTAAGGTATCGTACTCACGACTTAGAGTTAGCTGCGGTGATTTTTTCCTTGAAGATTTGGAGGCATTATCTGTTGGGAGAGAGATTTGAGTTGTATACCGATCATAAGTCGTTAAAGTATTTATTCTCTTAGAAGGAGTTGAATATGAGACAACAGAGATGGCTGGAGTTTTTGGCTGCTTATGATTTCGATATAGAGTATACTCCTGGGAAAGGAAATAAGGTAGTAGATGCTCTCAGTAGAAAACATCAGAATGTGGTGTTAGCAATGTTGGCAGAGTGGAAAGATCTAGAAGCTTTAGCTAGTTGTAGGGGTGCAGTGGAGATCTACTACTAGTTCTAGTCAGGGTACTGCCATGCTATCTTGTTTAGAAATTTGACCAGTGCTGATTGAGAAGATAGCTTCTAAGCAGAGAGAATATCCAATTTACCCGAGAAGACTAGAAGGCTTGAAGAAGGATTAGAGGTTGATGACCTAAAGGATTTTAGTCTGGACCAAAGAGGATGGTTGAGAAAGAAGGGACTGTTGTGTGTTCCAGACATAGAGAACTTAAGGAGAGAAGTTCTAGAGGAATGCCATTGATCGAAGTTTACGATTCATCCTGGAGGAACCCAGATGTATCAAGACATGAAGAGGAGCTTTTATTGGGAAGGCGTGAAGAGGGATGTTGGCAACTGTCAACAAGTGAAAGCCGAACATCAAAAGCCAAGTGGGTTACTTCAGCCTTTAGATATTCCAGTTTGGAAGTGGGATTTGATATCGATGGACTTTATAGACGGGTTACCAAGGTCAAATCGAGGAAATAAAATCAAATGGGTTATAGTGGACAGTTTGACCAAGAGTGCCCATTTTATTCTGGTAAAGTCAACCAGGATGGTACCTGTTTTGGCTAAGTTGTTCATGAAGAACATAGTTAGACTTCATGGGATTCCTAGCAGCATAGTCAGCGACAGAGAAGCGTTGTTCACTAGCGAATTTTGGAGGAGTCTATAAGAGGTATTAGGTACCAAGCTCAAGATGAGTACAACATATCACCCACAGATGGATGGG
This sequence comes from Allium fistulosum, assembly GCA_030737815.1. Lineage (NCBI taxonomy): Eukaryota > Viridiplantae > Streptophyta > Magnoliopsida > Asparagales > Amaryllidaceae > Allium > Allium fistulosum. The sequence goes on from CM060905.1 coordinate 1,007,624,091, forward strand.
CAGACAAAGAGAGTTAATAAGGTACTCGAAGATTTATTGAGAGCTTATGTGTTAGACTTTGGTGGATCTTGGGAAGATCACCTACATCTGATTGAGTTTTCCTATAATAATAGTTATCAGACTAGTATAGGAATGGTGCCTTTTGAAGCTTTGTATGGAAGGCCATGCAAATCACCGGCATGTTGGATGGAGGCCCGAGACAGATTGGTCTTAGGTCTGGACTTGGTTAGAGAGGCGTCAGAGAAGATTGAGTTAATCCAAGGACGGATGAAGGAAGCTTAATCCAGGAAGAAGAGTTAAGCAAATAAGAGGCGTAAAGACTTAGAGTTCTCAGTGGGAGATAGAGTTTTCATTAAAGTGTCACCGATGAAGGGTGTAGTACAATTTGAAAAATCAGGAAAGTTGGCCCTGAGGTATATTGGTCCATTTCAGATTATAGAAAGGATTGGAAAGCTCGCGTACAGAGTAGATTTACCGAGCAGTTTGGCAGGTGTCCATAATGTATTCCATGTGTCTCATCTTCATAAGTATGTGCATGATCCAGAGGCTACTATTCCTCAAACAAAGTTGGAGGACTTGGTAGTAAACCCCGATTTGACTTTTGTTAGACAACCAGTTCGGGTTGTAGCGAGAGATGAGAGAAGGTTGAGGACCAAGACAATCAAGTTGGTAAAGGTTTAGTGGAGCGACAACAAAAAAGACTGTACTTGGGAGGCGGAGGACAGGATTCAAGAGGCTTATCCTGATCTGCTTTGATGGTATGTCTATATCAGATTTATATAGATTGGTTGCTAGTCTGATAGGCTAGTATGGTTGTTAAGAGATGTTACAGATGATTGCTATGTTTTCTAGTTAGTCTTTACTAAATTTCGAGGATGAAATTCTTTAAGGAGGGGAGCCTGTAACACCACTAATTTTATTGACATTATTCAGCAGATTTAATTAGAATAAATTAAATAGAATAATGTAGATAAGGAGATTGAGGTTGATTAATAAACTAGGTGGTTGTGCTTATTTAAAATCAAATGAATTATATAAATGGTTAAGTAGTTAAATGCAAGGGCATTAGGGTAAATTGTCGCCCACTCTTCCCACCCTTATACTATTCTCATTAGGTTTTGCACGTTCATTTTATCTCAAAACAAAAACTACGAACGTAAGAAGTAATAAGGCCGGCCATAGGAAGATAGAAGAGAAGAATAAAATTTAAGGAAAGCTTAGGATTCAAGCTAGAGGAAAATCAATCTCAAACAATCTCTACTCTCCTTACCTCAAGCAAGGTGAATAATAATTTCTACATCTCTATTTTTATTTTTACATCAAATGGTTTCGGATTTAATGATAAATATGTTTTTATGACGTGTTGAATGATGATATGCTTGATTATGATTTATATGTGTTTCAACAAGGTTGTTTAATAAGAGATATATACGGTTTAAGGAAAAACCGAGATGAAAATGATTTTTAAATGCTATGGGAAAATTTTATGTTATAGAAAATATGATTTTAGAGATGGGTTTCAATTCTTATAATTTTCCGAGTGCATGTGGATTTATACGAATTTTCTAGTGAAGAAAACGATTTATTGGGTTATAAATTATTTACTACAAAAATAATGATTATTCGGGTTTGAAATTTTTATATGTTGGAAAACATATTAAAATAGATTTTCTGGGATTTTTTCAGATTCTTCCTAAGTGTTTTGATGAATATATAAAATTATTTAAGGTATGGAACTTAAATATTTTATATATTTAATTAAGGAGAATGGGCATTTTATAAAATAAAATTGTTATTTAAATATGAAATTAGTGGCAGCATTTTTCTGAAAAGCAATTGCCAACCAATGAGAATTTGATAAACAAAGGTAGGTTAGTTAAAAAGTTACCTTCTTTAAGTTAAAAACAATAAAATCATGCTTTTAGCATGTTTCAGCAATTTTTAGGCATAATACCTTCCGACTCAGAACTTTCGTCTAAGTCGAAAGGATTAAACCTTTCGATAAGGTCAAACCAATGCATATGGTATCAAGTACTTGGTGTGTAACGAATTGGACAGAGTCGAAGGGTTTGTAGTCGAAAGGTTGATGGCCAAAGAGGTTGGGATATGTTTGTTTTATAAACTAAAATTTTCACCATCTTTGCTTTTGAATTAGAACTTTCGACTTGGTTGCTTTCAACCAGGTCAAATTTTTAAAGAAAGGTTACTGCCACTTATTATTGTTTTGTTTTGAACCTTCCAACATAGTCGAAAGGTTAGGTTTTGAAAGGATTTAAGAGACCTTTCGACTAGGTTGAAAGGCTTGGTTTCGAAAGGTTGTTGCAATGAGATTTTTGAAAAGAACTGCCGCCTTTATTTTGTGAAAACCCTTCGAAGGGGTCTAAAGCAGGAGCTTTCGGCTTAGTCGAAAGGTTTACTTGTTTTAAAAACTAGCCGCTTCTCCCATTGCTTTCAAAAGGTTTCAAAGCTTTCGACTTAGATGATTTACCCTTGATTTATAATTGAAGTATAACCCAAGCTTTCGAAGGAGTTGCTTTAAGAAGCTAAGGTCTATTGTTTTAATAAAATTTTAAAGCTTTTGAAGCAGACCTTCCATCAAGGTCGAAAGCTTGCTTCCTTTGTATTCGAAAGGTTTTAAAAGAGGACCTTTCGGATGTTTTAACTTGAACCCAGTAAGTTTTCGAAAGGTTTATTCCACTGGTTTCGAAAGGTTTATGTTATAAGAGTCAAATGCTTTTGAAAGGTTTAAATTGCCGAATGGTTTCAATGGTTTCGAAAGGTTGCTTTGTGGACCTTTGGACAAGGTCAAAAGGTTTGGTTTTGGAAGGTTTGAAAACCCATACTCTAATTTTTAAAGGAAAGCCCATGGCTTGATAAAGGAGTTTTGTAATGGTTTTAAGTATGAAATTTTGAAGAATTATTGCCTTGATGAAAATATATGTTAAAGGTATTAACTATGTTATGATATATACATATTTCAAGGACTTTAAACCCACATGAGTGGTATTGTTAAATTGTTGTTTTTGCTTCTTCAAATATGAGTATATTCACATGATAACCCATAACTGTATTTTGAGGAAAAGAGATAGAAGAGCCAGCTAGGTTAACTCAATAGTGAATATAAATTGCTTAAACTGCTGAATGAGTAGAATTGCATCCATGGAGTCCGGGTGACCAAAAATATAGGATGCCTAAACTTTGTAGTTTTAGGTGCATACCAAAAGGTTCATAGTAAACCCATGAAAACTATGATAAGGTAGTTATTGGTGCATACCAAGAGGTTCATAGTAAACCCATGAAAACTATGATAAGGTTATTAGTAAACCCATGAAAACTATGAGAAGACATGGTGTCTATTAATTATGAAAAGGTTATTAGTAAACCCATGAAAACTAAAAAGGTTAATAGTGACCCTAGAAACTATAATTATGACAGGGTGTCAGATTAAACTGGGAATGTGAATTCCTAATTATTCTCAAGTATGCATATCATCATAATATTTTAAAAATGTATGTTCTCACCATTGTGGATGTAAGAGCACAGTATATGGTTTTATAAACATTTTTAGGATACTAGTGAGGGGAAAACCCGTTCCGCTAAGCGGCATGGTCTCACTAGATATCCAAAAGGATTGAGATGTTAGATTATTATTCATACTAGGCTTTATGTTTGACTCAAAGTTTTTGTTTCCCTTTAAACTCTCAGGTGCTCAATTGATTTTGAGTAGTTTGAGATTTAAGGTTTCCAGGCTCTCTTCTTAGACGAATAAAGCTTCCGGAGGCGTGTAGGAGGCAGTTAGTTATTTAGAGTTTTACTTTCTGCTGCGTATTTTGTTGTAAAGGCATATTTATTAGCCTTACTATATACTCTGATCAACCAAGGGGGCATCTTCATATGTTGCTCTTGGCATAATTGTAATAATTATATTTTGCTGAATGTGGGTAATGTAATTTTGGATTGTGTAATGAACATGCAAGGATTTTGTGGAAATATGTTTTTGAATTGTTAATTTTTTTTCCATATTTCTGTGATCTATGTATCAATGTATCTAGCACCGCCGTATTTGGTCGCCAAAGATTAATAACTATGGATGACTGCAGCATCCATAACCGTTAGTTTTGGGCCTCCAAGTAGGGGGATGTTACACAGTGCTTCGTATTTTGCTTCGTTGTTTGTAGCAGGGAATTCCAAGCGTAAAGCATAGCTAATGGCTCATCCTTCGGGGGTTTCAAGCACTACTCCTGCCCCTGAACAGAGGTTGTTAGATGCGTCGTCGTAAAAGAACTTCCATTGCGTGTCTACTTCCAGCTGAACTTCTTCTTCGTCATCCCGTATCGTAAATTGGGCGATGAAGTCTGGTAAGGCTTGCCCATTGATGGCTTTTCTTGGGTGGTATGTGATGTCATATTGGCTCAACTCTATATTCCACTTGAGAAGTCGTCCGGAAGTTTCCGATCGGTATAACACTTGCTTCAGGGGTCGGTTAGTCAACACTTCAATTGGATGAGCCTGAAAGTATGACCGTAACTTCCTAGATGCGATTAAGAGGCAATACGCTAGCTTTTCCAGTTTCAGATAGTTTTTCTCTGCTTCAGTGAACCGCTTGCTAATGTAATACACGAGTCGCTGGATTTTTTCTTCTTCATGCACCAGGGCGACGCTCAATGCATGGGGTGAGATCGCTAAGTAAATGAATAGGTCTTCTCCATTCACGGGCTTTGATAGGATTGGAGGAGCCTCCATGTGCCGCAGTAGTTCATCGAATGCTGTTTGACAAGCTTCACTCCATTTGAAGTTCTTCTTTCCTTTCTTGAGCACATCGAAGAATGGTATACACTTGTCGGTAGCTTTTGAGATAAATTGAATTAGCGCTACTACTTTCCCATTCAAACTTTGTAGTTCCTTCTTATTCTTCGGAGCTTGGACTCCTCGTAGTGTCGTTATTTGTTCAGGATTTTCTTCGATGCCCCTGGCACTTATGATGAACCTTAGGAATTTTTCGAAGGCCACTCTGAAGTGACACTTAAGTGGATTGAGTTTCATTTCTTACTTTTGGAGCATTTCGAACATTTCAATGAGGTTATCCAAGTTGTTAATAGCTGCTCATGATTTGACTAACATGTCATCCACATAAACCTCCATCGTTTTCCCGATCTAACGCTTGAACATGGTATTTACCAACCTTTGGTAAGTTGCCCCTGCGTTCTTCAAACCAAATGGCATTACTCGATAGCAGTATAGGCCCAGGTCGATGATGAAGCTGGTGTTTTTTGATCGTGTTTATGCATCAAGATTTGGTTGTACCTGGAGTATGCATCCATGAATGATAGCAGCACGTGTCCTGCCATTCTGTCCAGAAGTTGGTCTATTCTGGGGACATGGAAGCTGTCTTTCGGACAAGCTTTATTTAAGTTCGAGTAGTCGATACAGGTTCGCCACTTCCTGTTGGACTTTTTGACTGAGACTGGATTAGATACCCATTCTAGATAAGTTGCATCATGGATGAAACTGTTGGTCATTAACTTGTCCACCTATTCTCTTAGCACCTTGGATCGTTAGGGACCTAGGCCGTGCCTCTTTTGCCTTACTGGTGTGAACTTGGGGTCAATGTTGAGCGCGTGACATGCAATTTCTAGAGACACCCCACACATATCAGAATGTTTCCATGCGAACACATCCAACTTGGCGCGAAGAAATTTAGTAAGTTCCATACGCATCTTGTTTCCAAGGTGCAATCTGATTTTCAAAACTTTAGTTGGGTCGTTCATGTCAACCGGGACGGACATCGTCAATTCTGCCAACACCACTCGTTCCTCCCCTTAGCTCTTCTTTCAAATTATTCCATTCTTGTTGCAAAAATTTGGTGAATTCCTCACTTTCAATTTGAGTTCATTGTCGAATATTATTTTATGCGGTATTCTAAACCGGGTGATTATGTTCTTAATCAAAACTTTAGTACTTTTCATAATGTTATATATGTTAATGGTTCTGCTTTTACCCATTTGGTAAAGTAGTCGATAGCTACGATTGCAAACCTTGCTCCACCCTCAAATATTGGCAACGGTCTATTTAAGTCGATTCCTAATTGCCATGGACTTGAGATTAGGGTTAACTCACTTGGGGGCATATGTGGAATTGTTGAAAATTTATGACATTTCTCGCATCTCTTTATGTAGTTCACTGCATCGTTATTCATATGGGGCCAATAGAAATCTTGTCTCATGACTTTTTCGGCCAACTTTATGCCATAGAATGATTACCTCAAACCCTTCATGGGCTTGTCGTAATAATTTTGAGCCATTTTCTGGGCTAACATACCTCAAGTAAGGGAGTGGATATCCTTTTTATAAAGTATTCCATTGAACACAATAAAAGTTGGAGCTTGGCATCTTATCCTTTTAGTTGCTCTTTATCTATTGGTAGTTTTCCTTCCACCAAGTATTCAACAATGAATGTCATCCAATTGTTCTCATATTGACTATCTATTTCCATATGAATGGTTCCTTCTAGGTTTTCACCATTATCACTTCTTGGTTCATTTTCCTTTTTTATAGAAACTAGGTATATAGGTAACTCTTAAATAAGTTCAAAATATCAGGGGTAATTCTTCTACCCAATTCTCTTTTCATTCAAATACACTTTATGATTTTATTGATCATCCATATTCGGTTTATGATAATCAATATCTCTGAACTTATATATTGTTGATGTTAAGTTCTACTGAAAGGACATTCCTATTGGTCCTACTGCCTTGTTATTATTTGAGATTTTGGAGATAAGACTTTGGCTGTCCCATTTTTGGATGATCTTTCCGAGTTTAGTATGAATTCCATTGCTAGAAACATCTTTATGTATAACTTAGTGTAGTGTTTAAAGATTTTTGTGTTGGATGACGATTCATCCTCCAATTGTTTGGGCGAATAATTGGTCGTTACTTATATTTTTCTAGATTACAAAGAACCATTGATACCTATTTCCTCATAAGGTATTGATTATTTTATCTTAACTTACTTTCTTTATCTTACTCCTTATGGCTTTGGATGATCTGTATAAAAATCCTTTTTTAATTTATTCTCACAGCTCCACTCATTTCTCTTGAGATGCAAGATTACTCTTGGTCATGGTATGGTAATATATATCTATCATTCTAATTTTTCTGATGTTACTTGATCTTAGGTTGGCGCTCATTTACCCAATAGCCATTACTGCTTTATTTCTCATATATTGATGATGGTGGTTACTTACCCTTTCTTGAATCTTACCTTGTTTGAAGTAGAAGTATTGCCTTTAAACATTTTCATGCCAAAACTATGAGGTAATTCATTAACGGCATTGAATTTTCCTTTCTCTTGGACTTGAAGGTTAAGATTTTGCTTTTAACAAAAGATAGGACCAAATTTTATCAATAAATATTAGCTCAACCGATTCGTCCTTTTAAATGTTCAAAACCATGTTTCTTAATGATGACTCTTCTATCTTTCAACTTCTCGAAAGCTACTTGAACAATTAAAGAAACCCGATATCTCAAGTAAGAGATTCTATATCTACTATCCAAAATTCGAACTCTGGCCTTGAAATCCCATAGGTTATTTTTGCGACTAGCCACTCTTTTTGGTCAATATTGGTAATATACAATTTCTTTTTAGAAAAATTTAAAGACGGCCTCATCAAAACATACTCCGGGTTAAAATTGTGGCCATTGCAATTAAAATTATGTAGCATTCTGCAAATTACTTTTGAAATAGTCATGCGTAAATTTTCTTTGATTAGTGGAATATTCAATGGCAATTAAACTCCTAATTTTTTTGATTAAAAAAGGTTTAAAAATGAAAATATTTTATCAAAATAAGAGATGGTTTGTATTATTCTACCTTATTTGGCTGGACAAAAATTCATGGAACTTTAAAGAGTAATTTTTCAAAAAGCCAAAGAGCTACCAAAATCACCCTTCTGGGAATTGATCCAATGTGAGGGTTTAAACATAGTGATTCGATTATATCTTAAATATGCATCCATAATAGCTTATGTCCTAAATATTCAAGGCAAAGGGTTGCAAGCTTTGGGACATGCTTTATTCAGATTAGTATAATCGATGCACGTTCTCCATTTTCCATTGGACTTTTAACCAGTACAGTATTAGCCAACCATTTGGGGTAGGACACTTCTGTAATGAATCCATTCTCAAGTAATCTTTTAATTTAGTCCTTATTAGCTTGAATTTTATCAAACCATCTTTCTTTTCTTCGAACAAGGTCGATATTTGAGCTTGAATTTTATCAAACCGTCTTTCCTTTTGTCGAACAAGGTCGATATTTGGATCTATATTTAGAGTGTGGCTCATATTTGCTGGATCTATTTTGACCAGGTTTGAATGAGTTTATGCAAAACACATCTTTGCTAGATTTGAGGAGTCGGTTAAGCTCTCTTCTAAGGTTGTCGCCTAGTTCTTTTCCCATATTTGTTGTTTTGGTTAAATCTAGCAAACCTAAACTTACCTCTTCTAGACCTTTAGAAGATTCTTTCTTTCTTACTCGTTCTGCAATCTAATTCGTTTATCCAAAAATCTCACAATATAGAATTCCATACAAATCACACACTTTAATTATTTATTGATTCATAAAGGTTTTATAATAAAGTCTCCATTTTCAAAACCTTTGATTTAATTTCAAAAAGAAAAATATTAGGTTCCAAAGAGGTTTATAACTAAATCTTATTCCTTTCTAAAATCTTTATTTACAAACCTCTTATATAATTACAAGAAAACTATGTTTTAAGCATTTATTCAATTTCAAATTCCTTAAATTCCTTTCAAAAATAATTCATAAACTTCAAAATTCTTCTTAATAGTCTTAAAATGATGATTCCAAAGAAGTTTTTACAATTTATAATTTCCTTTAAACAACAAATCTAAATAATCTCACTTTTCCCATAAGAATTTTCAATTCAAAATATTTCCCAAAGACATGACTTGAAATTCCAAAATCGATATCTTAAAACTCTTATTCACATTCAATTTTGCCTTTTAAAATATTACTTTCGAGAAATAATTAATCAATCCGAAGTTATCTTTTATAATAATCTTTCAAATATTTAACATTAAAATATTGATTTGCAAAATTCATTTATATAAAAAAAATACCAAAATTTTCCTTTCTATAATAATTCAATTCAAACGCTACTAAATAAAATTATCCAAATAACTTGGGAAACAAATTCCCTTTTTTGAAAAATAATAATCAATTACTGAATGTGTAATATTTCCAAAATCGTTTCAACAAAATACACTTTGTAAATTTTGTTAATAATAATTTCCATACAATAAACAAACCACATTTATCTTATTATCATTCCAAAATATTTTCTTCTTACTAAATTTCCCAATAAACCATCATTTTACATATAAATTTTAAATACCCTTCTATGAAAATCCTTTAAATATTTTATAACTGTGTATATATGTATGTATATATATTTTCAAAAGTGCATTGACTTAAACAAATCCTAGAAATCATCACTTTCTAAATAATTTCTATTCGCATACTTCTTAAGAATAATCTCAATTATAGATATAAATCATTCCAAAGTTTATTATTTATTCCCAAAATAATCTATTTCTTTCAATTCTTCACCTTTTAATTCGTTTACCCCTTTCCAATCAATTTCAAGTGTTGAGCTTGACTAACACAATCTCTGTATCTCCAAATTGAAGTTCTAGACGACATTGTCCTCCAGGGTTGTCTGTTGTATAACTTCTTTATTCAAAACATTAACATTCTTGGTCTTCACTATTTTCCTGAAACAAAATATCACTTTGTTAGCTTTAAAGTAAGGAAATGATGATGTGGTGTTTCGAACCCTCCTTCTGGCTGCAAAATGTTAAACCAAAAATAGGTTCAACACCTAAGATGTTGTTTAAGAGTTCAAGTCATTTGTTCAAGGGTGAAATTGGCCTCATAAAAACACACGATGATCCTTCATTTATATGCCTATAGGCAATGTTAGCAAATTTCTTCGCTAACCAAAATATGCAAGTTAGGATTGGTTTGGATAAGGGCTTAAGTGGCTTATACAAGCTTAATAGTACATGTAAGTTCCAGTTCGAGTCCAAGTCCCAAGATCATTCATATACATAACCATTGTCCAAGTCCAATTACAAATATGAGTCATGCACACGTCAACAGTTCAATAATAGTCATATATTCTCATTCAGTAGGAGTATGCTATGCAAAGTTAATTGGTCAAGTCCTTATTCACAAAAGTCACAAGAATTCAATTGGCACTAAAAGTCCTCAATTCAATTTAGGGCTTACAACTTTGAAATTAGGGAAATAGGAAAGAATTGATCGTTCCCTTCTAAGTGGCGGAGTGGTTCTATTTATATAGTTAGTGTTAGGCGGGATGACTGCCACATATCCACCCAACTAGATACTCGTGATCTTCTTTGCATTGTTAATACTCGATATCCCCTTTCCATCGTTAATACTCAACATCCCCTTTGTATTGCTGATACTCGACAATCTATATGATTAGAGATGCTCGATATCTTACGCTAATACTGAGAACCATCATTTTTGTTGAAGCTCGATATCTTTTGTTGCTTTACGACAACAAATGTTGTAGAGGCTCGATAACAATTGATACATCGTAGGCTTGTTGTTCATAGAGACTTGATATCCTCTATTTACGGTAAGATGTTCATCATTCTTTAGTGTTGCATCATCTTTCTTTTGCTACATATTTGTGACGACCCACCTTTTTCGAACAACTTAAGCTGACAATAAACCATCCTTGTCCAACTTAAACCGTTCAAATTAGACAGATTATCAATTTGGGGTTTTAAAAATAGAATCAACACAGAATCACACATAGAATAATACAGAATCTCACAGCAGAAATAAATAATATATATAGTAGTTCATGAAGCTATTTAAATAAAATACATCAGAGTTTCTAACTTTAATTATACAATACTAGAGATACATAAGAGTTTACTGGTACAAGCCAAAATGAACATAGATAATTAATACTGGATAGAGTGGAGTCTTCGACCAAGTCTTCGGCTCCCAAAATAAGCACTGCTCACACACTACAATACTCAGGCTGACCCGAGCATAAAGTAAAATAAAATATTCGAGTCAGGACTAGAAGTTCTCATGTAAGTAGTCCTACTCAAGTGAAATGTACAAGTAACTCAAGAGATGTTACGGGATTTTCCATCTCGTAAGGATCCGTTAAATTATCTATATATATAGTAGGATACGCTATATATGTAATGTCTATAGGTAAAGTAAATATTTTTCTTAGCGTTAAGGCTTTACATTAATCCCCCTTAACACGTTTTTAAGCATTGTCGTACACAGTTTGCATATAAAACACCAGTAAACCATCGGTGGATAGGGATGCACCGTGATACGACAACACTAAACCAAAATCATAGTGGTCTCGTATAGGGATAAAAGTATGACAAGGCACGTGAGGCAATGCCCAAGGTAGGATAATACCAGTTTACCCTTCCCGACTGGTGGCAACGCACCATAGCCATGATCGCCTACCACGTCCAACACTCCCATAATCGAAGGGTGATCATCAATCAGTAACAAATGGAATAAATGAAGAAGTGTGTCCGCTCGAGGTAGCTAGCCCGCTTGGCCGATACAGCTCCTGTTTTAGTCATTTCAAATTGGCACAAGTGCCAGGCTAATCTATCATCGTTCTCTTTCTTAAAATCCAGCAATCGTACACCGAAACCAACCACTTCGTTCTGGATCATCACTCCACGTACAAAGTTATTAAAGTGGTTCCGTTATCAACAGAGAGTATGCCCATATCCGGCCCCGGTCTCTTTAATAACCAACGACATTTTCACACCGATTGGATGTTTTATTAAATCAAAATATCTTTTATTTTCAAACAACATCTCCTCATTTGACTTCAACAAATTTGAGTTTAAAATCAACGATTCAACTTTAAACAAATATTTCACTTTTACTAAATTATCCAAATTTAATAACTTTTCAAATTAACCGAGTTAATTAAGTCTTAAATACAAAAGTTAAATATTCAATTTAGTTACGCTTCGGAATTAATTTACTACTTAATACTTTTAATTAAACTTTAATTCAAAACAATTCAGTTTAACCTTTATATTAATTCAATAAAATCAATTAAAAATTCTTTTTTTAATTAAATCAAATCTTTATTTAAAATTTAATTACATATACAATATTAACAAATTTCATTAAATTTAAAATAATCAACTTAACGAGTTTAAATCTCATTAATATTTAACATAACCATTCTAATTCAATTACATAATTTAAAATAGTTCAATTGATATTTCATTTTAAAATCTAAATTAACTTAATAGATTTCAAAAATTTAAATATTAACTTTCAACATGAAATTTAAATTATAAATTCACGTTAAATTTCCAAATTATTTCTTAGTTTCAAATTCAAATATTAAATATCCGAATAAATTTCAATTGACCAATCGGTGTTTATTATTTAATTTTCTATCCTAGGCCAAGTGATTTAATTTGGGTATATATCATTTCAACCCATATCCCGGTTCAATTTCAGTGTCCAGTTCAATGCATACAGCAACAATATAAAAGTGACAGGGTATCAATACATCAATCGTCATCCAATTTTCAAAATTTCCCATAGTTAACGGGTTTCACAAGCATTTGGGATATCAATCAATAATTTAAACTATTTCAGCAAAATCATATATCACATCGTCGAATATTCATGATTTCCAATTTTAATATCAATCATATTTATCAACCAATTATTTATAAAAATCACAGGATACTTGCCATATGAAAATCTAATCGTGAGCTTAAAATCGCTCACCTTCGTGGATTTGGAAAACAACACGGAGATACGGATTCGGTTACGCATGCACGTACTAGAACGAGAATGTGACTTCGGCCTTTGGTGAACGTTGTCGCATACAAATACTTCGGCAAAAAGGACTACATGTGATCAGGTGGGTGATGGACTATTAAAAGTGGCACGACTTCGGCAGAGGTGGTGTGCGACTAGTGAGCGGTGTTCGGTCGTGGGTGGTTCGGCTTAAGGTTGGCTCGGTGAGGGTGACTGGAGCGGATCCGTAGGCTGGGCTAAAGGCAGAGGGGAGTTGCGAGCGGAGGTTGGTAGCAGATCGGTGGGGAGGCTGTGAGTAGCGGAGGGTGGAGCTGGGTTCATAGGCTGGTGGAGGGACTGGTGGGGAAGATGGTCGGGTTGCTGGTAGGGCGGAGGGTGCAGGCCGGTGGGGGACTGCGGTTGCGGGGACGCTTGGGTGGAGGAAGCGGGTGCGGAATAAGTGTAAGGCAGGTCAGGTGGACGAAGGGATGACTTCGGTCATGGTGAGGCTGTGGCTTTGGGCGGAGGGGAGTGGGAGCAGGCTGCGGGTCACGGTGTGGAGTGGTGGAGCATTCCGGCGGAGGAGATTGGAGGGTCAGGAGGTGAACTGAAGTGGGCTGGACCAGATTCGACAGGGAAGTGGGCTGGGTGAGGCTCGAGTGATGGGTTTCAGGTGGGTGCTGGCCAGTGGAGGGCTGGTGAGGGGGTGTACGGGTCCAGGTGGAAGTAAGGGGAGGGGACGCGGAGCTCTGCTGGGTGGTGAAGCGGGTTCGTGGGGTGCGGAGGTGGTGGCAGCAGTAGAGGGAAGGGATGAGATATAGAAGAAGGGGTGGAAAAGGTTACGTGAGTAGAGAAGGAAATGGAAAGGAAGATGTATATATATTTATAAACTTGGTATATTATTTTCTCCCAGCAATTGCAAACGAAGAAAATGAAGAGAAGGTACGTATATATATATATAAGGAAGATGCACGGTAGGAATTAAATGCAGCATTTAATATTTTTGGCTGCGCATGCAAGTTTTGTTGACTGGAAAAGAAGTGAAAAGAAGGAATGTTGGCTATGAAAAGAATGGAAGGAATGAAAGTAATTATAATTCCAGAGCACGGTCCCGGACCACTATTTCAACCATTTAGTGTTTTACCACGAAGCCGAAATACGAAAACAAATATACTGCGGAGATCAGCACGACGAGATGAACCCAACGATGTACTCAAATATGTGTTTAACATTCGTAGCAAAATTTCATCTATCGCCGCTTTTACCGCTTCGAAATTGGATGATAACGGCAATTCTTCATAAATAGAGCTATAAAGGTCGGGGAACGAACTTTGACGTTTTAATCAGAAAATTTTCTAGATTATTTCTATGTAAAAATATTTATACTTTAAAATTTGATAATTCACACTAAAAAAAATGTTTTGATCGAGTTTCGAACAAATTTTGACGCAAAAAAAAATTTCGTTGGCCTCATTTCATTGGACGCATTCCAAATATCTAGTTTTCGTCGTCAAATTTTTATTGTTAAAAATAATTTTTTTCTCAAAACTTTCATTAAATTCTTATTTAAATCGTTGAAAAATGCAGGTTGTTACAATCTCCCTCACTCAAAACTTTTCGTCCTCGAAAAGAACGAAATAAGAAAACAAAATGATAAACAGAAAGATAAAAATAGATTCGAGCGTGGATTACATACCCGGTATTAGCAATTTAGGATTTGAGGCACGTATACTCTCTTCCGTTTCCCAAGTACAATCTCAATCATCTTTGCTCCACTGAACCTTGACGAGATTTACTACCTTCCTTCTAAGCTGCTTCATGTTTATGCCTACTATACGGAGCAGTTTCCTCTCAACGGTTAGATTGGGCTCAACATCCATTTCTTCGAACAAAGCAGGCTGGACAATCACGGATGGATCGTGCACATATCTGCGGAGGTGTGAAACATGAAACACATTATGCACCCCCGATAGCTTCTCTAGCAAGTTAACTCTATATGCCAATGTACCAATTCTCTCTGAGATGGGGAAAGGACCAACAAATCTAGGAGCGAGCTTCCCTTTCCTTCCAAATCGGATTACATTCTTTAAAGGAGAAATTTTGAGAAATACTTGTTCTCCAACTGCAAATTCTAAGTCTCTTCTCCTTCTATTTGCCTATTTCTTCTGTCGATCTTGATCAATTCTCAATTTCCTTTTGATTTCTTCAACTTTCTCAGAAGCTTCCAAAATCATTTCGGGGCCAAGAACAAGTCGATTTCCCAATTCAACCCAACAAGATGGAGATTTACATGGCCGTCCGTAAAGAGCTTCGAACGGTGCCATCTTAATACTCGCTTGATAGCTATTGTTATAGGTGAATTTAACGAGATGGAGATGTTGTTCTCATGATCCTCCAAAATATAAAACACAAGCTTGAAGAAGATCTTCCAAAATCTGATTTACCCTTTCGGTCTGGCCATCCATTTGAGGATGATAAGCTGTGCTCAAATTTAGTTGAGTACCCAGAGTCTCCTGAAAAGCTTTCTAGAAATTGCTAGTGAAGATAGGGTTCCGATCACAAACAATGCCAGACGGAACACCATGAAAGCAAACAATTTCTTTTATATAAAGCTCGGCTAAACTCAAGGCAGTTCGAGTAGTCTTCACAGGAATAAAGTGAGCAGACTTTTTCAATCTATTGACAATAACCCAGATGCTCTCATTACCTTTTTTGGTCCTCGGTAGTCCATCAATAAAATCCATTGAAATCTAATCCCACTTCTAATTTGGAATTTCACGAGGCTGCAATAACCCTGCTGTCTTCTGGTGACCGGCTTTGACTTGCTGGCAAGTGGTACACCTTCTAACGTGAATAGAAATACCTCTCTTCATCCCTCTCCACCAATACAACTTCTTCATATTCTAAAACATCTTCGTGGTTCCCGGGTGAATAGAGAGTCTAGATTGATGATTTTCCCTAAGTGCTTCTTGTCTCAAACCATCCATGTTCGGAACACAAATTCTATTATTAATTCTTAGAATTCCATTTCTATCGATTCGTGCATACCATTCGCCTTGGGTATTATCCTTCCTACCACGAACATTTTCTTTTATTCGCCTAAGCATTGAATCCTCATCCTTCTTAGCGGCTATGCAATCCATAAGAGCTGGAGATGCAACAAGTTGATATAACATGGCTTTGCTCCTACTCAGAGCATCGACCACAACATTAGCCTTTTCGGGGGTATAGTTGATGTCGAGGTCAATGATGAAAAGAATTCAAGCCATCTAACTTGTCTCTGGTTCAAATCCTGCTGGGTAAAGATATACTTCAGCAATTTATGGTCCGTAAAGAGTTCAAATTTTGTTTCAAGAAAGTGATGCCTCCATAACTTCAAAGCAAAGACAACGGCGAGCAATTCCAGGTCATGGGCTGCATAATTAACCTCATGAGTCTTCAACTGACGACCAGCATAGGCAATAACTTTTCCGTGTTGCATTAAAACAGCACCCAATCCTTCACTACAAGCTTATGTATAAATAGTTAACCCTTCACTTCCATTCAGAACAGTGAGAATAGGGGCAGAGATTAGCCTGTGCTTTAGTTCTTCGAATGCTTCCTTACACCTCTTACTCCAAACAAACTTAACATTCTTTCTAGTCAAAGCTATGAGTGGTGAAGAAATTCGAGCGAAATTCTCAATAAATCTCCTGTAATAATCAGCTAAGCCTAGGAAGCTGTGGACATCTGTAGGAGTTTTAGGAGTTTCCCAATCATTGATTACGGCGATCTTAGCTAGACCAACCAAAATTCCATTATTCGAAACCACATGCCCAAGAAATCTAACTTCTTCCCGCCAGAAGTGGCATTTAGAGAATTTAGCTTTCAATTGATGACTTTTAGGGTTTCAAGGACAAATTTAAGGTGTTCCTCATGCTCCTTCTCGGTCTTAGAAAATACTAGAATATCGTCAACGAAAACTAGAACGAATTTATTTAGAACCTCCCGGAATACTCTATTCATGAGGTCAACAAAGTAAGCCGGTGCATTAGTTAAACCAAAAGGCATAACTAACCATTCATAGAAACCGTCTTCAGTTCGAAAAGTGGTTTTGGGAATGCTATCTTCTGCAATCCCGAGCCATGCAGCTGATCAAACATGTCGTTGATACGAGGCATTCGATATCTGTTCTTGTGGGTAAGCTTATTTAGCTCTCTATAATCTACGCACATCCTTAGAGAACCGTCAGATATAGTAGCAAATACCACAGCTGCCCCCCATTCTGAATAAATATGGCAAATCAAACCTTTGGAGAATAAATCTTCGATTTGGACTTTTAATTCGATTTTCTCCCTAGGTGACATTCTTCTTGAAGCAAGTACGACTAGCCTAGCTCCAGGAATAAGATCTATGTGAAATTAAATTTCGTGCTGAGGTGGAAAAGAATTCACTTCACCGAAAACATCGGGGAAGTGTTGGACGACAGGAGTAGTGCAAAGATCACTAAGATGGGAATCAAGAGAAAAGATAAAACTTCCGGCAAAATCTTGAGGCAATCGACATTGGATTACTAGGGGTTCACCCTTATCGCTCAACAGAGAAACTATTCAAGCTATGTAATAACTGCATCAAACTTTCTTAACCAATTTCCACCTAATAATATATCGAATGCTTCGAAACCCAAGACATAAAAATCTCCGGTGAAATGGTGTCAGCCATCCTTAAGGAGTTTCACCTCTTTACGGATCATTCTAAGGTTTGCGGGTCCACCGATGGGATTTAATACACACAAGGATTCAGATGCACATTCGGGTTTTAATATATGTTCAAGTTTGTCACATAAATCAACCGATATAAAACTATGAGACACACCGGTGTCAAATAAAATAAGAACAGGTAAATCATGCAATGAAAAAGTACCCTAAAGTGTACCTTTGTCGTCTTCTACCCTAGAGGTAGAAGTAGTCACCGCGAAAACTCCCGATGGGGTTCCTTTTCTCTTGGTGGGACAATCACTCTTGAAGTGGACAGGCTACAAGCAAATGTGGCAAAGATCTTGCCTAGTCATCGGAACTGGTGGGATAGACGCTCCTACGGAAACTGGGCAACTATTGGCATAGTGACCTTTCTGATCGCACTTGAAGCAAGTGATAGAAGAGATATCAATGGATTTCCTCTAAGAATGTCCAATCCCACTCATGTCCTACCAATTCTTCTTCTGCTGGTGAAAGTCAGGCTTTCTCTTCTTGGGATCGTTGGAAGCTGCTGAAAGAGTTGTGGAGTGAACAACCGATGCTCCCTTTGAACTCGAGTTTTCATATCTAAGGGGTATATCCATAAGACTAGTGAAGCCATGAACATGGGTAGTCGAGCGGTCATAATATTCTGGATGAGCGTCGGCTATGAACTTCTCATTCTACTTAAGCGAAGTATCAATCAGACCTGGTCCAAACTTGGATAGCTCGTTAAATTTCCTTTCATACTCTGAAAATGACATACTTCCTTGCTTAAGATCCATAAAGTTGCGTTATAACTGAGATTTTCCAGCTTCAAGCATCCACTGGGTCATGAATACTTCCTTGAACTACGCCCAAGTGATGTTTGCTTCCTCGGTGCGGGTGGTAACAGATTCACACCAATCTTGAGTAGCATCTTGCAACTGCCAAGTGGCCAATTGACGCTTCTGGGCATCAGAAATTTCAAGTCCGGCAAAGATTCTTTCCAAGCTCTTAAACCACTGATGAGCTTCAATTATATCTTCGGACCTTGAGAATATAGTACCACCAAGCTGTGCGTACTCATTGCAAAGCGTAGAGAGCTTGGCTAGCGGAACTGGTGCAACTGGTGCAGCAGCATCTGGTATGGGGCCATTTCCTCTTCCCCATCCTCGAGCGTTTCTTCTGTTGCTCATCCTGAAAAGTCAAGGGTGGGTTTAGAACATGGAGAAGCATGAAACTTAAGGAAATCCTAATCAAAGCGAATTTTAACAAGGAAGATGTATTCGAGTTGATAGTAAATTTTGAAAATAGATTGAATTTTTAAAACATTTTATATTTTCAAAATACGCTCTCTCAAGAATGATTCCACTCATTATAGGGCATTACTAACCCTATTCCTAATGAGTTTACCTTCAGGCTAAGGTATTCACTAAACCAAAGCTCTGATACCAACTATGACGACCCGCCTTTTTCGAACAACTTAAGCTGACAATAAACCATCCTTGTCCAACTTAAACCGTTCAAATAAGACAGATTATCAATTTGGGGTTTTAAAAATAGAATCAACACAGAATCACACACATAATATTACAGAATCTCATAGCGGAAATAAATAATATACATAGTAGTTCATGAAGCTACTTAAACAAAATACATCAGAGTTTCAAACTTTAATTATACAATACTAGAGATACATAGGAGTTTACTGGTACAAGCCAAAATGAACATAGATAACTAATACTGGATAGAGTGGAGTCTTTGACCAAGTCTTCGGCTCCCAAAATAAGCACTGCTCACACACTGCAATACTCAGGCTGACCCGAGCATAAAGTAAAACAATATACTCGAGTCAGGACTAGAAGTTCTCATGGTAGTAGTCCCACTCAAGTGAAATGTACAAGTAACTCAAGAGATGTTATGGGATTTTCCATCTCTTAAGGATCTATCAAATTATCTATATATATAGTAGGATACGCTATATATGTAATGTCCATAGGTAAAGTAAATATTTTTCTTAGCGTTAAGGCTTTACATTAACCCCCTTAACGCATTTTTAAGCATTGTCTTACATTTTGCATATAAAATACCAGTAAACCGTCGGTGGATAGGTGCAATGACCCCGAAATTTAATTTTATTTAAATTGATAATTAAATGAATTTTGAATAAAAATTGTATAATTTATTATAAACGGAAGCGAGTTTCCCCGAACTCAAAATAAATTTCGTATAAATTATTTAAATTTAAAAATATTGTAAATATTGTATATATGTGAATATATATGTGTATATTGGGTTTGAAATAAAATATGTAAAATTACTTATTGAATGTATAGACTGTATTTTTAATCCGTTTTTCTTTATGAAGTTATAAGAAGTATAAAATTGTATCATAGCAATATAAAAATACAAGTGTAAGATATAAAAGAAAAATATATGTTGTAAATGTAATGTTTGAAAATCAAACTATAAACAGAAATTAAGATCTATAGTCAAAAGCAAAGAAGTTTATATATGTATACTTGCAAAACAAGACTTAAGAAATATATATATGGTAGTCCAAACAAATAAACAAAGTGTATAGGAAAATATCAACATAAGGTCTAAAAGCTGCCTGGTAAGTAAGAAAATAAACAAAGTAAAAAGGGAAAATATAAAGCAAAGGAAAACAGCAAGAAACAAATATAACAGGACTCATGTATACTGCAAACTGAATTGCTAAGAAAGACAAAAGTAATAAATGCAATATCTTTAGCCACCAAATTGTCTTCAGCCGAAATGTATAGGCTGGCCAAGGAAGAAAAAAAATATAAAGCAAATAAAATACAAGTGGTACAAATCAATTAATACAAGATACTCTCAGCCGAACTAAAGAAGGAGGAGAAAATATAACCTGGTACAAGCTAATAAATGCAAGTGTATCATCTTGTACAACATTTTATCTTCAGCCTCCAAACCAAAGTAAGATATAGTCAACAAGCATAGAAAAATCTCTGATGATTGTACAAAGCAATATAATCACTTGTATAAAATATTATATGTATCACATTGTATTGTACAAAAATAACACCCTGTAACTTCTTTTATATATCAAACTTCATTCTCAGTTCGTCCATTCCAAGCTGAGAAAGGAAAAGAAAATCTGAAACAATACCACCTCACTCTTAAACAAACTACAACTTAAATAACAATCCAATAATACAAACAAATTAAAGCCTGGTAATCAAAGTTTGAATTCAACTGGAAACATAGCAAATCAAATTCGAAGAGTAATCTGCTGTTTTTAAGTTCAGTCTCAACACAATGATCATCAAATGCAAAGTCTTCGGCCTAGGGATGATGCTCTGGAATCCAAGAAATTGAACCAGAAACTAATCTTCAACCTGAAAGAAAAAAAAAATCAATTTTTCTAGGCATAAATCTTCATTTTGTTCAAACTGCAAGGTGAGCAAACTCTCTTACATCTGCCTGTGTCTTTGATATTATGATCTATAGATTATGCTATGAATGGTGATATGCATGTTGATTTTATATATGGGTATGTTGATATCTATATATATATATATCTGGGAACAGGCAAAAGAACATGCCTCTGTTCTTTTATTACAGGAATTTAAACCCTGTTTAAATTTTTGATTTTCTTCCTCCCTGTAGCTTATTAAGCTTTGAAGTTTAAACAAAGTTTGTGTGCGTAACCATGTTTTAAGCATTTAAAATAAATTTAAGCAAAGTAAATTCAAGCTTCTCCTGTAACATGTGAAAGTACAGTTAAATGCAAAGTTATGTTAAATTCCAAACCTCGTAAATTTTTAATTTCAAATATACCATTTGAAAGCTTATCAAATTTAATGATTTTTGAAAGCAAATTCAAAATTTTTAATTCAGTATTCACTGAGTTAAGCTAAAAATGTCAATTTTGGGGTTTATGGCCATTGCCGATCATCGACGCGATGGTTAAGGTTGGGGTTGCTCGTGGGGGTGGAGGAGGTTACGGCGATATTGGGAAAAATAGCCGGAATTGGTCAAGGTTACTGTGGCGTTTGGGGTCGATCGATTTTGGTAGTAACCCTAAATTGGGTTGTGGTCGGGATTTTGACGACCATGTCATCTCGGGTGCATCGAGTGACTCCGGGCTGGGTGCATTGGTGGTGTGAGGGTCTAGCGAGGTAGAGGATGGGATTTCATGGCCTCCGGTGAACGGCGACGTGGATTGGAAGGAGTTTCAGGCGAGGGTGTTTATGTTGAGTAGCTCGAATTTTTCGATTTTTAATTTTGGGTCGGGTTTGAAAACTGGGTGTTTGGAATGGTAAGAGGAGATCACCAACGACTTGACGATGACGATCGCCGGTGCCAGAGCTTCGTTGATCCATGGTGCACGTGCACGCGTGATAGTTGTGCCTGGGGTTGTGAAGTTGGGAAGAAGAAGTAACTGGGTATTTTGTTAGTTGGGTAAGAACAGGGTTTTCGCGTGTGTGACTCAAGTGGTTACTCGAAGACGATAGGGGTTGGTCTCGGAGCAGGAACAGGGGTGTCTCGGGTAGAAATGTTGTACAGGGTTTAACAAAACCTGTTCCTGGTTTTATTTTGAATTTAAAACTGAATTTTAAAGTTCAAAAGCAAGTTTAACTGTGTGAAGAAAAAAAATTTAAAGTTCAACATAACTGAAGTTTAGTTTGAACACTTAAGTTAGGAATAAATAAGATTTTAAATAACTTGTTTATTTTACTTTGAAGTATTTAAATAAATAATTAAAATGAAATTTAAATATAAATTTGAAAATAACGGTTTTCAACATATTTGTGAGTGGAAAGTCAATCACTAATAAGAATGAGATTTGTCTTAAGTTAATTCATGTATTAATAACAATTAATTTATGTGATTAATAAATCAAGGTAATTAATTTGAGGATAATTAATTAATTAAAGGCTAATTAATTAAAGTGATTAATCAAGGGTTAATTAACCAAGGTAATGTATTAATTTATGTGATTAATGAAAGGTTGATTTATTAATTAAGATTAATTAATATAAGTAATTAAAGGTAATTAATTACGTGAAGATAATTACTTAATTTAAAGTAATTAAATAATTAAAATTGATTAATTAAATGATTAAAGGATAATTAATCAAAATGATTTGTAATTAACCAGGATTAGTAATTCATAAGAAATTAATTTAATTTGAATTAATCAGACAATTAACTGGTCTTACTTATGGATGTTTGGATTCTATTGATTGAATTTGTTTGATATCCCTGATATATGATGCTTTGTGATACACCTTGATTTATGTTGTGATCTGTGATAAATTATCTGTGATGTAATTTATTATCTGTGATATTTATATATCTGTGATTTGTGAATGAACGATAAGCGTTATAGTTTATATCGCTTATCAACTATATCCTGTATTTTGATCTGTGATGACTGTATGATGTTGCACTATTGTGTTGAACCCCTGGACTACACTTATACACACACAAATATGGATTTCACGTGGAAATCGGTTAAGTCACAGATGATTTAAATTTGATGTTTTTGAAATTGAAATTTTAATTTCAATTGATTTTGAAATTGGAAATTTGGGTTAAAGTGAAAAGCTTTTGAAATGGAGTTTCAAAGATAAAAGTTATTTCGAATAACTTGATTAAGTTTTGAAATTTAAATAATTCGATTTAAATTTGAATTCAAGTTGAAATGGAATCCTATGATTTGAAACTAGGGATTAAAAATGTTGTACAAGTTATATATGGGTTAAACCATTTTAAAAATATTGATTTGGGAATTTGAATTTAATTCAAGGGTTTTAACTCGTGTAAATATAACTGGATTTTTCTGAAATGAAACTATTTGTTTTCAAATAGTAATAGCTTTCATTTTAAGAAAGGATTTCCAAATTGTGTTAAAAGATTTCAAGTTTGAAATGGAATTGAAATGTTTTGAAAACTATGAAATGAGTCTTTGATTTCAAAGACCGAATGAGTTAATCCAACTTGAAATAGAATTGTTTTGAAAGGCTATGAATGAATCTTTGGAAACGAGTTTTGAAAGTTATAAGTTAAATCTTGATTTAAAGATTTAACGAGTTAATCCAAGTGAAATGGAAATTGTTTTGAAATCCATGAGTGAATCTTTGTGAATGGGGTTAACTTTGTGAAATAAATCTTTTTGTTTAAAAGATTAAAAGTGTGGAAATTGTTTAAACCATTGAAGGTTTTGAAATGAATCTTTTTGTTTAAAAGATTGGAAATGGTAATTTGTTTTAACCATTCGAATGAAAAGTTTTGGGCTTTAAGCTGTGATTTAACTGAGACCCCAGTATCCATATGATTTTTAAATTGCGCTCGTTATTCGGTTTATCCGGGAGAGGACCTTTGTGTCATATAACCCATTCCGAATAGTGATACGACGTATATGGATAGCATTTGAAGACCGGTGGTGAAGACCGGATATTTTCGAAAACAAAAGGACAACTCGTCGAATGTCTCTGCACCGACTAGTCCCTGGTATAGAGATTTTATCACCCTTTGTGATGGGAAGTCCGGACGTGATTAGAAATTATCCGGATTTCCAAGAGCTTCTTCGAAAGTCCATTCGGTTCTGTTCGAACCCGGAACAGACTTGTATGGATGTGTGTCTGACATTACACTTTGAGATGTAAAGCTGGTTTCTATCAAATACATTTCTGTTGGTGGCGGAGAATTTATTCTCTTAGCTTAACACCCTTCTCTGAGACGTACGAGCTCAGAGGTTATGTAGTTGATGGTTACTAGTGATACATTCCCAATTTGGTAATGTGGCATACGAAGTGCTGATGATCATTTGTGAAAAAGCGTGGCTTTGTGAAAAAGCATGGCTTTGTGGACGAGACTTCGTCGAGCCTCACAACCCGGTAATGGTCGAAACAGGAATGTTGAGGCAAAGGTTTGTATGGGTAGCGCCCCTAGGGTGTGTCATTTCCTTTTGGATAAAAGGTGATATCATGGTATGGAGCCCAGATATTTTACCTATGTGGATACTGCACAGTTATTATACTTTGTGGTTGTTGCTGTATGATCGAGAGCTCTCGGATAAAGGTCGGTGATGACCGGGGGATGACATGACTCGTGTGTTAGTTACCTAGTTACAGCTTGGTTAAAGCGTGAGGTAGCGTCGGCCTTGTGTTTGCAGAGATCCGGTTAGGATCCGGGGCGTCTTTCCAGAGGCATTTCCATTTCGGTAAGGAAGTTCCTTTGCCTGATCATTTGTTGGAAATCCAAAGAAACAATACGAACCCTGTACGGTTTTAGTTGTATTACCTGCTATGGAATGTGGCGGTAACCTGCTATTGAACATGGTAGCTATAGTAGGCATACGATGAAATGTTGTATGCTGGCTAAGATTGATATTATACTTTCGAAATATTTTCACACTATGCACTAGTAATAATATCAAAAGAGTTTTCTTTTGCGTAGTAAGCATGTTTGTGATGCCCCACCTCTATACCCACATTAGCAAAGAGTATTATTAGATAATACCGTCTGCTAATATGGAGAATAAGGCTGGATAGGAGCGACCATCTATAGTTTTTCCTTAACTATCTACTGAATACATCGACAATTACCATATCAAACGAATCGACATATCTAATAAATACTTAATTCAAAACCATAGGTGGCTGGAGGATCTATCAGAACAAAATGTAACAACTCAATGTAATATACATCACAGAACAGTAGATCATCATATACACATATACTGATACATAACAGAGTATACAAAATGATACATGTCAAGTGGTATAGCAAACCACAATATACAGACGAGTTCACAAGAATACATATCAGAGTTACAACAGATAAGGACTACATAAAAGCTATAACAAAAAGAAGCTAGCGGAATAGTCCATGCAGAAGCAAAAGAGGCTAAGTCCAAAAGCACCTAACCTGAAACATCTCGGTCTGACCCGAGTATAAAATACACGGGTCAGTCTAGCTAAACAAATCAGTTAGATAAACTGAACAACAATAAACCTGCAAGATCATATGGTATAACAAATATCTCTATATGAGATAACACACTCATCTAACAAAAGATGAACATAACAAAACAAGCCTCGTATCATCGGCATCTCAAATAAACAAAGGACATCATATCCCAAATCAAGCCAAAAGGCAAATAATAAATACCAATAAAGGTATACAAGTTCCACTAGATGATCGCTACATATCATGCGGCTCAAAAAGACCAACACCGAAGGGCGATACCTAGGGAATATACGTATCAATGAAAACAACAAAAGATTGCTCGAGCTCAGTACTGTATAAACAAGGATCCATGAGCCCGAAGGCTCCAAACCCAAATATCACCCATGCGGCTCAAAAAGACCAACATCGGAAGCGATACTATAGGGAAACAAACCCGAAGGCACACACCCGAAGGTACAAACCCGAAGGCCACATACCCGAAGGCAACATACCCGAAGGCAACAAACCCCGAAGGCAATAAACCCCGAAGGCAACAAACCGTAGTGGCGAAGGTCCGGAGGCCCAGTACTGGACACCACTAACTGGCGGAATGTGTCATAACTCTCGAAAAGGAACCCGAAAAGTGTTAACGTATGTCCCATAACCACTCGTTCGCACTAAACGGTTTACTATCCATTAGCCACTTTCACACTCAAAGCATTACAAAGTTTACCTCATGTCATCGGTAAACCAGACACAAAGGTCAAAACGATCAATCGAATAGGTCGAGGATTAATCGGAAAGGTGAACGCGCGGATTCGTGGTCCGTGTTTTACGTAACCATTTAATCTCCTTTCCACTTCGTTCGAAGTGCAAAATCATGTGTGTTTAAATAGAAATTTATAAAGCGGAGAAGGGAGCTTTTAATACGATTTAGAGAGATTATTTATAAAACTCGTGAATGAAGTCAAAAGTATGTTATCAAAGCCAAAGATGCAATAACAAACATTAAAAACCAACTTGCATCGATAAGATTTGGAAAACCGATCAAAACGAACAAAAATAGGCAAAACAGGGAAAACAGGAGCAGGTCAGTCGGCCGGCTACAGAGCTCGGTCGACCGGACACTGTTCTGAAAAATTCTCGGGAAGCAGGTCGGTCGACCGGACTTCCTGGTCGGTCAGCCGGAGCCCAAATTCCTGCACTCCCAAAACAGAGGCAGGGAAGTGCTCAAGTAGCAGGTCGGTCGACCGGACCCTGCGTTCGGTCGGCCGGAGCCTGTTTTCCAGCACTTCTTGCCCTATCAAATGAAATGCTAATTCTTTCCAAACCAAAACAATAGCACATGAATACTTGTTAGGAATTCATACACAACATCAATGATATCAAGAGAAGTAGATGTGAGTTAAAAACTCACCTTTTTACACACAAGCAAAGAAGAAGAAGCTCAATTGCAAAGAAACAACCAATCACACTCCACTTCAATTCAACAAGCTTCAATCTAAGATCAAAACAAGTATTTCCTAAGTTAGGGTTAGGAAACTTTCTGAAATTGAAGGAGAAAGAGTTGGAGAAGATGAAGAGGAGGCTTACCAATGGCTTCTATTTGATTTTTGGAGCAAGAAATCAAGATGCAAGAAGAAACTAGGGCTGGCAATTTCTATTTCCTCTTTCCCTCCACCATTTTCAGTTTTTACTTAAGAAAAGAAAAGAAATGAAGATGGAATGAAGAGAAGGGGCTGAGTTAGGGGGTTAAGTGGGTTTAGTTAGCTAGTGGGCTGAACCCAACCCAAAACCCAACTAGAAAAAGTAGCAGATTTCGACATACTCCAAACATATCGAAGCTTATACTCAAATAGATCGCAAATGCCGTTTTGAACTCAATGGAAGTGGTTTCGAGTCCTAATTCGACTGTTTGCAAAAAGTAGCTTTTCAGACTATAATCCGACAAACGACATTATATTTAAATAAAATATTTAAATATACAACCGATAAATATGCGGGTTGTTACAGACTCCCCTCCTTAAGAAATTGCGTCCTCGCAATTCTTAAGAAGAAAATAAAGAGTAACAACCAAAAACATATCAACACATAAGAAGAACAGAATAAGAAGTTCACCATAAAGTGCACGAAAGGATAAGCCCGAACTTGCTTGCTCAGAGAATTCTATTAATTCCTAAGCTCAAAATAATTCGGAACACCGACGTGGTAAAAATACTACGTCAAATGGACCGAAGCTCAACAAATGAAGTGCAACAAAACGTCCGATGAACTTGGTAAAAAGATCATTCCATTCGGACTTCAACAAAGAAATACCCACTTGTTGCTTACAACTAATTGCATTGGCAACACGATCCACCTTTCGGGAATATAAAAACATCAAGATCATAAGATGCAAGGAACTCGAGCCAACGCTAAGTTCCTTATGAGAAATAAATATTCCAAAGGTTTATGATTGAGGTGGAGAATAAATTTCTACGCCAAAACAAACGATGATACCAAACTCTAAAAGCGACAACAATAGCCGCGAGCACTAGATCATGAGCGGCATATCTAGTCTCGATAGGCTATAACTATTTAGAAGAATAAATGATAGCACGTTATCTTTTGCAAGTGAACGGCATCCAAACCAATACGATTTAGCATTGGTACAAAAGATAGAATCTTGGTTCCCTACGGGAATAACAAGAATAGGAATATTGGAAAGAAAGAGTTCTTTTAAAATAATCTTCTTTCCCAAAAAGCTAAGACTTTCAAAATTAAAATTACCTTTATGTAATTATCTTTTCAGAAAAACTTTTATTTTACAATTCAATTTACTGTGTCCGATTGTCTCATCAAAGCGTTTAGGAAATTCCTATCGATAACGTTGATCAAGCGCATCGACCAGAATTCTTAAAGCACTCAATGGGCAATACAATCACAAAATCATCTTTTAGATAATAAACATGTTTCTTAAAAAAATTTAAGAATATCCTTTGTTCTTTTAAAGATCAAAAATCCAATTGTACTCATAAATAAATCTTATGAAAAAGATTTGCAAAATTTTAAATTACTATTTTCCATCCAAAACCAATAAATACAAAAATGGAATCATCGAGATATTCACAGAATACTTGATTCATAAAATGGATGAAATGAGCAAAACAAACTGAATGACATAATAAATCATTCATAAGAATCACAACAAGTGCGGAATGCGGTAAGTAGAATGCTAACTTCCGCAACTCGTAGCCAAATGAAAACCGGTGGTAAGGTCGAGCTAAAAAGACCTTAACACTACTCAAAAGATTGCTTAGGTAATAATCCTAAGACAAGACCAAAAATACCAGAAAATTCTCAAACTACAAGAATGAGAGAAACAACACTTTCCTCATCATGAGGGCTTAAAGAATAAAATGATGCCATCAAATTGGAATCAAAATCACAAAGGAAGATAATTCAATATGGAATACTACGGAATTTAAATGCATTCCTAGACATATTCCCAAAGTAGAAGGAATAGAGGGACACGACAATTCAAAGATTTGCATCACTTATTACACTCTGATGTATCGAATATGTGCTTCTATTCTGTGTTTATCATATTTTGTTCTGAACTCAGCTCTGATACCAAGCTGTGACACCCCACCTCTATACCCACATTAGCAAAGAGTATTATTAGATAATACCGTCTGCTAATATGGAGAATAAGGCTGGATAGGAGCGACCATCTATAGTTTTTCCTTAACTATCTACTGAATACATCGACAATTACCATATCAAACGAATCGACATATCCAACAAATACTTAATTCAAAACCATAGGTGGCTGGAAGATCTATCAGAACAAAATGTAACAACTCAGTGTAATATACATCACAGAACAGTAGATCATCATATACACATATACTGATACATAACAGAGTATACAAAATGATACATGTCAAGTGGTATAGCAAACCACAATATACAGACGAGTTCACAAGAATACATATCAGAGTTACAACAGATAAGGACTACATAAAAGCTATAACAAAAGGAAGCTAGCGGAATAGTCCATGCGGAAGCAAAAGAGGCTAAGTCCAAAAGCACCTAACCTGAAACATCTCGGTCTGACCCGAGTATAAAATACACGGGTCAGTCTAGCTAAACAAATCGGTTAGATAAACTGAACAACAATAAACCTGCAAGATCATATGGTATAACAAATATCTCTATATGAGATAACACACTCATCTAACAAAAGATGAACATAACAAAACAAGCCTCGTATCATCGGCATCTCAAATAAACAAAGGACATCATATCCCAAATCAAGCCAAAAGGCAAATAATAAATACCAATAAAGGTATACAAGTTCCACTAGATGATCGCTACGTATCATGCGGCTCAAAAAGACCAACACCGAAGGGCGATACCTAGGGAATATACGTATCAATGAAAACAACAAAAGATTGCTCGAGCTCAGTACTGTATAAACAAGGATCCATGAGACCGAAGGCTCCAAACCCAAATATCACCCATGCGGCTCAAAAAGACCAACATCGGAAGCTATACTATAGGGCAACAAACCCGAAGGTACAAACCCGAAGGCCACATACCCGAAGGCAACATACCCGAAGGCAACAAACCCCGAAGGCAATAAACCCCGAAGGCAACAAACCGTAGTGGCGAAGGTCCGGAGGCCCAGTACTGGACACCACTAACTGGCGGAATGTGCCATAACTCTCGAAAAGGAACCCGAAAAGTGTTAACGTATGTCCCATAACCACTCGTTCGCACTAAATGGTTTACTATCCATTAGCCACTTTCACACTCAAAGCATTACAAAGTTTACCTCATGTCATCGGTAAACCAGACACAAAGGTCAAAACGATCAATCGAATAGGTCGGGGATTAATCGGAAAGGTGAACGCGCGGATTCATGGTCCGTGTTTTACCTAACCATTTAATCTCCTTTCCACTTCGTTCGAAGTGCAAAATCATGTGTGTTTAAATAGAAATTTATAAAGCGGAGAAGGGAGCTTTTAATACGATTTAGAGAGATTATTTATAAAACTCGTGAATGAAGTCAAAAGTATGTTGTCAAAGCCAAAGATGCAATAACAAACATTAAAAACCAACTTGCATCGATAAGATTTGGAAAACCGATCAAAACGAACAAAAATAGGCAAAACAGGGAAAACAGGAGCAGGTCGGTCGGCCGGCTACAGGGCTCAGTCGACTGGACACTGTTCTGAAAAATTATCGGGAAGCAGGTCGGTCGACCGGACTTCCTGGTCGGTCAGCCGGAGCCCAAATTCCTGCACTCCCAAAACAGAGGCAGGGAAGTGCTCAAGTAGCAGGTCGGTCGACCGGACCCTACGTTCGGTCGGCCGGAGCCTGTTTTCCAGCACTTCTTGCCTATCAAATGAAATGCTAATTCTTTCCAAACCAAAACAATAGCACATGAATACTTGTTAGGAATTCATACACAACATCAATGATATCAAGAGAAGTAGATGTGAGTTAAAAACTCACCTTTTTACACACAAGCAAAGAAGAAGAAGCTCAATTGCAAAGAAACAACCAATCACACTCCACTTCAATTCAACAAGCTTCAATCTAAGATCAAAACAAGTATTTCCTAAGTTAGGGTTAGGAAACTTTCTGAAATTGAAGGAGAAAGAGTTGGAGAAGATGAAGAGGAGGCTTACCAATGGCTTCTATTTGATTTTTGGAGCAAGAAATCAAGATGCAAGAAGAAACTAGGGCTAGCAATTTCTATTTCCTCTTTCCCTCCACCATTTTCAGTTTTTACTTAAGAAAAGAAATGAAATGAAGATGGAATGAAGAGAAGGGGTTGAGTTAGGGGGTTAAGTGGGTTTAGTTAGCTAGTGGGCTGAACCCAACCCAAAACCCAACTAGAAAAAGTAGCAGATTTCGACATACTCCAAACATATCGAAGCTTATACTCAAATAGATCGCAAATGCCGTTTTGAACTCAATGGAAGTGGTTTCGAGTCCTAATTCGACTGTTTGCAAAAAGTAGCTTTTCGGACTATAATCCGACAAACGACATTATATTTAAATAAAATATTTAAATATACAACCGATAAATATGCGGGTTGTTACAATGTTTGACTATCATAAGGAGAAATCTCCTCCAATTCTGCGATTGCATTGTGTGTGTGGCGGGAGGCCTTATGGTAGTTTCATTTTCGAAAAGCATTGCGGGTTTCAATGTTTAAAAGCCTTTGTGTTTGTTTAAAGATAAACTGTTTTGTTTGCTCACACCAGTCCCTTGACTGATCCGAAGTTTATTGTTCCTTTCCTAAACTCTGGGTGCCCACTATTTTCCACACGGGCAGTCTAGAGTTGGGTTTTTCAGATATTCAGGTTTAGTAGTTATCTGGAGCTAGTTCATTCATCGGAGTTGCTTATCTTGGAGTTGTGGATTCATTCTTGTCTGAAGATTATTTTGGAGTTATCACTTCTGTATTTTCCGCTGTATCATTATTTATCTCTGATATTGTTGTATTTGGATATTGTATCAGATGTTGTATATCTATATTCTTTTTCTTTTCCGCTGTGTTGTTTACTTAATGTTGTTATAAGCTCCGACGACTCGGATTTGAACGGTCGAATCTACGGCATTCGAGTACGATGTAAAGTATGGATGTCGATTTTCGAACGCGAAAAATCGGAGACGTTACATTTGGTATCAGAGCTAAGGTTGAACTTTAGCTCAGGAGTATAACACGTTAAGTAGCTCATTAGAGATAGAGTGAAGTAAACTCTAGAATGAGTATATCCCTAAGATATTTGTTCGAACGTCTCAGTAAATTCTCTTACTATCCACTGATGGTAAGTATGAGTGCAAGAAGAAGACGAGATAGGGGACATAGAATACGACTATTAATGGTTAATACTCTGTAACAATAAGGAAACAATCTTTTCTCTATCAATCTATTTTGTTCGTCATCTTTTCTCAATTCTTCGATAATTTCTGGTAGAACCAGGAATAAATTCGATATATTAATATTGGACATAAACTCCAACTAAGCCAAAATTGTTTGTTTGGATGAATTGTTTGCTTTGATTGCTATGGTTGATAGATATGCTTTAATTTCTAAACTGAAAGTTCTGAAATCGTATCCATATATCTATCTATTCTTTGGGTCCCGATATACTCTACGAATGGTTAGTTATCCCTTCGAACTAACCGATGCCATTGCATATTTCGTAGATCTGGATAACCCGAGTATTTTGCGAAGTGTTAAATAGATTCTCTCTTGTATCTATTCTTGATATTCTGATTTGGTAAGCCAAATGCAGAATAGATGTTCAGTTTTATTTGATGAAACATTATTCATCTATCTCTGTGTTATTTTTGTGCCTCCGAATTTCGAGGACAAAATTCTTTTAAGGGGGGAAGTCTGTAACGACCCCGAAATTTAATTTTATTTAAATTGATAATTAAATGAATTTTGAATAAAAATTGTATAATTTATTATAAACGGAAGCGAGTTTCCCCGAACTCAAAATAAATTTCATATAAATTATTTAAATTTAAAAATATTGTAAATATTGTATATATGTGAATATATATGTGTATATTGGGTTTGAAATAAAATATGTAAAATTACTTATTGAATGTATAGACTGTATTTTTAATCCGTTTTTCTTTACGAAGTTATAAGAAGTATAAAATTGTATCATAGCAATATAAAAATACAAGTGTAAGATATAAAAGAAAAATATATGTTGTAAATGTAATGTTTGAAAATCAAACTATAAACAGAAATTAAGATCTATAGTCAAAAGCAAAGAAGTTTATATATGTATACTTGCAAAACAAGACTTAAGAAATATATATATGGTAGTCCAAACAAATAAACAAAGTGTATAGGAAAATATCAACATAAGGTCTAAAAGCTGCCTGGTAAGTAAGAAAATAAACAAAGTAAAAAGGGAAAATATAAAGCAAAGGAAAACAGCAAGAAACAAATATAACAGGACTCATGTATACTGCAAACTGAATTGCTAAGAAAGACAAAAGTAATAAATGCAATATCTTTAGCCACCAAATTGTCTTCAGCCGAAATGTATAGGCTGGCCAAGGAAGAAAAAAAATATAAAGCAAATAAAATACAAGTGGTACAAAGCAATTAATACAAGATACTCTCAGCCGAACTAAAGAAGGAGGAGAAAATATAACCTGGTACAAGCTAATAAATGCAAGTGTATCATCTTGTACAACATTTTATCTTCAGCCTCCAAACCAAAGTAAGATATAGTCAACAAGCATAGAAAAATCTCTGATGATTGTACAAAGCAATATAATCACTTGTATAAAATATTATATGTATCACATTGTATTGTACAAAAATAACACCCTGTAACTTCTTTTATATATCAAACTTCATTCTCAGTTCGTCCATTCCAAGCTGAGAAAGGAAAAGAAAATCTGAAACAATACCACCTCACTCTTAAACAAACTACAACTTAAATAACAATCCAATAATACAAACAAATTAAAGCCTGGTAATCAAAGTTTGAATTCAACTAGAAACATAGCAAATCAAATTCGAAGAGTAATCTACTGTTTTTAAGTTCAGTCTCAACACAATGATCATCAAATGCAAAGTCTTCGGCCTAGGGATGATGATCTGGAATCCAAGAAATTGAACCAGAAACTAATCTTCAACCTGAAAGAAAAAAAAATCAATTTTTCTAGGCATAAATCTTCATTCTGTTCAAACTGCAAGGTGAGCAAACTCTCTTACATCTGCCTGTGTCTTTGATATTATGATCTATAGATTATGCTATGAATGGTGATATGCATGTTGATTTTATATATGGGTATGTTGATATCTATATATATATCTGGGAACAGGCAAAAGAACATGCCTCTGTTCTTTTATTACAGGAATTTAAACCCTGTTTAAATTTTTGATTTTCTTCCTCCCTGTAGCTTATTAAGCTTTGAAGTTTAAACAAAGTTTGTGTGCATAACCATGTTTTAAGCATTTAAAATAAATTTAAGCAAAGTAAATTCAAGCTTCTCCTGTAACATGTGAAAGTATAGTTAAATGCAAAGTTATGTTAAATTACAAACCTCGTAAATTTTTAATTTCAAATATACCATTTGAAAGCTTATCAAATTTAATGATTTTTGAAAGCAAATTCAAAATTTTTAATTCAGTATTCACTGAGTTAAGCTAAAAATGTCAATTTTGGGGTTTATGGCCATTGCTGATCATCGACGCGATGGTTAAGGTCGGGGTTGCTCGTGGGGGTGGAGGAGGTTACGGCGATATTGGGAAAAATAGCCGGAATTGGTCAAGGTTACTGTGGCGTTTGGGGTCGATCGATTTTGGTAGTAACCCTAAATTGGGTTGTGGTCGGGATTTTGACGACCATGTCATCTCGGGTGCATCGAGTGACTCCGGGCTGGGTGCATTAGTGGCGTGAGGGTCTAGCGAGGTAGAGGATGGGATTTCATGGCCTCCGGTGAACGGCGACGTGGATTGGAAGGAGTTTCAGGCGAGGGTGTTTATGTTGAGTAGCTCGAATTTTTCGATTTTTGATTTTGGGTCGGGTTTGAAAACAGGGTGTTTGGAATGGTAAGAGGAGATCACCAACGACTTGACGACGACGGTCGCCGGTGCCAGAGCTTCGTTGATCCATGGTGCACGTGCACGCGTGATAGTTGTGCCTGGGGTTGTGAAGTTGGGAAGAAGAAGTAACTGGGTATTTTGTTAGTTGGGTAAGAACAGGGTTTTCGCGTGTGTGACTCGAGTGGTTACTCGAAGACGATAGGGGTTGGTCTCGGAGCAGGAACAGGGGTGTCTCGGGTAGAAATGTTGTACAGGGTTTAACAAAACCTGTTCCTGGTTTTATTTTGAATTTAAAACTGAATTTTAAAGTTCAAAAGCAAGTTTAACTGTGTGAAGAAAAAAAAAATTTAAAGTTCAACATAACTGAAGTTTAGTTTGAACACTTAAGTTAGGAATAAATAAGATTTTAAATAACTTGTTTATTTTACTTTGAAGTATTTAAATAAATAATTAAAATGAAATTTAAATATAAATTTGAAAATAACGGTTTTCAACATATTTGTGAGTGGAAAGTCAATCACTAATAAGAATGAGATTTGTCTTAAGTTAATTCATGTATTAATAACAATTAATTTATGTGATTAATAAATCAAGGTAATTAATTTGAGGATAATTAATTAATTAAAGGCTAATTAATTAAAGTGATTAATCAAGGGTTAATTAACCAAGGTAATGTATTAATTTATGTGATTAATGAAAGGTTGATTTATTAATTAAGATTAATTAATATAAGTAATTAAAGGTAATTAATTACGTGAAGATAATTACTTAATTTAAAGTAATTAAATAATTAAAATTGATTAATTAAATGATTAAAGGATAATTAATCAAAATGATTTGTAATTAACCAGGATTAGTAATTCATAAGAAATTAATTTAATTTGAATTAATCAGACAATTAACTGGTCTTACTTATGGATGTTTGGATTCTATTGATTGAATTTGTTTGATATCCCTGATATATGATGCTTTGTGATACACCTTGATTTATGTTGTGATCTGTGATAAATTATCTGTGATGTAATTTATTATCTGTGATATTTATATATCTGTGATTTGTGAATGAACGATAAGCGTTATAGTTTATATCGCTTATCAACTATATCCTGTATTTTGATCTGTGATGACTGTATGATGTTGCACTATTGTGTTGAACCCCTGGACTACACTTATACACACACAAATATGGATTTCACGTGGAAATCGGTTAAGTCACAGATGATTTAAATTTGATGTTTTTGAAATTGAAATTTTAATTTCAATTGATTTTGAAATTGGAAATTTGGGTTAAAGTGAAAAGCTTTTGAAATGGAATTTCAAAGATAAAAGTTATTTCGAATAACTTGATTAAGTTTTGAAATTTAAATAATTCGATTTAAATTTGAATTCAAGTTGAAATGGAATCCTATGATTTGAAACTAGGGATTAAAAATGTTGTACAAGTTATATATGGGTTAAACCATTTTAAAAATATTGATTTGGGAATTTGAATTTAATTCAAGGGTTTTAACTCGTGTAAATATAACTGGATTTTTCTGAAATGAAACTATTTGTTTTCAAATAGTAATAGCTTTCATTTTAAGAAAGGATTTCCAAATTGTGTTAAAAGATTTCAAGTTTGAAATGGAATTGAAATGTTTTGAAAACTATGAAATGAGTCTTTGATTTCAAAGACCGAATGAGTTAATCCAACTTGAAATAGAATTGTTTTGAAAGGCTATGAATGAATCTTTGGAAACAAGTTTTGAAAGTTATAAGTTAAATCTTGATTTAAAGATTTAACGAGTTAATCCAAGTGAAATGGAAATTGTTTTGAAATCCATGAGTGAATCTTTGTGAATGGGGTTAACTTTGTGAAATAAATCTTTTTGTTTAAAAGATTAAAAGTGTGGAAATTGTTTAAACCATTGAAGGTTTTGAAATGAATCTTTTTGTTTAAAAGATTGGAAATGGTAATTTGTTTTAACCATTCGAATGAAAAGTTTTGGGCTTTAAGCTGTGATTTAACTGAGACCCCAGTATCCATATGATTTTTAAATTGCGCTCGTTATTCGGTTTAGCCGGGAGAGGACCTTTGTGTCATATAATCCATTCCGAATAGTGATACGACGTATATGGATAGCATTTGAAGACCGGTGGTGAAGACCGAATATTTTCGAAAACAAAAGGACAACTCGTCGAATGTCTCTGCACCGACTAGTCCCCGGTATAGAGATTTTATCACCCTTTGTGATGGGAAGTCCGGACGTGATTAGAAATTATCCAGATTTGCAAGGGCTTCTTCGAAAGTGCCTTCGGTTCTGTTCGAACCCGGAACAGACTTGTATGGATGTGTGTCTGACATTACACTTTGAGATGTAAAGCTGGTTTCTATCAAATACATTTCTGTTGGTGGCGGAGAATTTATTCTCTTAGCTTAACACCCTTCTCTGAGACGTACGAGCTCAGAGGTTATGTAGTTGATGGTTACTAGTGATACATTCCTAATTTGGTAATGTGGCATACGAAGTGCTGATGATCATTTGTGAAAAAGCGTGGCTTTGTGAAAAAGCGTGGCTTTGTGAAAAAGCGTGGCTTTGTGGACGAGACTTCGTCGAGCCTCACAACCCGGTAATGGTCGAAACAGGAATGTTGCGGCAAAGGTTTGTAGGGGTAGCGCCCCTAGGGTGTGTCATTTCCTTCTGGATAAAAGGTGATATCATGGTATGGAGCCCAGATATTTTACCTATGTGGATGCTGCACAGTTATTATACTTTGTGGTTGTTGCTGTATGATCGAGAGCTCTCGGATAAAGGTCGGTGACGACCGGGGGATGACATGACTCGTGTGTTAGTTACCTAGTTACAGCTTGGTTAAAGCGTGAGGTAGCGTCGGCCTTGTGTTTGCAGAGATCCGGTTAGGATCCGGGGCGTCTTTCCAGAGGCGTTTCCATTTCGGTAAGGAAGTTCCTTTGCCTGATCATTTGTTGGAAATCCAAAGAAACAATACGAACCCTGTACGGTTTTAGTTGTATTACCTGCTATGGAATGTGGCGGTAACCTGCTATTGAACATGGTAGCTATAGTAGGCATACGATGGAATGTTGTATGCTGGCTAAGATTGATATTATACTTTCGAAATATTTTCACACTATGCACTAGTAATAATATCAAAAGAGTTTTCTTTTGCGTAGTAAGCATGTTTGAGTATCATAAGGAGAAATCTCCTCCAATTCTGCGATTGCATTGTGTGTGTGGCGGGAGGCCTTATGGTAGTTTCATTTTCGAAAAGCATTGCGAGTTTCAATGTTTAAAAGCCTTTGTGTTTGTTTAAAGATAAACTGTTTTGTTTGCTCACACCAGTCCCATGACTGATCCGGAGTTTATTGTTCCTTTCCTAAACTCTGGGTGCCCAC
Source organism: Allium fistulosum (assembly GCA_030737815.1). Lineage (NCBI taxonomy): Eukaryota > Viridiplantae > Streptophyta > Magnoliopsida > Asparagales > Amaryllidaceae > Allium > Allium fistulosum. The sequence continues at coordinate 1,007,662,579 of CM060905.1, forward strand.
TATTTTCCACACGGGCAGTCTAGAGTTGGGTTTTTCAGATATTCAGGTTTAGTAGTTATCTGGAGCTAGTTCATTCATCGGAGTTGCTTATCTTGGAGTTGTGGATTCATTCTTGTCTGAAGATCATTTTGGAGTTATCACTTCTGTATTTTCCGCTGTATCATTATTTATCTCTGATATTGTTGTATCTGGATATTGTATCAGATGTTGTATATCTATATTCTTTTTCTTTTCCGCTGTGTTGTTTACTTAATGTTGTTATAAGCTCCGACGACTCGGATTTGAACGGTCGAATCTACGGCATTCGAGTACGATGTAAAGTATGGATGTCGATTTTCGAACGCGAAAAATCGGAGACGTTACAATAGGGATGCGCCGTGATACGACAACACTAAACCAAAATCGTAGTGGTCTCGTATAGGGATAAAAGAATGACAAGGCACATGAGGCAATGCCTAAGGTAGGATACTACCAGTTTACCCTTCCCGGCTGGTGGTAACGCATCATAGCCATGATCGCCCATCACATCCAACACTCCCATAATCGAAGGGTGATCACCAATCAATAACAAATGGAATAAACGAAGAAGTGTGTCCGCTCGGGGTAGCTAGCCCGCTTGGCCGGTACGGCTCCTGTTTTAGTCATTTCAAATTGGCACAAGTGCCAGGCTAATCCATCATCATTCTCTTTCTTCAAATCCAGCAATTGTACGCCAAATCTAACCACTTCGTTCTAGATCATCACTCCACGTACACAATTACTAAAGTGTTTCCGGACCTCCGGTATCGACAGAGAGTATGCCCATATCCGGCTCCGGTCTCTTTAATAACCAACATCATTTTCACACCGATTGGATGTTTTATTAAATCAAAATATCTTTTATTTTCAAACAACATCTCCTCATTTGACTTCAACAAATTAGGATTTAAAATCAAAAATCCAACTTTAAACAAATATTTCACTTTTACTAAATTATCCAAATTTAATAACTTTTCAAATTAACCTAGTTAATTAAGTTCCTCAATACAAAAGTTAAACATTCAATTTAATTACACTTCGGAATTAATTTACTTAATTTCTTAACTTAACACTTTTAATTAAACTTTAATTCAAAACAATTCAGTTTAACCTTTATATTAATTCAATAAAATCAATTAAAAATTCTCTTTTTAATTAAATCAGATCTTTATTTAAAATTTAATTACATATACAATATTAACAAATTTCATTAAATTTCAAATAATCAACTTAACGAGTTTAAATCTTGTTAGTATTTAACATAACCATTTTAATTCAATTTCATAATATAAAATAGTTTAATTGATATTTCATCTTAAAATCTAAATTAACTTAATAGATTTCAAAATTTTCAATATTAACTTTCAACACGAAATTTAAATTATAAATTCACGTTAAATTTCCAAATTATTTCTTAATATCAAATTTAAATATTAAATACCCAAATAAATTTTAATTGATCAATCGTTGTTTATTATTTAATTTTCTATCCTAGGCCAAGTGATTTAATTTGGGTATATATCATTTCAATCCATATCCCGGTTTAATTTCAGTGTCTAGTTCAATGCATACATCAACAATATAAAAGTGACAGGGTGTCAATAAATCAATTGTCATCCAATATTAAAATTTTCCCATAGTTAACGGGTTTCACAAGTAATTGGGATCTCAAACAATAATTTAAACTATTTCAGCAAAATCATATATCACAACGTCGAATATTCATGATTTCCAATTCCAATATCAATCTGTTTATCAACCAATTATTTATAAAAATCGTAGGATACTTGCAATATGAAAATCTAATCGTGAGCTTAAAATCGCTCACTTTCGTGGATTTGGAAAACAACACGGAGATACAGATACGCACGCACGTACTAGAATGGGAATGCTACTGTGGCCTTTGGTGAACGTTGTCGCATACGGATACTTCGGCAAAGAGGACTACGTGCGATCGAGTAGGTGATGAATTAGGCAAAGTGGCACGGCTTCGGTGGAGGTGGTGTGCGACTAGTGAGCGGTGTTCGGTCGCGGGTGATTCGGCTTCAGGTTTGGCTCTATGAGGGTGACTGGAGGGGGTCCGTGGGCTGGGCTAAAGGCATAGGGGAGTTACGAATGTAGGTTGGTGGCAGGTCGGTGAGGAGGCTGTGAGTAGCGGAGGGTGGAGCTGGGTTCGCAGGCTGGTGGAGGGACCGGTAGGGAAGTTGGTCGGGTTGCTGGTAGGGTGGAGGGTGCAGGCCGGTGGGGGACTGCGGTTGGAAGGAGGCTCGGGTGGAGGAAGCAGGCGTGGAACAGGTGTAAGGCAACTCAGGTGGACAGAGGGCTGACTTCGGTCGTGGTGAGGCTGTGGCTTTGGGCGGAGGGGAATGGGAGCTAGCTGCGGGTCACGGTGTGGGGTGGTGGTGCGTTCGAGTGGAGGAGGTTGGAGGGTCGGGAGGTTAACTGAGGTGGGCTGGAGCAGATTCGGCAGGGAGGTGGGCTAGGTGAGGCTCGGGTGATGGGTTTCGGGTGGGTGCTGGCCGGTGGTGGGACGGTGTATGGGTCCAGGTGGAAGCAATGGGAGGGGATGCGGAGCTCGGCTGGTTGGTGAAGCGAGTTCGTGGGATGCGGAGGTGGCGGCGGCAGTAGAGAGAAGGGATGAGATATAAAAGAAGGGGTGGAAAAGGTTATGTGAGTGGAGAAGGAAATGGAAAGGAAGATGTATATATATTTATAAACTTGGTATATTCTTTTCTCCTAGCAATTGCAAATGAAGAGAATGAATAGAAGGCACGTATGTGTGTATATATATATATAGAAGGAAGATGCACGGCAGGAATTAAATGCAGCATTTAATATTTTTGGCTGTGCACGCAAGTTTTGTTGGCTGGAAAAGAAGTGAAAAGAAGGAATGTTAGCTGTGAAAAGAATGGAAGAATGAAAGTAATTATGATTCCAGGTCACGGTCCCGGACCACTATTTCGACCATTTAGCGTTTTACCATGGAAACCGAAATACGAAAAAAAAAATACCGTGGAGACCAGTGCGACTAGACAAACTCAACGATGTACTCAAATCTATGTTACGACATTCGTAGCAAAATTTCGTTTATCGCCGCTGTTACCGCTTCGAAATTGGACGACAACGGCAATTCTTGATAAACGGAGCTACCAAGGTCGGAATTGGATGGAACAAACTTTGATGTTTTAATCGGAAAATTTTCTAAATCATTTCTTTTTAAAAATATTTATACTTTAAAATTTGATAATTCGCACTAAAAAATGTGCTGACCGAGTTTTGGACGAATTTTGATACAAAACAAATTTCGTTGGCCTCATTTCAATGGACACATTCCAAATATCTAGTTTTTGTCGTCAAATTTTTATTGTTAAAAATAAATTTTATCTCAAAACTTTCATTAAATTCTTATTTAAATCGTTGGAAAATCCAGGTCGTTACAATATTCTACAAAGGTTCGACATTTCTAGAACCTTGTGACTTGACACCTTTAGAACCTCGTGACTTGACATCTCTTCTGCCATTGTAGAAGCTCGTTACCCTCTTTTCTTTATAAGTTTGGGAAGTTTTATATTTACAAGTCCAGCAACTTCATCGTTTTATAGGCTTGATATCACCACTGCATAATTTTGAAACTATTTCCATGTTTCTAGGCTTGATACCATTTCTTAAGGCTATAAATTCTTGAGATCCTTCCTTCCTTTAAATTCCACATCCCTTATGGCTTGATGCCCCTAAGTAAAATCTTTATTACTACCTTTGTGTTAAACGCTTACTACGATATTGACTAGGAAGCTTAATATATAACATGGATTTATTAACTCGTCGTGCATTTATAGGCTCGATGTGCTTTCTTTAGATGCTCGATATACATATTTGTAGTAACATTTCTTTCATTGCTTCTATAACCTCTCGTTGACCTGATTGCTTCATTTTCTTTTAATTATTCTTCTAACATAGTAGTTTGAAAATATGTGGATAACAAATAAAAGGAAGAGAATTTGTCTCCTCCCCCTCTCTTTATATATAACACAACTTTATCCTTATTATTTTGTCTCTAGCTTCGTCAACATCCTAACATGGTCGTTTATACCATACCTCTATCTAATTGCCAAAATTCCAAAAGCAATAACATATCAAACATTAGAAAATCTAATGGTACAATTGATCACTGCAACATATGATAATCGATTCAAAATGAATCTAAGATATCCCAGTAATCGACATGTATTCAAAGGCTGCCTCTTTAAGGTATCACTCCTTTTACAATTTATATTATATTTATAATGTAATAGCTAGATTATATAACAGTTTTATAGGCATATCTGTTGTGTCCTATAATTATATGTTATTAAATCATATTGATCTATTTATGTTATTTAATGTTGCTGTTTTGATAATTGTATGTCATAAAGAAAATTATTTCAATTCAGCCATGTATTATACCCACACACACATACAGATATATATATATATATATATATTTAAATATTAAGATTAATTTTAATGATTAGAAAGGATATTTAGTATTTTTTAATAATATATATATATATATATATATCTATGTATGTATGTATATGTATATGTATATGTATATATATTGTATATAAAAATTGTTTCTAAAATTAAATATATGTATCAATATGTTTCGGCCTATTAATTTTTTTTTGTCGAATATATTAGCATTTATTTTAATAATTTTAAACATAGTTATGTTAATATATAAATGTAAAATATGTGACCTTATAATTTATTAAAATAATAAAATTGGTTTCGATTTTGTTATAAAAATCAATAATAATAATTTTTTAATTATCAAAATGCATATATTATAATTATATTTATTTTAAAAATCTTAAACATGGTTTATGTTACTATATAAATGTTTGATCAAAAAATGGCGCACACACCTAAAAGTTTATGTGGAGAATAAAATATGAAGAAATGTAAATGAAAATGAGAAATAAACAAGACACAATTGTTTATAATGGTTCGGCAAAGCAAGGCCTACGTCCACTTTAAGATTTTATTGCTTATATCTGAATTAGATGTAGAAATTCTTAGGGGCCGGTACAACTCCGACACTTAGATTTTCAGAATTACAAGAATATAGCGGAAAGAAGAACTAAAGCTAAAAGATTCTATAAAATGACTATTTATAGAGGTAAGAAGCCTAATATCTCGCACATAACATCTCCATGCCGCTGTACATGATCTAAACCAATTCTCCCAAGAATGTAGGTGCCACAATATTAGGTTGCTAGGGGTCGGTATGACTCCAACTTTAGGGGTCGGTACTGATCCCTAAAATGGCCAAACTGGCTGACTTGAACTCTTCGCTTTGACTCGTCCAGTGGTTAGTTTCATGATTTTATAGCTGTTTGTGCTAATATTAGCTTGTTTCCAAGTCCAAATGATGGTGTTATGGAAGAATAGAGTTATAGTTTCAATTGTTCGTGGAGATCGATGGAGAATTGCATTGAATCAACAAAATGACATTGGACGTAGGCTCTTGGCATAGAGCGAGGCAGGTAGGCGAAAGATGGGGTCCACCTGAGGTTGAGATAGGACTCAGTACCGGTCCATAGAGTAGGGTTAGTACCGACCCCTATTTTGGGTGATACCATTGTTGTCTTGGTTTGAGTGCTTTTGGTATTGGTCTTCCAACTTTGCCTATGCTTAGTTTCTAGTCTCCTGGGCCATCTCTTTGGGCTTCCTGCTTGGATAACTCGAAGTTCAACTCATTCAATCTATCCGAATATGGCCTGGTCAAAAGGCTGGATAGCACTTTCCCTCCAAAGTATATCTCGTTTCAAATGTGATGTGCTTTAAATTGAGACAAGTTAGAGTGGCTGCAAAGGACTCCACTCTGTGTTTTGACTGGTTGTTATCCTTCCTTCGAATCGTTTCTATGAAAAGTTATGTCCATTGTCATCCGCCGCGATGCTCTACCAACATCTAGGATTATAATTCTGGAATGTGTTCTCATGATCCGTCATTCCACGTTTGATGATTTTAAACCAATTCCATCCATAGATCTCTCAAGTTTGAATCTGATTTCCCTTCGATTTTGGTTGTCGGGTGTTGGATATATATACATATACATACACATATTCACGTGCACGTTCTTGAGTTGGAAGGAGTATCCATACATGAACCATTTCATTCATGTACATAGACATATATCCATGCACATAAACATGTAAGTTTATATACATGTCCTTTCTCCTTTTTAGGACTCGGTACCGACCCATAGCTTAGGGGTCGGTACCGACTAGGGACTTACCAGCTTTCCTAAGTTTTATCGCAAAAACATCAATTCCAACATGGGTATATAACCTATTTCTGTTTCACATCTTCCCTTACTTGCTCATTTGCCTCTGAGTTGGAAACTTTGACTTTCGCTATTAAAAGAACTTCGAATCCCCATGACCAAAACCTTGCCCATCTTTTATGGACGCCGTCATCTCATCTCACCTAAATCTAACGTCGCTCACCCCTCCTTGATCAGACCTACCTCCACCAACTCGATCCCTAACCTTTGCCTTGAATAGAACGGATCCCAAGCTCTAATTTCCATCTAGTAAATAGACTTGATTATAGGTAGGTGTTGTAGTAGGCATATGGATTGACTTGGATGGGCCACGGTGGGTGGTCAGGAATGTGGATAGAGCCACCATGGTTGGTCATGATTTTGGACTCGATGAGGATAAAGGAAGAAGGATGAGATTTCTTCCAAGTGTGGGAGTCGTGCAACTTCCACACCTAGGCAATTTTCAAAAAAAAATTGTTCACATGTGAATCCTATCGTGTGAACCAATATCTCCTTCCTAGTTTTGAATCCTTTCCAAAGCATGGCCAATGACGTGAAACTTGTCGAGACAGTAAGCGACGACGAACACATCGAGTGATATCCAGAACTTAAAAAGGAACCGTTAAATAATATAAAAACTTGAACTACACATTACTGCATGACACCACACTAGGATCCACGTTAACACGGAGGGGTACAACTTATAATTTGTCTAATATTGACTATCTATCGAGTTTTTTTATATAGAAATGGATCAAAGGCGTTCCAAACATCTTGCTGCTCAAGACGCAGGTACATCTGATAGAGTTAGGGATATGCCCTAATGGCAATTCAGTAATTTATTGTAAATTAATTAACTCCGAAATCAATTCTCGTTCAAAATAGAGGTGTTCTTCTTTCTGTTATATATTTGTTATAATGTGTTATGAATAATTAAATGTTTAATTAAAATATATTTAATAGAAAACCCATAAATGGTGTGTTTTGTGATAGTAGTTACAAAGCGTTGTAAACGTGAGTAATTTATCACAATAAAATTACATATACCATTTTAAATATTCCTAGTTAAGACGCATTTCGAATAGATATCGATGTATCCGTTGAGACTAGAGTACATAACGCTTTCCAAATGTTGGGCAGTGTATTACTCATGACTACTAAGGGCACCTAGGGGTTATATACTAATAGTTATTGGATAACTATGGAATGACTCAGTCGATAGTTTTCTATGGGTTATTATAACTAAGGTCAAACAGAAAATATCAATGTGAATAATTTACGTAGTTCTTTCGACTTGAGAATACTATGAATCTTTAATATGAAAACTCCACTTTGATTATAGTCTAATCATGACATTGCATCCATTAAGTGACTATAGTTGGGTCGAGTGGAAGCATTGGAAGTGAAGCGCTTTTCAACAAAGGATTTGTCTCCTCAGTTATATGAGGTTAGTATCATGGTCAACTCAAGTCAACCCAAAGTCAAAATCTCTCTCCAGAGAAGTTCGGTTAATAATAATTGTAATCATTAAACAAAGGACTTTGTATTTGGACCATAGAGTTGAATGTGGACGATGTTGGAATTTTGACTATTACCAAATTCAATAAGTCCAAAGAGATATAGTTTTGATGAAGAGAATTGGTGTAAACAATTGTCACAACTGGGTAACGCTTATTAGATTAAAATAAGATTTTTTCAAAAATGAGTAAATGATAAATTTGGCCATGTTATCACATCACATACTAGGTGAAGTGTGAACGTTAACGTTCGATGTTAATCGCTGACCGAATTTACATCTAAGAGTCTCACAACCGAAACGATGAATTCTCTTTAGAACAAACAATTTAATTAAGTTTATAATTGTTAAAAATTAATTAATATTTATGAAATACTAATTATAAATTTGGATATTGTTTGAGAATAAATTTGTTGCATATATTTATAAAAAGTTATAAATATGTTGACCGACATGAGATATCGATAACAAATTTTGTGACATATAATTTTGTTTATTTAATTAGGTTAAATAGGCTCACAAACCCATGCATATTAGAGGAATAGGTGGTTGGTCCAGCAAGGGGAAGATGCGGCTACATGTGTGTGCAATTAGGGGTTGAAATGTGTGGTTGAGATCATTATTTGCTCTACTGTCATATCCATATAAAAGCCAATCTCCAAACCCTAATTAGAAGATAATTCATTTTTGAGCCGCCACTTTCTTCTTCTTCTTCTTCCTCATTTTAATGGCAGCAACTATCCTTTAAAATCAACCCAAAAATTCTCAAATCCAATTCAAATTTGATACACTATAATGCTCTCAATTAATTCTTGTTTTAGGGAAAAAATGAAAGATTTCATTCCCTATACATTAACTCTTATAAATAAATGTTAGGTGTATTTGATACACTATATATTTGAAATTAAATTTATTTAAACTTCCCTTTAACTATTTTAAATAGAATACATGATTTTATTTAAATCAAATTTAGAAAAGTTCCAAAAGAAATTTAGACTTCATAGGCCCATTAAAGATCCAAAATGAATTTTTTTTGAAATTCATCAGTTTCTTCCGCTAAGGGCTGGCCAGATTCGTTCAATGATATCAGAGCCCAATAGCCTATGTGGTCCAAATTAGTCATATTAAGCCTAACTAATGAAGCTTGCTCACTTAGTACGATGTCTGGAAAGGTAATGTCTAGGATTGGAATTGGGTAATCAAGTGTCTTGTCCTACCTGGTTACCAACCTGACCTAAAAGGTGAAGTAAGCCCAATGGTTGCCCCTAATAGAGAAGGCCCAACTTGAAACGGGCCTTGAACTAATTTTCAAAATCGTTTTGAAAACTAAAGTTAAATTTATTTTTAAATTTAGTTAAAAAAATTTAAATTTAATTATTAAATTTAAAATAAAATATGTTTATTATAAAGCTATAATATAACTTAATTTTTCAAAATGTTTGAAAACCAATTCACAATAATTTCAAATTTCAAATTCATTAATAAAATTAATAAAAACAAGTTAATTAATTAATGAACATGTGCATGTATTATATATTGAGATATATGTTAGGTTGTTTTAAATTGTTTAAAATAGCATAAGTATACATGTATGTGTATGAATTGAAGTTCGAAATTAATATAATCTAATTAAAATAGTTTAATTAAATAAATTAATTAAAAGGTAAATTAACTAAATTACACATGTAAATGATATAATAGTTATAATGTATAATAATTAATGGATATAAATGTTATATCAATATCAAATTAATTAACATGTTAATCAATAAAATTAATTAAATATGATTTAATTAAAATAAAATGAAGGTGGAACCTAAAAGAAACCCATAATAGACTTAAGAAATAAATACATATGTAATCATATGTATATCGTGATTTCTAATATGTTCGACAATTGAATCACGAAGGTAGATCATAAGAATTACACTATTTCATAAGTCGATATCACTCAATTTAATGTTGTTCTCCACCATATGTGTGTATATATATATTAATAATTTACTTACATACTCCTTAGTTATTGAGCAAACTCAAGTTAGTGATGTTATGTGTAGTATTATTAATATACTGAAGAGATGAGGTAAGATAACTATATGTATTTGTTAAGCAAACTCAAGATACATATACTATACTTAGGTCATCGGATATGGTAGGTAGGAGTGAATAATTTCATTTCGATTTGTTGAACAAACTCAAGGTTGAAGTGAAATTCAGACAAAGCACCAAGGGTTAGAAGTTGTATATGATACAACTGATAAGGAGTTATCCATTGTCCGTAGAGCTACGACTTGTTGAGCAAACTCAAGGTCAGAATTCCAAGACGGACGAGTCCTAAAACCTACTAGTGAAGTCAAAAGACTTCTATGTTTCTACTTGGGGTTTAGCGAAAAATAAAAAACTAGTGGGAGCTTATTAGTAAAATGAAGCATAAAGTTTGACCTTACTAATATCATAAGAACATCTGCTATGATTTATCCTAATAATCTACCACTTAAACTTGCAGAAAATGTACACTCCAAAACTATTTTCTAAAAGCGACAATCTCACTAGACCTAACTATACAGATAGGCTAAGATCAATTAAGATAGCATTAACTTACGAGCGCCTTTTGACTTCTATTACATGTTAAACCAAAACTGAACTCGTTGATGACGCAAACCCTGAACAAACTTGCTTATTTAAAGTGGCAATCATACCTAGAGATCGCCCAAGTTTTCGTGTTGTCAACCTTAGACAAACCATTGCAAAGGCAATACAAGAACATGTTTGTCCATGAGATTTTTAATAGTATCAAAGACCTTTTTGGTGAACAGTCCTGTTCCGTAAGGTATGAACTTTCGAAGAAACTGTTCCACACCAAAACGACCAAGGGACAGAAAATGGACGATTACGTTCTAACGATGAAAGGCTATATTGGTAGACTTGCACAATTAGACGTAGAGATATGCAATGAAATACCCGTAGACTTGACCCTAGGTTCTCACTTCTCAGTATGAATTGTTCATATTGAATTACAACTTGAACCAATTAAATGTGAATCTCGTGAGCTCTTCAATATGTTGAGGTCTGTTGAATCTGCATCTAAGGATCAAGGTATCATACTTGTTATGAAGGGTAATGCATCATCTTCAAAAGGTTCGAAGAATCAGAAAAGAGATAGTAAGAAAAAGAAACATAAGAAGACTGATGACAAGGGTGAATGTCACCACTGCCACAAGAAAGGTCACTGGAAAAGGAACTATCCTGGGTACTTGAAGATTGTTAGGGAAAGGAAAACAAAATGGTTCTACGGCTCCATCAGGTACATTTATGATTCGAAATAGTTTTGCAATCAATAAAATGTCTTGAGTTTTAAATAGTAGATATGGAACTCATATATGTAACTCGTTACAAGGGCTTTGGAACTGGCATCGCGTGGCAAAAGGAGAAATGAGCCTCTAAGTTACTGAAGGATCCATTTTAGATGCAACGGCAGTAGGAGATTATCATTTGGTTTTGCCTAGTGGTGCAGTATGGATATTAAATCATTGTAATTTTGTGAAAGACTTTATTTGTGGAATTGTATCTGATTCTAGATTATCTGAGACTGGATATGTTTCTCATTGTGCAAGCAATGTTATGAACATTAGTTTGAATGGAATAAGGTCTATTTTGGTGTTCTTGAAAATGGAATTTATGCGATCAATACTAATTATGTGTGTTCTGTGAATTAATCTTCTAACAATATAAATGAAAATTATCTTTTGCACTATAGGCCAGGTCATATCAACGAAAAACAACTTTCACAAATTGAAGACCGAAGGTTTTCTTCTGTGACTTGATTCTGAATCATTTGACAAGTGTGAGTCTATCTTAAAGGTAAAATGACAAACACCCCTTCAGTGGGTGTAATGAAAGAGTTAATAAACTCTTAGGACTAATATATAGTGATGTATTTGGCCCAATGCCTATAATTACTGATGTGCACGTAAATGTGCATATACTTACTTCCATATTTAATCGAATTTAATTAAATTAATAAACATATAGGGTATTTTAACATGTTTAAACCAAAATTCAAATTATTTTCAAATCATCATTTATTCATCTTCATATAGGGGAAAAATGGTAATTTTTGTGCATATATTAATTTTAGAAAATTTATTTGGATATTTTAATGTTATTTTGTAGGAACTTGAATTCAAATGGAAGAGAGCTTCATTGAAATGTGCATGCACAAGAGAAGGAAACAAATGAAGATGGACATAATTCATTTTATGCATCATGGAGGACCCCACTTACCCACTCACCTTAATCTATAATAGGAGCTAATGTAAAAGTTAGTGGACGTTAAATTTACATGCATACTTGATGATGGATTAATTAGAGACTAATGATAACTTGGTGGCCACACTTCCTCAAGGGCAATTTTGGTAGTTCTCAAAATTATGGATTAGGGTTTCAAACATGTACAAATATTCCTTATGTTTCATGTAAAAGTTTTTAGCCTCCTCTTTAGTTAGTTTAGTTTTAGGCTCAAAAATAAATATAAACTCTCTTCTTCTATTTCATGGCTACTTAGCCATTTTATTCTTTCATGTAATTATATTTTCATGCAATTTAATTCAAGTTCTTTTCTTGCTTCTTTTCTTTTATGTTAGTAGCTTAGTTTTATTTATGCAAGTAAATTAGCTTTTATTTTAATTAGCTCTCTTTTTAATCAGCTTGCATTTTTCCTATTGTTTTTGTTTTATGGTGCAATCTACATTTGTTGAAATGATAACAAATATGAGAGGCTAAACCCCTTCAATTTAGGGGTATTGAAGCTCTCTTAATCATGTAGATTCAACATTTTGGTAATTTTTGATCTCTTTTTGTGCTTAATGGAAATGTTTGATGTGGATAAATTTTGTTGTTTAAGCTTTGAATTTGATAGCCTATGTTGTTGACACCAAATAGGCTATGCTTAAAAAAACACAAACACAAATTACCTCTTCATCTACATATGATTATGGTAATGAAGTGAATATTAAAATCAAAATTTGATGGTCTATATTTCTAATCAATAGTTAACAGATCATGCTTAGAATAGATTTTATTTTCAAGTTCATTGTAATTTTCATGAGAGTTAAAAAGTGGTTTAGTGGGTATGTTAAAGTTTGATGGTTTATGTTAGGCTAATTAATAGCACAAATATGTCATACTTATTGATAAACATATCAACTAAATTCACTAATGACAAAAAAAGAAGATCATAATTTCATTTGTGTTAATTTATGTGATCATGAGAAGGGATTTGCCTCTAAATTGCCTTCTACTCTCATATTTTTATCCACTTTTATTTTTTGTTAGTTTCTAGAAATTTTTGTACTAAACACAATCTTAAATTCTTGGCTCAATTTGATTGAGTAGAAAGTTTAAAACCAATACAATTCCCTGCGGATCGAGCCGTACTCGCCACATACTAAAATTGTACGCCATGCGCTTGCGGTTAATTTTTAATTTAATTTTTTTGGTTATTTTTCTAGTCCGATAGAGATTTAGCCGTTAAACAAGTTTTTGGCGCCATTGCCGAGTAATTTATTTGATTAATTTTCTATTCTTTGAATTATTTTAGTTTGATTTTATTGTGTGTTTGTTTTCTGTGTTATTTTGCATTTAAAAAAAATTTGTGTTGTGTGTGATTTTTGTTATCGTTTTGTTGTGTGCATCTCTTGTTTTATATTTGCATTTGCATATTTAAAAAAATATACACAATTTCATTTGAAAAAAGAAAAAAAATTATTCCATTTCACTTCCAATTTCATTTACAATTTTCAATTTACATTTTCAAAATATCCTTATTACAACACACAAAACAATACCACTTCACCCAAACTCATCCACTGCCTCTATCACTTCCATTACAATAGCAAAGCCACTTCTGTTTCACCAATATACACTTCATCAACATACTTTACTAAGTTCTGTTACATTGCCAATCAACAAGTTTACTCACTTCATCAACTTTACTACTAATCGCCTTCTACTAACCACAATTCAAAACATCACTGTACACTTATTGCCTGTCATCACTGCATACTACCAAACATCACTGTGCAATTCAACTCCAACCTACCAAACATATCCGTGCAACTGCACACCCATTGCCTATGTTCACTGTGCAACTATGTACATATCTGTGCACCTCACAGTCCACAACCAGCAACAGCATCATCAAATTGCCTGCTGCCACCAGTCTCAAAGCATCATTACAGCTCCTTATACCCACTGTTGCTGCTCCTTATACAACAACTAAACTACTACTCCACTGACTTTACCTTCTTCCACTACTGTTGCCATACCACTCTGCCAACAACTTCAACCATTGCCATACAACTTGCACACTCACCACTTACATTTCACTACTTGGCAAATTAATCTGCCTTCATTTACCTTCCATCAAACTGCATACCATTGCACACAAACCCAGTCATCACACCTCTGTCACCATTCACTGCCTCACCAACAACTCCTGACATTATTTCTACCACTGTGCACACTGCAACATATACTTCTGCCTTTCCACTCTTCTACAACTCCAGCCCCGACCACCTCTATAACATTACTCCACTTTCCTCTATCACCATTCCCTACACAATATCACCTCTAACTTACTGCCTATACAAACTGCCCATCCACATCAAAACCGAACCACTGCCATCTAGCATCACCATCAGTTCAACATTAGCATCATCACCATACCATACTCTTACTCCACCACACTTCAACTTCAACTCTACTCCAACAACAACCACAACTACAAACATCCACCCACTCCAACAACCCAATACTGCAGTCAACATACAATATAAACAAACATTTGCCCACACTCCTCACAACACTAATACACTTCTCACTTCAACAACAACTTCCCTATCTTCACCAGACCACAGTGCTGCTACCATTAAAAAACACCTTCTGACCTCCATCAATAACCATTCAAACCTCCTTGCATCAACATACTACACCTGCTGCTGCTTACTGCCAAAACAACATCTCCACTGTCACCGTGAACCACTATCCACTGACCACCAGCCACCATAGCATCTACAACATCCCACAGCCATGTACTCACTCTCCTTCAACTGTCATATATCATACAATTTTATCCAAAACTGCCTTAACAATCTCATTCAAACCATACAAACACATAATCCACCCTACTGCGTCACCTTGCTTCTCTGACCATACTTCTCCTTCACTCCACCATCATTCACCATCCTCTAACACTCACAGCAATTCTCCACTACACACAGTGACAACCACTTAATACTCACTGCTTAACAACAAACAATTCACCCTTCATACCAGCATTCAGCTCCACCATCATAAAAACACTTCCTTAACACCCCTTTGCAACCTCAACACAAACCCACTGATTTTACTGCAACAGTTTACCCCTATCCCCTCTACCTGCAATCACCATCAATACTTCCAATCACATCAACTGACCACCACTACGAAAACCTCCTCCTACAATCACACAACTACCCTCCATCAATCACCCAAGTCGCGAAGCAAATCGCCCAACCTCGACCTCTGAACCACCCTCGACAAAACCACGACATCAATCCTTCTGAATTTCCTTAAAATTTTGATTCAGGGAGTTTAAAATTTCACGTGTGAATTTGATTTGGGTTTTTGAAATTGTGAAGTTCGCATGTTTGTTCGGTGAAGAAACTTTTATTTTGGTGAATTGTAAATCTTTTAGTTGGGCTGGCCCCCTATGGAGTTAGATTAATAAAAAATAAACAAAAGGAGAGAATGGTATTTCACATTGGGACTGGTGGAGTTTGTTTGGGTTAATTGTTCTTTTGTTCTTTGATTATAAAAAAACAAGAATTTCTAAAAAAACGTATAAGTTTTTGGTTTCAATTGTTTCATTTGTCTTGTTTTGTTTTTCTCTGATTTTTCTTTCCTTTGTTTTGTTTGGTTTCATTTGATTTCAATTGTTTTTATTTTCCTTTGCTTAGTTTCTTTCTTGATATATAAAAAGATATAAAAAAAATTGTATATATCTTGTTTTTATTTTCAGGTTGCCAAAACAGAAAATCGCAAGGAAAAGACTTGCTTGCTAAAAAATAATTGCCTTGCTTGCTTATATATATAAAAAAAATTGCTGCTTTTAAAATAATTTTTTAATAATTCTACACGCTTTGGTATCGTGCCCTTATCTCTTGTTTTTATTATTTTTTCATTGTTGGTTGCTTGCATTTTAGAATATAAAAAATTAAAAATAAAAAACAACTTTCATTCGTAGTTGCATTGTTAATACACGTTTAATTTCAGTTTTGCATTTCATCTTAGAACTTGAATAATAATGACAGTTAGACATCTTAAGGGTGTCACGAGCTCACTTAGGGCTTAATTGTATATTGACAGGCTGTCCTCTTTCGACAATTTAATTTCTTGGTGTCTAGGCTACGGCACAACAATAATCAGTTATAAATATTACGGTGATTCGTAAATAATATACTGATTGTTTGTTTGAAGGTACTTAACCTTCGGCTTGCTATAGTGATTTGTGATGCACCGATAAATCTTGTCCATTACCTGGCCGAGAACTATTTTATTGAATTAAAACAAGGTGTGATCATACAATTTTGGGTTAGGAGCTACTTAGGATAGATAATTTGTAATTAAGCCCTTGCATTCATTTAGTTGCATTAATTCATGCATATTTAAAAAAAAAATTCAAAAGGCAAAACTAAAAAATATTGTAAATATTTCTTAACTTAATTTTTAAATCCTTTGAATTTTTTTTCAATCAAAATCAAAAATCCAAAAAAAATTTAAGTTAGTCTTTTTTTAGAAAAGCAAAAATCCAAAAAAAAAATCTTCTTAAAACAAAAAAGAATTTGAAAAACCAAAGAAAAACAAAATAAAAATCAAATTTCTCTTTTGGAAAATAAATTCCTTTTGGTAAATAGTTTTCCTTTATAAAAAAATCCTTTAAAGAAAAAATCCAAAAAAGAACATTCTTGAAAATGTCCGAGTTTTCTTATTCACAAAATTTTATCAATAGTTGTGAAAATCAATATAATCCATATAGTTTTATACCAAATGTTTATGGATATTTTAATAACAACTATTGTTTAAAAAATTTGGATTTTGCACCATAAAATTTTCAAAATGATGACCAACTTTCAAATTTTAAACTAGCATTGAAACGATTTGGTCTTTACTTGAACAACAAAATCAAATGATAAACAATTTGAGTAATTAGTGCAATAACTCAAGTCAAGAATTTCAAAATAATCAAAATTTGAATTCGCTTAAAATTCAAATGATTTCGAGTTTAACTCATGCTAATTCAATTTTGAACTCCAAAATGAATTTCAAAATCAAAACGAAAATGGAAACAAATGTTTAAATGATTTTGGCAATGGGAGTTGTTTCAATGTTGGTGAAATTTTTTACTCTCAATAATTTCAAACTGAAAATTCTAAAGTTAATAACTATAAATTTGATTTTGTTGAGCAAATGGACGAAATTCACAAAGATCACACAGATTTATTATTTGAAATATATATGAAACAACGTGAGCAACATAATCGAATCCCAACGTGTGACGAGTCAAATGATAATCCACCTTTTACCGAAATTGATGATTTTCAAATAACAGCTTTTGAAATTGAAAACGACAATCTTAATGAAGTTGTTGAAAATACGGTAATTGATTTGGATTTCAATTCTTTTGAGGGAAAGAAACTCGATTTAAAATTCGATCTTCCTTTTTCTGAATTCGAAAAATTGATTACAACAACTTTGGATTTTGAACTTGATATATGTAATGAAGTTGTTGATAATCCAACAAAGGAAGACGAATTTTTTGAACACGAATTCTGAAGAAGTTTCTAGTGATATGTTTGAATTTCAATTTGGTGAAAATAAACTTGAACTTCAACTAATTGTTATATCAACCCCGAAAATCATCGAAAATAAAACAACTCACAAGATTTTTAATAAACCGACATTCATTTTCCAAATCAACATTCTACTTTGAAATCTTTTATGGTTTGGTTTTCCGAGCTTGAGCCGTGTCTCTCATACTTGACGAGACAAATGAATCGGTCTTTGGAAGACCGTTTAATTTACTCTTTAACAGCATATTTTCTGATGTCATGTAAATAATAATTGTTTCATTTTCATGTAAATATAGGTCATATTTTTATTTTTATTTTTCTCCTTTCACTTGGGTTGATTGTGGGGACACAGTCAAAATTAAGTGTGGGGGGTGTCTCATCTTCATTTTTTTATTTTTCATGGTTTATTTTTTTCATTTTCTTTCCAAAACTTAAAAAAAAAATAAAAAAAAATATTCGAAACAAATTTTCTTCCTAGCATTTTTATTTGCTTTTAAACAAACACTATAGGATAGGTATAGGATTTTGGCTATTAAATTGAAATTTTTGAAAAATTTATTTGTCTCAACAAAATTAAAAATAAAGTTTGATTACAAATAACAATAGTTTAACTAGTATATAGGAAGATTCATGGGTGATAATTATGAAGTATATCCTAATTGAAATCTTTGTTTAAAGAGTGGTTAATTTAAAGTAAAGGATATAACATTTTTGATCTTCTAAGTTAAATGGTGCTAAGATGATTTTGCAAAACTCTCTTTATAAAAAAATATAAAAAAAGAAAAAAGAAAAGAAAAAAAACTGTGTATATGTATATAATTTGTTAACACCTAGTGTCATGTGTTCACACGCAAGTGTGTACACTCGCCATGCTCTGTACCCTTCTCACGTAAGCCCGAAAGGCAGTGCACGATCGATATATATGGCCTCAATTTATCTGAGTTAGGTGTATGTATATAAAAATTCTTTTAGTAATAATGCCTACAGTAGATAGGTGAACACACTTGTGTGTTTACTCGCCATGCTCTGTATCCCCCTCACGTTAGCCCGAAAGGCTGTGCATGAGTGGTATATCTGGCCTCAGTTTTCTGAGTTAGACATATGTAAATATTGTTAATATCAATAAAATTTTCAAATAAAGAGAGAGTAAGAAATTGAAATCCAAGCACTACTTTCACTTATTTGATTTGACTTGTTATTCAAAAGAAATGAAAATACAATTTTGAAAAACTTTGATAATCAACTAAGGATCCATTTCATAGTTACGCTATGTCATCAACCGAAACAACTAACCAAACTAGAGTCTAATTGTGATGATAACTTAATTTTTGTTGGATGTTTTAACGAGTTAAATGACTAAAATTTCATGATGATCACCAAACTTATATTTAACTTATTCGTGTCCATTTGAAAGTAAATTCTCCATTTGTAAATATTTTCAAAATTTTGCATTCATCTCTTTGTAAATAAAACTTGCATTTAGAAATTTTCATTTCGCTTTTGGATTTTATGGGTAGTATCCGCTGTAAACCCTCACAAGACAACACTCGTCCTACTAGGGATACCTAGAGGTTTAACGGCTTATTGCATACGCTCAATGCAATCGTGCTAGCTACGAAAATGGATTTATCCTAGTTTTTCTTTATTCGAGGACGAATAAAAAAATAAGTGTGGGGGTATTTGATGTGCACGTAAATGTGCATATACTTACTTCCATATTTAATCGAATTTAATTAAATAAATGAGCATATATGGTATTTTAACATGTTTAAACCAAAATTCAAATTATTTTCAAAAATTCATTTATTCATCTTCATATAGGGGGAAAATGGTCATTTTTGTGCATATATTAATTTAGAAAATTTACTTGGATATTTTAATGTTATTTTGTAGGAATTTGAATTCAAATGGAAGAGGGCTTCATTAAAATGTGCATGCATAAGAGATGGAAACAAATGAAGATGGAAATAGTTCATTTCATGCATCATGGAAGACCCCAACTACCCACTCACCTTAATCTACAATTAGGAGCTAATGCACAAGTTAGTGGAGGTTAAAGTTACATGCATACTTGATGATGGATTAATTAGAGACTAATGATAACTTGGTGGCCACACTTCCTCAAGGGCGATTTGGGTAGTTCCCAAAATTATGGATTAGGGTTTCAAACATGTACAAATATTCCTTATGTTTCATGTAAAAGTTTTTAGCCTCCTCTTTAGTTAGTTTAGTTTTAGGCTTAAAAATAAATATAAACTCTCTTCTTCTATTTCATGGCTACTTAGCCATTTTCTTCTTTCATGTAATTATATTTTCATGCAATTTAATTCAAGTTCTTTTCTTGCTTCTTTTCTTTTATGTTAGTAGCTTAGTTTTATTTATGCAAGTAGATTAGCTTTTATTTTATTTTAATTAGCTCTCTTTTTAATTAGCTTGCATGTTCCTCTTGTTTTTGTTTTATGTTGCCATCTACATTTGTTGAAATGATAAGAAATATGAGAGGCTAAACTCCTTCAATTTAGAGGTAATGAAGCTCTCTTAATCATGTAGATTCAACATTTTGGTAATTTTTGATCTCTTTTTTTGCTTAATGGAAATGTTTGATGTGGATAAATTTTGTTGTCTAAGATTTGAATTTGATAGCCTATGTTGTTGACACCAAATATTCCATGCTTAAACAAACACAAACATAAATTACCTCTTCATCTACATATGATTATGGTAATGAAGTGAATATTAAAATCAAAATTTGATGGTCTATATTTCTAATCAATAGTTAATAGATCATGCTTAGAATAGATTTCATTTTCAATTTTATTGTCATTTTCATGGAAGTTAAAAAGTGGTTTAGTGGGTATGTTAAAGTTTGATGGTTTATGTTGGGCTAATTAATAACACAAATAGGCCATACTTATTGATAAACATATCAACTAAATTCACTAATGACCAAAAAAGAGAGACCATAATTTCATTTGTGTTGATTTATGTGATCATGAGAAGGAATTTGCCTCTAAATTGCCTTCTACTCTCACATTTTTGTCCACTTTTATTTTTTGTTAGTTTATAGAAATTTTTAGCTAAACACAACCTCAAATTCTTGGTTTAATTTGATTGAGTAGAAAATTTAAATGAATACAATTCCCTGTGGATCGACCCGTACTCGCCGTGTATTAAAATTGTACGCTGTGCGCTTGTGGTTAATTTTTAATTTAATTTTTTCGGCTATATTTCTAATCCGATAGAGATTTAGTCGTTGAATAGTTACCAAAGATAGTAGTTCTTACTTTATTACCATTACTGATGACTTCTCAAGACTAGGATATATATATATATACATTATGAAGAACAAATCTGACATCTATGAGAAGTTTGTTGAGTAACAAAATGTAATAGAAAATCAAACGGGCTGTAAGGTTAAAATTCTTCGATCGGATCAAGGAGGTGAGTATGTTGGACATGATTTCCAACAATACTTAAAAGATGATGGGATTATCACTGAGGTTACTCCATCTTATACTCCACAACACAATGGGGTGTCGGAGCGAAAGAATTGAACCCTATTAGATATGGTTCGTTCCTTGATGAGTAAGGCTGAGTTTCCTCTGTCCTATTGGGGATATGCACTAGAAACTGCAGCACATATATTGAAATTGTTACCCACTAAATCTGTGCCTAAAACACCATATGAGATATGGTCTGGTAAGAAACCCCAATTTAAATATTTGAAAGTATGGGGTTGTCCGGCATACGTTAAGAACGTTAGTCCAAATAAACTAGAGGCAAGATCGGTATTGTGTAAGTTTATAGGATATCCTAAAAACTCGATGGGATATATATTCTACAATGCCAAAGAACAAAAGGTCACTGTTTCTCGACAAACTGTCTTTCTAGAAATAGAATTTCTTTTAAAAGAAATTAATAGTGAAGTTGTAGACTTGGATGAGATCCGAGAAACTAACACTGAGGCCGAAACAATAGGAGAAACAAGTTCATCTGCATATGAAAACACGCAAACTATTAGAAGGTTTAGTAGGAAATCTCATGCACAAGAGAGATACTACGGTTTTCACATGGATGGCGAAAAGGAGGACTGTGTCTTAGATAATGACACTCCTCTGACTTTTCAACAAGCACTGCAGAGTAAAGACTCTGCTCTCTGCCTTGGAGCTATGAAATCCGAAATGGACTCTATGTACGAAAACAAAATTTGGACTTTATTGGACATACCCAAAGGGATAAAATCCATCTGTCGCAAATGGATTTTTAAGAAGAAAAAACTAAATGCAGATGGCGAAGTAAAGACTTGTAAGGCAAGACTAGTTGGGAAAGGATTACATCAAATTCAAGGTGTTGATTATGACTGTTAGCACCAAAATTGGTCACTAACCTCGTAGAAGAAGATTGTGAAGAGATATAAGTGATGAAATCAAATTAAACAGAAAAGACAGTGCTAATCTAAATACAGAAAGTAAGAACACCAAATTTATAGTGGTTCAGCGTAATTGCCTACGTCCACTTTGTTCAACTTTATTGATTTCCTTTATAGTTGATTACAAATACAATTCGTGAATCAAATGCTTGAGTGGAGTTGTTAAGTAGAGAAGATGAGTCTTGAAAATGGCAGAGTCTCCCCGGTGTTTTCTCTCCAAAAAAGGATCCATTTCACTGTGACCCTGCCCCTCTATTTATAGGCAAATATGGGCTGGACTTCCCAAGTGGGCTGGATAGCCGAACGCTCAAGCCCCAGTGCAGTGGTCGCTGTATGCCGAACCAGGCATGCCGAACGCTCTGCGCCGAACCATTCCTTCTATGCCGAATGGTATGTTGGTGTCGTGGGAAGTGTAGGACGGTTGTCTGTTGAGGCCGAACGTGCCTCCATCTCAAGCTCTTGAGCGAACGGCGTATGCATGTCGAACGATACCGGTATCCTGATTAGTTGTGCACGCTGAATGTCTTCTGTATGTCGAGTATTACGCCAAACACCATGGGATGCCGAGTACTCCTGTTGCCGAGTAGTCTCGATGCCGAGTGCTCTTTATGCCGAGCAGCCTTGATGCCGAGCAGTCTTGATGCTGAGCAGTCTTGATGCCGAGCAGTCTTGATGTCGAGCAGTCTTGATGCCGAGCAGTCTTGATGCCGAGCAGTCTTGTATGCCGAGCAGCCTTGATGCCGAGCAGTCTTGATGCCGAGCAGTCTTGATGTCGAGCAGTCTTGATGCCGAGCAGTCTTGTATGCCGAGCAGCCTTGATGCCGAGCATTGGTTGACGTTGAGTGCCAGTTCACGCCGAACACTGCTGAGTACTACGCCGAACATTACTGGACGCCGGACACTATGGATGCCGTGTACTTTGCCGAACACTCCTGGACGCCGGACACTATGGATGCCGAGTACTACGCCGAGTACTCATGGATGACAGTTGCTTCGCCGAACACTCTTGGATGCCGGACACTATGGATGCCGAGTACTACGCCGAGTACTCATGGATGACAGTTGCTTCGCCGAACACTCCTGGATGGCAAGTGCTTCGCCGAACGCTCCTAGATGCCGGACACTCTCTGATGCCGAGCACTTATTGCCGAGTACTAGTTGCCTGGTCAAATCCCCAGGAAACACTTGCCCCCCAAAGTGTATTGCGTGGCCGAACGTGATGCGCTTTGAATCTGGTACAATCTACCTCGGAGGTACCTTCTCGAGAATGCTAGCGAAGGTGGTGCAAGACGAACGAGGTTGGGATGCCGAACGATACGTTCGAAGCCGAACGTACCTAGCGTGCCGAACGTCTCTCCGGTACGATGCCGAACACTCCGGTATTGACCGGCTCCACCGGGTATAGCCTCTTCGACTTCTACCTCCCTCTATATAACCGGGTCCTTCCCGTCCCTTTTCCTTTACTTTTTTGTTTCCGTCATTCTTCCAAGATTTCTAACCTTCTCCAGTCGAACATATTTGCAACTTGAACACTCCTTCTTAGACTCCTAACTGCAATCTAGGTACCGCTCCTCGTATAACTTGAATACGTTTCAAATGAGTCAGGTGTGTTCTGTAGAAAGCTTTCGAGTAGGTTGTTCCCCTTGCCGAACGATAATGTGAGGCGAGGAGGAAGGATTTGAGGTGTTTGCAAATATGTGGCTAATGTATTTAGCTCCATCACGTCGAACCACAGTCAAAAATGAAGGAACAAGGGAAACGTTGTAGGTGGTAAGGGTGTTGGATGGCATAGTTATGGTTCGGCGTACGTTGTCGTGCGCCGAACGATAGCAAATAGTATCTCGTCTTAATGAGGCTGAATACTCGTTAGAGCGCCGAACAACAACTTAGCCGAAGGGACTAAAGACGAACACTTACAAAAATGCCGAACGATAACTCAGCCGAACAACCACTTAGCCGAACGATAACTCAGCCGAACAACCACTTAGCCGAACGATAACTCAGCCGAACAACAACTTAGCCGAACGAACTAAAGACGAACACTTACAAAAATGTCGAACGATAACTCAGCCGAACAATACTATTGCCGAACAGAACCTAGATCGAACAATTCCAATGCCGGACAACATTCAAATGCCGAACAATCACATACATGTCGAACGGAACTTAGGTCGAACAGTCTTAATGCCGAACAAACACATACATGCCGAACAGAACTTAGGTTGAACGATGTCAATGCCGAACAACATTCAAATGCCGAACAAACACATACATGTCGAACAACATAAACGTCAAACTACACTTAGGCCGGTCACTTTATAAATCATATGATTTCTGAATCCGGAACTGTAATCACCTCAAGGCGAGCTTTTTGAGACGGTCAGCGATGACGGTCTTCGAAGGCGATGATTCGAAGCTAATTATTATATCTTTAAAACCTTTAGATTCTTATTGCCTATACACAATTGCTTGCACTAGTTCACACACCACACGGGGGGAAAAAATCGTGTTGCTAATTCTAACGTTCAACGTTTTTTAAGTATAGCTTTCTCAAGCATTTAGCCAGGTTCATTATTTATTCGGGATGTCGAGAAAATCTAGTTCTGCCACCATATCTGACAGGCCTGGGCCGTCAGCAAGGCAAGGAGCTGCTGATTCTTCTAACCCGTCAATTTCTCCCGCTCATAACTTGGCGCCTGACGCTCTGGAAGCAACCATCTTACTAGACAATCCAATCGATTCTCAAGCTTCGAAGATCAACGAAGCTGCTCTGAGGCGGATATGCTCTATTCACGGGATTCCTTTCGCCGACGTGTTAGTCCCTTCGAGACACGATCGCCCTCATCTACCCCCAGTCGGGTACACTACCTGCAACAAGTTCATGTGTTGGATGGGCAGCGTGCCTCCATTCAACTTATTTCTCCGGGACATTCTGCAGTACATAGACATGGCTCCATCGCAACTGCACCCGAACGATCATGCATTTCTATATGGGACTTATTTACTTTTCATGGCCGTCTTCTCCAGACCTCCAACCCCCGGTGATATCCGATACATTTATATGTTCAAGAGACGGAAAGATAGCCCTTCCTTTATGTTCCTCGAGCCATACCACAAGTGCCAGATCTTGACAGGGGCCTGTAGCAAATTCTCCCTGTACAAACAGGAATGGTTCTATGTGCGCTGCCCGTCCGGTTTCGCTAGGAGATGGGTTGAAGGCAGTAAGTCTCTTTGCTGAATCGCTATTCGTATTTAATTGGAGTCATGCTTTTCCTAACTCTTCATTTCATCTTTTCAGGCATCAACCCGCGTCCGGAAGGCCGAGGATATTCTGAGGCCGTTGAAGCCATTAGAGCTCTCCCTGCTGAGGATCGAGACATCCGGACAATCATTTCAAATGAATCGCTGTCGAGGTTTGGCCTGCTAGCCCTTGGTCGTCGGATCAGCCTTCCAGAAGGTGTCACTATTCCCAAGCCTTCGTCTGGTAAAGGGAAAAAACAGGCCGGACCGTCGTCGCGCCGCACTCCCGATACGCACGGAGAAAGCGAGCGTAGAGAGGATGATGCTCCCGAGACTCAGGGCGAGAACGTGGGTCTCGCTTGGAATCCGGCAATCGAAGTTCAGGATATTGAGACATCATCCTCCCCTTCGAAGGGAAAAAAGAAGCTGAAATATACGGTTCAAAAGGAGAAAGTTGGTGGCACCTCAAAATCTACGCCTATCCCTCCTGAGAAAGAGGCTTCTTCGCAGCATCTGGAAAGTTCTCTGAGGGGTCTGTCCAACTTATCCATCCCCGATGATTTACTTAATTACGGATTCGATGATCCTGAAGCTCTCAAATTCTCTTCGCCCGCTAGAGGCAATGTAGGAGTTCAACTCCCGGCTCAAGGAGACAATACTCCGATTAGCAAAGATAAACGAACGGGTCCGTCGGGGGGAACACTAGGACACACACGCACATGCGCATTCCATAATATACTTCAAGTATTTTTAATTCGTGAATTCTCCTTAACTCGTTGTTATCTCCATTCTTTGCAGGTGATATGGGCCGCTCACACGGACTTGATCGCCTTCAGGGGTCTTCTATATTCCATCACTCCGGACGGGATTCCGGTTCAGGCAGACGCAGGGACCGAGGTGATTATGAAGATAGGGACAATCGTCCTCGCGAGTCGTCTCACCGCAAGAAAGCACACTCTCAATCTTCCCAGTCCCGCGATCTTCCTCCTCCAACTGAGCCGGATAAAGAGAAGTCTTTGCAGAAGGGTTATCAGTCTGATGCTGCTCGAGAACAACATTCCAGTTCATCGAGTATGAGGCAAGTTCGAGAGCAACGTAAAAGAATGGAATTCTCTAAGCCTCCTCCTCCAACTCCTGCCGTGGACCCAACTGTTGTGGAAAAGATGGTCGATCTTAAGGCCAAGTTTCCGAAAATCTGTTTTGACGGCTTGAAATTCCTCCCAGCCATCCATCACATTCCTGGGCACGTGAAGCAAAGTGCCATTGCCTGCAACAATGACATCTATGTTCAACATGACGCATTCGTGCACTTGGTGGAGAAGATCTCGGAAGTATCTGTCGAGCGTCAACACGAGATTGACCGTCTGAATCTGGAGGTTGACAGCGATAAGAAAATCATCAAACTCCAAGACGAAGAGCTCGCTTCGTATAAGTCAAAGCTAGAAGCCGCTGAACAAGGTGCGAAAGATACTGCTGAGGCAGTTACTCGCTTAGAGGTGGCTCACAAAAAGGAGCTTGACGAAGCAGTCCAGCGCAGCGGCGCCCTTGCCCTAGAAAAAGACTCTGTCCAAAAAGAAAGGGACGCGCTCGCTACTCAAGTCAAAGAGCTGAAAGAACTACTCTCCAAGGAGAAAGAAGACAAAATAGCTACTCAGGAAGAATCACAGCGATATTGTGATGAGATTGTTGCTACCCGACTCCTGAAGACAAAGCTTGACGATGAACTTGCCGGGGTCGAGAAAATGAAGGATGAGGCCCGTGAGGAGGGCAAAAGAATGGCTGTGGAGGAGCTTGATTCTTGCCTTGAGGCGGCCGCAGAGGCCGGCAGGGAAGAGGTCAAAAGTGTGTTTGACCCGTTGATCGCCGAGTACGGAGCCCGCGTCCTTATGCACCGTGACTTAACATTCTTGGGCGACGGCTACCTCGAATCCCTGGCTGAGGCATGGAAAACTCTGATAAAGATCAGGAAAGTCGAGTCAGGCTCCGAAGAGGTCGACGAGGATGCATTGGTGAAAGAGTTCCTGAGGGGGAATGAGCCATCGGATTTATCCGCAGCATTGGCTCTTTATGGCAAAGGCTCTTCCCCTTCGAAAGAAAAGAACGACGAAGCCGGCCCGTCAGAGGCCGACACTACTACTCCTCACATCACCGCTCCTTATGCTGCTCAATCGGCCGGTCGGTCGACGCTTGATCCATTCGAGCAGCATGCCAGTTATGATCCCGAATATCCCAGGCTTGGCGTTCATGTGCTGTCACCTATCCTGGAGGGTGAAACACCGCGCGCCACCGATAGCCAACCGGATCCTGGTAGGAAATTCTTCTTTCTCTAGAAGTCGAAGAGATCCCGTCATTTTTCAGCAATGGTTATTCGTTCTAATGCCCATTTCTTATATTTTCATGTAGGTCGTTCTGACGCCGAGCCAACTCCGAGGAGCGATGACGCCAAGGAGGAAGAAGAGAAAACAAGCGACGTTGCTCACGCAGGAGTAACTCCCGGTCCAGACGCTCAAGTGATCGGGGAGCTTGATGATGACAAACTTGATACTTCGTCTCCTGCCGAAGGAAGCGATGAAATTAAAATCACTAGCGCCTCTGAGCATACTTCAGAGATGAGCATGAAGGACCGTCTCGCCGACGAGGAGAAGAAAAAGGTCAAAGTCAAAGTTGAATCTGAAATACTGGAACTCACTGACCCGCGTAACAGACCTTTGAAAATCATTCTCCCGGGCAGGTCCAGACCACTAGATGTTCCGTCCCCTACTCCTGACTCCGTTTCTCTAGCAAGCAAAAAGTCCAAGAGAAAGCGTGAGGGAGAGGAGTCGTCGGAAACACCAAAGGAAGACAAGAAGAAGAAGTCGAAGAAATAATCGATGCACTTGCTCAACAAGTTTCCTGCTTAGGTTTTGTAATTGTTTTTATCTTCCGCAACTCGTAGTTTGTATAGGCCTGAATTTTGTAGGAGTGATCGTGTGTCCCCATTTTGGACTTATCGAATAAAATTTTAGTTTCTTTTTGTTTGAATGATTCCCTTGTCATTATTTGGTTTGCTGACACTGTGCTCCGGGGACTTGGAGACTTGAGACTGTTCATACTCTAGTCCGCGCTCTGGGGACTTAGAGTTCTCCGTTCCGCACTCTGGGGATTCGGAGATTGGAAATCGTTTATACTCTGTCCGCGCTCTGGGGACTTAGAGTACTTCGCTCTGCACTCTGGGGATTCGGAGATTTGAAATCGTTTATACTCTAGTCCGCGCTCTGGGGACTTAGAGTACTCCGCTCCGCACTCTGGGGATTCGGAGATTGGAAATCGTTTATACTCTAGTCCACGCTCTGGGGACTTAGAGTACTCCGCTCCGCACTCTGGGGATTCGGAGATTTGAAATCGTTTATACTCTAGTCCGCGCTCTGGGGACTTAGAGTACTCCGCTCCGCACTCTGGGGATTCGGAGATTTGAAATCGTTTATACTCTAGTCCGCGCTCTGGGGACTTAGAGTACTCCGCTCCGCACTCTGGGGATTCGGAGATTTGAAATCATTTATACTCTAGTCCGCGCTCTGGGGACTTAGAGTACTCCGCTCCGCACTCTGGGGATTCGAAGATTTGAAATCGTTTATACTCTAGTCCGCGCTCTGGGGACTTAGAGTACTCCGCTCCGCACTCTGGGGATTCGGAGATTGGAAATCGTTTATACTCTAGTCCGCGCTCTGGGGACTTAGAGTACTCCGCTCCGCACTCTGGGGATTCGGAGATTGGAAATCGTTTATACTCTAGTCCGCGCTCTGGGGACTTAGAGTACTCCGCTCCGCACTCTGGGGATTCGGAGATTTGAAATCGTTTATACTCTAGTCCGCGCTCTGGGGACTTAGAGTACTCCGCTCCGCACTCTGGGGATTCGGAGATTTGAAATCGTTCGTACGAGTCTGCATGTCGTGAATGATAATGTAATTTATCATCCAATTAAGAGATATAGAAACTTCATAGAAAATATGGCTTCAAGCCTTTATTAACGAAAATCAACTAAATTGCTTGATTACAACTTTCACAAGGAAACTAAGTCATTATTGAATGGGAACATGCAGGAAATAACAGTGCCTACAACAAGAAAGGAAAACATGCTAAATGTAATAGTGCCGCAAATGTTCACTGTTCCATGCTCGGGGGAGTGTCGCGCCATCAACGGTCGCTAGCTTGAATGTTCCTTCTCCAAGCTTTCGTTCAATGGCGTATGGACCTTCCGAGCTGGGATTCATTCGTGATGGTACCGGGAAGACTCGTTTCAGAACGAGATCACCCACATCAAGGATTCTTGGGCAGACTCTGCCGTCATAGTAACGCTTGACTCAATGTCTGTGCGCCGCCGCCCTTAATTCAGCTTCTTCCCGCTTCTCGTCGATGCAGTCCAGTGATTCCAGTAAGAGGTTTTGGTTCGTCTTGGGATCATAGTATGTCACTCGGTGCGATGGAACTTCATGCTCCACGGGTATAACGGCTTCAGAGCCGTATGCCAAGGCGAACGGAGTGTGGCCGGTCGCGGACTTGTGGGTAGTTCTATACGCCCATAATGCTGTCGGGAGCTCATCTACCCACTTGCCTCCAACCTTCTCCAGACGCTTCTTCAATATGGACTTGATTATTTTGTTAACGGCCTCGACTTGTCCGTTAGCTTTTGGGTGTGCAACGGCGGCGAACTTTTTCTCGATGCCGTACTTTAAACAGAACTCTTTGAACTCTCTACTTTCAAATTGCATTCCGTTGTCCGTAATGATGGTGCGTGGAAGGCCAAAGCGGCATATAATGTTTCGTACAACGAAGTTAATGACCTTCTTAGAGGTGATAGTGGCCAAAGGTTCTGCCTCAGCCCATTTCGTGAAATAGTCGACTACAACTATTGCATATTTCGCACCGCCTTTGGATAAAGGCAAAGAGCCGATTATGTTGATTCCCCAGATCGCAAATGGCCAGGGACTGATCATTTGTGTGAGTTCCGTTGATGGAGCCCTCGGGATTTTTGCATATCTTTGACATTTGTCGCATTTTCTTGCGTAGTCCGCGGCATCCCGGTTTACGGTGGGCCAGTAATATCCATAGCGGAGGATCTTTTTTGCTAGCGTTTGCCCCCCAGTATGGTCGCCGCATTCCCCCTCGTGAACTTCCCTCAAGACTCGCTTTGTTTCATCATGAGCGATGCACCGTAATAATGGGACTGAGAATCCTTTTCGATACATGGATCTACCCTGCATTACGTATCGCGCGACCTTCCGAAGGACCTGCCGTCTTTCGCTTCTTTTTTCTGGTAAAGCCCCGGTCGTCAGGTACAGTTTGAATGGGGTTATCCACGACTCCTTCTCGATTTCTGTTCCCAACACGCGATCGATTTTCATTTCGTCTATGCTCGGGGCATGCAAGACTTCGACGGGATACAATCCCATTTGTTGCGCATCGTCGGTACTTGCGAACTTAGCCAATAAGTCGGCTTCTTTGTTCTGTTCGTGCGGGATATGTGAGATGTCATAACGCTCAAGATTTGATAGTAGTTCTTGGACCTGAATGAGGTACGGAGCTAGCTTTCGTCCCTTTGCTTGGTAGTCTCCCCGTACTTGGTAAACCACCAACTGCGAGTCACAAAAGATTTCGACTGATTCGATCCCGAGTTCCCTGATGAGCTTCAAGCCAGCGATTAGTGCTTCATATTCAGCTTCGTTATTTGTAGCCGAGAAATCGAGCTTCAGGGCATAACAGATCGATCGGTTTTCTGGAGTTACAAGAACTACGCCCGCGCCGGAGCAACGATCGTTTGATGCACCGTCAGTGTATAATTTCCATCGAACGGGGGGAATGATGTCGTGATCGTCCGGTTTGATGGGTATGGTAAATTCAGCGATGAAGTCTGCTAACGCTTGCCCTCGGATGGCTCTCCGTGGTAAGTACACGATATCGAATTGGCTCAACTCGATGTTCCATTTTAGCAATCTTCCAGAAGTTTTCGGTCGTTGGAGTACCTGCCTAAGGGGTTGATCGGTATAAACACCGATTGAATGCGCTTGAAAGTATGGGCGCAGCTTGCGTGATGCAATCACCAAGCAGTAAGCCAATTTCTCGATTTTAGGGTAATTCTTCTCTGCCCCCGTCAAACGCTTGCTAACATAATACACCGGCTTCTGGACTCGATCCTCCTCACGAACCAAAGCTGCGCTTATCGCATGAGGGGATATAGCCAAGTAAACGTACAACATCTCATGGTCAACTGGTTTTGATAGCATCGGTGGGCTTTCCAGATGCCTTACCAGATTCCGGAACGCTTCCTCACAGCTAGATGTCCATTCAAAATTTCTCTTTCCTTTCTTTATTATGTCAAAGAACGGGATGCACTTGTCAGTTGCCTTGGATATAAATCGACTCAGCGCAGCTACTTTTCCGTTCAAGCTCTGTACCTGCTTTATAGTCCTGGGTGCTTTTACATCTCGAATAGCTTGGATCTTTTCTGGGTTGGCTTCGATTCCCCTAGTGTTGACGATGAATCCCAAAAACTTTCCTGATGCAACGCCGAAAGAACACTTCAACGGGTTGATCTTCATGCCGTAAAACCTGAGTATGTCGAACATTTCAGCCAAGTCTTGAATGTGGTCGTTTGACCGTCGTGACTTCACGAGCATGTCATCCACATAGACTTCCATGGTTCTACCCAGCTGGTCCTTGAACATTCGATTCACCAGACGTTGGTAAGTTGCTCCAGCATTCTTCAATCCAAAGGGCATCACTACATAGCAATACAGCCCGACATTTGTGACGAAGCTGGTGTGTTCTTGGTCCGGAATATGCATTGGGATTTGGTTGTATCCTGAGTACGCATCCATGAATGACAGTAACTCGTGTCCTGCGGTGGAATCGACCAACTGATCGATCCTAGGCAACGGGAAACTGTCCTTAGGGCATGCTTTGTTCAAGTTGGAATAATCTATGCAAGTCCTCCATTTCCCATTCGCCTTCCTTACTAGCACGGGGTTGGAGACCCATTCCGGGTAGAGGGCGTCGCGGACGAACCCATTTGCTTTGAGTTTGTCCACCTCCTCTCCAAGAGCGGCGGACCTCTCCGGATCCATTCCTCTCCTTTTTTGCTTGACTGGGACGTATTTCGGGTCTATGTTCAACATATGACTCGTGATGGCGGGAGAAATCCCACACATATCAGAATGCGTCCAGGCGAAAACATCAAGGTTCGTCCGGAGGAAGTCGCTAAGGTCTTCAGTCATTGCGGGACCTAGCTGTGATCCGATCTTCAGTATTCGCGAAGGGTCGTCACGGCTAACTGAAATGTCAATTGTTAATTCAGCCGGTGCTGCCTTCTCTTCCCTGGGTTTCTCATCGTCGTCTCTCGGATCTATACTTCCGTAGATCCGAGAACTATGCCCGAGCCAGGGCTCGGGCATTACTTATCAATTATCCGCATTGAGGATGCGGACGGGGTTGTCCGCAACCTTTCCCTTCTCCCTCCGGTGGGCCTCTTAGAGCTCGGCCACATAACAGGAACGACCAGCTGCTTGGTCACCGTGAACAATGCCTACTCCCTTGTCAGTCGGGAACTTCAAAGTTAAACACCACGAGGCTAACGCTGCCCTAAACTCCGCCAGGGCCGACCGGCCCAAGAAAACGTTATACGGAGAGTCCACATCCAAAACTACAAAGGGTAGAATTCGCACTCTCCGACGCTCGCCTTGTCCCAGTTCAACTGGTAACTCGACATATCCCACTGCATCAGTTGCAGCACCGTTAAAGCCGTGGATACGAGCTTTGGATGGTTTCAAGTCCTTTGTTTCTAGCTTCATTTGATCGTAGGCCTTCTTGAAGATGATGTTGACTGAACTTCCAGAATCAATCAGAATTCTTTTTACGTATGCTGGTCCGATCGTTGCAGATATGACCATGGGGTCGATGGTCGGAGCCTCTACCTGATTAGCGTCTCTGCTTCTGAACACAATATCGTCTGTCATTACGCGCTGTTGCTTAGCAGGGGCTCCGTCCTCCATGTTCGAACAACACTCAAAATCTGCATGCTTCAAGGAACTTGCATATCGCTCCATCTCCTGCCAATTCTTATCCGCGGGGTGAGGCCCGCCGATAATTGTATTTATGACTAGTCTACCAACGGTCCGGGCAGGCTCCTCGGGATGGCGTGGAGCTGGTGCACGACCTGGGTTGGACGTTCCCTGTCCTCCTTCTTGTGGATCCTTCACAAATTCTTGCAATTTCTTCTGCCTGATCAACTTCTCGATAGCGTCGTGCAAGTGTCTGCATTCTTCCGTATTGTGTCCATAAGTCTCATGGAAGCGACAATATTTCCCGGTCCGCTTCTGTTCTTCAATTGATTCTTTTGGACGTGGTTTTCTGTACTGAAAAGTATTGCAGGTGGATAGGTAAATGTTTTCAAGTGGGGCGTTTAGCGGAGTGTACTCGCTGTAGCTTGGAATTCTCGACTTCCACTTTCCTGCTTCTTTTCTTTTCCCTTGACTCCTTCCTCCGGACTCCTTGGGTTGCCCAGGTTTGTTCTGGACGTTGACTTGGACCTTTCCCGAGCTGTCTCCCGATTGCTTCACAGCGATGTTGCTCTTTATTGACTCTTGGACAGGCCCTGGCGCCTTATCTCGTCGTACCCACCTAGCTTCCTCTCTTCTTATGAACTGGTGTGCCTTAGAGTAGAAACGCTCTAGCGTAGCTGGAGGTTTTCCTGCCAGCCAGTCTCCAAACTCAGAGTCTGGATCCACACCTCTCATTACAGCCATCAGAATTGCATGGTCATTGGGATTACTGACTTCAGTTGCTGCCACGTGAAATCTTTGCAAATATTCCTTCAACGATTCGCCAGGCTTTTGAATTACACTTGACAGAGACATCACGTCCTTTGGGCGCGTAGTGTGTATCCTGAACTACTCAATAAACTTCTTCGCCAACTCCTCGAAATTTGGTACGGATCGCGGAGGAAGTCGGGTGAACCACATAGTGGCGATCCCAGATAGAGTAATCGGAAAACACCTACACTTGGTGGCATCATTCGCTCTGGCTGAATCCATCATCCACTCGTACCTCATGACATGTTGTCTAGGGTCAGTCTTTCCTTCATATGCAGGAATAGTAGGCATACTAAACTTCCTGGGGTACGCCGCTTGCAACACAACATCCGTGAATGGAGTATGACTTCTTGACACTCCCCAATCATCATTCGATAACCCCTGATTTTCCTTCATCAACTGCCTGATCATGGCTGTCAGATCTGGTGTCTGTATGGAAGGCGGAAGGTCGGAGTCTGTTCTACGCGCCTGTCCATGCTGATGCCTCCTCTCTTGGCGATCTGCCAATCGTGCATCTTGAGGTTCGACATCGTTAGCATTTTGATGATCTGGGCCTCTATCTTCCATCTGTATCCCGGTCCTGAAGCTTCCAGCTCTTGCTTGGTCGCGGTCTCCAGCTGTTCGAACAACAGCATCTGCTCGCGCAGCATTAGTCTTGCGGCGTCTGCGCCTGGGAGGTTCATCAGATGAAGTAGAGCTGTCAGATGAGGAGTAAGCAGCGGGATTGCCCCCAGCATTCTGTTGCTACTGTTGAGTAAGTTGTGCCATCAGGTTGGCATTGGCTTGCATCTACTCTCTTATTTGTCTCCTACTTTCCCTGAGCTCTCTCATCAAGTCGTTGAACTCTATTCTGGTGACAACTGGAGTTTGGTCCTGAGTGGCAACTCCTGTATTTGGAATTGCTGGTTGATTGCTAGGACCTGCTTGTTGCACGCTAGCAGTCTCGCGGGCATCCGCATTATGAGAAGCTGACCTGGTACGTGGTCTTGCCATTGTAGAGCTATTGGTATGAACTCTGAGTAGAATAAGCGGATGTCCTATCAGTGAGTCGGATCTTCTTTGGGGGATTTGTTCAATCCAGTAGCTTCAAAGCAGATCCTTGAGGTCTGAGAATTCGATTCTCAGTGAAAGCACCAAAGTGTTAGCACCAAAATTGGTCACTAACCTCGTAGAAGAAGATTGTGAAGAGATATAAGTGATGAAATCAAATTAAACAGAAAAGACAGTGCTAATCTAAATACAGAAAGTAAGAACACCAAATTTATAGTGGTTCAGCGTAATTGCCTACGTCCACTTTGTTCAACTTTATTGATTTCCTTTATAGTTGATTACAAATACAATTCGTGAATCAAATGCTTGAGTGGAGTTGTTAAGTAGAGAAGATGAGTCTTGAAAATGGCAGAGTCTCCCCGGTGTTTTCTCTCCAAAAAAGGATCCATTTCACTGTGACCCTGCCCCTCTATTTATAGGCAAATATGGGCTGGACTTCCCAAGTGGGCTGGATAGCCGAACGCTCAAGCCCCAGTGCAGTGGTCGCTGTATGCCGAACCAGGCGTGCCAAACGCTCTGCGCCGAACCATTCCTTCTATGCCGAACGGTATGTTGGTGTCGTGGGAAGTGTAGGACGGTTGTCTGTTGAGGCCGAACGTGCCTCCATCTCAAGCTCTTGAGCGAACGGCGTATGCATGCCGAACGATACCGGTATCCTGATTAGTTGTGCACGCTGAATGTCTTCTGTATGTCGAGTATTACGCCGAACACCATGGGATGCCGAGTACTCCTGTTGCCGAGTAGTCTCGACGCCGAGTGCTCTTTATGCCGAGCAGCCTTGATGCCGAGCAGTCTTGATGCTGAGCAGTCTTGATGCCGAGCAGTCTTGATGTCGAGCAGTCTTGATGCCGAGCAGTCTTGATGCCGAGCAGTCTTGTATGCCGAGCAGCCTTGATGCCGAGCAGTCTTGATGCCGAGCAGTCTTGATGTCGAGCAGTCTTGATGCCGAGTAGTCTTGTATGCCGAGCAGCCTTGATGCCGAGCATTGGTTGACGTTGAGTGCTAGTTCACGCCGAACACTGCTGAGTACTACGCCGAACATTACTGGACGCCAGACAATATGGATGCCGTGTACTTTGCCGAACACTCCTGGACGCCGGACACTATGGATGCCGAGTACTACGCCGAGTACTCATGGATGACAGTTGCTTCACCGAACACTCCTGGATGCCGGACACTATGGATGCCGAGTACTACGCCGAGTACTCATGGATGACAGTTGCTTCGCCGAACACTCCTGGATGGCAAGTGCTTCGCCGAACGCTCCTAGATGTCGGACACTCTCTGATGCCGAGCACTTATTGCCGAGTACTAGTTGCCTGGTCAAATCCCCAGGAAACAATGACGAAACCTTTTCACCCATAGCCATGCTTAAATCAATTTATATTATGCTAGCCATTGCTGCATTTTATAACTACGAAATATGAAAAATGGATGTTAAGATTTCTTTTCTAAATAGTGATTTAGAAGAAACCGTTTATATGTCATAGCTAGAGGGTATTGGGGTCAGTGGGAGTGAAGGCAAAGATTGCAAGTTTTTAAAGTCCATTTATGGACTTAAACAAGCTTGAAGGAGTTGGAACAAGTGTTTTGATAAGTAATCAAACAGCTTGGTTTTTATCAGAAAACAGAGGAAGCGAGCATATACAGAAAGAAATAGGGCAACTTTAATAACCCTATTTTCGAAGCCGTAAAATTGGACAAATTTAATTATAATAAAAGTATTCGAATTCAATTTTTGATAATTAGTATTTTTGGAAATAAGGTTTCATTTAACCGAAATCTAATTAATAACAGATTTTTGTTTAAACAATTGAATTAATTAATAAAATAATTTTCAAAAGATATATTAAACTGGTTAAGTATTAATGTTAAATGTAAAATAATTAAAGGTGCAAATAATTATATATATATATACTTGAAATAGATGAAAAAAGTTTTATTTGATATTCAATAAAATCAACAAATCCACAAAGATGAATAAATTTATTTTTTTAGTTCAATAAATAATTAAATAGAGTGTGCTAATATCAAAATTTGAATAGAATTGTGTAGTTATCGAATTAAAATTCTTAGAAGGAAGTGTAAATCGGTTAAAATAAAATGGAAAATGGAAGTATAATTATACACAAATTAAAAGAATTCATTGAAAAAGAAATAAAAAGGGAAATAGTAAACAAAATACATTCTTTAAACAATTGGACCCAACCCATTATCTAAAAACCATCTGAACCCGCCTCCCATCTTCTCAAACCCGTATACCCCAACTTTCGTTATTTACCCCTAATCCCTCAAGAAAGCGGCATGGGGGTGGAGGCCAAAGCGAGCAGTGGAGAGGCGGAGAATTGTACTTCCAAGCGCAGTTCGTAAGCAATGGAGGTGGAGTTAGCGATGATTAACAACATTGATTGAAGCTGGTTGCCTAGACCTGGCAGCAATGTGTGATTGTCAGCATAGGCAGGGAGCGTGAGGATGTCGTTGTTATGGGTAGTTCCAGGTAGTAGTTGGTGGTGCTTACCAAGTGTTTTGATAGTTTTGTTTTGGATTTAAGATCGCTGTGTTCTCATGGTCGATACGATGGAGCGAATAGATAAGGTGAGTTGTTAAACTCACAAATTCCATATCTAATTGTTTTAATTCATATTGCACACCTAGCTTAAATTATGAAATTCGTAAATATTTAGTAGTGATTGAATGAAACGATTGAAATAAAAATGCATGGTATAGTTTCTAATTGGGTTGGTGTTTGAATTGCTTGAATTACATGTTTGAGATATTGGATTTGAATTGATAGTTGAAGTTGAATTAAATGGTTAAACTAAGGTTACATGTTAAGACCTATATTGTTTATTGTAAGTTTAGGTTGATGGCTGAAAATACATGCATTGTTTGAGTGATCGGAGTTGTCGGAAAGCAACTTGGATTGCTAAATCATTCCATATTATGGAATGATATTTTGTAGAGCGGTGATGGCTCTAGAAGTTTAATTTTGATGAGTTTATTGTTTGAATTATTTAAATGTTATTATAAAGATTTTCAAAATTAGATTTTATCTATTTTGATCCTTATTGGAATTTAATTTATAAAATAAGTTAAATTGTTTTATATTCTTAACTTATTTCGAAATTTCTATTCAAAGCATTTAAAAAAAAGTAATATTTAATTATAAAACCTTTTAAAATTTACTATTATAAGTATATTAAGATTTTGGAAATGTTTTAGAGGCAAAAGATAAATTATAGTATTATTTTATTAAAGCTGTTATGAAACCATTGATGTCAGTTCAAGTGATTTTAGTTATAAAAGAGGTTTAAATGATTTTGAAAGAGTTTCAAAAGCTTTTGTAAATAAGTAACTCTCCTTTAAAATGAGTTTATGGATTTGAAAGTGATTTTGGGAAGTTATTCTTTGTATATATAAAAATTAATTTAAAACTCTTTTATTTTATTATTATGGATTTGAGATTTTAATAAGCTTTCATGATTTTATATAAAATAAAGAATTTTAATAAACGATTGAATTGTCGGATTGGTATGGGACATTTCATACAATTCTCTCGCTTGTTATTATAATTTGTTAAATAGAGTTTGAGTGGAATTTACTAGCTTTTAGTAAATAATTGAATTTACTATATCTGGTATGGGACAGTTAGTTTAATTCTTGTAATTATTCGAGTGACAGTAATTAAAACTTAGAGTTGTAGTATCTTAGGGTGTTCGAATTTCAGGCCGATAGATCCTTGAGAGACGATAACTCATTTCTCATCGACCTGAGAGTCGTTATCATTTTTTGATTTGGGTAGGTAGACCTATTTCTTTTAGTTAGGTTTGTTATAGTATGACACGGCTGCCCTTGCTTTCTTGGGCAGGTGTTATATGCAGGCCTATTAGTTTATTTCACAATTGGACAATGTTTACCTCTTTATTTTCGTTATGTAAATTCACATAGTTTTGTCATAAACGTGGCTACCTATTTCTTTTCGTTAGGAGTCGGGGTTTTTACCTGGTAGTCTATTTCTTTTCGTTAGACTATTGCGCTATGTGGCCTGGTTTGTTTATTTTAGTTAGGCCTTGTGTCGCACTGTATCACACTGATAGTTGACTACCATTATTATTTCATTAGTGATGGTAATTCTTCAGAGATTTTGGTATGGATATTTAGTATCATTTAGCTCGGGAGAATTTTTGGACTTGTATCACCATATTTTTTATGATAGTCCATTTAAGACTTGATATGGACTTATGAAATGGTGGTTTGGTTTGATATGCCTTGTTTTGGTTAATTGGTTTTAAACATATTTTGAGATGGCTTATTTTATGGTTAAGTCATAAATGGAATTATGAAAAGGTGATTTTATTTAATATGCTTTAATACGATCATTTGTTCTGGCATATTTTGGTTATGGATTATTTATTGTTAAGTCATATATTTATGATATCAGTATTATCTCACCTTTCTATTAGATATAATCTGACCCGTTTATTTTATAATACTTGGGTCAGGCCGAAATTCTACAGGTACAAGGACTCGTTGACCTTTGGATTTTGGGCTAGCATTGAAGTAGACTATTTTGACAGTTTTAGTTTACTTTATACTTGTATATTCTCTAGTAGTGATTATGTACCTGATACAGTACTTTTGGGTGTGATGTATATATTGTGTGGGTCTAGTACTGAGATTTTGTAGACCTATATTCTATTATTGTATAAGATGTGTATTATTCCGCTGTGATGTATGATTTTGATTTTGATTTATTTATATTATATACTGTTCTGAATATTTTAAATCGGTGTGTTTATTACTTTGTATTAATAAAGGAGTGTCAGTGTTAGTTCGAAGATATATTCACATTCGATTGGCCTTATACAACTGTATTCTCTGTGTTATTAGACGACGTTACTTGTAATGTTCTTTAATAATATGGGTATAGCGGTGAGGTTGTTACAGCTTAGTATCAGAGCTGTGTTCTAAACATTATATAATATATTTGACATAGAGTCGAGATCTGTACCTAGATGACTTAGAGTCTCGTCTCTTAGGTATGTGATAGTTAGTGATTTAATTAACTATTAGGGATAGGAATATAGATGATTATTGTTATGGAAATTTTACTAAAATTTGTAATTCACTTTTGTCCAAAGTGAGACTTGATGGATAACATAAATGAGACCTTAAATGGCTTAGAATTGAATATTGTTATGTCCTGATCGGTTAGTGATCAGAGTTGCACAGCGGAAGCTGAAAGATTCTTTTCTACTGAAGGCGATTGTTTGATTAAAATGTATGTTATCTGCATCAATGTTTGTTTTTGTTTATGCTTAGTTTAAAATCTGGGATTGAATAGAAAAGCTATTATTAAAAGAACTTATAAACCCATTTGAATTTGGATGAACCCAATTATTAATAACAGCCAGCGGTTTCTCCAAAATAGGACAGTTGGGGAATAATACAAATGTTTAAGCAATTAATTGTTATAATATATAGAATGATAAATTAAATATATCTAGTTAAATTTGGAACTGGAAATTATACTTAATAAATAAAATAAGATATAATAAAATTTGAATGGTTTCTTACTGTTGTGAATAATTGAATATAATGTAATGTATTGTTTTGAATGCAAATGGTTGATAATGGATGTGTATAAATAAGTAACATCATAAGTTAATATTTTTATATAAGCAAGCAAATGATTTGAGAAAGTACGAATATTATTTTCTAAAGCGGTTGAAAAGAATTTTAATGGTATGATTTGTGTTGATTGGTCCGTTGAGTGGTTTACAGATTCTGGTCAATACGAGTAGCTAACATATCGATAGGGATTTCTAAACGCTTAAACGAGGCAGAGTCGACACAGTATTTTGGAAATGTAATAAGAAATGTTTTACTTGGAATTTATATTGTTTTATAAAACAAAGTGATAATTTAGAAAAATGAATATATTGTATTCTAAATTTAATTATTTTTTTAAACAATGTATGCAACCATGGGATTAGTGTGAAGTTGAGATAATGGCAAGGCATCGTTGATATAAAATTCTATATTGTCAACATTGTAGCCAATTGGCAAGATGAATCGCTTAAAAAATTGTGGTGTGATGATGTTTTATATTTTATT
Source organism: Allium fistulosum (assembly GCA_030737815.1). NCBI lineage: Eukaryota > Viridiplantae > Streptophyta > Magnoliopsida > Asparagales > Amaryllidaceae > Allium > Allium fistulosum. The sequence continues at coordinate 1,007,703,992 of CM060905.1, forward strand.
ATAAATTAAATTTGGGAATTATGTATGTAATAATTCACTTGTTAATATTGAATTCAAAAGCATTTTTTATGACATATCTATAAATATGAATATTTGTGTGTGATTGTAATATATTAAAATGAATTTTATTAGATGTAATGGATGCTTGCTTGGTGATTTGTATGATTTGTTTGGATATTTTATTGATAATGATGCATGCAATTTCATGGATAAATAAAGAAATATATATCCTTTTCAACTATAAAACCGCTTTTACACCGTGGAAATGCTTTCAAATACATACTAGCTATTGTAAATATGTGTGTGGGCATATAGTTATCTACACATTTCACTCAAGTACACTTGCTAGTTGAACTTATGTCACTACAGGTTTAATACAAAACTAATGGGTTGATAGGATTTATTATTTAACGACACTTTTGGTTCTATAAATGACACTAGAAAAAACACTCTATGAAAGGGTTTGTTATAAAGTAAATTTTGGACAATAATAACAAATCTGTATAACATAATAGTAAATGAATTAAGAAGTTGAATATGCATTGAGCCAACTCTAACAACTAGAACATTCAGTTGATTGAATTCCATTTATGCAATGCCATCCAGAAAGTGCAATGCAACTTCTACTTGTTGTTTATGATATGCTTTTGTACACTATTACATATTACCTAGTTTGTAGTTACTACATGAAGAGTATCAATTCAAATTATTAAGCCGCTGAATAATTGAATGGAAGAACAATGTTAGGACATTTCAGTTTTTGAATCAAAATAATTTTTAACACATTACACAGTAACATAATTCATTTTAAGAGTAACAATCTTCAATCAAATTCACTTCAATGGGGGTATCATATATCCTTGTGTTACCAAAAGTTTATCTTCACTCTGATGTGGCTTCAATTACAAAATAATAATTTAGACTTGTCGTTGTAAGTAGTTAAGGAGAAACTAAATGTATGTTATGAATAAATTAGTTAGTTAACTACAAAATGATATTAATGATATTATTCATCAAGCCATTCAAACAAGATGCTTTTCTCTTATTTTAGTTTCAGCAACTGTATAGTATTAGTATGAGCAAATTTTCTTTTTCAAACCAGGATTTAAAAAATAATGTTTAGGTTGTATTCTCAAATCGTGGATTCACTAATATAATCAATTGAAAGAGGGTTAATAAACTACAACCTGCACATGTAATGAACTGTACTTATCTCATCATTGTGGTCCCATTTCAATACAAGCTCTATTATTGGTCTGCTTGATGTTCGTTACTAAGTTTTTCGAGTTTTATTTTCAGTTCTACGCTTGTTTTATTTTTAGACTGCACTATTTATTCTTTTTCAGCACTTGTGCTTTTGTTGTGCTTCATACAATGCATTAGCTTTGCACTTGTTTGGTTGAACCTTTAAGCTATGCAGTATTTAAGCATTTTTATGTACAAACTCTGCAAATAATATTGTTTCCAGATTTAATACACATAAGATCTTCAAAAAGTTAAAAGGTTCGGAAATTTTGCACTTTAAAAAAAATTGTTGTACAAATATAGTCATAACTTTTGATTTTTTTTGTTTGATTTTGATGAATCTTCTTTCATTTGAAAGACATTTAATGTAGGACAATTTTCGTGTTCGTCGCTTTTGAAAATTTTGAAGTCTATTCTTGTTAAAGTTCGATTGAATATAATCAAAATCTGGACTGGAATAATTAATTTCTGAGTTTTTGCACTTAATTGTTTCAACCATAACTTTTAGCTATCTTGTCTGATTTTGACGATCTTACACTGTCCAGAAAGCTAGTGTCATAAGAAACAGCTTTTATTTTAAAAGTTTTGCAAAATTTTAAAGTTTTCTAGCCAAAAACTGCTGATTAGTAAAGTGGAACTGCATTTTCTAACGTCGCTTCAGAATTTGCAAAGTTTGCTAAAACACCCATAACTCAAGTTGAACTCCGTATTGTCATAATCAGAAAATTGTTTTGGAAAGTTATTGAATTATGAAACAACTCAACTTTTGAAACCCTTAAATTTGTGATTTTAGTCTTCAAAACTTTGTCAAGAAGTGGCCTAAATTAAAAATGCATGTTGTCTATATATAAAAATTTTGTATATCTAATACTGTTTTGAGTGAGTTTGTTTGGTCGTGTATGCATGCATTGTTCTGACTTTGATTTTCTTGCTGAAACATTTTCTTGTTTGATTGAAAATGCAGTTGTGTATTTCTGGACTTATTTGTGCATCTTGTTTCTGGACTTGGTTGCTTGTGTGTACTTGCCTGCATCCTTGTGCGATCATTTGTTTTGTTGTACCATATAAGTACTTATGCAAACTTGGTTAGATGTTTGAGGCAAATGCAGATGATTGAATTTAACTTGTTTCTTATTTCCAAATTAAAGACAATGAAACTTTTATGTTATTAAACTTTATATATATGCGACTAACGTTACAATTGAGTTGAGAATAGGTACCATTGGAGCATATTTGGGTTAGTTGACGACTTTCGCTCGCTTTTGCTCGCAAATAAGTTAAATAGCTTGCTTTATAATGTGAAAATAAAGGTACGCCTACAGTTTAAAATGTAGAAATGCTAGAAATAGTGTTATATATTATGTTTCCGACCATGTGATCGATGTATATTGTTTATAATATAATTGTGAAATTTTAAACTGCTCTCTGTATAAAGGAGACTCTACCGAAATTTTCTGAAAATTCTAACACTTAGAAAAAATTTGATATTTTTTTTTCATTTGCGAAGAAATATAAGTTAAGAAATTAGTCTATTTTAATTTATAACTTACGATAAGTTTGATTCCAATATTGACTACTTAAAGAATTGAGCGAGTTTCAATTTAATTGTAGGTTTCGAATTCAGTTAATGTTTGAGTGTATGTGTGTGATGTCTCCCTATAAGAAATTGCGAGGACGAAATTTTCATATTGGGTAAGGTTTGTAACAACCCTATTTTCGAAGCCGTAATATTGGACAAATTTAATTATAATAAAAGTATTCGAATTCAATTTTTGATAATTAGTATTTTTGGAAATAAGGTTTTATTTAACTGAAATCTAATTAATAATAGATTTTTGTTTTAACAATTGAATTAATTAATAAAATAATTTTCAGAAGATATATTAAACTGGATAAAGTGTTATTGTTAAATATAAAATAATTAAAGGTGTAAATAATTATATATATATATATATATATTTATATATACTTGAAATAGATGAAAAGAAGTTTTATTTGATATTCAATAAAATCAACAAATCGACGAAGATGAATATATTTATTTTTTTAGTTCAATGAATAATTAAATAGAGTGTGCTAATATCAAAATTTGAATAGAATTGTGTAGTTATCAAATTATATTTCTTAGAAGGAAGTGTATATCAGTTAAAATAAAACAGAAAACAAAAATATAATTATACACAAATTAAAAGAATTTGTTGAAAAAGAAATAAAAAGGGAAATAGAAAAAAATACATTCTTTAAACAATTAGACTCAACCCATTCTCTAAAAACCTTCCGAACCCTTCTCCCATCTTCTCAAACCCATATACCCCAACTTAGCTTATTTCCCCCTAAGCCCTAAAAAAAAGAATCGGACGCAGAAAGGAAAAAATTGGGCAAACGAAGGAATCGCGAATAGGGAGGAATCGCGACTAGGGTTTGGATGTGAGGCTAGCGATGCGGCATGGGGGCGAAAGCCAAAGCGAGTAGTGGAGAGGCGGAGCATTGTACTTCTAGGCGCGGTTTGCAAGCAACGGAGATGGAGTCAATGATGATTAACAACATTGATTGAAGCTAGTCGCATGGACCTGGCAGCAATGCATGATTGTTGGCATAGGAAGGGAGCGTGAGGATGTCGCTGTCATGGGCAGTTTGAGGTGGTAGTTGGTAGTGCTTACGAAGTGTTTTGATAGCTATGTTTTGGGTTCAAGATCGTTGTGTTCTCGTGGTTGATACGATGGAGCGAATAGATAAGATGAGTTGTTAAACTCACAAATTCTATATCTAATTATTTTAATTTCTATTACACACCTTGCTTAAATAATGAAATTCATAAATATTTGGTAGTGATTGAATGGAACGGCTGAAATAAAATTGCATGCTATAGTTTCTAATTGGGTTGGTGTTTGAATTGGTTGAATTACATGTTTGAGATATTAGACATGAATCGATAGTAGAAATTGAATTAAATGGTTAAGTTAAGGTTACATGTTAAGACTTATATTGTTCATTTAAGTTTAGGTTGATGGCTAAAAATACATGCATTGTTTGAGTGATCGAAGTTGTCGGAAAGCAACTCGAATTGCTAAATGATTCCATATTATGGAATGATATTTTATAAAGCGATGATGGTTCTAGAAGTTGAATTTTGATGAGTTTATTGTTTGAATTATTTAAATGTTTTTTTAAAGATTTTTAAAATGAGATTTTATCTATTTTGATCGTTATTGGAATTTAATTTATGAAATATAGTTAAATTGTTTTATATTCTTAACTTATTTCTTATTTTGAAATTTCTATTCAAAGCTTTTAAAAAAAAGGAGTAATATTTAATTATAAAACCTTTTAAAATTTACTATTATAAGTATATTAAGATTTTGGAAATGTTTTAGAGGCAAAAGATAAATTATAGTATTATTTTATTAGAGCTGTTATGAAAGTATTAATGTCAATTTCAAGTGATTTTAGCTATAAAAGAGTTTTAAATGATTTTGAAAGAGTTTCAAAAGCTTTTGTAAATAAGTTACTCTTCTTTAAAATGAGTTTATGGATTTGAAAGTGATTTTGGACGCTATATATAAAAATAGATTTAAAACTCTTTTAATATGTTATTATGGATTTGAGATTTTAATGAGCTTTCATAATTTTCTATAAAATAAAGAATTTTAATAAACGATTGAATTGTCGGATTGGAATGGAACATGTCGTACAATTCTCTCGCTTATTATTATAATTTGTTAAATAAAGTTTGAATGGAATTTACTAGCTTTTAGTAAATACTTGAATTTACTATCTGGTATGGGACAGTTAGTTAAATTCTTGTGATTACTCGAGTGATAGTAATTAACACTTAGAGTTGTAGTATCTTAGCGTGTTCGAATTTCAAGCCGATAGAACCTTGAGAGACGATAACTCATTTCTCATCGACCTGAGAGTCATTATCATTTTTTTATTTGGGTAGGAAGACCTATTTCTTTTAGTTAGGTTTGTTATGGTATGACACGACTGCCCTTTCTTTCTAGGGCAGGTGTTATATGCAGGTCTATCTGTTTATTTCACAGTTGGATAATGTTTACCTATTTATTTTCGTTAGGTAAATTCACATAGTTTTGTCATAAAAATGGCTACCTATTTCTTTTCGTTAGGAGTCAGGGTTTTTTACTTGGTAGTCTATTTATTTTCATTAGACCATTGCGCTATGTGGCGGGGTTTATTTTAGTTAGGCCCCGTGTTGCACTGTATCACAATAATAGTTGACTACCATTATTATTTCATCAGTGATGATAATTCTTCAGGGATTTTGATATGGATATTTAGTATCTTTTTGGCTCGGGGGAATTTTGGACTTGTATCACCATATTTTTGATGATAGTCCATTTAAGACTTGATATGGACTTATGAAATGGTGGTTTGGTTTGATATGCCTTGTTTTGGTTAATTGGTTTTAGGCATATTTGGAGATAGCTTATTTTATGGTAAAGTCATAAATGGAATTATGATATGGTGATTTTATTTAATATGCTTTAATATGATCATTTGTTCTAGTATATTTTGGTTATGGCTTATTTATTGTTAACTCATATATTTATGATATTAGTATTATCTCAACTTTCTATTAGATATAGTCCGACCCTTTTATTTTATAATACTCGGGTCAGGCCGAAATTCTACAGGTACAGGGACTCGTTGACCTTTGGATTTTGGGCTAGCATTGAAGTAGACTATTTTAACCTTTTAGTTTACTTTATACTTGTATATTATCTAGTAGTGATTATGTACCTGATACAGTACTTTTGGGTGTGATGTATATTTTGTGTGGGTCTAGTACTGAGATTTTGTAAACCTACATTCTATTATTGTATATGATGTGTATTATTCCGCTCTTATGTATGATTCTGATTTTGATTTATTTATATTATATACTCTTCTGAATATTTTAAATCAGTATGTTTATTACTTTGTATTAATACTGTACATGCCAAATTTTTAGTTTAGACCCTTCAAAAGGTAATAAAGGCGTGTCAGTGTTAGTCCGAATATATATTCACATTCGATTGCACTTATGCAGCCATATTCTCCGTGTTATTAGACGACATTACTTGTAATGTTCTTTAATAATATAGGTATAGCGGTGGGGTTGTTACAGTAACGCTATCATTTTCTTAATACGCTATGTTAATGATCTATTATTGATTGGCAATGACACTTCATTATTGCAATCGGTGAAAGCTTGGCCTTCCAAAATTTTCTCCATGAAGGATTTGGGAGATGTAGCCTATATACTTGGTATAAAGATCTATAGAGATAGATCTAAGAGGCTATTGGGATTGTCCCAATCCCTGTACATAGACACCATACTAAAAATGTTTAGTACGAAGAATTCCAAGCGTGGATGTGTTCTAACGCAATCTGGAATCACCCTTTCTAAAAAGGACGCTCCTCATACTGATGAGGAGAAAGAGAGTATGAAAGGATTCACTATGCTTCAAACATAGGATCCATAATATATGCTATGCTGTATACTAGACTGGATGCGGCATACGCATTAGTATGCATGAGTCGATATCTGTCTAATCCTGGAGAAAAACATTGGAAGGTCGTAAAAAGTATACCAAAGTATTTGAGAAATACTAAGGACTTATTCTTCATATATGGAATTGGAGACCTCCTTATGAAGGGGTATATGGATTCAAGTTATCAAAGTGATATAGATGATAGTAAATCAATGTCCGTCTACATCTTTACACTAAATGATGGAGTTGTTAGCTGGAAAAGTTCCAAGCAAGAAACAGTTGCAGATTCCACAATGGAGGTAGAGTACGTCGCCTTCAATGAAGCAGCAAAAGAGGCAGTTTGGATGCGCAAGTTTTTGAGTGAGCTCGGAGTGATTCTCGACACCAAGAATCATATGGCATTGTTTTGTGACAACAATGCAGCGATATAGATCGCCAAGGAACTAAGAGTACATAAGAAGTCACGAAACATTCTTCGAAAGTTCTACCAGATTAGAGAATTCGTTGAGAAGAAAGAAGTTGTGATTCAAAGGGTAGATATCGAGGAAAACATACCGGATCCATTCACTAAAGACCTGGCTTAGCCAGTTCTCAAGAAACTAATTAAAGGGATAGGATTATGATTCCAAAATTTGCCCCAAGTGCAAGTGGGAGATTAATAGAGTTAGTGGTATGCCATAGAGGCAAGTCTGTAATTTATTGTAAATTAATTAACTCAGAAATCAATTCTCGTTCGAAATAAAGGTGTTTCTTCTTTCTGTTATATATTTTTTATAATGTGTTATAATAATTAAAAGTTTAATTAAAATATATTTAACAGAAAATTCATAAATGGTATGTTTAGTGATAGTGGTTACAAAGTGTTGTAACCGTGAGAAGTTTATCATAATAAAATTAAATACCATTTTAAATGTTCCTAGTCGAGATGCATCGAGACTGGATATCGATGTATCCGTTGAGACAATAGTATGTAGCGCTCTCCAAATGTTGGGCAATGTATTACTCATGACTGATGGGGGCACCTAGGCTTAAAGTACTAATAGTTATTGGATGACAATGGAATGACTCATTCGATAGTTTTCTATTGGTCATTATAACTAAGGTCAAACAGAAAATATCAATGTGAATAATTTACGCAGCTCTTTCGACTTGAGAATACCGTGAATCTTCAATATGAAAACTCAGCTTTGATTATAGTCTAATCATGACATTGTGTCCATCGAGTGACTATAGTTTGGTCGAGTGGAAGTATTGGAAGTGAAGCACTATTCAAGAGAGGATTCGTCTCCTCAATTATATACGGTTAGTATGAAGGTCAACTCAAGTCAATCCAAAGTCAAAATCTCTAGCTAGAATAGTTCGGTTATTAATAATTGTTATTATTGAACCAAGGACTTTGTATTTGGACCATAGAGTTAAATGTGGACGATGTTGGAATTTTTACCATTACCCAATTCAATAAGTCCAATGTGATAGTTTTGACGAAGAGAATTGGTGTAAGTATTTGTCACAACTGGGTAATGCTTATTAAATTAAAATGAGATTTTTCCAAAATCGAGTAGGCGATAAATTTGGCCATATTATCATACCACCTGCTAAGTGAAGTGTGAATGTTAACGTTCGGTGTTAATCGCTGACTGAATTTACACCCAAAAGTCACACAACCAAAACGATGAATTCTCTTTAGACCAAACAATTTAATTAAGTTTACAATTGTTATACATTAATTAAATTAATTAATATTTATGAAGTCTTAATTATAAATTTTGGATATATTTGAGAAATAAATTTATTGCATATATTTGTAAAAAGTTATAAATATGTTAATCGATATGAGTTATCGGTAACAAATTTAGTTAAATATAATTACGTATATTTAATTAGGTTAAATGGGCTCATAAACCCATGCATCTTAGAGGGATAGGCGGCTGGTCCAACAAGGGGAAGGGGCAGCTACATGTATGTGTAATTAGGGTTTGAGATGTGTGGTTGAGATTATTGTTTGCTCTCTTGTCGTATCCATATAAAAGCCATCTCAAAACCCAAATTAGAAGCTAATTCATTTTTGAGCCGCCACTTTCTTCTTCTTCTACCTCATTTTAATGATAGCAAATATCCTCTAAAATCATCACCAAAAATTCTAAAATACAATTCAAATTAAAAAAAATTCTAATCTGTAGTAGAAGGTCTCCAATCTTGGATTAGCAACCTGATTGATTGGGAATTGTCTTAAGAAGAGTAATCATTATGCAACGTTGACTCAAAGGCTTCATTAGGAGGTGAACTTTCATTTATTATTATTGTTTTGATTTCAAGTTTATCATATAAAAGTTGATTTACATCCAAATTATCTATTTGTATTTAGATCTTTTTATTGTTTAGGTTCTGTGAGATGTCTGGGGGTACATGTGTTTGTTACAATTGGATTGGTTATGTACTTGTTGTAATATTTTGTTTATTAAATTATTTTTAAATTGTCAATATGTATAATTATATATATGATTATATATCGTACACATTTAATTTTAAAATTTTCTTATGATGATTTATACCTATTATGAATCATAAATATTTTATTAAATATGTATATACATATTTTTTTTATTTAATGATTTTGTGAATTGTTTATTATGTATAAATAATTACCGGTTCAAAATTTCAATTTCATATTTTTTTATTTGTTGCACCATGTAAGAAGCTTATTGTAAAATTTTCATATTTTTTAAAACTTAATTTAATATTTTTTATAATTAATTTACTCTCGGCTTGCAATCAATTATTTAATTAAAAATATATTTCAATTGCGAAAATGTAGAGAATTTTGTTAAGTCTTAATTATATCTCAAGTACCTTCAGAAAATATTTTAGATTTTTATAACTTAATTTAATAATTTTTTAATTAATTTATTTTTGATCTGCAAATAATTATTTAATTAAAAAATATAATTTCAATTGAAAAATTCTAGAAATTTTCCCTAGGCCCAAAATATGTCTCAGGCACCTTCAGAAAATGTTTTAGAATTCTTCAACTTGATTTCACATTTTTTTAGAATTAATTTACTTGTGGGCTATTATTAATTAATTAATAATAAATATTATTTTAATTGAAAAATTCCATAAACTAATCTTAAGCCCAAAATGTGTTTGCAGATTTTCTAAAATTATAAAACTTGTAGTTTTATCATATAATTATTTTACATTAATTTATTATGGCAGAAACTGTTTTATTTAGTAATATATATTCATATACATATATTAATATCTTATTTTGACATATTATACAGGCACATATTTGGATAAATAACAGTTCACACAAAATGAGCTAATGTGCCAATTGCAATGTAAATCCTAGCATCCATATACGGGCACATTATACCCTTCCCTTCCCGGATTGATGTTACACATGCACACACACACATATATATATGTGTGTGTATATGTATATGACATACACACAGAGATGTATGTATGTATGTATGTATTTATGTATGTATACTTATATAAATAAATAAAACAAAACAAAGATTAATAAAGCTCAAACTATATTTGTACAATTAGAATACATATGGATATAGTAATAAATCTTGCCATGAATAAATTATTAATTAATGACATTTAATGGATCAATCAATTCAAATTAAAGAGAGAGAATGTAAGGTTTCTCTCTCCGTTAATACAATTAATGCTCTCAACTAATTCTTGTATTAGGGAAAGAAATGAAAGGTTTCATTCCCTATACATTAACTCTTATAAATTAATGTTAGGTGTATTTGATACACTATACTTTTGAAATTAAACTTATTTAAACTTCCCTTTAACTATTTTATAATAGAATACATGATTTTATTTAAACCAAATTTAAAAAAGTTCTAAATGAAATTTTGACTTCATAGGCCCATTAAAGATCCAAAATAGAATATATTTTTTTGAAATTCATCCATTTCTTCCACTGCAGGGTAGCCCAGTTCCTTCAACATCAACTTCCAAATATATTGAACCCGATGTAGAATCGAGTTTGACTACAACTCCACATGCCCAGCAAACTACGGTTGAGCGTGCACATGAAACTCCAGCTCAGCGGGAACAACAACAAGAGATTCCACAAGTCGAACAACAAAATCTAGGGAACCCTAAAGTCGAGCAACAAGTTCCTAAGAATTCGGTAGAGATGGTAGGTAGGCCAGAAATAGATCCAGCACCCGACACTCTTGAGGATGCCGTGATATTAGAGGATCCCGCTAATTCTACAGCCTCTAAAATCGATGAAGGATCTCTTCAGAGGATATGAGATAAGCATGGGATTTCATTTGAAGATGCTTAGCTCCTTCCCATCATCAAAGACCACATAACTCTCTGAAAGTGTACACTGCTTGCGATAGATACATGTGCTTGGTAGGTTGCACTCTATCGTTTAATCAGTTTGTGTGACGAATTCTCAACTTCATGCGATTGGCTCCGATGTAGATGCATCCAAATAGCTATGCCCTCCTCCTTAGCACATATATGGTCTTCCCTGAGCACTTAAACCAAGTACCTTGTAACGAGGAGATCCAGTACATCTATAGCTTCAAGAGTCAAAAAGAGAGTCTGTCTCTGATTTACTTGGACCCAATCAGGGGTTGCAGAGTAGTTATTATGGCATGAAACAAGTTAAGCTACTTTAAGAGCGAGTGGTTCTATGTTCGCTGCCTACCTGGATTTGCACAGAAATGGATATCTGGATGGATGTTCCATTTCAAATGTTGGACATAAATTTTTTATTATAATGTGCAGACTTAACTCATATCCTTGTTTTAATATCTAGATGTTCCAGCAAGACCCGGTAGCTCGGCGCTTTCAAGTGCTGTTAACACTCTTATGGCTGTTCCGGTAGGAGATAGAGATATCGGAACTCTCCTGTCAGATGAAAATCTTCCATCCTACGGTTTGTTAGAAGAGGGCCGCAGCACTGGCATCATCCAAATTACTTTCAGCAACGACGACGACGACGATGATGATAACAACCTACTCGGAGGAGGCAAGGCTGATTCAGATTTCCCCCCAAGTCCATGTCCTGGGGCTGAAGTTCAAGAAAATATTAATCAAGCACCAGAAGATGCCGAGGAAGGCAAAATTATCGGTGAAAGCTGTGAGGCTGGTGAAGGTAACATCGATGCCGGTCATGAGCCTTAGCCTGAACAATTCAGGGATGATCAACTGCCTGCTCTGAAGAAGAGGTTGATCACTCTAAGGCGTAGACTTCTACCTTGCCTTTGTTAGTCACAGATGCGGAGAAAACCCCATCTCTTCCTTCAACAGGCACATTCGCTGGCTTAAGGCCAATTCCTACTGAGTTTGGCTCTTTCGATGTCAGTAATATTAGTATTGAGGGCAATCGAATCCTCCATTCGCGTTGATAAGGACTTCATCCCTACCACTGTGGGAGAGGTTACTCCTATGAGTAAAGCTCTAGCTCATGGTCTGTCAGGGAGGACACTAGGACACTCACGTGTGCATGCACTTCACAGCACTTGCATTTGACCTGTGTCCTTGCTTGTTGGATCTAACTCACTCTTGTTTTCTTTGCAGGATCCATGAAGAAAAGGAAATACATATTTTTATCTTTGGAGGAGAAAGCATTCCAATCATAAATGCCTTGGTCAAGTTTGTACCGTCGGGGAGTGGCTGCGATTACGAGTCAGGGTATCATTTTAGCCAAGATAGAGATGACCGAGATAGAAGCGGTTATGAAAGTGATCGCTCATCACATGACTCTGCTTCCAAACGTTGACCGAGATAGTAGTAGTTATGAAAGAGATCGCTCTTCACATGACTCTGCTTCCAAACGTTGCCTTAGGTCTAGATCACCTCCTCCTAAAGGTCCAGACAGGCAACCTGATCGTCACGATGACATCCCACTTGGTGATCTTCTCATGCTCCACCTCCAGCTTCCATCCCTATGCAACCTCCGGTGCCATCTCACTCTAGTCAGTCCTCCGACCGTAGGCATCACAGGAGTGGCTTTGAAACTTCCCACCACAGGCCTGGCAAAGAAACTGATTTAGTCCCACCTACCTCTATGGAGGAACGGCTGGAAGCCAATGCCCAAATAAGCAAACTAAAAGAAGAATTTCCAAACATTTGCTATGATGGTCTTATGTTTGTGCCTAATCTAAAAATAATCCCAGTTAATGCACAAAAGATGACCATCAAATATGTGATCGACGTTTACAATTAGTATAACGAATGGTCAAAGTTAGCTGACAAAATTTCCAAAGTTTAAAGGGATAGGCAGCTAAAGATTGACAATCAGAAGCTGATCGAATCTGATAATAAGAGAACCATCGCTAATCTCAATGCTGAGGTTGAGAAATTGAGAACATCTCAAGCCGAAGCCAAGAAGAAAGCCGAGGAGGCCATCAAGGCACTCGAAGATCATGTGATAGAGAAGTTTGAACCATTGCTGAATCGGTATAGTGCCAACATGCTCAAATTCCAAAATCTGAAGTGGTTCAAATATGATTATCCCAGAATCCTCGCCCTCACTTAGGAATTGATTGTTGAAGAAGAAAAAACTTTCCTCGAAGGTGGAAAGGTGGATTTGGAGAAGCTGGAGAAAGAAGTCTTTGTAGGAGTTGAGCCTAAGATTCTGAAAGATGGCTAACTTATTCTTCATCTAGAGCTTGCCTCGACAGCGCATAAAGACTTGGGCGAAGGCTCTGGATCGATGCAAAATAATGCTACTGCCAGCCAAACGCTTGGATCCTAAGCTGCTTCGACAACTAGGTATGATTCGGAGAGGCATGAGATCTGCATGCCTACCATTCTCTCTCTGATTCTTGTGGGAAACTCCGACGACACTCCGGCCTGCACAGAACTCCAAAGCGAAGAAGGTATCTCATTGACTTCTCCTATATTCTAGAAAGTTAATGTGTTGTCAATTAACATTGCTAATCTCTCTCCCTTTGTTTCTCGAGCTTCAGGTCAGCCTCACATTGCTCCGCTTACTGACAAATGCTCTCAACCGGGACAACAAGTGCCTGTAATAGAGTCAGTTACTGTTACCACTTTAACAACGATTCCAACTATCCCAGTTGAAGATACTTCCGGCCTTGATGAGCAAATGATCGATGCTTTGTTGGATGAAGGAGCTGGTGGGATTAAGGAAACTTAGATTGATGAAGATGATGTTATTACTAGGTTCTCCAAGCCCTTGGCGGATCCCACCATGCATGAGCTTGATTAGGAACTTAGGAAGGACATCCTCCTTGCCATAGAGATCAAGCAAGAGAAGATGGAAGTCATCCCTCCTCCTCTATCCATTGCTTTACCCAGGCAGACTATTTTTGCTCCAGTCTGTATTCCTTCGCCTGGTAGTGCTCAATGCACACCCATAGGATCCTCACAAAGCATTCCGGCCTCCATTCCTCCGCGTGGGAGTGATCAAAGTGTGCCTGCTGGATCATCGTAGTGCACTCCACCCAGGGGCAAAGGAAATGGAGGAAGAGGAGGGAAAAGACAAGATGAAAGCTCGAGCGATGTTTCTCCCAGCTCTAAGAAGAAACAAAAGAGAACAAAACCGAAGAAGTGAGCGCTGGTTTGTCTGGTGTAGATAGGGTTACTTTTTAATAGTAGTTGCAGTCTATCTTGGTTTTTGGCTGGCTTTATATGGCTTTGGCCACCGCTTTTGCTTTTTGTTTCTAGTGTCAATAACACTTGCACTTAGCTTTCCAGATTTCATGTGAATAACAAAGGTTTTTATTTCGTTAATTCCTTATATGGATTTATCTAAGTACTTAAGAAATACGCTTTCCACTAAATGTACTTACGATCTATTCCTTTTAGTTATTATTATAATCGGACCGAATTCTTTAGCCCAATTTGTAATTTACCAACCTTTCATTATTCTTGCAAATGAAAAGTAATTGCTGAAGTGCCAAGCTCTGGGCACTAGTTCAAGTTAACCACTTAAAACATTGGTTTGGTTATCCTTTTCTAGGATCACGATATCCGGTTGCACTGAACTCCAAGCACTAATCTAAATTAACTTATCGTAGTTCGCACATCCTCATCCAGGATGTATATTTCCTATCGTGCCTACTCCGGGCATCGATTCAAAGTTCATAGCCAAGATCCCACCTTATGCCGAGGATGGACCTTTGGTTTCACCTACTCCGGGCAGAGTGTTAAGAGTTGGATGGTCTTGTCATGTCCACTTTAGTTTATACTCTTGCCCCCAATCTAAGGACAAGAGTTGAGTGAGTGAATGGTGTTATTACATTTGTTTCAATTTATCTCCTGCCCCCACATCAAGGGCATGAGTTTGTGGATAGATGGTCATGTCACATCCGGTTTGAGTTTATACTCCTACCCCCAATCTGAGGACAAGAGTTGGCTGATGGATGATCGGGTCATGTCCATTTAGTTTATACTCCTGCTCCCAATCCGAGGACAAGAGTTAGTTGACGGAGTCGTGTCCATTTAGTTTATACTCCTGCCCTCAATCCGAGGACAATAGTTAGCTGGTATCTATTTTCGGATACCGAGAAGAACTTCGAGGGCTCGATCATGAACCATAGAAGTTTTGGTTGGAACTTACTCCAAGCACCTACACACCTTTATTATTCACATGCAGAATCATTCGAGTCGATCAAGTCACAACTTTAAGTAATAGAAAGACATGGTCTTGGACTCGAGAAGCTGTTTTCTTCCATAAAAAACGGAAAATGAAGGATTCTGTCTTATTACACGGCGTTATCCAATTATTTACCAATTTATTTCTAAGTGAAATAGCGTCGTAAGTGCTCGCTTTTCCATGCCCTTGGAGTGGAATCCTGGCAGTCATCGCAAGCTTGAAAGTTCCATCCCCAAGCTTTTGCTCTATTGACCTTCCCAGGTCGGGCCTAAGTTTCAAGGGCCAGGGAAGATCCGTTTGAGAACTAGGTCGCTAAATTCAAAGGTCTGGTTCCTAACTTTAGTATTGTAATATTGTGCGACTTGGTGTCGCTGTGTTGCAAACCTCAACTCAGCTGCGTCATGCTTCTTATTGATCTTATCAAGAGACTCTAGCAGGAGTTCCTCATTAGTCCATGGATTGTAGTGAACTTCTCGATGAGAATGCACTTCTAGTTCAATCAAAATCATAGCCTCTGACCCATAGGCTAGGGCGAATGGAGAGTGGCCAGACGGTGACTTATGAGTTATTCGATAAGCCTATAGTACTAATGGAAGTTCATCGACCCACTTGCCCTTGGCATTTTCCAACTGCTTCTTAAGAGTGGTCTTGATAATCTTGTTCACGGCTTCAACTTGTCCATTTTCCTAAGGATGTGCCACCATAGAAAATCTCTTCTCTATGCGATGCCGACGGCGGAAATCTCTGAACATGGTACTATCGAATTGGGTCGGTTATCGGTAACGAAAACCCGTGGAACTCTAAAACAATAGATAATATTCCAAACAACAAAATTGATTACCTTCTTTGTGGTGATCATGGCCAACGGCTCTTCCTCAGCCCACTAGGTGAAGTAATCAATTGCAAGTACTTCACGCCACCTTTTGATATCAACAATACACTGATAATATCAATTCCCCAAACTGCAAACGGCCAAGGGCTGACCATTTGAGTAATCTCCGTTGATGGGGCTCTCGGTGTTTTAGCAAACCTCTTGCACTTGTCACATCTGTGAGTATAATCAGCTGCGTCTCCGTTAATAGTTAGCTGAAAGTATTCGTAATAGAGGATCTTCTTCGCTAGGGTTTGCCAACCGGTGTGATCACCACAACATGAACCTCTCTTAGGAATTGTTTGGCTTCATCATGAGTGACACATCGAAGCATAAGGATAGATAAACTCTTCCTACAAAGTACTCCTTCCTGCATGATATACCTCGAAGGCTATCGAAGGAGCTTTCTTCATCCATTCCTTCTCTTCGAAAGGATTCCCCTCTGTAAATAATCTTGAATCGGAGTCATCCATGACTCCCTTTTAGGCTCGGTCTCCATAATCAAATCGACATCCATCTGGTCGATGCTCGGAGCGGAAATACTTCCATCAGAACCAAGCCTATGAGCTACGCATCTCCGGAGCTAGCCAGTTTAGCCAATGAACCGACCTTCTCATTCTCCTCTTTGGGAATATGAGTGATTGTATATGTTAAATAGCAGCGAGCAGCTTAATGAAATGACCCACTTAAAAAAAAATTATAGTGGCCATTTAATCAAGAAAACATTGCATTCCAATTTTTCTTCTATCCAGGACCTTTTGTCAATATAAAAATATTGGTTTACTCATTTCATCTTAAACTTACATATATGAAGATATATAAGTCATTTTCTACTTAAATCAGAGTACAAAAATTTGTAAGTAGAAATCTGTTTGGATATTACTTAAAGGTAATACTCTTTACATAGCAATAGTGTATCTAAAAACCCGATTTTCAAAGTATACTTGGGTTATTGCATAACTATTGGTTTCATGTCTCAAGACTTATCATTTTGCATGCATTTCCATAATTTTATTACTGTATGAACAGTGCTTTTGCTTGTGCATGTGTGTGTGCATGTTCCTGTGCATGTGTGTGTCAGAGGAAGTTGTAAGTGTTTACTTTTCTATTTCTTCTTGTTATCCAAAGTGACTGAGTTTCTCCTATATCTGGGTTGTAAAATAACATAACTGAAAATTTAGTTTAAAAGTTCTTGAGTGCTGGCTTAACCCAGACTCAATAAAATGGCTATGTTAGCCATATTCAGTTTGCACTATTTCTTAACAAAACACATGTTATTTTGTTTTCTTTTCTAAGGCAACTCAAAACCTTTCTGCCAGATTTTTTTTGACTTAAACATGGATTTTCTTATGTCAATTCTTTGGATATACATTCAACCCACAAATCCTTTCAATCTCAGATTCTCAACTATTTAAACTAACTGTTCTTTTTAAAAGTTTTAGAGTTTCATTTCTTAGCAAAGCATTTGCAAAATAAAGCACATAGTTTTAGCTGATTGGGTTCAATACTTACAAAACAGTGGTTCTAACAACACAGTAATTTTCCAAGCAAATTTAAACAAAATATCTTAACATAGTTCAACATGAATATCTAATTTAACTTCAGCAAAGTCTTTAAAAATAGCATTCAATTCCTTAAGCAGTTAACTCATCCAAAGCTTGATCAATGAAATTCCTATTTTCCTGCATAATCACCATGAACTGCCTCATACAAATATGAGGCACCCAATGGTGCATAAACACAAAAGGGTCAGACTAATGTCTGGTATGAGTAATCTACCTGAAAACATGATTTTATATGACTTTTATTTATATTCAAATACTTTGAATTAATTAAGAAACTCAGTATCATCTTTGTGCATGTTTTAGTGAGGCATGTGCATTCATATCAGTACTAAACAAATTATATATGATCACAGTGATTTAGTTCAGAGAAAACAATCATAAGATTCACCAATAGAACATCATAAACCAACCAATGCAATCATTAATTCAGTCATCATGCCCCCTTTACAAATTTACTGGCCATCAGGGACTTCACCCAAGCCTCTCCTGAACCTATTTCTATAGTTCACTATCAAATATAACAGGGTCTTTAGCTACTTTCTCTTTTTTAAACACATACTGCCTGGGACATCTCTCTGTTAACCCAGCACACTCAGGCCCCTGGGTATAAACATACCATGTGTGAGCTTGCAATGTTCCCCTTGCCAAGCTATATTTTGTAGCCCTAAGATCCAAAGTCCTTAGTTAAATTACTAAGTGTTATTTCCTTTTTCATAATTGTGCTAATCCCCTCTGCATCTCACTTTTCAATCAGAGAAAAATAAACAATTCAACCAACATGTATTCATCCAGGGATTGGTAAGTCATATTCTCAGAAGCAAACATTTAATCATGAAAACAGATGTGATTTCTTAGCATACTGTTTTGCCTATGGGTTTCAATGGATCAAGTTATAAACATATGGCCATAAATAGTTTACTGGTTATCTCTTCTTACCTATGGTTCAATAAGATCCTTATTAATCTTGAAGATCTGGCTAAACCATAAGTATATACTTTGTTTTGAGTAGTTCATAAAACATAGAAGCTCAGCCCATGTATAACATTGCACTTATACATTTTCCTTTGTTTTAGTTAACATGAGGCATAAGCAACAACACAATGTTGCAGCCCCATATTCCTTTCCATTTTCATACCATATATCTACAACATGAATCCTGGGATTTAATAAATAACTTTATGAAGAAAACCCATAAAAAGAAATCACTCCATCTCAAAATTAATTCACAGCATAGATAAACAACTTAAACATGAAATCCATGACTCTTGTTTTTGGGTAAATCACTATGAAGGGTTTTACACTTGAACAGATCATTAACAACCAAAGTTATCAAATCATAAAATGAACATAACTTGCAAAAATGAATTATTAATTCAAATAGGCTGCCTCAATATTCAGGACTTAATGCCAAAGTTTTCAGTGAGGTTACTCACATTAATTCCTTTTTTCCTAAGCCTTTCTTTTCTTTTGATCCTCTGCCTTCCTCTAACTCTAATGGCCGGTGCTCCTTATTTTCTCTGGCTTATATTTTTTTTCTATTTTTCCTTTTGGTTATGAAGAGCAAATGTGTATGATCTTACTACACTAAGCCTCCTTATATAAACCCTGACTGTTACTAGGGTTTTATGGAATTACCCAATGTCAGTTTTACCCCATAATATGATCTTCCTTATAATTGATTCATATATACAAGAAAAGGGTATGTGGTCCTTGTTATTTTTTTTTCCAGAAAATAAACCTCATTCTTTTAATCTTTCCCTGGGTCATGTTATATGCATGACTTTAATTTTGTCCTAAGCAAAAGAATTGCTGGAAATGGATAAAGTGTCTATTTAAGGGTTCATACCATTTCCATGCAAGCTTTGTTTTTCTCTCTTCTTTTTTTTTTCACTAGCAATGCTTGCCTGTGTCTATGTATAACATATGTATGCCTAATTTTTGCCTAAGTCTTTTATTTTCTTTCTTTCTTTAAATAATTTTAAGTTTATTTCTGCCTAGCTTTTATTTTCCTTGTGACAGATTTATTTAAAGACAAAATCCTATCTTCATGCATATGTATTTCTAAATTAGTTATTTTAATTTATATATTGATTTCTGCCTATTTTATTATGCAGAAACTGTGTGCATGTATGTGCACTATCTTGTGCACATATACATGTTTTAAACCATATATTTGCAAATCAGTTTCCTATTCCTATCTTTTCAATGCAATTTTTTTAAACAAATATAAACTAAATTAAATCATGAATCTGCTCACAAAATCAGGGTTATCACATATACCCCTCCTTTTAGGAATTGTGTCCCACAATTCTTTCATACTTAACTTAAGTATCATTACTCCAGAAAAATCAATTTTCTGACCTCAAACCATTCTCAAGCCAATCACTTGATTAAACACTATGCATATAAAAAAAATCATAATGCATATTCAATCAAAACATTCATCAATATATATAAATTTACCTTTCATTTAATCAAACAGTTGTGGATAATCATTTCTGATTTTATCCTCCACTTCCCATGTGCAATCATTTGGGTCAAGACTCCATTGCACTTTCACTAATTTAATTTCTTTGTTTCTCAATTTCTTGGTTTCTCTAGAAACTATGCCCACTGGCTCCTTTTCATAGATCATCCTAGGGTCAATCTGCACATCCTTAGAGGATTTTAGGATTGCCTCTTTATCATGAACCCATCTTCTAAGTTGAGACACATGAAAAACATCATGCATTGCTCTCATTTCTTCTGGCAACTCTAGCTTATAGGCTACAGTTCCTATTCTTTCTAAAATTTTATATGGCCCTATATATCTAGGAATCAACTTTCCTTGTTTCCCAAACCTTAGAACCTTTTTCATGGGTGATATCTTGATAAATACATAATCTCCAACATCATATTGTACTGCCTTCCTTCTTTGATCTGCATATTTCTTTTGCCTATCTTGGCAGAAGCAATTCTTTTTCTGATCAAGGCTATCTTCTCAGAAGTTTCCTTCACATTTTCTGGTCCTAAGACCACTTTTTCCCAAGATTCAAGCCAACTTAAGGGTGATAAACATGGTCTCCCATAGCGAGCTTCAAAGGGTGCCATGCCTATGCTACTATGATGGCTATTGTTGTATGCAAATTCGGCTAAAAAGATATGATCCTCCCAACTTCCTCCCCAATCCAATACACAAGCTCTTAACATGTCTTCAAGCAATTTGTTCACAATTTCTGTTTGGCCATCAGATTGAGGATGGTATGTTGTGCTTAAGCATAAATCAGTCCCCATTGCCTTGTGAAAACTCTGCCAAAACTTTGAAGTGAAGATGGTATCTCTATCACTTACTATAGTCTTTGGTATACCATGCAGTCTGACTACTTCCTTAATAAACAACTGGGCTAGTGTACTTGCATTTCTTTTTGATTTTACTGGTATAAAGTGGGCTGACTTGGTTAACCTATCAACCATTACCCAAATACTATCATTTCCCCTCCTAGTTCTAGGCAAACCATCAATGAAATCCATTGATATGTCTTCCCATTTCCACTGTGGTATTTGCAAAGGTTGAAGCATCCCTGAGGGTTTTTGATACTCAGCCTTCACCTGTTGGCAAACCATACATTTAGATACATAGGTTGCCATAGCACTCTTGATACCACTCCACCAATAATCTCTCTTGAGGTTGTGATACATTCTTGTGCTTCCTGGGTGTATAGTGTATTTGCTTTTGTGGTAAGCATCCAAGATTTCTTGCTTCAACTCATCAATTGATGGAACACATATTCTTTTTCCTTTCTTCAAATGGCCTTGATCATTCAACTGAAAACCTTCCACTGCCTCACCATTTATTATCTGAGTCTTCTTTTCAATTAAAAATGGATCTTGGTCTTGTAGCTTTACAACTTTATTGTTCAATTCTGACCCCAGAGTAATAAAACTTAATTTTCCCATTTCTACATTCTCACTGCATAGGCTCATATTTTCTATATTATCACTTTCTATTTCTGAATCAATTAACAATGATAAAGTGTTAAACTCTTTTACCATCAATCTAGACATGTTAGCATGTTGTCTACTTAGGGCATCTGCTACTTTATTAGCCTTACCAGGGGTGTATAATATTTCAAAATCATATGAGGCTAGGAGTTCAATCCATCTTTGTTGCCTCATATTTAATTCTTTTTGTGAAAACAAATATTTAAGTGATTTATGGTCTGTATAAACTTCAAATTTTGCTCCTAACAAGTAGTGTCTCCATAACTTAAGAGCATACACTATAGCAGCCAATTCAAGGTCATGAGTAGCATATCTTACCTCACTTGGTTTCAACTGCCTAGAAGCATAAGCTATCAATTGATGTTTTTGCATCAATACTGCCCCAAGCCCTTGTCCACTTGCTTCAGTATACACCACCAAGTTCTCATTTCCTTCAGGCACTTTAAGGATTGGAGCTTGTACTTGTGCTTCCTTTAGTTTCCTAAAGGCTTTCTCACACTCTTCAGTCCAAGTAAACACTTGATTTTTCCTAGTCAATCTGGTTAATGGAATTGAGATTTTCGCAAAATCTTTTATAAATCTCCTATAGTAACCAGCCATTCCCATGAATGATCTGACCTCAGTGACATTAGTAGGCCTTTTCCAAGCTTGCACTGCAATGACCTTATTGGGATCTACAGATACTCCTTTTTCTGATATAATATGAACTAGAAAATTCACTTCATTTTGCCAAAAAGTGCATTTTGAAAACTTTGCTTTCAAGTCTTCCTGTCTCAATTTCTCAAATACCATATGCAAATGATTTTCATGCTCTCCGATTGACTTAGAATAAATTAGTATATCATCAATAAATATCAATACAAACTTATCCAAGTATTCTTTAAAAATCCTATTCATTAAATCAACAAAATAGGAAGGAGCATTTGTCAAGCCAAATGGCATTACTAAAAATTCATAAAGTCCATATCTTGTGTTAAAGGCTGTATACTTAATGCTTTCTTCTTCTACTTTCATCTGATGAAAGCCTGAAGCTAAATCAAGCCTAGAAAATATTTTTGCACCACTCAATTGATCAAAGAGATCATCAATTCTTGGTAAGGGATATTTATTTTTAACTGTGACTTTATTTAATTCCCTATAGTCAATACATAACCTAAGGGATCCATCTTGTTTCTTAACAAAGACTACTGGTGCTCCCCATGATGAGCTACTGGGTCTAATAAAACCTTTTTCTTCTAGTTCAACCAATTGCTTTTTCAGTTCCATCAACTCCTTAGGCCCAATTCTGGTTGGTCTTTTAACCACTGGGCTAGCTCCTGGAATTATTTTAATTGAGAACTCAACTGGCCTGTGGTTTGGAATTCCCCTAACTTCACCAAACACATCTATATATTGATTCACTGTAGGGATTTCTTCTAATGCAGGCATGGGTTTTTCATTAGACAATGTAAAAAGGTTGGCTATACTTCTATTCTTGTCTACCTCACAAAGAACAACTATTCTTTGTCCATCAGAAACTTTCAATGATATGGTGGATGTCTCCATATTTATGATAGCCTTATATCTACTCAACCAATCAACTCCTAAAATAATCCCTATGCCCGGATATTGCAACACATATAGGTCTGACTCAAACACATGTCCCCTTATATTTAACCCTAGTTGCATACATATCATACCCAGAACACATGAACTACCTATAGGGCTTCTAATTAATAGTGGCTTATCAACAATCATACAATTCAATTTTAATTGTTGTGCAATATCATGGGAGATCAATGAGTGTGTAGCCCCAGTATCATACACTACTGCAAAAGGTATTGAGTGAATAAGCAAAGTACCTTCAACTTGACCATGCTTTTCAACACTTGATCCCTCAGCTGCCTTGCCTTTTCCTTCCAATGCCCCTAATTTTCCTTGCTTAAAATCTGGACAATTCCTCTTTATGTGACCTTCCTTCCCACAATGGTGACAATTGAAGGATGCAGGCCTAACATTTGTGCATCTATTCTTCATATGCCCCTCTTGGCCACAATTATAACAAGTAATCTTCTTCTTAATTTCAGTAGCCCTGACTTCTTCTGGTTTCTTGGTGGAAGCTATGTCTAATTTCTTCTTATCATAAGGGTGAAATTTACCCTTTCCCTTCTTGTTTTGGTTATTCTTGAATGCCCTGAAATTCTCTCTAGCTTATCATGTTGTTCAATGCTCAAAGTCAAATCCAAAACTTGATCAAAAGTCCTGTCCTTGTATGGTAGCATGGCTCTACTAAGGCTAGGGTTCAGCCCTTGAATATATCTGCCATTCTTAGCCTCCTCAGTAGTGATGAGTACTGCACCATACTTTGCCAATGATTCAAACTTCTGAGTGTACTCAGTGACACTCATAGTCCCTTGCCTTAATTTGATAAATTCCTCTAGCAAAGATTCCTTGGCTGATGCAGGGACAAATCTACCTTCCAGCATTGCTTTAAATTGATCCCATGTCACTTCTCCTTCAGGTCTTCCAGCTATGATAACCTCCCACCAATCCAAAGCTTCTCCTCTCAATTGCCTGGATGCAATTAGTCTCTTCTTTTGGTCTTCTACTTGCATGTCTGCAAAGATTCTATCCAAAATCTTGAGCCAATTTTGAACTCCCATAACTCCTTCTATGCCATCAAAAGTTTTGCCTCCAAGATTGGTAAAAGTCTTGAGTAGTTTGGAAAGCTCCGCATGTGGATTTTCCTGCCTGTTGCCTACTCCATCCCTTATGGCTCTCATGAATTCTTGCACATTCACCATGGGTGGTTCACTTGTTCCTACATTTTGATGTCTGGGTCCTACCATGGCTCTATGGATATAACACTTAGGTTAGTCTGTTTTGCCTAATACTCTATAGATTAATTCATTTTAATCTATCACTTATTCTGTCATAATAGATATTAATAGTGTAAACACCAACAAACAAAGCTTCCAAAGCAGTCAACACTTCCATACATCCAATGCAAACAAGTTCATACAAAATTTTTGCTATGTTATTTAACAACATAGCTCTGATACCAAATGAAATGACCCACTTAATTTTTTTTTATAGTGGCCATTTAATCAAGAAAACATTGCATTCCAATTTTTCTTCTATCCAGGACCTTTTGTCAATATAAAAATATTGGTTTGCTCATTTCATCTTAAAATTACATATATGAAGATATATAAGTCATTTTCTACTTAAATTAGAGTACAGAAATTTGTAAGTAGAAATTTGTTTGGGTATTACTTAAAGGTAATACTCTTTACATAGCAATAGTGTATCTAAAAACCCGATTTTCAAAGTATACTTGGGTTATTGCATAACTATTGGTTTCATGTCTCAAGACTTATCATTTTGCATGAATTTCCATAATTTTATTACTGTATGAACAGTGCTTTTGCTTGTGCATGTGTGTGTGCATGTTCCTGTGCATGTGTGTGTCAGAGGAAGTTGTAAGTGTTTACTTTTCTATTTCTTCTTGTTATCCAAAGTGACTGAGTTTCTCCTATATCTGGGTTGTAAAATAACATAACTGAAAATTTAGTTTAAAAGTTCTTGAGTGCTGGCTTAACCTAGACTCAATAAAATGGCTATGTTAGCCATATTCAGTTTGCACTATTTCTTAACAAAACACATGTTATTTTGTTTTCTTTTCTAAGGCAACTCAAAACCTTTCTGCCAGATTTTTTTTGACTTAAACATGGATTTTCTTATGTCAATTCTTTGGATATACATTCAACCCACAAATCCTTTCAATCTCAGATTCTCAACTATTTAAACTAACTGTTCTTTTTAAAAGTTTTAGAGTTTCATTTCTTAGCAAAGCATTTGCAAAATAAAGCACATAGTTTTAGCTGATTGGGTTCAATACTTACAAAACAGTGGTTCTAACAACACAGTAATTTTCCAAGCAAATTTAAACAAAATATCTTAACATAGTTCAACATGAATATCTAATTTAACTTCAGCAAAGTCTTTAAAAATAGCATTCAATTCCTTAAGCAGTTAACTCATCCAAAGCTTGATCAATGAAATTCCTATTTTCCTGCATAATCACCATGAATTGCCTCATACAAATATGAGGCACCCAATGGTGCATAAACACAAAAGGGTCAGACTAATGTCTGGTATGAGTAATCTACCTGAAAACATGATTTTATATGACTTTTATTTATATTCAAATACTTTGAATTAATTAAGAAACTCAGTATCATCTTTGTGCATGTTTTAGTGAGGCATGTGCATTCATATCAGTACTAAACAAATTATATATGATCACGGTGATTTAGTTCAGAGAAAACAATCATAAGATTCACCAATAGAACATCATAAACCAACCAATGCAATCATCAATTCAGTCATCATGCCCCCTTTACAAATTTACTGGCCATCAGGGACTTCACCCAAGCCTCTCCTGAACTTATTTCTATAGTTCACTATCAAATATAACAGGGTCTTTAGCTACTTTCTCTTTTTTAAACACATACTGCCTGGGACATCTCTCTGTTAACCCAGCACACTCAGGCCCCTGGGTATAAACATACCATGTGTGAGCTTGCAATGTTCCCCTTGCCAAGCTATATTTTGTAGCCCTAAGATTCAAAGTCCTTAGTTAAATTACTAAGTGTTATTTCCTTTTTCATAATTGTGCTAATCCCCTCTGCATCTCACTTTTCAATCAGAGAAAAATAAACAATTCATCCAACATGTATTCATCCAGGGATTGGTAAGTCATATTCTCAGAAGCAAACATTTAATCATGAAAACAGATGTGATTTCTTAGCATGCTGTTTTGCCTATGGGTTTCAATGGATCAAGTTATAAACATATGGTCATAAATAGTTTACTGGTTATCTCTTCTTACCTCTGGTTCAATCAGATCCTTATTAATCTTGAAGATCTGGCTAAACCATAAGTATATACTTTGTTTTGAGTAGTTCATAAAACATAGAAGCTCAGCACATGTATAACATTGCACTTCTACATTTTCCTTTGTTTTAGTTAACATGAGGCATAAGCAACAACACAATGTTGCAGCCCCATATTCCTTTCCATTTTCTGACCATATATCTACAACATGAACCCTGGGATTTAATAAATAACTTTATGAAGAAAACCCATAAAAAGAAATCACTCCATCTCAAAATTAATTCACAGCATAGATAAACAACTTAAACATGAAATCCATGACTCTTGTTTTTGGGTAAATCACTATGAAGGGTTTTACACTTGAACAGATCATTAACAACCAAAGTTATCAAATCATAAAATGAACATAACTTGCAAAAATGAATTATTAATTCAAATAGGCTGCCTCAATATTCAGGACTTAATGCCAAAGTTTTCAGTGAGGTTACTCACATTAATTCCTTTTTTCCTAAGCCTTTCTTTTCTTTTGATCCTCTGCCTTCCGCTAACTCTAATGGTCGGTGCTCCTTATTTTCTCTGGCTTATATTTTTTTTTCTATTTTTCCTTTTGGTTATGAAGAGCAAATGTGTATGATCTTACTAAACTAAGCCTCCTTATATAAACCCTGACTGTTACTAGGGTTTTATGGAATTACCCAATGTCAGTTTTACCCCATAATATGATCTGCCTTATACTTGATTCATATATACAAGAAAAGGGTATGTGGTCCTTGTTATTTTTTTTCCAGAAAATAAACCTCATTCTTTTAATCTTTCCCCGGGTCATGTTATATGCATGACTTTAATTTTTTCCTAAGCAAAAGAATTGCTGGAAATGGATAAAGTGTCTATTTAAGGGTTCATACCATTTCCATGCAAGCTTTGTTTTTCTCTCTTTTTTTTTCACTAGCAATGCTTGCCTGTGTCTATGTATAACATATGTATGCCTAATTTTTGCCTAAGTCTTTTTATTTTCTTTCTTTCTTTAAATAATTTTAAGTTTATTTCTGCCTAGCTTTTATTTTCCTTGTGACAGATTTATTTAAAGACAAAATCCTATCTTCATGCATATGTATTTCTAAATTAGTTATTTTAATTTATATATTGATTTCTGCCTATTTTATTATGCAGAAACTGTGTGCATGTATGTGCACTATCTTGTGCACATATACATGTTTTAAACCATATATCTGCAAATCAGTTTCCTATTCCTATCTTTTCAATGCAATTTTTTTAAACAAATATAAACTAAATTAAATCATGAATCTGCTCACAAAATCAGGGTTATCACACTTAAAGACTCGATTTAAAGAAGGAGACAGTCTCGCTCTTTTTTGCTTGAAACTCTTTTCGAGCTTGGCAAACCAGTAGTTAGGAGTTGTAGAAAATATGTAAAGTCTTTAATCCCAGATTTTTGGCAATCTCGAGTCCTACAATCAGGGCCTCGTATTCAGCTTCATTGTTCGTTGTCGGAAAGTCGAGCTTCAAGGCATAGTAGATTGGGTGTTCTTCAAGAGTAACAAGTACAATTCCAGCACCGAAACACCGTTCATTAGATGCAACATCCATGTACATCTTCCATCCAGTTTCTTTCTCACCACTACTCTCCAGAGGATCATCCCATGCAATGAATTTAGCTACGAAATCCACCAAGGCCTGACCCTGGATTGCTCTACGAGGGTGATAAGTTATGTCGTATTGGCTCAATTCAATGTTCCATTTTAATAGCCTTCCATAAGTCTCAGGTCGCTGCAAGACTTGTCGCAAAGGCTGGTCGGTTAAAACTTTGATCGGATGAGCCTGGAAATAAGGGCGGAGCTTTCTCGAAGCAATTAAAAGGCGGTATGCAAAATTTTCCAACATTGGATAGTTTCGTTTTATGCCTATCAATCGCTTACTAAAGTAATAAACTGGTCGTTGGATGTGAGATTCCTCATGTACAAGTACGATGTTCAAAGCATGCCCCGACACCGCTAAGTATATAAACAAGTCCTAGTCATCCATTGGTATCGAAAGGATGGAGGTCTTTCCAAGTGATCCAGTAGAGCTTGGGATGCGTCTTTACACTCGTAATTCCATTCAAAGTTCCTTTTTCCCTTCTTAATCACCTCGAAGAAAGGGATACATTTATCTGTGGCTCTGGAAATGAAGGGCTCGGGATGACGACCTTCTCGTTTAAGCTTTGTACCTTCTTGATCGAATTTGGGACTTTGATTTTTCTCAGTGCCTTGATCTTTTCTGGGTTAGCTTCAATCCCACGGGAGTTTACAATGAAGCCCAAGAATTTCCCTGACACAACACCGAAAGAGCATTTCAAGGGATAGAGCTCCATCCTGTACTTTCGAAGGACAACAAACATATCTGCCAGATCATCAATGTGATTTCTTGAATGCCATAACTTCATGAGCATGTCATCCAGTAGACTTCCATCGAGCATCCAATCTGGTCTTTGAACATTCGGTTAACAAGCCTTTGGTAAGTTTCTCCTGCATTCTTCAATCCAAAGGGCATGACCATGTAGCAATACAGTCCAAGATTGGTTATGGAGCTGGTGTGTTCCTGATTTGGGACGCGCATCAGGGTTTGGTTGTATCTCGAGTACGCATCCATGAATGAAAGTAGCTTATGTCCAATTGTAAAATCTACCAATGATCGATCCTTGGGACCGGGAAGCTATCTTTCGGGCATGCCTTATTCAAATCAAAATAGTCAATGCATGTCCTCCCCTTTCTGTTTGCTTTCTTCACTCAGACAAGGTTAGATACCCCCTCCAGGTATAAGGCATCGTGGATGTAACCATTATGCTTCATCTTATCCACCTCTTCTTTGAGTGCAGCGGATCTCTTCGGATCTAGGCTACGATGTTTCTATTTCATAGGAACACATTTGGGATTTATATTTAATGCATGGCTTGCTATCCTCGATGAGATCTTATACATATCTGAATGTGCCCAGGCAAACACATCCAAGTTTGCCTAGAGAAAACCAACCAACTCCTTCATCACTCTTACGCCGAGCTACGATCCAACCTTTAAGACCCGACTCGGATCATCCTGGCTTACCAGAACAACGTTCGTCAACTCGGCGGGAGCTACTCTTCCACCTTCTGGCTCTTTATGTCGGTCCATATCATCGTGGAACCAACTGAGCTGCCCGAGCTGGGGCTCAGGCTATAGCTGCTATGCGTCTAAAGCCTTGATGCGGAGGGTCCCCTCCACATTTTTTCCTTTCTCCCTTCGCCTTGCCTCTTTTAGCTCGGCGACATAGCATTCACGGCTAGCCACCCGGTCTCCTTGCATGATTCCCACTCCATTCTCTGTAGGGAACTTTATAGTTAAGAACTAGGGAGAGATTGCTGCTCTGAGCTCGGCCAAGGCCGGTCAGCCTAGAAAAGCAATGTAGGCTGAGTAAATGTCCAACGCCAAAAAAGGCATGACCTGCACTCGCTTGCTTTTGCCCTTGCCAAATACCATCGATAATTCAACAAATCATATGGCCTCAGTAGCCATCCCACTGAACCCTTGTATTCGAGACTTATAAGATTTTGAATCCTTCTCTTCTAGCATCATTTAATCGTAAGCTCTTCTGAACAAGATATTGACTGAACTCCCACAATCAACCAGAACTTTCGTAATAGTAGTAGGACCAATCTTGGTTGTGATCACGAGTGGGTCAATTATTGGAGCTTCCACATCTCTATTTCGAAAAACAATATCGTCAGTCATCGTTCTGCATTGTTTTGCCAAAGTCCCACCATAAACAACGAAGCAACTTTCCCTCTCTGCATGTTTAATAGCACCAACACATTTGTTCATCTCCGCTAGACTTTTATCAGTAGGGTGTAGCCCACCGATGATAGTAATAATCACCAATTATTTTTTTAGCCACCTGAATGCAGCAGCACCAACTTGCCCTCTTTGGGAAGATGACCCAAAGGCGTTAAAGTTTCTGTGCCCACCATCCTGCAGCGCTTTCACATACTGCTATAACTTTTTCTTGCGAATTAGCTCCTCAATCATATCCTGCAAGTGTCTACACTCATTGGTATTGTGATCGTGAGTTTATGGAATCTACAGAACTTTCCTGACTTTCTTTCTTTCTCAATTGACTCCTTTGGAGCCGGCTTATTATACTGCTCAGTGTTTTGAGTCGCTAGGTAGATATTTTCTATCGAGTTGTTCACTTCAGTATAACTATTGCATTAAGGAGTCCTAATATGATTCCTGTTATCTGGCCTTTTCTTTTTAGCCCTATCATCATTTTGTTTCCTATTATTATTTTGATTACCAACATTCACATCCACACTCCTAGAGCTTCCTCCAGATTGTTTTACGGCAACGTTGCTTTATATCACTTCATTCGAATTTCTAGCACTAGTCCTCTATAGATGTTTCTTTTCTTCCTCCAAGCTTAAGTATTCATTAGCCTTTCTATAGAAAGAATCCATCGTTGATGGTGGCTTCCTTTCCAACCATTCCCTGAACTTCATATCATGATAAATCACCTTATCACTGTCATCGGTACTATGTCATCCTTGGGATCTGTAACTTCTGTCATGGCTGTATGGAATCGATTCAAGAAATCCTTTAACGACCCTTCCTTAGCTTGGAAGAGGTTTTACAAAGACATCACATGCTTTGGACGTGCATTATGCAAATGGAATTGTTCAACAAACTTATTTGATAACTCAGCGAAAGATGATTTGGACCTCAACGGAAGTTGAGTAAACCACATCATAGCTACTCCTTCTACGAAAATCGAAAAACGATGGCACTTCATGGCATCGAAAGCTTTAGCTAAATCCATATGTCATCCATATCTCATCATGTGCTACCTACGGTCTGTCGTTCCTTCGTACAGTGGCATAGTTGGCATTGCAAATCTCTGAGGGTATCTCCCATGTAGAATGTTCTCTGTAAACGGATTTCGACTGGGAGAGGTACCTCATTCATCGTTACTCCTAAAATGATTTTTGCTAACAAGTCTCCTAACCATATCCTCCAGGTAGTTTGGGTCAACAGGTTCGACTGAACAGCGGTAATCAGGCTATGCTCCAAGTGTTCGGCCTAGTGAACTCTCTCAGTTTGTCTCTCGATACCTAAGTTCTCCATCCTCTGGGAGATCTATTCGTTCCAGTAGTCCCTCCTTCTTGATTCACATGAGCAATATCATCAGCAACACCACGATTCTCCAAATTCTAACCACCAACAGTGCGTCTTGAAGCAAAGTCCATTCCACCTTCCAAAGGATGGGCTCTGGGCCCACCATTGGAGGGGTCGGTACGTACCCCTAACCTTGGGTCAGTACCGATCCGCAAACTTGAGCCTGGGGCTCGTATCTTCCTTGGTATGTTGTTTCAACAACATTCTATGTCCCGTTCTACTTCTTGTCTCTCCATCTTTGCTCAGATGATAAGGCACTTTCAGATGAAGAACTAGAGTCCCTTCTACTCCTTCTACGACTGTTTTGAGTTAGCTCGTTCAACAGTCTCAAACTCTGCTGCATCGTCTAATTCATCTCATTCTGACTAGCTTGAAATCTATCTTCCATCTGCTTCATCATCTTATCCATCTCTATTCCGGTCATGACGTCAGTTGGAGTCTGAATCTTTGTTTGAGTAGGTTGGACAACTCCATCTCCTTACCGAGGATTTTGATTCTCAACTTTAGTCGCAACTCTAGAGTTAGTAAAACGGCCTCTTCTTGATGGGGCAATGGCAGAAAGCTTCTAGTAGGTAGATCTTTGAAAATATGAGTTATAGAACTAAAAGGCATAGAAATCATATCTATCTCTTGGATATAGGAAATCCAATAGTAGATGATGGATCCAAATAGCCTGAGAATCTGAGTTTCTCAATGGAAGCACCAAAATGTTTGAACCAAAGATGACACAAACACCTAGAAGTTTATATAGAGAATAGAATATGAAGAAATGTAAATGAAAATGAGAAATAAACAAGACACACTCATTTATAGTGGTTCGGCAAAGTAAGGACTACGTGCACTTTAAGATTTTATTGCTTATTTCTGATTTGAAGGCAGAAGATTTTAGGTGTCAGTACAACTCCGATACTTAGATTTTTAGAATTAACTAAAGCCAAAAGATCCGAAAAAATGAACCCTACTCTCCTATTTGTAGATGTAGGGAGCCTAATATCTCACACATAATACCTCTAAGCCGTTGTACACGATTTAGACCAATTCTCCCAAGAAAGTAGGTGCCACCACATCAGGTTGGTAGGGGTCGGTACGACTCCAAGGTTAGAGGTCAGTACCAGCCCCTAAAATGGCCAAACTGGTCATCTTAAACTCTTTGCTTCAGCTCATCTAGCGGTTAGCATTATGATTCCATAACTGGTTGAACCAATATTAGCTTATTTCCAAGTCCAAATGACAAAGTTGTGGAAGAATAGAGTTGTAGCTTCAAGTGTTCATGGAGATCGATGGAGAATTGCATTGAATGACAAAACAACATTGGAAGTAGGTTCTTGGCATAGAGTAAGGCATGTAGGCAGAGATGGGGTCCACTTGAGGTGGAGATAAGACTCGGTACCGACGCATAAGGTGGTGTCGCACCCCTATTTTAGGTGATCCGATTGTTGTCTTAGTTTGAGTGCTTTTGGTATTGGCTTTGCGACTTTGTCTATGCTTGGTTTCTAGACTCCTGGGCCATCTCTCTAGGCTTCCTGTCTAGATAAGTCGAAGTTCAACCTATCCGATCTGTCCAAATATGGCCTGGCCAAAAGGCTGGATAAAAATAAATATAAAATACGTAATATATAATGTATTAAAATATAAATCGGTTAGGGTTTTTTATATAAAAAAGACATTTCTTACATGGCTGAAAAATAAATAAATATAAATAAATTAATTAATTAATTAATTAGTTTATTATAAAATATATACTTTAATTATTTTATGGTTTTAAATAGTTTATGTACAAAAATATTTTTTCGACAATAAGAAATTTATGTATAAATACAAATAAATTTATTTTAATAATTAAAAAATATTTTGATTGATTTTCATGGATGTGAATTTGAATTTTAAAATAGTTTACTTAGTCAAAATTAGATATTTTGGATATTAAACTTGATTTTGAATTTTATTAAATTGGACAAAATCTAATCAAATATTTTAAAAGTCTATTTAATTTAATATATAAATAAATTTTGAAATCAAATAAATATTCATATTTATATTTAATTAATGTTTTGAGATAGCCAATGTGCATGTGAATGGTGGATGTATACATTATAGATGTAAATCCTAACATCTATATATGTATACATTAAATATGTAAACTTATTGATATGTTTCACATGCATATTATACGCATATGAGGATATATTGATATACTCATAAACTATATAAAATCCTTATAAATAAGAGAAATTAAATAAAGTATGATTACATATTAATTAGATTGGATCTAATTCAACCCTTTAGACTTCAAGCCTAATATGATCTAAAATAGGGGGAAATTGAAATCTACTTATTTCACCCATTGTAGATCAATCATGCTCCATCAATGGTATCAGAACCGAAATGGTTTATGTAGTCTAAATCATCAACTTTAGGAACAATTAATAAAGCATACCTATCATTTAAGTGCCCAGAATAGTAGTGTGTAAGCTTGGGGTTGAATAATCAAGTATTCTCTCCTCCTTGGGCTACAAGCATAGCCTAATGGCGGAGTAATTCCAAAAGGTTGGACCAATTGTAAAGGCCCAAATTGATTTAAGCCTTGGACTAATTTTCAAAATTCAACTTAAAATTTTAACATATATTTTAAATGTAAAAGTCAAGTTTAAAATATAAAATAAGATTTTTTAAAAGTTATAAAATATTTTTCAAAATTATTTTGAAAATAAATTTTATATTTTCAAAATTATTTAGTATTTAATTAATCAAATTAACTAAATAAATAATTAATTAAAAGTTAATTAACTAAAATAAACATATATATTGATATAGAGTATATATATAACTATAAATGTTGTAGTTCAATATATATATATATATATATATATATATATATATATATCTTAAATTGTTTAAGATAAATTAAAAATAATATTTTGAATTTTTAAAAAATAGTTAATTAAAATTGTTTTCAATGGAACAAAATATGTATTTGATAAGTAAATTAATTAAGTGTTAATTACTTTAAAGATATATGTATATAATGATATATATAACTATAAATGTTATAGTTATTTATCTTAAATTGTTTATGATGAATAAATAAAATTTTCAATTTTGAAATAATTTAATTAATTTTTTATTTGAATTAATATTTTAAAATTAATCAAATATTATTTAATTACTAATATACATAAAAATATTATATAAGTTAATTAAATTATAAATAGTTATACATGAATTAATATATAATATGAATGTATAAAACTTAAGTGAAACTATAAAAAGGCCAACTTAGGTTTAAGGAATGAGCATTGCATATGGTATGCATAGTATGATTTCAGATGTTCCCAACACTTGAATCATGAGGGTATTTCATAAGAAATATATTGTTCCCTAAATGGATATCACTCAATGTGTGTGTTTTTATGTGTTTTATGAATCAATAATATATAAGTTGTCATCTTCCATTTATGTATTAATATATTACTTGCATACTCAATATATCATTTGCTAATCCATTTTTGATTGTGAAAAGAAAGTAAAAATGAAATTTGATGATCTATATTACTAGTTACAATAGTAAATAGATCATACTTAAAATAGCTTTTGCTTTGGCTTCATTTTCATAGGAATTATAAGTGGTTTATTTGTTGTATTATAGTTTGATGGTTTGAGCTATGTTAATTAATAACATAAACAAACCATACTTATGATAAATACAACAATATTTCACTTAATATCAAAAGCTAGAGATCACAAATTGTTTGTTTGTTGATTTACAAAAATATGAGAGTGGATTTGCCTCTAAATTATTCTCTAGTTCAATAGTTTTTTTAATCACATTTTAATTCTAGCTTTAGCTTCCTTTTGTAGTTAACAACTTTCATCTCACTTTGGTCTAATTTGATTGAATAGATTTTTAATCTCTCATAATTCCCTGTGGATCGACCCGTACTCGCCACGTACTACAAAGTGTACGCCGTGCGCTTGTGGTATATTTTATTTCGAAATTCGTTCGATGGTTTTCTAAACCGATAGAAATTCCATCGACGAACATTAATCAACGTCGAAGAGAGTTGATTGACAGGGTAGATAACTAAAACAATATAGCATATCCATTCAATAACATACTAGCTCAATCTTTTGAGAAAATCAATCGAAATAATAGGAATAAGATTCCAAACTTTACACCAAGTGCAAGTGAGAGATTGATAGTGTTAGTAGTATTCCCTAGGGGAAATTATGTAGTTTGTTACATATCTAACTCTATAATCAATCTTATTTGTAATGAAGATATTTAATTTCTATTATAAACTTTGGTGTATAGTGATATAATTAATTAAGTAATTGACTTAAAGTATTTATTAGAAAATCCTTAAATATTATGGTTTGTGATAATTTCTACAAAGAGTTTTAATCATGTGAAAATTATGACAATATAAAATAACATACTATTTTAAATATTCCTCGTCAAGATGTTTCAAGAAAAGATTAATGATACATCCATAGAGACTAGAGTGCGTAATGCTCTCCAAAAGTTGGGCAGTGTATTACTCATGGCTGCTGGTGGCACCAAGAGGTTACGTACTGATAGTTAATTGATAATTATGGAATGACTCATGCTAGAGTTTCTTGTTCGTGAATGACAACTAGGTTAAACGAGAAATCTCAAAGTGATGATATTATGCAGTTCTCTCGACTTGAGAATACTGTTAAGCTTCAATGTGATACTCCACTTTTATTATAGTTAAATCATGGCATGACGATCCATTGAGCGACTACAGTTGGGTCTTAGTAGAAGCATAAGACCTAAAATAATATTTCGTGGAGAAATCATCTCCTCGGTTGTATTAGGTTAGTATCACCGTCAACTGTACTCAATTCAAAGTCGAAATCTCTATCCAGAGTAGTACGGTCTGTATAAATTCTATTATTGAACTAAGAAATTTATTTATGGACTAACTGAGTTAAATATGGATGATATTGGATTTTGGTCAAAACCGAATTCCACAAGTCCTAATGGAATATGCGTTGATGAAGAATTAGTGTAAACAATCGTTACTAAAAGATATCGCTTAAATTGTAAAATTGGATTTTACCAATAAATATGTATAAACGATAAATTTTGCCAAATTGTCACTCTACTAGCTAAGATGGCAAGTGAACATTAATAAGTTTAATATTAATCGTTGTCTGAATTTACAACCACGAGTAGCACAACTATATTCGTGATTTCTACCAAAATTCACGCAATTAATTGATTTATAATTGTTAAAAATGAAATAAATAATATGAAATATTAATTCATTGTTTATTTGATGTATTGGCTATTAGTAATTTCTGGGCTCTATTAGAAAGTAATTATAGGCATATATAAAAGTTATATGTGTACGTATCAAAATACGATATCGATACACATTTAAATATGATTTAATTGTCATTAATTATTAAATGGGAGTGGTTGTTAATTGGCCTAAGAAGGCCTCTTATATGGTCGGCCTAGGGAGAGGTAAAGGAGTGTTTAAGGTGTTTTGAATTTTAGATATATCTAGAATTGGTAAACAAAGATATAGTAAGAAGGGGAGAACTTGCCTCCACCTTCTTTATTTAAACAAACTTATCCCTCATTCATTTGGTACTCTCTCTCTCTCTCTCTTCCTCCTACCTCCTCATGGTTGTGAGCTACTTATATCCTTCCCCAGCCGAAAATGTTAAAGCCAATATACATTAAGTACTATAAATCCAATGGTATTGTAAGCCATTGCAATGTCAGAAAATCGATTCAAGGTAAATCTAGTAGATTCCAGTAATTAACTTGTGTTCAAAGGTAGCATCCTGAAGATATAACATCTTATCTACTTTTTATGTCACACATATTATGCAGTAGATGTATGTACAACAATTTTATAACGTCCCCCACTCCAAACCTGAAGATGAACATCGACGATGGTGTAGTCATCATCATAATTATCTTCCGGTGGCTAAAGTGATTTTAGTGTAATATGAAAACACAGGTAAAATAAAACGAGCAAACTAATATGATTTCATTACACATCAGTATCTTTTTAATTTCCATTACGATTACTTCGGCCAATATTTCTCAAATAGGTGCCCACACAGGGGTCAAATATAATAGAAAATAACATCTTAAAGAGTCGGGTCCATATATGAAGATGCAGCCTACATCCCATTATATAACAAAAACAAATTTTTTATTAGCTAAAGAGCCTCCTGCTCTCTCTTTAGTCCTCGTACTGCGGCCAGTATTCTAAACCTGCCTAAGCCCATAAACTCAACCTACTCAAATGATTACCCGTGATTTTATTGGGAAAACAATAATAAAAACACAGGTCAGACATAAAGACTGGTATGAATAATACTGTCCCCAAAAACAAACATATAGTGAGTTCAACTTGCACTGCACATATTAGGTTTTCCCCTCACTATTCAAACATCATGAATAAAGCACCTTAAACTACCAACACAATTATTTCTTATTTTTGTCTTCAATTAAATGCTTCTTTAAGCAAATTTCCTTTACTTCTTTGCACCCTGCGCAGACCCATCCCTCTTCTAGTTTAGTTAGCTTTTACATCTAAATATAGAATACTACGCTCCCTGCACAAACCCTACCTAGTTTCACTTATGGGTTCTTCTTTAATCTAGTATTACTTAACCATTTACCCCTTCAGTGACCCTTCACATGTCTCATTTATTCTTTAAAGTGTTCTTTAAATTGTTCAATATTGCGCTCTAGCGCGGTACTCACTTTACCTCCCTTCAGGGTTTATCTCTTGCCTATTACTGCTTGAAATTGCCCCATCGTTGTTTTCTTCTAAATTTATTCATTATTACTACTTGGAATCACCCTACCATTGTGTCCTCCTAAATTTATTTATCTATTTGAACTGCCTAGGCCCTACCTCCTCGCAGTACTTAACGGTTTAATTAGTTAAGCCTTGAACCATAAAGAAACAGTCACCGACAGTCCTATATTTATTTACTAAATTTTCTTACTACTTTGCTTCACCCCACCATAGTAATTTACTTATTTTTCAAACTGCTTGGAACTACCCCACCATAGTAATTTATTTACTTATTTTTCAAACTGCTTGGAACCACCCTACCGTAGTAATTTATTTACTTATTTTTCAAACTGCTTGGAACCATCCCACCATAGTAGACCGTAAAGAAACCCACATGCAGCCTTAGATTGCAGAGAAACCCTAATGTAGCCACTAAACATTTATTTATTTGGAACTACCTGGTCTTCCCCACCAAAGTTCCTGGAAGTTGAATGTCTTCCTCGGTGTGCATTTGAGTGTACATCCCCACCCGACGTCAATAGCCTTCCAACTTTGTCATTTCATTTTAACGTAGGATCCCTTCCCGTTCTGACCTGGCATCTTCCTGAGTCCCATTAACTTATCTTTCATAAGTATTATACATTTTTCCCCTTCAGCATAGTCCTCTTGACCCGTGCAGTACGTTCTAAGCTTTGCTTATTAAGTGTTCTTCTCTAAATATTAGCGTAGTATGATTCCTTTATATTTAGCGTGGTACTCTTGCTTATAAATTTAGATCCGCTGCTCCATTGCCATTACCCGACAACTCTGACACTCTAACAATGCCTTTACACAAGTCATTATCCCATTAGATCTTATTTCACTTTATTTGTAGTGTTCTTTTCAACAAACAATTTGGATCTTGTCTCCCTTTTCCTAACCCTTATTAATATATTTTTCCATGGATTTTTATTCCCTTGCATCCCCCGTATTAACCTTTTACCCCAATGCAATACTTAGTTGTTTAACCCTTTTATTTTCCCATAGAAAATTTAGATAAAATTATCTAAAATTCCTGAACCTTTGTTCTTCCATATTTACATATATTTTGCCTTTTTAAGAATATTTCACTTGTTATGTTCAAGTTAAACAAATTCAAAAATTTGTATAAAATTATATAAGCTTGGAAAATTCCTCAAACTAAAATTCGTCTTTAGGTATTATGATTTAAACATTATATAAAATTTTCATTAAATTTTGAAGTCACTAAAGTAGGGAAAACACAAGCAAACATCCCATGTTCACTCATCCTTCCCCAAAACACTCATTAAACCTTTAGATCTTTTATATGTAAACCTATACAAACTCCATCATACATAAATCATTAGATCTAAACTGATCTCGTGTGTGTATATATATATATATATATGTAAGAAATCAGATTAGAAGGGTTAAGTATTCTCACCTAGATCTTTTAGATGTATAACTTTAGTCTTCTTTAGTCTCTTCTAGCTTTCGTTTTCGTATCTTCTCCTTATTTTCCTTCTTATGCTCACCACTATTAAAGAGTTTCTCTAGCCTTTTATTGTTGTATGAGTAGAATAAAATAAATGAATAAAAATGAGTAATGTATATTATCCCACAATAAGTTGGGCCTGGGCCCTCATACCCACTTCTATTAATTTATTTTCCCTTTTATCCTTCTTGTTTAATATGTAATTTTCCTTTAATTGGCTTATTTAATTAATTATAAAATTGTAGGTTTATTACAGTGTCCCCTCTATAAAATAATTTCACCATGAAATTCGGTTAAGGTCAACCAGAGACCTATATCCTCTCCTTTATGTTTACCCTAAGCATCCCCATGAATTCCTAATCCATTCATACATAAAATGTACTTATCTACCTACTAATACAGCAAACAACCATAATATCATATATGTATATAAATGGTCTGCATCAGTGCCCTCGATACATAGCATATGCACTAATCTATAACAAACAACTCTAGATAGGTCATCCTAACCTTATCCTCCATTTCCATAAGCAATCCTCCCGATCCACGCTCCACTGAATGCATACTATCTTCATTACCTTATTCCAAAGCCGTGTCTCATCCCGATCTAGTATCTGAATCAGTCTGTGCGCATAAATCATATCTGGTTTGATAAAAGTCTTCTATATTAATGAATTTCTTCGTTAATCCCAAAAGTATAAGGAAAGTGGATTTGGCTAAGCTAAAGTAATCCTAGGCTGAATTGCTAAGATGTAGTATGCACCATATCGAATCCATGAAAATCTTATGTATGTTCAATATCAACGCTTAAGCCATATCGCATGTCTTATATGAGTCAATAGTTCAAATCATGTACATGAATCAAATTCAAGATTATGAGTGCTTTTGGAATCTGAAGCATGTTATGATGTAAGAATCACAAATGCTTTGGAACTCAAAAGAAATCCATAATTCAAGTAATCTTGTTCTTATTCCATATAATTTTGAATGTACAATGTCTTATATGAAATGACTCAAGTGCTACAATTGGCTCTAAAGTCCCCAAACCAATTTAAGGTTACAAGATTTAAAATATAAGAAAAGTGACAAGAATCATTCACCTCCTTCTTCATGCCCTTTGGTCCATATTTATAGGATTTGAGGGATGCGGCATGGCTGCCATGTGTCCATGCGACATGTCTGCCATTGACTTCCAGCATTATCCATTTTAATGGTGCATGGTATCATATTTCAGCATCCACTCGTTCAATGGTGAACTTCCGCGCTTAACATCCATCCTATCTTAATAGTCTTCATTGATGACGTTCAATATCAATATTGTATTAAGGATATATAGCCTCCTTTTTAGGTCGATGAAGTGCGACATTACTATGGCATGACCTCAATAAGAGGCGACATTGATAAGTGGCGATATTGGCAATGATTGGCATTGATAACAAACGTCATTGATAGCGGACAACATTGATAACAAGCAGCTTTGATAGCAGACGGGATTGATAACAAGCGGCATTGATAACGTGAGGCATTGATAATAAGTGGTATTGATGATAAGAGACATTAATAATAGGCGACATTGATAATAGGCAGCATTAATGATAAGCGTCATTTATAGGAGACGACATTGGTGACGAGCGGTATTGATAGGAAACGACAATACTTTGAAGGGTGGCATTAGAATAAGGTGACATTAGAGAGATGCGGTATTAATATGGAGAGGCATTGATTCTTCTGGCTATATGAAAGAAGTGCTCCATTGATGGAATAAGACATTAATGTGATGCGACATCAATGCCATATCATGCTTTTATAACATTGATGGCTTTTGGCATAGAGCTTTCCAATGTCGTCATTCCCATACTAACATGCGACATTGTTTCTTATTTCTTTGGCACTATATCATTCATCCAACCTTATAAGCGGTATGCAGCATTAATGACATCCAGTATTGCTGGCTTTATTGATGACCTGCGACATTACCAATTATTCTTTATTGATGGAGGGTGGCATTTTATGCTTTCAGCATTGATTTCTCTTCATATTTTCAATGCTACTTAAATTTGAGATCATGGCTATGCCATATACCTTTGGGATTAATAATGATAGTAACATTTGCCCCCTAATATAAAGGGAACAATGACTTTTCAAGTCAATACCCTCGACATTGGCTCTTTACCCCTTATTGATATTCTTTCCAGATCCAACAACCGTACATTTAAAGTCGATCCAATGGCAGCTGCATGTTTTCTTTTCCACTATAAATAGTCAAATCTTCTCCATCTTCCTCTTTTACCTACATTTTAATCTCAAGCAAAAGAAATTCCCAGATTATCAAAACCATCAAAAATCTCATATTTCAGACATCTAAGCCATTATTAAGCTTCGATTTCAGATTTTACTTGCATCGTTTAACTTGAGTTTTATATCAAAGTCATTATTAGCGTTTCATTTGGGCTTTATCGATTTTGAATTGACAATCAGGTTTAATTACACGATTTTGATGTTGATTTTCATATTATTGTTTAAATTAATAACCAATTGTGTTTTTAGATTAAACTGGAAAAGAATTTCTATGTTAATTAGATGATTTATTAGATTAATTAAAGTCAGATGGTACTGATTTGGAAACCTGAGTGTTTCTAGCTTAACGATAAAATGAATAGTTTATTAGATCCATAGCCCAAAATCATTTTTTTAATTTCCAAAATCGACACTTTATAACGTTACTTAGTAGTTGGTAATTGTTATGGTGCAAGATACTTATGTCTCCAATAATTGAATAAAAGGTGCAACATTGACTTACAAAGATATCATATATTATTCAATACATTTTATATCGCGCTTTATTAATGTTGCCTTGATTCCATATCATATGCCATACTGACTCTATTTTGCATCTAATCAATGCTACTTTGGCTTCATGCCGCACTAACTCCATGGAATGTTTAATTAATACCGCATAAATTTTATGCCACATTGGTTCTATGCCATATTTTATTAATGTTATTCATACTGCACTTTATCAATATCGCTTCATTTTGCAATGTAATTATTGTAACAAACTCATGAGTTAAGTATTATGTACAAAATATATTGTTTATTTATATAAAATATTTTGACATTGATTTATCAACTGTTTCGACATTACTTATTGATGTTGGCTAATTCTTATTTCATAGTGAGTACTATTGCGACATTGCTTTATAGCTTTCAATAGCACTATTGATATGACGTTCGACTTTGATTTATAAATTTATTGATTTAATTAAGACACTTAAGATATATTTAGGATAATTAAATTTTATACCATTATAAATTTACTTTCTTATTATTACTTCAACATATATACTTTTTGTTTAACCAAAAGCTTAAGTACTCTATGAAGTTAACGTTGACATCTAATGGCCATCAACTTGTCGTGAGTATTTTTTTAGTTTTTAGTCCTCTATCATTTTGGTATTATGATTCTAGATATGTATGAATCAATTTATCATTTTGGGATGAACTCTGAAGCTCCTAGTATTAAGATATTCCACTTGAGTAACCTACCAGACGTCTCAGGCCGCGTAAGGACCTGTCGTAACGGCTGGTCAGTGTAAACAATAATAGGATGAGCCTGGAAATATGGGCGGAGCTTCCTTGATGCAATAACAAGACAATAAGCCAGCTTCTCTAGTTTCGGATAATTCCTTTCAGCTCCGGTCAATCGTTTGTTGATGTAATATACTGGCTTCTGTATCCTGTCTTCTTCCCGAATTAAGGCAGCGTTGATTGCGTTTTCTGATATCGCCAAGTAAACATACAACTTCTCATGATCAATAGGTTTTGATAGAATAGGTGGTGTGGATAGATGCTGAATTAATGATCGGAATGCGCCCTCACACTCAGTGGTCCATTCAAAGTTTCGCTTTCCTTTTCGGATCAGATCGAAGAAGGGAATGCATTTGTCAGTGGACTTTTAAATGAACCTGCTCAGTGCTGCTACTTTCCCACTGAGACTCTGGACTTGCTTTATAGTTTTAGGGGTTTCAAGATTTCTGATCGCCTATATCTTTTCAGGATTAGCTTCGATTCCTCGAGAATTGACGATAAACCCACGGAATTTTCCG
Source organism: Allium fistulosum (assembly GCA_030737815.1). Lineage (NCBI taxonomy): Eukaryota > Viridiplantae > Streptophyta > Magnoliopsida > Asparagales > Amaryllidaceae > Allium > Allium fistulosum. The sequence continues at coordinate 1,007,748,234 of CM060905.1, forward strand.
GATGCAACTCCAAAGTGACATTTCAGTGGGTTGAGCTTCATTCTGTATTCTCTAAGTATGTTGAACATTGATTCCAGGTCTTTGATATGGTCAGTGGAAAATCGTGACTTCACCAGCATGTCGTCTACATATACTTCCATGGTTTTCCCGATTTGATTGGCGAACATCTGATTGACCAATCGTTGATAAGTAGCCTCGGCATTCTTGAGTCCGAATGACATAACTTTGTAACAGTAAAGTCCCAGATTGGTTACGAAGCTGGTATGTTCCTGATCAGGTAAATGCATTGGTATCTGATTGTAGCCAGAATACGCATCCATGAAGGATAAGAGTTCATGTCCAGCTATTGAGTCTACAAGCTGATCAATTCTAGGAAGCGAGAAACTGTCTTTAGGACAGTCTTTATTCAGATCGGAGTAATCGATACATGTTCTCCATTTTCCGTTTGATTTTCGGACAAGCATGGGATTCGACACCCATTCGGGATACAGTGCATCTCGAATGAACCCATTCATTTTAAGCTTTTCTACCTCTTCTTTAAGGGCGGCAGATCTCTCTGGATCCATACCACGCCTTTTCCGTTTGACCGTGACGTGCCTCGGGTCAATATTCAGAGTGTGGCTCGCGATGTCCGGCGAGATCCCACACATATCAGAATGCATCCAAGCGAATACGTCATGATTTTCCCATAGAAACTCAACCAATAATTCCTCTTGAGCCTGTTGGCTTAGCTGAGATCCAATCTTTATCATCTTTGAATCATCATCATCATCAATTGGGACATCGATCGTCAGTTCGGCCGGGGAATATTGGCCTTCTTTAGATTCTCCTTCACCTTCAGTTTCTCTTGGGTCAAGATCCCTTTGAAATTGGCTGGGGTGCCCGAGCCTAGGCCCAGGCATTAATTGTCAATTATCAGCAAAACGGACGCAGAGAGATTCCTCTACGCCCTTTCCTTTCTCCTTTCGTTGCGCCTCCCGCAGCTCGGCAACGTAACAGGCTCGTCCAACAGCCTGATCCCCCTGGACAACTCCAACTCCGTTGTCAGTGGGGAATTTCAATGTCAAATAGTAAGGGGCGATAGCTTCTCTGAATTCAGCGAGGGCCGGTCGGCCCAAAAAAGCATTATATGGGGAGTCTATATCTAACACAACAAATTCCAATATCCGGACTCTCCGGCGTTCTCCAACCCCCAACTCTACTGGTAGTTCCACTACTCCGGTGGGTATAGTAGCGCTTCCATTGAAGCCATGAATTCGAGACTAGCAAGGTTTCAAATCTTTGGTTTCCATCTTCATCTGATTAAGCTCGTTTAAATAGAATATTCACTGAGCTACCACTGTCAACCAAAATCCACTTCATCCAGGCTGGGCCTACTTGAGCTGAGATGACCAGTGGATTGATAGTGGGGGTTTCGACCTTGTCAGCATCTCTATTCCAGAACACGATGTCGTCAGTCATCGTCTTCTATTGTTTGGCTGGAGCCCCTTCATCAAAATTACTACAACAGTCGAAGTCCGCATGCCTAATAGAGCTGGAATACGACTCCATTTCCCTCCAGCTTCGGTCTGTTGAATGAGGACCACCACAAACAGTGTTTATCAATAACCTCCCACCGGTGCACGCGGGTTCTTCTTGCCTTTCCTGGTTTGGTGCACGATTCTGATTCGATGGGCCCGCACCTCCTGACTACGGCGCCCGCACAAACTGATCCAAATTTCGTTCACGTATCAGCTTTTCGATGAGATCTTGTAAATGACGACACTCATTTGTATTATGGCCATAACTCTCATGAAACCTGCAAAACTTCCCTGTTTGGATTTGTCTTTCCGATGACGGCTTCGGAGAAGGTTTCTTGTACTGCATGGTATTGCAGGTCTGCAAATACACATTCTCCAACGACGTATTCAATGGAGTATAATTGTCGAACATGGGAGCTCTACGTCGTGGACCATGATTTTGATGTCGTTTTTTGCCTTGATTTCCACTATCCCTCTGCTGGTTCTGTTTGTTTTGTATATTCAACTGAAATTTTTCGGAACTCTCCTCGGATTGTTTAACTGCAATGTTACTTTGAATTCCTTCCATGTTGGGTCCCACGTCATCCTACTTCCTAGACTGTTTTGCATCCTCCCTTCTCAAGAATTGGGCTGCCTTGGAATAGAAACGGTCCAATGATGTAGCTGGCTTCCCAGCTAACCAATTTCCGAACTCGGATTCCGGATCAATCCTCTTAGTTAATGCCATCAGGATAGAGTTGTCATTTGTATTGCTTATTTCTGCACACGCAGCATGAAACCGCTCTAAGTAACGTCTGAGTGTCTCTCCGGGAGCTTGAGTGACACTAGACAGAGTATTAACATCTTTAGGTCTCGCTACGTGCATACGGAATTGGTCAACAAACTTGGTGGCCATTTGGTCAAAATTAGAAATGGATCGTGGCGGCAAACGAGTAAACCACATAGTAGCAATGCCCCCTAAGGAATGGGGAAACTACGACATTTAACTGCATCATCAGCTCTCGCAGCATTCATTAGCCATTCATACTTCAGGATGTGTTGATTGGGATTGGAATTTCCTTCATAGACTGGAAAAGTTGGCATCTTGAAGCGCCGTGGTGGTTCAACATATAATATGTCATCAGTGAAAGGGGTATGACTCCGGGAAATCCCCCAATCGTCATTAGTGAGACACTGACTTTCACGGATCATCTGACGAATCATCATCGGTATATCTAGCATCTAGATATTTGGAGCATGCTGTGCCAAGGTGTGGTCGGGTTCCACAATGCGAGGCTGGATCGGACGCAGTCGACGGTCCGTGTCTCGCCTCCTTGGTTCAAGATTTTCAGGGACATAAGGTTCTGGAGTGTGTTCTCGTCGGAGATGATGCGGATCAGCTTGATTTCTGGCATCAACTCCTTGTTCGGTAGTGGTGGTAGTAGCGAGGTTGCCTGTGACATGGTAAGGGGCGGTACCCCCTCGGGAGGAGGGTCCGGTCTGATGGTTGGTGGATGGTCCTGCCTGGGGTTGTCCAAGATTTAGGGCAGGTTGGTGTCCTATGGCCTGGGTGTAGCTTACGTCCAACCGTGGGCGTGTAGATCGGTGATGATCATCGGAAGAGGCTAAACTCTCTGTGGAAGAATAAGAAGCTTGATCTCTCCTGGATCTCCTTCGCTGTTGGCGCTGCCGCTGGTTGGTCAATTCCGCGTTAGCACGGAGTTGCTGAGTAAGTTGCTGACGACTCTGAGTTAGTTCTTGCATAAGCATTTGGAATTCTTCCCTGGTAACAGGCCCGGTCAGATCTGATGGTCCGGCAGCATTCTGGTTGGATGGAGGCAGTTGTACGAGATTTTGTCTATCCCGTCCCTCCTGATCAGCAGCTGTAGAAGCGGTTCGTGTGCTCACCATGATGAGTTGATGAAGTCCTTTCCTAGATCTGATGCAAATCTGAATAGGATGGAAGGGCTTTAAGGCTTGATATCTGGATCTTCTTCTTGGATTTATGTAATCTGGTATCGATAGCAGATCCAAAGAGCAGGAGAAAAACTGGGTTTTTTCTCGGTGAAAACACCAAAGTGTTTGTACCAAAATTGGGCACAACACTATTCGGAAGAGTTTGAAGAGATACAAATAAAGAAATTAAATGGAAAAAGAGGATTATCTAACAAACACTTCAAAAACAAATGATAAAAATGCGTAGAAACATAGGAATTTAGAGTGGTTCGGCGTATTGCCTACGTCCACTATGAAATTGATGACTTTATTGATATTTCTTTGATGATTACAACTGATTTCAATGGTTAACAGCAGATTACAATGGATTATAGTAGTGAAATTCGAGTATAGTGGCAGCCTTGAAGTGCAAAAGTGTTTCTGGCAGAGTCTGGACGTCAAAGAGCCAAAAGATCCTCTTTCTGTAGGCCCTGGGGCTCTATTTATAGGCGTAGGATGCAAATATCTCGCTCAGATCTCGGGAGACTTCTTCTCGCACGTGGGTGGGCCCACACGATCGATCCCATGAAGTTTCGGCCCGATCCGTTATCGATACGAATGGATTTCGTATCGATCAGGACTTTACCCAATCGAGTCGAAACTTGGCATGAACATTCCTTAGCTCGCACGTAAGCTCCTGTGAAAATTTCATAGCATTTGGACTTGTGGATTGCAAGTTATGATCGATTCGAATTGGAGTTCTTCAGTGGGTTGTTGCGTTCGAATCGATGCCTTCGTATCGATCTATTCGAATCGATCCTGGCACGTGCTTGCAGGTTGACGTGGCGCGCACACTCTGGATCGATCCACTTTTCGCGTCGCATTGATCGAGTCGTTCCATTATTCGCGCCTTGTTCGTATCAAAGAACGTTGCCTCGTTCGCAGCGATCGATTGCATTGTTCTGTTCGTATCGATCGGTCGCGCTGCCTTGTTTGTATCGATATTACCTATTCTGTTCGTATCGATTGCATTTGGTCATGTTCGTATCGATCGATTGCTCTGTTATTTTCATACCAACCGAATGCTTGGGTCTATTCATATCGATGGGAAGTGTATACTTTGTATCGACCTATGGTTGATCAATACGAAGTATGTATGATGTTTGATCGACACGAACTAGACACTTGTATTGCATTCGATGGATACGAAATGGGCAATAGCCGATCGATCCGAAGTGGGCCTACTTCCCGATGGATACGAAAAGGACTATCCTCAATGGATATGAATAAGACAACTGTTGATCGATACAAAGTGGAATTCGTTTTTCGATGGAGTCGAATAGATCGATACAAATAAAGCATATTCCTCTGATGGACACGAATAGATGGACGCGAATTGATGGAGACGGCCTGATCGATACGAAATGATGGATGCGATGGAGATGATTTCTTTGGCTTGCATCGATCATATCTTGAGCATACAAACTCGGATTGACTTGAAATTTGGAACGTTGGCTATCATAGCTTCGCTTGTCATGTCTTGTCAATTGTAGCTCAATCCGGACTTGGACAAAATTCATCGATATCCATGGTGAGCCCGTATATAACCGATCTTCGGGATGGATTGTCTTAGGTTTCCGGTTAAGTTCCTGGTATCACGGCTTTGACAAAAGGCGGGATAACAGCCACAGATCACTGGTCCTTTAATTTCTAATGATTTGGTTAGGATAGAAAAGAGCTTTAGCAACGAATTGCTTTGAACACGCTTTTTTTCTATTTAATTTGTATGCCTACAACTTTGCACATAATGTATTAGATTGTAAATTAATCTATATTTGAACGTAAGTTACCTCAAATGTATCGTATGCACTTTTCTCTTTCTTAGTTTGTTGAATATCTAAGATGCATTGTCTGCTTTCCAGTATTTCGAGTTTTTGCCATATAAACAAACAAATTGCTTGTTAAAAGGGCCATAAGTTTGACTGATTAAGCATTCATCATTTCAATTGAACATGAGGTTTTATCCTGATGTAAGAGTTTGCTTCTTCATTTATAGATACTCCATGGCTTGTTAAGTAACGAAGATTTAAGTTTAATAAGAAAGTTGAATTTCAATCTGAATTTAAAAGATTGAGAGTTATTTTAAGGAAGCTCCACTGTCATAAAACCCTTCTGATAATGATTTGAATAGAAGTCCAGAGAACCATTCTGGTTATAGTGTGAATAGAGGACCAGAAAACCATCTAGTCGTAGGAACAGAAGATCGAAAAAATCATCTGGTAGTAGAAAATCGGAAAACCCATCTGGTAGTAGTAAAGGAAAACCAGAAAACCCATCTGTAATTAATAAGGAAGACTACAAAACTCATCTGGAATCTAAAAATTGCTTTTGCTTTGGAGCATAAACAGCTCACATTTGAAAGATCTTCCTCTAAAAGATTGATTGATTTTGTTTCGGAGCACAAATGGCTTGTTTTTGACTGATCTTCCTCTTGAAGATTATTTTTGATCCATTCTTTGTGATAGAGTTAGATTTGCTTTTGAATTTGATTGGCACCATCTTAGGGGATGATTGTTATTTTGTGCATTTGGTTTGCTATCTTAAGCAGAACTAAAGACTTACCCAACCTCCCTCTAGTTGGTGCTTTAGTAAGGCCTTGGAGATGATACTAAAGTCTTATCCGGTGCATTTGGTTAGCTTTTTTCAAGCAGAACCAAAGACTTACCCGACCTTCCACTAGGAGGCGCTTCAGTGAGGCCTTTGATGACAGCACTGAAGGCTAGTTAGGTGCTTCAACCAGGTACCAAAGGCTTACTCCATCCTTCCTCTAGGAGGTGCCTTCGCCAGAACCACATAGGCGAGACCAAGAGCTTATAGAAACTTTAGACAGGCCGTTTTCAAGCGGGACCAAGGGATTACTCTGACCTCCCACTAGTAGGTGCCTTAATCAGGCAATAGAGACATGATTAATGGCTTATGCTTCAGCCAGGCCACATAGGCGAGATCAAAGTCTAAGTCGGTGCTTTGACCATGCCATCTCAAGTAGGACCAAAGGCTTACTCCATTCTCCCTCTAGAAGGTGCTTTGACCAGGCCATCATAGCAGGATCAAAGGCTTTTTCCTTTATTTTAGGAGTTCGTTTTCCTCCTTAGCCATGTAGATGCACTTATTTCATGTAGAAAATCTTATTTCATTGATGACTTATATAACATCTTCTTATAGATTCATCAAGCTTCCCTTGCCCTAGAAAATGTTTAATCAAGCCTTCCAAGCTTCGACATTGGTTTGTTCTTTGTCCATTGGCCCGGTGATAGTAATAATAAAACCCTCAGAGATTAATTTCATTCTTTGGGTTCTTCTTTTGTAAAAGCCAATTGTTGAGTTTTTCCTTAGTTAAGAGATAGATGTTCTCGTAGGAAGTAGTAAGAGAATAATTTTTTGTCAGTCACGACCTCTTAGGAAACAATCCTCTCAGTTGCCATTTGATTCTTTTATTACTTGAAACGGACTCCTCATCTTTTATGACTAATTTCCTATGTGAGGAGTTTTGTGCTTTATTAATTTTATAAGATCGATCGAGTGCACTTTGCCATTTTCTGGTAAACCGTTCGAAGTCCCTTTCTATCTCTTTTTCAAAAATGGTACTTTTGCTTTGAGTTGATTTCCTTTCTCATTGCTATGAAGATGCTATCCCTTTTGTATTGCCTCCCTAGGGCAAAGATCAGTGTTGGTCCAATATGAAAGGGATTCAAACTCTATTTTGCTGGGTTGTAAGTAGCTACTTATCTCTTCTTTTCTTCATAACTTGTAATGTCATAAACCTTAATACTTGCTCCTCATGAAGTTGGGGATCGCTAGTGATTTGATAAGTTGGTCTAGTCATTTGAGGCTTTAAGGATCTTTGTTTAGAGATTTTAACATGATTAATTAGCATGACTAAGCAAAACTTAGTTGATGTTAATTGGTGTTAAGAACCAAAGATAGGTTAGCTTGGAATGGGATATGCTTAGTAGGAGAAAGCCCTTTAAGTGCTATATATGCAATCTAGGTTAGTTCCACTTAGGGTTTTAACGGAGCGGGAGGTTCGAGACCTCCTTCAAGTGCTAAAAATTTTAACGAATTTCTTTGTTAACCCCAAAAGTATTTGCCAAAGTAATCATAGGCTGAATTGCTAGGATGAAGTATGCAACATGTTGAATCTATGAAAATCTTATACATGTTCAATATCAACGCTAAAGCCATACCGCATGTCATATAAGAGTCAATAATTCAAAACACGTAGAGCAAGCAAACTCAAGATTATGAGTGCTTTTGGAATTCGAAGCATGTTATGATGAAAGAATCACAAATGCTTTAGAACTCGAAAGCAAGCCATAATTTAAGTAATCTTGTTCTTATTCCATATAATGTTGAATGTATAATATCTTATGTGCAATAGTTCAATTGCTACAATCAGCTCTAAATCCCCAAATTAATTTAGGGTTACAAGATTCAAAATGTAAGAAAAGGGACAAGAATCATTAACTCCTTTCTTTATGCCCCTTGGTCTGTATTTATAGGAGTTGAGGGATGCCGCATGGTTGTCATGTGTCCATGCGGCATGCTTGACCTCCGGCATTATCCATGTTGATGGTGCATAGCATCATATTTCAACATCCACTCGCTCAATAGTGAACTTCGACACTTAGCATGCATTCCGTATTGATAGTCTTCATTGATGACATTCAACATTAACATTTTATTTAGGAAATGCCACCTCCCTTGAAGGTGGATGAAGTGCCGCATTACTATGGCATGGCATCAATAAGTGACGACATTGATAAGTGGCGATATTGATAATGATTGGCATTGATAACAAATGTCATTGAAAATAGACGACACTGATAACTAGCGGTTTTGATAGCAGACGATTTTGATAACAAGTGGAATTGATAACAAGGTCCATTGATGATAGGCGGCATTAATAATAGGCGGCATTGATGATAAGCGACATTAATAAAAGACGGTATTGGTGACACGTGGTATTGATAGGAGATGTTATTATTTGAATGGTGACATTAGAATAAGGTGACATTAGAGAGATGCGGTATTAATTTGGAGAAACATTGATTCGTCTGGCTATATGAAGAAGTACTTCATTGATGGAATACGACATTAATGTGATGCGGCATCTATGTTATATCATGCTATTATAACATTGATAGCTTTTTGCATAAAGCTTTCCAATGTTGTCGTTCCCTTACTAACATGCAGCATTGTTTCAAGTTTCTTTAGCACTATATCATCCATCCAACCTTATAAGCAGTATGCGGTATTGATGGCATGCTGCATTGCTGGCTTCATTGATGACCTTCGACATTAACTATTATTCTTTTTTATGAAGGGCGGCATTGTATGCTTTCGAAATTGATTTTTCTTGATACTTTCGACGCTGCTTAAATTTGAGATCATGGCTATGCCGTATACCTTTGGGATTAATAATGATAGTAACATTCTATTGCTATCTGATCAACTACTGCTCCTGGGTCTCTAAGCATTTCGCAAAAATGATACATGAAATACATTATGAATCCCTGCAATAACTCTAGGCAGATCCACCTTATATGCCACCTTCCCAATCCTTCCTACGATTGAAAACGGTTGTATATATCTGGGTGCTGACAACCTAGTTTTTTTGAAACACATCACACCTCTCATCGAAGAAACCTTTACGTACACCCGATTACCTACCGTAAACTCCAATTCCTTTCTCCTTGTATCGGCATAACTCTTTTGTCTAGACTACACTGCTTTCATACTTGCTCGGATTAGCTCTAACTTCTCGGTAGCATCGTTCACCACATCTGGTCCTAACACAATACTATCTCTTACTTCTATGCAACATGTAGGCGACTTACACAGCCTTCCATACAAAGCCTCAAATGGAGACATCCCAATACTGCTCTAATAGCTATTATTATATTAGTTTTTTACTAGATACAGATAATCTTCCTAAGATCCACTAAAGTCCAGAATACGTATTCTTAGCAAATCTTCTAGGATCTTGTTGACCCTCTCAGTCTGCCTATTTGTCTATGGATGGTACGTAGTGCTCATGAGTAGTTATGTACCTAATACCTTCTGCAGACTTCTCCAAAATCTATTGATGAACAGCGAACCCAGATCACTAATAATAGTGCTTAGCACCCTGTGCAGTCTCACTATCATCTTCACATATATTTCTGCTAACTTCGATGTAGTTCTCTTGGCTATCTCTGGAATGAAATGGGCACACTTAGTTAGTCTGTCAACTATGACCTATATGGCCTCATTCCATCTACTTGTCCTTAGTAGCCCATTTGTAACCTCACCCATTTTGGGGCCTGAAACTAAGCTCTATAGATGTTGCAGTCATCTATAGTATTAATTTTTGGTGACAAAAGTGCAGTCATATTAATGCTATCCATAATATCAGAAGCACAAGAATATGGAATAATAGATACAACCCAAGTCAAAACAATATAACCCAAGTCAATGGATACAAGTACACATGACATACAAAATAGATACAACCCAAGTCAAAACGATATACATAGACAAAGTCTCTATCCCAACACATATAAGAGACATCCTCATAAGACTAAACTAAATGGTACATCAATATGATATATAGAAATATATGTGATTGGCTTCGGGCCAGGCAGGCTCTAGGATCAACCGGAGAAACCTGAAACTACTCAGTCTGAACCGAGTATTATTAAGAAATAATAAACAGTTCAGCCTTATACTAGTTCAAGTCAACATGGTGGAATAAACATTATAAATATATATATATATATAATGAATGATCTACTTATGTGAATCTCTATCTAAAGCACACATAAATATCGTAAGGTAACTCATATACAAATAACTTCGATCTAGTGCAAGTTCAAAACCATATTAGTAATTCATAAGGGAATAATCCCAAATACTAAAATTAGTTTCAAAGAAGTAAACAGAATCAAAATCTCGAAATTCACTAAAATGATAAACTTAAGTATAACCTCATTCGGGCAAAACTAGAATTTGATGAAAACTCAAATCGAAATCTCAAATCTCAAAAAAATTCAAAAATGGCACCAATTCCCAAAGTTGAGTCGATGCTCATCGATCAAGCATGCCAATACATGGTACAGTCCCCTCTAGGACATAGGTATAATCCCCCCTCTGACCATAAAGACGAACCCGAAGGTTGCACCGCACACGAAGACGAGCACGAAGGCTACGTCGAACACAAATGAGGTACTGCCCCCTAATGGACAAACTAGAGACGTACCAAAGGGTAACGCCTAACTGGAGACGGACCCGAAGATCATGCCTAACTAGAGACAAGCACAAGGCTACACCTAACCCAAAGACGAGCCTGAAGGCCATGTCGAATAAACGAGTGTAATAAACTTTCAAATAGGAACCAAATGGACTTTGCCAAAGCGTCCAATACGACCCAATGGAATTCAAGCGTTTACTAAATGATCGTGAATCCCACTACCGAAGTAAGAAAATAGCAATAATAATAATGATGATGATGATGAAATATTCAATTAGGCAAGTCCATAAATTAACCAATAAAGTAAACGCAGACATTCCATACCACTTGTTTTACTAAATCATTTAATTATAATTTCTTATCTGAATGAGATAATAGCGCATATATATATATATATATATATATATATATATATATAGAAAACTAGTTTGAAAAATCTTTTTAAAATGTTTGTTTAGAAAAGAATGTTGATATTTTGAAAACACTTTTATACATAACAATAATAAATAATATTGAAAACACTTATTTGAAATTATATTTGAAACCTGGTCAGTTTGGAAATATGATTTGAAAATAGTAAATTTTGATTAACTTTCCTTGGTAAATTATTTGCGTTCAATTTAAAGAATGGAGAGATTTTTATATAAACAAATGAAATTTGGTTCATAAAAAAAATTAAAAAGGTGGAAGCAACTTCATAAAACAGTAAGAAAAAGAAGGGTGTAGGCATGAATTAAAGAACATGGACGTACAAAATTAAAACAAATCAAAAGAACAGGCATGGATGCACAAAATATGGTTACAGGAATTGCAAAAAAAATTCAAACAACAGGGCAAGTGAAGAATGAACTAAAGTCCAGGCAACAAAAGGAAGCAGCAATATATATTGAGTAGCCAACGACTAAAAACAATATGGATGTACCTAAAAATCAAAGCAACAACCAATGGTTGCATGACTCGGATCATGGCAATAGCACATATAAAGGAAATACAAAACAAAGGCATTAGATGCTACTAATCACAAAGAGAGGATTTGCATTTAGGTCCAAGAAAATATGTTCAATTGCACAAAGGGATATTCTTAACCAAATTTCTAATGCAGCAGACAATGAACGACGTGCAAATCAAGGCTACAGGTGTAACAAAATTTGAAGGCATTAACGCAGTAAGGGGACATACAAATTAATGGGTGCGAACAAAATCCAGACCAGCGATTAATTTACAGTGAGCAATTGAGCTCATATGAAAAAGCAATAACAATAAATCATTAATAATCACCCATCACTAAATTCAACCAGCACTTAAAATTAGTACAAGAGGTTAGTTTTACTCACTGTTATCCCGCCTTTTGGTGAGGCCGTGATACCGTAGATTTGGTTAAGAACATTTGGTTACCAGCTTTGAGAATTAGTTATATATGGTATTATGGATAATGGTCGAACAGATTTGGACCAGGTCCTAATCAAAGTGTAATCAATATGAAGTGACAAGGAAGGCCCTGTGAGGCTACATTTCAAATTTCAAATCAATCGAAGTTCATACGCTCGAGACAAACAAAGGATTTATATAGATCGATATGGAACATCCATAAAACAACGTAAATCGACGAAGATCGATCGATATCTCAAAATCTATAAAGCCAATAGTTATCTTTAAGAAGTTTGCTCGTTCTATTTAGATTTGCAAAAATCAAAGCAAAGCTATCAATAATGGTAAGGAGCACTAGATCCACTTCTCAGAATGTAGAAGGAAACGAGAATGCTAGCATCCAACAAGGAGGCCCAAGCAGTCAACCAACAGATGTGAATGTTGATCCACTTGAAGTTTGGAATCTAGTTAATTCCATTACAAGAGCTGAATTCCAGAATCTGATGGGGAGCTAGTGAATAGCCATAGGCATATAAATCAGCAGATTCAAGTCAACATCAGCATAATGAACCAACTTAGTCAGCAACAGCGAGGGAAAGCAAGGAGGGACCATACCTCTTACTCAGCATTAGAGAATTCAAGTTCATCAGACGAGTATCACAGACACGGGTGTCATAGAATAAATGGATATCGTGAAGAAATTTTGAGGCATCAGCAAGCAGACCTTCCTAGTTTGCCAGGGCCGATTGGTGTCGATCCCTTCATAGGGAATGGTACCGATCCCTCCTCTATAGGAGGGAACTTACCTATACATGCTGGGATTCAAACTGGAGCAGCACCAGTTGATTTGGATGAGTGAGTTCAGTTAAATGTTGACCAATTGCATCCCTGGAATAATGATAAAGTGAATTCACATGATATACATCAGGAAGATGTTGAGCCAAGAAGGCATGGAACGACCCGTAGACATCGACCGGACCATTCACATGAGGTGGAACACGACCATCGCTTAGCACCAACTATTTAAACGTCGGACTTGTCAGCTATGGTCAGACAGTTAGTAAGAGAGAGCCAAGGCTTGACCAATGATGATTGGGGAATCTCGAGAAGCCATACCCCGCTCACTGATAATGTCCTGCATGCAGAGTATCCAAGGAGGTCCAATATGTCATCGGTGCCTGCCTACAAGGGAAATACCGACCCCAAGCAGCACATCATGAGATATGAATGGCTGATGGATTTCGCATGAGCAGATGATGCAACCAAGTGTAGATGGTTTACTATAACTCTCTCTGGAATAGCAACAATGTGGTTTGCGAGGTTACCTAAGCGTTCGATCTCTAAATTTTATGATTTGGCAATAAGATTCGTGGAGCAGTTCCATATGCATGCAACTCACCCCAAAGATGTAATGTCCCTATGTAGCGTGATCCAGGCTCCAGGAGAATCGCTAAAAGATTACTTGGAGAGATTCCATATGGCTATCATAGAAATCAGTAATCCGAATGACTATGCAATATTGATGGCCTTAATAAGAGGAATTGATCCGGAGTCTGATTTTGGTGATTGGTTAGCTGACAAGCCACCCGCAACGTTAGAGTGCTTCTATGTGAAGGCAGCTCGGTATTTGAGAAAAGAGGAAGCCAGATGCTCTAGGAAGAAGAATGTTGCGGGACCAAGTGGAGAGGGAGTACAAAGTAATATTGTGGTAAAACAGTCTGATGATAGCTCTAGAATAGTTTAAGTGAATGTCCAGAACAAACCCAATCAGCAGAAGAAAGGCGGAGATAGGAGCCGAGATCGAAAGAGGGATTCTAGAAGAGGAAAACCTAGGATTTCGATGTACAATACTTACACGCCACTTAATACATCTCTAGAGAATATCCATTTGTCTACCTGCAATACCATGCAGTACAGGAAGCCGCCTTCGAAAGAATCAATGGAGAAGTAGAAACAGATCGGAAAATATTGTCGGTTTCACGAATGTTATAATCATAACACAAATGAATGTAGGCATCTCCAGGATATTTTTGAAAAGCTGATCCGAGAAAGAAAGTTACAGCAGTTTGTAAAAACCCCACAGGATGGCGGGCAGGGGACATCCGACCCCAACTGAGGACAAGCGCCGTACGGGGCTAAGGAATCTACACGAACTGGTGGAAGATTGGTAATCAATACAATAGTTGGAGAACCACATCCGGCTAATAAAATTTGGCATGAGACAGAGCGCTATGCTAGCACACTCAAGCATGTGAATTTTGAATGTTGTACGAGTACGAAAGATGGATTTTCGGTAAAATAGCAACGTACAATGGTAGATGATATTGTGTTTAGAAACAGAGATGCATACAAGGTGGAGGCTCCGACGATTGACCCAATGGTCATTTCGACCATGATTGGACCTGCTTTAGTGAGAAGGATATTGGTTGATTGTAGAAGTTCTGTAAAAACAATTTTCAAAAAAAACTTATGATCAAATGAGGATGGAAGCCAAGGACTTGAAACCGTCTAAAGCCCGCATTCATGGCTTTAACGGTGTTGTAACCGAAGTTGTTAATTCTGTCGAATTACCCGTGGAGTTGGGAGAAGGTGACCGCATGAGAGTGAATATTCTATCTTTTGTTGTTTTGGATGTGACTCTCCATATAACGCTTTTCTGGGCCGACTGGCCTTAGCTGAATTCCGGGCAGCTCTTGCCCCATGGTGTTTGACTTTGAAATTCCCAACAAGTAATGGCGTTGGAGTTGTTCATGGTAATCAGGCAACCGGACGTGCATGTTATGTAGCTGAGTTGAGGGATGCTCAACGAAAGGAGAAAGGTAAGGGTATTGACAAGTCAGTTTGCATCCAAGCCACTGAAGATTGACAACTAGCGCCCGAGCCTTGACTCGGGCGCCACAATCGGTTCTATAGAGATATAGTTCCAACAGATGACGAGGAGGAGCCTAAAGAGACCAAGGCTGCACTAGCTGAGCTGACAATTGACATCACAGTCAACCACGAGGACCCTTCATGGGTCCTAAAGATCGGATCACAGCTCAGCCCCCCGATGAAAGAACTTGCTAGATTTCTCCAAGCGAATCTCGATGTGTTCGCTTGGACTCATTCTGACATATGTGGAATCTCGCCTGCCATTGTGAGCCATGCATTGAATATCGACCTGAGGCATATCCCGGTGAAGCAAAAAAGGTGTGGCATGAATTAGAAGAGATCTACCGCTCTTAAAGAGGAGGTTGATAGGCTCAAAGACAATGGGTTTATTAATGACGCCCTCTACCTTAAGTGGGTATCAAATTCTGTACACGTGAGAAAGGAAAATGGTAAATGGCGGACATGCATTGGTTACTCGGGCTTGAACAAGGCATATCCAGAAGACAGCTTTCCCTATCCAAGGATCGACCATTTGATGGACTCAACCGCGGGACATGAATTGTTATCTTTCATGGATGCATACTCAGGATATAACTAGATCCTGATGCACATTCCTGATCAAGAGCACACTATCTTCATTACCGATGTTGGATTATATTGCTATGTGATAATGCCATTTGGGATAAAGAACATGGGAGCGACCTACCAGTGCCTAGTCAGCAGAATGTTTAAAGATCGGATCGGAAAAACGATGGAGGTATATGTGGATGATATGCTTGTGAAGTCACGACGATTAAGCGACCACATCAGAGACATGGCAGAAATGTTTGATATCCTCCGGCACTACAAAATGAAGATTAATCCTCTAAAGTGTTCTTTTGGCATCGCATCAGGTCATCGTTAATGCCCGCAGAATCGAAGCTAATCCCAAGAAGATCCAAGCTATTTGCAATATCCAAGCACCCAAGACTATCAAACAAGTACAGAGCCTGAATGGGAAGGTTGCCGCCCTAAGCCGGTTTATTTCCAGAGCAATCGATAAATGCATTCCTTTCTTTGACCTAATTAGGAGAGGAAAAAGGAATTTTGAATGGACACAGGATTGTAAAGACACATTCCAAGCTTTGGTGAATCACTTAGGAAGATCTCCCATTTTTTCAAAGCCGGTGGTTCACGAAGATTTATATATCTACTTGGTCGTGTCGGTACATGCTATTAGTGTCGCATTGCTTTGCAAAGAGAATCGAATCTAGAGACCACTCTATTGTTATAGCAAGTGATTGATAGGAGCTAAAAGGAACTATCTAAGGATAGAGAAACTGGCATACTGCCTGCTAATTGTTTCACGAAAGCTCCGCCCTTACTTTTAGGCACATCCTATCAACGTTTACACCGACCGGCCATTACGACAGGTCCTACAGCGACCTGAGATGTCTGGAAGGTTACTCAAATGGAATATCGAACTTAGCCAATTCGACATCACTTATCTTCTTAGGAGGGTTATCCAGGGTCAGGCACTGGCAGACTTTATAGCAGAATTTACTGTGCAGTATGATTTCCCATAGAACAATGAAACCTATACCATACGGTGGAAGTTATATACAAATGGAGCATCCAAAGATCGTTGTTCTAGAGCTAGAATTGTGCTTGTAACTCTTGAAGATCAGTCAATTTGCTATGATTTAAAGCTTGATTTCCCTGCAACAAACAACGAGGCTGAGTATAAGGCTCTGATTGTTGGACTTAAACTCGCTAGGGAACTGGGAATAACGTCTCTTGAAATCTTTTGTGACTCACAATTGGTAGTATAACAAGTCAGGGGAGATTACCAAGCTAAAGGACAACGACTTTCTCCATACCTTACCCAAGTCCAAGAATTGTTGACTGACTTTGAATACAATGATATTACGTATATTCCTCAGGATCAAAACAAAGAGGCTAATTCATTAGCAAAGTTTTCTAGCACCGGGGATGCGCACCAGATGGGATTGGTTCCAGTCGAAGTATTAAATGCTTCGAGCATAAGCCTGATGGAAATCGACCAGGTACTAGAGACGGAGCCTGAAAAGGAGTCGTGGATGGCTCCAATTAAAGACTATTTTCTACAGGGTGTTCTTCCCGAACGAAGGAATGAAAAACGAAAAGTCCTTCATAAAGCTTCCCGATATATCATACAAGAAGGAGTTATGTACAAAAAGGGTTTTTCCGTTCCCCTGCTTCGGTGTATCGCTCATGACGAAATAAAACGAGTCCTAAAGGAAGTCCATGAAAAGGAATGTGGCAATCACACTAGAGGGCAAACTCTAGTAAAGAAAATACTCCATTATGGGTATTATTGGCCGACCGTCAATCAAGATGCTAATGATTATGTAAGGCGATGCGACAAGTGCCAGATGTATGCCAAAGTTCCAAGAGCTCCATCGATAGAAATTACACAAATGATCAGCCCATAGTCGTTCGTCGTGTGGGTATAGATATTATCGATTCCTTACCAATCTCAAAAGGTGGTGCAAAGTACGCTATCGTTGCAATTAATTACTTTACCAAATGGGCCGAAGCGGAACCTTTAGCCATGATCCCAACCAAGAAAGTAATCAACTTCATCATTTGTCATTTTGGTCTTCCATGAACTATTGTAGCAGATAATGGGACTCAATTCGACGATGCTGAATTCAAAGACTTTTGCCGTCTTCATCATATCGAAAAGAGATTTACAGCAGTAGCTCACCCTCAAGCGAATAGGCAAGTTGAAGCTATGAACAAAATCATAAAATCCATTTTGAAGAAGTGTTTGGAAAAGGCTAGAGGCAAGTCGGTGGATGAACTCTCGACAGCACTACGGGCTTATAGGACCACCCATAAGTCCGCGACTAGCCATACTCCATTTTTCCTTGCTTAAAATTCCGAAGCCATCATTCCTCCGAGTGACTTATTACGATCCCAGAACTAATAAAGATCTCCTCTTGAAATCTCTAGAGTTTGTAGATAAGAAGCGCGAAGAAGCTGGTTTGAGGGCAGCTGCACACCGATATCGAGTCGCCCGATACTACAACACTAAAGTCCGACCTAGAACCTTCAAAATCTGCGATCTTATCTTAAAACGGGTCTTTCCTGCCCCGTTGTATATGAATCCAACTTGGGAAGGACCATATGTCATTGAGCTGAGGTTAGAGAGGGAACTTTCAAGATAACGACTGTCGATGGCATCACGCTCCCAATGGCATCGAACAACGAGCATTTACGGCGCTATTTCACTTAGTTCATTTTTTTCATTCAGGTGTATTTAATTTCAGCATTTGGTTTTTCAAATATGTAATAAGACAAATTATGTCATTTCTTTCCATTCAGTAATAGAGCATTGAATTTTCCATCATATCTGTGACCTACCATTACAGTACATGTTAGCTACATTGTACGACCGACTAAATCCCACTGTTCAATGCGACCAACATAACTCAGAACCGATTGAGATTCGACCAATCACTTATTGAATCAAACCCCATACTTTGCGGTAGAACAACTGACTAAGGAGAACCAAAATCGAAAGTTTTCCAAATAACTCATGTCCCCAGAGTGCGGATATGAGTATAAATGCTAAATGGGTGTGACTAACCACCTATGAAATAACTCACGTTCCCAGAGTACGGATGAGTATAAGTGCTAAATGGGTGTGACCGACCACCTATGACATGACTCTCATCCCCAGAGTACGGATATGAGCATAAAAGAATAAATAAGTGTGATCTGACCACTTATTACTCAAATAACTCAGACTTGACTTTGATAGGATGAGAAAGAAGTTAGTGGAGACGGAACTCGACCATCCGCTAATCAACCCTACCAACCTGAGAAAGGGGGACAAAGGCATGATGACTTGATCGCTTAATTCGATAGCGTAACGTTAGGGCTAAAGTCTAACGTTTGGATACGACTCGAGGCCACGACCTCATTGATAGGCCTTGGGATGGATAAATCGGATCAATATCCGACTTGACTAGCGAAGAATTACAAATACATTAAATAGAAAACATAATAGCTCAATCAGTTAAACAAGCATGCATAAGAATTCTACACAAGAGCAAAAGAATTCTTATTCACATTAAACTTGCTGTTCATAATGCAAGTTTATCCAAAATGAGAAGTAAGTGTGGGGGTCGTACCCGCACAATCACGGCCAACAAAAAGAAAAAAAATTATCCATCCAAGCTATTTACACATCACTTCAACCCAACAATTACTTCTTGGTTTTCCTCTCTTTCTTTTGTTTCTTGGGAGTGGTTCCATCATGAACTGTCACTCGATCCTCTCTTCAATTCTTTTCAGCCTCGGCCTTTCTTTGGAGAAACATCTTTAGTTACAGGGGTCAAGGCGGCATCACCTTTAGAAGCAGGAGGGATCGAGGTACTCTCAACATCGGAAGCAAGGGGAACCTCATCTCGAGGAATATCCCGCCATGAGGAATTAGCTGAAGCGGGATAGGAATTGGCTCGTTGTAATCCACATCAACGGGCTCAGCTTTCGCTTTCTTTTTTAACAACTATTCCTTCTCAACACGCTCCTTCAAGCTAAGCTCATCAGTAGGATCAGAAGAGTCCGTGACTACGAAACCCTCATCAATAGGAATTTCATGGTGTAGGTCACCTCCTTCCTCAAACAGTGCTTCCATGAATTGCTCATCGATAACAAAGGTTTCTTCTTGAGCACCTTGAGCAGTGGCTGAAGTTGTAACTATAGTACATTCCATCATGGCCGCTTGTGATCCCAATTAAGGCTCTTGTGAAGGAGGAGGAACGACAGTTGACAGATCTAAAGCTGAGGAAAAATATGCGAAAAGATTAGAAATATCAACTTGTGACACCTCAACCTTTTGAAAGATAAGAGATGTTAGCGAAATACCTTCCTCGGTGTGGCTCCCAAGTTGAGCCGAAGTACTCTCAGAACTGCGTTCAGGGATTGGAGAAAGCTGAGGCTTGTTCGAATCATACTCGGGGATGGTTGAAGAATCTACCATGGAGCTAGGGTAGCCTGGGATGCTGGGAGAAATTCAGTTATAACATAGGGTTGTACAGACCCAGATCCTTCATCCACTTCATGTAAAGAGGTAGCGGCAGATTCTTTCCGAAGTGTAAGTTGGATATCATGCAATGTTTTGGGTTCATCGCTTAAAAGCATTTCACCTTCAAGCCTGGACAAGTCGACTTCCTCGGTATTAAGGAGTCTCTTTTCCTCCGCAATAAGAAATTCTCATGCATGCCAGAGCTGGTAGGGATAGTAATTGCCAAGCCATGTTAGATTTCTGTGCTTGAGAACATTGGCGTTGTAAAGAACAAGAAGTGAGTCGAGCTCGTTCATCATCTCTTCCCTAGCCTTATCCTTGGCAGCTTCTACTTCGCACTGAACTAGCGCATCAACATCTTTGGTCCTTTCAATGGTTGTATCTCTCTCAAGTCTAACATTCACCAGCTTATCACAAGCATCTTGAGCCATTTCCTGAGCATCATCTTTCTCCTTGTTTGCATACTCGAGCTTAGCCCTGAGTTATGCTATCTCCTTCAAGGTTGCAGATTCATTACTTCGAGCTGTATCTTTCTCGCGTGTGATTTCTGGATTCCGAAGATGTAATACCTAAACCATATCTAGATGACTGGACTTCATCTCCTCCATAGATCTGATGGCAGCATCAGTTTACCCTCATCCTCCGCTTGAGAGGTCCTAGAAGCCCCTAACTCATTTGTTAAAGTATCGATGATTCTTTTATTCTGAGCCTCTTGGCGCTTTAACTTTTCAATTTCCATTGCACGCTCGAAGGGCACTTTCGACATCCTCTCCGCTACTTTCATCCATTCACGATACTACTTGTGGATATCAAAGGTACAATCGATAGTCATTTTTTGGACATGGTTTGGGACCTTCTTTAGATTGGGAGGGGAAAAAATCTTCAAAGCATAAGTTTGGAAACTCTTCTCGAAGCTGTGCCATGCGAGTAACTTGATCGATCACAGGCTCTTCGGCAGCGATTTTGACTTCAGTACTTTCCTTGCTAGGCCTGTGAGCAACAATATGTTCGCTATGGCAACGACGATCACTAGGCCGTTGAGAATGAGAAGGAACTAAAGGCTGTGGAGGAATTGAAATAGGAGGGGGACCATGAGAGGAATCGACAAGTGGGTCCCAACGATCAGTTGGCTTATAGAAACCCTTCGGAGATGGGGATCTAGATCTTGATCAATGCTTATCTTGAGATGGTTTATCTCTATCACCCCTATCCTGGTGACCTCCATCCCGACCAGAGTGATAACTAGAATCATACTACTCTTGACCGCCACCTTGACGGTACGAGCTAGAGCATGAACTAGAAGACTAGTGGTGTACATCCCAAAGGGAATCGAACATATTTCTTTTCTTCACCATCGTTCCTACAAAGGAAAACAAAATTTAATCAACTTTAAGCATTAAAGGGTGCATGTTGAGCAAAATGCAATGTTGAGGAGTGCAAGTGTATGCAAGTGTCCTTGTGTTTCCCCCTGATGTACTAGATGCAAAAACTTTGCTCATTGGAGTAATTTCTCCATTAGAAGTTGGAATTTTAGTGCCAGTTCTGGTAGGAGATTCCGACCAGCCAACACTCATGTTAGTGAAGTGGAAAGTGTTAAAGTCATGTGGTATTGACAGACACGACAAAGAATCGAGCGGCAGACTTAAACGCTCCGACGGTTGAGAAGTGGATTCATCTTGAACAACCTTGGGAGTGATCGACAACTTGAGTTGATTAGAAAGACGACTTTTGGGAAACTATAAACAAGTCTCTTCTCTTTTCCTTTATTAAGAGCCGAAGGCTATGAGGTCTGCAAGGATCCTACTTCGACTCCAAGACTAGATACATGATCATCGCGACCGGGCACATTGCCTTTATCTCCTTCGACATCAATGTCGGTGAATTCCTGAGTACCTATAACTAAGGGCACAACAGGACTGATTCGACTGCCACTTCGACTAGCTGCAGCCCGTGGTCTTACCACTGTAGCTCGAGCAACTATTGTTAGCCCTATGCTAAGGCCCTCTTCCATCAAACAAAAAGTAATAAGGCTTTTGTCCGTGAGAAGATAATCGATGTCCCTTTCTTCAGGTGGCACATTTTTGAGAGTTGTGACCGTTTGCTCATAAAGATTACTGTTGGGCCATGCGACGGTGCTTGTAAAAAGAATTTCTTAGTTTGAAGTACGGCCTGGATATCAGTTTTCCATGCTAATACAAAATTGATGGATAACACTTATGTCTTTCCAACCATTGTCAAGTAAAATCGGGATGACATCGAACAAAGAACCACTCGCTTTTGAAAGCGCTTAATTTATTCCATGCGCTGGTTAGAATCTGACACTTCTTCGTAGACTCAAGAAATGTAAATGAAAGACTCCATATCCGTCGCTTGAAAAAGAATATGAATCAAATGTCATCGATGGTCAGAGGATGATGAAGAAACTCCATAAATACCATATAAATACAATTGAGAAGACCGTAGCCGTTTGGATGAAGCTGCACTGGAGCTATCCTCAAATAATGGAGAATTTCCCGGATGTATGAGCTAAACGGCAGAATGCACCTGACCTAGCACATGAATTTGTTGCACGCTGTATATCCTTCTAGAGTTTTGTGAGCCCAGTCGTCCCATGATAGTACCAATACGTCATCAAAAGGAATCCCTTGCCTTATGAAGATTTGATGAAGAGCATCTTCCTTAATTTTAGAGGCAATGGAATCAACAGGGTCCTCCAGAATAACTGCATCCTCCAAAGTGTCAGGAGTAGGATAAACAACTTCAGGTGGAAGAATGGTAACTGTAGAGAATAAATCAAACTGTGGGCCTGGGCTCTCCTATTGTTCTGAATGATAGTTGGAAGACGGACTATCAGACTCGGTTGCAGAGCTTGATTCCACGCTAGGATTATCCTATTAAGAAGATGGTCCAGCAAACATAGCCACGAGATGCTTGGAACGTCTGGAATCCATTGCTATTAAACTCAGTAAAAATCATTATTAGACAGAATAACCTATACCCCTATGCAGAGTGAGTGCTAGTGTTGAGTGGTGAAGTGCCATGCAATGTAGTGATGAATTATATGAAATTAAAAACGGAAATGGTGACGAGACTTCGAAATTTGATCGAAGTGACCATCGTTGCTGACCGTCTCAACAAGTTCTCTACATCATTAAGAAATAGTTCAGTTTGAACCATTAGATAGATTGTCAGTAGGATGAAGGTTGATTATTATATTTAAAAATAGGTAAGCTTCAAGGGAATTGTCTAAGGAATTTGTTCATGTCTTAGTTCGAATGTCTTGTATGTCTAAGTATGTAGTTCGAATCATATGCAAATCATGTATATTCACTCAAGAGTTCAAAGCCGAAGCTCATCTCAAAGTCCAAGTTCATACGATCAATTTACATTTTAAAGTGCGTTGCAGACAACCGATCATCCTATCGAAGTATAGCCGATCATTTCAGGAAAATCGTTCAAATATGATCGTTCCATAACGATCGCACATAGCCAAGTCATGTGCCGCATTAGACCTTCAACCGATCGTTCCAATCATCAACTCTCCAAATGATCATTCATGCCAACTTCCACCGATTATTCATCTATGATCGTTCCACCCATTAACTCTTGGCATCGCTTCCATACAATCGTTCAGAGAACGATCGGCCTAATACCCTTCAACTTTTTTAAACATCAATGTGCATATCATATCAAACTGCTGCTTTGCCCAAACGACCAGTGAAATAATTCTTGAACCATCGACATTAAAACGATCGACCACTATTTGCTTGTCCACCACCTAACCATTGAATCCACTCTAAATCCTCTCCTACTTCCCTTGACCGAACTTTCATACGATCGACACAGATCGATCTTCCTCCATCATATACCCATCTTTCCATCTTCCCTAATCCGTGAATACAACCTCCATCACGAAACAAAATCCCCAAGTCTCGATGCCAAAATAGTGTACAAAAAGAGATTAAACCTACCTATGAAAGGAATTGGAGTGTAGAGTTGGATTGGGAAGAAAAGTCGGATCGATATGGGGAAGTGGGGTTGGATCGAGGACGTCTGGTGGCTCAAAGATGGAAGAGAAGGAGAAAGTAAATTTTACTTTCTATCGTTTGGATTACAAGCTTAACAAATGAATTGAAGGAGTGAAAAATGGCTAAGTATAAAGTATTTATATAAGGGTATAGGCCGATCCTTTGAAGCCCGAAGAAATGGTTAAGTGGCCCAGAACGAACGATACGATGCAACCCTTTATTGATGGATTCAAGCCAATCCATCTTTAAAAAAAGATGATGAATGAATGATGGATAAAAAATATGTAGAAGACTTGACAACAACCCATGAACGAGCAATCGTGATTGAGGGTCGGGCATGGATATGTATACGGTCTAGTCAACATTCCAAAAATTTAAATTTTGAAATCAACAGAAATTGAATTCTCACATGAAATCAACCGAAGAAAGATCAAAACTAGATTATTGTGGCCTGATAATCACTAGATAAACAAAAACATGATCATAGATAAGCCGTGATCTAGTATTTATACTATTGGAAGTTGTTTGTACCAAAATTGGGCACAACACTCTTCGGAAGTCTTTGAAGAGATAAAGTGAAGAAATTAAATGGAAAAAGAGGAATTATCTAACAAAAACTCCAAATTTCAGAAATGAGAATCATTAAAATGCAGGGAGACACAAGAATTTAGAGAGGTTCGGCGTATTGCCTACGTCCACTATGAAGTAATTTGCTTTATTGATCTTTCTTTTATGTTTACAATTGATTTCAGCAAATTACAGTGAATAACAATGATTTGCAGCAGTGAAATTCATTGGTAGCAGCAGTAATGGAGTTCAGATCTGGATCTCGCGGAGTACGGGCGTTGGAGATTTTTAAGAGGAAGAAGAACCCCTTTTCTGTTGGCTTTGGGGGTCTATTTATAGGTGTAGGAGGTTGATATTTCGCTCAGACCTTGGGAGACCCTCTCTGGCACGTGACCAGGCCCGCGCGCCCAAGCCCATGAAGTTTCGGTCCGATCTGTGATCGATACGAACATATTTCGTATCGATCAAGATTTCATCCAATGGAGTCGAAATTTGGCGTGGACATTCTTTAGCATGCACGTAGTCCTTTGTGAAAATTTCATAGCATTTGGACTAGTAGATTAGGAGATATGATCGATACGAATTGGGATTCTCGGTAGGCTGTTTGGTTCGACTCGCTCCGTTCGACTCGCTTCCGTTCGACTCAGTGACATGGCGCTCGAGTCTTTGCGTCATTTTGCTTTTGATGTTGTTTCGATCGAGTCGAACTGTGCATTGATTGAGTGAGTCGAAGTGTGCATCGATAGAGCGAGTCGAAGTGGAGCTTCTTGAGAGATTCGAACAGTGGCTTCGCCAATGGAGTCGAAGTTGATGGAGTCGAACAGTGGTTCGAACAGAGCGAGTCGAAGGAGTCACTTCTGATGGTCGCGAAGCGAGTCGAAGGGAGCGAGTCGAAGTTGGCTTCTGGTGGTTGCGAAGCGAGTCGAAGGAGTCACTTTTGATGGTCGTGAAGGGAGCGAGTCGAAGTTGGCTTCTGGTGGTTGTGAAGCGAGTCGAAGTGTGCACTCCCTATGGATTCGAACTGGAGCGAGTCGAAGGAGGCTGTTCCTAACCAATTTTGTATCGTTCACAACTTGAGCATACGAACTCGGATTGACTTGAGATTTGGAACGTTGACTCTCATAGCTTAGGTTGTCATGTCATATCAATTTTAGCTCGATCCGAACTCAGACAAAATTCGTCGATATCCATAGTGAGCCTGTGTATAACTGATCTCTAGGACAGGCCGTCACTAGTTACTAGTCAATTCCTTGGTGTCATGGCCTTGCCAAAAGGCGAGATAACATTTGCCCCCCAAAGTACGTCTTGTGAAAACATTATGTGCTTTGAAGTGCTGCATTCTTCATTCTGAATAGTCATCGTCTTTTCGATGAAAGCTGTAATCTTCGACTGTTTTTCTTGAAAATGTAAGCTGTTGACGGTCAACTACTGTACCCCGTATTGTTGCGACTGATTGCTGTATGTCAGTGGTTACCCGTTTGTTGTTGTAATTGTTATTGGATGAGTTTCTGATTCCTGAAAATCTAGAATGTTGAATATTAGTCCAGCATTCATGCATATATGTTAACCTGACTCTCGTTGACGTTTGTACGTTCACGAGTCATTGTCAGTTTATTTTATTTTTGAATTCCATATCGATCCTCTCCTGAACCGATGTGAAATTCGCTGCAACAACGCTCGATGGTTGCTTTTGAATGTTCCTTCGTAACGATCCTCTCCTGAATCGATGTGAAGGGTTGAAACATCGAAGACGATTTTTATTGGATTTATGGATGCGAAGTAAGTATTTCGAATTGATGGAGTCGGCCTCTGGAAGCCATGATTTGATGGATTCAAACTGCTTGTTCGACTCGATCTTGGATTCGAACTGCATAGGAGTCGGAGTCGAAGCGCACAGGAGACAGAGGAGCGAGTCGAAATGCACAGGAGTCGGAGGAGCGATTCGAAATGATGGCTTGTATTGCTGCATCGGAGATGGAGTCGAAGACAAGCGATACGAAGGGGAGCTTCGTATCGACGCACTGGAGAGGGAGTCGAAACGCGTGTTCGAATCCACCGGGATACGAAACGTTTATTCCCTTTGCTTTCGAGTCCATATAAATACTTTGTATTATCCTTTTTTTCACTTTTTACTTTTCGCTTTCCTGCCTTACTTTCGCATCGCTCTGAGACTCGAGACAACAAAGAAGAAGACAATTTTTCCTTCGAACCGATTCATACCATCAATTACTTGTACTAATCTGACAGATCTAGGTAATCCCACAAGCGAATGCAACGTGTAGACGGCGCGACTAGATTTTTGATACCAGACCAACCAGAGTCGTGATCGATCAAGACTCCTTTACGATCGATCGAGATCCCTTCGCCTCAGCTTCGCGTCGATCTGGAGTAGGGGCTTCGAGACGAACTGCGTAGCCTTGGGATCGAGTCGAACTGCGTAGTCTTGGGATCGACTCGAACTTGAGGCTTTTAATCGACTCGAAGTGATGGCCTTCGATCGAGTCGAAGTGGTCGTTTGGGACCGAGTAGAACTGGAGGTGTTGGGATCGAGTCGAACTGAAAGTTTGGGAGCAAGTCGAACTGGAGGTTTGGGAGCGAGTTGAACTGGAAGTTTGGGAGCGAGTCGAACTGCTGCGCTCTGATCGATTCGAAGTCCCCAACCTTCTGATTGAGTCGAACCCATGCTTAGATGGCCATGACCTATCGATGCGAACACGGCTCTCGTTAGCGATACAAATTGAACACTTAAAAAATCTGAAATTTCCTGCACGTTTGAACAATTGAATCCGACGAGCTTCAAACTTGCATATCTGGACTTAATAGTTTCACCGCATATCTGATTGCCTATTGAAGCTCATCGATGAAACTGGAACTTATCGAAATAATAACAGATTTTAACTTGGAGTGATAGTTAACAATTGGATGGCATGGTTGCGACGGTCAGCGATGACGGTCCTTCCGACTGAATTCCGAAGTCTCGTCGTTTACATGCTTCCTTCAATCCTGTTGATCTTCTCAAATGATATACAGAATTGCATTGCACAACACACTCACACACTTTACACTGGGGGATGCACGAGCGTTATTTGTCAGTTTAACAATGATTTTTCATAAGCTAGCTATTCATGGAACCCTCAAGTTCACAGCAGCAGGAACTCCTGAGTTCTATTCCTCCAACCATAGAGATACCGGTTATTGAAGCCGAAGTTATAGACCCAGCTCCGGACGATCGTCCGGGTGCCCGGTTTATTTGTAATCCGCTAGATTCAGTGCCGTCGGGTATCTCCGAAGATATGATAGGATGGATTTGCTTGAGGCACGGCTTGTCGCTCGATGACGTGCTACTTCCTGGGCCAAATGACAGGCCGCACGATCCCCCGGAGGGGTTTACTGCTTTCAACCGTCACGCTTGCACAGCAGGGACACTCCCTGCCTTCAACTAATATATAAGGGAGATGTTATCGTTTCTCAGCATAGCTCCATCTCAGCTACATCCCAACGGGTATGCCTTGTCGAACAGCACCTTTGTCCTATTTATGGAGATCCTCTTTCAACCGCCGAAGCCGATCGAAATCAGATATTTATTCAATGTCAAGAGCCGTGGAGACAGCCCTTCTTTCACCTTCCTGGAAGCGGTCAGAAACTGCCACATTGTACTGGGCTCCTGGGGAAGGCTAAGTTATTATAAAACCGAATGGTTCTACATTCAGTGCCCCCTGGATTTGCTAGGCAGTGGTTGGATAGATGTAAGTGTTGCCATTTCTCTCTTGAATCATTGAGATATTAGTAACCGACTCCAAAACTGACATACTTTTCCTTTTTTATAGCTGCAATCTCTCGTCCTGACGGCGCATACTTCAGAGAGCTTGTTCGAAGTCTACAAGCATTCTCGGGTGAAGAGAGGCATATCGACTTGGTCCTGTCTAATAGAAATTTGAGGACGGTCGGACTGATAGAACGGAGGCAGAGCATACAACTGGAAGGGACACATAGAGTGGTCCCGAAGAAACGGGTGAAGCGCAAAGCGCCCGTAGTCGTGATCGCCGAAGAAGTTGATCCAGAAAGAACGCCTACCGATACCGAACTCTCGGCTGGGCCTTCTGCTGATGTCCAAGATTCGGGAGGAAGAAGAAAAGGCAAGGCTGCTGCTCACAAACGCTCTAAATCTAAGAGATTTAAATCCGTGGTTTTGTCCTTGCCCGTTCCCGGGATTAGAATTTCGGAGGCTCCTCCCCCGCAAGTAGAGAATCCCTTTGCAGGGCTTGCCGATATCCCGATTCCGGATTTTGTGTCGTCTCCATACGACGCTGGGATGGAGGAGCTTTATAGTGCTCTTGGACTGAGCGGGTCGCTTGCTATGAGTGCGGCCGACATTTCCGGTTGGTCGGGGGGTTGCACATGCATACACTTCACTACACTACAGGATTCACAACTGTACATCGTCCAACTTAGGAAATTACTAACTCTTCCTTCGTTTTTTATTTTCAGGTACTATGTCTGGAAGTGGTTCAATGCTCGGGAATCTCCGCTCGGCCCGAAAGGCCTCTTCTTATTACGATTCCCGCAGGAGGGATTCGGACAGAGATCGCGATCGTGAGTATTCTAATCAGGATAGGTATGGGCGTGATAGGGACTTTAAATACAGACATCGGTCTAGATCACGCTCTCCTCTTCCTAGACTTCCATCTCCACCTCCTATTATTGTTCCACACCCACCAGAGCCTCCTCGCCACAGACCGTCTTCTCATGCTTCTAGATCCGAGACTCATCTCCAGAGAGTTGAGACCACGGCCTCCATGGTTACAGAGCATGTCCCAACTGAGCCCACAGGAGAAGGGGCCCTTAAATTAGCTCAGATGAGGAAAGACTTTCCGAACATTTGCTTTGATGGCTATGTCTTCCCGCCACACTTAAAAAGAATTCCGTCTGGAGTGGAGAACACGATGCATGAGTACGTTCATGACATCTACACCTAGTACAGAGAGTGGGTAAAGGCTGCGGAGAAAGCTTCTAAGGTGGCCTTTGAGCGAGCCAAAGTGCTTGAGAAAATGGAGACCGAACTCGCTCAAAGGGATCGGATCATTCAAGTGTTGACAGCTGAGGCTGAGTCTTCTCGGAAATCGGAGATTGAGGCCACCAAAAAAGCTGATGACGCGAAGGCGGCAATGGAGAGGTTGGGGCAGACACACATTGCCCTAGTGGAGGAGATGGGCCACCGGAACACTAAAGTCACCGCCGAGCGGGATGCGGCGGTCAAGGAGCTTATGAACTCAAGGCCAAATTTGCTGATATGGCCAAGTAAAAAGATGACGCGAACAACGCAGCCCAGGAGGCGTGCGAACAAGCTGTCCTGCTCAGGGACAAACGGGATGTGGCCGTGGCTAAAGTCCACAAGGTGGAGGCTGAGGTGGAGGAAAAAGTGAAGTTGGCCGAGTCTAGGCTAGAGGCTGACATCGAAGACCTTCTCGTTGTTTACAACGCTAACGTGCTGAGGCACAGGGGCCTAGCCTAGCTCGATGATTTTCCGACGCATCTCTATAATGCTTGGGGCCGACTGGTCGAGGAGGAGAAGGAGGCGCACCAGGGCGAGTCTGTGGATGAATTCGAACTCGAGAATTGCATTCTGAATGAAGATGAAAAGAAGATTCTCCACGAGTCGATGATTCTACGTGAGAAGGAAAGACTTGGCGCCCAGCACTTTGAAGTGGGAGAGGGTTCTGGAGTTGACCATCATGAAGCAAGTCTTGAAGTTCCCGCGTCGACCCAGCCCGAATCCTCATTTGTGGTCGATTCCCAGGTCGTTCCTGCATATAATCCAGATCAGCCGCAGATGTCTCCGGCCGCAGCGCAAGTCACTGATGCCACTCTGCCGTCTACGAGTCAAACAGAGGAAGGTATTCTGAACATTCCACATATCTTTCTTAAGTCGAAATCTTCGATCGAGTTAAGTTCTAACAGTTCTCTTATTCTTTGTCCAGTGATCGATGTTGCACCGTCCATGCCTCCTGCTATTCAAGAACCATATCAACCGCAGGAGGCTATCGTGATCGAAGCAATCACCATGAGTATAGCAGCCCCGCTTGACGATCTGCAGGGCAGTACGATTATGTTTGATGAGCAGCTGATGGATGAACTCTTTCGTCGTCACGGCAATCCTCTTGTTGACTTGTCATCTGTCATGAGTGGAACTGATCCTACTATAAGTTCTTCAATGCCGACTGCTGACGCCCCCAGCGGGGCTCGAGCAGTAACTGAAGAGGAGATGTTTGCTCAAATCGACACTGAAATGGCAGCAGCGACTCATGGTGGCAGTTTTGGAGGTGGGATGGCAGCACCGGGACCTGCTCCGCTTAGCATGATATCTCCCAGTGGTACTATTTTCATTACCAGCGTGCCCATTCCACCTTCTGTACTTGATCGTATCCCTCCGACTCCGCCCGTAGGGAGAATTCCTATCCACTCGAGTTTGGAGGGGGATGTTGATATAATGCCCTCGCCTGAAGACCAACCGCCGAAAAGAAAAGGTTCAAAGAGGAAGATTAGCGGTGGCTCCAATGGGTCTACACCGAGAAGGAAGCCAAGGAAGAAGAAAGATTAAACATGCTTCCCCGGTTCATTTTGACTTGCATTTTGTTAGCCGTGTATAGATGCGGGGTCGGCCCCTGCTAGTAGGAATTTTTGGAAACTTGTACACGAACTTCTTTTACAAAGAATAGAAATGAAACTTCTCTTTTTGGCTTCTTTTTTGTCATTGTGTATTTGCCTAAGTGTTTCGATGTCTAAAATGCACTTGTGAAGTTTCATCTTCCGAATAAAGTTTGTTTTTGTTCGCCAAGTTCGAAGACTGTGGACGTGGTTTGTGACAGAGGAGCGAGTTGAATTTTGACGTCGCATCGCTTCCGTCGATGGTTGATGCTTAAGTCTTGGCCCCCCAATCTTGGTGCCGTGTTGTAAAACATCAGTAGACGATCGCTCCTTACTTGTAACATGTTGAGTCTAGTGCCACCGAACGGATGTTTGAGGCAAGCGGAGATTGAATAATTCGTCCATGCTTGTTTGATTGTTGATGATCAAATCCGCACTCCAGGGATTCTCATTTGTTTATCGGTGGTTGGTCACGCTGGTTTGAGTTTAAATCATACGTCCCCGCTCTGAGGACTTGGAATTGATGTTTATACTCCGACTCGCGCTCTGGGAGTTCGGAGTTGATGTTTATACTCCGGTTCGCACTTTGGGAACTCGGAGTTGATGTTTATACTCTGACTCGCGCTCTGGGAGTTCGGAGTTGATGTTTATACTCCGACTCGCGCTCTGGGAGTTCGGAGTTGATGTTTATACTCCGTGTTTCCTGGGGATTTGACCAGGCAACTAGTACTCGGCAATAAGTGCTCGGCATCAGAGAGTGACCGGCATCAAGGAGTGTTCGGCGAAGCACTGTCCATCCAGGAGTGTTCGGCGAAGCAACTGACATCCATGAGTACTCGGCATAGTACTCGGCATCCATTAGTGTCCGGCGTTCAGTAATGTTCGGCGAAATACTCAGCAGTGTTCGGCGTCAACTGGCACTCAACGTCAACCACTGCTCGGCATCAAGGCTGCTCGGCATACAAGAGCACTCGACATCGAGACTGTTCGGCGTACAAGAGTACTCGGCGTCGAGACTGTTCGGCATACAGGAGTACTCGGCATCCCATGGTGTTCGGCGAGGCACTTGACAACCAGGAGTGTTCGGCGAGGCACCCAACATCCAACGAGTGCTCGGCAACAAGTGTGCTCGGCATCAAGACTGCTCGGCATACCAGGGTGCTCAGCAACGAGAGCCCTCGGCGTCAAGACTGCTCGGCATACGAGACTGTTCGGCATACAGGAGTACTCGGCGTAGTACCCGGTGGGATTAGAAGTACTCGGCGTAAGGGCACTCGGCGTCTAGAAGAGCGTTCGGCTTCAACTGACTAACACCCTACACTTCCCAAACATCAACCACCTCGTTCGGCATAGACGGGACCGTTCGGCGTCAGAGCGTTCGGCACATCTGTGGTTCGGCATACAGCGCTCACTATACTCGGGCTGGAGTGTTCGGCCAACAGCCCACTTGGGAAGTCCAGCTCATCTTTGCCTATAAATAGAGGGGCAGGGTCACAGTGAAATGGATCCTTTTTTGGAGAGAAAAGACCAGGGAGACTCTGCCATTTTCAAGACTCATCTTCTCTACTTAACAACTTCATTCAAGCATTTGATTCACGAATTGTATTTGTAATCAACTATAAAGAAGATCAATAAAGTTTAACCTCAGAGTGGACGTAGGCAATTACGCTGAACCACTATAAATTTGGTGTTCTTACTTTCTGTATTTAGATTAGCACTGTCTTCTCAGTTTAATTTGATTTCATCACTTATATCTCTTCACAATCTTCTTCTACGAGGTTAGTGACCAATTTTGGTGCTAACACTTTGGTGCTTTCACTGAGAATCGAATTCTCAGACCTCAAGGATCTGCTTTGAAGCTACTGGATTGAACAAATCCCCCAAAGAAGATCCGACTTACTGATAGGACATCCATTGATTCTACTCAGAGTTCATACCAATAACTCTACAATGGCAAGACCACGTACCAGGTCAGCTTCTCTTAATGCGGATGCCTGAGAGACTGCTAGCGTGCAACAAGCAGGACCTAGCAATCAACCGGTGATCCCGAGTGCAGGGGTTGCCGCTCAAGAATAGACTCCAGTTGTCACCAGAGTAGAGTTCAATGACTTGATGAGAGAACTTAGGGAAAGCAGGAGACAACTGGGGGAACAGATGCAAGCTAATGCCAACCTGATGGCACAACTCACTCAACAGCAGCAACAGAATGCTGGGGGCAATCCTTTGCTTATTCCTCATCTGACAGCTCTACTTCTTCTGATGAACCACCCAGGCGTAGACGCCGCAGGACTGAAGCTGCAAGGGCGGATGCTGCTGTTCGAACAGTTGGAGACCGCGACCAAGCCAGAATTGGAAGCTTCAGAACCGGAGTACAGATGGAGGATGGAGCTCCAGATCATCAAAATGCTAACAATGTTGAGCCTCAAGACGCACGATTGGCAGATCGCCAAGAAAGGAGGCAACAGCATGGGCAGGCGCGTAGAACTGACTCCAACCTCCCAGCTTCCATACAGACACCCGATCTGACGGCCATGATCATGCAACTGATGAAAGAAAATCAGGGCTTATCAAATGACGACTGGGGAGTGTCAAGAAGTCATACTCCGTTCACGGATGTTGTGCTGCAAGCGGCGTACCCCAAGAAGTTTAGCATGCCAACTATTCCTGCATACGAAGGAAAGACTGACCCCAGACAACATGTAATGAGGTATGAAT
This sequence comes from Allium fistulosum, assembly GCA_030737815.1. Lineage (NCBI taxonomy): Eukaryota > Viridiplantae > Streptophyta > Magnoliopsida > Asparagales > Amaryllidaceae > Allium > Allium fistulosum. The sequence continues at coordinate 1,007,782,206 of CM060905.1, forward strand.
GGATGATGGATTCAGCCAGAGCAAATGACGCCACCAAGTGTAGGTGCTTTCCGATTACTCTATCTGGGATCGCTACTATGTGGTTCACCCGACTTCCTCCGCGATCCGTATCAAATTTCGAGGAGTTGGCAAAGAAGTTTATTGAGCAATTCAGGATACACACTACACGCCCGAAGGACGTGATGTCTCTGTCAAGTGTAATCTAAAATCTCGGAGAGTCGCTGAAGGAGTACTTACAAAGATTCCACGTTGCGGCAACTGAAGTCAGTAATCCCAATGACCATGCAATTCTAATGGCTGTAATGAGAGGTGTAGATCCGGATTCTGAATTCGGAGACTGGCTGGCAGGAAAACCTCCGGCTACGCTAGAGCGTTTCTACTCCAAGGCACACCAGTTCATAAGAAGAGAGGAAGCTAGGTGGGTATGACGAGATAAGGCACCGGGACCTGCCCAAGAGTCAATCAAAAGCAACGTTGCTGTGAAGCAATCTGGAGACAATTCGGGAAAGGTCCAAGTCAATGTCCAGAGTAAGCCTGTGCAGCCCAAAGAGTCCGGAGGAAGAAGTCAAGGAAAGAGGAAAGAAGTGGGAAAGTGGAAGTCGAGAATTCCAAGCTACAGCGAGTACACTCCGCTAAACGCCCCACTTGAGAACATTTACCTATCCACATGCAATACTTTTCAGTACAGAAAACCACGTCCAAAAGAATCAACTGAAGAACAGAAGCGGACTGGGAAATATTGCCGCTTCCATGAAACTTATGGACACAACACGGAAGAATGCAGACACCTGCATGACGCTATCGAGAAATTGATCAGACAAAAGAAGTTGCAAGAATTTGTAAAGGATCCACAGGAAGGAGGACATGGAACGTCAAACCCAGGTCGTGCACCAGCTCCACGTCATCCTGAGGAGCCTGCCCAGACTGTTGGAAGACTGGTCATAAATACAATTATCGGCGGACCTCATCCCGCAGATAAGAACTGGCAAGAGATGGAACGATATGCAAACTCCTTGAAGCATGCAGATTTTGAGTGCTGTTCGAACGTAGAGGATGGGGCCCCTGCTAAGCAGCAGCGCGTGATGACAGACGATATTGTGTTCAGGAACAGAGACGCTGATCAGGTAGAGGCTCCGACCATCGATCCCATGGTCATATCTGCAACGATCGGACCAGCATATGTAAAAAGAATTTTGATTGATTGTGGAAGTTCAGTCAACATCATCTTCAAGAAGGCCTACGATCAGATGAAGCTAGAGACAAAAGACTTGAAACCATCCAAAGCTCGTATCCACGGCTTTAACGGCGCTACGACTGATGCAGTAGGATATGTCGAGTTACCAGTTGAACTGGGACAAGGCGAGCGTCGGAGGGTACGAATTCTACCCTTTGTAGTTTTGGATGTGGACTCTCCGTATAATGTTTTCTTGGGTCGGCCGGCCCTGGCTGAATTTAGGGCGGCATTAGCCCCTTGGTGTTTGACTTTGAAGTTTCCGACTGACAAAGGAGTAGGCATTGTTCACGGTGACCAAGCAGTTGGTCGTTCCTGTTATGTGGCCGAACTCCGAGAGGCCCACCGGAGGGAGAAGGGAAAGGTTGCGGACAACCCCGTCCGCATCCTCAATGCGGATAATTGACAAGTAGTGCCCGAGCCCTGGCTTGAGCATAGTTCTCGGATCTACGGAGATATAGATCCGAGAGACGACGATGAGAAACCCAGGGAAGAGAAGGCGGCACCGGCTGAATTAACAATTGACATTTCAGTTAGCCGTGACGACCCCTCGCGAATACTGAAGATCGGATCACAGCTTGGCCCCGCAATGACTGAAGACCTTAGCGACTTCCTCCGGGCGAATCTTGATGTTTTCGCCTGGACGCATTCTGATATGTGTGGGATTTCTCCCGCCATCACGAGTCATATGTTGAACATAGACCCGAAATACGTCCCAGTCAAGCAAAAAAGGAGAGGAATGGATCCAGAGAGATCCGCCGCTCTTGGAGAGGAGGTGGACAAACTCAAGGCGAATGGGTTCGTCCGCGACGCCCTCTACCCTGAATGGGTATCCAACCCCGTGCTAGTAAAGAAGGCGAATGGCAAATGGAGGACTTGCGTAGATTATTCCGACTTGAACAAAGCGTGCCCAAAGGACAGTTTCCCGTTGCCTAGGATCGATCAGTTGGTCGACTCCACCGCGGGACACGAGCTGTTGTCATTCATGGACGCGTACTCAGGATACAACCAAATCCCAATGCATATTCCGGATCAAGAACACACCAGCTTCGTTACAAATGTCGGACTATATTGCTATATAGTGATGCCCTTCGGATTGAAGAACGCTGGAGCGACTTATCAACGTTTGGTGAATCGAATGTTCAAGGACCAGCTAGGCAAAACCATGGAAGTCTATGTGGATGACATGCTCGTGAAGTCACGACGGTCAAACGACCACATTCAAGACTTAGCTGAAATGTTTAACATACTCAGGTTTTATGGAATGAAGATCAACCCGCTGAAGTGTTCTTTCGGCGTTGCATCAGGGAAGTTTTTAGGATTCATCGTCAACGCTAGGGGAATCAAAGCCAACCCAGAAAAGATCCAAGCTATTCGAGATGTACAAGCGCCCAGGACTATAAAGCAGGTACAGAGCTTGAACGGAAAAGTAGCTGCGCTGAGTCGATTTATATCCAAGGCAACTGACAAGTGCATCCCGTTCTTTGACATAATAAAGAAAGGAAGGAGAAATTTTGAATGGACGTCTAGCTGCGAGGAAGCATTCCAGAATCTGGTAAGGCATCTGGAGAGCCCACCAATGCTATCTAAACCAGTTGACCATGAGATGCTGTACGTTTACTTGGCTATATCCCCTCATGCGATAAGCGCAGCTTTGGTTCGTGAGGAGGATCGAGTCCAGAAGCCAGTATATTATGTTAGCAAGCGTTTGACGGGGGCAGAGAAGAATTACCCTAAAATCGAGAAATTGGCTTATTGCTTGGTGATTGCATCACGCAAGCTGCGCCCATACTTTCAAGCGCATTCAATCGGTGTTTATACCGATCAACCCCTGAGGCAGGTACTTCAACGACCGGAAACTTCTGGAAGATTGCTAAAATGGAACATCGAGTTGAGCCAATTCGATATCGCGTACTTACCACGGAGAGCCATCCGAGGGCAAGCGTTAGCAGACTTCATCGCTGAATTTACCATACCCATCAAACCAGACGATCACGACATCATTCCCCCCATTCGATGGAAATTATACACTGACGGTGCATCAAACGACCGTTGCTCCGGTGCGGGCGTAGTTCTTATAACTCCGGAAAACCGATCAATCTTTTATGCCCTGAAGCTCGATTTCCCGGCTACGAACAACGAAGCTGAATATGAAGCACTGATCGCTGGCTTGAAGCTCATCAAAGAACTCGGGATCGGATCAGTCGAAATCTTTTGTGACTCGCAGTTGGTGGTTTACCAAGTACGAGGAGACTACCAAGCAAAAGGACGAAAGCTTGCTCCGTACCTCGTTCAGGTCCAAGAACTACTATCAAATCTTGAGCGTTATGACATTTCACATGTCCTGCAAGAACAGAACAAAGAAGCCGACTTGTTGGCTAAGTTCGCAAGTACCGACGATGCTCAACAAATGGGATTGTATCCCGTTGAAGTCTTGCATGCCCCGAGCGTGGACGAGATGAAAATCGATCGCGTGTTGGAAACAGAGATCGAGAAGGACTCGTGGATAACCCCATTCAAACTGTACTTGACAACCGGGGCTTTACCAGAAAAAAGAAGCGAAAGACGACAGGTCCTTCGGAAGGCTGCGCAGTACGTAATGCAGGGTGGATCCATGTACCGAAAAGGATTCTCAGTCCCATTATTAAGGTGCATCGCTCATGATGAAACAAAGCGAGTCTTGAGGGAAGTTCACGAAGGGGAATGTGGCGACCATACTGGGGGGCAAACGCTAGCAAAGAAGATCCTCCGCTATGGATATTACTGGCCCACCGTAAACCGGGATGCCGCGGACTACGCAAGAAAATGCGACAAGTGTCAAAGATATGCAAAAATCCCGAGGGCTCCATCAACGGAACTCACACAAATGATCAGTCCTTGGCCATTTGCGATCTGGGGAATCGACATAATCGGCTCTTTGCCTCTATCCAAAGGTGGTGCGAAATACGCAATAGTTGCAGTCGACTATTTCACGAAGTGGGCTGAGGCAGAACCTTTGGCCACCATCACCTCTAAGAAGGTCATTAACTTCGTTGTACGAAACATTATATGCCGCTTTGGCCTTCCATGCACCATCATTACAGACAACGGAACGCAATTCGAAAGTAGAGAGTTCAAAGAGTTCTGTTTAAAGTACGGCATCGAGAAAAAGTTCGCCGCCGTTGCACACCCAAAAGCTAACGGACAAGTCGAGGCCGTTAACAAAATAATCAAGTCCATACTAAAGAAGCGTCTGGAAAAGGTTGGAGGCAAGTGGGTAGATGAACTCCCGACAGCATTATGGGCGTATAGAACTACCCACAAGTCCGCGACCGGCCACACTCCGTTCGCCTTGGCATACGGCTCTGAAGCCGTTATACCCGTGGAACTTGAAGTTCCATCGCACCGAGTGACATAATATGACCCTAAGACGAACCAAAACCTCTTGCTGGAATCACTGGACTGCATCGACGAAAAGCGCGAAGAAGCTGAGTTAAGGGCGGCAGCGCACAGACATCGAGTCAAGCGTTACTACGACGGCAGAGTCCGCCCAAGAATCTTTGATGTGGGTGATCTCGTTCTGAAACGAGTCTTCCCAGTACCATCACACATGAATCCCAGCTGGGAAGGTCCATACGCCATTGAACGGAAGCTTGGAGAAGGAACATTCAAGCTAGCGACCATTGATGGCGCGACACTCCCCCGAGCATGGAACAGTGAACATCTGCGGCACTATTACATTTAGCATGTTTTCCTTTTTCTGTTGTAGGCACTGTTATTTCCTGCATGTTTCCATTCAATAATGACTTAGTTTCCTTTTGAAATTTGTAATCAAGCAATTTAGTTGATCTTCGTTAATAAAGGCTTGAAGCCATATTTTCTATGAAGTTTCTATATCTCTTAATTGGATGATAAACTACATTATCATTCACGACATGCAGACTCGTACAAACGATTCCAAATCTCCGAATCCCCAGAGTGCGGAGCGGAGTACTCTAAGTCCCCAGAACGCGGATTAGAGTATAAACGATTTCAAATCTCCGAATCCCCAGAGTGCGGAGCGGAGTACTCTAAGTCCCCAGAGCGCGGACTAGAGTATAAACGATTTCCAATCTCCGAATCCCCAGAGTGCGGAGCGGAGTACTCTAAGTCCCCAGAGCGCTGACTAGAGTATAAACGATTTCAAATCTCCGAATCCCCAGAGTGCGGAGTGGAGTACTCTAAGTCCCCAGAGCGCGGACTAGAGTATAAACGATTTCAAATCTCCGAATCCCCAGAGTGCGGAGCGGAGTACTCTAAGTCCCCAGAGCACGGACTAGAGTATAAACGATTTCCAATCTCCGAATCCCCAGAGTGCGGAGCGGAGTACTCTAAGTCCCCAGAGCGCGGACTAGAGTATAAACGATTTCAAATCTCCGAATCCCCAGAGTGCGGAGCGGAGTACTCTAAGTCCCCAGAGCGCGGACTAGAGTATAAACGATTTCCAATCTCCGAATCCCCAGAGTGCGGAGCGGAATACTCTAAGTCCCCAGAGCGCGGACTAGAGCATAAACGATTTCAAATCTCCGAATCCCCAGAGTGCAGAGCGGAGTACTCTAAGTCCCCAGAGCGCGGACTAGAGTATAAACGATTTCCAATCTCCGGATCCCCAGAATGCGGAACAGAGAACTCTAAGTCCCCAGAGCGCGGACTAGAGTGTGAACAGTCTCAAGTCTCCAAGTCCTCGGAGCGCAGTGCCGGCAAACCAAATAAAGACAAGAGAATCATTCAAACAAAAAGAAACTAAAACTTTATTCAATAAGTCCAAAATGGGGATACATGATCACTCCTACAAAATTCAGACCTCTCTATACAAACTACAAATCATGGGAGAAAAAAACAATTACAAAACTTAATCAGGAAACTTGTTGAACAAGTGCATCGATTACTTCTTCGACTTCTTCTTCTTGTCTGCCTTTGGTGTTTCCGATGACTCCTCTCCCTCACGCTTTTTCTTGAACTTTTTGCTTGCTAGAGAGACGGAGTCAGGAGTAGGAGACGGAACATCTAGTGGTTTGGACCTGCCCGGGAGAATGATTTTTAAAGGTCTGTTCCGCGGGTCAGTGAGTTCCAGGACTTCAGATTCAACTTTGACTTTGACCTTTCTCTTCTCCTCGTCGGCGAGACGGTCCTTCATGCTCATCTCTGAAGTATGTTCAGAGGCGCCAGTGATTTTAACTTCGTCGCTTCCTTCGGCAGGAGACGAAGTATCAAGTTTGTCATCATCAAGCGCCCCGATCACTTGAGCGTCTGGACCGGGAGTTACCCCTGCGTGAGCAAAGTCGCTTGTTTTCCCTGCTTCCTCCTTGGCGTCATCGCTCCTCGGAGTTAGCTCGGCGTCAGAACGACCTGCACGAAAATATAAGAAGTGGGCATTAGTACGAATAACCATTGCTGAAAAATGACGGGATCTCTTCGACTTCTAGAGAAAGAAGAGTTTCCTACCAGGATCCGGTTGGCTATCGGTGGCGCGCGGGGTTTCACCCTCCAGGATAGGTGACAGCACATGAACGCCGAGCCCGGGATCTTCGGGATCATAACTGGCATACTGCTCGAATGGATCAAGCGTCGACCGACCGGCCGATTGAGCAACATAAGGAGCGGCGATGTGAGGAGTAGTAGCGTCGGCCTTTGACGGGCCAGCCTCGTCGTTCTTCTCTTTCGAAGGGGAAGAGCCTTTGCCATAAAGAGCCAATGCTGCGGATAAATCCGATGGCTCATTTCCCCTCAGGAACTCCTTCACCAATGCATCCTCGTCGATCTCTTCGGAGCCTGACTCGACTTTCTTGATCTTTATCAGAGTTTCCCATGCCTCAGCCAGGGATTCGTGGTAGCCGTCGCCCAAGAATGTTAGGTCGCGGTGCATAAGGACGCGAGCTCCGTACTCGGCGATCAGCGGGTCAAACATACTCTTGACCTCTTCCCTGTCGGCCTCTGCGGCCGCCTCAAGGCGAGAATCAAGCTCCTCCACAGCCATTCTTTTGCCCTCCTCACGGGCCTCATCCTTCATTTTCTCGACCCCGGCAAGTTCGTTGTCGAGCTTTGTCTTCAGGAGTCGGGTAGCAACAATCTCATCACAATATCACTGCGATTCTTCCTGAGCAGCTATTTTGTCTTCTTTCTCCTTGGAGAGTTGTTCTTTCAGCTCTTTGACTTGAGTAGCGAGCGCGTCCCTTTCTTTTTGGACAGAGTCTTTTTCTAGGGCAAGGGCGCCGCTGCGCTGAACTGCTTCGTCAAGCTCCTTTTTGTGAGCCACCTCTAAGCGAGCAACTGCCTCACCAGTATCTTTCGCACCTTGTTCAGCGGCTTCTAGCTTTGACTTATACGAAGCAAGCTCTTCGTCTTGGAGTTTGATGATTTTCTTATCGCTGTCAGCCTCCAGATTCAGACGGTCAATCTCGTGTTGACGCTCGACAGATACTTCCGAGATCTTCTCCACCAAGTGCACGAATGCGTCATGTTGAACATAGACGTCATTGTTGCAGGCAATGGCACTTTGCTTCACGTGCCCCGGAATGTGATGGATGGCTGGGAGGAAGTTCAAGCCGTCAAAACAGATTTTTGGAAACTTGGCCTTAAGGTCGACCATCTTTTCCGCAACAGTTGGGTCCACGACAGGAGTAGGAGGAGGAGGCTTAGAGAATTCCGTTCTTTTACGCTGCTCTCGAACTTGCCTCGTACTCGATGAACTGGAATGTTGTTCTCGAGCAGCATCAGACTGATAACCCTTCTGCAAAGACTTCTCTTTATCCGGCTCAGTTGGAGGAGGAAGATCGCGGGACTGGGAAGATTGAGAGTGTGCTTTCTTGCGGTGAGACGACTCGCGCGGACGATTGTCCCTATCTTCATAATCACCTCGGTCCCGGCGTCTGCCTGAACCGGAATCTCGTCCGGAGTGATGGAATATAGAAGACCCCTGAAGGCGATCAAGTCCGTGTGAGCGGCCCATATCACCTGCAAAGAAGGGAGATAACAACGAGTTAAGGAGAATTCACGAATTAAAAAGACTTGAAGTATATTATGGAATGCGCATGTGCGTGTGTGTCCTAGTGTTCCCCCCGACGGACCCGTTCGTTTATCTTTGCTAATCGGAGTATTGTCTCCTTGAGCCGGGAGTTGAACTCCTACATTGCCTCTAGCGGGCGAAGCGAATTTGAGAGCTTCAGGATCATCGAACCCGTAATTAAGTATGTCTTCGGGAATAGAAAGGTTCGATAGACCTCTCAAGGAACTTTCCAGATGCTGCGAAGAAGCCTCTTTCTCAGGAGGGGTAGGCGTAACTTTTGAGGTGCCACCAACTTTCTCCTTTTGAACCGTGTATTTCAACTTCTTCTTTCCCTTCGAAGGGGAGGATGATGTCTCAATATCCTGAACTTCGATTGCCGGATTCCAAGCGGGACCCACGTTCTCGCCCTGAGTTTCGGGGGCATCATCCTCTTTGCGCTCGCCCTCTTCGTGCGTGTCGGGAGCGCGACGCGACGACGGTCCGGCTAGTTTTTTCCCTTTACCAGATGGAGGTTTGGGAATTGTAACACCTTTTGGAAGGCTGATCCGACGACCAGGGGCTAGCAAGCCGAACCCCGACAGCGATTCATTTGAAATGATAGCTCGGATATCTCGATCCTCGGCCGGAAGAGCTCTAATCGCATCGACAGCATCAGAATATCCTCGGCCTTCCGGGCGTGGGCTGATACCTGAAAAGATGAAACGGAAAGTTAGGAAAGACATGCTCGGGTTAAATACGAATAGTAACTCGGCAGAGAGACTTACTGCCTTCAACCCATCTCCTAGCGAAACCGGAAGGGCAGCGCACATAGAACCATTCCTGTTTGTACAGGGCGAATTTGCTACAGGCCCCTGTCAAGATCTGGCACTTGTGGTATGGCTCGAGGAACATGAAGGAAGGGCTATCTTTCCGTCTCTTGAACATATAAATGTATCGGATATCACCGGGGGTTGGAGGTCTGGAGAAGACGGCCATGAAAAGTAAATAAGTCCCATATAGAAACGCATGGCCATTCGGGTGCAGCTGCGACGGAGCTATGTCTATATACTGCAGCACATCCCGGAGAAATAAATTGAATGGAGGCACGCTGCCCAACCAACACATGAACTTGTTGCAGGCTGTGTACCCGACTGGGGGCAGATGAGGGCGGTCGTGTCTCGAAGGAACTAACACGTCAGCAAAGGGAATTCCGTGAATGGAACATATCCGTCGCAGAGCGGCCTCGTTGATCTTCGAGGCTTGAGAATCGATCGGATTGTCCAGTAAGATGGTTGACTCCAGAGCATCGGGCGCCAAGTTATGAGCGGGAGAGATTGACGGGTTGGAAGTATCTGCGGCTCCTTGCCTCAATGACGGCCCAGGCCTATCGGATATGGTGGCGGAGCTAGATTTCCTCGACATCCCGAATAAATAACTAAATGCTTGAGAAAGCTATACTTGAAAAATGTTGAATGTTAGAATTAGCAACACGAGTTTTCCCCCCACGTGGTGTGTGAACTAGTGCAAGCAATTGTGTACAGACAATAAGAATGTTTTAAAAAAAGATATAATAATTAGCTTCGAATCATCGCCTTCGAAGACCGTCATCGCTGACCGTCTCAAAAAGCCCGCCTTGAGGCGATTACAGTTCCAGATTCAAAAGACATATGATTTCTAAAGTAACCGGCCTAAGTGTAGTATGACATTTATACTGTTCGGCATTTAAGTAATGTTCGGCATTCAAGATTATTCGTCCTAAGTATAGTGTTCGGCTGTGTTTGGCTCGGTTTAAAGAGTGTTCGGCAATTGTATTGTTCGGCTTGTCAAGTGTTCGACAATTGTATTGTTCGGCATGTCAAGTGTTCGGCAATTGTAATGTTCGGCATGTCGACTGTTCGGTCTGGGTTATCATTCGGCTAAAAGTGGCTCTCCACCACGATGTCAACTTCACCCTACACCATCTCCGTCTGCGCCGAACGTCAGGGACAGATCGCTCGGCGAAGACTACACCGTTCAGCATCCCACCTTTCTTTTCCTTCCATTCTTGTTCGGCGCAAAGGAGCTAGCCCTAACTAGACAACTCCAAGCATGCGAGCCATTTCTGCTCGACGCTTATTATACGATCATGGAAAGGTCACGTTTCCCATGAAAACAACCTAAGTCTTGTGTTGAAGTAATCTAAATCACAGAAGGATTGATACCTAATTCGACGATCGAAGTTGAGAATGGATTATATAGGCTTTATATCTGGTAGGATGGGAAGAGTTGAAAGTCTCTAAGGAATGGCTGAAAAGAAGGCGTAAAGGGAAAAGAGACGGTAAGGACCTGGTTATATAGAGGGAGGTAGAAGTTGAAGAGGCTATACCCGGTAGAACCGGTCAACACCGAAGGGTTCGGCATCGTAGCAGTATGACGTTCGGCACACGAGGTACGTTCGGATTCGAGCGTATCGTTCGGCATCTAAATCTCGTTCGTCTTGCACCTCCTTCGCTAGCACTCTCGAGAAGGTACCTCCGAGGTAGATTGTACCAGATTCAAAGCGCATCACGTTCGGCCACGCAATACACTTTGGGGGGCAAGTGTTTCCTGGGGATTTGACCAGGCAACTAGTACTCGGCAATAAGTGCTCGGCATCAGAGAGTGACCGACATCAAGGAGTGTTCGGCGAAGCACTGTCCATCCAGGAGTGTTCGGCGAAGCAACTGACATCCATGAGTACTCGGCATAGTACTCGGCATCCATTAGTGTCCGGCATCCAGTAATGTTCGGCGAAATACTCAGCAGTGTTCGGCGTCAACTGGCACTCAACGTCAACCACTGCTCGGCATCAAGGCTGCTCGGCATACAAGAGCACTCGGCATCGAGACTGTTCGGCGTACAAGAGTACTCGGCGTCGAGACTGTTCGGCATACAGGAGTACTCGGCATCCCATGGTGTTCGGCGAGGCACTTGACAACCAGGAGTGTTCGGCGAGGCACCCAACATCCAACGAGTGCTCGGCAACAAGTGTGCTCGGCATCAAGACTGCTCGGCATACCAGGGTGCTCAGCAACGAGAGCCCTCGGCGTCAAGACTGCTCGGCATACGAGACTGTTCGGCATACAGGAGTACTCGGCGTAGTACCCGGTGGGATTAGAAGTACTCGGCGTAAGGGCACTCGGCGTCTAGAAGAGCGTTCGGCTTCAACTGACTAACACCCTATACTTCCCAAACATCAACCACCTCGTTCGGCATAGACGGGACCGTTCGGCGTCAGAGCGTTCGGCACATCTGTGGTTCGGCATACAGCGCTCACTATACTCGGGCTGGAGTGTTCGGCCAACAACCCACTTGGGAAGTCCAGCCCATCTTTGCCTATAAATAGAGGGGCAGGGTCACAGTGAAATGGATCCTTTTTTGGAGAGAAAAGACCGGGGAGACTCTGCCATTTTCAAGACTCATCTTCTCTACTTAACAACTTCATTCAAGCATTTGATTCACGAATTGTATTTGTAATCAACTATAAAGAAGATCAATAAAGTTTAACCTCAAAGTGGACGTAGGCAATTACGTTGAACCACTATAAATTTGGTGTTCTTACTTTCTGTATTTAGATTAGCACTGTCTTCTCAGTTTAATTTGATTTCATCACTTATATCTCTTCACAATATTCTTCTACGAGGTTAGTGACCAATTTTGGTGCTAACACTCCAGTTCGCACTCTAGGAACTCGGAGTTGATGTTTATACTCCGACTCGCGCTCTGGGAGTTCGGAGTTGATGTTTATACTCCGGTTCACACTCTGGGAACTCGGAGTTGATGTTTATACTCCGACTCGCGCTCTGGGAGTTCGAGTTGATGTTTATACTCTGCTTCGCACTCTGGGAATACGGAGTTGATGTTTATACTCCGACTCGCACTCTGGGAGTTCGGAGTTGATGTTTATACCCCGGTTCGCACTCTGGGAACTCGGAGTTGATGTTTATACTCCGACTCGCGCTCTGGGAGTTTGGAGTTGATGTTTATACTCCGCTTCGCACTCTGGGAATACGGAGTTGATGTTTATACTCCGACTCACGCTCTGGGAGTTCGGAGTTGATGTTTATACTCCGGTTCGCACTCTGGGAACTCGGAGTTGATGTTTATACTCCGCTTCGCACTCTGGGAACTCGGAGTTGATGTTTATACTCCGCTTCGCACTCTGGGAATACGGAGTTGATGTTTATACTCCGGTTCGCACTCTGGGAACTCAGAGTTGATGAAGGATTATCGTGTATCAATCCTTTTTTGACTTTGACGTGATGGCTTGTCCCCGAGCTCGGGTTTCACTTAGCGAGTGATTGGTTGCATCGAAGTTACTCTCTATTTGAATAAATTCAACCGTATGGTGAAACTTAGCTCTCTGTGCATAGTGATGGTCATATGAAGCATTTCAAGTAAATCACAGCTCTGGCTCGAAGAGATTGCATTTTATTGCTGAAATAAGAAAGTATGGCAAAGTCAGTTGCCTTATTATAAGTTCTAATTTCGAAATGCAGAAACAAATTGCAGAAAAGGAAAGTAAACTAAATGGATAAAGATAGCCTGTCATGTGTAATAGCGGCGAAGGCTCTTGCTATTCCAAGCTCTTGGCAGAGTAAGACCGTCGACGGTTGATAACTTGAATGTGCCATCTCCGAGCCTTCGTTCAATAACATACGGTCCTTCCCATGTCGGCTTCATATGCGAAGGAACCGGATAGATTATTTTTAAGACGAGATCGCCCAGTTCGAAGGTTCGCGGACGGACCTTGGCGTTGTACAATCGGGCGACTCGACTTCGATGCACAACTGCCCTCAAATCAGCTTCTTCGCACTTCTCATCTAGTAGATCGAGAGATTCAGCAAGTAATATAGCATTTGTCTTTGGATCATAGTATGTCACACAATGAGAAGGTACTTCTAGTTCAACTGGAATAACGGTTTCTGAACCGTAAGAGAGAGAGAATGGAGTGCGGCCGGTCGCGGTCTTGTGGGTTGTTCGGTAAGCCCATAGAGCCATAGGAAGTTCATCGACCCACTTGCCCCCGACCTTTTCCAGTCGTTTTTTCAGGATGGATTTTATAACTTTATTAACTGCTTCGACCTTTCCGTTTGCCAGAGGGTGTGCAACTGCAGAGAATTTCTTTTGGATGTGAAATCGTTTGCAGAAATCTTTAAATTCAGCACTGTCGAATTGGGTTCCGTTGTCCGTAATAATGGTGTGCGGGAGACCGAATCGACATATGATGTTACGAACCACAAAGTTGATTACTTTCTTTGTTGTAATGGTAGCGAGAGCTTCGGCTTCAGCCCACTTTGTAAAGTAATCAACTGCGACGATGGCGTACTTCGCACCACCTTTTGCCAAGGGTAGAGCCCCGATGATGCCGATGCCCCACATTGCGAACGGCCATGGGCTGACCATTTGCGTTATCTCAGCGGGAGGAGCTCTAGGAATTCAGGCATATTTCTGGCACCTATCACATTTCTTTGCATAGTCCAACGAATCACAATTCACGGTAGGCCAGTAATATCCGTAGCGAAGTATTTTCTTGGCAAGTGCTTGCCCCCCGGTGTGATCGCTACATTCTCCCTCGTGCACATCGCGCAATACTTGTTTAATTTCATCGTGAGCGATACACCGGAGTAGGGGGACTGAGTACCCCCTTCTGTACATGAGTCCATTCTGGATGGTAAATTGTGAGGCCTTCTAAATGACTTGTCTCTTTTCACTCCTGCGCTCCGGCAGGGTTCCGTGCTCAATGTAATTTCTGAGTGGGGTCATCCATGAATCCTTTTCGGGAACGGTTTCGCATACCCAGTTTATTTCTGTCCGGTCGATGCTTGGGGAAGATAGCGTTTCTACGGGAACGAGGCCCATTTGCTGAGCTTCACCTGTGCTAGCTAGCTTTGCCAATGAATCGACCTTTTGGTTGCGCTCCCGAGGTATACAATAGATGGCGTAGTACTCGAACTGATTCAGTACTTCCTGAACTCGAGCTAAGTAAGCTGCCAACCTTCGATCTTTTGCCTGATACTCTCCCCGTACTTGACACACAACCAATTGTGAGTCGCAATAAATTTCAACTGCGATGATTCTCAAATCCCTAGCAAGTTTTAAGCCAGCTAAGAGGGCTTCGTATTCAGCTACATTATTAGTCGCATGAAAATCGAACTTCACAGCATAGCATATGGATCGGCCTTCGGGGGTTTCGAGTACAACACCAGCGCCCGAACACCGGTCGTTTGATGCACCATCAGTATACAGCTTCCAGATGTATTCGGGGGATTTACTAGTTTCGGGCAAGTCCTCTGGAATGGTAAATTCAACTATGAAATCAGCAAGGACTTGTCCTTGGATTGCTCGTCTTGGAGTGTAAGTAATATCAAACTGACTCAGTTCGATGTTCCACTTGAGTAACCTACCAGACATCTCAGGCCGCGAAAGGACCTGTCGTAACGGTTGGTCGGTGTAAACAACAATGGGGTGTGCCTGGAAATACGGTCGGAGTTTTCTTGATGCAATTACAAGGTAGTAGGCCAACTTTTCTAGCTTCGGATAGTTCCTTTCAGCCCCAGTCAACCGTGTGCTGACGTAGTATACTGGTTTCTGTATCCCGTCTTCTTCTCGAACCAAGGCAGCGCTGATAGTGTTTTCTGATACCGCCAAGTATGTATACAACTTCTCATGATCAATAGGCTTTGACAGTATTGGTGGTGTGGATAAACGTTGAACGAGTGCTTGGAAAGCGCCCTTACACTCCGTGGTCCATTCAAAGTTTCACTTCCCTTTTCGGATCAGATCGAAGAAGGGAATGCATTTGTCAATGGACTTTGAAATGAACCTGCTCAATGCTGCTACCTTTCCATTGAGACTCTGGACTTCCTTTATAGTCTTGGGAGTTTCAAGATTTCTGATTGCCTAAATCTTTTTAGGATTAGCTTCGATTCCCCGGGCGTTAACGATGAACCCAAGGAACTTTCCGGATGCAACTCCAAAGTGACATTTCAGTGGGTTGAGCTTCATTTTGTATTCTCGAAGTATGTTGAACATAGTTTCCAGATCTTTAACATGGTCGGTGGAGAGTCGTGACTTCACAAGCATGTCGTCTACATATACTTCCATTGTTTTCCCGATTTGATTGGCAAACATCCGATTGACCAAACATTGATAAGTAGCCCCAGCATTCTTGAGTCCAAATGGCATAACCTTGTAACAGTAAAGTCCTAGATTGGTTACGAAGCTGGTATGTTCTTGATTGGGTAAATGCATCGGTATATGATTGTAGCCTGAATACGCGTCCATGAAGGATAAGAGTTCATGCCCAGCCGTCGAATCTACTAGCTGATCAATTCTGGGAAGCGGGAAACTGTCTTTGGGACACGCTTTATTCAGATCGGAATAATCGACACATGTTCTCCACTTCTCGTTTGGCTTTCGGACGAGCACGGGATTTGACACCCATTCGGGATATAGAGCGTCCCGAACGAACCCATTCGCTTTAAGCTTTTCTACTTCTTCTCTAAGGGCGGCAGATCTCTCTGGATCCATACCACGCCTTTTCTGTTTTACCGGGTCATGCCACGGGTCGATGTTCAGGGTGTGGCTCACGATGTCTGGCGAGATCCCACACATGTCAGAATGTGTCCAGGTGAATACGTCAAGATTCGCTTGCAGAAATTCAACCAATTCCTCTTGAGTTTTCTGGCTTAGCTGAGATCCAATCTTTATCATTTTCGAGTCATCGTCATTGTCAACCGGGACATCAATCGTTAGTTCGGCCGGGGATGCTTGACTTTCTTTAGACTCTCCTTCGTCTTCAGTTTCTCTTGGGTCAAGATCCTTGAGGAATTGGCTGGGGTGCCCGGGCCTGGGCCCGGGCGTTAATTGTCAATTATCGGCGAAACGGACGCAGAGAGATTCCTCTGCGCCCTTTCCTTTCTCTTTTCGCTGCGCCTCCCGCAGCTCAGCAACATAACAGGCTCTGGCAATAGCCTGATCTCCCTGAATGATTCCTATTCCATGATCAGTGGGAAACTTTAAAGTCAAACACCATGGGGCGATGGCTACCCTGAATTCAGCGAGGGCCGGTCAGCCTAAGAAAGCATTGTAAGGGGATTCTATGTCCAAAACAATGAACTGCAACATCCGTACTCTCCGACGTTCTCCAACTCCCAACTCTACTGGCAGTTCCACCATTCCGGTGGGTATAGTAGCACTTCCGTTGAACCCATGCACTCGAGATTGATAAGGCTTCAAGTCTGTGGCTTCCATTTTCATTTGATCATAAGCTCGCTTGAACAAAATATTCACAGAGCTCCCACTGTCAACTAAGATCCTCTTCATCCAAGCGGGACCTACTTGTGCTGAGATGACTAGTGGATCGATAGTGGGGGCTTCGACTTTATCAGCGTCTCTGTTCCTGAACACGATGTCATATGTCATCGTCTTCTTTTGCTTGGCCGGAGCTCCTTCATCAAAGTTACTGCAACACTCGAAGTCCGCATGCCTGATAGAACTGGCATACGACTCCATTTCCTTCCAGCTTCAATCTGCTTGGTGAGGACCACCACATATCGTATTGATAACTAACCTCCCGCCTGTACGAGTGGGTTCCTCCTGTCTTTCCTGATTCGGCGCACGATTCTGATTTGATGGGCCCGCACCACCAGACTGCGGCGCCCGCACATACTGATCCAGCTTCCGCTCATGTATCAGTTTTTCAATGAGGTCTTGTAAGTGACGACACTCATTGGTGTTGTGGCCATAACTCTCATGGAATCTACCAAATTTTCCTGTTTGGATTTGTCTCTCAGTTGGCGGTTTTGGGGCAGGTTTCTTGTATTGCATGGTATTGCAGGTTTGCAAATATACATTTTCCAACGACGTGTTCAATGGAGTATAATTATTGTACATGGAAACTCTACGCCGTGGACCACGATTCTGATCGCGTTTTTTGCTTTGACTTCCATTGTCCCTTTGTTGATTCTGTTTATTTTGTGCGTTCAGCTGAATTTTCCCAGAACTATCTCCGGATAAATTAACAGCGATGTTACTTTGTATTCTTTCGATGTTGGGCCCTGCGTCATCCTGCTTCCTAGACTGTTTCGCATCCTCCCTTCTCAGGAATTGGGCTGCCTTGGAATAGAAACGGTCTAATGATGCAGGTGGTTTTCCAGCTAACCAATTTCCGAACTCGGAATCAGCATCAATCCCCTTAGTCAATGCCATCAGGATAGAGTTATCATTGGGATTGCTTATTTCTGCACACGCAGCATGGAATCACTCCAAGTAACGTCTAAGTGTTTCTCCGGGAGCTTGTGTAACACTAGACAGAGTGTTAATGGCCTTAGGCCTCGCCACGTGCATACGGAATTGCTCGACAAACTTGGTGGCCATCTGGTCAAAGTTAGAGATGGATCGTGGCGGCAAACGAGTGAACCACATAGTAGCGATGCCCCCTAGGGAAATAGGGAAACTACAGCATTTTACTGCATCATCGGCTCTCGCAGCATTCATCAGCCATTCGTATTTCAGGACGTGTTGATTGGGATCAGAACTTCCTTCATAAACTGGCAAAGCTGGCATCCTGAAGTGCCGAGGTGGTTCAACATATAATACATCATCGGTGTAAGGGGTATGACTCCGGGAGATTCCCTAGTCGTCATTACTGAGACCCTGACTTTCGCGAATGATTTGATGAATCATCGCTGGTATATCTGGCGTCCGGATACTAGGAGCATGTTGTGCCAAGGTGTGGTCGGGTTCCACAGCGCGAGTCTGGACCGGACGCGGTCGACGGTCCGTGCCTCGCCTTCTTGGTTCAACATCCTCAGGGGCATAAGGCTCAGGAGTTTGCTCTCGTTGGTTACGTTGAGGATCAGCTTGGTTTCCAGCATCACCTCCCCGTCCGGCCGTGGTGGTAGTAGCAATGTTGCCGGTGACATGGTAAGGAGCAGCACCCCCTCGAGTTGAAGGTTCTGTACGGAGGCTAGCGGATGGTCCAGCTCTAGGTTACCCAAGATTCGAAGCAGGTTGGTGTCCCGTGGCTTGGGTGTAGCTTACACCTAGCCGTGGGAGTGTGGATCTGGTTTGGCCATCAGAGGAGGCTGAACTCTCTGTGGAGGAGTAAGAACCTTGGTCTCTTCTGGATCTTCTTCGCCTTTGGCGATTTAACTGGTTAGTCAACTCTGTGTTGGCGTGCAGTTGTTCAGTTAGCTGCTGTCGACTTTGAGTCAACTCTTGAAGCAATGTCTGGAATTCTTATCTAGTGATTGGACCTGATGGATCTGAAGGTCCTGCAGCATTTTGGTTGGATGGAGGTGATTGCACGGGATTTTGTCGATCCCGTGCTCCTTGATCAGCAGCTGTAGAAGTGGTACGTGTGCTCACCATAATGAATTGATGAAGTCCTTTCCTAGATCTGATTGCAAATCTGAATATAATGGAAGGGCTTCAAAGTTCTAGATCTGGATCTTCTTCTTAGATTTATGCAATCCAATATAGATAGGAGATCTAAAGAGCAGGAGAAACATTGGGTTTTTTTCTCAGTGAAAGCACCAAAGTGTTTGTACCAAAATTGGGCACAACACTCTTCGGAAGTCTTTGAAGAGATAAAGTGAAGAAATTAAATGGAAAAAGAGGAATTATCTAACAAAAACTCCAAATTTCAGAAATGAGAATCATTAAAATGCAGGGAGACACAAGAATTTAGAGTGGTTCGGCGTATTGCCTACGTCCACTATGAAGTAGTTTGCTTTATGGATCTTTCTTTTATGTTTACAATTGATTTTAGCAAATTACAGCGAATAACAATGATTTGCAGCAGTGAAATTCGTTGGTAGCAGCAGTAATGGAGTTCAGATCTTGATCTGGCAGAGTCCGGGCGTTGGAGATTTTTAAGAGGAAGAAGAACCCCTTTTCTGTTGGCTTTGGGGGTCTATTTATAGGTGTAGGAGGTTGATATTTCGCTCAGATCTCGAGAGACCCTCTCTGGCACGTGACCAGGCCCGCACGCCCAAGCCCATGAAGTTTCGGTCCGATCTGTGATCGATACGAACAGATTTCGTATCGATCAAGATTTCATCCAATGGAGTAGAAATTTGGCGTGGACATTCTTTAGCATGCACGTAGTCCTCTGTGAAAATTTCATAGCATTTGGACTTGTAGATTAGGAGATATGATCGATACGAATTAGGATTCTCGGTAGGCTGTTTGGTTTGACTCGCTCTGTTCGACTCGCTTCCGTTCGACTCGGTGACGTGGCGCTCGAGTCTTTGGGTCATTCTGCTTTTGATGTTGTTTCGATCGAGTCGAACTGTGCATTGATTGAGCAAGTCGAAGTGTGCATCGATAGAGCAAGTCGAAGTGGAGCTTCCTGAGAGATTCAAACAGTGGCTATGCCAATGGAGTCGAAGTTGATGGAGTCGAACAGTGGTTCGAACAGAGCAAGTCGAAGGAGTCACTTCTGATGGTCGTGAAGCGAGTCGAAGGGAGCGAGTCGAAGTTGGCTTCTGGTGGTTGCGAAGCGAGTCGAAGGAGTCACTTTTGATGGTCGTGAAGCGAGTCGAAGGGAGCGAGTCGAAGTTGGCTTCTGGTGGTTGTGAAGCGAGTCGAAGTGTGCACTCCCTATGGATTCGAACTGGAGCGAGTCGAAGGAGGCTATTCCTAACCAATTTTGTATCGTTCATAACTTTAGCATACGAACTCGGATTGACTTGAGATTTGGAACGTTGACTCTCATAGCTTAGGTTGTCATGTCATATCAATGTTAGCTCGATCCGGACTTGGACAAAATTCGTCGATATCCATAGTGAGCCTATGTATAACTGATCTCTAGGACGGGCCATCACTGGTTACTAGTCAATTCCTTGGTGTCACGGCCTTGCCAAAAGGCGGGATAACAGAAGTCGACAATGGTCATAATGAACAGAAAGAGGCACGACCCTTAGCAAAAAGTGACTTGATAGAAAGGTCATGGCCGTTCAATAAACCGGATGGAATCCTTTATGATAATTGAAGCCTGCGACTTTTGAAAGTACGTCATATTCGGAAAAAAACGTACTCTGGGGGCAAATGTTATCCTGCCTTTTGGCAAGGCCATGATACCGCAGATTTTGTTAAGAACGTTTGGTTACCTACCTTGAGAATCATCTATATACGGTATTATGGACAATGGTCGAATAGATTTGGACTGGGTCCCAATCAAGGAGTAATCAATATGAAGTGAAAAGAAGGCCCCATGAGGCTACGTTTCAAATATCAAGTCAATCGAAGTCCGTACGCTTGAGTTATGGACAAATGAAGGATTTATATGGGTCGATTTGGAATGACCCATAAAATAGCATAAATCAACGAAGATCGATAAATATCTCAAAATCTATAAAGCCAATGCACTTGAAACTTTTAAAGCATCAATATAATGAAGAGTAAGGCCCACAAAAATGATCGCATGCCAAAACTCCAAAATCTTGGGAAAATGGCCGATCGTTATTAGAACGATCGTAGAAACCGTCTAAATGATCCATATGCAATGAAGATTGGAATATCTCACAAACGATACGTCAAAATTGCACAAGATTTGGAGAGCAAGTAATTTACATCATAAAGAGACTACATGATCGATTGCACAGTCAAACTCAAGAAAAAAACAAGAAACACTGATCGTTATTAGACGTCTATTATAACGATCGGTGTTCTGCAAAGAGTTGGTGATACCTCACAAATTACAGCTCATAATGACACCATATTTTGGGAGCAAGGCCTTGGGGCATGTGGAACCCCCCACAAACGATCGCATATTGATTGGAGCAAGAAATAATGATCGGCCTTGATCGTTATTTTTGTGGAATTGAGACCGTCGATCGCTCGGGTGGGACCCTACGGATCTGGAGACTCTTCTGCCGAATTTCCAACGAGATATTTCATCATCCAACCTATAGATACCAGCTTCATTCTTCATTTAAAGGATATTTACGTTGCTTGTTACTCTATCCTCCATTGTAATCAAGTGCTAGCATTGCTCTACTATTGTAATCAAAATCACAAGAGAGTAATAAAGCACAATCTTCAAAGTGGACGTAGGCATATAGCGTCGAACCACTATAAACCTCTGCGTTATTGATTACTGCTTATTATCTATGCTTACTTATTCATTTACTCTGTTTAATTTCACTTTTCTTCATTTGCTTCTATACAAAAACTATTCTTGGGTGTTTGTGACAATTTTTGGTGCAAACACTCACCTAAAATCTAAAGTTTCGCAGCAAAAAGAAGATGGATTACCGCTAGTTTCTCTCAACTCTTGGCTCTAACAAGACATGCAAGACGGAGATAGGCACAAATAGATTTAATGAGATAAAATCATGGACTAAATAAATGAAATAAAGATTACTGATTTTAGAACATTACCTGAATTGATTAGTTGTAAAATTTTGTGATTTTAACTCTTCAGTCTCTAGGGGAAATTGGGAATTTTATTTCAGCCTAGGGTTAGATAAAAGAGAAGGATAAGAAGTGCTCAGGTTTTTGTTTCAGAAATGAGGAGATTAGCAAAAGTGAACCTATAGTTCATTTCCAAGAGATATTTACTTCTTCTAAAACGGGTTATGGGCCTCTTAACCCAATTCTCTTATGTAGCAAAATAAGTATAGTTTTTATCAATTTATAAAGCTATTTACTCAAGCTTTTGACATTTTTATTTATGAATAAAAACTTCTTATATTAGAAAAATTCACTTATCAATACAAGCATTAATCACTCTTCTTATGTAATAAAATGCAATTCATCTTTCCCATGTAACTTACAATGGTTAATAAAAAATTATTAGTTCAAATCCCCAACTAAGAAACTTATTTCATCAAAATTAATTACAATAAATGGGTATCTATGTCAAAAAAAATTAATTTAGCATAAACCAAAACTTTAGCTATGCAATCAAAAATTTACTGCTAACTTTAAATCTTACTTAATTACCATATAAATGTTTACAAATCCATTTACCATATTTAATTACAATAAGAAATCCCAATTTAACCCAATTCCAATTTTAAACCAAAATTGTTATTCCCATGATCTTTTAACTAATTATAGTAAATGATCAAAAGTTATAAACTCAACTTAATCTCTTTTTAATCCAATTAATGCTATTTACTAAATTTTGAACTAGAATCTACATGATTTATAAAATATATAAATAATCCCCATAAATTATATATTTATTTTATTTCCAACTTTATTGTCATGCATACAATTTTGAATTATTAACAATAATACTCCACCTTTAATGTTTTAATTATCCATTGATCTTTTATTTATTTATTTATTCCTCTAACATATTTATTATATTCCTTTCCTATACTGTTTTAATTTTGGGATAAAATTTTCAATGATTCCAAATAAAATATCATTATTGTTATTTAAAATCATATTTTAATTAATTAATTTATTTCCTTGGTATGCCTTAAACTAGGGTTGTTACAGACTCTCCCTTTAAAAAATTTGTGTCCCCACAATTCTCCATAGAGGAAAGTCCAGACTTAAAGATATTATTACAAGTTTTACACCAAAATACTATAGCAGTTACTAGAACAATTACTTTATAAATTTATTCACACTCATAACACTAGAAGCTCCCCCGTTTTTCTCCATATATAAGATACATTCTAAAATATTAACCAATAGGGATAATCTTATATAATTGGTTGAATTTATAAAATATCTTTATGCACTTTGCTTCAAAAAATTACTTAGTTAACTCTTATTTTAGATCTCACTATGGATTACTATTTTAATCTTATTCCAAATTATTAAAACTCCAAGACTTCCTTAAGAAATCCGAATTTACAAGTTCCAACTTTTGTTAATCAAATATAAGTTATAAACCAAAAGAGGTTTCTTGGACCTAAAAATAATTTCCCAAAGTTTTTTCCATTTCCATTAGTTTGGATGATGGTTTCCCAATTGTCATAATAGGAAAACGGACTTACGCTTAGGAAGTAATGCCCGTTTTAAGTTTAAAAAAATGTTTGCCAGTATTAGTGTGTACATAATTAAGCCCATAAGTAAGCTTATTAATCTAATTCGAGATTAGTATGAATAGGGGGCTATAGGAGTCAAAATAAAACTTTTCCCTCTTTTCCAAATCAGATCTAAACCCCGTTAACTCTAGATTCATCCAAAATCACACAAATTACTCTCTAAATATAGCTAAATCATTAATTAGAGAGAAGATCATCAAATAGAATATAGAGAATTGGTTGATTTTTTTAATTGGTGAGTGTTTTATGCCTTCGCACTGTCCTACGAATGTTTATATGGTAGAATTACATGATTTTTGGCCTTAAAATCTTTTCTAACTTTAATTACATGTTATCATATGCTTATGACCTAGTTGTGAATCTTTGACATGGTTTTCAAAAATGATCTAGTCATTCTCCTTATTCATATTCATATGTGCGTGTAATATGTAGATTTAGATTGAATTGGTTTATTTATCACATTGTTATGTATTGTTGTATGAATGGATGTATATATGCATGTTATTCTATGCGTGTATGTTATGCTTTGATATTGGTTGCTAGTGTTTTGGATGCCTAGGAAGATAGGTTAGAGAATGTAACATCCCGTATATGGAGGCCAAAAGCTAAGCGCAATGAATGCTGCAGTCATCCACAGTATTAACTACTGGTGACGAAATACGGCAATGTTAATGGTATCCATAATATCAGAAGCACTTGAATATGAACAAAATCACAGATTTTCAAAAGCAATAATTTTCAGTGATTACATTTCAAATAATATCATATCCAAGTTACAAAAATCCCCAAATGTAATTCCAGGCATTGATCATATATAATTTACAACAATACGCTAAGAGAGACATATGAAGATGCCCCCTTGGATGATCAAAGCAATATAGACATAACTGTCTTAATACACATCGAAAATAATTTAAAACAGAATTCCTAAATTAGCTAGCGTCAGGCACCTGCTCGTCTTCGGATGCTTTATTCGCCAAAATCTGCTAAAACCTGAAAACCTAAACCCTCAGCCTACTCAAATCAAATTTTGAGCACCCGAGGGTTTGAGGGGAAACAAAACCTTCGAGTCAGACATAAAACCTGGTATGAATAATTTCTATTACATCTCGGTTTACTGATATATAGTGAGACCACGCCGCTTAGCGAAACGGGTTTCCCCTCACTAATATCTCTTTTCAAAACATATATTTTGCAAATCCTTTCCTGCAACCAAACTGGTTAATCCACCGATTATAATAATAATATAGCAATATCCATTATGCTAAAACAGGAAATAAAATAGACTATCTGTCTAAAATCTGAACTATCTATTCTTTACTGGACTATTTGTCCTAAATTTTGAGCTAACTGCTCTATTTTGGACTATCTGTCCTAAAACTGATTATACCAAAATATCTTTTATGCTAGATAATGGGCTATCTGCCCAAAACAGGTAAAAAGGGTGGACTAACTATCCTTAAAAAGTAGTAAGGTCTGTTATGCTAATAAATGAACTAACTGTTCATATCAGAGCCGACTGCTCTTTCTGGACTAATTGTCCTCTGGACTAATTGTCCTCTGGGCTGACTGCCCTTAAAAGGGACTGACTGCCCTCAAAAGGGACTGACTGTCCGAATTTAAATGAGCTAACTGCCCGAATTTTCTTTTGGGTTATCTACCCTTTAAAATATTTGGCCTAACTGCCATTCAAATTTTCCTTGAAAACCTTTTCAAAATGATTTAGTCCGTCAAATAATATATATACAATGAAAATATATCTTTAGCTTCACCCTAAGCTATTTTTGCCATGTTATATATACTTTACTCAAAATAATGTTGATGATGTTCAATAAGGGTTATTTTTCCTTTTAAAATAAGTTAAAGTCCTTTCTAACTTAAAACACTTAGGTTATCTGACTAATCCTTATATTCAAAACCTTTGTTTAAAACTTTTAAACAACCTTTCGAAAACATAGAAGGTAACTCCTTCTAAACCATTAATAAAACCCTTTGAAAGTATTGAAGGTAACTCCTTCATATCCTTTAATAAACCTTTCGAAACGATTGAAGGTAACTCCTTCAAAACCTTTAAAAAAGCCTTTCTTTCACAAGCCTTAAAACATTTGACATCGCCTCAATATCCTTTAAACCTTGGCCTTTTGAAAATATTGCAAAACCATACCTTTCGACCTTGTCGAAAGGTCCCACCTTTCGACCTTGTCGGAAGCTTTCTTTTTGACCTAGTCGAAAGCCTGGGGTACCTCCCCTATAAATCATGTATAAACTTTTAGAAGATATTGGGTTCAATTTAAAACAAGTGGAAACCTATCGAAACCATTCAAAGTTAACTACTTTGAAACCTTTAAAATGTTTTGACTTAAAACATTTGGATTATGCCTTCAAGTAGAGCAAAAGGATCAGATAACATTGGAGTCGAAAGCTACTACTTCGAAACCTTTATAAAACCTTACAAAACCATTCGAAAACAATGAAGTGTTGGTGTTGGAACCAACCCTTCGAAATCAATGGAGAGAGGCGGCAAGTTTTATAAAACAAAAGATAACCTTTGACTCCATCTATGTCGAAAGGTTTGGAAGTGGCAACTATACTTTCAACCTTGTCGAAAGATATACCTTTCGACTTTGTCGAAAGGTTTCAATTAAAACAAGAAAGCAAACCAATTGAAACCTTTTCTTTTAAACCATTTGACAATGTTGAAAGCTCTTTGTCGAATGCTAGCAGGCGTATTTTCTTTAATACCAAAACAAAGTTTCATCTCCTTCGAAAGTTATAGCCTTTCGTCCCTAAACCTTTCGACTCCTTCCAATTCACTACGTACCAGTTTCCTGATACCATGTGCATTGGTATTTGACCTAGTCAAAAGGTTTAATACCTTTCGACCTTGTCGAAAGGTTTGGAATGGAGGCGGAAGCTCTTGCTGAAAGGGTTGAAATAGTAATAAAACTATTTATTTGTTTTTAAAATAGTTCTTTTGTACCACCACCTTCCTTGTTTGTCTAAATCTGATTGGTTGGCAGAATTTAATATTCAAAAATGCTGCTGACTTTCCTTATTTGGAAATTTAAATAATTTTGGAAAAAGCCCATTTCTCCATTATAATTATATGAAACATTTAAGTCACATTCCTTAAATAATTTTATACAATTAAAACTTTTTGAAAAATTCTGAAAAAATCCCAAAAAATCAATTAATATGTTCTCTCCAACATATAAAATTTTTGGATCCAAACAATAATTATTTTTCCCGTAAATAATTTAATAATCCAAAATACCATTTTCTTCCTTAGAAAATTCATAACAATTCCACAAAAATTCAGAAAAATCTAAAAATTGAAACCCATCTCTAAAATAACTTTATAGATCATCATGAAAATTTGCAAGGCTAACGGATGTCATCTAATAGGGATTTTATCTTAAAACATGTCATAAATTTTATATGAACATACATAAATCATCAACATGTCTAAATATTCTTTTATCATTCAAAAACATGGAAAATCTTTGGAAAATCATTCGGATTTAATCTTAAAACCGAAACCATAAAATTTAGAGATGTAAACATTATTCACCTTTGCTTTAGAGATTAAGGAGCTTGAGATTGGATAAGTTTGATTTGAATTTGCTTTCCTTAAGCTTTTCTTTTGTTTCCTCTTCTTCTTTCCTTGATAATGATGGCGGCCTCACTTTAGAAAATTTTGAAATGAAATGAATGTCTATAGAGATATACGACCTAAGGAAGATAATATAGGAATGGCCTCTTTCCCATAATACCCCAACTCTAATTCATTTTAAACCCTTCATTTATTTTGTTAGTTAAAAAGGCACGGCTATCTTAATTAATCAAATCTCAATCCCCTTATCAACACATTATTTTATTTAGTTTATCTAACTAAATCTCCTAAATAATGTTACTAAAAATCTAGGGTGTTACAGACTCCTCTCCTTAAAGAATTTCATCCTCGAAATTACAATAAGGCTCAAATCAAACAAGAAGGTAAAACATACCATCAAAACAAGTCAGGGTAAGTATCTCTAATCCTGCTCTCAACCTCCAAAGTACAGTCTCTGTCATCGTCACTCCATTGGATTTTGGCTAACCTGACCATCTTGGTTCTAAGCCTCTTTTCATCTCTCGCAACAATGTGAACTGGCTTCCTCACTATGGTCAAGTCTGGTTCTACCACTAAGTCATCTAGCACTGTCGGTGCAATAGCAGTCTCCGGGTCTCTAACACACTTTCTGAGAAGAGAAATATGAAAAACATCATGGACACCTGCCAAACTGCTCGGTAACTCAAGTTTATAAGCGAGTTTCCCAATCCTCTCAAGAATAGGAAAAGGTCCAATGAACCTAGGAGATAACTTCCCCGACTTCCCAAATCTAAGCACACCCTTCATCGGTGATACTTTGACGAAAACCTGGTCCCCAACTGAGAACTCCAAATCTTTTTATCTCTTATCTGCATAACTCTACTGCCTAGACTGAGTCCCCTTCATCCTAGTTCGAATGACCTTAATCTTTTCTGTAGCTTCTCTGACCACATCTGGACCAAGAATCAACCTATCCCCGGTCTCCCACCAACAAACGGGAGATTTGCACGGCCTTCCATACAAAGCTTCAAATGGTGCCATCCCAATACTAGTCTGATAACTGTTGTTATATGAAAACTCGACTAGATGCAGATGGTCCTCCCACGATACCCCAAAATCCAGAACACAAGCTCTTAACAGATCTTCCAAGATCTTGTTAACTCTTTGCGTTTGCCCATCTGTCTGCGGATGGTAAGCGGTACTCATCATAAGCTTGGTTCCCAAAACTTCCTGCAGACTCTTCTAAAACTCGCTAGTGAACAAGGAATCTCTATCACTAACTATGCTGCTAGGAACTCCATGTAGTCTAACCACATTCTTCATGAAAAACCTCGCTAAAACAGGTGCCGTCCGAGTTGACCTAACTGGAATGAAATGGGCACTCTTGGTCAATCTGTCCACTATAACCCAACTTTCATTTCCTCTGTTCGACCTTGGCTACCTGTCAGTGAAGTCCATAGAAATAGAATCACGCTTCCATAATGGAATATCTAACGGCTGAAGCAAACCAATCGGTTTCTGGTGTTCGGCCTTTGCCTGCTCGCAATTCAAGCACTGCCTTACACACAAACCAATGTCTCGCTTCATTCCTTCCCAGAAGAAACTCCTCTTCATGTCCTGATACATCTTGGTACCTCCATGATGTATAGTGAACTTCGAACGTTGGCATTCATCCAAGACTTCCTTCCTTATGTTTCCTACACTCGGAACACATAATCTACCTTTCTTTCTCAACCACCTATTCTGGTCAAGACTGAAATTTTTAAAGTCATCGCTCTTGGTTCCTTCCTTTAGTTTCAAGATCCGTTCAGCTAACACAGGATCCTCTATCTGCTTAGAACCAATCTGTTCGATCAACACTGGTCGAACTTCCAAACAAGACAATACAACTGTATTTCCACTAGACCCAGCCTCGGATCTCCACTACACTCTGCAATCTGCTAATGCTTATAAATATTTCCACTCGACCGTCATAGCCAACACTGCATTCTGATGTTTCCTGCTAAGTGCATCTGCAACCTTGTTGCCTTTCCCTGGTGTGTACTCAATCCCAAAATCATAAGAGGCTATGAACTCTAACCACCTTTGTTGTCTCATGTTCATCTCCTTCTGAGAGAACAAATACTTCAGCGACTTATGATTTGTATACAGCTCAAACCTTTCTCCCAAAATGTAATGTCTCTACACCTTCAAAGCAAAAATCACTATGTCAAATTCCAATTCATGTGTTAGATATCTGACCTCATGCGGTCTAAGCTGTCTAGAAGCATAGGCAATCACTTTACCTCTTTGCATTAGCATAACTCCTAATCATGTTCCACACGCATCGGTATAGACTACCAAATCCTGATTCCCTTCTGGAACTATCAACACAAGTGCATGGGTCAATAAGTGTTTCAAACACTGGAATGCTTCCTCACACTTATCGGTCCACACAAACTTCACATCCTTCCTCGTTAGACTGGTCATCAGCGCTGCTATCCGCGAGAAGTCCTTAATGAATCTCCGATAATAATCGGCCAACCCAAGGAAACTCTTAATCTCGATTACTGTCTCGGGTCTCTTCCAACTATTCACTGCCTCAATCTTAGTCGGATCTACTGATAACCCTTCCTCTGAGACTACATGACCAAGAAAATTCAGCTCCTTCTTCCAGAAGTGACACTTTGAAAACTTCGCTTTCAACTGATGCTGCCACAGTGTCTCAAGCACCACTCTAAGATGAACTTCATGCTCTCTTTCATACTTAGAGTAAATCAAGATATCATCTATGAAAACTAGCACGAACCTATCCAAGTGCTGTCGGAAAATCCTCTTCATCAAATCCACAAAGAAAGCTAAAGCATTTGTTAGTCCGAATGACATAACTAACCATTCATACGATCCATATCTGGTCCTTAATGCTGTTAAAGGTATACTATCTTCTGCTACCCTGAGCTGATGGAAACCTGTTGCCAAATCCAACAAAAAATACCTTTTCTCCACTTAGTTGGTCAAACAAATCGTCAATTCTGGGCAATGGATATCAATTCTTTATCATCCTTTCATTCAACTTACGATAATCGATACATAGCCTCAACGATCCGTCCAGCTTCTTAGCAAACATTGCCGCTGCACCCTACGGCGAACTTCTCGGCCTAATAAAACTCTTGCCCTTTAAATCCACCAACTGCACCTTCAACTCCTTCATCTCTGAAGGGGTCATCCTACTTGGCGGTCTACTCACGGGTTTTGCCCCCGGAATCAAATCTATCCGAAAATTAGTGGCTCGTTTCGGCGACAATCTTTCTACAGGCTCAAACACATCTGCGAATTCTTTAACCATGAAAACTCGGCTCAACTCATCATTTGAATCCAAAGCACCCAACAAAGCAAACACTGCACCACTAGAGCCTTCCATGGTGAAAACAATCCGATCGCTAAGTGTCTAAGAGATATCTTCCTACCTTGAAAAAATATCTTAGCATCGTACTCACTTAACCAATCCATACCAAGGATAATCCCAAACCCAAAAAATCAAACACATGCAAACTTCACACAAAATTATGACCTAACTGGTCAAACTCAAACTGGTCACACCACAAACCTAGAGTTGCATACCCTCCTATTGGATTCGCAACCCGTAAGGAAGTAACTAAATATGTGGGTTCAAGGTTAAGCTTATCTATCAAACATCTAGATATAAAAGAATGTGATGCACCAGTATCAAATAAAACGCTAGTAGACATACCATGAATCTGAAGCGTTCCTCCAAGAACTGCCTTCCCCTTCTCCTGGGCCATTGGCTTGGAAACGACAGGCTCCAATGCATACACCTTGCCCTTACCATCTCTAATGGGCTCCTTGCACTGGTTCTTATAATGGCATATCTGGTCACAGTTGAAGCACCTGACATTCTTCCCCTTAGCCACATCCTTCGCTTTCCCTGAGCGACACTCATTAGCAAAGTGCCCTTTCTTGTCGCATTTATAGCAGACAACTTCAGACTTCGCCCTCTTGGCTGCTCCACCCTTCTTAGCACCTTTCTTGGGAAAGAACTTCCTCTTCTGGCCTTGCTCAACCTGGACCCCTTTTTCCTTGCTCTTCTCCAAAGACTCAAGGACTTCTTCCTGCTTCAAAGCCATCTCTACCACAATATCAGAAGGACCTCTAAGATGAGACAAAGTAACACTAGCCAACTCCGGCTACAATCCTCTGATAAACTTCTCATTCCGCTTTAACACGGTATCAACATAAGCATACCCATACCGGGCCAACTCCTCAAACTTCCTACATACTCAGAAACAGACTTCTCACCCTGCACCAGCTCAATAAACTGCCTAATCAAAGCTGACTGTGCCATTACAGACATAAACCTCTCTTGGAATCTCCTCTTGAAATCCTCCGAGGTTATTGTCTCCTCATCAACTGTCATTGGTACACTATTCCACCAGAAAAATGTGGTTCCCTGAAGCTATCTGGATGCCAACCTCCTCTTCTGCTCATCATTGAGCCCAAGATCTGCAAAAATCCTTTCGTAGTGCAACAACCAATTCTCAACTCCAATGGCATCCTTCATTCCTATAAACGGCTTTCCTCCTAGCATCACATAATCACCGCTCATCTTAGCGAAATGATTGACCACGGGAACTTCCAGAACCCCCGCTCCTGCAGCATTTCCTCCTAACACTCTGGCTGCAACTCATGCTTGCATCATATTCCTGAAAAAATGATACATGACTTCCATCCCGACCTGCGGGACTTCAGCACCAACATTTTCTACCTGATCTTGGCCTTTCCCTGCATTAGATCCGGCATCCATTTTGGTGCTTCCCCCTCCTTGGTTAACTCTACTTCTTCTACCATCCATATCTGTATTCAAACCTCATGAGATACAGAAAGATAACCTAATCAAAGATAGATTAATGGAGATAAAGCGCATACTTATATATAGAAAATACAAGTACGTTACTATAGCGTTAACCCAACCCCAAATCTTACTCTAATTTCTTTGGTTGTTTTCAAAACCATTTTTAGTTAAATTTTTCATAAACCTATGCTCTAATACCAAGTTGTAACATCCTGTATCTGAAGGCCAAAAGATAAGCGCTATGGATGCTACAATCATCCACAGTATTAACTTCTGGTGACGAAATACGGCAATGTTAATGGTATCCATAATATTAGAAGGACTTGAATATGAACAAAATCACAGATTTCCAAAAAAAAAATTTAGTGATTACATTTCAAATAATATCATATCCAAGTTACAAAAATCCCCAAACGTAATCCGAGGCATTGATCAAATATAATTTTAACAATACGCCAAGAGCGACATACGAAGATGCCCCCTTGGATGATCAAAGCAATATAGACATAACTGTCTTAATACACAGCGGAAATAATTTTAAACAGAATTCCTAAATTAGCTATCCATCAGCCACCTGCTCGTCTTTGGATGCTTTATTCACCAAAATCTGCTAAAACCGAAAAACCTAAACCCTTAGCCTACACAAATCAAATTTTGAGCACCCGAGAGTTTGAGGGGAAACAAAACCTTCGAGTTAGACATAAAGCCTGGTATGAATAATTTCTGTTACATCTTGGTTTACTGATATATAGTGAGACCAGGCCGCTTAGCAGAATGGGTTTCCCCTCACTAATATCTCTTTTCAAAACATATATTTTGCAAATCCTTTCCTGCAACCAAACTGGTTAATCCACTGATTATAGTAATAATATAGCAATATCCATTATGCTAAAAAAGGAAATAAAATAGACTATCTGTCTAAAATCTGAACTATCTATTCTTTACTGGACTATCTGTCCTAAATTCTGAGCTAACTGCTCTATTCTGGACTATCTGTCCTAAAACTGATTATACTAAAATAACAATATCTTTTATGCTAGATAATGGGCTATCTGCCCAAAACAGGTAAAAAGGGTGGACTAACTGTCCTTAAAAAGAAGCAAGGTCCGTTATGCTAATAAATGAACTAACTGTTCATATCAGAGCTGACTGCTTTTTCTGGACTAATTGTCCTCTGGGCTGACTGCCCTCAAAATGGACCGACTGTCCAAATTTAAATGAGCTAACTGCCCGAATTTTCTTTTAGGTTATCTACCCTTCAAAATATCTTGGCTAACTGCCCTTCAAAGTTACCTTGAGAACCTTTTCAAAATTATTTAGTCCGTCAAATCGATCTATACAAGGAAAATATATCTTTAGCTTCACTCTAAGCTATTTTTGCCATGTTATATATACTTTACTCAAAATAATGTTGATGATGTTCAATAAGTATTGTCTATTCTTTTAAAATAAGTTAAAGTCCTTTAGAACTTAAAACACTTAGGCTATCTGCCTAATCCTTATATTCGAAACCTTTGTTTAAAGCTTTTAAACAACCTTTTGAAAACATAGAAGGTAACTCCTTCTAAACCATTAATAAAACCCTTCGAAAGTATTAAAGGTAACTCCTTCATATCCTTTAATAAACCTTTCGAAACCATTGAAGGTAACTCCCTCAAAACCTTTAAAAAAGCCTTCCTCTTACAAGCTTTAAAACATACGACATCCACCTTAAAATCCTTTAAACCTTAGCCTTTTGAAAATATTGCAAAACCATACCTTTCGACCTTGTCGAAAGGTCCCACCTTTCGACATTGTCGGAATGTTTCTTTTTGACCTAGTCGAAAGGTTTCACCTTTCGAATTTGTCGAAAGCCTGGGGTACCTCCCCTATAAATCATTTATAAACCTTTCGATGACATTGGGTTCAATTTAAAACAAGTGGAAACCTTTTAAAACCATTCAAAGTTAACTACTATGAAACCTTTAAAACGTTTCAACTTAAAACATTTGGATTATGCCTTCAAGTAGAGCAAAAGGATCAGAAAAACATTGGAGTCAAAAGCTACTGCTTCGAAACCTTTCGAAACCATTCGAAAACAATGAAGTGTTGGTGTTGGAGCCAACCCTTCGAAGTCAATGGAGAGAGGCGACAAGTTTTATAAAACAAAAGATAACCTTTGACTCCATCTGTGTCGAAAGGTTTGGAAGTGGCAACTATACTTTCAACCTTATCAAAAGCTATACCTTTCGACTTTATCGAAAGGTTTCAATTAAAAGAAGAAAGCAAACCAATCGAAACCTTTTCTTTTAAACCATTTGACAATGTCGAAAGCTCTTTTTCGAAAGCTAGCAGGCGTATTTTCTTTAAAACCAAAACAAAGTTTCATCTTCTTCGAAAGCTATAACCTTTCGTCCCTAAACCTTTCAACTCCTTCCAATTCACTACGTACCAGTTGCCTGATACCATGTGCATTGGTATTTGACCTAGTTGAAAGGTTTGATACCTTTCGACCTTGTTGAAAGGTTTGGAATGGAGGCGGAAGCTCTTGCTGAAAGGGTTGAAATAGTAATAAAACTATTTATTTGTTTTTAAAATAGTTCTTTTGTACCCCTAGCTTCCTTGTTTGTCTAAATCTGATTGGTTGGCAGAATTTAATATTCAAAAATACTGCTAACTTTCCTTATTTGGAAATTTAAATAATTTTGGAAAAAGCCCCTTTCTCCTTTATAATTATATAAAACATTTAAGTCACATTCCTTAAATAATTTTATACAACTATTAAAACATCTTGAAAAATTATGAAAAAATCCCAGAAAATCAATTAATATGTTCTCTTCAACATATAAAAATTTTGGATCCAAACAATAATTATTTTTCTGGTAAATAATTTAATAATCCAAAATACCATTTTCTTACTTAGAAAATTCATAACAATTCCACAAAAATTCAGAAAAATCTGAAAATTGAAACCCATCTCTAAAATAACTTTATAGATCATCATGAAAATTTGCAAGGCTAACGGATGTCATTTAATAAGGTTTTTATCTTAAAACATGTCATAAACTTTATATGAACATACATAAATCATCAACATGTATAAATATTATTTTATCATTCAAAAACATGGAAAATCTTTGCAAAATCATTCGAATTTAATCTTAAAACCGAAACCATAAAATTTAGAAATGCAAACATTATTCACCTTTGCTTTAGAGATTAAGGAGCTTGAGATTTGGATTTGTTTGATTTGAATTTGCTTTCTTAAGCTTTTCTTTTGTTTCTTCTTCTTCTTTCCTTGTTAATGGTGGCCGGCCTCACTTTAGAAAATTTTGAAATGAAATGAATGTCTATAGAGATACACGGCCTAAGGAAGATAATATAGGAATGGCCTCTTTCCTATAATAGCCCTCCTCTAATTCATTTTAAACCCTTCATTTAATTTATTAGTTAAAAAGGCACGGCTTCCTTAATTAAATCAAATCTCAATCCCCTTATCAACACATTATTTTATTTAGTTTATCTAACTAAATCTCCTAAATAATGTTATCAAAAATCTGAGGTGTTACAGAGAATTTGGCAAATCGGAGGCAAACTAGATCAGAATTGGACAAAACTTGGAGGAAAGGCTCTGCAGCAAGGTAGGAACTCATAGAACAAATTGCAATAAAAAATTGGCTAAGTAAATAAGTCGGTACCGAGTTGAACGACTCGGTACCGAGTTATTTTAGTGGCTCATATAGATCAATCAAATTGAAGGATGGGTAGAGCATGGCTAATAGAGGTGGTTCATAGCAAGATGAAGAAGATTGATTAAGTATTGGATGCTATGATGAGTTATTTCCAGAATTTGAAGATTGAGCTTTGAACTGGGGATCGAGTTGTTTTGATGGATGGGTCATGGTCTAAAGCATCTGGAAATGGAGTACTAGAAGGAAGGAGACTTAGGCAAAATTGTCTAAGTATATGGGCCAGTGCCGAGTTGATCAACTCAATGCCGAGTTGTTTTGCTAAGAGCTATAGGGTCAATCTTGTACAAGGAGGAAGCAAGGGACTCTGTAGATCATGTTAGAGGTTCATTCGCTAGAGGATTGGATAGCGATGTAACAACATGATAAAATCTTTGTATCTTTGGTTGGTGACTTGTGAAGGGAGTAGGTACCGAAGATAGCGGATCGATAAAGGAGGGAGCCATGTAATGGGAACGTGAAGGGTTCCAAATAATGGAATCTGGATTGAGCAAAGGAAGGGCTTGGATCTGAATGGAGCAAAGAAGGGCTCAAATGTATGTGCTAAGGAATCATTGATACTCGACATTTTTTCTATTGTATTCAAAGTAGGGGTATTATAAGTGGGGACGCCTATGGATCAATGGAGTGGATCTGAATACCCTGGACCAGTGGGTCTAGAGTCAAACTTTGGGCTATGAGACACGTATCTAGCTTTAGGCTATGTGATATGAAAGTACACTGAAAACCAGAATTTCCATTGATCCCTTATGGTAAGGAGGGAATACAAGTTATCACATATTCAGAGAACATGAAGTGATAGTGGGGATTGCTTGATGGATGTTATGGTCGCTTTAGTTGCATTCTAGATTATCACTTGGAGATATCATTGGGAGTAGGTATTGGAGATAAAATTACATAAAGAGGTTTATCTTGGGTAGTTTACTTTTATGCTATTCGTAAAGCAGCATATTATGATGTTATGTGCTAACTCTTTGGTTGTAGGGACATGTCAGGTATGGTTTGCGTACCTCTATTCCTTACCGTATTTACCTGCTTATTATTTTAAGATTCATTTTCTACTCACACCAGACTGTTGCCCGACTCAAAATTTTATGCTTTGTTTCTTATTATCTAAGGTACTCTTAAATGAGTAAACTAGATAATAGGTCTTGGTGATGCAGTAGTTGTGCGAAGGACGAACTTGATGGGCTATCTCGTATTATATACTTATATGGATTGCTACGCTTATTCCACTGTGCAGCACTGGGGAGTCTTAACAATGACTGCTTATTTTCTTGTTATGAAATAATTGTTGGGTTTATTTCCTTTGTATAAACTTTACTATATTTGTATATAACTCAATAGATGTGTATTCTGATGATTTGTTTACATAGTCATGTTGAATATGCTAGTATATGATTTTTGTTTGATGATAATAAACATATATATATATATATTCATTTAAATGTATTTGTTATTGTACTATTTTATTTTTCACATAATTAAATAAATATTTGATGAATAAAATAAATAACACAAAATTTAAATTCAAACAGATATTTTATTCAAACAAATATTTTATTACAATTTTGAATAGTACAAAATTCGAGCACTCACTATATATACAAAATTTCAATTTATATAACTTTCCTCACTACATATCACCCAAACACTCGTATTTATCTTCAACTCTATTCCAGATTGAATCCAGCATCTGAATTATTTGCAAAATAAACACTGACGCAGTAATATTGAAAAAGAAATATTTTTGTAGTGTAAAATAAAATGTGTTTTTGAAAATATTATTTGCCTTGGATATTTGGGTTGTTCGTCATCATATTTATTTTGAATTCATCTTACATGAACAACTTGTGACATGCACAGTGTATCACTGTACATGCCACAAGGTCGTGCACACCGATATACACTTGATAAAATTGCAGGGATAGGTGAGCACAAGGTCAAACCCGTGCCGAGGCTGGATTCAACTCAGGTGCAATACAAAAACATCACAAAATTGTCGAGTACAAGTTCTCATGCAACAAGAATCCAAAACCAACATAAAACAAGCCACGTCCAAAAATTCAATGTGTACACATGAGAACAGACTCGACAGTGAAGTCATGAAACAAAAGGAAATGAAAATAACTCAACCATTCAAACTCAAGACAAGTGCACAAATCAAAGGCACAAACATTACTTAAAGCATTGCAAGGAACCAGACTAGATTTCGAGCCAGATCCCAAAAACACAAGTTCATATGTACAGGAGTGCAAAGCATAATGGAATCACATTCAATAAGCCAGTGAACCCAGACTGGTCAGAGCACACAACAACAACAGTAACATGCACACATGGCCAGGCTCACAAATCAAAGACCACTAGACTCCAAACAATTAAACACAACAACAAGACCAGGGCATTGAATAATACAAAATGAATGGAGCATGCATATACATGAACATGACCACATACATATATACATATGTTTGCACACATGCATACATATATATACATGTGTCACAGTTCAGGTTTAGCTTAACCAACATTTCAGAAATGCTATAAGAAAATACAACATAACAACAACACCAGACATGTCCAAATGAAAGCATTCAGGCATTCAGTCACATGGTTTAGGGATGAACATGAGCATGCAACACAGTCTCGACCGAAACAAAATGTTCAAGCAACTCAACATGGCATGGTCAGGTGCAGGCACAAGTCAAGGCAGTAACACAACAGTTCAGAGGCAAGCAACTTGATTTCGACTCAAAGCAGCAATGGCAAATAGAACATGTGCACGTATACATAAGTGATTTGAGAATCATAGTACAGACAACCAAATGTACAAGAGGTACAAGAAATGCATCCAGACTTAAATGGTTTTAGACTACAAAACAACACACTTGAACTAGACTTGTATGCGAGACATGAACAAAACCATATTCCAAAATACAAATGCAGGTTCAGAAGCAAGGATGCAAACAGTCTTGGATAAAGTGGCAGGAACTACACAAAGCAACCAAACAATACAATCTAGTTTATAAAACAAGCTTATATGCAGTATACACATATGCAGACCACTCATCATAAAACAAGCAGAACAAGGCATCACAACATACATATATACATGCGTGAACACACACATATATATGCAGTGGAAACCAGACCTCATTCCAAGCAAACAGTGAACAATGAATGTTATAACATGAAGCAGAGTTTACAGAAAAATCAAAACAGTAGCAGTTCGAATAACAAAGTCAAGGAGTTGAAAAAAGCAGCAGTTTGAATAAGATTTCAAAATAAACAAGTCGAAGTCAAAAATCACGTCAACCCAATACATGATCTTAAAATTCAAGGAGCCAAAGTCAAAGCAGTAATGAATGGAACCAACTCAAACTGTTCAAGCAAAAATGGAACGATGCCAAAGTCATAGCAGCAAAGAACAGACCTAAATTCAAATTCAAGAAGTATACGTATGATATGAACAAGTCAAGACACATCACAAGCATTCAAGCATAATCGTATGGCCGAGAAAATTCACTAAAGAATTCAAATGATATTTTACGAACGTAAACTAAGGGATTCGAATCCTATAAAACCCAAAAATCATCATCGGCAAAATTCATCGATTCGAGTTCAAGCAAAATACTAGAGCAAGCCAAATCACGAACAAATTTGTAACTCGAATCACAGTCGAGCAAAATTCAAATTGAAATAGAAAATCACGTACCAATTCATAGAATTCAAGCTCGACACATTTGAAGCAGCCAAAGCTAGCAAAGAACAAAGATCGAAGAAGCATCAAACTGAATTGAGGTTCGATAGTAAAATCGATCAATGACCAAGCGGCGGCTTCAAAGCAAAACAAACCCTAAATTTTGAAGTAGAAAAGGAACGCCCGAAGAAGAATAAAGGGAGTTGTTTTTCTCAAGCTATTTTCTTAAGTGGGCCGGTCTAGTTTATGTTATTTGGGCTTAAATTTTATATAGGGTTTTGTATTTGTTTTTATTTTGTATTTTTCTTTTAAACTTTTGTAAAATTCTAGTCGTGTGACTAGGGGACGAACTAGGTGATGTAGTTCGAGAATTCGCAACTCAGTGGCTGAGTTGTGGTAGGGTTTTGAGCGTAGTGTTAGGTTAGTCGATTGCGGGTGTCGCAAGTTTACGTGTGTAAGCGTCTGACTACTTAATTTCTAGTAGAAAACTTAGGGACAGCACGTAGGCGGGGTTTTGCCGAAGCTGGGTAAATCTGTGTTGTTTTATTACTGCTATTATCTGTGCCGCAATTATTTTATATATTTCCGCAATAATTTTTATTATTATTAGTATCACCCTATTCACCCCCCCCCTCTATGGTGAAATCGATCCTACAAGTGGTATCAGTGCTAGGAACAAAAACCAAATTTGATTTTTTTCAAAAACCAATTTTTGTTTTTAAATATTTGATTTTTTAAATGGCTTCTTTTAATAATATTTTTGCTGAGGGTCAGTCCATAGTTAAACCACCTATGTTCAATGGTGAATATGCTTATTGGAAAAATAGAATGAAATTTTTTCTGAAAACCATTGATGCTTGGAATATTGTTGAGACAAGATATTGGACACCAACTATAATGGTAGATAATCAGGAAATTGAAAAATCTATGGATCAATGGACAGATCTAGAAAATAAATTACAAAATGCCAATGCTAAAGCTATGAATTCTATTATTTGTTCATTAGATCAAATTGAATTTAATCGTGTCTCACATTGTCTAACTACATAGGAAATTTGGCACACACTTGAAGTGACTCACGAAGAAACATCTCAAGTCAAAGAATCTCGCCTTGCCATGCTTAGTAGCAAATACGAGAACTTCACAATGGCCAAGGATGAAAATGTCAAAGAGATGTATGGACCAATTTCTAATCTCGTATACAAATCAAAAGCTCTTGGTAAACCATACACAGAATTGGAAATAGTTTGAAAAATCCTCAGAGTCCTTCCACGAAATTTTGAAGCGAAAGTCACTGCCATTCAAGAATCAAAAGATCTGAAACAAATCAAAGTTGAAGAACTCATTGGACATCTCACCACTTATGAGCTAGAAATGAAATTCAAGGAAGAAAGTGAAGGAGGTGATACGCGAAAGAAATCAATAGCTCTCAAAGAACCAACCGAAAGTGAAGATGATGATGATTATGATGGTGCAGCAGAACTGGCGTTGTTAATAAAGAGATTCAAAAGGTGGAACCACAAATACGGAAATCCAGCTCTAAATTAACAATTGAAAAGTAGAATAGTCAAAGTACTAGACAACTCAAAAGAGTAGGAGATCATTTGTCATAAGTGCAACAAACCCGGTCATATCAAGCCCAATTCTCCTCAAAATTGACTCGGCCAAGGAAAGAAATCGAAAAGGAGAAGTTTTGCAGCCACTTGGAATAAAAGTGATGATGAAAATGAAAGCACCAGCAGTGAGAGTGAAAAAGTCGATCTGTGTCTTCGAGGTGATACAACTGATAGCGATGATGACGAGCCAAGGGAGGTATCAAAACTCACTCACTCAGAATTACTTATATATTTCATGAAGTAAATGGCTGCTTTGAAAGACTTAGGGAGAAGTACGCTAAAATAGAATCACAAAGAGATAGTTTGATAGAATTAAATAAACAACTTGATTAATTGGTTAAAAACTATCGAAACAAGAGCCCTAAGTGTGATAAATGTCCATCATTCAAAGAAGAAATTTAAAAATCAGAAAATAAAATTAAATCACTTGAAAATGAAATTCTGATTTTGAGAGAAAGTGAAAATGCTAGAAGAGAAAATTCTATTAAAAAGTGCACTTTGTTATTTAATGAAAATGAACCTCTCAAAACACAAGTCCAACAATTGTCTAAAACTTTAGGAAAATTCTCTAGAGGAGAAAAATCACTAAATATGTTGTTAGGGAAACAAAGTGTTAATCCTATTAGACAAGGACTTGGATATACTCAATCTGAACGTGTTAGAAGCGAAATTAATCAAGTCAATTACAAGTGCACGATTTGTGGAAAAATTGGACATAGTCATAATATTTGCTGGTATAGACCCAAACACACAAAAACCATACCAATTTAGGTTCCAAATGGCAAGAATATAAAATCCCTTAAAGTCTAACAAATCTGGGTGCCGAAAGGAACAAATATAAACTGTTTTGGTTCTACACAAACTTGTTTTCCAAAATCTTTTGCCACTAACAATCATGGACCTATAAAAACAAATAGGACACAAAAATCTTTCCTCGTGTAGGTGTGGTGGCTGGTTAAGGAACAACAAAAGTGATACCTAGATTCTGGCTGTTCCAGGCACACGATGGGCGACAAATCAAAGTTCCATAGCCTAATACAAAGGTGGCAGAGTCACGATGGGTAACAACGAAAAACTATCGTGAAGGTAAAATAGATAACGGTACATTTATCTTGAACAATATATTAAATGTGAAAATCAGCACCATAATCTGACTCAATTCAGCCAGTTATGTGATAATGAAATAAATGTTGATTTTGATTCAAAAATGTTGACCAATCATCTTTTCATCCTATATTGCAAGGTTAGGTGTTGTTTTGTATTGACTGATGACTACTCTAGGTACACGTAGATATATATGTTTATCAAACTGCTTCTGGATCTGACACTAAGTTCACTAGTTGTTTATGTGCACGGTCTAAATTCAAAATCCAAAAGAATTTCATTTAAAAAGCTGTAAAATGATTATAAGGTATTTGTTGCACATCTCACGGTTTGATCTTTGATATCCATCTGATAACTTTGAGTTAAAGCGGTATTCAGATGCAGATTATACTGGTAGTCTAGTTGATAGAAAAAGTACTGGTGAAACGTGTTTTATTAGTTGCGTCATTTTCAAAGAAAATATCTGCATATTTTTTTCAACTGATTTTCAATTAGTAGACATTTTTTTTATAAAACCCCTTCCAGAAAATAGTTTTTGTTGACTTCGTTTCAGATTAGTCACTTTAGAAAAATTGATTTTATAATTATTTTTGGATTTGATCTTAAATGACTACATTAACTAATCTGACTTCCGGCTGATTATCAAAAGATAAATAGTGATTGGAAAAGTGATGAGTGTTGATATTAATCATATATTATGACTTGAGACAGTATATTTAGTAAATTTCTTTAAAAATTTAAACAAGATTTATAATAACTTTTGTTGGTAAAAATTCCATGACCATCTCTATTTCTATCATATTTCTAACGACCATCACTCAATATAGTATGTCAAAATGTGGTATTTTAAACAGGAAATTATTCGTTTTTATTTTATTTTTATTTTTTAATAAAAACATCCAAAGTATTCACTCTCATTTAAAAGTCCTCACGGTTATGCATGGGTGAATTACTTGGAATATTTGTGTATG
Organism: Allium fistulosum; assembly: GCA_030737815.1. Lineage (NCBI taxonomy): Eukaryota > Viridiplantae > Streptophyta > Magnoliopsida > Asparagales > Amaryllidaceae > Allium > Allium fistulosum. The sequence goes on from CM060905.1 coordinate 1,007,825,038, forward strand.
TGCTTTCATGCTCATTTAAAAGTCCTCGCGGTTATGCATGTATGGAACACATATCAAAATTGGTTATTAAATAGACAAGTTGATTCTAATCCCATTTAAAAGTTCTCACGGTTATGCGTGGTTAGAAGATACTTGAAATTCATTTTTTTTATAAAAATTGGGAATACTACTAGTCTCGTTTAAAAGTCCTAACTGTTATGCATGGTTAGTAGATATTCAAATCCTTGATATAAATATACCATAAATAGACACAACTATATGGTTTTATATGCCGACATCTCCCCTATCACTCTAAAGTGGAAAATGCACCTAACATAGTATTTATGATTTTTGTTTGATTTTTTATTGAAATTTAATATTTATACTCGATTGTGTATTAATGTTGTATTAATGTCTATCACTTTATCTCTATTTTTCTAACACTATTACTCTTTTGGTGATAACAAAAGGGGGAGAGAGAAGTTAAGATTTTGGTTGGCAAATAATTCAAGTCATATTTTATATTTGCATATTCTCATCTATGTTTATTTGCATACTTTAATTTATTTTGGCAAATAATTCAAGTCATATTTTTTATTTGCATATTCTCATCTATGTTTATTTGCATATTTTTATTTATTTTCATGCATATATGAAGAGGGGGCTTTGGTGTAGGTGGAGCATTCAAATAGGGGGAGCAAATAGAGTTCATAAATGACCAAATACATTTAATAAATTCAAAATCTTAAATATATGTTTGTTATCATCAAAAGGGGGAGATTGTTGAATATGGTAGTATATGATTTTTGTTTGATGATAATAAACATATATATATATATATATTCAGTTAAATGTATTTGTTATTGTACTATTTTATTTTTCACATAATTAAACAAATATTTGGTGAATAAAATAAATAACATAGAATTTAAATTCAAACGGATATTTTATTCAAATAAATATTTTATTACAATTTCGAATAGTACAAAATTTGAGCTCTCACTATATATACAAAATTTCAATTTATATAACTTTCCTCATTACATATCACCCAAACACTCGTATTTATCTTCAACTCTATTCCAGATTGAATCCAGCATCTGAATTAATTGCAAAATAAACACTGACGTAGTAATATTGAAAAAGAAATATTTTTACAGTGTAAAATAAAACGTGTTTTTGAAAATATTAGTTGCCTCAGTTATTTGGGTTGTTCATCATCATATTTATTTTTAATTCATCTTACACGAACAACTTGTGACATGCATAATGTATCACTGTACAGGCCACAAGGTCGTGCACACCGATATACACTTGATAAAACTGCAGGGACAGGTGAGCACAAGGTCAAACCCGAGCCGAGGCTGGATTCAACTCAGGTGCAATACAAAAACATCACAAAATTGTCGAGTACAAGCTCTCATGCAACAAGAATCCAAAACCAACATAAAACAAGCCTCGTCCAAAAATTCAATGTGTACACATGAGAACAGACTCGACAGTGAAGTCATGAAGAATAAGGAAATGAAAATAACTCAACCATTCAAACTCAAGACAAGTGCACAAATCAAAGGCACAAACATTACTTAAAACATTGCAAGGAACCAGACTAGATATCGAGCCAGATCCCAAAAACACAAGTTCATATGTACAAGAGTGCAAAGCACAATGGAATCACATTCAACAAGCCAGTGAACCCAGACTGGTTAGAGCACACAACAACAGCAGTAACATGTACACATGGCCAGGCTCACAAATCAAAGACCACTAGACTCCAAACAATTGAACACAACAACTAGACCAGCGCATTGAATGATACAAAATGAATGGAGCATGCATATACATCAACATGACCACATACATATATACATATGTTTGCACACATGCATGCATATATATATATACATGTGTCACAGTTCAGGTTCAGCTTAACCAACATTTCAGAAATGCTACAAGAAAATACAACATAACAACAACACCAGACATGTCCAAATGAAAGCATTCAGGCATTCAGTCACATGGTTCAGGGATGAACATGAGCATGCAACACAGTCTCGACCGAAACAAAATGTTCAAGCAACTCAACATGGCATGGTCAGGTGCAGGCACAAGTCAAGGCAGTAACACAATAGTTCAGAGGCAAGCAACTTGATTTCGAATCAAAGTAGCAATGACAAATAGAACATGTGTACATATACACAAGTGATTTGAGAATCATAGTACAGACAACCAAATGTACAAGAGGTACAAGAAATGCATCCAGACTTAAATGGTTTCAGACTACAAAACAACACACTTGAACCAGACTTGTATGCGAGACATGAACAAAACCATATTCCAAAATACAAATGCAGGTTCAGAAGCAAGGGATGCAAACAGTCTTGGATAAAGTGGCAGGAACTACACAAAGCAACCAAACAATACAATCTAGTTTATAAAACAAGCTTATATGCAGTATACACATATGCAGACCACTCATCATAAAACAAGCAGAACAAGGCATCACAACATACATATATACATGCGTGAACACACACATATATGCAGTGGAAACCAGACCTCATTCCAAGAAAACAGTGAACAATGAATGTTATAACATGAAGCAGAGTTTACAGAAAAATCAAAACAGTAGCAGTTCGAATAACAAAGTCGAGGAGTTGAAAAAAAGCAGCAGTTTGAATAAGATTTCAAAATAAACAAGTCAAAGTCAAAAATCACGTCAACCCAATACATGATCTTAAAATTCAAGGAGCCGAAGTCAAAGCAGTAATGAATGGAACCAACTCAAACTGTTCAAGCAAAAATGGAACGATGCCAAAGTCATAGCAGCGAAGAACAGACCTAAATTCAAATTCAAGAAGTATAAGTACGATATGAACAAGTCAAGACACATCACAAGCATTCAAGCATAATCGTATGGCCGAGAAAATTCACTGAAGAATTCAAATGATATTTTATGAACGTAATCTAAGGGATTCGAACCCTATAAAACCCAAAAATCATCATTGGCAAAATTCATCGATTCGAGTTCAAGCAAAATACTAGAGCAAGCCAAATCACGAACAAATTTGTAACTCGAATCAAAGTCAAGCAAAATCGAAATTGAAATAGAAAATCATGTACCAATTCATAGAATTCAAACTCGACACATATGAAGCAGCCAAAGCTAAGCAAAGAACAAAGATCGAAGAAGCATCAAACTGAATTGAGGTTCGATAGTAAAATCTATCAATGACCAAGCGGCGGCTTCAAAGCAAAACAAACCCTAAATTTTAAAGTGGAAAAGGAACGACCGAAGAAGAATAAAGGGAGACGTTTTTCTCAAGCTATTTTCTTAAGTGGGCTGGTCTAGTTTATGTTATTTGGGCTTAAATTTTATATAGGGTTTTGTATTTATTTTTATTTTGTATTTTTCTTTTAAACTTTTGTAAAATTGTAGTCGTGTGACTAAGGGACGAACTACGGTGGTGTAGTTCGAGAATTTGCAACTCAGTGGCTGAGTTGTGGCAGGGTTTTGAGAGTAGAGTTAGTTTAGTCGATAGCAGGTGTCGCAAGTTTACGTGTGTAAGCGTCTGACTACTTAATTTCTAGTAGAAACATTAGGGACAGCACGTAGGCGGGGTTTTGCCGAAGCTGGGTAAATCTTGTTGTTCTATTTCTGCTTTTATTTTTCTGCTATTATCTGTGCCGCAATTATTTTATATATTTCCGCAATAATTTTTATTATTATTAGTATCACCCTATTCACCCCCTCCTCTAGGGTGAAATCGATCCTACAAGTCATTATTGTCTCTTCTGTTATATCTTTGATACTATATTTTATCCCCATGCTATGAGATATTCGACAGGTTATATGCTATATTTGTTCATTTTCAACCTTGATGATTGTCCTTTATCGATTAGGCACTACTGCAACGCACTATTTTAATATTATTACTATCAGTGGTATAGGCGGTCATCACATTTGGTTCAGAGATTAGGTTACATGATTACCCTGAGTTGATATTGGGATTCCGTAAAGATAAGGAGGGGCTTACCACCTTAAACCAGATAGAGAGTATGTACATATATGGGAGAGTTCGTACTTTTTATATACTTTGGTTTCCAAAGCAATATAATAATATATTATATAGTATAAGTCGCGTGCACATGAGCACCTTAGACATAGTTTTCTCTATGAGAGATTGATCATTCTTGTTACAGATTAAGAATGGGTCGGCAGGCAAGAAATACTATGAGGAATTCTGCTTCGGGAGTTGAGAAAGGAACATGGTCAGAAGCAGCTACACTTGACTTTCAAGTGATGTTAAATGATATGATAGCAACTATGATGAGGAATGTTTAGGCTACTGCTCTTGGTGTAGCTATTAGTGGAGGTGCTCCTATGCAAGCGCCTAGGGCTGAGTTTGCCAAGTTGAGTTAAGACTATTCTACTCTATGAGGAAAACCATTTCATTGAATAGAGTCAGCCATAGAAGTGCAGGATTGGCTGGATACCTACGTGCCCATCTTTAGTGATATGGAAGTGGATGATGCTATGAATAGGAAACTAGCCTTTATACAACTTCAAGGACGAGCTATGAACTGGTGGAACACTATTACCATTGCTACTCCAGATGATCAGTTTACTTGGGACCAGCACAAATCAAGGTTTGAAGAGAAGTTTATTTCGGCTGCTTAGAAGTTGGTGTTGTTTAGGAAGTTTGCTGGTCTTAAGTAAGGAGAGATGTTAGTTTCTGAGTATGTTGTACAATTTAATGCTTTATTGAAGTTTAGGATGTCATTCATCGACACTTCATTGAGAAAGAATGAGAAGTTCATCATTGATTTGAATGACTACCTTAGAAAGAAGCTAGTAGACCACATAAATAAACCATTCAAGAAGCTTGTTGAGGAAGCTCTCCAACATGAGAATTTGTATCCAAAGGCTAGAACAGTTGTTTCCGTTTCTGCTGAGAAGGAAGAGCCAAAACCGCAATAAGGGGGTGGAGGCAAGAAAAGGTGGAATGGAAAGAAGAAGAAGTCTCAAGCAGAAAATGGCCAGAAGAAAGCTAAGTGGGAATCTACTTTCTATGGGTGCAAGGAGATGGGTCAGTTGATTAAGGATTGCAAAGTAGCGAGAAGAAGATGTGCTACAATTGTGACAAGCCTAGGCATTTGAAGAAAGCTTGTTCGGAACTAGTGAAGGATAAGTAGGTTGTGAAAGGATATGCTTTAGACGCTGTCCTGACTTCATCGAGTGCTCCCTCGGCGAAGGAGAAAGGAAATGGAGTCATTATTTAAGGTATTCTTTCCACTAAAGATCTTCCATTCATGTTTTGATTGATACCGGGGCTTCACATTCATTCATATCCAGTGACCTTGTAAACAGATTGGGATTGAGACCTGAGATAGTAGAACGTCCCTTAATTGTGATGAACCCTGTTGGAGGCTCTACTAGCTTTTATATGGTTTGTTGTGGCTTAGTGTTATTTAGTCATGGATGCTCTTTTGTTTGTGATTGCTTTGTCTTGAATTTTGTTAGGATCGGGATTATCTTGGGAATGGACCGTGTTAAGAAGTATGCGGCGATAGTGGATTGCGAGAAGCTACTGGTGACAATCAGGGATATGGAAGTGCAAATGTAAGTGATTGGCTGCCTACCAGAGGATGGGTAATGGTTAGCTTTCGATATTAGCTTGAAGTTCCACAGAAGGGGTTGTCATCTATGCCTATCGCTAGAGAGTATCCACATGTATTTGAGGAAGAGACCAGATTGTCGCTGCTAGAGAGATTGAGTTTCGGGTAGACTTAGTAAAGGAAGCTAGACCTATAGTTATGGCTTTAAGGCGATGGCACCTAGAGAGCAGAAGGATTTAAAGGTGCAAGTGAATGACCTATTAAGGAGAGGGTTCATCCAAAGGAGTATATCTGAGTGGGGTGCACCAGTAGTATTCACGACTAAAGCGGGTGGCTCTTTAAGGTTGTGTGTGGATTATTGTGAGCTGAATAAAGTAACGAAGACGAACAAGTATCCACTCCTATGCATTGATGACTTGTTTGATCAGCTTCACGGTGCAAAGGTGTTCTCTCAAATGGATTTGGCAATAGAATTTCACCAGCTTAGAGTAGCAAAGGAGAGTGTGCATATTACTGCGTTTCGTACGCCATCAGATTTTTATAAGTGGTTGGTGAAGCTGTTCAGGTTGACCAACGTTCCAGCATACTTTGTGGATCTCATGATTCGGGTTTTCAGAGACTAACTGAACAAGTTTGTACTTGTGTTCGTGGATGATATTTTAATCTATTCCATAACTGAAGTGGAGCACAAAATGCACTTGAGGATTGTGCTAGGGGTGTTGAGGAAGCACAAGTTAAGAGCAAAATTCCCTATGTGTCACTTCTAAAGAAAATAAGTTCACGTTGTTTCTGGACAAGGTATAGCGGTGGATCCTGCGAAGGTGGCAGTGGTCCAAGATTGGAACCAGCCCAAGAATGTTAAGGATATGAGAAATTTCCTAGGATTGGTGGGATACTATATGCGCTTCATAAAGGACTTCTCAAAGTTAGTAGCACTATTGACCAATTTGACGAAGAAGAATCGGAATTTTGTATAGGATACAAAGTGTGAGCATGCATTTGTGATTCTAAAGGAGAAGTCAACCAGTGAACCAGTATTGACTATTCCAAGTGGAAACGAGGAGTTGACAGTATATACAAATGCATATGGTACTGGATTGAGTGCGATATTGATGCAGGAGGGAAAAGTTATTGCCTATGCTAGTTGACAGCTAAAGCCGCATGAAAGAAATTATTCAACCCATGATTTGGAATTGGTATCGATAGTTTCTTCTTCAAAGCTATGGGCCATTATCTACTAGGAGAAAGTATTGAACTGTTTACGGACCACAAACCCTTAAGGTAAATTTTCTCTCAGAAGGATCTCAACCTTCGTCGGCAGCGGAGTTGGAGTTCTTAGCCTATTATGATTTTAGCATTTCCTATACACCAGGAAAAGGGAATGCGATCGCTGATGCAATGAGTAGAAGACATGCTAGTTTGGGAGAAATGTTCTTAGAACGGGAGAAGATTGAGTACATTGCTGGGTATAGTTTTAGACCTTATTGTGAGCTGGAACCAGAGATGTTGGCAAGTTTGTCGATCAGACCTACTCTAATAGAAAGGATCGGTGCTAGTCAAAAGCGAGATCTAGGCTGGCGAAGATCATAACAAAGATAGTAGAAGGAGTGGAGTCTAAGGATATCAAACAATACAGAATCTACCAAGAAGGTTAGCTCCATAAGGATGGAAGACCAAGAGTGCTAGATTTATACCCGTCAAGTCAAGTATAACGGCATCCAAGCCGGCAGAGTTGTATGTAAAGTGGATAGTATGATTTTATGGTGTGCCAAAGAGCATTGTGAGTGACCGAGACTCATCGTTTACTGGAGGGTTTTGGAAGAGCTTACAAGAGGCGTAAGGGACTGAGATGCATCTTAGTACGGCTTACCACCCGCAAATGGATGGGAAAACCGAAAGAGTAAATCATTTATTAAAAGATCTCTTGCGAGCATGCATTATAGATTTTGGAGGATCATGGGATGACCATCTACATCTAGTAGAGTTTGCATACAACAATAGTTATTAGTCAAGTATTAGTATGGCTCCTTATGAAGAATTGTATGGCCGACCATGTAACGCTCCTTCATGTTGATGGATAGCGAGCGAGAAACTGATACTTGGGCCAGATATGGTTAGAGAAACTTCAGAAAAGATAAGGATCATTTGACAACGAATGAAAGCTGCTCGGGATCGACGGAAGAGCTATGTCGACAAAAGACGTAGAGAATTGGAATTTTCTGTTGGGGACATGGTTTTTGTGATGGTATCTCCATTGAAGAATGTTGTTTGATTGGTAATAAGAGGAAGTTGGCACCAAGATTCGTAGGTCCTTTTTCGATAATAGAAAGGGTTGGGAAGTTAGCGTATAGGGTCGACTTACCTCAGAAGATGGCGGGCATGCACAATGTCTTTTATATCTCCTATCTATGAAAATTTGTGTATGACTCGGGCATAACGATTACACCGAATCAACTTAAAGATGTTGAGGTAGAGCCAGAAATTTCAAGATCTCGTAGGTCAGTTCGTATTATTGGACATAATACGAAACAGCTTAGGAGAAAGTCGGTAAAGCTAGTAAGGATACAATGGAGCGGAAGTGATGACAATAGTACGTGGGAAATTGAGAATAGCATAAGGACTACATGTCCGGAACTCTTTGAATGGTAAGATCCATCGTTTATCGTATCTACTTTCATCGTTATATATCACATTTGATAGGTTAGTATTCCACATGCTAGGATAGGTTCACCATTAATTGCATGATTGCTTGTTTGATATGGTAGATGGCTGCATATGGTTATTAGGCATGCAGAGTAATTATGGTTACTTATTTCTTGACTTATTTAGGGATTTCTGGAGCGAAATTCATAAAGGGGGGAGAATGTTGCAAACCGTATTTTACGTATCGGAGGATCGTAAATATTTTTATTTTATTTATATGAGGTCGTATGATTCTATATTTTGGGATATGACTCTTAGGGACATTTTACACATCTATGATTTTTTCCGAATTTCTATGTGACCATTTTGACCTAAAAAACTTTTTTGGGCTATAACTTTTGATAGATGTCGAATTAGGGCCCCAAACCAGTTCCATTGCTTTAGGATGATGGTTTCCCATTGCATAAAATGGTAATAATAGAAAAACGGACTTACAGTTAGGGAATACACGTTTTAAGTTTAAATAGTTGTTGCTAGTATTGGTGTGTAATAATTAAACATATAAGTAAGTCCATTAGTTTAATTCGAGATTAGTATAAATAGGGGCTGTAGGAGTCAAATTAAAACTTTTTCCTCTTTCCCAAATCAGATCTAAACCCCCATTAAACCTAGATTCATCCAAAATCACACAAATTACTTTCTGAATCTAGCTAAATCATTAACTAGAGGGAAGATCAATAATTAGAAGATAGAGATCATCATTTTGGTTGATTTGCATTACTTTATGTTATTGTTCACATTGGATCTAGGTGAGAATTGGTTGATTTTGGTAATCGGTGATTGGTTTATGCCTTCTCACGATGCACATTTATATGGTAGAATTACATGATTTTTGGCCTTAAAACCTTTTCTAACTTTAATTACATGTTGTCATATGCTTATGACCTAGATTGTGAATCATTGAAATGGTTTTCAAAAATGATTTGGTAATTCTCCTTATTCATATTCATATGTGCATGTAATATGTAGATTTAGATTAAAATTGGTTTATTTATCACATTATTGTGTATTGCTTGTATGAATAGACACATATGCATATTAATCTATGCTTGTATGTTGTGTTTTGATGTTGGTTTCTAATGTTTTGGATGCTTAGGAAGATAGTTTGAGAATTTGGCAAATCGGAGGCAAAGTAGGTCGGAATTGGATGAAACTTGGAGGAAAGGCTCTAGGGCAAGGGAGGAGCTCATAGAAGAAATTGCACCCAAAAGTTGGCTAAGTAAATAAGTCGGTGCTGAGTTATTTTGGTGGCTCATATGGATCATATAAATTGATGGATGGGTAGAGCATGGTTATTAGAGATGGTTCATAGCAAGATGTAGAAGATTGGTCGAGTATTGGATGCCATGACGAGTTGTTTCCAGAATTTGAAGATGGAGCTTTGGATAGGGGACTGAGTTTTTTTTATGGATAAGTTGGGGTTTAAAGCATCTAGGAATGGAGTAATCAAAGCAAGGAAGAAGACTTAGCCAAAATTAGCTAAGTATATGGGTCAGTGTCGAGTTAATCAACTCGGTACCGAGTTGTTTTGATGAGAGCTATAGGGTCAGGCTTGTACATGGAGGAAGCAGAGGACTCTGTAGATCATGCTGGAGGTGTTGGCTCGTTCGCTTGAGTATTGGATAGCGATGTAACAGCATGATAAAAGCTTTGTATCTTCGGTTCGTGATTTGTGAATGGAGTAAGTACCCGAAGATAGCTGCTCGATAAAGGAGGGAGCCATGGAATGGGAACATAAAGGGTTCTAAATAATGGAAACTGGATTGAGCAAAGAAAGGGATTGGATCTGAATGGAGCAAAGGAGGGATCAGATGTATGTGATAAGGAATCGTTGATACTCGAAGTGTTTTTTGTTATACTCAAAGCATGGGTATTATAAATGGGAACGCCCATGAATCAATGGAGTGGATCTAAATACCGTGGACCAGTTGCTTTGGGTCTAGTGTGTAGCTTTGGGCTACTAGACACATATCTAGCTTTAGACTACATGGTACGAGAGTACACTGAAAACCGGGATTTCCATTAGTCCCTGGCAATAAGGAGGTCATGCGAGTTATCATATATTCAGAGCACGTGGATTGATATTGGGGTTGCTTGATGGATGTTATGGTTGCTTTAGTTATTTTCTAGGTTATCACTTAGAGATATAATTGGGAGTGGGTATTGGAGATTGGAATACCTAGAGAGTTGATATCCTTATTTTGGGTAGTGTACCTTTATTTTATTTGTAGAGTAGCATATTATGATGTTATGTGCTAACTCTTTGGTTATAGGGACATGTCATACATGATTCATGTACCTCTGTTCCTTACCATATTTACCTACATAGTATTTTGATATTCATTTACCGCTTACACCAAACTATTGTCTGATCTAAGGTTTTATGCTTTGTTTCTTATTATCTTGGGTACTCTTAAATAAGTAGTAGACTATATACATGCCTAGGTGATGCAGTAGCTGTGCGGAGGACGACCTGGATGGAGCTATCTCGTATTATATAATTATATGGATTTCAACATTTATTCCGCTGTGCACCACTAGGGAGCCTTTGCAGTGACTGCTTATTTTCTTGTTATGAGATAGTTGTTGGGTTTATTTCCGTTGTATAAACTATACTACATTTGTATATAACTTTATAGATCAGTGTTCTGATCATTTGTTCACATGTTATTACTGTCTCCCATGTTATACCTATGATAATATATTTTATCAATGCGCTGTGAGATGTTCAGCAGGTCATATGTTGTTGATCGTCCTATATCGACTAGGCATGATTGCAGCGCACTGTTTTGATATTATTGGTGTCAGTGGTATAGGACGGTCATAACAATTACTCTAGGCAAGTATGGTGAGTAGTTTGATGATGGTGAGGCTCAATATTCTGGTATGCAGTTTGGCAATTGGGCAAGTATGTAAGACCCGTACGGAAATGATGAAATATGAATATGATGTGTATGGCTTTGAATATTGTAGTTTCAATAATATACAAATGTATAGTTAGTAATATGAATACCTGAATCTTGTAGCATATGCAGCGGGTCCTTGATTCATGGTATTGACGTGCGTTCTCCTATAAAACATTGAGGCTGGCCCATGAGTGTTAATGTGGACAATAGTCAACCAATGGCACACATGGCGGGACCAAGCGTGATTCCAATGTGTGATTATCCTTTACTGCACGTAGCGAGATCGGATAGTCATTGACCTGTAATCCTTTGCCGCAAGTGGCAAGATCGGATTACATTAAAGATTATTTAAATAGTTTAATATCGTTCTATAGCACAGTGCTGCAGGTGGGTCCAGAAGACATTATACTTAGGTTTAAATCATGTTATATCACTGTAATAGTAATATACCTATATTATATTTTCTTTACTCATGCATACGTATGTTTGACTCACTCCTATATTTTTCTATATATATTACTCATGTTGATGGAGTCTGGAGGCGTGATGGATCTGGAGATGAAACTTGTATATATTGTATATATATTGTAAATAAAGTGGATATTAAAGACTTGGTGTGACAGTATATGGCATTTTTTGGGTTTGGATCGTACATATTTATGTATTGGTATCAGAATTTGTAAACGGATAATTATTTGTATTTGTGTGATATAAAGTATTGATTTGACCATCTGCTGTGAGATTCTAAAAGTTTAAGTTAATATAGTTTTATTTTATGCTCTCTATGTATATCATATGTATTATCTTCCACGGACTCACCATTTTGGGCTTCGCTGTGTAGTTTCGGGGTTCTGAAATGGCAGGTTATTGCACTAAACAACTTTCTTGAGGTTACAGTAACAACTTAAGCACTATCATCTGTACAACCATAATCAAATAATACTTATAGTAAGACAACATCCTACTGGTATGGTGAATAACAAATCCATAACCGAATAAATAATGTGGCCATATAATGATCAAAATGTCTGATTAATGACACACATACCTAAAACATCATGATCTTCCACCCGCACTGGCTAAATATCATAAGAACTTTCTTTAGTACAATATATCCACTCTTTGTTAATGGTGTCATCATTTCTTCCTTGCCTTAACTTATCTAGGTGGTATCATTACATATCATGTTATTGTTTTAAGATAATTATCCATAATATTCTTGAAATGTTTACTAGCATTCTCTTCTTCATACGACCTTTCTAGAATCCTCTATCTATGAGCATTATGTTTAGCAACACTTCTAAACTGTCTAAATAGTAATTAATTATCTCTTTCCAAAAATTAAAAAAATTCCCAAAAGGAAAACCATTCATTCTTCTTTTATTACACAAGTTTCTTTACATAACAAGATGGTAAGTGTTTATGCCAAGGTATTTATGTTTCTAAATCAAATATTTTCCACAATTAATGGGATAATCAAATGGACTCAAGGCAAAAGGTCCAACACATTAATTTTATTTATTTTTATATATGATCAATATTATTTATTTGTAAAAAAATCCTTTTTTTAATATGAAACAAGACTTAATTGGTAGAAATAGAAAGTTCTAAAATTGTTCCTTTAATTGAACTTTCTTGTGAAGAAAGATTCAAAAGTTTAGAAGAAGTTTTAATTATGCTTGATTTATGAAAGTCAAATGTCAAACCTTAATTATCCATTTATTTACTCTTTCTACATTACTCTGTTTTACTTAGAAAGTTCAAAGGGTTCAAGTTGCCTATAATTAATGGAAGTTTTACAAAAGTTGTTTTCCTCTTCTTTTTAATAAGGCAAATATTTGAAATTTCACCAACCGTTAGTTTTTAAACCGTCTTTTAGCCTCAAAAGTATAATTTCGAAACTTATGTCATGTAGTAGACCCTTTTTAATATGTTTATAAAAAAAGTTCTAAATTCTAATTTTAATGGTGGAAAGAGATACTCATGTGGTTTAGACCTAATGTGTTACCTATATATAGAACTTTATTAACAATGACTCATTTCTTTTAGCACTGACTTGCATCATAAAGTATGGTAAATGTCTCTTAACTTTCCTTTTTTGGATCATTTTCCTTTAGTATTTACCTCCTCAAATAAAATGTGTTGTTTTAAACTTTCCAAAGGTTTCCATCTCTAATCACTGTAACATTTGTTGCTATTGCTCATAGCTTTTAGCCTTTCTCTCTCTTCCTTAACTAGTCGTCCATATCTACTCCATATCATGGTTGGTTTGACCTTCACTTTTTTTTATAAAATCATTAAATTTCATAGTCATGATGTACTTAACCCAAATTTTATCTTTGAAAATATAAACATAGAATTTTTTATTAATTTCAATGTTTGCTTGGTCTCCAAAAGAAGCCATGAATAACTCTTTATTTTAACCAACTTAAACTATAGATATCATATCTTTTAAAACTATAATTTAGTATTTATTAAGGTCAAAAGTCAACGTTAGAAATTTAATTTATAAAGATCCTTTCCTTTAAACAGCACATTATTTCCTTCTTTTCAAATGGTAAGAGTCAAGTTTTTATTTATTTATTGCAAATATGGTCATTAAATCAATTTTCCTTTTTAAGGCCTTTTACACAGCGGAGATTTACTTCTTAAAGGTATGATTTTTTTTAAATCAAAACATTTATTAAGTTTTGCGTTCAAAAACTCAATTGTTATACCAAACCATTTTCAAAAATGAAATATTACAGTATTTCTACAACATCTTTTATAACTTTGAACAATAAAAACTAGGGTATACACGGACAGCATTCATACAATTACTTTCGTACTACTCATGTTATTTAAATTTTCTCTACCTTGCTTACTTTTATTTAAATTGCTTCTCCTTATATTGCTCTTTTCTTTTTTATTTGATCGTTTTCTTCATTGGATCATTATAGTACGTTTGCCTTATGCTTAAGCCGTTAGGCTTTTCTCCATTAACATGAAACAGTTTATTTTTGTGTATAAATTTATTTCGGTTATTTTTCTATGTACTTTACTTATACAAGAATATTCTTTCTATTTTCACTATCGAGTGATCTTACTCTTTCATTCTCTTTACCCATTTAAATCAAGTACCATTTCCATTTATCCATCTCTTAAAAATAATTTTAAAACTTTTAAATTTACAGAAATAGAAAAATCATCGAGCCAAACATACGTCCTATTTTTAGTTTTAAAGACAAAGAGATTATCAGTTATTATTCTTTACCAAAAACCCTTTACTTGAGACTTTAATCTAGTTAGTTTTAGCTCTCCCCAGAAATTTTCTAAATAACCCATTTAATTAAAATTTTCCTAAATTTCCTAGTATTTCAAGAATCTATTTTTAATGGATATTTTATATGGCGAAAATTTTAGTACTTACTAATTTTTAAAGAATGAAAACTTTTTAGTGATAGGAATTTTTATTTTTAAATAAATTCTTTGAACGTTGTTTCAAATATATTAAGAAAATTAAAATCTTTTATTGAATTCTTCATATGGAGCCGGACTTAGAAACTAATATTTGTTTGTCCTTTCTTTTGGACTTCTCTTCTTTTCCAATTATTCTTCACTTAAGAACATATTAAAATCTAGCTATCATCTTATGGTGGTTAACGCACACCTTCTTGCAGAAATTTTCTCAATCTAATTTATACCTCACCTCAAATATTTTCAACATATAGGTTCTTACTTCCCATCTGTCTAGATGAAATGTACATCATCAATTGACAATCCAATGAAATCCACAATCATAGGGCATTGAGGCCCAATAGAGGAATCAAGTACCACCTAGTTTTAAGGACCCTTTTTTATATCGTACTCATGATCTTCTTAAGTCAACGTCTACGGTACGACCTACATCCCATGGGGTAATCAGGGTAGGGGTATAAACTTAACCCAATTTACGGTTACAATCCATAGTTTCCTTATCCATCTTTTTAGAGTATGGTCGCACAAACTTCCACAATCAGAATTTGTAGAGTTTGTCATGTAATATATATATATATATAGTTATAGGTAAAAAACAAAAATACGTTCACTCAATGTATCTTATACCCATTGATCGGGTAACATAATCTCTAATACTGAATGTAACAACCCTCTTCGAAACGAGCCTAATTTTTAATCCAATGAAAGCATATCGAACATTAGGTCCATTCTGAAGCTGGCTATTGGTTGGTTTAAATTAATAAAACAATATGCAGAGCTATCTATCTATGCTTTTAGAGTCTCATAGTAGAAGGGATAAAATATACTAATAAAATAAAGTACTTATCTCATAAAACAAAATCAAAGGAGCACAATGTCACAATATTGCATCAAACTCTTCTGATACATAGTCTAGGTATACCATAATGACATAAATAGATAATTGCCTGCCAAATCTTTAACATCTTCTCCACACTCGTCGTTGTACCTAACCTGTAGTTTTTAATGAGGAGTGAGTCGGACAACAATGTCTAGTGAATGAAAATCTCAAGTTTTACAATAACAGTATATGGCCAGTAAGTAATTGAACAAGTATTATGTCTTACGTATTTATTGTACTTCTCTAAGTATATCTCCAATTATAGGTTAATGGCCCTACAAGCTTAACTTCATACCTATAAAATCAGGTGCAACTCAATTATGGAGTATATCGGGTTCAACAACCCACCTTCCATCGAATCATGTCCTAATAATGCAAGAGAAAATACCTGGGTCACTTAAGACCTTTCAAATGAGGAATAGGTCGACTCAATAGTCATTTAATACCTAGACCCTAGGCAGACTCTCCAGCCATTTAATACTTAAACCCAAGGCGAATCCTTCTTGGTACTCCCTAGCTGACATCGTAAGAAATCTCTTATAGGACACTTAATACATCTTAGATAGGGAAGAGGCAAACCCTCTTGCCATTTAATACCTTAACTGTAACAACCGGGATTTTTGTAATTTCAATTATCGTCAAAATGACGATTTAATTCAGTTGATAATTGTTATTGTGATTCAAATCGAATTTGGATTGTGAAAATTGTTTGATTGCAATTGAGATTTATTTGGGTTAAAATTCTCTAATAAAATGCTGGGTAAATGTTGAAGGGCTTTAACCTATAATCTCAGCCCACATTTTTAGAATGTTGTGATATCTATCAAAGAAAACCCGTTCCCTTTTTCGTTGATTCCATTCACTTTCGTAACCCTAAACCTAAAACAAATAAACGAAAGAATGGCGGCCTCCTCTTGTTTTTGCCCTTTTTCAAAATAGGGTTCTCAGAAATCGAAGATGCCGTCTCTGTTGTTCGATCGAGCAGATGATTCTCGTTCCCTTGCTTCGACGATCGTTCGTCTCTTGAGGACCTCGGCTTCGACCCTTCGTCTATTCGAAAGCGCTGTCCAATTCGAGCCAGGCAAAAGGTGAGTGGTTTTCGCCCCTCACATCTATTCGCTCTATTGTTGAACCTAATTCGAGGTTCTTGATTTACCTCTGCCATTCGAATTACTTTACTATGTTTACGTGATTATTGTTCGATGTTGATGATTTCACTGCCTTTCATTCTTTTCATGTTATGGTTGTCTTCTTTGAACTTGAGCTCGGCTTTGTTTTGACTCAAAACTGCAATTCCCTGATTTTGTATGATTTCATTTCGACTGTGACTTCTCTGTAGTTTTGTTTCCTTGTAGCTCTGTTGCTCTTAACGTTGTGATGTTGAACTTGGATAGTATATCAGTGATGTATCATCCCTATTGTATACCTGTAGTTGCATTGTTCTGCACTTGTCAGTGTAGTCTTCATTTAGGGTAGTCTGCACTGCTTCATGTTGTTGCTTGACCTGTTCCACTATGGTTCCATGCCTTGTGCTTGTAGTCTTGGCTCCAGTTAGATGTGCAGTTGCTTTATTACTGCCTGGTTTGTCGTAAAGGTATACTTGCAGTTCCTTTTACTGGTCTGCCTTTGATCTTGGTTACAGTCTTGCATAATATCCCTACGCATTGGGTCCAACCATTTTGTTCTTGTATATCATGTGATGGTTAGTTTACATCAGTTATTTATGCATCCCTAAACTGTTGTAGTCTGGTCCATTTGTAGCCTGGTCTGATTACTTGTCTGATGGTTCTGTCCACTGTTCCATTTTGTTATACCTTACTTCTGTTTATTCGAGACTGTATATGTGCATACATACATATGTATGTGTGTATGCGCATATTCTTGAATGTAGGCTAAGTCCCTGATGTTGATATTCACTCTGGTTGCATTGTAGACTTTTACTCTGACCATCTTTGTTTTAGTCTTGGCCCCGAACTCTTTGTCATGTGCACACTGTATTTACTTCTGACTTTCGAGCGAGTTCGTTGTTGCATCCATGGGGTTACCTTGAGCATGTTACATATGTGCTCGAGTCCGGTACCTTTTTGTAGCTTTGAGTTGCACTGCATTTGTCTTGTCCACCTGGGTTCACATGTATTGAGCCCTTGTGTCGTCTTCATGTACATGTCCAGTCATGTAAACCTTGTTAGTACACTAGTTGGTTTAAGGGGCATTTGCTTTATACTTGTACTACCTGAACAAGTTTGCTTCTTCGATTTGTAGTGTCATGATGTTTAATCACAGTACATTGTTGGTTGAGATTTGAGTATGTTCATACCTGAACTAGTCTGGAGGGCATTTGTAGCTTGCACTGTTGTAGTTTTGAGTTTGTACTGAGCATGCACATACATATATTTGACTGCAGTTCAAACCACTTCAATGTTACTGGCTTTCAATACATATGCATAGATATGGAATTCATTGTCGTCCATTTATATTCACTGATCTTGCTCCTATCTGGTCATGACTTGGAATTTAGTTGAACAGTGGCTTTGTGATTTTAGCCATATATACATGAATGAAGTTGCAATGTTGCTTGATTCAATTGAAGCTGCATTATGGTTTCATCCATGTTTGAGTTTATAATTGACTTCACTGCACTTGAGTTTGTAGTCCTTGCATTCGAGTCTGGTACTTGCATTTTTCAGTCTTACAGTTGCATACATGTTGTACCTTAGGCACACCTAATTGCTCCTGACATGTTGCTCCCATTTGTTCAATTTGCATATAATACTTACCTGACCAGTCTAACCAGTGACTGTTTCTTGTATTTGACTCACCATGTTGTGGCAGTCAAGTCTGCACTGTTTTATCCACTTGGATTCAGTTGTATTTCATGTATATGAAGTATTGTAGTAAGGCATTGTCATTTGAATTTGTTACCATGAGGCCGTATCTTTTGGTGCCTTCCCTCATTCTATTTTATACTTTGTTACTTGAGTTTGCTTGAGTATATGTAAACAGTTACATATTGGACTTGCCATGTTAAAATCGTGTTGGGTGCTATCATTCTGTTGTGGCTGCTGACATGCGTCACTGGTGCATGTTGCAGTGATATTTCCTTCACACTGGTATACTCTATGTTGCCACTGCCTGTTGGTTTCGAACCTGTAGCCTTTGTGTTTACTTGTTCATTTATTCGTTGTGTCACTTACTCATGTATTTATGTGTTGTAGTGCCATATCTTTGGTGCTCTCACTTTCAGTTTGCTATTCCACTGTGCCTTGCTTGTGACATGTTGAACTCAATTCACTTGTTGCCTCTGATCTTGTTTAGTATTGTTTGAGTTGTTTTGTAGTGGCGAGGCAGTACACGTGTGCGTGTACTGCAGCCCTAACAGAATTGACAGATTTTGATTGATATTTCTTTTGATTAAATTGATTTGGATTGTTAATTTTTGTTTAACACTGTTTAGTGTTATATCTGCCGTTATCCGATTCTTTTATCGAGGAGTCGGATATACGAGATTTCTGTGACTATCGTCTATTTGATAATTAATTATTAATGTTTCTGTGCACTAATAACTGAGTTTGAATTAGACTGACCCGAGTATTATTTTCTTTTGATTGTAATACTTGGGTCAGACCCGAGTTATTTCAGGTTGTAGATTTCCTGCTTTGAGTTGCTGTTTGAGCTATGAAGACTTTTCACATCTTTTGGAGTAATCGTGTCATAGTATAGGTTGATATGTATTCATGTATATTAGTTGATAATGTACGTGTATATATAACTTCCAGAGTCGACAATTGTAGTTGTATCATATGTATTATATCAACTGTATTGTAACTGACATCAGTTATATATATATGAGACTTTTGTTTTTATCTGTGTTCCGCATTCTTTGTGTATCTGTGCTGTTTTTATATATATTGTCCTAAACCATTATGAACCATCGTAGTTCGTTCTATACTAGAATTGGATATGTCGATGGGAGTGAATAAATAAGAGATGAAAAATTTAAAATATATACCACTCCTATCGAGGTAACCAATACTAGTGTAAGGCCAACTACGGATGGCCGCTCCTACCCAGCCTTATTCTTCATAATAACAGACAGTATTTCTTTTAATACTCTTTGTTATTGTGAGTATAGAGGTGGGGCGTCACAGTTGGTATCAGAGCTTGGGGTTTATGGACATAATATAAAACATAACTTAGATGGAACATATGTTACAACTATTTGTCGATGTTTTCTTTGTGTTTTGAGTCAAAACTAAAGTTTTGAAATTATGATGAAATTTTTAAATATCTTTATTTAAAAATAAAAGTGAAACTGTCTTCGCTGAGTACAACTGATAATCTTTTTGATTTAAAAAAAAAAATCAAAATATGAAATTGAAATAAATTTCATTTGCTATTTACATAGCTGTGTTTATTTTGTTTCTTTGAGAATTTCGAATCCGAATAGAGGATTCGAAATGATTGCAGTTATGTGATTCTTGTTGAGATTTTTGCTGATTTTCTTTTATGTTAATCACATGTTGATTGGATTTTTGCTGTTTTGAATTATCTTCATTGAAGATATATTCGAATGATTTCTTTGTTCATTTTGTAGTACGTGCAAATTTGAGTTGCACGTTACTGCATTAATTTTACGTTGAACCGATGCTTGGTTATGAAACGTATTTTGTTGCCGTTACCTTTATAACGGGATTTTTACACTAGTGCTATATTTTGAAGCACGATGTTTAGATGAAAATTTTTATGAATGAAAATTCACTGGTGTTACATTGTGGTGTAAATTGTTTTGATGAGATTTTGACGTTTAAAAATTACTGTCGCTTTGGCTTCAGTAACCGTCAAATTTTAAAAGTGGATTTTCAAGCGGTTATACCGCAATGCTGATTTGTGACCCGTTTTTACGGTATTTGAGAAGTACAATTTCCTTATCGAAATTGTCACTAATATTTCTTCTTTAACCACATAATTGGGAGATCGTTTTAAAATGAAAATTGTTTTATAAAATTTCTAACAGTTTGCACTTTCAAAAGAAGAGGAAAGTAAGTGATAATCACTTATGAGATTTATGGCATTAAGACCCAAGTAAGGGCAACCAATTATTTTATATGAAAATCATATTATGATTTTTGCTAATCTTTATTTCTCTGAATAAATATATGATGATCATGAATGACATTTTGATTGAATTTTTGGTTGTTGTTTTAATTTGTTTTTGGCTAATTTTGTTTTAAAAATTGTTTAATCAATCATATAACCCGATTACAGAAATGAATTTGTAACTCAGTTTTTATAAGAAAATAATTTGATTAATTTACTGAGAAATATGATATTGAATAATAATAATGGATTAGGCAGTATGAACAAAGAGGTTTATGCTCATGTCTAGTTCATTTAAAAATTGATATGAACAAAAAAAAAAATGTGATCAAGCAGAAATGACTTTGAAATGGGTTGTAAAATTTGGCATGAATGTTGGTATGTTTAGATATGATTTTTAAAGAAATTAAATTCCCTACTTATGAAATGAAGAAAGGATTACAAGAATATTTCTGGAGTTAAAAAGGAAAAATTCCTTAAATGAATGAATATGTATGGTCTCTAAATTACCAAGTAATTTAGGGGAGTTGCCTTGATCTACTCATCATCAGGTGGATGGTGGGTATGTGCATGACTTGTTAAAGTCCTGAAGGCCTCTGTGCAAAGGTTAACAGAATTGAGTCCTTTGCAATGCACACTTTGTGTTCAAAGGCAAGAGTTTGGACCATATAAAAATGTAAAATGGAACTGGAAAATAAGCTAGGCAGTGTGAACAAATGAGGTTCATGCTTATGTCTAGATTGTTTTAAATTGGAGATGAACAATGCAATAAATTATTTATGTGCTGATTTGTTCAGATCTAAAGCTAAAATGTTTTATAGGTTTTTCTTTAAAACCTTACCCTATGTTCACAATAGAATTGAGTATAAGAATTTTTATAGAATTCTACTGGATTTGTTTAAGAGATCATGACATTCTTGAATATAGGAGATAAGCAAGTGATAAAACAAATTTTGAATGAGACAACTGGAAAAATGAAATAAAACATTATTTTCATGAATGAAAGTATGGACAGTTGAGATTTTCTGAAATAAGAAATGAGATTGGTCACTAGATTATAAAACTAATCTAGGAGAGAAGCCTTGATCTATTCATCATAAGGAGTATGATGGGTATGTGCATGACTTGTTTGAGTCCTATAGGCCTTTGTGCAAGGGTTAACAGAATTGAGTCCCTTGCAATGCACACATGGTGTTCAATGGCAAAGAGATATGACCAAATTAAATTGATAAATCGAGATTTAGAGCTGAGCTATGGAATTAAAATGAGTTAATTCCATAAGAGTATGTGTACATGTATACTGTATTGAACAATTGAATAATTGTTGATTTGAGATTCGATTATCGTTTTTGATAATTGAATATATGTTGATTTGAGATTCGATTATCGTTTTTTTTTTATAATTGAATATTTGTTGATTTGAGATTCGATTATCATTTTTGATAATTGAATATTTGTTGATTTGAGATTCGATTATCGTTTTTGATAATTGAATATTTGTTGATTTGAGATTTGATTATCGTTTTCGATAATTGAATGACTGTTGATTTGGGATTTCTGATTATCGTTTTGATAATTTGGCAATTGCTAATTTTGTCGATTGTAAGATTTTCTAGTCTCTAATTGATTCTAGATTATGTTGATTATATTAAACTGCTGTTTTCTATCCATCTTTGTTGATAGTTATAGTTTGCTGATTATGAAGTTCGTGTTTTCTATTTATCTAATGGATAACTAGATATTTGCAGTTTTGCGATTTGTGAATTTTGTTTTCTAATTATCTTTGTTGATAATTAAATATTGCTGATAATTGCATTTATTCAGTTTTGTTGTTTTCTGATTATCTATTTGATAATTAGATTTTGCGAGAATTTGTGAATTTCTTTTATGGAATTAAAAGCTTTCTTCGGTGTTGGTGTTCTCGATCTTTATTTTTCTAGCTTAACCAATTTATGTTAGAAAAAAAAAATGATTGTTATTGACAACCTTAATTATGAAAATTGCGGGGACGCAATTTCTATAAGGAGGGGAGTCTGTAACAACCGGGATTTTTGTAATTTCAATTATCGTCAAAATGACGATTTAATTCAGTTGATAATTGTTATTGGGATTCAAATCGAATTTGGATTGTGAAAATTGTTTGATTGCAATTGAGATTTATTTGGGTTAAAATTCTCTAATAAAATGCTGGGTAAATGTTGAAGGGCTTTAACCTATAATCTCAGCCCACATTTTTAGAATGTTGTGATATCTATCAAAGAAAACCCGTTCCCTTTTTCGTTGATTCTATTCACTTTCGTAACCCTAAACCTAAAACAAATAAACGAAAGAATGGCGGCCTCCTCTTGTTTTTGCCCTTTTTCAAAATAGGGTTCTCAGAAATCGAAGATGCCGTCTCTGTTGTTCGATCGAGCAGATGATTCTCGTTCCCTTGCTTCGACGATCGTTCGTCTCTTGAGGACCTCGGCTTCGACCCTTCGTCTATTCGAAAGCGCTGTCCAATTCGAGCCAGGCAAAAGGTGAGTGGTTTTCGCCCCTCACATCTATTCGCTCTATTGTTGAACCTAATTCGAGGTTCTTGATTTACCTCTGCCATTCGAATTACTTTACTATGTTTACGTGATTATTGTTCGATGTTGATGATTTCACTGCCTTTCATTCTTTTCATGTTATGGTTGTCTTCTTTGAACTTGAGCTCGGCTTTGTTTTGACTCAAAACTGCAATTCCCTGATTTTGTATGATTTCATTTCGACTGTGACTTCTCTGTAGTTTTGTTTCCTTGTAGCTCTGTTGCTCTTAACGTTGTGATGTTGAACTTGGATAGTATATCAGTGATGTATCATCCCTATTGTATACCTGTAGTTGCATTGTTCTGCACTTGTCAGTGTAGTCTTCATTTAGGGTAGTCTGCACTGCTTCATGTTGTTGCTTGACCTGTTCCACTATGGTTCCATGCCTTGTGCTTGTAGTCTTGGCTCCAGTTAGATGTGCAGTTGCTTTATTACTGCCTGGTTTGTCGTAAAGGTATACTTGCAGTTCCTTTTACTGGTCTGCCTTTGATCTTGGTTACAGTCTTGCATAATATCCCTACGCATTGGGTCCAACCATTTTGTTCTTGTATATCATGTGATGGTTAGTTTACATCAGTTATTTATGCATCCCTAAACTGTTGTAGTCTGGTCCATTTTTAGCCTGGTCTGATTACTTGTCTGATGGTTCTGTCCACTGTTCCATTTTGTTATACCTTACTTCTGTTTATTCGAGACTGTATATGTGCATACATACATATGTATGTGTGTATGCGCATATTCTTGAATGTAGGCTAAGTCCCTGATGTTGATATTCACTCTGGTTGCATTGTAGACTTTTACTCTGACCATCTTTGTTTTAGTCTTGGCCCCGAACTCTTTGTCATGTGCACACTATATTTACTTCTGACTTTCGAGCGAGTTCATTGTTGCATCCATGGGGTTACCTTGAGCATGTTACATATGTGCTCGAGTCCGGTACCTTTTTGTAGCTTTGAGTTGCACTGCATTTGTCTTGTCCACCTGGGTTCACATGTATTGAGCCCTTGTGTCGTCTTCATGTACATGTCCAGTCATGTAAACCTTGTTAGTACACTAGTTGGTTTAAGGGGCATTTGCTTTATACTTGTACTACCTGAACAAGTTTGCTTCTTCGATTTGTAGTGTCATGATGTTTAATCACAGTACATTGTTGGTTGAGATTTGAGTATGTTCATACCTGAACTAGTCTGGAGGGCATTTGTAGCTTGCACTGTTGTAGTTTTGAGTTTGTACTGAGCATGCACATACATATATTTGACTGCAGTTCAAACCACTTCAATGTTACTGGCTTTCAATACATATGCATAGATATGGAATTCATTGTCGTCCATTTATATTCACTGATCTTGCTCCTATCTGGTCATGACTTGGAATTTAGTTGAACAGTGGCTTTGTGATTTTAGCCATATATACATGAATGAAGTTGCAATGTTGCTTGATTCAATTGAAGCTGCATTATGGTTTCATCCATGTTTGAGTTTATAATTGACTTCACTGCACTTGAGTTTGTAGTCCTTGCATTCGAGTCTGGTACTTGCATTTTTCAGTCTTACAGTTGCATACATGTTGTACCTTAGGCACACCTAATTGCTCCTGACATGTTGCTCCCATTTGTTCAATTTGCATATAATACTTACCTGACCAGTCTAACCAGTGACTGTTTCTTGTATTTGACTCACCATGTTGTGGCAGTCAAGTCTGCACTGTTTTATCCACTTGGATTCAGTTGTATTTCATGTATATGAAGTATTGTAGTAAGGCATTGTCATTTGAATTTGTTACCATGAGGCCGTATCTTTTGGTGCCTTCCCTCATTCTATTTTATACTTTGTTACTTGAGTTTGCTTGAGTATATGTAAACAGTTACATATTGGACTTGCCATGTTAAAATCGTGTTGGGTGCTATCATTCTGTTGTGGCTGCTGACATGCGTCACTGGTGCATGTTGCAGTGATATTTCCTTCACACTGGTATACTCTATGTTGCCACTGCCTGTTGGTTTCGAACCTGTAGCCTTTGTGTTTACTTGTTCATTTATTCGTTGTGTCACTTACTCATGTATTTATGTGTTGTAGTGCCATATCTTTGGTGCTCTCACTTTCAGTTTGCTATTCCACTGTGCCTTGCTTGTGACATGTTGAACTCAATTCACTTGTTGCCTCTGATCTTGTTTAGTATTGTTTGAGTTGTTTTGTAGTGGCGAGGCAGTACACGTGTGCGTGTACTGCAGCCCTAACAGAATTGACAGATTTTGATTGATATTTCTTTTGATTAAATTGATTTGGATTGTTAATTTTTGTTTAACACTGTTTAGTGTTATATCTGCCGTTATCCGATTCTTTTATCGAGGAGTCGGATATACGAGATTTCTGTGACTATCGTCTATTTGATAATTAATTATTAATGTTTCTGTGCACTAATAACTGAGTTTGAATTAGACTGACCCGAGTATTATTTTCTTTTGATTGTAATACTTGGGTCAGACCCGAGTTATTTCAGGTTGTAGATTTCCTGCTTTGAGTTGTTGTTTGAGCTATGAAGACTTTTCACATCTTTTGGAGTAATCGTGTCATAGTATAGGTTGATATGTATTCATGTATATTAGTTGATAATGTACGTGTATATATAACTTCCAGAGTCGACAATTGTAGTTGTATCATATGTATTATATCAACTGTATTGTAACTGACATCAGTTATATATATATGAGACTTTTGTTTTTATCTGTGTTCCGCATTCTTTGTGTATCTGTGCTGTTTTTATATATATTGTCCTAAACCATTATGAACCATCGTAGTTCGTTCTATACTAGAATTGGATATGTCGATGGGAGTGAATAAATAAGAGATGAAAAATTTAAAATATATACCACTCCTATCGAGGTAACCAATACTAGTGTAAGGCCAACTACGGATGGCCGCTCCTACCCAGCCTTATTCTTCATAATAACAGACAGTATTTCTTTTAATACTCTTTGTTATTGTGAGTATAGAGGTGGGGCGTCACATTAACGTCGAAGCAGACCCTCCAAGAGATTTTCACTAACACACCTAAAAGATAATTCTGACCATTTAATACTTTTTAAATAGGGAAAAGGCAGACCCTAATGACCATTTAATATTTCAACCCCGAAGCAGGCCCTTCTTGAATTACCCCATGCCAAAAAGGAAATCTCGACCATTTAATACTTCCTAAATAGGGAAGAAACGGACCCATCGGCCATTTAATACCTTAACGCCAGAGCAGGCCCTCTTGTGATAACCTAATGTTATTTACAAGAAGTTCCCTAAGTCATTTAATACTTCTTACTCGAGAGGAGCTAAACCAGCCATTTAATACCTTAACCCCGAAGCAGACTCCTCTTGGAATTTTCCCGTCCTTATTGCCTGTAACCCAACTGTGAAGTCCCACATTAGTCCGATTATTTATAGGTGATGGTAGCCAGATCAGCTGGGTATATTTACCCTATAAAATTAGGACTAACCTCGCATTCACGATGGGTAGTTATTATAGGCGATGTCTTACATTAGGTACAAAAATCATAGAGTTGGTAGCCAGATTAGCTGGACAGACTTCTATGTGCTTTCAACTGACCTTGCATATCTATAACTTAGTTATATTCCCATTACCAAAAAGTTAATGTTGAATTATGCCAACACACACGCACGCACGCACGCACATCTATGTATGTATGTATATGTAATATATACATTACCCATATTTATGCATTTAAGGCCTTATAAGGGAAACTCCTTATTGCACCTTTTGTTTATGGATTAAATTCCATAATTGTCCTAAATTTATTTTATTATATTTACTATTGATTGTTAATTTGTCATTTATTCATCGATTTTTTTATTAAATGCCTTATTTATTATATATGTTACAAGTTTGTAATTTTAATTTGTCAATTTCAAATTTTAAAAGAAAACGTTATTATCACATTTATGGCTAACACTAAATTATGGCTAATTTGTTTTCATATTTATTCAACTAATTTTCCCATTTCTTATTCGGGGTGATATGTTATTTTAATGTACTAACATCTGCAATATCTGTACAAGTCCATATCCAACACAACAAATTACAGAATATATAACATCATCAACAAATTAGCTACACTAAATAGACTTGTATATATTCAAGTTGGAATAAAAAACATGCAATTTATTTTATATTAATATAGTAGAACCACGACCTCTTTTCCAAAGAAACAAATTTATAATTACAATCTTTAATATTTCAATCAACTTTTCAATTGTATATCGCTGAAATGACAAAGAAAGCATATTTATTTTAAGTGTTGAAATAGGTGGTGCAAACTATGAATAAGAGGAAAAATCCCTCTTTTCCTTATTATGCGCACCCATTTCTATTTTCTATGTAGAATTCTTTGTCTACAATCAAAGTTAGAGAGGTGGAATTAAACGGAATACAAAATATTCATATTATAATAATAATAAATTCAATTTCACTATATTAAAATAAAACAATTAAAAGTTCAACAATTTCACAACTTACATTTTATTGGGAAATTTTAGGGTTTTGAATTGATAAGTTTTCATATTCAAAATTTTCCAAGGCATAGTACAAATCCAAAAACAAACTACACAAGATACTATTAAGGAAAAATTAAGATTTCCACTCACAAATAATCCCAACTGCAATCCCCTTGGATTTGCCTTCTGTGTTATTTCCTATCTCCTCCTCTAATTTATCTCCTTTCCCGTTAGCTTGTTTCCTTTAATGCTTCTTTTAATTCTTGAATGTATGTATTTATTTTTGAATTTTAGTTTAAAAAATTTGTGCGAAAAAGAGAATTGGGCAAAGCGTCATTCCTGGCTTTAGATTTGTATGAAAAGAATGAGGGGACTAGCCTCTTATCTATAGTTTCTTGGATGCGCCAGGAACGTCTGATCAAATCTATTAAATCCGGACCGTTCATGCCGAGCCAAATCCTAGCCGTCATACCGCCAATCGGTTGATCGGCCTCCATAAGCAGTCGACCGACCCATAAAGGTAGTCAACTGGTGGTACTAGCCACTTATGTCAACATTGAAATGATAACATTAATTTATTTATATTTATTATGTAATTCGTTTTTGAATTATTTTCGATCCGAAATATTCAAACGTCGATAACTTCTTTGTTCGAACTCTGATCGCGAGGCATTATATATGAAAGTTGCCCAGAAGATCACCATAAACACAAGGTGCAAGTTTCGTAGCCAAATTATGACATTTACTCAGTTTCCAATTTTAGCTTTATTATGTTGTCGTTAATTTTACGGAGTGTTACATGATTATAGCCGAAGTATGCATCCATGAAGGATAATGATTCATATTCGGCTGTTCCATCCATAAGTTGGTCGATTTATGGCATGGGAAAACAGTCATTTTGGGCACGTCTCATTCAAGTTAGAATAATCAATGCATGTCCACCATTTCCCATTCACCTACTTAACCAACACCAGATTTGATACCTACTCTGGGTATAGCGCATCGCGGATGAAGCCATTTATCTTCATCGTATCCACTTCTTCTTTCAATGTAGTGGATCACTCTGGTTCCATGCTGCGCCTTTTCTATTTTATTGGAGGGTAGCTTGGATTCACATATTCCTTGCGTGACATGCAACTTAGAGCAATATCCTTGGAATGTGTTCAAGCAAACTCGTTAGTGTTCACCCAGATTAACTCTACCAACTCCTTTCTCATCTTCAAGCAGAGTTGAGATCTGACTTTGAGAAACTACAAAGGATCAACATCTTCTATCGGGACCTCGATCATCAGCTCCACCAGTGTTGTCCTTGCCTCTAATGGCTCCTTTCGAGGGTCTATAGACTTATAGTATTTACTACTGGATCCGAGCTAGGGCTTAGACGATAATTGCTATATGTCTGCAGATTTGATGTAGAGAGGCTTTGCTGCATCTTTTTCTATCCCGTCCCCTTGCCTTACCTCTCTGAGCTTAGCAGTGTTGCACTCTCGACCTATGCTCTGGTCTTCGTGAATTGTCCCTGCTTCATTCTCTATTGGAAACTTCATCATCAAGGACCACGGAGCGAGTGCAACTTTGAAATTAGAAAGGGCAGGTTGGTCCAAGAAAACACATAGGTGGAAAATCTATCCACCGCTATAAAATTCTACCACACCACCTTGTAGTCTCCATCTCCTAATTTAACAGACAAGTTGATGCAATCGATCGAATCTTTGTCCTCTTTAGTAAATCCTTTGATACGGGATTTACATGGCCGTAGATCTTTTTCATCAAGTCACATCTTATCGAAAGTCTATTTAAATGGGATACTCACCATGCTCCCACTGTCAATATGGACTCGGTGCACTGTAGCTGGCCTAATTACAGTGATAATCACCATCAGATCATCGGTGCCTCGAACCCCCTTAGCATCTCGGTTGCAGAAGACTATTATCATCAATCCTCCACTGTTATTTAGTCAGAGCTCACTCTACTATAGTATAGCACATCTCTTGAGGCACATGCCTCAAAGAAGTCCCATAGTGTTGCATTGTTCCAGCTCTATTCCGTAGGATGTAGACCTCCTAAATGGTATTAATTGTGATACCTCTAGTTGGTTGCCTAGGTCCTTCACCACTGGGCCCAGATGCATTGCCTTACGTCTACCCTCAAGGCCAACCATTTCCTTTCCCGCCCTCTAATGGGTTCCTAACATATAGCTGAAGCTTCTTTTTTCTGGTTAAATCTTCAATTACATCGGAGATGTCTGTACTCATTCGTATTGTGTCCAAGAGTCTCATGGAAGTGACAATACTTGCCAGAGAACCTCTCCTCTTCAGTAGCCACCCTTAAGGCAAGCTTTTTATATTTCTCTATACCTTGCGTAGCAAGGTAGATGTTCTTAGTGGAATCGGCCAATTCCATGTAATTCCCGTTATGAACGAACCTCGAACCCTTCTTCGCATCTTGCTTCTTACCACCAACTTTATTGAAGTTCTTTTACTTATATCCATTTTCAAAGTTATTATTTTCATTATCGTCACCATTATGAACGAACCTCAAACTTAACCGCCACATTATTTTGCATTATGCTGCTTGCTCCAGCTCGGCTATTAGCACCAATTCCTTCTTCAAGTTTTGCCTTTTCTAAGAGCATAAATTGATTTTCAGTTCTGTAGAAATCTTTCAACGAAGCTGGCTTCTACATCCTAATTCACTTCCCAAAGTTAGTTAAGCTATGGACTGCTCCTACCAAAGCTGTTAACACAATCTCCTCCCTCGAGTTCTCCACCTTCGTCTTGGTGACATTGTGCAGTTAAAACCCCGCTAAAGCCCCGCAAAATCCCCGCTATAATGCATAACGCTCTTTGGCTGCTACACTTTTTCAATTTAACACTATTAAATAGTAGATCCGCTTTAAGCCTCGTTATTTTTCGCTACGCCTGCTAAATCAATGTTTTTTAGCACTTGCTTTAGCAACATTAATATGTTCTCTTTTAAACCAAATCAAAAAAGTTAGGGTATAGATCTAATTTTAACGCATAAGTGCTCAATAGAAGTTATAAATCTATTGTGCTCACCAGATTTGGACTGAATGAATCATGATATTCTTTGGTTTTTTCATATAAGATTAAACAATATTTCTTGTTTCTACACAAACAATGTGAGAATGAGAATAAATTATCTCTAAATAGCTGGATTTATATCTAATGAAGATTTTTGCACCTCCGTTATTTTCCACTATATCACTGCTTTATCTCCACTATAACTTTTACACCTCCACTGTTATGGAACTGCTAAGCGCTTTAACTACATAGCGTGGACGTTAAAACTCTTCAAGAAACTTTTAAGGGGCTCTTCGTACCTATTGTGCAAGTTTACTTAGGCATAGCATCTTTCGGGTACACAGAATGCACCCTAAACTGCTACAAAAACTTCTTGGCAAGTTGATTAAAAGATGATATGGATCCGGGCTCCAGCCGGCAGAACCACATCGTAGCATGTCCCTCAAGAGAGAGGGGAAAATACCTACATCTCACAGCATCATTTGCATGTGCACCATCCATGTGCTACCCATACTTCATTAGATGCTGCATAGAATCAATTAAATCGTTATAACTCTGCATCATTGGCATAACAAACTTCTTTGGATACAAAGATGCTCTATTTTCTTATGTGAATGGGCACCGACTAGCCATGGATACCCATATATCATCTTGTTGTTGCTAATTCTGCTGCATCATTCTCTTTATCGTCTCAATCAGTAATTCATCATTGTCAATGTTCTCCTTAACCAACGATCGTCCATGGCATTGCCATATGTTTGGGTAGGAGAACGCTTATGGTTAGCTCGATGAGGTCTAGGTCTCCTGTCTTTAGGGAGTCCACTCATGTAGTTGTTTGGCAATGTCGGAGCAGATTATGTTCTCTTTTCACTGGTTCAATAGTGTTCCCTTCAGTACCTCCAGCATGAGGACCAGTAGTGTCCATCTCCACCAGCTTCCTCTAATTCCTCCTCAGAAATGGTAAGATCCAACTGCTTCTGGGATCGATCGGTATCGATCCTTCATGATCGATGGTATCGATCGATATTTCAGTGGGAATTATCACTTCAGCTTTTGAACTCTGTTTCCACTTCGTCCCAACATCTCCCTTATGCATCTTCTATTTACCTTCTCTGTGATTCTGCTCAAACAAAGAAGAACTCTCTTCATCTAAATATGAGGACGAGTAATTCTTTCTGCTTTTTCTATGCTTCTGAGTCTGTTTTGGCTTTTGGGTTAGGACAATAAGCTCTTCATCTCTTCCATGGTGGGCATCATATTCTCCATCATTTACTTATTAATCTCTGCCATCATGTGGTCCAACTCAGTCTTTGTTGCCACATTTGGCACACTTGGAGTTTCTGCATGAGTTTGTTGAGTAGTTTTGTCTTTATGGCGAGGATGTTCTTGCTCTCCTTCAATTATAGCTCAGGATCTAGTAGTTCATCCTTCTTTGGGCCCATTTCTTCCTTTAGATCGAGTGGAGACTTTATCCAAGTGCTAATAGCAACCAGATATGACTCTGAATTCTTAGAAAGTATGGAAAAATGTTGGCCAAAAAAGAGGTCAACATCCTTAATCGAATAAGAAAGAAAATTAAACAAGTAAGAATCAAATAATAAGAGAGAAAGAACGTGATTTTTAGAGTGGTTCGATCAAAACTTGTGCCGATGTCCACTATCAACTTTATTTTTAATAGGATTCACAACTATAACCAAATTACAATTGACTTCGAATATACAAAAAGATGATTTTGAATTTGGCAACGGCTTCGCATAAAATCCGAATAAAATTCCAAAAGTCATTTTCTAACCGATGAAAGTTCTCTATTTATAGAAGAATTCGAGCATGAAAATCACTAGATCTGGTTTGAACGAGCAAATATCTGTAGATCTGGATTCCCAGTATGAAAAACAGGTCAAATCACATGAAAAGTAGCAATCAACATGATTCGCTACCGATCGATATGGATTGATGTCGACCCTTGTCTTTGACCCTTGTTGGCATAGTACAAGTATTCAACTCTTAGACACTTGAATCCTGGAATCATTATGGTTCGATGCCGATCGATATGGATCAGCACCAACCCATGTCACTTCATTAGCGTCTATCTTTTTCAATTTCAATCTTGAATAGTTAGATCTTCAAGAACCACATATGGTTCGGTACCGACGCATATAGTTTGGTATCAATCTATGTTAATCTCTAACACTTGTCCTTTTCCTTTCATCTTCAAGTATTCAATCTTGCTTAAGCTAGGTCGGTTCTACAATCCATATGGTTTGGTACCGATCCATAAGTTTTTCGCCATACTTAGCAAAAGTCCACGTAATCTTCATTCTCGACTTTGTTCAAATTTCTTGATCAATTCTTTCATCATTTCATAGTCTAAATGCACTGAAATTTCGTTTGGTTCAAATATCAGATAACATTCAACCTACCATTTATTCATTTATAACCGAGCCCATAAAATAACAAGACTCATAATTTATTGATAGGTTTTCCACCCCACTTGTTGCATTAAGAATATTAATTGACATCGTGAACAACTTTAATTTATTAAAGAGATTGATGGGTAATTTAGAAATAAAATTTAAATTGTTAAAATGATCATCGAACATATCAAACCTCTTCAACAAACGTCTTTTTTATTTTACTTCAACTCCTCAGTAACTATTAGGGAGGGAAGTAAAAGCACGCCTTACCACGGTAAAATGAAACCATCTCACCAACCTTTTTCTCATTTAACAATGCAATAAAATATGCAAGATTAATAATAGGTTAAACAACAATCATAATATTACAAGCGAGGGTAAATCATATCACTAGAAGGCATAACAAATTATCACTAGGATGCATAAGCGTACAAAACCATGGGTTACAATTCAGCAGTAATCTAGTCTAATATACAAAGGATATTATATCAAAAAGAAATTTCAATGCTAAACAAGACGCATTATGCCTTGTTCACTCGAATTGATTGCCCTTCCAATAACTGTAAACATAAAAGAAAAAATACAGATCAAAATGCATATACTGCGTACTTCACTTTTACTAGTATAGTTATAATAAACATAGGACATTATCAATACTTACAGCATTGTTGAATGATGATATAGCGGTATCTACATCTTCTTCGGAAGCAAATGAAACAAACCCAAATCCACTAGATTTTGAAGTTCCAGGCACACGTGATATTTTCGCACCAAGTACCTTCCCTTTCTCCGAAAAAAGCTTACTAAGCATATTGGAAGTCACGGTCTTCGCTAAATTACCAACATAGACTTTGTATGGACTGTCAACAAAGTTTGAATCATCGGTTTGCGGAAGAGGCGTGTCTAGAGACTGTAATGGTTTTTCAGTCACGTTTACTTTTATTTTTCTACCTCCAATTTCCTGTCCATAAGACATGAATGTATATGTTTGTGAAACCAAGTGAATCAAAATATTATGAAGGATAAATGAAATTTGTGTTATAATACAGAGAATTAGCTGAGATTTTTACAGTTATAGACTTCTACCTTGAATTCAAAAATGGGACAGAAGAATATGATTGTAAAAATGTATGCTATAAAACAGCTAATTTTCTGTGTCGAAATACATATTCATATAACTGAGTTTACAATGACACTTACTGTGTCATTTAGTTTCTCTATTGCGGCATTGGCATCTTCTGTTGAGCTCATTGTGACAAAGGCAAAGCGCCGGCTCCTTTTTGAGTATTTGTCATACATAACCTGTTATACACGGAAGAAAAAGTTTTTTTTTTCTTTTTTCCTTTATACAAAACTCTTCAATAATATACCAATGAAAAATATGGTAATTATGGTTATTATCAAGCAGTTTAAACTGCCAAAAGTGATGCTTTCTATGAGTAACCTAAATACACTTAATAAAAAAAGGAACTTGGATTTTAGGAGCCAATAATCAAGTTATGATTACTGTTTTTTTTCACGATATTTTCATACTAAAAACAACACAGCATTTCAACTTGTAGTAGGATTCATTGCTATTCTTTTAAACTATATATAACTTCTTAACCCGTTTTTTATCCAAAGAATATTTCAACTGGACTTGCAAGATTGAAACGAGGACGAAACGACTTGAAAATTGACAAGCACTCTTACATGAAACAAGGAAATAGATCGGGAAAATTTCAACCAAAAACACACTAAGGAAACAAGTAGATACCGACTTGTTTTGGATAACAAGTGCCGACTTGTTTTGACAACTCGATTATGTTGCGACTTCTTAGGACACCTCAATATGAAATTAGAAGAATGTTTCAAAAGAGTACAAGTTATTTCAAGCTAAGGAAATAGGTTGGTATCGAGCTATTTGAGCAAATAGGTTGGTACGAAGCTGTTTTGGAAAACAAGTACATACCGACTTGTTTTGGACGATCAACGATCAATGAAAACAACACGAGACACATTAAAATAAAGTAAGAAGAATGATGCTAAAAGATTCAAAGTAATTCGAACTAAGGAAACATGTAGATACCGACATGTTTAAGTAGGTACCGACATGTTTGGTTAATTCGGAAGATTCTGCAATTTAGCACGTGACTTCGGACCAATGTCTAAACTCTACTTCAGGTGGATTTTTGGTCCAACATGACCGTTTCCTCTATAAATACAAGCCTACCTGCAATCAAAACAGAATTTGGATTCTCTGACTGCGGAGACTCTGCTACTTCTTCATATCTAACCTCTCCTTCATTAGAGTTACCTAGGAAACAACTATTTGTTGTTTTAGGACTTAGATTAGCACGTTCTTAATACTGGTGACTCGCAAACAACCTAGAAACTCTATTGTAAATCTAAGATCCACTTAATCGTGGCCATATCTGAGATAATTAGCTGTAATCTAGAGAGAAAACAACTAGTAAAATAGATTAAAGTGAACGTAGGTCGGAGATTATGCCGAACCACTATAAAAATTCTTGTGTGTTCTTTCTTTTTTCTATCTCTATTTGTTTAATCTGAGATTTTTACTGTTTTAACATTTATCCTAAAAGAACTGGTGTTTTCATTTTATTTCTGAATGCTAATTCATTTTTTAGGTTAACATTTTGATGTTTTCATTGAGAAAAAGAGCTATATTTGAAAACTTGAAGCTTGAATCTGAGATTTGGGTAAGATGAAAAAACCAAATACTAGATTTAAAACCGAAGCAAGTCAACCAGAGTATGGGGATAGCCAGGAAATATCCTCAAATTCTCATTAATACATCTACGTGACCAGAGAAAAGATGGGGAAAATGATGAAGGAAATGCAAGATGGAATAATGGCTTGACAGCAGGAAATGCTGGATGGATTTTTCAGAAGGATGGACCAACAATGAACAGCAAGAGCAGCTGAAACTCCGAATAAAAGGCCAGAAATCAATGCAGAAGCATCTAAAGATAAAGCAAAGCAAACTGAAATAATGCCCCCACGACCTGAATAAATTTTTTAGGGCACGAACGATTTGGATATAGGATGAGCTTTAACGCTTGGAACGTGCGATGCTGGAGCCAAAATGGCATATCAAAATACAAATGCATGACAGCAGAAGCTCACTGTTGGAACAGGGGCAGAATGAAGTTATGGATTAAAGACTTCCATTGGATGACAACCCCATGATCGGAATGGATTGAGGCCAGGTTTGATTCCTTTACCCTGACTTTAAATAAATGATGCGAGATAACCTCAAGCCGCTTACACATGTACGGGATGCTGAACGGTCCCTAGGCATGCTCTAAGTCGGATGCCTGAGATGACTATTTAGGACGATAATGACCTCGGACCGCTTACACATGTACGATACCTAGATTGATCCCTAGGCATGCTCTGAGTCGGATGTTTGACATGGATAATTAGGATTTTTATTTATTTGCTTTGATTTGAATATTTGACTGTTTGAAAAATCCACGATAAATGTGATGACTGATATTGATCGCTTTAAGTCCCGTCCAAAGAGACGAAACTGAAGTGTAAGATGCAAGTCCCCTCGCCGGAGAGCGAGCGGATGGGCTTATACAATATTGATCGCTTTAAGTCTCGTCCGGAGAGACGGGACCGGAGTGCAGGGTGCAAGCTCTCTTGCTGTAGAGCGGATGGATGAGCTTGTACAAAAAGTAAGTTCCATCACCGGAGAGTGAGCAGATGGGCTTGCTTGGTCGTTGAGTTCCTTTGCCGAAGAGCAGACAGACTCGGCAAGAATCCGAAGAGATCGAAACCTTAGATTGGACGATAAACAACCCGGAGAGGTCAAACCCTAAATTGGAAATTAAATGGTCCAGAGAGATCGAACCCTTAAATAAAACACCAAAAGGTCCGGAGAGATCGCCTCCTAAATAGAATGCCAAACGATCAGGAGAGATCCCCCTAAACTAAACGTTAAATGGTCCGAAGAGATCGAGTCCTAGATTGGATTGTGAAACAATTTGGCGAGATCGCACGTTAAATTGAATATAAAATGATCCATAGAAATCCAACCCTAGAATGGATGCAGATATATAAAAGGATTTTAACGCCTTGTAATTAGAACAAAACAGATAAATCCCGAATGAACACGGAACGATTTTGATATGTGATGTAATAATTCTGAATGAAAACAGAATGATAATGATGTAAATCTCAAATGAACACGGAAGGATTTTGTTATGTGATGTAATAACTGCAAATGAAATCGGAATGATAATATGTATGAACAACACTTAAGCAAGAGCTGAAGTTCTTAGCTAAACCGAATCTGGAGCGACCTTTGACTTGTTAGAGAATCCGAAGGAACTGGATGATTCACCAAGGTTAAGATCAACGGATAGCCAGAGAGCTCAACTATCGAAGACTAATTACTGGAGTTTATTCTTGAGCAAAGCACACCATACATTTGAAAGGCGTAATTTGGAGGGCAAATATTAATCCTCTTTTGAGCCAAAGCAGATTTTAACTGGACTTAGAAGATTCAAACAAGGACGAAACTACTTAAAATTTGAAAAGCACTCTTAGATAAATAAGAAAATAGATCGGGAAAGTTTCAACCAAAAATACACTAAGAAAACAAGTAGGTACCGACTTGTTTTTGGAGAACAAGTAGGTGCCGACTTGTTTTGACAACTCAATAGATGTTGCGACTTCTTGGGCCACCTCAACAAGGAATTAAAAGAATGTTGCAAAAGAATACAAGTTATTTCAAGCTAAGGAAATAGGGTGGTACCGAGCTATTTGAGCAAATAGGTTGGTGCCAAGTTGTTTTGGACAACAAGTATGTACCGACTTGTTTTGTACGACCAACGATCGATGAAAACAACATGGACACATTAAAACGAAGTAAGAAAAAGGATGCAAGAAGATCCGAAGTGATTTTAACTAAGGAAACATGTAGGACCGACATGTTTGGTTAATTTGGAAGATTCTGCAATTTGGCACGTGATTTCGCATCAATGTCTAGACTCTGCTCAAGGTGGATTTCTGGTCCAACATGACTGTTTCCTCTATAAATACAAGCTTACCTGCAACCAAAACAGGATCTGAATTCTCTGACTGCAGAGACTCTACTACTTCTTCACATCTAACATCTTCTCCATTAGAGTCACCTAGGAAACAACTATTTGCTATTCAAGGACTTAGATCAGCAAATTTTTAATACTAGTGACTCACAAACAACCGAGAAACTATATTGTAAATCTGAGATCCACTTGATCGTGGTCAGATTTGAGATAATTAGCCGTAATCCAGAGAGAAAACAACTAGTAAAAAAGATTAAAATGGACGTATGCAGGAGATTACGCCGAACCACTATAAAAATTCTTGTGTGTTCTTTACTTTTCTGCTATCTCTACTTGTTTGATCTGAGATTTCTACTGCTTTTACATTTATCTTAAAAGATCTGGCGCTTTCATCTGATTTCTGGGTGTTGATTCATTTTTTGGGTTAACATAACTCTTTAGAGAAAACTCATTTTTTGTTGATCCAATCCGAGCCACTGGTACCATTTTTTAATTGACTACTCACTTTTCCAAGGTTTGAATTCAATCTTGTATCATCGCAAAACTTCAAGAAAAAATAATAAATTGAAAAAAGAACTTGTATCGAATAAAGAGGATTTTCTTAAATTTGTCGTTGGATTCACTGAATTCGGATTCATTGAATTATGGCTAATTCCACTAAAACCCCTTATTTTGCCTTTACCACTCCAACAAAAATTAAACAATTTTTTGGACAGTAATAACCTCCTTTCTTCTTCTCTTTGTTATCAAACTTAGTAAATTAATAAATTATAGTCAACTTCATCTTCAACCATGTTCATAATTTTCAGTCATTTTTCAAATGGTGTACTCTAATAATAGTAAATAATCAAATGTATTTATCTTTCACCATAAATCACATATTACCAATATAATGAGTGATCAAATATTCAATTTTATTCTGAAAAATTAGTCAACAAGCTCGAAAAGGCCACGTAATAATGACAGACGCAAGGAATGTGATGACGCATCAATAGCAGGTCGAATATGCAATAACGGTGGGGATGAAATTCCTATTTGGATCTTGAGATTTTTATTAAGAAGGAAAATATAAAGAGAACAGGTTGGTTTAGGGAAGAAGTGGTATATGTAGAGCTTCAACCGGGGTTTAGGAAAAGAGTTCATATATGGGGTGTTAAAAAAAACATTGAGGTTTGAAAGGCTATATGCCATTTAGGTATCTAAATATGTTTTTAGAATTTTTGTTAATCTGATTGTGGTGGTTGAATTTGTTAACTTCTTGTACATAAATTTTACTACATCTACTTCAAATATAGCACGATGCACCGCCATCTTGTAGAATAGGTTCAAATCAATTTTTACAAATACGAAACTTTTCAAATAAATCCAACCCAACCAATTCATTTTCATATAAATTCACACCACATACAAGATAAACACAGCATATACAAACCAAATTGATATCTAAAAACTGCTACAAAAAAATTTAAAATTAATATCTCAACTCTTTAAGTTCAACTTCTTGGTGTTTTAAGGGCTCAACTTCATTTAAGGGACTAACATTTTAAGGGCTCTACTTCATTTTACAATTAATAAATCCAAGATCAACGAAAACCATTTCTTTGTTTTCTCAAAAAATAAAAAGAATTAAATAAAATTGAAAAATACCTCGGCTTTCTCAACAGATCCATGCTCACCAAAAATCTTAGCAAGCTGGTCGTTATCAACATCTCTCGGAATATTCCCAACATACAATCTTCGCTCAACTGCAGATTCCTGCACTGCAGCTTCAGCAGTTGCAGCAAAAACAACAAATTTAATGTCTTTAGCACACATTTTCAATTTTGAAGAATTTAAAGCGGTATGATTTATCACATGGGAAGAAGGTGTAGATGAGATTTTTGGTTTCAAATTGATTTTGGAGCTGAAGAAGACACTGGGAGAAGTAAGGGATGAAATTGTCGCCATTTTCAAAATTTTAGGGGTCAGGAGGAAGAAGTCGATTCTTTTGGGGTTTAAAAGATAGGATAAACGACGATTCTGTTATCCTGGAAGTAAACAGAGCACATTGGTGAAGGGGCTCGCATAAGAATGGGCCAATTTCAGGATAACTCTGACCACCAAAAAATAAAAAAAATGTGCAAAGTATAATAGGGTAAAACCTAATCGAAAAATTAACAAAAAAAGATGGTGACGAAACCATTTAAAATGAGTCAAATCGAAAAGAAAGTTAAACAATTGTGAAGGATCACCGAAATAATGATAGCAGTTACGGACTTTTTTCTTATTAAGGGCGGAGACGACTTTCTTTCTTTGGTACATTCCGTATTAATTTTAGAAAAATTGAAAAAGTAATTCCCTTTAAAATTGATGTCTCTTTAACAATGCCTTCAAATAAATTCAGCGTGTGCTAAAAACATGACGTCATTGCTGTCGGTAATTTATTTTTCTTCTCACCTTGGAGAGTTAAGTATGAGAATGGAAAGGGAGAAAAATGAGAATTACTGCCAATTTTGCTTTTAGCATTGATAACTTAAACAGTTCTCTAAAAATAATTTTGGATCCAAACGGTAAAGGGTATTTTGATAATTGTTTTAGTTTATAAACGACATTCTTTTCACTATTTGTTTATATTATAATGATATAATATGTGCTAAAATTATAGAATTTAGTGGATTTTATTGTTTTTTTTTTAAAGTAAATTCACAAAATTTTAATATTTGAATACGAAACTAATGGAACCTGATCGGTCTATAACGGGTGAAAAGAGTAGATTTCAAATTTCATATTTGAATCTTAATGGAAATATGAAGTCTAGTATTTACACTAGATTCAATCTAGTTATTTTAAATAAAATCATATTTCATTTAATTATTTTGGTTTAATAATTAATCAATATTAATTTAAATTAATGTTTGTATGTTATGAGTATATCAATATATATTTGTAACGATTCGTCTTTTACATATCTAAGGATCGTAAAATATATTTTTTAAATTCATATTAGGTCGTATGACGCTATAACTTTGGATAACGTTGAGTAGTGATATTTTTGACCCTTGGAAATTTTATTGGACGATTTTGACTTGGAAAACTTGCAAAGCCTATAATTTGATAGGAGCCAAAGCAAGGGTGGATACCACATTCATTGGAAATATATTATGGTTTCTCTTCCCGTGGGGTGATCATAATAGCGTTTTGGACTTACCGTTTATGAGATATAGCCATTTGAAGTTTAAACAGTTTTTGAATTAAAGTGGGTAACTAGGGAAGTTTGGGTTAAGCCCAAAAACCCATTTCGGGATTAAAGCCAACTGGGGCTGATGGGACATTTCCCAATCATTATTCCACTTCCTTAAACTGTTAGAGGTCACTATTAATTTCTCCATAGCCTAAAACAACCAAAAAACATACTTTTCTTAGCTTAAACA
The DNA here is from genome assembly GCA_030737815.1 of Allium fistulosum. Lineage (NCBI taxonomy): Eukaryota > Viridiplantae > Streptophyta > Magnoliopsida > Asparagales > Amaryllidaceae > Allium > Allium fistulosum. The sequence continues at coordinate 1,007,866,676 of CM060905.1, forward strand.
AGGGTTTAATGGCGATTAACGAAGGGTTTGGTCTAATTACTGATTGAATGCCTTGGGATCGTGAAGGCACCGTTTAACTTTAGATTTTACCTGGAAATCGTGCTTGATTTGATTTAGGGAGTGGTTTATGCTTCTCACTATTCTATACATGTTTATGTAGTAAAAAGATGTTTTTAAGTTGTTTTAAAGTGTTAAAACATTTCAAGCTTAGATTTAACCTTAACAACATCATTAAAATCACTTTAAAAATATAAATATGTATTTTTATTCGTTTTGACGATTCTGATAAACCATTCGTCATTTTTGTGCATGGTAGATCTAGGATAGTATAAGTACTTGAATAATGTTTGGATTGCTTGTATGTGATGTATGGATGTATCGTATTGTTTGTATATGGTTGTTTGTTGTTGTTATCCCGCCTTTTGGCAAGGCCGTGACACTAAAAAGTTGACTGGAAAACTAAAAACAGTTCGTCGTAAAAGTTCGTTATGCACTGTTTCACCATGGATATCAATGAATTTTGTCCGAGTCCGGATCGGGCTACAATTGATAAGACACGTCAAGCAAAGTCGTATAAACCAACACTCCAAATTTCGAGGCGATCCGAGTTCGTATGCTCAAGATATCACCAACGAAAAATGGAGTAGACAGTCCTTAGTTCGAATCCATAGGCGAAACCTATGTTCGAATCCATGAAACACGCATCCATCAGACCGGCATCACCTCAGCATGGTCGAATCCATGAGGAACACCTTTGCTTCGACTCCATCGAGCCAGCCCATGGTTCGAATCCGTCCCACTAGGCCTAGCTTCGAATCGATCAGATGGTCAGGTTTCGTATCCATTCCCCGAATCCACATTCGTTTCCTTCAAGTTTTCCTTAGTTCGAATCCATCAGAGTATTCCCACCTTCGAGTCCATCAAGGAGAAACCCTTCGAATCCATCCAGTTGTAGTACTTCGGATCCGTGGAGTCATTCCTCTTCGTACCCATAAGGTTTGCCTTCGTTCGAATCCAACAAATCGGAGCACTTCGAATCGATAAGGCTACTTCACTTCGCATCCTTCGCTTTGAAGACCTTCGACTCCATCCCACGAGCTACTTCGAGTCCAGCCAGTTAAAGTAACTTCGAATCGACTAACCAAGATATGCCTTGATCGATTCGAACGAGCATGTATACGAATCTATCACCTCGAATCCACTAAGTCACAGCAGCTTGAAACGTGGAGTCGACCCAGTCGCCTCGGAGTGAAAGCCGGATCAACTCGAGAAAGGCGCGTGCCACATCACCGCACGCATGCACCTACCATCGATTCGAACGAATCGATTCAAACTAAATCGATTCGAACCAGGCTAGTCAACCAGAAATGCAACCTTGAATCGATCATAACTTGAGATTTACAAGTCCAAATGCTATGAAATTTTCACAGAAGCTTAAGCACATGGTGAAGAATGTCCACGCCAAATTTCAGCTCGTTTGGATGATTTCTTGATCGATTCGAACCAAGGGTCGAATCGATCCCAAAGTGGGCCCGGATCTCCAGATTTCGGCCATGTGGGCCCCCTGACGTACCAGAACTGGTCCCCCTCATTTTAGGCGAAATATCAGCCTCCTACACCTATAAATAGAGCCCCTGGTCATTCAGAAAAGGGGTCGGAGAATTCTAATACTAAAGAGCGCCCAGATTCTGCCAGATTTACTCCAGAACACCACTGCTTCCTTAGATTCAGATTGTAATCATATAATCAGTTGCACTATCTCAGAAGAAATTGTAATCATCAAGTAAACATCAATAAAATCATCAACTTCAGAGTGGACGTAGGCAAGATCGCCGAACCACTATAAATCTCGTGTTTCTGTTCATTATTTCTGAATTGTGATACCCTGTTTGCTTAGATTTGAGATCTCTGTGTGAATATTGTTGATTTATATTCATATACTGGTGCTTTCACAACATTCGGGGTTTGTGACCAATTTTGGCGCAAACACTTTGGTGCTTTCACTGAGAAGGGAACTAGCACCCGCTACACAAGATTTGAAAATTTGAAAGACAATGACTCGACAAACAGGTAGAAGGCAAAGAGCTGAGAGAAGTCAGCACGAAGGAAGTCAAGAGGCTTCCTCAGGAGCAAACCAAGCATCGATCTTCATCACCAGGGATGAGATGGAGACAATGATGAAGAGACAGGAGGAGATGATCCAGAATTTGCTTCAACAAATTGGACAACTTGGAGCACAAAATCAAGGAACAACCGGAATCCAGAACGGAGCAGGACCATCTGGCGCAGCGCCGGAGCTGGGGGGCACCCACTTAGGACATGTTGATCCGAACACGGGAAGAGAGACAAGGACATCCGAGCAACCTGACAGCAATAGAGGGATGAACGCTCAGTCAGGGGGGCAAACACCCGAAAGCTCACACGGACTCGGGGGGCAGATCGAAGGTAGTGAACGAGGACTACAGCTTGGAGACAATGATAGATTGGCAGAGATGGTCAGGCGAGCCATGAGAGGAGGATTAGTAAACAGAGATCTTGAAGATGTGAACAAGAGTCCCTTTTCTCCTGCGATTAGGTTGGCTAGGAACCCACCAGAATTCAAACTACCAACAGTAGAAGGGTATGATGGGAGGACGGACCCTGCGATCCATCTAACGAGGTATATAAGGCACATGGAAGTGCTGGGGGCATCACAGGAAGTCATGGCCCGGTGCTTCCCATTGTATTTGACAGACATAGCAGCTTTATGGTTCAGACAGCTAGAGAGCGGCTCCATTGGGACATGGACCGATTTGATTGAGAAATTTATGAGGCAATTCAGAGTTCATATTTCGAGACCCAAGAATGTGATGAGTTTGGCAACGCTAAAGCAGAAAGCTGGGGAGTCTTTGAGGAATTTCTTGACGCGATTCAATGCGGCAGCAACATCAGTGTATCGGCCAGATCCATCCATGGTTATGATGGCAGTTGTGTCCGGAGTAGCTGATGGCACGGAATTCAAAAATTCATTAACTAAGGATCCGCCTATGGATCTAGCAGAATTCTATCATGAGGCAGAAAAGTTTTTACGATTGGAAGATGCTAATGCTGAGAGAGAAGAAGGAGAGGGAATAGAAGTTTATGCACTTAAAGACAAAAAGCCTCTCGAAAATGATTCAGGCAAGGATAAAGGAAAACGAAAGGCTGAGGACAATGGTGACAGGTCAAAGCGACTGCGAAGAGAGCCACGATTCACCACTTATTCAGAGCTGAATGAGAGTTTGGAGCGAATCTACCAAGATACACGAGAGCAAGTTCCCTACCGTAGGCCAATACGAAGGGATCCCACTGTTGACGAGAGGAAATCAGACAGATACTGCTTATTCCACGAACTGAATGGTCATAACACTAACGACTGTAGACATCTGAAGGATGAGGTGGAAGGGCACATCAGGAACGGTATGCTACTTCAGTATGTGAGAAGGCGAGCTCCAGCAGTGGAGCCAGAGCAACCACCGTCTACATCAGCCAGGGGTGCCCCCGAGTCAGGACATCGTATGATTATCAATTAGTTGAAATAACGATGAACAAGTTGTAAACCTCTCACCAACACAGGTAAGTCATTTACACATGTGCGAGATCACGAACGGTCCATAGGCATGTTGTGAATGACTACTGACCCTATCGTTGTGGGAGTTTACACTTTGACATCCTTGCTTTGCTTTTGCTTCATTTTGATTTGAACATTTGAACTTGACTTTGTTTGACATTTCTGCTAAAGACTTATTTTCAATGAAAAAATGCTACTTGTGATTTCATAACGGCTAAGCCACTTACACATGTACGGGATCACGAACGGTCCCTAGGCATGCTCTGAGATGGCGATAAACCGTTGCAACAAACAATCCGGGAATTCACCCGAACGTGAAACCTAGTATCGATGACACTAAGTCCCTCCCCGGGCACACTCAAATCACCATTTGCCTCGAACGGCACCCGACCACGAACGGTCACAATTCGCCTCGAACGGCATCCGACCGCGAACGGTCACAATTCGATCGCGAACGATCACACTTCATCTAGTACAACATTCGATCACGAACGATCACACTCAGCCTCGTACGGCACTCGACCACGAACGGTCGTGATCCATCATAATTCGTTTGGGACGACATCCGACTTCGAACAGTCACAATTCGTCTAAAATGACATCCGACCTCGAACGGTCACCACTCGCCTCGAATGGCGCCCCTCAACTCAAATGGCTAGATCGCGAACGATCGTCATTTAAGGTCATACAAAAAATACTAGATCGCGAACGGTCGCATTCCACCTCAAAATGACTAGATCACGAACGGTCGTCATTTAAGGTCAGATAAAATTATCAATGTCATTGCAGGTCATCAACAGGATATGAACATCCAGCTTATGAAACTACAAAACACACCTTCCTATCGCAAGGCATGTTTTGGGGGGCAAATGTTATCCCGCCTTTTGGCAAGGCCGTGACACTAAAAAGTTGACTGGAAAACTAAAAACAGTTCGTCGTAAAAGTTCGTTATGCACTGTTTCACCATGGATATCAATGAATTTTGTCCGAGTCCGGATCGGGCTACAATTGATAAGACACGTCAAGCAAAGTCGTATAAACCAACACTCCAAATTTCGAGGCGATCCGAGTTCGTATGCTCAAGATATCACCAACGAAAAATGGAGTAGACAGTCCTTAGTTCGAATCCATAGGCGAAACCTATGTTCGAATCCATGAAACACGCATCCATCAGACCGGCATCACCTCAGCATGGTCGAATCCATGAGGAACACCTTTGCTTCGACTCCATCGAGCCAGCCCATGGTTCGAATCCGTCCCACTAGGCCTAGCTTCGAATCGATCAGATGGTCAGGTTTCGTATCCATTCCCCGAATCCACATTCGTTTCCTTCAAGTTTTCCTTAGTTCGAATCCATCAGAGTATTCCCACCTTCGAGTCCATCAAGGAGAAACCCTTCGAATCCATCCAGTTGTAGTACTTCGGATCCGTGGAGTCATTCCTCTTCGTACCCATAAGGTTTGCCTTCGTTCGAATCCAACAAATCGGAGCACTTCGAATCGATAAGGCTACTTCACTTCGCATCCTTCGCTTTGAAGACCTTCGACTCCATCCCACGAGCTACTTCGAGTCCAGCCAGTTAAAGTAACTTCGAATCGACTAACCAAGATATGCCTTGATCGATTCGAACGAGCATGTATACGAATCTATCACCTCGAATCCACTAAGTCACAGCAGCTTGAAACGTGGAGTCGACCCAGTCGCCTCGGAGTGAAAGCCGGATCAACTCGAGAAAGGCGCGCGCCACATCACCGCACGCATGCACCTACCATCGATTCGAACGAATCGATTCAAACTAAATCGATTCGAACCAGGCTAGTCAACCAGAAATGCAACCTTGAATCGATCATAACTTGAGATTTACAAGTCCAAATGCTATGAAATTTTCACAGAAGCTTAAGCACATGGTGAAGAATGTCCACGCCAAATTTCAGCTCGTTTGGATGATTTCTTGATCGATTCGAACCAAGGGTCGAATCGATCCCAAAGTGGGCCCGGATCTCCAGATTTCGGCCATGTGGGCCCCCTGACGTACCAGAACTGGTCCCCCCTCATTTTAGGCGAAATATCAGCCTCCTACACCTATAAATAGAGCCCCTGGTCATTCAGAAAAGGGGTCGGAGAATTCTAATACTAAAGAGCGCCCAGATTCTGCCAGATTTACTCCAGAACACCACTGCTTCCTTAGATTCAGATTGTAATCATATAATCAGTTGCACTATCTCAGAAGAAATTGTAATCATCAAGTAAACATCAATAAAATCATCAACTTCAGAGTGGACGTAGGCAAGATCGCCGAACCACTATAAATCTCGTGTTTCTGTTCATTATTTCTGAATTGTGATACCCTGTTTGCTTAGATTTGAGATCTCTGTGTGAATATTGTTGATTTATATTCATATACTGGTGCTTTCACAACATTCGGGGTTTGTGACCAATTTTGGCGCAAACAGTTGTGTTTTTAATTCGTTTTTAGTGTAGTTAAAAGCGGTCATCATCGAGTAAAATCAATGAGCAAAAATGTTCAAAACATGATGCGACTGAAGTATGTCATTTTGAAAGGTCTGGGAGAGCCATAAAAGTGGTCACATAGAGTTTGGGTGAGATTTGGTGGAGTTTGGGTGAGGTCGAAATTAAATCGATGGTATTGTGGAAAACAAGTCAATAGTGGAATGTTTTGGCCTTAGGCAATGTAACTTCAGGCTGGAGCTTCAGGTGCTTTTGGGTTGTATGTTAGGGCTTCGGGGAAGTGGATTAGATAGGAGCTTTTAGTTGTGCACTTGAACAAATTTTTAGCTAAGGAAAGAAATCAAACCTAACATGATTCGCTTCAAGGAGTGCAAGCTGCTGCTTCGGGGCAAATGCAAAAGGACTTCGGGAATAAAAGAAGACGAGAAGTTTAAGGACTTAGAGGGATTTTAGGCAAGTCAGCACCGACTTGATTAGCTTCGAGGTAGAGGTGTAGAAGCTTTGGGGGCATGGAAGGGAGACTTTTTTGGTAAGGTCAAGTTTTGGGACACAACAAACTTAGTTAAATTTTGACCAAGTAATCATGTCGGTAATGAGTAAATTGTGGGTCTAAGGGTGAATAGAAGAAGGGTAGTACCCTTGGACATAGAGAAAACAAGTGTAGTGTTGATAAGGTGGAATAAAGGCATAAAGGAAGGTTTCCTCAAGATTAGAATACATCTCCTAAGTTTAAATGGAAGTCCTATTCTTATATTGGAAATAGTGGTAGAAATCCCACTAAATTGCTGGATTATTCCTACGTTGGAGTTGGACACTATATATGAGGATAGACTTCAATTAACCATTTTTGAAGAAGATGAGTTAAAAACCCTAAGCATGAAAGCATTGATAGATCGCATGGTGTAGTTTGGCTCGTGTAAATTAGGTTGTTTTCATCTACTCCAATTTAAATGCTAAACCATTGGAAATGTTGTATAAAAAGTTGAAAACAATATATGTATGATATTTCTAATGAAAATAAATTGGTTTATGATTTCTATTAAATGATCAAACAACCTGATATGATCATGTCGGTGCCAGCATGATTAAGGTTGGGGTGACCTTATGAGGTCCATGGGGGTTCGACGCATGGAGTTAGGGATCTGTGTCGTGCATGTTTGTTCGTTCGTTCGACGTCCGATTTCCATCATTGTAGCTTTTTTACGAGCGATTTCGGTGGTGAAGCAAGGACATGATGCTTCGAGGCAATGACTTTGGAACTTTGAAATAGAGGCTCTATGACTTAAGAAAGAGTGTCAATAGATATTCCGACGAAGGTGACTCGATGATTGTTGTTGCTATGATGATCTATAAGGGCCAAATTTGAGGATAGGAACTTGTGAGTAGAATGAGTGTTATATTCTACTATAGAGGTAAATGGAACGGAACGAAGATTGAGTTCGGTCATGAAAACGCATGCAAAGGGATCGTTGATACTCGGAGGTTTCTAGACGTGCTCATAAAGAGGGGGTAGGTGGGGACACCTAGTTGGATATGAGGATACAATATCCCGAATCATCGATACAGACCCATATACCTAGACCATATGGATACGATGGTCTAATTCCTGGCCTTATTATGTAGCGCGGATTCGAGCAGAGTGAAACTGAGAAATTCCATTAGTCTCTTGTAGAAGGTGCGACCATACGAGCTATCATATATCCAATACACCCGACTGATGTGATGTTATGCTTATTTTTTCACTCTAGGGATGTCATATTACGTAAGTATCATGGACTTGGATACACCCGATATTGTACTTAGACTTATAGTACACCTATAGGATGATGATGATAGTGGTTTAGCATATACTGTTATGTGTTAACTCTTTGGATGTAGGAACATGTCAGGTATGATTTTCCATACCCTATGTCCTTTACTATATCGACTTTCATAGTATTTTGAGATTGTTTTATCGCCTACACTAGACTGTTGTCTAACTCTATCTTTTATGTTTTACCTCTTATCATCTCAGCTATTCTTAAAAGAGTAGACTAGATGGAAGTTTAGGATAGCACGTGGTGATTTGTAGATGGACTAGCAGGAGGTTTCGTTTTCTCATACTTATATTTGAAATATTATTATTTATTTCGCTATGCGACACTATGGAGCTTTGACGGTGTTTGACATTTATTAAAGATGAATATGTGAGATTATTTACCATTTGTTTAAACTCAATTACTACTTTGTATAGTGGTGATGAACGCGTGCTCTAATCTGTGATAGTTCGCATAGTTTTTTATGTCTTGCATGTTTATATCTCTGATAGCTATTAATTTTATCTTTGCGGGTTGAGATATACGATAGGTTTTGTGATAGTTTTAGTTATTTTATCACTTGACAATCATCCTACATCCATTGGGCACTGTTATAGTGCACTATATAGGTATATTGGTTGCCGAGATGTAGGGTGATCATCGCATTTGGTATCAGAGCTTAGGTTGCATAGTTAACCTAAGAGGTACTAGGATCTATCAGAGATAGAGCATGAGTTATTACTCCAGGATAGATCGAGCATATACAAGCGAGCGTAGTTGTTATATATTTTGATTTTCAAAACTATATAGTAGTAAATATAGTATATAAGATACGTTGCACACATGAGTACCATTGATGCAACTTTTCTTAATGAGAGACTAATTATTATAGATTGAGAATGAGTCAACTTACAAGAAATGTTGCTAGGAACTCCATATCTGAGGTTGAGGAGGGGGTAAAAACGGGGGCGACTAAGCCTAATTTGATAAACATGCTCGTTGAGATGGTGCGAAACATGGTTCAGAATGCCCAAATCGCTCTTAATGCTGATGGCACTCAAGTGCAGGCGCCATGGTCAACTTTGGTAAGTTGAATAGAGATTAGTTTAACTTAGGAGGTAAGCCATTCCTTGGAACAAAGTCGACCGTGGAAGTCCAAGTTTGCATCGATACATGTGAAAGGATCTTTGAGGATTTGGAAGTAGAAGATACCATGAAAAGGAAGCTGGCCTCTAGACGGCTTTAAGGGCAAGTGATGGGTTTATGGAATGCTATCAAGATTACAACTCTCGAGGATCAGATTATATGGGAATAGTTTAAAGCGAGGTTCGAGGAGAAATTCATACCGGTTGCTTAAAAATCGTTGTAGTTTTGTAAGTTTGCTGACTTCAGACATGACGTTATCGGAGTTAGAGTATGCAGCCCATTCGATACGCTATCGAAGCACGATCTATCTTTCATTTATACTCCACTCAAAAAGAATGAAAGGTTTACCATTGAGTTAAATGATCGTCTTGGTGAGCGACTAATTGGTCATATTGACAAGAGCTTCGAGAAGTTGGTTGAAAAGGCTTTACGACACAAGAGCCTATACCCGATGATCAAGGCTGTTGTTCCCATGGATGAACCAAAGCTATAGGTAAGCGAAGGAGGAAAAAGAAAGTGGAATAAAAACAAAACAAAGAAGCATTTTAGTAGAATGGTCAGAAGAAGGGCAATTGGGATCATATTCACTATAGTTGTGGTGATAAAGGACATCGGAGTAATGATGGCAAGAAAGATGGAATGAAATGCGATAGTTGCAAAAAATCCAAGCATATTTAGAAGGAGTGTCCCGCACCAGTGAAGCAGAGGAAAATGGTGAAAGTAGATATACTCTCAATGTCATTCCATCTTTGTTGAATGCTCCATCGACGAATGAGAAAGTGAAGGGCGTTGTCATTCGGGGTATGCTTTCCATTTATGATGTTTCAATATGTGTTTTATTCAATGTTGGGGCTTCACCTTCCTTTATATCTATTGACTTGGTAGATAGATTGAGATTGAGACCCAACTTAGTAGACAAACCCTTGATTGTGTCAAACTAAGTGGGAGGTTTGACTAGTTCAAGCATAGTTTTTCATAATGTAGTCTTATCGACTCATGGATGCACTTTTATTTGCGATTGTTTTGTTTTGGGTTTTATGGGGTTTAGTATGATTTTGGGGATGGACTGGCTAAAGAGATATGGAGTAGTGGTGGACTATGGGAGGTCATTGGTGATGATAGGGACTGACGATGGGCTGAGGTAGAGTCAGGATGCCTACTTGACGATGAGGTGATGGTTAGCTTTCTATATTCACTCAGTGACCTGTAGGATAAGTTGTCATTTTTGCCTATAGCCAGAGAGCATCCTAATGTATTCGAGGAAGTTGTCGGAATATGATAACATAGGGAGATAGAGTTCCGCATAGATTTGGTATAGGATGTTAGACTAGTAATTATTCCTTTGAGGCGTAGCGAATTATAGGTGCACGTGAGTGACCTATTGAGGAAGGGGTTTATTGGATGGAGCATATCTGAGAGGGGTGCACCTATAGTATTCACCATTAAGGTGGATGGATCTTTAAGGTTATGTGTAGATTATCGTAAGCTGCATAAAGTGGTGAAGAAGAACAAGTATCCACTCCTACATATTGATGACTTATTCGATCAGGTCCATGGTGCTAAGGTGTTCTCTCTGTTGGACCTAGCGACGGGGTTTCAACAATTGAGAGTAGCTAGAAAGAGTGTGTCAATTATAACATTTTGTACGCCATCTGAATTTTATAAGTGGTTGGTTATGGTGTTTGGGCTAACCAACGCATCGATATACTTCATTGATCTCATGAACTGTGTTTTCAAGGATCATTTAAATAAGTTTGTGCTTATATTCATTGAAGATGTTCTTGTCTTTTCCTAGACAGAAGAGGAACATAAGACAAATTCTAGGATTGTGCTTGAGGTGTCGAAGAAACACCGACTAAAGGAGAAGTTTTCTAAATATCACTTTTGGAAGTGGAAAGTGAGATTCTTGGGTCATGTTGTTTCCGAGTAAGACGTTGCAGTAGACCCTGCGAAGCTAGTAGAAATTTTGGATTGAAATCTACCTAAGAATGCTACAGATGTGAGGATTTTCCTTGGATCGGTAGGATATTGTAAACATTTTATCAAGGACTTCTCTAGGGAAGCAACACCATTAATGAATTTAATGAAGAAGAATCAGATTTTTGCTTAGGATACGTGGTGCGAGCATGCATTTGTGAGCCTGAAGGAAAGGGTGAAGAGTGTACCGATGTTAGTCACTTCGAGGGGGAATGAAGAGTTGACAATATACAAATACACTTGTGTACCTGGGCAAGGTGCAGTATTGATGCAGAGGGGTAAGGTTGTTGCATATGCTAGTCGACAACTGAAACCACACGAGAGGAAGTATCCAACTTATGACTTAGGGTTAGTGGCGATAGTATTCGATTTGAAGATTTGGAGGCACTATCTATTAGGAGAGAGGTTCGAGCTGTTTACTGACCATAAGTCACTGAAGTACCACTTCTCCCAGAAGGATCTCAACCTTCGCTAGCAGCGATGGTTAGAATTCTTAGCCTCTTACGACTTCAAAATTTCATACACACCTAGTAAGGGAAATGTAATTGATGATAATCTGAGAAAAAGGCATGCGGCTTAGGAGCAATGTATGTAGAGTGGATGTAGCTTGCGTTTATTACTGGTTATGACTTCAGACCTCGATGTAAGCTAGAGCCGAAGATGTTGGCTAGTTTGAATATCATACCTACTTTGATAAAGCGGATCGACACTAGTCCGAGGCATGACTTAGAATAGCGAAGATCATGGATAAATAGAGGAAGTAGTAGAGTTTGAAGAAATGAACCAGTACGGAATCGATCGAGATGGTTGGCTCCGTAAGGATAGGAGACTGTTTGTACTTGATGCTGACGGATTGAGGGATGAGGTGCTGCGAGAATGTCATATTTCAAGATTAACTATACATTTTGGAGGCAATAAAATGTATAAAAATATGGGGAAGATATTTTATTAGAAGGGGATGAAGAAGGACGTAGGGGCATTCATCTCAAGATGTGTGAACAATCAGTTACATAAGGCTGAACAGAAGAAGCCGAGTGGTTTGCTACAACCGCTTGAGATTCCTTAGTGGAAATGGGAGTAGATATTGATAGACTTCATCGATGGATTGCCGAGGACCAGAGGGTATGATAGTATCTAGGCCATAGTTGATAGATTGACTAAGTGTGCTCGATTCATACCTATTAAGCCAAATAGGACGACATCTAAATTAGTCGAGTTGTATGTGAAGTTGATTGTGCAATTTCACAGTGTGCCAAAGTGCATTGTGAGTGACCGAGACTCATTTTTCACTAGTGGATTTTGGATGAGCTTATAAGAAGTGCTGGGGACGGAGCTGCATCTGAGTACAGCTTATCACCCATAAACTGATGTCTAGACTGATAGGGTAAATTATGTCTTAGAGGATTTCCTACAAAATTGCATACTCGACTTCGGAGGTTCATGAGACGATCACCTACAGTAGAGTTCGCATACAATAATAGTTATTAGTCTAGCATCGGTATGGCACCATTCGAGCCACCATATGATCGACCATGCAACACTCATTCGTGTTAAAGAGAAGTGGGTGAGAAATAGATACTAGGGCCGTATATGATTAGAGATACTTTGGAGAAAACAAAGATCATTCGACATCGAATGAAAGCTGCTCAGGATAGATAGAAGAGCTACACTGATAAGAGAAGACATGACATTAAGTTCTCTGTTGGCGATAGGGTGTTTGTTAAGAGCTCTCTACCGAAGAATGTATTTCGATTCAAAACTAAGGGGCACTTAGCACCGAGGTTCGTAGGTCCTTTTCCGATACTTGAGAGGATTGGGACCTTTCTTACAAGGTTGATTACCCCAGAATGGTGGGTGTGCATAATGTGTTCCACGTTTCTCATTTGTGGAAGCTTGTGCATGGATCAGGCGTTATTGTCGAACCAAATTAGGTTGATGATATTAAGATTGAACCAAGTGCTTCAAGACCTTGTAGGACTGTACGTGTGTCGAACGTGATACGAAATATCTTAGGAGGAAGACAATGGAGTTAGTAATGGTTCAATGGAGAAAAAGCGAAGGCGATTGCACGTGGGAGACAGAGGAGAGCATGAGGAAATGAAAGTCTATAGAATCTTTACAAACAATGCAGTTTATATGTATACGTGTGAGGATGTATATTACTAACTATGTTAAGCATAGAACAATAATTAAATATAAATAAGATAAATAATAGAAACGATCACACTAGATATTTTATATTAGTTCAGACCTCCCGTCCTACGTCCAGTCTCGAAGCTCCTCTTTAGTATTTCTTTTAACCAACTAACCCTCGCTTCGCCCGGAGGAATAGGCTAATATAAAAGTATATCTCTGACAATTTAGTATTCCAAATAACAAGGATTTTGACTTATAGTACAAGCCTTCATATGATCTCCTTTGAGTATGTGAATCTGAATGATTTAAGTTGTAGGAAGTGGTTTTACCAAAATTATATTTTGGTAAAGATAGATTGAGAGTATGTAAGCAATTGTATGGATAAGAGAGTAATAAGAAACCAAGAGAGAATATTTTTAATTAATTCAATTCAGTTAATCTCTAAATCACAATCATGGTAGTATTTATAGATTTAAAGAGATGCAGATGAAGATTGTTAATATTAGATAAGGTCTATTCGTTTTAACGGCCGCAACCTTTCGATGAAGAGTTAATTTCTATTCGTTCAACAGAAGTGTCTATTTAGAGTTGTGTGGTTTTTTAGATGACAGACATCTATGGTAAAACCTCAGACGTCTGTGACTTTGGGAAATAATTTCCCGAGGATTGTCACAGACGTCTGTAATTTTTCCTCAAACATCTATGAATATTAAATGCAGTTTTTTTCACTTTATGTTCAGTGTATATGAAATCGTGTGTGATTGTGTGTGCATATGTACTCAAGGAGACCTTACAACATTTTATCTAAGACTCTTTTACAGTAGAATAACCTTACTAATTATAGTATGGCTGATAGATCTTTGTTTGTCTTCCAGTCCTAATATCTTCGAGCATGATGTCTTCTTGTAGTATATACCTATTATCTTGATAAGATGTATATATGATTGTATAGTTGTTGTCATTGAAAACATTGAATGGAGGTTCTAACATTCTCCCCCTTTTTTATGATGACAACTATACAGTCAAATCAAAATAGAGAATGTTCGCATAAAGTAAATTTCGTCTCCCCTTATGTATATGCATAAATTTCTCCCCTTTGTCATTATCGAAATAGAAGATAAGATATAGAATATTTAGATAATAGCGTGTTATATATAAGATCATGAATAATTAAAAGTAAATAAGTAAGTCCAAGCAGAAATAGAGATTAAAGTAATGTAACAGGAGTTTAAAAGTTAAATAAACAAACATAAACATAAAATGCTAAAAAATAACTAAAAGAGATTCTAGTTGTACTGGTTGGAAGAGTAAGAAAGGCTTCCATAATGTTCATAGTATTCCCAATAAGATGAAAGATCTTGGTCGTATGATCCTGGCCAGTTGGTTTGATTGTTGTACTTCTCATCTTCTTGAATGGAGAGCCCTTGGAACGCCATGTATGATTGATGTTGAAATTGCAGAGTATTAGACATGTACATATCATCACTATCTTCCTCCTCCTCGGGTTGTTCTTGCAAAGGAGTCTTTCCTCTGTCATGAGAAGATCCTTCAGGAGAAGTATGAGGCCGATAAATCGGTGTCTGTGCTCGAGGAGGTGGTGTAGGTGATGGCGAGGATGATGAGCGAGAGGACGATCTGCCATGGACCTTCCTCATAACTTTTCCTAAAGTGGAAACAACCTTTTCTAAAGTCTTTTCCATTTTAGTCATCCTCGTAGAAAAAGAACGTTCCAAACCAGTCATTTTTTTGTTTAAAGCCCTTTGGTTGACCGTTATTAGTTTTTGATTATTAAGCGCTAAATCACGAAGTGATTCATTTTGCATCGGTTCAATGCGAGCTTCTTGAATTTCCGAATCTGAATAATATTCGGTAGCATAACTGGAGGAGGTAGGTTGTTGAGAAGAACGAGGTGAATAAGTACGTTGAGGAGCAGGAATGGGCTGTAGATCATGATGTACTTGTTGTTATTGTTGAATAGTCAATTGGTCGAAGGGAATGATAGGAGGTGGATTTTTGGGAAGTTGCATCAAGGATAATATCTTGGACCGCTATCTTTTGTCGAAATTTCTTCATATTGTGATAAGTATGAAGGAACGCCAAGATCTTGCAAGATACGCATCATGCACGGAGCATATACAATTGTTCGACGATGCTGAGTCCAAAAACCTTTAATTTGATCATGAACAAATTTTTCCCAATTTATCAGGAGACGACCAAATACTGCATATAAAGCTCGATGGTCATTGGGATAAACTTGTTCGTGGCTTCCTAAACGTGGATGATTGTGTTGATTATCATTCTATTGAGTAGTCTAGCACATGGTCGTAGGTAAATGGATTTTTATTGGGGCATCCTATCTTCCCATATTTGATGGGTAACTTCATCTCTGGGTAAAAGACTATGATCCGGTATTTCTGTTAAATCGATTCCTTCATAGGAACATCCTAGTATACGTCCAATTGTATATACATCAATTTTTATTTCTTTACCATAAACACTTGACCACAACTGTAACAACCCGGATTTTCGACGCTCGAAAATCTACCTCAATACGTCCACTGTAATACATGCCGAACAATCGTATGCCGGAAATACCAGATCGTTAGGGAAAAGAAGAAAGAGGTAGAAGAAGAAGATAGAAAACAACACATAATCTCACAATCGCAGCGGAACAATATATAATAGATAACTACCGATCTTTATACAAAAAGAACTATTGTTGTTTTATACCTTACATCATCAGAGTACAACACAAATCAATAGCACAATGCTGGACTATACAGCTTACAATGCACAACGGATTATACATCAAGTACGTGTGATACGTCTCGTCGTCCAGCTCGTCTCCTGAGCTCCATAGAATCCTATCCTTAATCTGTAATACTCGGTCTACCCGAGTATTATAATAAAATAACACCCGAGTCAGTCTGGAAAACCAGCGTGAGAAAACACAATCAATTTGAATTATTAAAGTTACAAAATCATTTAAAAATCAAAGGTATCTCGTAAGACCACGCCACAAATAAACATGCCGGGTTTTTACCTTACGATAACCAAACATTTTTATATCAAAATCCTCTGATATTATAATAGTGTCTAAGCATAAATACTTATTTAAATAGCTGAAATGCTTGCATCTCACGTTCCAGCATAGTTGGGCACAATCAAAACCGTACAGCGCTTATGGAGAATGGATTCCAACTGAATGACTAGGCACTGGGGTACCACCTGTCACGATATATGTCTAGAAACACTGTACCGAGGACCACTCTGGGATCCTCTGCAACACAAGAACGGACTACCCCTTACTGGATAGCCCGAATAAGATCACCCCGCAGTTGGGATCAGCAACCGCCCACACAGCCGAAATAAAAAGGGACTCTAGATAGGGGAAATGTTACCCTACTTGGGAGCTGCCCACTTAGCCTTGCTGCATATCCCTTGATTTTCAGTCATTCCCGGTTGATGAGGCTCGAGGCTAAGCATTACCTTTTTAGAAATATTCACTTAGAATGCTCATTGTCCTCCAATGACAATGTACTGATAGCATTCATCCATACAAGTCCATTCCCGGTCCGAACAGAACCGAAGGCACTATTCCTACTACATCCATTTTGGAATCACCCTCGGGATTTGTAGCAATTAGCCCTTGCACTTCACTGCTCCATCTTCAACTCCAAGCTCTTGTCTTCATTTCGAAAACGTACTCGTTGGATCGAAATGGTTTTCGGATCACAAATCCGATCCCGGTCTCTTCGAAACAACGTCCGCTTTTCCCGGTAAACTCAACCCCGGTTCTTTAGGAAATAAACAGATGAAAATAAGATTGGAGATCACCTCCTTACTGTTAGTGGATGGATTTCCTTAAAACATCCTAGAAGAACGAACGAGTTTATACGTACAGTATAGCACCTCGAACGGTAACTGTACCATATAATTCCCGCACTTCTCCTAGATATTTCCAAAGTCATATTTGGGTCTAGATTTGATAGTCGGTTATTTAACTATCAAATAAACCATCAATTCAATTAAATATTTTATTTCCACTGAAAGTACCAAGCCTTATTAAATAAATTTAATCACTTTATCTAAAACTATACACTCAAAATATTTAAAATAAAGCTGCTTAAATCACTTTATTCAAAATAATAGCCAAAACTACTTTTTAAAATAAAGCCATTATATAAAATATAACTAAATAATTTTCCTATAAATCATAATACTATTTAACCTTAAAAATATATTTTCTACTATAACTAACTTAATTAATTTCTACTTTAACAAATTTTAAAACAATCAAATAATAAATTTTTCTGAAAACATTCCTTTAAACACTTTTAAATTTTCCAATTAATATTTTAAAATCTTTCCTTTTGAAATAACTTAACTTCCCAGAAAAGCACATTTTGCACTTCAATAAAGCCAGTCTAATCATTTATAAATCCTTCTCGATTTATCCCCAGTTAAAAAATTTACGTTCTAACTCCGTAAATTTCCTTCCTCGCATTTTTAAAAATGAACCACTTTTTTATTTTTAAAACGATTTATCCATCTCCTTATAAATTCCCACCGTGAATTTATAATCCCAAATTATCCACTGATAACCACTTCATTTAATTTATAAACCCAGTTTATAAATCCCATTGTCTCATTTTCCTTTTATAGCCGTCATAAATTACGTAAGTCGATTTTAAATCGGTTTTCTGAGTTAAATTCCATCTTATAATTTATTCCTTCGTCAACCCAAACTTATTCCAAAATCCACCAATTTCAGATTCACTCCTTTATTATGATTTAAAATTTTATTCAAACCTGAAACATTAATTTCGTATTTTATTTTATTTTCCCAAATTTCCTCTTTATTTTTCTCAAACCCATTTTAATCTCGAATTTAAAAATAAATACTTTTATACTTAAACAAATCGCTTAAGTCCCATTTTTAAATACTTTTATTCAATTATTTCAAAATCTCTATCCTTCCATATTTAGAAATTATCGAGTAAAATTTTAAAATCAACTATTCATTTTTCCCAAATTCACTCTCTTTTAAATTTATCCAACTTTACTATAAATCTCTTACTTTAAATTTTCCCCTTTTACTTCCCTTTAAAAATTCAATATTTATATTTTTAAAATGACAAAAATATATCTAGCAATATCATAGCATCCAATAAATTTAGTTTTCCAACATAATCTATCATAGATTATTCAACACTTCATATATCACTAAAATGAAAATAAATTCAACATTTTGAGGAATCCAGTTGGATCCCTCCAACCTGTTTCCCTACATCCACATATGTTAGCACAATATAAAATTACCAATCCAACTTCGAGGGGGGTATCGCGGTATATGGGGTCATCCGCTATTATGCGGGGCACATAGGGTCTCACCCGCTATATAATGCGGGAATATCAATCACTCCAAATACTAATATATATACTACTATATATATAATATCACATCCAACAGATAAATTATAAATTTATCAATCAAGTCAGACATGCAATAATTTAAATTTAACATTTAATTTTAAACAGGGTAATCCAAATGAGTGAGAAAATCTCACCTTTATTTTTGTTTGCAATCCACTTCAATCTCGACTTGGTTTCATGAATTTTGACCTTGTTTAAACATTATATAGTTTATTAACATTTGAAATAATCTAAAATAAATTACCATTAAATAAAATTAATTAACTAATAATTTAATTAAACTAATTTTCATATGATAAATAATTTTTAGTAACTAAAATAATTAAATAAGTTAATTAAACAAGTTAATCACCTTAATACATATTTTTAAAATTAAAGTGTAGGTTTACAATGTGTATATGTATATTTATTTATTTTGAAACTACATATATACTTATAAAATATTCTATATAGATTTAAAAATCTAATTTTATGTAAATTCCTCAAACATTTAAAATTCCTATTTTTTTCCAAAATCTTATATATATATATATATTCTGTTTACCTATATGTATATATATATTTATTAAATTCTAAGAAAAATAAAATTCCTTTCTAACTTATATATACATATTGAATTTTAAAACGGAATTTTTTTGTATCTTATTGTAAATTAAAATCTTATATATATATTTTCTGTTTCCTCTAATATGTGTGTATATATATATATAATTTAATAAAATAAATTGAAAATACCTTCACTGCCTATCTTCATAGCAACCGCCTCGGCCTCCCCTACCAAACGCGATCGCCGACTCCACAATGATGCCGAGCATCATGGCATCGCACGCGCGCAACCCACGGCGACCCCAAAGCCCACCCTAATTGGCCTCTTCCTCCCATGGCCTCGCGAACCATCTCTCCACTTGCGTCGCCCCCTACTCGATTTGATTCGAACAGCCTTTTTTTTAAACGATTACTGCGTGATTCTTTTGATTCAAATTGGGAAAAGAGAGCAGCCATTTTTTTTCAAACAGCTTTTAAAAAAAAGAATGTAAAAAAAGAAATGAAGGCCGCGTGATTTTAAACAGTTATTATTCTTTTTTTTCTTGATTTGAACTGAGTGATAGGGGAAAAAGAGATGTGATATTGAAAGGAGGGAAACGTGTTAGGATAAAGCTACAGTGATTTCAAAATGAAAGGAAAAAGGTTTGATGTGAATATAAATGTCAATCGGAATAATATATATATATATATATATATATATATATAAATTTTAAACCATCTCGATTTCGCAACTTAAAACCTTGACCTCCTATCGAGGCATGTCGCAAGGCGTTTATAATGTTATACCCCTATTTCGAACGCAATGGAACAGGTTTCAAGTCCTAATTCGATCGTATGGAGAAGATAGCTTTTTGGACCTAATAATTATATTGAATTTTCGATATAGATTTCAATGCGTTTATATTTCGTACGGCCAAACGTTAACTCCAAATGCCACAAAATTCGAAATCCGGTAATAATACACTATTACGGATCCAATGGAACTAGTTTCGTCAAATTTCGAGACTGTGCCTCGGAAGGCTATTTTTAAATGTAAATTTAAACGATTTATTTTTAAAACTGAACAAATCACTTTTTAAATTAAATTTTAAAACCTTTATTATCTTCAGTATTATCAATATAAATTTTACAAGCTTTCAAATTATTTTTAACAAGCTTAAAAACCAAGATTTCATATTTTACCCAATTTCCAATTATTACATCCAATAATTAAATTATCCAATAAATGGAGATATTTGAAATTTCAGTTAAAAATTAACTTTTAAATATTTAAAATCAATTAAATATTCCAATTTCAAATATCCAAAATTCCGGGTCGTTACAACAACCATCCATCCTCATTTTTCGTATTCTATATTTCCGAACTACATAAGTTGGAGTAGAAAAGATAGATAGCGAGAGGATCGATAATTACCTTGTTTTCATCATAGCTAATTAGGTCGCGTCAACCGGCATCCATTGTTAATCCTTGAATATTGTATTCTATTACATTTCCAAGGCGGTAGAAGGGACCGGCATGAATTTTCTTCTTGGAAAGCACCTGAAATCGATTGATGGCAGTTGGATTGCTTCGGAGCCATTGATTTATGTGAGATTGGGTAATAGGGGATTGAGAAGAGGAGGAAGATTGTCCTTGTTTTTGCTTTTTAGAAACAGTCTTCTTCTTTGGAGTCATTATTTGCTGAATTTGAAGTTTATGGAGGCTAGAGTTTTAGAAATGGGGAAGTAGATTGGAGGTAAAAGTGAAAATTGGGGTAAAATCATTTATATGTGGCTGCTAAAAATGTAAGGTCGGAGCAACTACAGACGTCTGTGGAGGAGTCACAGACGTTTGTGGTTTCAATAAAAAATAAACAGAAACATATGACAGACGTCTATAAGTTTTCCACAGATGTATGTGGTTTCAAGAAAAATAAACAGAAAGATATGACAGACGTCTGTGAGTTTCCCATAGGTGTTTGTGGTTTCAGGGAAATGTTTTCCTGAAACCTTTGATAGACATCTGTGTTCTGTTGTCTTTTGAAATTATTCCTAAGATTTAAAAATCAAACCCTTTTTATTGAAATATCAAGAAAATCAAACAATATATATATTAAAATTTTAACAAAGAAACTTATTTTAAAAAAATGCTTAGCATAAGTTTAATTTTTGTCACAGAGGTCAGAATTTTTAATTTGTTGCATATCCCATGAATTCGGTTCAACCTTTATCGTCAATCAATGGCTTTAGTGGAGACCAACTCGGATGGGCTAGTGTGTTGATCCAACCTTGGATTGATGGTCCTGGCTTGCATAGATATCTTGGAGTAATGTTATACGCTTTTATTGGAGTTTCTTGTAATCGAGGAGATTTTTGATGTATGCAATTTTTTGTTAGTGAATGACCACAAATCGCTAGAATACATTTTTCGAGAAAATTTAGATGAGATCCTTGACGTTGTTGCTCGTAATACATTTCACGTTGAACTCCCATTATTACTTGTTGATAGTGATATATGTCATCAATTTTGTCGGTGAGAGATGTTGATTGTAGATCAATTGTTCGTTTGGCTTTCTTTTCCTTAGGAGAAAAGCCGGTGTGATACGTAGGTGATGCAATAATGTTGAGAGAGGTTGAGTGATTTAATGGAGATGAGGATTTAGTTGGTGAAACATAGGTGATGTTTGATGAAGGAGATTTATAGTCGACAGTTGAAAAAGTGGAGTCGTGAACTGAAGACATTTTTTTAAAAATAATGGTTTTAATAAACTATTTGTATTTAGTTAGGAGGAAAATAACCTAATATATTTATGAGAGAGTGGTTTTACTATACTTATAAGTTTGTTGTAGGAAAATAAGTTTAACCATATAAATTTTAACGGAATGTAGTTAAGTTTCATGTGGTTAGTATTAATTTAACTGTAAAAAAATTATTCTGTGTAGTTTTATATATAAAAATAATGCAAGTGTATTAATCTAATTCTATAGATTTAGTTAACCAATTCATTGAAAGAACATGTTCCTAGATCTCGTCATAATTTAATAAACGTTAGTTCACTTAATGGTTTAGTAAAAATATCAGCTATTTGATTTTCGGTATTTACAAATTCCAGTGATATAATTCCTTTTTCCACGTTATCTCGTAGAAAATGATGACGAATATCAATATGTTTTGTTCGAGAATGGTTAATAGAATTTTTTGATAAATTTATGGCACTAATATTATCATAATATATTGGAGATTTTGTTATGATTTTACCGAAATCTAAAAGAGTTTGTTGCATATAGATTACTTGTGCACATGCTAAAGCCGTTGAGATGTATTCGGCTTCACATGTCGAGAGCGGAACATAGTTTTGCTTTTTACTAAACCATGAAACTAAAGACTATCCAATAAAATGACATGTGCCACTTGTGCTTTTTCTATCCATTTTACAACCGCCGAAATCAGCATCACTATATGGCACGAGTTGAAACGAGCTACCTTTTGGGTAGAAAAGTCTGTAATCTTTAGTGTTTGTTAAATATCATAAGATTCGTTTTACCGCTTGATGGTGTGGTTCTTTTGGCTGTGCTTGAAACCGAGCACATAAGCATACACTCATCATAATATCTGGTCTACTAGTTGTTAAGTATAACATAGATCCTATCATACTTCGATATAATTTTTGGTCAAATTCTTTTCCATTTTCATCTTTATCTAAATGTAGAGTAGTACTCGTTGGAGTTGGTTTACTTGAAATATTTTCGATTCCAAAATGTTTTAATAAATCCTGACAGTATTTTTGTTGATTTATAAAAATTCCATTTTCTAATTATCTTATTTGCAAACCTAAAAAATAGTTTAATTCTCCCATATGTGACATTTCAAATTCATCTTTCATTATGTTAGAAAATTCAGTACACAATTTTTCGTCGGTGGATCCAAATATAATATCATCAACATATATTTGTACGGCTAAAATATTATTATTTTCTTGTTTTATGAACAAAGTGGTATCAATTTTACCAATTTGAAAAGCGGAATTTTGTAAATGAGTTTTTAATCTTTCATACCAAGCACGAGATGCTTGTTTTAATCCATATAAGGCTTTTTTATGTTTAAATACATGATCGGGAATTTCTCGTGAACAAATAAAGGAGGTTGTTCAACATACACTTTTTCTTTTATAAATCCGTTTAAAAATGAACTTTTTACGTCCATTTGAAAATGTTTAAAGTTATCATGACATGCAAAAGCCAGTAATGTTCGTATTGCTTCGAGACGTGCTACAGGAGCATATGTTTTGTCATAATTAATTCATTCTTCTTGATTATATCCTTGAGCTACTAACCTTGCTTTATTTCGAACAATATTTCCATTTTCATCCGCTTTATTTTTAAAAACCCATTTTGTTTCGATTATAGTATGATCGTTTGGTCTCGGTACAAGTTCCCAAACATCATTTCTTTCAAATTGATTAAGTTCTTCTTGCATTGCAATAATCCAAAAATCGTCTTTTGATGCTTCTTTATAATTTTTTGGTTCAAAATTTGATACAAATGCAACATGACTCATTTGATTTAATTGTTTTCTGGTTGGTACTAATGTATTTAAATCCCCAATAATATTATTAATAGGATGGTCCCTTAATATTCTAGGTATTGATGTTATCGTATTATCATTATTGTTATTGACATTATTATTATTTCCATGTATAGGTATATGAATTTCATTTATAATTTCTTCCTCATCGTCATTTTAATTATGTTTAAAGTTTTCATCAAATGAGACATGAAGACTTTCTTCTATAATATTTGTTTGTTTATTAAAGATTCTATAAGCTTTACTTCGATTTGAATAACCAACAAAAATTCCCTCATTAGCTTTAGAATCAAATTTTCCTAGATAACCTTTAGTGTTTAATATGAAGCATTTTGACCCAAATACGAAAAAATATGATACTTTCGATTTCTTGTTAAAATATATTTCATAGCATGTATTTTTAGTCATGGTTCTAAGTGTTGTATGATTTAATACATAACAAGCAGTATGTAATGCCTCTTAATTTTAATTAACATTATTTGAGATATTTAATTATATAAATTAAATAGAATAATGTGAATAATTAGGAAGATGAGATTAATAAATCCAATCGCCGTGTCTTAATGAATGAACTAAAATAAGACTTAACTAAATTTAGAAGTAGGAATTTTCCTAAGAGGTAAACTTGGAAATGGGGCTACATTTCTTAGTATATATCTCTTCTTCCACTTTAATAAACTTTCACTTTCTCATTCATAACTCCTCACCAACTTTCGACCGGCCATTAAAAGCTCCAGGAAGAGCATAAATTGAAGAAAAAGCTAAGGGATTAAAGCTAGGAAATTATCTCATTCTCCAATCAACTAATCAAGGTGAATAATCATGTTTATCATCTCATTTTCTGTGTTTGGATCGGTTATGGGTTATACCCGATTCATATTTGTGATTTTGGTTAGGATATAACCATTTAAACCTTTGTTTGGATAAGACTTAGGTGTTTTAAAATGTTAATGGGCTAATTAATACGTTTTATTCGGTTTTGGTTAAATTTTGAGTTGTTTTGATCTTCATATGATTTGAAATTTTAATCTGTTGAAGTATATGATTTATAAGATTTTTGGTTATTTTTGGGGATTTTTCCTTAGTGGTTAACTAAGGTAATTAAATTAATTAAGCCTAAGGGCTAAACTGCAATATTACTTCCGCCTTGGTCACAAGTCGGAGGGAAATTGCTTTCAAAATTTGATTTAGGGAAGAAGTATAGTGTTTTAAGAAAAAGGTTGACTTTGGTATACTTTTTACTATTCGAAAGCATAGGTGGAAGCCCCTTGACCAATCGCAATTAGACAAGCAAGATAAAACATCACTTCAGTAGGCACGGATGTTCCCTCTGACTCCAAAAGCCGCTTTTATCCCTTCGTTTAAGTCGAAGGGTAGGTATGGTGATGAAGGGAAGAGCGGCGAAGGGTCGGGGAGCTGCTTCCTTTGCTTTCAAATGGAAATAAAACTTGCTTTCAACTGAGACGAAGGGGGATCCTTCGATTCTATAAATTTTTATAAAAAGACTAAGTTTTATATACTCAAGGAGGGACCACGAAGGGGATCTTCAAAAGCCAAAATGTAACGACCCCGAATTTTATATATATTTAAATTGATAATTAATTGTATTTTTGAATAAATATAGTAAAATAAATTGATTTAAGTGATGCGAGTTTCCCCGAAATCAAATAAAAATGCGTTAAATCATTTAAATTTAAAATGTTGTATATATATGTAGATATATATATATTTTTTGATTTGAATTTAAATATTAAATAAATGGTTTAATAATAAATGATAATAATAAATATTAGAATTTATGGTTAATAATGGTTTGAGTTTATAAAATAATATAAGATAATAAATATGAATAAATGTAGACAAATATGAAAATAATAATACATTCAATTATATTACAAAGCAATGTGACTAAAGCAAAGAAAAGAAGACAACATTATATACATTCAAGTATAAACAAATAAAAGGCTAAGTATGTAGACTTGAGAAAATAAAGCCACAACAAATCATTTCAGTCGAAATGAAGATAAGTATAAACACTAGGCAAAAGAAAATAATACTCGTATATGTACAGCCGAGTTAAAGTAATGCAAATCAAAGATATGTGTATTCATGTACAAGAATAATAAGATAAGTATGAACAAGTAAAAAGGAAAATATAAATATCATAAGGAAACACAAAGTACTCATGCATTTAATGCTAGCACAAACGAGTCATTCGAAATGTTGAAAAATATTTTCAGCCTAGGAAAATCTCTGATCAAATACAAAGTATCTTGTACTAGAGAAGAAAGATAAATCATGTTGTACAAACCAAATAATATCACTTGTACAAAATAATTTATCAACCTGGTAACTTCATTTCTTTATATCAACATCCTTCTCATATCAGATTCGTTCCATTCTAGCTGAGAAACTAAAGTAAATACCATTTAAACTAAAACAACAACTTAGATCAAAACAAATTGATGCAACCAGAGATCTCAGCTTGCATTTTCAAAACTGTTTCAACTTGAAGCCCTGTTTTCTTTCTCTGGAAAAACAACTGTGAGTTAACTTTTAAACTAAAATTTAAATAAATCTAGAAATCTCTGTGCTTATGATTTGTTTTATATGTATGTGTTGTGCAAGTCTGAGTGAATTTATGTAAGTGTGCATATCTGTTGTTTTGAATATCTCTGATCTAGTAAGTCACTGCCTTTAAACTGTTATCATGCGACCCTTTTCGTTTTGATGCATATGACTTATTTTTTAAGTAATCTGGTGATGTATGTTTGAAATTGTGTTTGTATGATTGTTTTTAGGACTCTGGAACATATGAGTATGCCTAAACATTTACAGAGATCACCTCTGTTTTTAAATTCCAGAAATTTAAACTTAGATTCAACTTCGAATTCTTCGTACTCTAATCTTCTTTAGGCTTAAGTATTCAAAACAAAGTATGTTGTTTTAAACTAAACTAAGCTTTAAAATATTTGTAAGAATGATAAATAGGATTAACTATCTGGAAAAAGAAAACACAGAGGAGTTGAGATATGTTAAAAATCAAACATTGAAATTTGTTAATTTAATTATATAACTGGAATAGTATATGAAAGATAGGATTTTTAAAATCAAGTGTACAATTTTTAATGTGATGTTAAATGTGTTATTTGGTGATGTCTGAAAATTGGGTTTTCGAGTCTCTCTGGTGATCTGGTTGGTCTGGGGAGTCGTAGTTCGTTCGGGAGGTGGAAGGGTGATCGGAGACTTCGGCAAAATTCTCTGATGATGGTTCTTGTTAGTGGGGAAGTGGTGATTGTCATTTGAAGTTAGGAACCCTAGTTTTACTAAGCTAGAAAAAATCGATCACCGCAGTCCCTATAGTTGATCGAGTTCAACCGGGTTTTGGGTATGGGTAGTAGACGTGTAGAGGAAGTCGAGGCCGGAGGGGTTGACGGTCAGGTGGTCGGAGCGGCGAGCATCGGGGCGTTGTCAGGTTTGAGCGAGTGCGTGTTGTTGGGTTTCCAGGCTTCAGTTGAATCGAATTTCAAATTCGAGTTGAGATACAGGAATCTGGTGATAAGGATGGAGTTTGGGGATGATCGTCGACGAGGGAACGTCGTCGAACTCGATCGGAATCGATCGAGACCGTTGTGCACGTGCACGGCATTTCACTGGTGGATGCTGAGAATCTTGGGTGTATCAGGAATGGTTACGCGAGTTTCTCGAGTAAATTCAAGAATGGCCCGAAGTTTTTTTTTGTGTTCAACTCGAAGAAATTTAGGGTAGACACGGGTTATCCTGTGGTTGCCAGCTTTAAAGCCTGTTAGGCTTTAAGTTTAAAATTTAAAAGTAGAGTTTTAAAACAAAGTTTAAAACCAAAATTTAAGATATGGATTCAAATTTATTTTTGTCTCCTAGATTTAAATAAATATAAGTTTTATAAAAATAAAATGTTTTAACAACTTTAAAATGTTTAAAGTATATTTTAAAGTGTGTTTTAAATTTTGCTAAGTTAAATTTGTAGTTATTTTTGAATCTAAATTTGAAATAGAATGTAAAAGTAAATTCAAAAGCAAAATGTCTCAAATGCATTTGTAAATGAGAATTTGATCATTAATAAGAAAATGTTTTATCCTTTAAATAATGAAGATTTAAGGATTTGTGATTATTAAGTTAATTAAAATGAATAATTAACTAATTTAATTAATTAATGATTTGGATTAATTAATTTAGTAATTAAGAGTTAATTAGTTAACCATTAAGGGTTAATTAATTAAGATAATTAATTAAGATAAATTAATTAATGAAAGTGGCTAAGAAATACTTATTAATTAAGGAGTAATTAATTAGTTGTTGTAATTAATTAAGAATTAATTATTAATTAGAGGTTAATTAATGATTAATCAAAGAATAATTTATTAAATGTTTTGTAATCAATTGATTATTAATTTACCATGACTAGCAAATTTATTCATAGAAATTAATCTGATTTGAATCAATCAGATAATTAAAGTGATCTTATCTATGGATGTTTAGATTGTATTGGATGATTTAATTGTTTGATATCCCTGATATATGATGCTTTGTGATACACCCTGATTTATGTTGTGATCTGTGATAAATTATCTGTGATGTAATTTATTATCTGTGATATTTATATATCTGTGGTCTGTGCATGAACGATAAGCGTTATAGTTTATATCGCTTATCAACTATATCCTGTATTTTGATCTGTGATGATTCATTGTGATGCACTATTGTGTTAAACCCCTGGACTACACCTTACACACACAAATATGGATTTCACGTGGAAATCGGTTAAGTCACAAATGATTTAAATTTGATGTTTTTGAAATTGAAATTTTAAATTCAATTGATTTTGAAATTTGAAATTTGGGTTTAAAGTGAAAAAACTTTTGAAATGGAATTTCAAAGATAAGACTTATTTTCGAATAACTTGATTAAGTTTTGAAATTTAAATAATTTGACTTAAATTTGAATTCAAAATTTGAAATTGAATTCTGTGATTTGAAACTAGGGATTAAAGATGTTATATTAGTTATATATGGGTTAAACCATTTTAAAAGCATGGTTTCCAGAATTTAAATTTAACCCAAGGATTTTAACTCGTATAAATGAATCAGATTTCCAAAATGAAACTGTTTGTTTAAAAAAATAAAGGCTTTCAGATAAGAAATGAAATTCCAGTTTAATTAAAGGAATTTCAAGATTGAATTGAGAAATGGTTTTCTAAGTTATGAATGAATTCTTTTTGAAAGCTATGAATTGAATCTGTTTATTTTAACAGATTTAAAATGGTGATTCGTTTAAACCATTCGAAATGAAATTGTTTTGAAAGCTATAAGTTAAATCTTTGATTTAAAGATTTAACGAGTTAATCAAATTAAAATGGAAATTGATTTGGAAAATCTGTGAATGAATCTTTTGTTTAAAAGATTAAAGTGTGGAAATTGTTTAAACCGTTGAAGGTTGTTAAAATGAATCTTTTTGTTTTAAAAGATTAAAATGGTAATTTGTTAAACCATTTAAAAAAGAAAGTTTGGGTTAAGTTGTGACTTAACTGAAATTCCATTATCCATACGTTTTTAAATATTGCGCTCACTATTCGGTTTAGCCGGAAGAGGACCTTTGTGTCATATAACCCATTCCGAATAGTGATCCGTCGTATATGGATAGCATTTGAAGACCGGTGTTGAAGACCGGGTATTTGCGAAAACGATAGGATAACCTATCGATTGTCTCTGCACCGAGTTGCTCCGGTATAGAGATTTCCTAAGTGATGGGAATTCCGATCGGGATTGTGAATACCCGGATTGCAAGGGCTTCTTCGGATGTGCCTTCGGTTTTGTTCGAACCCGGAACAGACTTGTATGGTTACATGTCTGACATTACACTTTGAGATATAAAGCCGATTTCTTTCAAATACATTTCTGTTGGTGGCGGAGAATTTATTCTCTTAGCTTAACACCCTTCTCTGAGACGTACGAGCTCAGAGGTTATGTAGTTGAAGGTTATCAGCAATATACTCCCAATTTGGTAATGTGACATGCTGAGTGTTGCTGTGTGATGATCATTATTTGATCATTTGTGATATGTCATTTGATTGATCATTTATCTTTGTGATCATTACTTTGATCATCTGTTGACCCAAAGCATGGCTTTGTGACAAAGCGTAGCTTTGTGGACGAGACTTCGTCAGACCTCACAACCCGGAAATGGTCGAAACAGGAATATGCGGCAAGGTTATGAGGGTCGCGCCCTTTAGGGTATGTCATTTCCTTCTGGAAAAGGGTGGTATCAGGTATGGAGCCCTGGTATTTAACCTATGTGGATACTCCGATCTCATTTATTATGTGATTGTGTGTTTACCGAGGCCTCGGATAAAGGTCCCAAAGGACCGGGGGATGGCATAGTCGTGAGTTACCTAGTTACAGGGGTAACCCGGCCTTGTGTTGGCAGAGAGCAGTTGTCTCTCGGGACGTCCAGCCAGAGGCGATCCCATTCGGCAGTAGGAAAGGAAGTTCCTTAGCCTGACAATTTGTTGGAAATCCATTTCCCAATACAGAACTTGTACGGTTTTAGTTGTAGAACCTGCCATTTACTTATGATGGTCACCACTGTTTAGATGGTAGCTATAGTAGGCATACGATACTGGTCGTATGTTGGCTAAGATTAATATTATACTTTCGAAAGGTTTTCCTACACTATGCACTAGTAATAATATTCAATGATTTGATTTGCATAGTAAGCATCTTTGACTATCATAAGGAGAAATCTCCTCCGATTCTGCGTTTGCATTGTGTGTGTGTGCGGGAGGCCTTATGGTAGTTTCATTTTCCAAAAGCATTGCGGGTTTCGATGTTTAAAATTCTTTTGTGTTTGTTTAAAGATAAACTGTTTTTGTTGCTCACACCAGTCCCACGACTGACTCGGAGTTTATTGTTCCTTTCCTAAACTCTGGGTGCTCATAATTTTTTACACGGGAAGTCTAGATTTGGGGTTTCTCAGATATTCAGGTTGAGTAGATTATCTGGAGCTAGTCAGTCCTTGGATGACTGATCTTGTTTTCCGCTAGCTATGGATTGGAGCATTCTACTGGAGATATTCTATCTGTTGCTGGTGTTATCTATTTTCTTTCCACTGCTATTTCTTGTATCTCTGATATTGTTGTATCATATGGATATCATTGTTGTATATCATTCTGGATATTGTATTCATTGGAGTTGTATATGATATCATTGATTTCTTTATTCCGCTGTGTTGTTATACTTACTTCGTATAAGCTCCGGCGAATCGGATTTTAACGGTCGAATCTGCGGCATTCTAGTACAATGTGAAGTACGGATGTCGATTTACGAACGCGAAAATTCTGAGACGTTACACAAAACCTTCAAGAGTTAATGTTTTAAATGCTTTCCAGAAAGATTTTTATACCCTTCGACAAAGTCGAAGTGAAAGGGGGAGGAAAATCCCAACCTCCCATTGTTTTTAAAGTAAAAGTTTTAATACCTTTCGACAAAGTCGAAGGGTAAACCTTCCGGCAAGGTCGGAAGTATACTTTCGAAGAGTTGGTTCCAACACCAGCACTTCATTGTTTTCGAATGGTGTCGAAAGGTTTGATTTTGAAAGGTTTTGATTTCGAAAGGTTTGATTTTGAAAGGTTTTGATTTCGGAAGGTTTGATTTCGAAAGGTTTGGATTTCGAAAGGTTTGATTTCGAAAGGTTTTGATTTCAAAAGGTCTGGATTTCAAAAGGTTTTGATTTCAAAAGGTTTTGAAGGGGTTACCTTCAATGATTGTGAAAGGTTTTGAGTTTCATTTATTTCGAAAGATTTATAAATGGTTTTATAAGGGGGGTGACTCCAGGCTTTCGACAAGGTCGAAAGGTAGAACCTTTCGACTAGGTCGAAAAGAAACCTTCCGACAAGGTCGAAAGGTATGATTTTGTGATGCTTTCAAAAGAAAGGTTTTCGAAGGGACTAACTTTGGATGTCTATTTGCTTTCGAATGAGACTTCATTCAAAGGGTTTTAAAGGGCTATTTTTAGCCATTTTTCTTAAGTAAAACTTTGCTAAGTTGAAGGGGTTACTTCGAAGGGTTATAGCATAAAATACTTATCTTTGTTTGAATATACAAGGGGGATCCTTATTTAAATTGAATGTTATAAAACCTTGGGGACACCGGCGTGGATTTAATGTTTTCGATACATAGTTTGGGGTTACAAACAGAAATATGCTTTCGAAAATATACATTGGGGCTTCAATGTGTTTTTATTTAATTTAACCTAATTGGGGCTACCAATGGGAGCAGGTTAAACATGTGTATACTAGGGAAAAATAAGTAATCATGGTGATCATGAATTTTTATAAATAATCATAGAGATCGTGATGTTTTAATTGGCCAAGTGATAGGTTCTTGGTTAACCAAGGAAAACCATGGAATGTGCGGTGGATAGCCCACATCAAATTTCTAAAGTAAAGAATGTTTTGCCAAAGGTGGTTAGCCTCGGGATTTGGCACCCAAGGGTTCATAGTCATCCTAGGAAAACTATGGAGTGTGCAGTGGATAGCTCACACCATCTTTTATAAAACAATGTACGATGGATAATCTGCATTTATTTTTAAGGGATTTGGGATGGATAGTCCTATTAAAGTTTTGACGGATAGTCATTTAAAGATTTTAGAGGGGAACTCTAATAAATTGATTTTAGATGGAAAAACTAATATATAGCTTTTAGATGGGACATCTAATAAATGGGTGGATGAGATATCCAATGTATATGATTTACGGCTTTATTTCATATTATGTTAAGACTAATCATTTTGGGTGCAGGTGGCATAGTAAATGATTTGCATGTTTTATTTTGGATACTAGTGAGGGTAAAACCCGTTCCGCTAAGCGGCGTGGTTTCACTAGCTATCTATTTATGATAAGAGATGATAGAGGATTATTCATACTAGACTTATTGTCTGACTCGAAGTTTGTGTTTCTCCACAAACTCTCGGGTACTCAAAAATTAATTTGAGTAGTCTGAGAGTGGGAGACTTTCAGGTTTTTGGACGAATAAGCTTCCAGAGTTGTGCAGGAGGCAGTGTTAGCTATATAGGAGCTATTTTGTGTATTCCACCGTGATGTACCAAGAACTGTAAAGTTCATATTTATTAGTTTTCTAATCATCATAAGAGGACATCTTCATATGTCGCTCTTATCGTATTTTGTACATGTATATGTGACCTGAACGTGGTTAACGTCTGGGATTATGTAATTAAATCTTAAATTGAAATTTATAAGAAATGAGAAATTCTGTTTTGCTGAAGTTTAAAATTTTTCATATTCTTGTGTTCTATGTACCAATATTAACTATGCCGCATTTGGTCGCCAAGAAATAATAACTACGGATGACTGCAGCAATAGTAGCAGTTAGTTTTGGGCCTCAAAAGGCGGGATGTTACATAGTAGCAACAGCTTCAGACCAAAAATTCTTTGGTAGGTTACTACTATTTAATAGAGTTCATGCACATTCTTGTAAAGTTCGATTTTTTCATTTCTACAACACCGTTTTGTTATGGTTTTCGAGGAAACAAAAAATTATGAATAATTCCCTTTTTGTTACAAATATTTGTAAGTAGTTCATTTTCAAATTCACCTCCACGATCACTTCGTATACTTTTAATTTTTAAATTCATTAAAAAAATTATTCGTTTAGCAAAAAATTTAAACAATTCAAAATTGTCACTTTTATGTTTTAAAACTAATGTCCAAGTGTATCTTGAAAAATCATCAATAATTACAAAAACATATTTATTATGATTTATTGAATGTACTTGAGTTGGTCCGAATAAATCTCGATGGAGTAATTCGAGAGGATGTTTTGTGGAAATTTCCTTTTTAGATTTAAAGGAGCTTTTCTTTAATTTACCAAATTGACAAGCATCACACAGGTTTTTAACTTAGTTGATTTTAAGTAATCCTCTAACTAATTCATTTTTAGCTAGTTTGTTAATATTCTTAAAATTTATATGACAAAAACATTTATACCATAACCATGGATCATCATGATTTGCGGCTAAGCATAAATTTGTATTGTTTTTGACATTCATGTTTAAAACATATATGTTTCGATTTATAAATCCTCAAAAATTAAATTTTTATTTTGATCAAAAATATTGTATTTACTTTTCTCAAAATCAATTTTAAATCCTTTATCACATAATTGACTTATACTTAATAAATTATGTTTCTAATTTTCTACCAATAAAACATTAGTAATTATAGGAGAGTTAGAAATACCAATATTGATGACTTCTCCAATACTGATGACAAATCCTTTTGAGTTATCTCGAATGTTACGGTGCTACCATCGATATATGTTATATTTGATAACATATTAGCATTTTCAGTCATGTTCTTAGAACAACAACTATCGAGTATCAATTTCTCTTTATTCTTTATTTTAATTTTGGGTACCTGCAAAATAAGAAAAATTTAATTGGTACCCACCTTCTTTGATTAGGGTCCTACATGTTAGTGGAGGGAGGTAGCCATATCCACGAGGATTTGGTTCCTTTAGAAATGTAATTTTTGTTATATACAACTTTCTATAAATAGTCATCAATATATTTTTGTCTAATTAGTTTATTATTTGTTTTTGGAATCCAAATTTTGACCATATTTGTATATGAATTCTTGAAATTAGTTTCTAACTTTGGCTTTTTGAATTTTGTGTATAATATGCTATATTTCTTTGACTTTTATTTGCTTTTAAAACCTAATCCATTTCGATTTCCAAATGGTTTAGATATTGTAATAAATTTTCTAAATTTTGTTTTCCTTTGTTGAATTTTGTCACATTATTTGTTATTTTATCTAATTTACTTTTAAGATCACAAATTTCAATATTTCTAGAATCTAAATTTGCTTGTAATTCTAGTTTTTCTTTTTTCAAATTAACCTTTTCTAACTTATAATTTTCTAAATCATTTAATAATTTGTCATTTTGAGATAATAAGGTTGCATAATTCTTTTGAACAATTTCTAATTCTTCTTCTAAGATAATTTTTTCATCTTTTAATAATCCAATTTCTAATTTTGATCTAGTTAACTTTCCTACATATTCCTTATTTTTTTGATTCTCTATATTTATCATCTAATTCAATGCTTATTTCCATTATTTCATCATAAGTAAGTTCATGACGTACCTCATCAGTGTTAGCCATAAAACACAATTTTCTTATTTCGAGTCGCTTTCACTATCACTATTTGAAGAAGAAGACGAATCCAAATCATCCCATGTTACTTGAAAAGCTCTTTTCTTTTTCTTGAATTTCTCGAATTTGCTTTTCATTTTATCATTATTGAGCTGTGGACAATCCTTCTTCATGTGGCCAAAATTTTCAAATTCATAGCATTTAAACGATGTTTGATTTGAGGAGTTTGGTTTTTCGCCATTTTGAAATTTGGTCATCTTCTTGAACTTCTTGAATTTATTGTAGTTCTTGGCAATAAAGACAATCTCCTCTTTGTCTAAGTCAGAATCTTTGTTACTTGCTTGGAATGCTATGTTTTTCTTTTCATGATTTTGATCCTTTCTAGCCTGCAAGTTAGCTTCGTACGACATCAAATTTCCTATTATCTCTTCAACTTTAAGTTGAGAAAGATCATTAGCTTCTTCGATGGCTAAAACTTTTCTTTCCCATTCATTTGTCAAAGAGTTTAAAATTCGCATGACTAAATTAAAATATGTGAATTTGACTCCAAGTGTCATGAGATCGTGTTGAATGGTTTGAAATCTTGCATACATATCAATAATTGATTTACTTGTTTTCATTTTGAAAGATGAGAATTGGTTTTGTAAAATCGAAATTTTAGTTTGCTTGACTTTATTCATGCCTTCATGTGTGACTTGTAAAGTGCGCCATATATAAGATGCAGTCTTGTAGAGCATGACACGTGAAAACTCATTTTTGTCAAGTGAGAAAAACAATACATTCATAGCTTTGGCATTGTTAGACGCCTCTGCTTTTTGTGCATCCGTCCATGTGCTAATATCGGTGCAAGTGCTTCATATTTGTTTTGAGTTGCTAGCCATATTTCTAAGCCATTGGCTTCCATAAAAATCCACATACGTGTTGACCAATAAGCATAATTAGAACTAGTAAATAGTGGTGGATGAGTAGTTGATGACCTTCTTGAAATGTGCTTGCCATTTTAATGATTTTTCAATTACGTGTTACTGTAGATTGAAATGACCTTGTTCTGATATCAAATGTAAGTCTATAGGATCTTTACAAATAATGCAGTTTATATGTATACGTGTGAGGATGTATATTACTAACTATGTTAAGCAGAAAACAATAATTAAATATAAATAAGATAAATAATAGAAACGATCACACCAGATATTTTATACTGGTTCGGACCTCCCGTCCTACGTCTAGTCCCGAAGCTCCTCTTCGGTATTTCCTTTAACCAACTAACCCTCGCTTCGCCCGGAGGAATAGGCTAATACAAAAGTATATCTCTGACAATTTAGTGTTCCAAATAACATGGATTTTGACTGATAATACAAATCTTCCTATAATCTCCTTTGAGTATATGAATCTGAATGCTTTGAGTTGTAGAAAGTGGTCTTACCAAAATTATATTTTGGTTATGATAGATTGAGAGTATGTAAGCAATTGTATGCACAAGAGAGTAATAAGAAATCAAGAGAGAATAGTTTTAATTAATTCAATTCAGTTAATCTCTATATCTCAATCATGGTAGTATTTGTAGATTTAAAGAGATGCAGATGAAGAGTTGTTACTATTATATAAGGTCTATTCATTTTAATGGCTGCAACCTTTTGATGAAGTGTTAATTTATATTCATTCAACAGAAGTATCTATTCAGAGTTGTGCGGTTTTTCAGATGACAACCATTTGTGATAAAACCTTAAACGTCTGTGACTTTAGAAAATAATTTCCCAAGGATTGTCATAGACGTCTGTGATTTTTCCTCCGACGTCTGTGAATGTTAAATGCAGTTTTTTTTTCACTTTATGTTCAGTGTATAGGAAATTGTGTGTGATCGTGTGTGCATATATACTCAAGGAGACCTTACAACATTTTATCTAAGACTCTTTTATAGTATAATAACCTTACTAATTATAATATGGTCGATAGTTCTTCGTTTGTCTTCGAGTCCTAATATCTTCGAGCATGATGTATTCTTGTAGCATATACATATTATCTTGATAAGATGTATATATGATTGTATAGTTGTTGTCATGAAAACATTGAATGGAGGTTTTTCCTGCCCCATCGCATATGCATCCTACTTGGGACGGGCCTATGTCATTGAATAGAGGCTTGGAGAGGGAACTTTTAAGCTAGCAACTATTAATGGTATCACACTCAAGGGCATGGAATAGCAAGCATTTACGATGCTATTTCACTTAGTATATTTCCTTTTCATTCAGTTGTATTTAATTTCAGGATTTGCTTTATCATTTGATTTTCAGAGATATGTAATAAGACAAATTATGTCATTTCTTTCTATTTGGCAAATAATGTTTTGAATTTCCTTCATGTCTGTGTTTGCTGTAGCATTACATATTAGTTACGATGCCAGACTAACTAGTATTGACATGTCCTAGCAGGTTCCCAGAGTTTGGAGCTAGTCGATTACATAAGTTCACGACTGAAATAAATGAAATGAGAATGGTCCGACCACTCATTTGACGATTCG
The DNA here is from genome assembly GCA_030737815.1 of Allium fistulosum. Taxonomy (NCBI): domain Eukaryota; kingdom Viridiplantae; phylum Streptophyta; class Magnoliopsida; order Asparagales; family Amaryllidaceae; genus Allium; species Allium fistulosum. Next base: position 1,007,904,065 of record CM060905.1, read on the forward strand.
TGCTCACAACCCGATGGACGGAATGCCTAACGAGGAATGGATGTGATTCGACCATCTAATGACCAACCTAATCCTATCAAATGATGGGATGAATATGAATCAAAAGCGGTCGTGACACGACCGATCACTCGCTAAGTTAACTCATGGACTTCGGGGCAAATCAACCAATTAAGGAAAGTACAATCCGACTATTTTCCAAAATAACTCTAAGTCCCTAAAGCATGGACTGGAATACAAACACAAGTCGGGTGTGATTCGACCACCCGCTAACTAACTCTTATCCCCAGAGTGTGGATATATGTATAAACAAATAGACGAACGCCGTTCGACCACTCACTATTTCGTGAACTCTGGCCTGAAACTGATAGGAGGAGTATAAACTCGTCAAGGATGGGTTTGACCATCCACTGTTTAACTCTGCTAACCCAAAACTGGGAGCAAGAGTATAATCATTCAAACCGCTGAATTCGACAGCGTAACATTAGGGCTTGATCCCCATGTTTTGTATGACTCAAGACCACGACCACATGGAGGCCTTGGGATAGAGTTAACGGATTATCATCCAAAGCAACGAGCAACAAATTACAAGTACATTGAATGGAAAGTAATAGCTCGACCACTTAAATAAAAAAATCACATAAGAGTTCGACAGAAAACAAAGAATTTTTATTTGCATAATAAACTTCGAAAATTGTGATACAAGTTTATTTAAAAAAGGGGCCGCACCTGCATAATCACGACCAACAAAAGAGAAAAATAGCTATGCAAACTATATACAAACTAAGCTGGAGTGATGACTATTTCTTCTGCCTTTTCTCCTTACTGGATCTCTTAGGAGTGCCACCGCCTGAACTTCCACCTGTTCTTTTCCTTGATCCTTTGTCGCCCTTGGCAGGGGAGTTTTCAGAGGTTGGGGGAGTTCATGGGGAACCGACCCTCCAGGTGGGATGACATGTAATGGAACGAGATTTGGGTCATCAATGTCTGTATCGATGTGTTCAGACTTAGCTTTTTTCTTCAACATTTCCTCCCTCTCGATGCACTCTTTTAAGTTGAGCTCATCGGTAAGTTAACTGGCACCAGTAATTACAACATCATCTGACTCATCAGGCAATGGCGGGTCTTCAGCTTTATCATCATCAAGTGCTCCGATAACTTGAGCGTCATATCCTGAAGCGTCGGTGGCCGCCGGAATCTCAGTACATGTCGATTGTTGCTCTATGGCGGTACCACTTTTTGGAGTTCGGCTGGGACCCAAAAGACCAGTAAATTCATGGAAACAAGAAGGTAAGCCCATGACTATTGGACAAGAAGAACGAAATCTCTCGAAAAGTGGAGAATAGAGCAGAATACCTGCGTCCGGTTGATTCTCAGTTGTCGCCAGAGTGCCTCCTTCCAGAATAGGGGTTAGCACCTTAGATTGGTCACCGGGTTTGTCTGGATTATAGATTAGACTCTGTCTCGGGCCAAGAGAAACTAACACTTCGGCTTCTTGAAGAGAAGATGGGCCTTTGGGATCGGACTTCGAAGACTCGGCAGTGTTTTTTCTTTGCCAGAAGGTGCTAGAATGTCAAAATATCAAAGTATCGCAGCAGCATGGACTAGAGGTTCATCCCTACGAAGAAACTCCTGTACTAGTTTCTCTTCGTCAAAATCAGCTTCGCCGAGGGTTCTCCTTTTCATTTCAATAATATATTCCCAGGCCTTAGCGAGCGACTCAAGATAACCCTCACTAAGAAAGCTCAGATCGCGATGGATAATTACTTTAGCATTGTATTCAATGATCAAAGGATCGAACATGTCCTTAATTTCATTTCGATCGGCTTCTTTGGTATTCTCAACCTAAGTCTCGATCTATTCTCTCATCTCATTGCGACCTGCTTCTCTTGCCTCTTCTTTGATGACTTCGATTTGAGCAATTTTCTCATCAAGCTTAATCTTCAAATTCCGGGCTTCAATGGCCTCTTCGCAATATCTTTGTGATTCCTCTTGAGCTTCATTTTTCTCTTCCCTCTCCTTCTTAAGAAGTTCTTCAAGCTCCTTAATGCGGTAGGCCTAAATATTTTTCTTCGTTTGCAAGGTATCTTTTTCCAAGGCAAGTGCACCTTTGCGATTAAGGGCAGCATCAAGTTCCTTTTTGTGGGCAGCTTTTAGATGACTCACCGCCTCAGATATTTCCTTAGCACTTTTTTCTGCCTCGGTCAGCTTCACCGTCAAATCTGGGATCTTGGTATCTTGATATTTAATTATATCTTTATCATGGATCACTTCTAGTTTAAGATGATTGATTTCATGTTGTCTCTCGATAAACACCTCGGAGATCTTCTCTGCTAAGTGCTGGAATGATTCATGTTGAACAAAAACATCGTTGATGCATGTGAGAGAACTTGCCTTAGCATTCCCTGGGATTGTATGAATGGAAGGGAGAAACTTAAGCCCATCGAAACAGATCTTTGGAAAATTGACCTTAAATTCGACCAATTTTTCTGTTGTGGAAGCTTCAGGAGCCGCAGTCGGCAAAGATGGATCAAAAGCGACAATTAGACATTTGCTCGACCTGCGATCATGGGACTGTTAGAGCTGGATGAACCGAAATACTGCTCAGGTGGTACGACAACTTGAGGACCATGGAAAGAGGTCTGACCGCCACTGTGCACAAGAAGATAAGGTTGAACTTCCTGATGGGACGACTGAGACTGGGACTTATGTTTGGAAGACGAAGATTCCCTCAAACGACGACTACTTTCTCGGTCATCATCCCACTCTCTTCGCCTACCCGATTCCGAATCACGTTTGGATCCATATTGCGTCGAGGAGCCCCTCAAATGATTAAAAGCTCGAGATTGAGACATTACACCTGCAAAAACCCAAAAAAATGTATAAGTGACCATTATACAAAAGGTAAATGGAGATCGTGTGGTGAAGTGCAAGTGATTGTGAGTGTCCTTGTGTCCCCCCAACGGACTAGTAGCTGTAGCCTTGTTCATAGGATTTTTCTCTCCTTTGCCGGTGGGAAGAATGCCGTCACCCCTTCTAGTGGGAGAATTGAGCCCCTCAATACTAATGTTGGAGAAGTCATGATGTCATCAGGGATTTGGAGATTTGAAAACCCTTTCATCGAGGTTTTTAAATGTTAGGAAGACACTCTTCGTCGACGAAAGTGATAATAAACTCAGGCTTCTTAGCAGTTTTTCTCCTATGGAGTTTGTATGCAAGATTCTTTCTTCTCCTAGTTAGCGTGTGAGGTTGTGTGCCTTGTGATAGTTCGACCGCAGGTGCATTTCCTAGACCTGCATCAGCATCACCAGGCTCGTTGATCTTGGCACCCCTAATTTTGCCCTCTTAGCATCATCCTGAGTCCCCTCGATTGGGGGCATGACAGGGTTATCAATATCACCTTCTTGTTCTGTAGCATATCCTGGTAGCGCAGCTCTTCTTGGAAGCCTAATGCTTTGACCTTACTCCAGCAACCAAACAGAGATAACCGTTCATCGGTTACAAGGAGCCTAATGTCCTTGTCTTCGACCGGGGTGACACGAATTGCAGAAATTGCCCTTGAAAAACTATCGCCCTCTGGATGTGGACGGACACATGTAGATTTTCAAAATGTTAGTTGATTCAGGATATGACCTGGGTTAAAGAATTTGATAATAAAGTGAAGACCACACTTACGTCCTTCCAACCATCACCTTACGAAGCCAGGCACACATCGTACATGACACCATTCGTGTTTGAAGAGGCTGAGTTTGTTCCAAGCACCTGTTAAGACTTGACAATTGGGCGAAGGCTCAAGAAAAATGTAGGAAAGACTCCTCATCTGTCATTTGGAGTTGTAAATAAACCCGATGTCCTCAGGAGTTGGCGGGCGGAATAGGATGTTCATAAATAGTAAGAAAGTGCTATGGAGAAAGGCATAGCTGTTCGGGTACAGTTGAGTAGGAGCTATTCCAAGATATTTTAGCATCTCCCGGATTAAAAAATTGAAGGGCGGCATGCGTCCGGCCCATTACATGAACTTGTTGCATGCTGTATAAGCCTTCGGGGGCGAATGATCCATGTCGTCCACCGAAGGAACCAGAACATCTTCGAAGGGAACCCCGTGTCAAGAACATAATCTGCGAAGAGCGGCCTAACTAATTTTGGATGCTTGAGAATCTGTCGGGTTATCTAAAAATATAGCGCCTTCTACAACGTCGGGGGAAGGACTTGTATCTTCCGACGGAAGGACGGGAACGTCAGAGAAAAGGTCGACTGATGGGCTGGAAACTTCCGGTTGTTCAGTTTGACGACCAGGGGAAAGCCTACCAGATATAGTTGTGGAACTTGACTCAGCTTCAGGATTACTATTTTGTGAGTTGTTCTGGAAGACATTGCAGCTAGACGTTCTGAACGTTTGAAGTCCATGTCAACTATACTCAGTAGATAATCGAGATTAGAAAAGTTTATCTATCCCCTCATGCTAAGTGTAAGCTAGTGTGGTGTAGTGCAGAGATAAGCAGCTCAAAATAAAACAAAAAACAAAGTAAATGACGAGAATTCGGATTCCGATCAGAGTGACTGTCATCGCTGACCGTCTCAACTGGCGAAAAGATCGATCGGTTGTGTAAGCTTTGGAATCGACCATCGGCATACCGAAATGTTATTAAAGTCCATATATTAAGTTTTAGTTCATGTTCTAAGTCTCATGGATTTGGTCGTTCAATTTTGAGTTCATCGGTGGATATGCAAGTCCTGTTGTTCATCATTGTCATATGTTCAAGTTTATTAAGATGGGATTGGTTATAATTGCTCAAACAAGTGATCGTGGAATGGTTTTCGAGTTCAATTCAAAGCCTAGAATTAGCCAAGTACATATATGCCGATCACTAAATAGGGGATCCCTATCCCACAACAAAAAACAATCGATCCCTTTCCCTACATGATTCTGGCCGATCCCTTTGCTTGACCAAAACTACCGATCCCTCCATGCTAACCAACTCTACTGATCCCTCTACTTCATTGTTTTAACCCTCCATGCTAACTTCCATTACCGTTCCCTTCCCTTCGCCATTCTAACTGGTTTCTCCTTTATCCAACAAAACTACCGACCCCTCCATGCGAATTGAAGACGGCCGATCCCTCTCCTTCCACTTTCTCATGCTCCCCTTTAAACTTTTTAGCCGAACCATACCACAACCCACTTCTCATCTTCTACAAGCTGCTTCCGTCGCACTCCAAATCGTGGCCAATGGAATAAAATCCATCATCTCATCAGTAAATCAAAAGCTAAAGACGAGCAAGCCTGCCTAAATATGTAGAAGATGAGTTGTGCGAGAAGAAGTATTGGATTGCAGTTCAAATGGAAGGCGAAATGATGATCTAAAGCAAAATAGGAAGGTGAGATTATAGATGAAGGCGATGTTTAATTCGAAATGAAGGGGTCGGGTTTTCTTTCAAAACAGAGGAGGGTTCGGGACTGGACTTAAAGGAAGTATGAAGATGAAAGTAAATAAAGAAGATATGAATAAGTAAAGGTTGAGGGGAAGGAGTGTTAGCTTATATATGGGGACAAGGGATCAGCCTGTGTCTTCGAGGTCAACAAAAAATAGGGAGGGATCGGCTATGAAAATACCGATCCATATAAGCATGCGTAAAAAAAAGATGGGGATCGGCTAAAAATATGCTGATCCATGTAAACATAAAAGAAAGAGGAGGGATCGGCTAAACATATGCCGATCCCTACAAATTCTCAATAAAAAGAAGGGATCGGCTATGAGCATGTATGCGAACAAACATAGGCATGGAAATTATTCAAAGCACGTATGTTCAAAATGCAATGAAATTGCATCTTACTCAATGAAAATTGGTGATGACCTGTGGGCATATGAATGCGTCCGGGAGCCAACGACAAGAACGTGTATCTGAACATGCACATGTATGGTTTAAAAGTTCAATTTTTGAATCGACAGAAATTGAAATCAAACCTGAAGCTTTCAAGTTCGAGGCTGGATCGGATAACCAAAGCTTATTAGTCTCGTTGTAACAACCCGATTTTTTTAGTAATAGTTAATTAATGTTAATTTGGAATTTGGATATTTATTTTGAAATGGATTTTGGAATTGTTTAATAAAAGGATTTAAAGTGTGAAAATGATATCTAGTATAAAATTATATAATTGTTGTATATCATTGTATATTATTATAGTAATTTTGAAATGTAATCTACATTTGTTTAAACTAAATAACATTTAGTCTGTAAACAAAAGAAATTATATTTGTTTGTTTACCCTTTTTATTTCAAGGCCCAAGCCCAATATCTTTTCCAGATTTCTCTTATCTTCAATATATCATGTATGAATTTTTTTTCACTTTCAACAATCTTTCATCTGAAGCTATTAAAAACCAACAATCTATTCCTTCCAAATTGAGAAACAAATTATATAAATCAAGATAAATTATGGAATTTAAATATATGATTCACCTTATTGTTGAGCATCTATGATGTGAGTTTGGTTAGCTTCGGTGCTGATTTTCTTGTGTCCAGTGTGTGAGCGGTAAAAGGTGAATGAGCAGCGAATGCTAACATCAGGTGAGTATGAATTACCAACAAATCCACGTCAATCGAAAATTCTCCTTAATCACATAAATATGTAGCACCTTGATGTTAGTATTGAATTTAATTTGCAATCGTTGAAGCTAATGATGAATCCCCCTGCCTGTAACATCGCCTATCAGTGGAGCGACCGGTCTACCGGTCAAGCTCGATCGACGCATCGGTGGCACTGGGTTGCATGAGCAACCAAGACGTGCAAGAATGTGAGACATGTGTGTATTTTTACGTGTGAGGATGAGTATTGTTCCATGAAGAAGAATTGCGTGAGAATGATTTGTGAATGATGAAGTATGTGTGTACTTTTTTACTTGTTGTGCACCTTATTAGTATTGACAGTTTTCATATATTTGTAGCCTTATTTTCCTTTAACTTGCTATGTTGATCTCCAGATTTTCAATGACTAACTTTGCATTGTTTGTTTGTTTGTTTTCGTATCTCAATCTTATTATTTAACTAATTTATTGTATAAAGTTGATGACAGTTTATAATTAATTCAAGTTTGTTAAATCATGGTGGATATATTTGCTGGGGAATATAAATATGTAGATATGTATTTATTTATTTCTAAAGTAAACTAAATCAAACATTTATCTAAAACTATATCATATATATACACGTTTTTGAGATTTCACTTGTTGCATTACTTTGCTTTTGTTAGCTATAGAAGCATAGGCCTGAGTTGCTGTTGGGCACTTAGTACTTAATTATTGAATAATTGAACATTAAGCATTTGTGTGGGCTGTGTTATATGTAACTGCATGCATGTAGAGTGTGTGTTGTATACATATATCAACAGCTGCTATGTGGGTATCAGTGTGTTTTCATGTGTATATATGAATGCTGAGTTGTGGGCAAGTGCATATATATAGGTGTATGTGTAAAACTGTTTGTATGGGTGAGTGTAAGATGGTGCATGTATGTATATACTTAGGTAAATGTTATATATATGTGTACGTGTGTGTATTTAGGTGATGTGTGCATGTGGGACGGGTGTGAGTATGTGTATGTCAGTATACGAGTGTAAGCATATATATGTGTGTGTGCGTGTGTGTATATATATATGTGTGTGCGCGCGCGCGTATATATGTATGTATATATGTATATGTATGTATATATATCTGTGCGCGTGTTATTATGTAAGTGTGTATGTACGAGTACATCTGTGTGTGTACTTTCTTTCTGTAGTGCATGACCATCTGGAAGCATATGTCCAGGGCCGGCCCGAACGTATTCATTGCCCTAGTCGAATTTTTTTTTTCGATTTTTGTTGCCCCAGTATTTAATAAACAACAACAAAAGTTTTAGCTATTAAACAAAATGCAAATGTTATTATAGAAGTAAATATTAGTTAGAAATCTTTGATCATCTGAATCATTTAGATTACAAGCCAAAACATCTAAATGTCGATAAAATATCATAACAAATCAATACATATTGGTGATAACAACTACTTGCGGTTCTCAAAGAAAATTGCTCAATTATCTCGTCATAATTTAACACGTTGAAGTATTCGTTTTCAATTGGATATCATGTAAACTAAAAATCTAAAGATATATTAAGGTCGAACAGAAATTGAAGGTAAAATTGAGGATAACTTATTAACTTTTCCAAGGGGAATATAAATCAAAAATTCAGATTTTAGGGATTCATTATTAGTCTATCAGTAGCATTGATTTTAACTTTTCATGTTTGCAAATAAAAAACAACAAAGCTATGGTGCCAGAAATAGTGGTAAGAAAAATTACCTGATGGCAGCTGTTTAATCATGCAAAAAAAACGAACAAAAATCAATGCACCCCATGAATTCCTCCACTTTCCGCACAAACCTGGCCACATCATTTCAGGCCCTCTAGCATGTCCCAATAAAAAATTACATGATTTTTATTATTTAACATATATCAACAGCCATAAGCCAAAATAATAATTTTACAAGTGAACTCACATCATTTTTCAACAGCAGGACATCGCACCAGGGCCGGCCCGAACGTATTCATTGCCCTAGTCGAATTTTTTTTTTTCGATTTTTGTTGCCCCAGTATTTAATAAACAACAACAAAAGTTTTAGCTATTAAACAAAATGCAAATGTTATTATAGAAGTAAATATTAGTTAGAAATCTTTGATCATCTGAATCATTTAGATTACAAGCCAAAACATCTAAATGTCGATAAAATATCATAACAAATCAATACATATTGGTGATAACAACTACTTGCGGTTCTCAAAGAAAATTGCTCAATTATCTCGTCATAATTTAACACGTTGAAGTATTCGTTTTCAATTGGATATCATGTAAACTAAAAATCTAAAGATATATTAAGGTCGAACAGAAATTGAAGGTAAAATTGAGGATAACTTATTAACTTTTCCAAGGGGAATATAAATCAAAAATTCAGATTTTAGGGATTCATTATTAGTCTATCAGTAGCATTGATTTTAACTTTTCATGTTTGCAAATAAAAAACAACAAAGCTATGGTGCCAGAAATAGTGGTAAGAAAAATTACCTGATGGCAGCTGTTTAATCATGCAAAAAAAACGAACAAAAATCAATGCACCCCATGAATTCCTCCACTTTCCGCACAAACCTGGCCACATCATTTCAGGCCCTCTAGCATGTCCCAATAAAAAATTACATGATTTTTATTATTTAACATATATCAACAGCCATAAGCCAAATTAATAATTTTACAAGTGAACTCACATCATTTTTCAACAGCAGGGCATCGCACAGCCATGAAATGAGGCGAGGTCTGTAATCTCAACTTTAATTTTCAGGATTTAGAGCTTGGCCAGCGAAGGCAAGGTAGCACTGAAGCAGCACGCAACGCTGGATGCTGGAGCGGTAGGCCATGGTGGATTGGCGACAGTGTTCGACTTTGATAGGAAAGGCGCCGAGCGCTGAAAAGAAGAATGCCTTTTTTTCTTTTCTTATTAGCGTAATTTGATTATTTTGTTGCCCCTCTTCAGACTGATGCCCTAGGCAAATGTCTCTCTCGACTATGTCTCGGGCCGGGCCTGCATATGTCTAAGTGTATATACACATAATTATATGGGAGTTTACTTCTACAAGTATAAGTATATGTATTATATTCTCTTTTAGATAAATTAGAAAAGTTATACTTATACTTCTATATATATTTTATTCTCAGATATGTATAAAACAATTTAAAGTTTCAGCATATAAATAAGTAAGCTCAATATATAGCAATAATTAAATGGAATGAAAGTAGGAAATATATATTTGTAATACATACATACATACATACATGTTTGCGCCAAAAATGGTCACAAACCCCAAGTGTTGTGAAAGCACCAGTGTACGAATACAAATCAGCAATATTCAAACACAAATATCAGATCTAAGCAAGCAACCAACAACAATCCAGAAATAATGAACAGTGACACGCAATTTATAGTGGTTCGGCTATCTCTGGCCTACGTCCACTTCAAGGATTTTTATCTTTTATTGATGTTCTTCGCTGATTACAGATGATTACAACAAATACAATGAAGGAATCTGAATATGACAGCAATGGAAAGGAGTAGAGTTGAATCCGGCAGAGTCTGGACGTTGAATGGCTAAAAGATCTTTTTTCTGTTGATTCTGGGGCTCTATTTATAGGCGTAGGAGGCTCAGATCTCGCCTAAACTTCGGGAGACTTCTTCTGCCACGTGAGTGGACCCACGCGACCGGTTCCACCAAGTTTCAACTCAATCTGTGATCGATTCGAATCAACTCCGTATCGATCAGGAAATGTTCCAATTGAGCTGAAACTTGGCAGGTGTGCTCTTTACCTTGCATGGAAGCTACTCTGAAAATTTCGTTGCATTTGGATCAGGGATTTGTGAGATATGATCGATACGAGATCAAGGCTCCATATGCGCTGCCCGGTTCGAATCCATGAATTCGTATCGATGACTTCGCATCGATACAACACGTGGTTTTGCAGTGGCGTAGCGCGCATCCCTCGGGTAGATCCACCATTTACTCCGAGTCGACCGCGTCTTCCCTTAAACTTTGCCTTACTCGTATCAGAGACGTTGCCCGAATCCATCGATGCCAGCTGGATACGAAGACTAATGGATATGAAATCAAGGCTTCCCGATGGATTCGATCAAGCCTCCTTTCTTTCGATACGAACTAAGACTTATGGGTACGAAACCGACCGATTCGAAGCAAGGTGCACCAATGGATGCGAAGCAGCGCGGATTGATCGAGTCGAACGTCATGGATTCGAACATGCGGACACGAGAACACCTGATGGATTCGATCTACGCAAACATAATGGATACGAAATCTGATCGATTCGAACGGGTCTTTGATGGATACGAACAGCGCACTTTATCTAACTTGTATCGATCATATCTCGTTCATATGAACTCCGATTTACCTGAAACTTGGAGCACTGGCTTTCATGGCTTTGCTTGTCATGTCTTGTCAATTACGGTCCGATCCGGACTCGGGCAAAATTCATCGATATCCATGATCATCCTGCAATGCATATTTAATATTCATGGCTGATTAATATTGACTTCAGTTAATTTTTGGGTATCCCAGCTTTGCCAAAAAGTGGGATAACACTTTGCCCCCCAAAACATGCCTTTTGGTAAAAGGTGTGTTTTGATTAGTCTCAATTCGAATGTAGTAAGCTCAGGTTTTATTCGAATCTTATGATATTTTCAATCGAGTTCATGGCCGTTCGAAGCCGAAGCGTTATCAATTTCTGCTAGTGGAAGTTAAGAATGAAATTCTACAGTCTCTCCGGACTGTTGACGATCGCTCCGGACCCTTGCGAAGCCCATTCTAGACTTAGCGGTTGAATAGAAAGATCCTATTGCACTCCGGCGTTGCTTTCTATTCCTTGCACTCTGTCCCCAGTTAGGACGTGAAGCGATGTCTTGGCCGTTCTGGGCCGATCGTAGCCTCTCCGGGCTCCTGCTGGATCCCATCCTGTCACTCTCCGGTGAAGGGGAAACAACGTTAAGTGGGTCGATCCTGTCGCTCTCCGGCGAAGCGACCCACTTCTTGCACTCCGGTTCAGTGTATCTGAACATTAAGCGATGTCTTGACCTGAATCGTCGGCCGATCATAGCCTATCCGGGCTCTTATCGAATCCTAATCGAATCACTCTCCGGTGAACAGGAAACGATGCTTAAGTGAGTCGATCCTGTCGCTCTCTGGCGAAGCAACTCACTTCTTGCACTCCGGACCCCGCCTCTCTGGGTAGGATCATAAAGCGATCATTTTTATATTGATATTTAATGTTTATCCTTTAACTCTCCGGTCAAAGGTTTATTTCAAGAAATTCAAATTTATTTATTAAATTCAGGTCCTAGATGTTCAATCTCAAACACCAGGAAATCTAGACATTGCCTCTCCGGGCAGATCGGTCTATCTTCATCTCAGAGCATGCCTAGGGATCTCTCCGGTTCCCGTACATGAGTAAGTGGGATAGCCGTTTATTCTAAAAGCAAATCTAATGAAATTATTTGGCCGAAGTCCAAATCTCGAACTTGGCCCTTGCCATCTTAATCAGTTGATGATGAGTCGTGATCCCGATCCAGGATCGTTTCTGTTAGGGGGAGGCGGTAGTTGTTCAGGCCTTACCGCCGTTGCTCGTTCTCTAACATATTGTGGCAGTTTACCACTCCTGGCATATTCTTCCACCTCATCCTTCAGGTGGCGACATTCGTCGGTTGCGTGCCCATCCAGCTCATGGAAGAGGCAATATTTTCCGGTTCTACGCTCCCGCTCTGTGGGATCTCTCCTGGGTGGTTTTCGATAGGGAGTTGCCCCCGAGTTTCAGTGTAAATCCTTTCTAGGCTTGCCGTCAAATCTGTGTATTGCCTGAATCTAGGCTCTCGGAATTTCTTCCGTTTATCAGGACCATCATGTGCGTCATCCTGCTTTCTCTTTCCTTTGTCTGCCCTGGACTGTTCCGTGGTGGTTCCTTCGCCTTGTGCAGCATTTACTTCCTGCCTCTCGGCTCGTGATTCTTCTAATCGAATGAATTTCTCGGCTTCATGGTAAAATTCTCCAAGATCTTGTGGTGGATCTCTTGTCAACGAATCTTTGAATTCGGTGCCTTCTCCAACTCCTGCCACCGCCGCCATCAAAATCATCGATGGATCCGGGCGATCTACCGAAGCCACCGTTGCATTGAATCGCAGCAGAAAACCTTTTATGGACTCTCCGGTTCTTTGCTTTATCGAAGCTAAAGTCATCACACTCTTGGGTCTTGTAACATGGACCCTAAATTGTTCCATGAAGCAATCTACAAGCTCGCCCCATGTCCTGATCGATCCAGTCTTTAATTGCCTGAACCAAAGTGCATCCAAGTCTGACAAAAATAAAGGGAAACATCGTGCCATCACTTCCTCGGATGCTCCCAGTATTTCCATGTGTCGAATGTATCTGGTAATGTGCATGGTCGGATCCGACTTCCCGTCATACGGATTCAGCGCAGGAAGTTTGAACTTTGGAGGGTTCCTTGCATTCCTGATATTCGGAGTGAACGGGCTCCGACTGACTTCTTCCAACCCTCCGCTAGACAATCCTCCTCTCATGAGTCGTCGCACTAATCCAGCCATCCTTTCATCTCCATCTTGGGGTTGCCCTCTTGGTCCCGAAGGGTATTCTGGTACATATTCTTCGTGTGGCCCGTTAGCATCGGCGTTGGCTCCAGCCTGCTGAGCTCCATCTGTAGGCCTTCCAGCATCAGATCCTGAGGGTCTGCCCCCAAGTCCTTGTTGATTGACTTCTGGATCTGCAGTTTGACCTTCATTGATTTCCGTAATCCTGACTCCTTGTCCTGCATCTGCGGCTGCTGTAGTTGGCCCAACGTTTTGCACATTTGTTGCTCTCATTTGCTCAAAAAAATTCTGCAGCATCTCTTGTTGGCTCTTCATCATTCGCTCGTGCATCTGATTGGCCATGGTCTCCATTTCGTCTCTAGTGATGTAGATCGAAGCTGGCTCCTCTCCAGCACCAGAGGATGCCTCTTGACTTCCTCCTTGTTGGCTTCTTTCAGCCCTTTGCCTTCTACTTGTTTGTCGAGTCATTGTCTTTCAAATCCTCAAGCTTTCAAATCTGAACTTCAAATCTTGCGTAGCGGGTCCTGAGTTTCAGTTCTCAGTGAAAGCACCAAAGTGTTTGCGCCAAAAATGGTCACAAACCCCAAGTGTTGTGAAAGCACCAGTGTACGAATACAAATCAGCAATATTCAAACACAAATATCAGATCTAAGCAAGCAACAAACAACAATCCAGAAATAATGAACAGTGACACGCAATTTATAGTGGTTCGGTTATCTCTGGCCTACGTCCACTTCAAGGATTTTTATCTTTTATTGATGTTCTTCGCTGATTACAGATGATTACAGCAAATACAATGAAGGAATCTGAATATGACAGCAATGGAAAGGAGTAGAGTTGAATCCGGCAGAGTCTGGACGTTGAATGGCCAAAAGATCTTTTTTCTGTTGATTTTGGGGCTCTATTTATAGGCGTAGGAGGCTCAGATCTCGCCTAAACTTCGGGAGGCTTCTTCTGCCACGTGAGTGGGCCCACGCGACCGGTCCCACCAAGTTTCAACTCAATCTGTGATCGATTCGAATCAACTCCGTATCGATCAGGAAATGTTCCAATTGAGCTGAAACTTGGCAGGTGTGCTCTTTACCTTGCATGGAAGCTACTCTGAAAATTTCGTTGCATTTGGATCAGGGATTTGTGAGATATGATCGATACGAGATCAAGGCTCCATATGCGCTGCCCGGTTCGAATCCATGAATTCGTATCGATGACTTCGCATCGATATAGCATGTGGTTTTGCAGTGGCATAGCGCGCATCCCTCGGGTAGATCCACCATTTACTCCGAGTCGACCGCGTCTCCCCTTAAACTTCGCCTTACTCGTATCAGAGACGTTGCCCGAATCCATCGATGCCAGCTGTATACGAAGACTAATGGATACGAAATCAAGGCTTCCCGATGGATTCGATCAAGCCTCCTTTCTTTCGATACGAACTAAGACTTATGGGTACGAAACCGACCGATTCGAAGCAAGGTGCACCAATGGATGCGAAGCAGCGCGGATTGATCGAGTCGAACGTCATGGATTCGAACATGCGGACACGAGAACACCTGATGGATTCGATCTACGCAAACATAATGGATACGAAATCTGATCGATTCGAACGGGTCTTTGATGGATACGAACAGCGTACTTTATCTAACTTGTATCGATCATATCTCGTTCATATGAACTCCGATTTACCTGAAACTTGGAGCACTGGCTTTCATGGCTTTGCTTGTCATGTCTTGTCAATTACGGTCCGATCCGGACTCGGGTAAAATTCATCGATATCCATGATCATCCTGCAATGCATATTTAATATTCATGGCTGATTAATATTGACTTCAGTTAATTTTTGGGTATCCCAGCTTTGTCAAAAAGTGGGATAACAATACATACATACATACATACATACATACATACATACATATATATATATATATATATATATTTGAATATCAATATAAGCTTCTGTGTGTTTTGTGTGCGTGCTGTGCTATAGTTTGTGTAGCAATGGGAATATATGTATATATGTATATGTGTTTAAAATCTTGTACCCCTGCTATTTGTTCTTGCTGTCATTTATATTTATGCTTGCATAGATGGGTATGTGTGTTTGTTTGCATGTGTGTGTTTGTTTATATATGTGTGTGTCAGATATATTTAGTTGTGCAAGGGTATCAGTATTTATGCGTGTACTGTGTGTTGAGTTGGGATGCGTTCTTGCTGTTTTGTATTGCATTGTGCATCTTTTCATTTCATTGATCTAAAGGGCTCCTCTGTTTTCATTCTCCTAGTCAATCTTTTCTTTATTCACATATTATACATATTTTGTGTCATTTTAGTCATCATGTACATCATTCTACTGGAGTTTGCATTTCTAATTTTATTTGTTTGCTGGAACACCAGATGAGTTTGTGAACATTTGTTACACAAGGCATAGTGCAAGATTATGTTTGTACATAACTGGAAACCTATATATATTTATATATTAAAATATAATAAGGACTAGCTTATATATTTGTATTAACCTACATAACTTTAATATATATAAGTGTGTACGTGTGTGTATCAGTGTGTCCATGTGGCAGTGAGCGGCGTGTGCTTGTGTGTGTACGTGTCTGTCAAGTGTTATACATACCAACTGTTAAATTTTGATTATAGCTTTCTTTTGGCAAACACATTCTAGTTGCTTCTTTTATGTACTTTTGTTTGTTGGATTTAAATTGTGCCTCTGGTTTCGTTTGCCAGCATGTACACTGAGCGACGAATGCCTACCCAGTTTAGACAGTATTATAAAATATGTATTTCGTTCATTCCTAGGTATTTATTTTATTATATAAAATTACAAGTAGCCAATGATTTATTATTAATAGTTGTTTTGCTTAGTTTATATTCATTTATTTGAATAATGTATTTTTATATTAGTTTTGAGTTGCTGATTTCTCATCTTCTCTATCTGATATTGATGACATGAGTGATTCACCGTTGATATGGATTTGATTGATGATTTTTATATGTTACGGTGATGATATCCTTACTATTTGATTATTTTTATTTATTCTGTGTGATGAGAAATTAGAATAAACGGTTTAGTGATACCGTCTGGTATGGTATGGAACTTTCGGTAACACTTTTCCGTTATTCTTTGGTATAGTTATATATAATAAAGAAGAGCAAGTGTTGTATATGAGCATTGAATAAATGGACTAGTAACACGCTGTTGCATGAGACGCCGTTGTGTTATTTATTTAGTTATTCTTTTGCTCGTGGATGACACTCAATATGAGGTATGTTGTTTGTGGCTCGCTGCGGTGAGTACATATGGAGGCTACTAGTTAGCCACATAGATTGTGTACATTATGTGTCTGTCTACCTTAGACCGACTTCCTTTATGCTTCGGGAGTGAACCGAATTGGCCAGTATCCATCCTGGCGGCCTGATCGTGGGGTCGCACCTTAGATCCGCGACACCATTTTGTTCATAATTTTGATGTGCATCACGAGATTAGTAATTGCCTATAGCCCCTTGTGTCGTTGAGGCTAGCGGTCTATGTGACGACCCACCTTTCTGATCCCTGAGAACGACACTTAATACATCCTCGGTATTCATGTATCGTTGCCCAAGCATCCGAAAGAAAAGTTGTCTTGGGGTAAAATAAAGAACAAAACAAGATAGAATAGATAAACCTCCCAGCGAAATGGTTACATATAATATAAAATGATATAGTACAAAAGGTTACTCCTTATAAGGAGTTATCAGAGTTATAAAAAATACTACATCTAATATATTTATAGCTATACATTATGACTTTTCATTTTTGAAATACAAAATACACCTACATAATCACACAACGGAAATAAATAACTAGATAACTAAGGAGCCGCGTGCTCGATCACCGTCTTTAAAGAGCTCCAAAGAAAACCTGCTATTCTCGGACTACCCAAATATAATTGAGTACTCAAGAGTTTAGGGAAAATAAACAACTCGGGTCAGACAAAAATGTCTGGTATGAGTAAAACTATGAAACAAATGGGGTGTATTTAAACAATAATATATGGGACAATTAGGGAACAAATGCAAACATAGATTATGGGTACAATTAGTATAACATTTAGGCTTGAAAGAATGAAAATAGTCTGAATAAAATTCCAAACTAGATAGAATGGATAAAACAACACAACAGTCCAAACTCGATAGAATGGACTAAACAAGATAACTATCCAAACTCGATAGAATGGACAAAACCAATAACTGAACACCGCGAAGAGTGGTTGACTCTTCCCGTCTTAATTAAAGAAAACAGATTCAAAGGTTCGAATCAAATAAGAAAATGAAATTTTCCAACAATGACTATGAGGGTACCCCCCTTACCGAAAGTATACCTCTAGAAATATACTTGAGAACTCCGATGGCTCTCGGACACGTCCAAGCCGGACCCTACTAACTGTTACCGAGAATCCAAGTATTTCATATCTCAATGCGCAAAACCGATTCCAATCTAGAGTGGATGTGAAAATACTCTAATGGGAGCAACCCCACATAGCTTGACTTCCACTCGCTCTTTGGGTTTAGTCATTTCCAACAAAGGGTAACAAAGCTCAAGTGAGCAACACATCGTCTTAGAATGACAAAATACAAAGAAGGCTGAGGTAACTGATAGTTGGGAAACCAACCATCAAGGATATAAAAACGATCGTATATGGAAATTAAGTCTTGTATACTTATCACCACTCATCGAATTCCAACTTATACTATTTCTTGGTTAACAATAATATCAGACAAGTTAAGGTAGTGTTACCTTAAAGTCATGTCTCACTATTATTCTTAACTTTCGAAATAGCGACAAGTCTACTTCATCGGCTTTTAGTGCTAAGTATACAAATAAATCGTTTCCATATAAGTGAATCGCTTTACGAAAATTAATTTATTTCCATAAACGAATCAAACTTTTTCTTTTAAAAATCTGAATTCGTGCTTGGCCTCACATTACAAGTATTAGCTTTAAAACACTTTGTTAAAAGAGTTTACTAACTTCAATACATCAATTTAAAAAGGATTTAATAACTTAAAACATCCTTATTTCATTTATTAATTAACTTTAAACTTCATCACAGAATTTGATTTCTGAACTTCAAATGTCTTTAAATAATAAAAAGGGTAAACCACTTTTAAACCTTATTAATTCAATCAATTAGTAAACTATAATTAATTATCATTATTTAAAATGAATAACAAAGTCAAAACATCCTTGTTACTTTGATAAATTCACTTTGAAACTTCATAAATTAAGTTGATTAATTAACTCCAATAACCTTTAATTAAAATGGGTAAATCACCTTTAAAACATCATTAATTCAATTAATTGGTAATATTTAAATTTAATTAATTAATAATTAAATATCTTTATTTTAAAATGATTAATCAATTTAAAGCATCATTAAGGAAAGATTAATTAAAGTTAAAAACAAGTTGATTTCCTTTTAAAAGTCATTAGTTAAAAAGATTAATTAATTTTAAAAACATCATTAATTAATTGATTAATTAAATTTAATCCATAATTTTTAAAATATTAATTAGCCTTGGAATCATTAAATAAAATGATTAATTAAATTTAAAACATCATTAACTAAGTAATTAGTTAAATTTAAAACACATCACTAATAAGTTAATTAGTTAACCTGAATCCTTATTAATTAAATAATTAATTAAATTAAATAATCATTATTAAAATAATTAATTATTTTTAAAAACGCCATTAATCAAAATCTTGCTTAACTTGTAAAACAATTCCAAGCACGAAGATGAAACCAAATGGTTTGATAAGAAGTGATTTTTCGAAAGTACTGATACAACAACTATCACTATACGGGAAGTTCGGCAAACAAGTTTATAATATTATCAACACAACCAAACATCACAAAGCAATGGTTTAAGCATACATACAACAAGCATTCCTCGGCAATAAATATGAACATGAATATAGTTTTAAAGCTTTGGTTTTTTAGGGTAAAATTTTACTTACTAACTAGTTTGCTAACTAAAGTTTACTTAACATGTTTGCATCCATCACACATATACATTTCCAAATCAAACATGAACAACTTCACATCATATCCAAACCAAGCAAGAAATATATATCACAATGTAACTAAAGTAAAATATTTTCCAATAAAAAGTTAAGAGTTTTACTCACCAAATCTTTTTAGAAACTTGAAAATAAACTTTAAACCTGTAGAGCTTGGAAACCACCAAAAATCAACTCGAAAAGGGTCATCTTCTCCTCGGTTTTTAGACATGTTTCACTCGAAATATGGTAAAGTGGTTAAAAGGAAAGTTTTAGGAAATTCTTTACTCTACAATTTAAAAAAAAAGAAACACTCAATTACGATTTATTTTAAAAAAGATATGATCGAAATAAGAATGACCATTTTCAGACTTGGAATTCTGGGTCTAAAAACACTATGTAAACATTTGATATTTTGACATAGAAATTCTCTAAATATGTAGAAGTGATCAACATAAAAGTTGTAGCCATTGGAATTTTACATGGTTTTTTTTAAAATAAAATCTTTATTTGGAGTAGTTTGAAGGAAGTTATTACCAAATGAATTGGGAGAAAAATGGAGATGTTTTTAAAATGAAAAGGAGGAGATTTAACAAGTTTGAAATTATTTTAAAAGTTTAACTTGGATTTTTAAAAACTTAAAATTATAAATGGAAGCCATTAAAAGGTTTCATGAAGCTTTTAGGAAGATGAAGACTTTTGAAAGAAAATGGAAAAAGTGAAAAGAATACGGGAAAAGAAAATGGAGGAAAACTTTTATATAAAATGCATAAATGGAATTACCATTGTACCCTTGTCCTTTGCTGTTAACCTAAAAAATGGATCAACACCCTAGTTTGAGTGTGTAAGCACCAGCTTTAATGGCAATCCAGAAAACAGCAACACAGATCACAAAAATAAGTAGATAAAAAGAAGAAAAGATAAAAGAGACACGAAATTTTTATAGTGGTTCAGCAAAATCTATGGCCTACATCCACTTTATAATTTATTTATCACTTGTAGTTTCATATTACAAGAGATTTTGAGGAGGAGAGGAGAATTCATATTATCTGTTTCATTTTCCTCCCTTCTTCTTTTGCAATACTAGGTGTATTTATAGCTGTAGGCCTTGAACCAGTGATGGTGTGGAATTATAGTGACGCTGACTAGGCTGATATTAATTGGACCATAATCTTCTTATTTAAGGTAAGGATGAAGGGAATTAAGGAATATTTGATATGGAAATGGTTGACATTAATTAGTAATAAATAAGCAGGTTATCATGGCATTTATTGGGCATTAAATCCGGCTTTGATGGGTAATGAATTAGTATTTATGGTGGAGATATGGCTGGTTTTTATTAAGTAACGAATTGGTATTTATGGTGGAGATATGACTGCTATTTATTAATTATTTAAGGTAATAAATGCAAGGAAATCAAGAAGTGAATCTTTGATTTCTTCTTCAAGGATGGCGACTAATTTGCTGGATAACATTTGCACCCCGATGTATGCCTTGTTGGCAACAAGGTATGCTTCGCTCAAGAACTTGTGTTGGTGAAAGCAAATTTGTTTGCATCAAATTCTCATCTCTCTAGATGTTTGACAGATGTTAAGTGTCGGACCATTTCTGCACAAGGAGATAGAATTAATCATTCCTTTTCGAGAGCATTCATATTCAAGAGATACTTTAGAGAGTAGTTCTCAGGTCGCTTCTATAACCTTTAATTGAAAGCAAGAACGATGCTATAAAGATTTTTGAAAGGTGTCGCCCTTAGGAACGAATCAGAGCATGGCTGTGGACCGTTCGGGGTCGCTCATCACATGTGTAAGTCGTTCTCTAAGCACTAGCCTTTAAAACTGGTTTTATGCAAGGAATCATTTTTTATGAGGTGTCACTCTTGGAAAGGAATCAGAGCAGTGGACCGCTTACATTCCGGACCGCTTACATAAGTAAATCGCTTCCCAAATGCTATCCTTTAAAGCATTTTTTGATGATGCACAATTCAAATGCAAAAAGGAACCTAAATTTTAGATCTCATTTTTTTAGTTCAGTTCAGTTGATGATAATTTTTCTATTTGATTAGCAGACCCTAGAGTCCGGTACTTATCTGAGTGATGGGCTTTGCATGCCTCCTGTTTCTGGTCCTTGCTGGTTTCTCCCAGCTATTTGCTTCATGGTAGAAGGAAAGTTTGAACGAGAGAATGCCTCCTGGCTGCCCCCTTGTTGAATTCCTTCCATAGCACTTTTCCTTGTATGAGGCTTCTTCATCTTCTAAAAGCTAGATCTAGGAACATGTTTTCTAGATCTAAATCTTTCCTTCCAGATCTGGAGTTGGATCTTCTTCCTAACATAGAATAAGCTTCAGATCTGAGATTCCCTTGTTCTTCTCAGTGAAAGCACCAAAATGTTGACCCAAAAAATAGACCAACACCCTGGTTTGAATTTGAAAGCACTAGCCCTATCTTTATAGAGCAATATAACATGTCACAGATATAGAAGAGAAGTAGTAAAAGAAAATAGACAGAAGATTTTTATAGTGGTTTGGCTGTTAACAAAGCCTACGTCCACTTTATAGTTTTATTATAAGCTGATTGCTCTTACAAAAGCTGTTTGATTACAAAGATTTGGTTACTTCCTAGCTAGATTGGATCTCTAGAGTTAGAATCCACCAGAGAATCACGGTGTATTCCTTCTGAGATCATTGTGAGGGAGGATGGAAGTGAAGAATAATCCCACCAGAGCTTCAGCAATCAGTTTCTGAAAGCCCCCTTTATGTTGCAGGTGGCAGGCTATTTATAGAAGTTGGAGGGGTTTTGGGCCAGGCCCGTCACTATCATTTCTCAGATGGAGCACTTGCGACCACAGAGAATCCGGTTGACAAAATTAGCAAACTCAATGGGTCGCTAGTGACCCATGGTGTTTGGGTCGCTACGACCCATGATCCATGGGTCGCAGGCGACCCATGAGCCATTGGCGACCCATAGACTTAGCTTATTTCGCCAACCGAATTCTGCCTCCTTTATTCGTATTCCTTAACTTGTTTGTTCGCGGTTTTGAAGAAGTGCATGGGTTGCTGATGATCCGGCCATAGAGGACTATCCCAGATTCTGAAATTGGAGATGTCTTCTCAGGCATTCATCGTTGTCGTCATGTGATGATGGCAAGTCACTAGCTGCTTACATTCAAACACTTGTTGGACTGCAGGGATGTTGGTCTCTTGGCTTCGTTGACTCCAGTTGTCACCTTAACCGTATTGCTTGGTCCTTGTCGATCTCTACTCGTAACTTCTCTTGTTAGTTCCTGAATCATCCTACCGCTTAAGGTTACCTAGTTTTCTGTTGGTATCTAGTTGATCTCTAGTCGTTGACTCCAGTTGTCACCTTAACCGTATAACTTAGTCCTTATCAATCTCTAGTCTTAACTAGTTAGCCAAATAGATTGTGTACATTATGTGTCTGTCTACCTTAGACCGACACCGTTTATGTTTCGGGAGTGAACCAGATTGGCCAGTATCCACCCTGGCGGCCTAATCGTGGGGTCGCACCCCAGATTCGCGACACCGTTGTGTTCATAATTTTGATGCGCATCACGAGATTAGTAATTTCCCATAGCCCCTTGTGTCGCTGAGGCCAGCAGTCGGTTACCATTAGGGGCAAAGCAGAGTCGTGACCGGACTACGTGTAGACAAACCACTGGTGGATGGGGTCACGATGTCCGTCGAGGTAACTGAAGACTGTAGGAATAGACGGTTACTCTATGGAAGGCGAGTAGACCTAGATTCCTGGAGTAAGCTTGCGTTAGGCGGCCATCGGTCTCCCGTCTGGTTCCGAAATATGTGGAGGTATGTGTATGTATGTGGGTAGTAGATAGACATATATTATGTATAGATGAGATTATACCTGAGACTGTGTCCAGAGTATGGTCGACCCTGTATCCTTCTTAGGCAGATGGCCTATCATTTACATGTGGACGGTCAACTTATTATTGATAATATTTGGTATTATTATGAGATGGCTCAAATTTCCCTTATTGATTTTATTAATTTGATGTTGATATTTATAATATGAGATTGAGAGAGATACTGGGCATTGTTTCATTACTGTCCGATTTCACTTAAGGATGTCGCATTATTGATTAATTTAGATTTGATGATGATTTCTAGACATGTATGATTCACTTATGTGTATTGATTCTATGATTGTATGATTAGATGTATTTCTTTATGGTTGATGACATCTTTGAAGTTGGTATTGACTATTTCATATAGATTTTAGTTAATTGGGTAATGTGATACCTTGATGACTATTTATATATATTATTTTTTGAAAAGAAAAGGTTCTTTAATATATATATATATATATATATTATTCAATGATTATATATCATGCTTCCATTATTATTATGTACCCTTGATTAGACATAGTCTGACCCGTGTATTATTTTATAATGCTTGGGTCAGTCCGAGACATTTCAGGTACAGGGATGACATGACCAGCATGTATTTCATTGGTCTTAGAGGAGTTCAATATTAGGATTATTACATGATATTTGTTTGACATTATTTCATTATATGTATATATAATTGACATATGAATTGTATTGTATAACATTAAAGTATTTATATTATATGTCATCGCTGTGATTGACTTTGTGTTTTATGTGTTGTACTGTATATTATGTATTGTTCTGTCCTGGAGGCACACGTGTATGTTGCTTTGTACCGATACTGTGTACGTAAATTTAAGTTCTATACTTGATGTTTTAATACGTACCAGTGTGAGTCCAAAGGAATATTCATGTGTGTATCCCTATAGCCTCATTCTCCGTATTATCTTATAGTATTACTCTGTAATACTCTTGGATAGTATGGGTATAGAGGTAGGGTGTTACACTCGTGGAACTGGACTTATATATCAACTGACGGAATATAACCCTGGATTTAAACTATTGGAAATCGATCAAGCATCATGACGAACAAAGAGGGAGACAACACTTTGGGAAATTAATTCGATCGCGGGATAGCGACTATTCATAAAACTGGACGAGAATCTTTTCAGACTCTAACTTGCTTTGGTTCAAAGCATGTCATGTTCAGCACAAGACGTACTTTGGGAGGCAAGTGTTATCCGGCATTTTGATTTGGCTATATTAAACTGATTGCACAAGTTAGATTCGAATGCTATCAAGGTCGATGAGTCTAGAGTGATGGTTCTGGGGCGTAGAAGTCAAGTATATGATAACACGAAGTCGAGGTTGAATGGAATTGATAGATATGCAAGGCAGAATGTTTAAAGTATGAAATATGGTTCAACATATAGGAGGGATCAGCATAAATTAACTTCCATAATAGGGATCGGTATATTTCAGGGAGTAAGAGCATTTCAATAGAAAACCAGCCATATCTCAAGATCCACAAGTCCAATGCATATGAAATTTTATGAGCAAGATATGGGGACCCTAGGAGCCTACCCTAGGGATCGCACCTCAAGAAGATAAAGTTAAAGGGATCGGCACTCTTCCCTTAGTAGGGATCGATAGGAATCAACAAGCAATCCATGTTGAATCAAAGATCAAGCAATAACTCAAGTTCTACTGACCCAATTGGCATGAAATTTGGAGGCTAAGCATATTTTAGCATGAGGAAGCTATCATAGGGATCACATCCCAAAATTACACCAAAGTAGGGATCGATACTGATCCCTCTTCTTTGGGAATTGGGCTGTGCGATCCCACTTGTGGGTCCATATTGTTCTGAAGGTCCTTCTGCAGAATTTTCAAGGAGATATTTAGCCATCTTCGTCTATAAATACAGGCTTGGTTGTTCATTTTCGGGACTTTTATGTTGCTAGTTGCTTCATTCTCTTTTGTAACTATGGATTTTCATCCAATCTCTATTGTACTCAGTTTATAAAGTGATTAATAAAGCAATCGGTTCAAAGTGGATGTAGCCAAACATCGTCGAACCACTATAAATCGTTATGTGCATGTTATTCTTTCAATTCACTACTATTTCTTTGTTATTATCCTCTGTTTTCATTTGAAATTCTTCATTTATTTCTCTTTAAATCTTATGTTGGGTGTTTGTGCCAATTTTTGGTGCAAACATCAGACATATGTAACAGATTACATAATTGCCCCTAGTTCATGCCTCTAACTTCTCAATCTCCTACTTGCACCTGTGGTCAATTATGGAACCTCAATCTCATTCCTTCGATCCGTTTTCTTCAAATGCTCGAGCTAGTCCCTTAATGAACAGATAGGCTATATTGTCTTAATTATCTACTTTGTCAACCAATCTCTCCTATGTTGATAAATTGCCTTTACCATATGGAAGTTTTCAGAGTATGTTTCTCAACTTCTAGTGAGTTCTAGGTTCTTTCACGATTTTTATCGTGACATTGTTTTCACAAAACAAAGTCATGGAATTCTCAACATTTGGAATCACCTTTATATCTATTATAAATTTGTGCATTATATACACCTACAACTTTTGCTATGGCATTACTCAAGGCAATGTACTTATGCTTTTGGTTGAACTAACCACAACCTTTCATTTGGAACAATTTTAATTTAAAGGTCCTTATTTAAGACCGAACATGAACTTAGGATTGTCATATTATACTCGATATCATTAAGGAGTTCGAGTATGAACACCCCTTCATTAGGAGTTCATTCTTTTTACAAACATTTCTCTAGTATTTCGTAAATACTCGAGAATACTATTAACTGCTATTTGGTTATCCTAATTCTGATTTGATGTCCACTTAATGTACTAAGTACATAAGTGAAATGTGATACAGTAGAATACATAGCATATGGGATAATTCCTATGAACAATGCATAAGGAATCCATCTTATATGCACCACAATTAATATTTTAATGTCGTGTCTATGTATATAATACGGGGTTGTCTAAGTATCATTTTCTACTTATTAAAAAAAGATGTCATTTTCAAATTCAATATTGAGGATTAAACAACCATACTAAAATGATTTTAACACAAGTACATCGTTAAAAATCATAAATTTTGTTTTTTACTTATAGTTTAAGAAATATTTTAGTATCTTTAATGTTTTTGTTATAGTCAATGTTTCCTCTACCATTGGATTAAAAACCAAACTGTTTGATTTCTCTGTCAAAATACTTGTTCAACTCTGATGCTTATCGTACAACATCATTATATCCACTTTTGTATCATATCCAAAACATATAAATCATGTTATCGGTCCCACCGACTTCGAGACATTTTGGTTGTTATGTACAAATATTCTTTACAAAATCATTATTTAGAAGTTCTGTTACAACATCAAAGTGCTAAAAATCAAAATCAATTTGTGTGAATCTGAATGGTTTTGAGCACTTGGCTAGCAAAATTAC
Organism: Allium fistulosum; assembly: GCA_030737815.1. NCBI lineage: Eukaryota > Viridiplantae > Streptophyta > Magnoliopsida > Asparagales > Amaryllidaceae > Allium > Allium fistulosum. The sequence continues at coordinate 1,007,930,657 of CM060905.1, forward strand.
CTCACTAATTTAAATATCTGAAATCGATGAAGTGATTTCCTATTAACATCGCTTTAGATAATTTCAACTACACTGATCTTCTCGAAGGTACACTTGCAGTTAATGGATCAAATCCTTTCAGGCATAACTATCACAATGTATTTGGAATCCATTTCGAATTTAGCATCGTGCCATATGGCGAAGTCTGTACTCTTTATGGCTTACCGACAACTGAGGAAGTTCTTACTGCTAACAATTCTTTTTCTCAACATTGATGGAAACCCATAGTTTTATTATAATGTAAGAGAATTATTATTAGACATTCTAATGTGTTGTACGTCTGTTTTAGGCTTGGTTAATTTTATTTCATCTTATGTAATCAGTTTCTATGTTCAAGTCTCTAGATCATATCCAAGTCCATTGTACAACCCCTAATTTCTAAAAGAAATTCCTTTGATCAAGATGGTGGTGTTTCTTGAAACAACAATTGTTTCTCAGTATGATGGAATAGGCATTCAAAAATATTTTATAAACTGCCTATATATGTATAAAAGCAATTTAATTTTAAGTCTATGAAATTTATATTAATATAATCAATTGGACAACCTCAGATCTTAAACTATTTAAAATTGAGATTTCTTATCAATTCATATCTTATATGAATATAATACCATAAGCTATGTTTCAAATGAAATTAAATTTAACCCACATACTTACTCTTGAGTACCCGTCCATACCGAAAGAAGTTAACTCAAATTCACTCATCATCAATTGTACTTTGTCCAACAAAATCTTTTACTCCTTATCGATACATAATTATATATATAACATAGGGAGAATTGACTTTTGAGCTTAAACCTTATTAGATTTCATGTAAATTTGAAATTCTTTTCCAATACACTTGTATATTTGATTAAATTGAATTCTTTTTTACTTTTGCATGTAATGTTTTCTACTTTTGTTTTATATTCTATGAATGTATCATAGATACACTACTTGTGTATCAAATACACATTTTTGATTCAATGATAATTCATTAGTGAATTTTAATGAAGTGGATAAGTTTTAGTATCATTAAACCTTCGACTCCATACATGTATCAATCTCAAGGATTCACTATTTCTTTTATTGCTCGCACTGAATGAGTGATTTGGCTTTAATCGGTTGAGATACAATTCACGAGTACCAAATAATTCATAATTATATGATTAAAAAATTATTTCTAAAAGGTACGACTTAATCCATAATTCCAAAATACCTGTACAAATTTTTTGATATTCTGTATTTTCTATAATTAATGCATCACTTTTATTATAAAGACAAATACCATATATTTATCTTATAATAAATATTCATAATATTCATATTGAAATAAACCTACATCTGTTTTTAGTCAATACTAGAAATCGTTGTTATTTAATAGATGCATTCACTAGTAATTTGATGCATTCACTAGTAAGTGTCATATGATATGCTTCCACTATTTTCTCCATTACAATAATAGCTCATGAAATATGAAGCTTTATTTAATCACTTATTATGGGATTTTATTTCATCCATTGTACTCATCTTATAGTTGAGAGTTTTAGATCAAATATCTTGAACTCATAGAAATAACTCTCATAGAAAACAATTCTTTGTATGAAATTACATTTGAAATACACATTTCTTATTTCATATTAACTATCTACTAGAATTTTATACAATTCTTATTTCCAATGTCTCAACATGAAGCAAATGTGACAATTCACTATCTTCATCTCAGTTGTGCTTAAGTTACATCCACTCTTGTACGTTCACTTTCCTTTCCAAATAGTCGAACCGTTCAAAGGAAATCCTTACTATAAGATCGCACCGAACCCTTTACACAAAAGCATTTGGTCATCCTTAAGGATGTTGAATGTGTTGCACTTTACGTAAATTGATCAAATTGACATTTCAATGATCGAATTTCTATGTATACCTAGAGTTCTTGGTCCATGTTGCTTTCAACAGAACAAGATAATCATTTATTCAATAGTACTGAACACATCATCTTGTACTATGGTTTATTTGCTCATTTTGAATGATTTAATTTTCATTGAGGTACATTACGAATCATAACCGTTCACCATACAACATTTATTATGATCGTATATGGATCAAATATCCATATTCAAGATGTAACACCCCATATTTTTAATAAAAACAAATAATCAATTTAAAAGGGCATTTTGTTAATTTTACATAAAGTTGGCAAACTGAATTTTTGCAAATAAAGGAATTTGGGAAAACTACTTTTTCCATTAGGTCAATTAGATTTTTCTACTACCCCAAATTCATATATAAACCATCAAGAACAGACATTGGACAAAGGAGATGTGGATCATTTACCATCACGTGCATTCGGGTTTTGTGCATATTTTGAAATCCAAGTTTAAGAATTGATTATTGGAATAAATAAAAATTTACATAGTGAGCAGTTTATAACTCTTGTTTGTATACAATAATTGAATATATTTGAATTACTCTATAAAGAATATAATTGTTTTACGTGCATTAAAAGAAAAGATGAGAGATATTTACATATGCAAACTTTAAACCGCTCCATAAGGAAAACATTAATTACCATGATAACAAAATTGACTATTATAATTAATGGATGGAAATGTTTTGTATTTTAAAAGAGAAGATAATAATATAATTATGAAAGGAATGCATTTCTTAAGGAAAATGCATATTACCTCTTTATTTGTAAATAATAAGGGTAAATCCAATTTTTGAATTTGGAAAGATTAAACCAATTAACTACAATCGATTAAGCAATTACTAATAAAGAGTAAGATTCCTAATTAATGTCAATACACACACACATATATATAATATCAATTAATGACATTGATTTGAATTCTAATTAGTAACATTTATTGGGGAAGGATAAACATTATATTTCTTTTAAAAGTAAATGAAAAGGAATTCTGCGTATATATAAGAATAGGAATATGAGTAAAGAAATAATCTTTCCAGAATTAGGCTTCACCTAATTTCTACCTACAAATACATAGTCAAGCCTCATTCTTTTAATTCTCGAATCATTAGCCTCCATCCAGCTAAAAGAAACCTAGATCTAAATCTATCTCTTCAATTCTATCTCCACAAATCTCTTAAAAGCAAATAGCAAAACCATTCCTACAAAACAATATAAGATAATAAAATTAAAAAGAAGAGAAGAAGTAAAGTCAAAAAAATTACAAACTAAATAAAAGTAGGAGAACGCCATATCAAATCGGAGCAAAGAAGAAAATTTCTTCAAACCAACGTATAAGGTGAGTGGTTTGATCTATGACATGATTATGATGCAGATAAGTAATTAAATTTCCTTTGTACATCCATTTAGTATTAAAATTGATGAAACTTAGGGGAAGGGTAGATTGAACAAGGTTCACCTTTAAAATCGTATCGTTCTAAATTTATGTAAAAGATTCGAATTGATTTAAGTGAACAAAAGTGAATCTACGTATGCATGCTATTAAAATTATCTAAGTTTGCTTCTATCAACTTTGATTGAACTTGAATATACTTAGATGGATAACTGAATAATTACAATAAAACTGGATAATCTATGTAAAAATTTAGGAATGAATAAAGTTGAAATTGTATAAAATGTTTATTGAAAGATGAAATATATGTAAAATTCAAATAAAAGAACTAAAGACAAATAATGAAAATTAGATCAAAACGATAATTCAAAGATGTTGGAACTAAAAGAAATAAACTTGAAAGAAAATTTTCGTGTTCTGAGTAGATTTAGACATCTGAACTTATTATCCATACTTTATGTTTGAAAGTAAGTTCAGTCATCTGAACACCCATAGCCGACTTTATGCAGGAAACCAAATGTAAGTTCAAATGTCTGGAAAGGAGTCCAAACATCCAAATATAGAATTCAGACATCTGAACCGCTGAAGAAACTTGTTCCCACAACCTTAACTTTCGGGAGTTCATGTAACTGTATGGAGCGTGTAACAAGATGGACTGGTTTCACACTTGGTGATGTACCTAAGTTTACACTTTATAAGTTGCATAACATGACACTCAATGTGGCATATGATTATATCGCAATTAGATGCTCTTATTATTATTTTAGCCGGTCTTAGCCAACTATTTGGTGAAAGTGGAAGAGAGTAGATGGAGACGTTTATCATAGTTGAATGAGCATGCAATAAGCAGTTGCATGTATAGAGGAGTCAATAAGTTGACAGACCTTTGTTGCTACAGGTTGAATGATATAGAGCATAGGATATGGGCACCAACGAGGAGTTACTCAATGCTTAGGTGTCAAGTATCATCACTGTATTTTCTGAGTGGGTTCAGGGATTTCCATGTATACTTGGTGCAGTGCAACTTAAACGGTTTATTATTGAAAATGTCTACCCAATGAATAGTTAAGTAGTTCACAGTATGCTCGACATTGTAATGAACCGGATTTTCGGCCCTCGAAAATCGACACTAATACGTCCACTGTATTACATGCCGAGAAATCGAATGTCGGGAAACCCGATTGTTAGGGAAAAAGAAAGAAGGAAGAAGATAGGAAGAAAAATAACAGCATAGAATCTCACAGCGGAACGGATAATCTATAATATACCACAAATCTTTACACAAAAGCAAAATTGTAATATGTGTAAATACAAACATCAATCGGAGAATACTAACCTATTTCAGCCTGGACAGTTATAACAGCCCATCCTCACAATTGCTGATAAACACAATAATGAATACAATGGAAAATAACCATCTACATGAATACGTATCTAGGCCTCCAACTCGTCTCCTGAAGCTCCAAGCATCCAAACTAATCTATAATATGCTCGGTCTGACCCGAGCATTATAATAAAATAAGACCCGGGTTAGACTGGAAAACCAACGTGAGAAAGCACACCCAACTGGACTTTAAAGTTATATAAACTTTTGAAATTAAAAAGTATCTCGTAAGACCACGTCGCACATAAACACGTAAAGGGTTTCTCCTTACGATGACCAAAACATTTTCTTATAGAAAATTTAGTTATATTATAATAATGTCCAGTGGTCAAAATAAAATATGAATATAGCTGAAATGCTTGCATCTCACGTTTTAGCATAGTTGGGTACAACTAAGTCCGTACGGCGCTTATTGGAGAATGGATTCCATACAATGATTGAGCTACTGGGGTATCGCCCGTCAAGGTGCATCTTTAGATAAAATAACACCGAGGACCTTGCCTGGATCCCCTGCCAACATAGGACCGACCTACCCCTTGCTGGATAGTACCGAATATGATCACCCCTTCGTTAATGGGCCCCGAAGCTTATAAATGAGAGATAATAGTGATTCTAGATAGGGATGATCATACCCTACTTAGGAGCTACCCACTTAGCCCTATCGCATCTCCCATGTTTTAGTCATTCCCGGTTGATGAGGCCCGAGGCTGCGATTACCTTTCAAGAACCTTTACACTTAGATGCTCATTGTCCTCCAATGACAATGTGCTGATAGCATTCATCCATACAAGTACGTTCTGGGTCTGAACGAAACCGAAGGCACTATTCCTACTATATCCATTTTGGAATCACCCTCAGGATTAGTAGCGATTAGCCCTTGCACTTCCCATCACTATCTTCGATCCCATGCTCTTCATGATGTCTTCACTTCGAAGCGCATTCGTTGGATCGAAGTGATTTTCGGATAACATATCCGATCACGGTCTCTTCGAAACAACACTCGATAATTCCCCGTAAACTCAACCCCGGTTCTTTAGGAAATAAACAGTCAAAGATAAGATTGGAGAGCACCTCCTAACCATTAGTGGACGGATTTCCTTATCATTGTCCTAGAAGAACGAAACGAGATTTATACGCACAATACAACATCATCGAAGATGACTGTGCCATATAACTCACGTGTTTCTCCTAGATATTTCCAAAGTTTCGCTGGATCCATTTTTGATAGTCAGTTATTTAACTATCAACAAACATACATTCAATCAGGGATTTATTTCATAGGTAAAATCAACATTGGTTAAGCATATAATCAATCACTAGCCTCATTTCATAAATCTTCATAAATAAAACCTACTTTGTAAATTACTTCTATATAAACACCTTTACAAAGATATACTCGCGAATCTCTATATTTCAGTACTTAGAAATATCCATATACTTATCTCAACGGTATAAGTATATCTACAAAATTGAGAAAGATTTCTGTTTTATTCGATTCTCAAATCATTTATAAATTCCCTATAATCCTTTTAAAACATTTACAACCCATTTTAAAAATCCTCTGGACCATTTATAAAATACTTTTATACATTCTTATCGTTCCTAAATTCTTTTTGTACATTTCTAAAATCATTTATAAAGCCTTTATAAATCCATAAAACCATTTATAAAACTTCTTTCATGAATCTATAAATCCGTTTCTAAAATTAGTTTATAAATATCTAACCATTTATAAACTCTTCTACCTTGCAAATACCCCTTCCTTTAGTTCTTCAAACCATTTTATAAACTCCTTTATAAAATCCAAATCTTTTGACTCCATTTATGGGTCTCGGAAACATTTATAAATAATTTAAATCATTTACTTCAAAACACCGCTATATAATAATAATTATTAACAATGAACATTATAAATAAATGGAAATTTTTAACTTTAAAACATCTTAAAATAATAATTAATAATTCTAAAATATTGTTTAAGAATAATAATAATAAACCTTTACCATTTTATAAATAATAATAATTTATTTTAAAACCTTATTAATAAATCCTTATTTTTAACTTCAAACCAAAATTATCTTGAAATAATTAACTTTTTAATGCTTAGATAAATTCTTTAAAACCATATTACTATAAACAAATAACTTTAAACAATACTAATATAATTTAAATAACTTTTAAATAATATTACTATAGTTAATTAACTTTTAAAACAATATTAATATAATTAAATAACCTTAAAATAATATTACTATAATTAAATAACTTTAAAATAATATTATATTTAAATAAATTTTAAACAACAATAATTAAATAAATAACCCTTAGAACACAATATTTCCGAAATCCAATTTCAGATTTAAAAATCGTTTCTCGTCTCAAAAACCAATTCCGACTTAAACGGCAATTTATAGTGTTTTTAAAATACTAATTTGAGGCTAATAGCCACCCAACACTTAAGCAATATCAATATTGATTTTCAATCACCACTAGTTTTTAGTTTTCAACATATAACAATGTTATAACCATAATATCCACAATCAGGTTAATTTTTCAATAATCCATATAAAAATATATTATTGAAACAATTCAACAATAACGAGGAATCTTGTTGGATCCCTCCAACCTGTTTCCTCCTGGATCACAAACGTTATATAATCATAAAATATAAATCAACCGCTTCGGGGCCCGATTCGTATACAAGGGTCATCTGCTCTTACACGGGAACGTAATAAGGTCTCATTCGCTCCAATAGGTGGGAATATATCCAAACCAACTAATAAATATAATAATTCATCCAAATAGTCATTCAATAATTTTTATCAACTATATATTATACCAATTAACCAAAAAGGTGAGTTGAACTCACCGAAATTTTCTGTTGTCGCCGAGGCGTTCCGGTTTGGAACTAAAAACGAACGACGTCCGATTTTAGCCCAAATTTCAGCAGTCTCCAAATTCGTCCAAACTAGTTCCATGACGTAGTATTAGTTGATACTAGGACAACACGACTTGTCGTGCTCGATTCCGACCTCGTATGAATTTGTTATAGCATTTATAAGAATTTGAAATTAAATAATATAATAATAAAATCGTTAATCACACAGTTAAAAATTAATTACCTACGTTAATAATTCTTAAACCAAAATCAGCCCGCCTAATCACCTTTTCCTTCTTCCCCAATATACGAACACAACCACCTTCCTCATTCGAACTCCTCTGCCTCCATAGGCCACGGCCGACCACTGCACACCCCTCTAGCGAGCGCCCCCACCTTCACCGCCCCTTTAGCCTCCCATGCGCCTCCATCAACGACGACGAGCCCAAGAAAGGTGAACTTGAACCTAAACCACCCGCCTCTGTTCCTTATCGAATTGCGGCCACCACAGGCCACCGTTGGCCACCAGATTTTGGCCGAAGGTGGACCCCACTCCCTATACCTTTTCTCTTCAGACACCACCACCTCTAGCACCACCAACACCGAGAAATTTCGAGAATACCATCGCGACATTCATCTATAAACTGGCGTCACCTCGCTACGATCTGAGGTGATCCAACCGTTGAATGAGTCAAGATCGATGTCGCGAATAACTTTCTAGTTGGAGCCAAAGCACGAAATCGCTTGTAGTGGCTTCGATGAATACGGACCTTAGAATTTTGGTGAGGTAATAATTTGAAAATGTGAAATATCTCAGGCTGAAGACGCGGAATATATAGAGGAGGAAAGTTACGGGCGAACTTGGTAGGGATACGGCTGATGGGAATAGACATGGCTGATGGAGATAGGGTATGGCTTGTATGGTCAAGTCAATATATATTTATATATTATTTAAATTTCAAAATATCAGGCTATTTCGAACCCCAATCGAGATGTGTCGCCTGGTGTTCTATATGGTATACCCCTATTCCGAACGTAATGGAACTAGTTTCGAGACCTAATTCGATCGTATGCAGAAGATAGCTTTTTGAACCCAATTATTATATTAAATTTTCAATATTAAATTCTACGCGTTTCGATCTCGCACGACCAAACGATACGTCTGATCGCCATGAAATTTGATGGATATTATAATTCATTATTACGGACCCAATGACACTAGTTTCGTCGAAATCCGAGACAGTGCCCCGAAAGGCTATTTTTATATGTTAATTAAAACGAGTCAAAAATCGAGTAAATCACTTTTAAATCCAATGTAAGAGTTTTATTGTCTTCATTCTTATTAAATAGAATTTAAATAAGCTTTTAAATCAATTTATCCAAATAAAAATCCAAGATTCAATTATTTAAACCATTTCAATTATTAAATTCAACAATTAAATTATCCAATAAATCGCTATATTTGAAATTTAAGTTATTTATCCTATAAATTAACTTTCCAATATTAAATATCAATTAAATATTCCAATTTCAAATGATTGAAAATTCTGGGTCGTTACATTCTTCTCCCCTTAAAAGAATTTTGTCCTCGAAATTGCTAAGTGTAGGAAAAATGCCCAAACCCCTTACTTTTTAAAACAAATTAGTTGAAATATTTCGCCAAATTATTTTGAGCCCTTAACCTTTTCCAAATTCAATTTGTTGAAACCTTGTTATTACTTTTACTAAGCTTCCAAATTCATTCATAAATTCCGACTAATATTATCCACTCAGTCATTCCAGGTTATAACTCAAAATCAAATTTTAGTTATCAAGAATTTGTTCAAAATTTCTAACTCGTTAAATTTTCGAAAAATTTTGCCAGCGTCTTTTTTGCGTGGCTAGATCAGAACAACTACAAATCGCCACTCAAGGCCCAAACCAACAAAAGAAAACCAAAGCCAAGTGGCTCAATCATAAAACCATCAAATTCAAATACAATTTAAACATGTACCTTTTAGTCGGGCAACCAAATTTTTATTATGAAATCAAACGCATCAAATTAGCTCCTACTTTTTTTTATACCTGCATCTTATTTACCAATGATATCCAATCATATAATTCATAATCATACTATTATACAATTTCAATTTTCAACATTTTCTTTACTAAAACCGTACGATGTACATGTATCATCCATACGCACAACCAATCTGATCACCCGCTCGATCATACGATCTCACTTCCGAACTAGTATCGTTTACACGACCGCTCTAGTGTGGACTCAGGTCCAGTTTCTTGATTAGAAATCACCATTCTCCTTACATAGCCATATACTATGATAGAGAACTCCGAAATCAATCAAAAATCCATATCTAGTGTTCACCGTCGAGAATCGAGTGAGAAATTCCACCACGGATCGATATAAATCATCTTGAAATCTTGTGCTCGAATCTGGATCAAACCGTTATGCGAATAAAATAATAAACGTACAACTTACGTATTTATTTCCATTTATTTCTTAGCTATACCAAATCCCTTTTATTCACATTTACTTCTTTACTTAGTATATTTTTTTCAATACTAATGTCACATAAGAATTTTCCCCTCAAATTCTATGTTTAACAACATTCCACTCTATACTAAATTCATTTTTGAATTATTCATAAATTTTTACTTAAGTTTATAACAACATCTTATACCACACTTCACATGTTTATTTCCACTCTATAACTTAAGTTCATATCTATTTCTAACCAAATTCAATTTCATTTTACTCAATTCATTTTCCAATTTTCAATATTCAATTCTAACCATCCTTAATTTTCTAATTTATTTAATTAGCTCATTTCATCAATTTATTTCAATCCCAATTTTTTTTTTCAAAAATCATTTCATTTAGCCTAACTTAGGTTAAATTTCCTTTCAAATTTCATCTTATTTATTTTATCTTAAGTTAAATTTCATTCCAAAGTTCAATTTCAAATTTTACCTTTCTTAACATTCATATTCATCAATTTAAAAACATTGTTTTTACCTTGCTAATTCTCGAAATTTATAAGTTATCAAACTTATTTTATCATTTTTTCATAAAACACTTAATTGAAAATTTCCAGAGTTTAAACACCTTATTCTTATTCATTTCAAATTATTTTGAAATCATATATATTCATAATTCCCTTTGGCATATCAAATCATTCCTTTGGATTTTAAAGTCAAAACTATTTTTATCAAAACAAAACTCCAATGGTAGCAATTCCTCTCTTGGAAACCCGAAAAGGAACATCGATGATGCTGCAGTCATCACCGAAATTATTTTTCAGTGACCGAAGTGAGTTCGGTGCTTTTATTCCTTTTAAAACCCTTTTAAAAATATTTCCATTAAAAAAATATTTTCCAAATAACACTATTATTATTTCCAAGACTTTGAAAAATCATTTCCAAAACCAATGGGATTTAAATTTCCAAATTCCCAGCTTCTGGTCTCTTTTTACTTACAAGTCATATTTATAATATATTTCAAAATTTTCATTTCCTTTTATAAATCACATTTATAAATCATATATTTATATAATTCCATTTTGGTTATATAAAATCATTCATTAATAGTTAATCGTAGTTTGCATTATAATAATGAAACTTTTATTAGAGCACAACAATAACAACAAATGATAATAATCAAATATTACCATTCTCTAACAACCAAGCACACCATAATACCATAATAATTTTCTGAAAAATTAACCCTTTATTATAAAAATAATCAGGGTAAAATTATTTCATTTACTCAATTCCAAAGCAATACTATGTCCAATTGCACTGTTCTAGTGTTTAGAGATCCATATCAATAACGTTAATTACTCGTATTGACCAGAATCCATAAGCCACTCAACAAATCAACCAACACAATATAATTTTTTTTATATCACCAACAAATACGCGCTCATATATATATATATACACACACACACGCTCAAACTCATTATAAGGCATTCCATTGCCTTATCTCTTAATGAGTTACCCCACCAAAGCCAAGGTTCTCGCTTTACCTTCAGCTCTGATACCAAATGTAATTAACCAGATTTTCGGCCCTCGAAAATCAACACTAATACGTCCACTGTATTACATGACGAGAAATCGAATGCTGGGAAACCCGATTGTTAGGGCAAAAGAAAGAAGGAAGAAGATAGGAAGAAAACTAAACAACACAAAATCTCACAGCGGAACGAATAATCTATAATATACCACAAATCTTTACACAAAAGCAAAACTGTAATATGTGTATATACAAACATCAATCAGAGTATACTAACCTATTTCAGCCTGGACAATTATAACAGCCTGTCCTCATAATTGCTGATAAACACAATAATGAATACAGCGGAAAATAACCATCTACGTGAATACGTCTCTGGGCCTCCAACTCGTCTCCTGAAGCTCCAAGCATCCAAACTAATATGTAATATGCTCGGTCTGACTCGAGCATTATAATAAAATAACATCCGAGTCAGTCTGGAAAACCAGCATGAGAAAGCACACCTAACTGGACTTTAAAGTTATATAAACGCTTGAAATCAAAAAGTATCTCGTAAGACCACGCCGCACATAAACACAGACGAGTTTTTACCTTACGATAACCAAACATTTTCTTATAGAAAATCCATTTATATTAAAATAATGTCTAAGGGTCAAAATAAAATATGAATATAGTTGAAATGCTTGCATATCACGTTTCAGCATAGTTGGGCACAATAAGTCCGTATGGCGCTTATTGGAGAATGGATCCCATACAATGACTGGGCTACTAGGGTACCGCCCATCATGGTGCATCTCTAGATAAAATAACACCGAGGACCTGGCCTGGATCCCCTGCCAACAAAGGACCGACCTACCCCTTGCTGGATAGTACCGAATATGATCACCCTCCGTTAATGGGCTCCGAAGCATACAAATGAGAGATAATAGCGACTCTAGATAGGGATGATCATACCCTACTTGGGAGCTATCCACTTAGCCCTACTGCATCTCCCATGTTTTAGTCATTCCCGGTTGATGAGGCCTGAGGCTACGATTACCTTTCAAGAACCTTTACACTTGGTTTCTCATTGTCCTCCAATGACAATGTGCTGATAGCATTCATCCATACAAGTCCGTTCTGGGTCTAAACGAAACCGAAGGCACTATTCCTACTACATCCATTTTGGAATCACCCTCAGGATTAGTAGCGATTAGCCCTTGCATTTCACATCACTATCTTCGATCCCATGCTCTTCATGATGTCTTCACTTCGAAGCGCATTCGTTGGATCGAAGTGATTTTCGGATAACATATCCGATCACGGTCTCTTCGAAACAACATTCGATAATTCCCCGTAAACTCAACCCTGGTTCTTTAGGAAATAAACAGTCAAAGATAAGATTAGAGAGCACCTCCTAACCGTTAGTGGACGGATTTCCTTATTATTGTCCTAGAAGAACGAAACGAGATTTATACGCACAGTACAACATCATCGAAGATGACTGTGCCATATAACTCACGTGTTTCTCCTAGATATTTCCAAAGTTGCGCTGGATCCATTTTTGATAGTCGGTTATTTAACTATCAACAAACATACATTCAATCAGGGATTTATTTCATAAGGAAAATCAACATTGGTTAAGCATATAATCAATCACTAGCCTCATTTCATAAATCTTCATAAATAAAACCTACTTTGTAAATTACTTCTATATAAACACCTTTACAAAGATATACTCGCGAATCTCTATATTTCAGTACTTAGAAATATCCATATACTTATCTCAACGGTATAAGTATATCTACAAAATTGAGAAAGATTTCTGCTTTATTTGATTCTCAAATCATTTATAAATTCCCTATAATCCTTTTTAAAACGTTTACAACCCATTTTAAAAATCCTCTGGACCATTTATAAAATACTTTTATACATTCTTATCATTCCTAAATTCTTTTTGTACATTTCTAAAATCATTTATAAAGCTTTTATAAATCCATAAAACCATTTATAAAACTTCTTTCATGAATCTATAAATTCGTTTCTAAAATTGGTTTATAAATATCTAACCATTTGTAAACTCTTCCACCTTGCAAATACCCCTTCCTTTAGTTCTTCAAACCATTTTATAAACTCTTTTATAAAATCCAAGTCTTTTGACTCCATTTATGGGTCTCGGAAACATTTATAAATAATTTAAATCATTTACTTCAAAACACTGCTATATAATAATAATTATTAACAATGAACATTATAAATAAATGGAAAATTTTAACTTTAAAACATCTTAAAATAATAAAAAAAATTGGCAAAGCCAATGAGGTTAAATGGCCACTACCATGTATTTATAATGAAAAGAAAGGTTCTTACATCATAAATAAGAATTACAATGATAACTAAGAAGAGAAGAAAGGAAAAGGAAAAATAATACAACAACATATAACTATACATACAAAGGTTATTCCCAGTTTTGAACCACTGCCTCTTCAAAAGGATAGGAAGAAAAAGACATAGCAATGTGGATTTGTTTGTAGATTCGATAATATACATCAATTCTCTTTCGATTCTTGTTATTATACATGATGTCATTTCTCTCACGCCATAGTTCAGCAATAGTTACCTTTAAGTACAGAAGCAACTCATGAGCAGCAGTAGTTTTCCATTTTGTTGTAGCATATATATTAAACCATTCAATCTTGTTGTCCCATACTGGTTTAGAAAATCCTTCCCTCAATCTAATTTTCGACCAAATGAAATATGTGTACGGGCAAGAGAAAAAAAGGCGATGAACATCTTCCTCATTATTATGACAGAAAAGACATAGAGTATTCATAGTAAGACCTTTTCTTCTCAGGTTGTCCTTTGTATGTAAAGCATTTTTGAAGATTTTCCATAGCATAAAATTCAATCTCTCACTTGTATGTCGGTTCCAAATTCGTTTATTCCAGGAAAATCTATTATGAGGTATTTGTTCTTCCAATGCAGTATATATTATGGCAGTTGAATGTTCCTTGTGCTTATCAGTCCATCTATATTCATCCTTAGTTGCATAATTGTATGGTTGATGATTATACTTGTTCCATTTTCTATTAAGCTCAGGGTAGCTCAAGATAGGTAATTCTATTTTGCCTTCTCTGATATGGTTAATAGCTTTAGCATGATTAGGGATACCTGTCATCTGAGCTTCAACATATGACATTGAACAACATAATATCAAGCCTTTATCTAACCAAGGCTCATACCACAATCTAGCATGGTTCTATTGGCTTAATGAAACATATGAGTGAGGCAGAAGAGCATCCCTTATTTTCATCATCAACTTCCACACCCAACTGCTAGCTTGTTTTGGTTTGACAGTCCAGATGTCCCATTTTTAAGGTTATAATTGCGACACCAAACTACCCATAAGGTGTCAATTTTGTTGAGGAGATTGTCAAAATCTTTTGAGAGAGCAGCAGTATTCCATCTTTTAAGGTTCTTAATTCCCAATCCCCCATATTTCTTTGGCCATTCTAGTTTGTTGTAGGCTATTGGGGACAGTTTTCTTTTGTGAGTAGTTCATGTCCATAAGAATCTTATCATCGCCGATCTAATCATGGCTATCGGTTTAGTTGGTAGTAGAAAAGTCCTACACCAGTAGACTGTCATAGAGAAGATGACTGAATTTATTATGACTAATCTGCCAGCCTAACTCAGGAATCTATTGTGCCATTTCTTAGAAACACCAATTATTTTTTCAAAGAGAGGTATACATAGCGATATAGTGATTCTTTTGCTAGCTAATGGGATGCCTAGATATGACATGTCAGACTCATGAGGAGTCATATTGGTTATAGTAAGGCACATAGATATTTCATTGGTACTTAATCCAGCTAAAAGAATATTAGATTTTTCATGGTTAAGCATTAGACCAGAGAATCTATAAAAGGAATCAAGAGTGTTCATAACGGCATTCAAGATTGACTAGTTGGCTTGGTGAATATGATAAGGTCATCAGTGAAAGCTAGAGACGTGATCATAGGGGATTTACACTTAGGATGAAGAGTAATTTTTTTAATGAAACTTGATGCTGAAAGGCAATGGTTAGAGTTTCAATAATAATTATGAAAAGATATGCAGAGATAGGGCCCCCTTGCCTTAGGCCATTCATGCCTTTAAAGTAGCCCATTGTGTGGGCATTGTATACAAGAGTATATCTAACTGTAGAGATGCATTGATAAATCAAGCTGCAAAATTTAGGAGGAAAGTTCATCTTGGACATGATATGCATGAGAGCAGACCAATGTACAGAGTCAAAAGTTTTTCTAATGTCAATTTTCATCATTGCTTAGGGGGTTTGTTTGCTGAAGAATAACCATTGAGTAGCTCATGAGTAAGAAGGACATTGTCTAGGATGCTTCTATTAGGGTGAAATGCTGCTTGGTTGAGTGAGATTATAGTAGGAAGTACTTGTTTAATTCTAGAGGCCAGGATTTTTGCAATGCTTTTATATATAATATTGCAGCAGGCTATCGGTCTATATTGTTTTACACTTGATGGGTTATCCACCTTTGGAATCAATGCTAGGTTAGTAGAGTTTATCAAGCTCAGCATCTTCGACTTATTAAAGAAATTATGCACTGCTTTTATAACATCAGTAGAAATAATGTTCTAGCAGGTGGTGAAGAAAACAGCATTGAAACCATCAGGCCCTCCTACAACAGGTTTCCTCATAGAGAAAAAATACAACTTTATCTCTTCATTAGGTATAGGGGAATTGGGTATACCTTACAAGTCAGTTGATAGAGTAGGCATGCTTAGAGCATTGAGGAATGTGTAATCAGAAGAGGGTTTTGAGATACCTAGCAAATTGGTGAAGTAACTCAGGAATGCAGCATCAACACCATCAGCAGTAGAGTGAGTATCTCCATAATTGTCTTTAATTTGGTGTATGTATGATTTGGTTTGCTTTATCTTCAAGGAAGCATGATAAAATTTTGTATTTCTGTCCCCATTCATTATCCAATTCTCTCTATATTTTTGTCTTCCCATTTCAGCTTCAATTGTATAAGCAGCTTCAAGTTGTTTTGTCAATTCACTTTCAAGGAGGTAGTGTGTGGGATCATTGCTTGAGTTCATTATCAAGGCATGTACCTATTCAAGTTTACATTGGATGTCAGTAGATAATTTCTTACCATCACCATAGATTTCTTTTGACCAAGATTTCATAGCATTTTTTGTATTTATTAGTTTACTTTGCAGCTTCAGCATAGGGTTTCCATATGTGTGCATGTTCCAAGCATTTGAGACTACCTGCATGAAATTTTGATTATATATCCATGAATCAAAATTTTTAAAATTTACATGTTTTTTAATAACTGCTTCTCCAAAGGTCTGGATTAATGGGAAATGGTCTGATAGGGTAGGCATTGGTATAAATATTTGTATTGTAGGGAAGAGGACAAGGGCTTTGTGGTTGATGAAGCTATGGTCTATTTTTGTGAGAGTTCTCTGACCATTCTGGCTTTTATTACTCCATGTGAATGGAGATCCAGAAGATGAAATATCTACTATTTCAGCATTATGAATTGTATCATTGAGGGGGGATAGATCCAAAGATAAAGAGAGAAACAAAAAATATGACTACTGTGTAAACAAAGAGTTTGAGAGTAAGCATTACACAATCTCCAATATATTTTTTGAAAAGGGAAATAGATTGCCCATTTTTTATCACATACACTATGTTGACATAATGCCCCAAAAAGAAACCAAAAAGAAAATGAAGTCTTTTCTTGAAAAAGGTAATTTTTACTAATTTTTTGTTTTTGTAATGTAATAATAATAAGAAAAGCAAGATTCTGATTCCTTCATTACCAAATTTTTTTTGGTATTTTTGGTAATATCCATTATTTGGTATTATGGGGTCTATATCTGATTTGAAGTGGATTTCCACCTGATTTATGAGATGACAGAAAAGAGCAGTTGAAGTCTCCAAGGATGATCCATGGATGAGTATTTTGTCTTAGGTGTGGAAGGTAGTCATGAAGCTTTTATCTTTGAGAGGGAGAATTTTCAGCATAGATGAAAGTGAAGTACAAGGAAGTGGAGGTAGGCAGGTGTGTTACATGGGAGTGTATGAATTGTCTGTCAAACATAATAGGATTGAGGGAGAATATTACTGGATCATAAACAACAAGCAGCCTCCCATAGGGAGCATGAGTATGGTTAGTCATACATTTCCAGGTAGGATTGATTGTTTTGGTTGCTTTTATGGAGAGAGGAAGGTCCAGCTTGGTTTCAGGTAAAGATAAAAGAGATATTTTGTGTTCATGTATAATTACTTTTGCTTGCTTCAGTTTGGATATCATATGAGCTCCTCTAATATTCCATGCTCCTATTTTGTGTATCATTAGGTAAACATTAAGGTTTTGTTTCTAAGTGTTCTCTTACCTCTTTGAGAGGTTGTAGGAGCATTTTCAAGGTATTTTTCAATTGAGGCATCACAGTCCATTGGAGATGTATTCAACAAGTAGTTGTTCTTCTTTTTACCTTTACTAGGAGGCAAGGGAGTATTTTTGGATGAGGCAGTGTTTTCATGAGTCTTGTTTTTCTTTTTGGAGTGTTTTGTCTTGGTTATTTGCTGTACTGAGGTAGGAGGTGGTTCTAGAATGTTAGATGGATTATCAAAAGGAGAGGAGGGGTTAATTGCAAGAAGAGTTGGGTTAGTTGAGGTTGTATTGTTATTTGCATAAAAGGAAGAATCCAGGGAGGTAAGGAATATAGAATCAGATCCAATTTGAAGTAGGAAAGGGCTATGTGGGGATAAGGGTTCAGATCTGATTTCTTTTGTTTGAGATGATTTATTTGCATCGGCATTGTTTGGTTTTGCAACAAGGTGTGCATTGATGAGGTTTGGTAAAAGCTTCATGCATGTTGGATCTGTAGGAAATGTGGATTACGGATCTTAAGGCAGAATTAACACTAGAGGGGGTGAATAGTGTTTAATTAATTTTATGAATCTTTTTGAAATCTTTTCAAATTAAACCCAAACAGATGCAATTCACAAACATAGAGACAATCATAGAACCATACACAGATGCAAATAGTAAATAAAAGCAATAAAAGAAAGAACACACATGAATTTTATACTGGTTCGGAGTTACCCTACATCCAGTCCCACACAATTTCTTATGCAGATTTCTTTTCAAATATAATGTTGATATTACAACCTCGATTTCAAGGCCACGAGATACTCCCTCCTGTCTTCGAGTCCAGGGAAAACTCTCTTGATTTAACCAGGCTACAAGATCACCTAATTGATTTACGGACTACAATCACACCTAATTGATTTACGGGCGACAATCACACCATTTCCAATCACACTTTGATAGAGAGAGACTCGATACACTTCGATCTTTCGATCTTTGATTACAAATGATCCTATAACTCTGAATAGCACTGAGATCTTTGAGAGAGAGTGGAAGAGAATCAAACTAGAGACGATCGAGTTTGATTCACTTAGGATTTCGGTAGAGTATTGTTAAGAATGTTTGAAAATAAGAATGGAAGAGAAAGAGGAGAGAAAACAAAGAAATCTTAAGTGAAAATTCGTTGAAAACTATTGATATATATAGGAGAATAACAGTCATGTCCATTCGTGAAAGGTTATGACGAATAGACACTTCTTTTGAAAATTCAAAATTTAAAATCTACGGCTACTATCTCGACATGGGGGGTATAGGCATGTCGACGTCCCCTAGTATTTTTTGAAAATTGAATTTTGTTTTAAAAGAGATTTTCTTTCTAAAGTTTGTTGAAACAAATCTTAGAACTTTGTAAACTATTTTGAATATACTTTATGATTATAAAAACCTTTGGAAAGTGATCTTACGAAATATAAAAGTAATAAAAACTAAATATATAAATATTTTGAGATCAAAGCTAAAACATTAAAACCAGGAGATAGTTTAAAAACAAGAAATGATTTTGAAACTAATATGATTAAAAATAGTTTTTGAATTAAGGCTAAAATATTTAAACCGAGAGAGATGACTTTTTAAAAAGATAGTTTTGAAGAAATCTAAAAACAAGTCATTTTGAAAATTTCGTGGATTCCATTTCACTAGAGAAGGTCGTGGGTTCCATCCCACTATTAAAGCGAGAAGGTGGATTCCATTCCACAATTAAAATCCGAATAAATTTTTTTGTGCTATTATGAAGTTTTAACATAAATCTAGACTCTATTACTTATCTTGATATCTTGAACTCTTGATAATCTTGATACTCATAAGTCTTCAGTCTTGATTTCTACAATCTTGAATTTGTCAGTCTTGAATCTCTATACTGTACTGTCTCCATTCTCTGTACCTGCATATATATATATATCCTCCATATACATATATATCTAGATAAAGATATTAGTATTTATATTTTATTACAAGTCCTAAGGTTGTTGTCATCAAAACCATCATCTCAGGAACTAACAATCTCCCCTTTTTTGATGACGACAACCTATGTTTATAAAATATACTCCACCAAACTCTGATTCTACTTTGACTCCCCCTTATTCCAACAACTCCCCCTTAATCTACTAACTCCCCCTTAATCTAAGCCTAACTAATAGCCTAACTATCCTATTTTATAATTCTCCCCCTTTGTCATCAACAAAAACTAAGCCTAAACTACATTACTCCCCCTTAAACTAATACTATGGAACTAAATGCTAATAACGAAGAATGATAAGCGAAACATAAATCTAATTTTATTATATATGATGTTACAATAAACATATATATGAAACATAGAAACAAATATATACAAGTACACAAAATATAAAAACATTAATACAATAAAAATCTAACGAGAGTCCTTGACAATTGATGACTTGTGAACCAAACAATTTGGGTAATGGAGACAAAAGTTTCCATGTTGTTCGACCAAAGTACAATTTTTGTCAAAACAGACTTCTCCAACGCAAACAACATTATCATCCTCGTCCATTTGTGCTTCTTCCTCTTCTTCTTCTTCTTCTTCATCGTCCTCTAATGGATTATGAATACGTATGTTAGAGGAATCATCTTTAATCACAATAGGGTCTGCATGATTATCCATTAGAAATTTTTGCAAATTTCTAAGAATCTTGCCTTGTTTCTCTTGTTCCTTTGCCATCCTTATTTGCATGACTTGTAATTCAGTTAGCATTCACAGAGAATCCTTCATAATTTCCTCGATCTTCGTTACTCGAGCCAATGTAGTATGTTGGAATGGACCAGAATTAGGAGAAGGGAAGGAAATGGTTGCATTTTGGTTTGATTTAGAAGAGGAGGCAATTACTTTGTATTTTTAGAAGTTTATTATGGAGAAAATTAAATGAGAAGATAGATGAATTTGTAATATTGTGGTTATATAACCACCAAACTGATTTTAGAGGGAAAATCAAACTTTCAAATCTGACCGTTGTATGTCGAAATGGGGGGTAGGGGCATGTCGACATCCCTTTGAAAATTTTGACAATTTTGTTTTTTCTCTATTTATTTAAATATATATGTTACTATATCTATATTCTATATCTTAGTTATAGAGCAAATACATAGTTCTCTTCTTAATTTAGTAAAGGTTGATTGATTCAAGGGTTTGGTCAGAATATCAGCTATTTGATTCTCAGTGTTGATAAATTCAAGAGAAATAATCTCTTTACTTATATTATATCTGAGAAAATGATGTCTGATATCAATATGTTTGGTTCTTGCATGATGAGTAGGATTTTTGAATAAATTTATTGCACTTGTATTGTCATAATAAATTGGTGATTTTGAAATATTTAACCCAAAATCCTTTAGGGTTTGTTGCATATAGATAACTTGAGAACAAGCCAAAGCAGCAGAGATATATTTTGCTTCAGTTGTTGATAGTGAGACAGTAATTTGCTTTTTACTAAATCAGAAAACCAGAGAATGTCCTAAAAAGTGACAAGTTCCACTTGTACTTTTTCGGTCTGATTTACAACTAACATAGTTAGCATCACAATATGAGATTAAATCAATTGAATCATTTTTAGGGTAAAACATGTCATAGTCTAAAGTGCGTTTAACATATCTTAGGATATGTTTAACAGCTTTTAAATGGGTTTCTTTGGGTTGAGATTGGTATCTTGTACAGAGACACTATGCATGATATCAGGCCTACTCACATTTA
The DNA here is from genome assembly GCA_030737815.1 of Allium fistulosum. NCBI lineage: Eukaryota > Viridiplantae > Streptophyta > Magnoliopsida > Asparagales > Amaryllidaceae > Allium > Allium fistulosum. The sequence goes on from CM060905.1 coordinate 1,007,952,424, forward strand.
TATAGAGTAACGATCCAATCATTCCCCTGTATAGTTTTTGATCAACATCTTTTGAGATGTCTTCTTTATTCATGGCTTCATTGGTTGCCATAGGAGTGGGTTTTCCACTCGCAGTGGTCATACCAAACTTACTGACTAGATTCCTAGCATACTTTTCTTGACTAATGAAAATATAATTATATAATTGTTTTATTTGCAATCCTAAAAAGAAAGTAAGTTCATCCGTATGACTCATCTCAAACTCCTTTGTCATTATTTCAGAAAAATCTTTGTTCATTTCATTGTTTGTTGATCCAAAAATGATATCATCTACATAAATCCATACTAATTGGATATCATTTTTGTTCCTTTAAATAAAAAGAGTATTATTTACTCTACCAATTTCAAAATTTGATTGTAATAGATAAGATTTTAGTCTGCCATACCAGGCTCTAAGAGCTTGTTTCATACCATATAAAGCTTTCTTTAATTTGTAAACATGATTTGGAAACTTTTCTTCTTCAAAAAGTGGAGGTTGTTCAACATAAACATCCTCTTTAACAAAACCATTTAAAAAGGATCTTTTGACATCCATTTGAAATAATTTGAAATTGTTGTGGTTTGCGAAAGCAAGTGGAATTCTAATGGCTTCAAATCTTGCTACGGGTGCAAAGGTTTCATCAAAGTCTATTCCTTCTTCTTGACAATAATATTGCACGACAAACTGAGCTTTATTTCTAACGACCTCATCTTGTTCATTCATTTTATTTTTATAAACCCATTTAGTTCCTATTATAGTTTTGTCCTCAGGTCTAGGAACAAATTCCCATACATCATTTCTGGTGAATTAATTCGGTTCTTCTTGCATAGCAAGAATCCATGAATCATCAGATGATGCTTCCTTTGGATTTTTGGGTTAAATAGTTGATATAAAAGCTACATTACTCATCTTGTTTAGTTGATTTCTAGTTCTAACAACAGATTCAATATTTCCTAGTATATTTTCTATAGGATAATCTTTTAAAAGCCTGATTCTTTTATTAGGATGAACAGTTTCACAATTTGTTTCCTTTGATTCATTATTTAAAGTAACAAAATCATCTTCACCATTTATTTGAACAAAATCTTTGAAATTTTCATCAAAAGATACATGCATGGTTTCTTCAATGGTGTTAGTTTTTAAATTGAAAACTCTGTATGCTTTACTTCTATTAGAATATCCGATAAAGATTCCTTTGTTGGATATAGAATCAAATTTATCCAAATTGTCCTTTGTATTTAGAATAAAGCATTTACTTCCAAAAACTTTAAAATAAGATACCTTTGGTTTCTTGTTGAATAGAAGTTCATATGGTGTTTTATTGGTTAGAGGTCTAATTAAAATCCTATTCAAAATGTAACAAGCTGTAGCGACTGCTTCAGCCCAAAAATTTCTTGGTAATTTACTATCTGAAAGCATAGCTCTTGCACACTCTTGAATCGTCCTATTTTTATGCTCTACCACTCCGTTTTGTTGTGGAGTTCTTGGAAAAGAAAAATTATGAGTTATTCCTTTTTTATTACAGAAATTCTCGAAATTTTCATTTTTAAATTCTCTATCGTGATCACTACGAATAGTTTTGAATTTTAAAGAAAGTTGATTTTGAATTCTTTTTGCAAAAGTTTTAAATAAATCAAAAGCATCACTTTTATGTTTCAGAAAAATTGTCTATGTAAGTCTAGAATAATCATCTAAAATTATAAAAACATATTTACTGTGATTTATTGACTGAATTTGAGATGGACCAAACAAATCTAAATAAAGTAACTCGAGAGTTTTTGAAGTTGAAATCATATCTTTCAATTTGAACGAACTCTTCCTAAGTTTTCTTAATTGACAAGCATCACATATACTATCTACTTTAAAATCCATTTTAGGAAGACCTCTTACTAGATCAAGTTTTGAAAGTCTAGATAAGAGTTTGAAATTCAAATGCCCAAATCTTTTATGCCAAATCCAAGGGTCACTTGTATTACCCAAAAGAAATAGGTTATCATTTGAGATTTTCATACTAAGAATATACATATTTTTCTTCCTAATTCCTTCAAAGATAATACTTGATTTATTATCTCCGATGTGACACTTATCCTTTTCAAATTTAATTTTGTAGCCCTTGCCACATAGTTGACTTATGCTAAGTAAGTTGTGTTTTTGATTCCTAACTAACAGAACATCAAAAATAGTAGGAGTTTTAGAGTTACTGACATTGCCGATGCCAATCACATATCCTTTTGAATTGTCTCCAAAGTTGACCATTCCTCCATCTTCATAAATTATGTCATTCAGCATCTCCGAATTACCAGTCATGTGTCTTGAACATCCACTATCAATTATCCATTTTTTTTCTTGATTTGCACCATTTGTCCATTGAGTGTTGATTCTTCAAAAGCCATATAACACATCTGTTCCTGCACAACACACCAATTCGGTAGTTAACTTGATTTTCTATAATAACAATATGTAGACTTATGAGACAATGATGATTTGGACAGTTTTGAACTAGTGTTAACAAAATCTCCAAAAATTACCATTTTAAAGTTTTTCAAAATTCAGATTATGATAACTTTGAAAACCAATGCTCTGATACCAAATGTAGGAAATGCGGATTACATATCTTAAGGAAGAATTAACACTAGAGGGGAGGGGGTGAATAGTGTTTAATTAATTTTATGAATCTTTTTGAAATCTTTTCAAATTAAACCCAAACAGATGCAATTCACAAACACAGAGACAATCACAGAACCAGACATAAATGCAAATAGTAAATAAAAGCAGTAAAGGAAAGAACACCGAAATTTTATACTGGTTCGGAGTTACCCTACATCCAGTCCCATACAGTTTTTTATGCAGATTTCTTTTCAAATATAATGTCGATACTACAACCTCGATTTCAAGGCCACGAGATACACCCTCCTGTCTCCGAGTCCAGGGCAAACTCTCTTGATTTAACCAGGCTACAAGATCACCTAATTGATTTATGGGCTACAATCACACCTAATTGATTTACGGGCCACAATCACACCGTTTCTAATCACACTTTGATAGAGAGAGACTCGATACACTTCGATCTTTCGATCTTGATTACAAATGATCCTATAACTCTGAATAGCACTCAGATCTTTGAGAGAGAGTGGTAGAGAATCAAACTAGAGACGATTGAGTTTGATTCACTTAGGATTTCGGTAGAGTTTTGTTAAGAATGTTTGAAAAAGAATGGAAGATAAAGAGGAGACAAAACAAAGAAATCTTAAGTGAAAATTCGTTGAAAGCTACTGATATGTATATGAGAATAACGATCATTTCCATTCGTGAAAGGTTATGACGAATAGACACTTCTTTTGAAAATTCAAATTTTAAAATCTACAGCTACCATGTCGACATGGGGGGTATAGGCATGTCGGCATCCCCTAGTATTTTTTGAAAACTGATTTTTGTTTTAAAAGAGATTTTCTTTGTAAAGTTTGTCGAAACAATCTTAGAACTTTGTAAACTATTTTGAATATACTTTATGATTATAATAGCCTTTGGAAAGTGATCTTACGAAATATAAAAGTAATAAAAACTAAATATATAAATATTTGAGAGAATTAGGGAAAATGACAAAGTTTGAAAAAAAATTAGGCTGAAGGACATGAATTTTTATTTTTAGGCTGAAGAACAAATGCTAGTTATATTTAGCATTATGTTCAACTTTTACACTATACAAATTGCTAGTTATAACTAGCATCATATTTAGTTTTACACTATACAAAATGCTAGTTATAACTAGCATTGTACTTCAGTCAAAAAAAATTAATTTGCTGTCCTTCAACGTAAAAAAATTTCTAAGTTTGTCCTTGTGCCTATTTTCCGATAAATATTTTGAGATTAAGCTAAAACATTAAAACCAAGAGATAGTCAAGAAATGATTTTGAAATTAATATGATTAAAAATAGTTTTTGAATTAAGGCTAAAATATTTAAACTGAGAGAGATATGTCTTTTTAAAAAGATAGTTTTGAAAAAAATCTAAAAATAAGTCAATTGGAAAATTTAGTGGATTCCATTCCACTAGAGAAGGTCGTGGGTTCCATCCCACTATTAAAGCGAGAAGGTGGATTCCATTCCACAATTAAAATCCAAATAAAGATTTTAGTGCTATTATGAAGTTTTAACATAAATCTAGACTCTATTACTTATCTTGATATCTTGAACTCTTGATACTCATGAGTCTTTAGTCTTGATTTCTACAATCTTGAATTCGTCGGTCTTGAATCTCTATACTGTACAGTCTTCATTCTCAGTACCTGCATATATATATATATATATCCTGCATATACATATATATCTTGACAAAGTTATTAGTATTTATATTTTATAACAAGTCCTAAGGTTGTTGTCATCAAAACCATCATCTCAGGAACTAACAGGATCAGGGTTGTTAGAGGATGGATTGTCTGATATGGAGAGATTAGTTTCATTTGTTTTTGAAGGAAGCGTAAGTTGTAAAGGATCTGGTGTTTGTGGAGCACTTAAGAGTGTGACATATGTTTCATGCATTTATCACTGATCTGGTTTTATCTGCTACTGCATGCATTTTTTCATTTAAGCTTTGCTGGGCATATTTGTGTGCATGTGTATCAGTTATTGAGATGTCAGTATCATTGGTTTCACAGAATATCACTTCTACATCCAAATCTTTTCCATGTTCAGCCAACTGCTTATTGTTTTCATCTTGATTTAATTCAACATTCACCAATGTTCCATTTTCATCATATTCTCCTGTTTCACCTATTGATTGGAGCAAGTCATATTTATTTGCAATTTATATATTTCCTATCATATCTTTCTTTGTGTGGGCAGTTGCATTTTGCATGTATACATGTTCAGAATGCCTGCTTTCAGCTGTTGGAGGTAACAGAACTTCTGGATTTTCATTAATACTTTTCTTTTTTACTTTCCACTTTCTTCCAAACTTTCTTATTTTCAAATCTAGTTTTCTTTTTGGTATTTCCACTAATATATAGCTCTTCAGCATTTTTTTCAAATGTCTTATAAAATGATCCTAACTTTTCCTGTACCTCATCTAATCCACCTTCAATTACACAGTTTTGATCAGTGTGTCCAAATACACAGCACTTTACACAAATATCTGGTTTCCACAAGTAGTCAACATAAACTATTTGTGTTGAACCATCAGATATTTGAATAGGGAAGGATTTAACTAGCTCCTAATTAGGGGTAATCTCAATCAAACATTTTGCATAATTTATTCAATCTAGTTTTTCTGTCATTTTATCCATACAGACTAACTTTCCTAGCCTATTAGCTAACCAGTTGATGCCCAACGGAGACCAAGCAAAGATTGGGATATTAGATAGATGAACCCATATAGGAACTGCTTTAATTGATCCACACACATTACTAATTGTAGGATCCCACTACTTGACAATAAAAAGCTTATTTCTCATCACTATAGGATAACTACAAATGATGTTTCTTCTATCTTTCTCATCGGAGAGTAAAAAAAGAAATAAGGTTCCATCAGGTCTAACTTTAACATTACCGCGCAACTTCCATAATTTCTTTAAATGAGCAATCACAGCTGAATACGAGAGGGTCTTATCAAGGAAAAAGCCAACAATATACTCACCCCATATGTCCTTACCAACAGATAAGACAGAGGAAGGAGGAATAAGAACTTCACCATCAAAAACAAGATCCAGATGAACATGCATGTACTTCCTTGCATTGTGGGGCAGCTTTTTGAAAAGTGAAGTCCAAGAATGTTCATGAGGAGGTGGTAGAAGGTTTTTAGTTGTAGAGGACAGAGGAGGTACAAGGGAGAAGGATGGGTTGGAGTGAACTGTTGGAGGAACAATAGGTGGTTTGGGTATTGAGATCGTGGTCGGTATAGGAGCATGAGGGGGGGGTTAGGTGGTGGTAGGGATGGTTCAGGTGCAGGAGGGATGGGTTCGGAGGAGAGAAGGGGGGACGGGACATGGGCGGGAAAGGGTAAGGGAGAAGCAGGCATTAAACGTTGTGTGATAATCGAACTTTAATTATTATATAATTTATTACTATTGATCTTAAAATAATAATTAATAATTCCAAAATATTGTTTAAGAAATAATAATAATTAATCTTTACCATTTTATAAATAATAATAATTTATTTCAAAACCTTATTAATAAATCCTTATTTTTAACTTCAAACCATAATTTTCTTGAAATAATTAACCTTTTAATGTTTAGATAAATTCTTTAAAACCATATTACTATAAACGAATAACTTTAAATAATACTAATATAATTCAAATAACTTTAAACAATACTAATATATTTCTATGATTGGATCGGATATTGGTACTATACATAATTGGGTGTTGGTGGCCAATTTTGAAGCCAACAGTTTATAACCGTAAATGTTATAGTGTACATATTCAATTAAAATGTTTAATTGAATAACATAAAATTAATTAAAATGTTAATTAATTATATTAATTAAATAAGATTTAATTAATGTAATGTAAATAAGACAATTATGTAAGTTAATGAAATTATAAAGGTTATATAATAATTAAACTTACATAATATGAATGCATAAAACAAAAGTGGAATAGTATGAAACCTAAAATAAACTTAAGGAATAAATACATATGTATAGTACGTATATAGTGATTTCTAATGTGTCCGACACTTGAATCATGAGGGTACTTCATAAGAAATACATTATTTCATAAGTCGATATCACTCAATATAATATATTAAAGATTATGAATATTTAATATAAAATTGTCCTCCACCACTTATATATTAATAGATTGCTTGCATACTCTCATGTTGTTGATATTCCTCAAGCTAAAGATGTTATGTGTTGCACAATTAGTATATTAACTAGACAAGGTAAGATGCATGGACATATTTGTTGATATTCCTCAAGGTACATGCATTATACTTAATTGTAGCGAAATGGTGGGTATGAGTGAATAATCTCGGTATTAATATTCCTGTTATCCTGCCTTTTGGCAAGGCCGTGACACCAAGGACTTGACTAGAAATCAAGGACAATCCGTCCCGAAGATCGGTTATACATAGGTTCACTATGGATACCAGCAAATTTGGTCTAAATCCGGATTGAGCAACAATTAACATGCTACGACAAGCAAAGCTACGAAAGCCAACGTTCCAAATTTCAAGTCAATCGGAGTTCGTATGCTCAAGTTATGGATCGATCAAGTTTCTTGTGAAACATGTTTGTTTCGTATCCATTATATTTGTATCCATCACTTCGCTTCGTATCCATCGGCCCACAAGCATCAGTTCGTATCCATCCATCAAGACCCTTCGGTTCGTATCCATCAAACAAAGGCGGCATGTTTCGTATCGATCACTCATTTGATCGATACAAAGGAGAGAGCCAGGTATCAATACGAAGAGCACATGCAAGTATCGATACGAAAGCAGCGTACAAGGATCGATACGAAAGAAGTCACATTAGATCGATACGATGAAGGCAAAGTCAACCAAGGGAAATGGTCACTTGGCATGAAATATGGATCTCCCCTAAACTATCGCTCCACGTCATCGATACACGGCTGATCGATACGAAGAGTCATCGATACGAAGGCCGATCGATACGAAAGTATCGATATGCACGCTTCAGCCACTTGCAAAATCAACCTTGGATCGATCATATCTCAAAATCTAAAAGTCCAAATGCTACCAAATTTTCATAGGAGCTTACTTACCACCTCAAGAATGCCTCTGATCGATCGCAGGCCAAAAGGAGAAGATCTTGATCGATACGAAGTGCACGTGGATCGATCAGGGATCAATCCCAAATGACCTCGGTTCGATCTGGTGGGCCCACCCACGTGTGAGAAGAGGTATTCCGAGATCTAAGGCAGATATTTCCAGACTGCCCCTATAAATAGCACTCCTGCGCCTACAGAAAAAGAACTTTTAGAGTTTCTACGCCGTTACTCTGCTGGAACTCCATTGTAACTTGAGTGCTATTGATTGTACTGTTGTAAATCAGTTGAGAATCATCAATAAACAACAAACTATTCAAAGTGGATGTAGGCTACAACGTCGAACCACTATAAACTCTTGTCTTTTTCTATTTTTGCTTACTTAATTGGTGTGATTGTTAGATTATCCTGTTTTTCCATTTAATTTCTTTATTCTAGTCTCTTTAATTACATCCAAAGAGTGTTGTGCCCTATTTTGGTACAAACACTTTGGTGCTTTCACTGAGAAAACCCGTCTTTTCTCCGATTCATCGGATCTACTTCCATTGTTGGATTGCAAAAATCTAAGGAGAAGATCCAGATCTACCATCCAGTAGTTCATTCCATTCTATTCAGATTACTCCAGACCTAGGAAAGAGCTACATTAACCATGGTTAACACCAGAACTACTTCAAATGCTGCTAATCCAGAAGGACGGGATAGGAAAAATCCCACGCAGCTGACTACCACATGCCAAACTTCAACTGGAGCTTCAGATCCACAGGGCCCTGTGGCTAGAAAGGAGTTCCAGATCATCATGCAAGATCTTGCTCGGAGTTGTCAAGAGCTCACCAAGCAGATCCGTGCCAACACGGAGCTTGCGAATCAGCTAAACGAAGAACGGCGAAGGAGATCTAGGAGGGATCACGTTTCACATTACTCGACTGAAAGCTCATCGTCATTCGATTTCAACCATAGATCCATGTGCCGTCGGCTGGATGGAAATTATGCAGAAGCCTCTGGGCATCAGCATGCTTTGAATCTCGGACAAGCCAGGATTGGCCTTTCTTCAGGGCAACAAGCTGGACCTTTCTCCCGAGGAGGGGAACTTCCTTACCACACCGTTCATGACCATGCAGCTACTGCCGCAATCAATATGGAAGCTCGGATCCAGAACCAACCAAATCCAGCCCTTCGCCAACACAATCATGCTCCTGAACCCTACGTTCTTGAAAGATCTGGAGCTAAGGAGGCGAGGAACGGACCGTCGACAGCGCATGGACTGTCCTCGCAACATGGGTCCCGACCATGCCTTGGCCCCGAACATCTAGATGCCTGATATTCCAACCATGATCCGTCAAATGATCCGTGAAAGTCAAGGCCTTACTAATGACAATTGGGGAATCTCCCAAAGTCATACTCCATTCACTAACGACATCATTTATGCTGAGCCACCTCGCCGATTCAGGATGCCAACTTTGCTCGTGTACGAAGGAAGTTTGGACCCTAATCAGCATATCTTAAAGTATGAATGGCTCATGAATGTCGCTTGAGATGATGACATGGTTAAGTGTAGAAGCTTTCCTATTTCCTTAGGGGGCATTGCAACTATGTGGTTCACTCGTCTACAACCCCGATCCATTTCATGCTTTGATCAGTTGGCTACGAAGTTCGTTGAACAGTTCTGTATGCATGTCACGAGACAGAAAGATCTCAACACCTTATCCGGTGTTACTCAAGCTCCAGGAGAGACTCTCAGACGTTATCTGGAAAGGTTCCATGCTCTTTGTGCTGAAGTCAGCAATCCAGATGACAATCCTATTTTGATGGCATTGACTAAAGGAATCGATCCCGATTCCGAGTTTGGCAATTGGTTGGCTGGGAAACCCCAGCGTCATTGGATCGTTTCTATGCTAAGGCGGCCCAATTTTTGAGGAGAGAAGACGCTAGACGATCTAGGAAGCAGGACGATGCGAGTCCCAGTTTTGAAGGCATTCAAAGCAATGTAGCTGTGAAACAGACCGGTGAGAGTTCCGGCAAAGTGCAGTTGAATATACTGAACAAACAAGGTCAATAGAAAGGTAACGGTGGTCAGGGAAAGAAGAAAGACCCAAATCGTGGACCGAGACCCAGAGCTCCAGTGTACGACCGATATTCTCCTCTGAATACATCATTGGAGAATGTTTATCTGCAGACTTGTAATACTGGACAGTATAAGAAACCAGCTCTAAAACCCTCTTCCGAGAAGCAAATTCAGACTGGAAAATTCTGTAGATTCCACAACTGTTACGGCCATAACATTAATGAGTGTCGTCATTTTCAAGACATTATTGAGAAGTTGATTAGAGAGAGAAAGTTGGAATAGTTTGTTAGGGCTCCGTAGGATGGAGGTGTGGGCCCATCTAACCTGAATCAAGGACAAGGCAAAGCTAGGCTCGAGGAACCCGCATGTACTGGCGGGAGGTTGGTAATTAATACAGTTAGTGGTGGTCCTCGTCTAGCTGATCGGAGCTGGAAGGAAATGGAGTCATATGCCAGCTCAGTTAGGCATGTGGACTTCGAGTGTTGCAGTAATTCTAACGATGGGGCCCCGGCAAAACAACAGAGAACGATGACAGATGACATCGTTTTCAAAAACCGAGACGCTGACAGAGTCGAGGCCCCCACCATAGATCCATTGGTTATATCAGCCCAGATAGGTCCTGCTTGGATAAAGAGGATCCTAGTCGACAGTGGAAGTTCTGTCAACATACTTTTTAAGCGCGCTTACGACCAGATGAGAATGGAGGCAAAAGATCTAAAGCCGTGTCAGTCGCGCATACACGGTTTTAATGGAAGTGCAACCATACCAGCTGGCATGGTTGAATTACCCGTTGAGTTGGGTATCAGAGGTCGCCGGAGAGTCCAGATGCTGCAGTTTGTTGTATTAGACATTCATTCCCCCTACAATGCTTTCTTGGGCCGACCAGCCCTCGCTGAATTCAGGGCAGCGATTGCCCCATGGTGTTTGACTCTGAAGTTCCCCACTAATAACGGGGTCGGAGTGGTTCATGGTGATCGGGCGGCTGGATGCTCCTGTTATGTTGCTGAGCTGCGGGATGCGCAGCGAAAGGAGAAGGGCAAGGGCGTAGAGGAATCTCTCTGCGTCCATTTTTCTAAAAATTGATAGTTAATGCCTGAGCCTAGGCTCGGGCACCACAACCAGTTCCTTGGGGACCTTGATCCCAGAGACAATAATGATGAGGAGGAAGTCAAAGACTCATAGACTTCCCCGGTAGAGTTGACGATCGATGTTCTGATCTACGATGAAGACAATTCTCGAATGGTAAAGATCGGATCTCAACTTAGTCACTAGATGAGACAGGAATTGGTTGATTTTCTCTTGGTAAACCTCGATGTGTTTGCTTGGACGCATTCTGGCATGTGTGGGATCTCGCCGGACATCGCGAGCCATGCATTAAACATTGACCCGCGGCACGTCCCGATCAAACAAAAAAGGCGCGGTATGGATCTAGAGAGACCTGCCGCCCTTAAGGAAGAAGTAAATAAACTCAAGTCGAATGGGTTTATTTGTAATGCATTATACCTAGAGTGGGTATCAAATCCAGTGCTTGTCAGAAAATCAAACGGGAAATGGAGAACTTGTGTGGACTACTCAGATTTGAATAAAGCATGCCCCAAAGACAGTTTTCCACTTCCCAGAATTGATCAACTTGTGGATTCAACAGCCGGGCACGAGCTCTTATCTTTCATGGATGCGTATTCATGCTACAATCAAATACCAATGCAATTGCCAGATTAAGAACATACAAGCTTCGTTACCGATCTAGGACTCTGTTGCTACAAAGTGATGTCGTTTGGACTTAAGAACGTTGGGGCAACTTACCAAAGGCTCGAGAACTGAATGTTCGCCAACCAGATCGGGAAGACCATGGAGGTGTACATAGACGATATGCTTGTGAAGTCGCGACTGTCCATCAATCATGTCAAAGACTTGGAAACAATGTTCAACATTCTCCAACAGTACCGAATGAAGCTCAATCCATTGAAATGTCATTTCGGAGTTGCATCCGGAAAGTTCCTTGTTATCCCGCCATTTGGCAAGGCCGCGACACCAAGGACTTGACTTGCAACCAAGGGCAATCCGTCCCGAAGACTGGTTATACGTAGGTTCACTATGGATACTGGTAAATTTTGTCCTAGTCCGGATCAAGCTACAATCGATATGGTGTGACAAGCAAGGCTATGAAAGCCAACATCCAAATTTCAAATCAATCAGAGTTCATATGCTCAAGATATGATCGCTGCAAGTCAAGGATAACAACTACAATTCGTATCCATCAATATGAATAGTGATTCATATCCATCACCAGCTCTCCTTCGTATCCAACCTACTTTGTATCCATCGAGGCAGAAAGTCCCATTCGTGTCCATCCAAGCAAGCAATGGTTCGTAACCATGGGAAGATCAACTCTATTCGTATCCATTCTCGTTCGTATCCATCCAAGGCGGCCTTCTTTGTATCCATCAGAATCAAGCTAATTCGTATCCATGGGGAATTGTCGCTTCGTGTCAATCCATGCACTTCGTATTGGCCCTCTCATTCACATATTTCGCATCGATCAGCCGTTGATCGATACGAAGAGCGCGTCATGGATCGATACGAATGTCATCCCTTTTCAATCAATACGAAAAGGCCATTGAATCATCGATACGAAATAGGCATCCCATGACCGATACGAAATACTTGAGCCTATATCGATACGAATGGGAGTATAAGCCATCGATGCGAATCAAACTCGAACAAGCGATACAAAAGGGGTATTTCTGATCGATACGAAGTGAACGACAAGGGACCGATACGAAGGAGATTGTTCTAGCTCGATACGAACGAGGCACAACGAAGAAGGAAGACTTGGTCACTCGGCATGAAAGGTGGACCGATCCTAAATGTTAGCGCCACATCATCGGTCATCACGTGCCTAAGAGCGATGCGAATAAGAGCGATGCAAATGAGAACGATGTGAATTCGACAGCACATTCAAAGTTCAAACTTGCATCGATCATAACTCGAGATCTACAAGTCCAAATGCCACCAAATTTTCACAGGAGCTTGCCTACAACCTCAAGAATGTACCTAACAAATTTTAGTCCCAAAGGACCGTTTATGGATCGATACGAACTTAATTCGTATCGCTCCCGGATTGAGTCGAAATCACCTGAACTCAATCCCGTGGGCCCACTCACGTGAGAGAAGAAGTCTTCCGAGATTTGGGCGAGATATTTGCTGTCTACACCTATAAATAATGACCCTGGACCTACAGAAAATGGACTTTTGGCTTCTCTACGCTGATATTCTGCCGGAATCGTCATTAAATTTCAGTTGTACTGTTGTAATCTTTTGTAATCAGCGAGTAAAGTTCAATAAACATCAGCCATTTCATAGTGGACGTAGGCAATTCGCCGAACCACTCTAAATCGTGCGTTTCTGTGCATTTTTTTATCTGTTGATTGGTGTGTTTGTTAGATCTGCTTCAATTTACATTTATTTTCTTCATTTTATCTTCAAACACATTCGAAGAGTGTTGTGCCCAATTTTGGTACAAACACTTTGGTGCTTTCACTGAGAAAACCCAGCTTTTCTCTTGCTCATTGGATCTACTGCCGATATTGGATTGCAAGAATCTAAGGAGAAGATCCAGATTTCAAGCCTAGAAGTTCTTCCATCCTATTCAGATTTGTCCCAAGTCTAGGAGAGAACTTCACTATCCACCATGGTCAACACTAGGACTACCTCAACAGCTGCAGATCCAGAAGGACGGGATAGGCAGAACTCCGTGCAACTCTCTCATACAGACCAAAATGCTGCCGGACCTTCGAATCCGCAAGGCCCTGTCACCAGGGAGGAGTTCCAACTACTGATGCAAGAGCTGACTCAAAGGCGCCAGCAGCTTACCTAGCAGCTTCGTGCCAACGCGGAATTAACTAACCAGCTAAACCGTGAAAGACGAAGGAAACCCAGAACGGATCAGGCTTCCTATTCATCCACCGAAAGTTCAGCTTCTTCTGATTACAATCGTAGATCCACCCGCCCACGACTGGATGGAAGCTATACACAGGCTACCGGACATCAGCGCACTTTGACTATTGGACAATCGAGGGTTGGTCCGTCAACCAGCCACTAGACCGGACCCACTTCCCAAGGAGGGACGGTTTCTTATCACGCTACCAATTACCACGCTACTGCCCCTGCCACCGAGTTGAAAGATGACGATCAGAACCAAATAGATCCGAACCTTTGCCAGCATGATTACACTCCTGAACCTTATGTTCCTGAAGACCTAGATCCAGGGAGGCGAGGTATGGACCATCAACCGCGCCCGGCCCATCCTCGCATTGTGGAACCCGACCACACCTTGGCTCGACATGCCCAGAACGTCCGGATGCTAGACATCCCGACAATGATTCGTCAGATGATCCGTGAAAGTCAGGGCCTCACCAATGACGACTGGGGAATCTCCCGGAGTCATACCCCTTTCACCGATGATATCCTCTATGCTGAACTACCTCGGCGATTCAGAATGCCAACTCTACCTCTTTATGAAGGGAGCTCTGACCCTAACTAACACATTTTAAAGTATGAATGGTTAATGAATGCCGCATGGGCTGATGATGCGGTCAAATGCCAAAGTTTCCCGATCTCCCTAGGGGGCATCACAACTATGTGGTTTACTCGCTTACCACCTCGATCTATCTCATGTTTTGACCAGTTGGCATCGAAGTTTGTTGAACAATTTTGCATGCATGTCACAAGGCCCAAAGATGTTAATACCTTGTCCAGTGTCACTCAAGCTCCCGGAGAGACAATCAGACGTTATCTGGAGAGGTTTCATGCTGCATTCTCTGAGATTAGTAATCCTAATGACAACTCAATTCTGATGGCACTAACTAAGGGGATCGATCCCGGTTCTGAATTTGGCAACTGGTTGGCCGGAAAACCTCCTGCATCATTGGACCATTTCTATTCCAAGGCAGCTTAGTTCTTAAGAAGGGAGGATGCGAAACAGTCTAGGAAAAAGGATGACACAGGGCCCAGTATGGAAGGAATCCAAAGCAACGTCACTGTAAAACAAACCGGGGAGAGTTCCGGAAAAGTGCAGTTAAACATACAGAATAAACAAAATCAACATAAAGGCGATGGAAATCAGGGTAGGAAACGGGATTAGAATCGCAGATCGCGATGTAGAGCTCTCATGTTTGACACATACACTCCTTTAAATACATCTCTGGAAAATGTGTACTTGCAAACTTGTAATACTATACAATATAAGAAACCTGCTCCGAAGCAATCGTCAGAGAAACAGATTCAAACTGGGAAGTATTGTAGATTTCATGATAGTTATGGTCACAACACGAATGAGTGTCGTCATTTGCAGGATATTATCGAGAAGTTGATCCAGGAAAGAAAGTTGGAGCAGTTTGTTCAGGCGTCGCAGTCTGGAGGTGCGGGCCCATCGATTCAAAACCAAGTACCAAATCAGGTTAGACCGGAGGAACCCGCTCGTACCGGCGGGAAGTTGGTGATTAATACTGTCAGTGGTGGTCCTCATCCAGCAGATCGGAGCTGGAGGAAAATGGAGTCGAATGCCAACACTATTAGGCATGCGGGCTTTGAATGTTGTAGTAATCTAGAAGATTGGGCTCCTGCCAAACAACAGAAAACGATGATAGACGACATCGTATTTCGAGACAGGGATGCAGACAGAGTCGAAGCCCCAACCATTGATCCACTAGTCATTTCAATGAAAGATTTGAAGCCTTGTCAATCTCGTGTTCATGGCTTCAATGGAAGTGCGACTATACCTACTGGGATGGTGGAGTTACCAGTGGAGTTGGGAGTTGGAGAGCGCTGGAGAGTCCGGATATTGTAGTTTATTTTATTGGATATTTACTCACCATACAACGCTTTCTTGGGCCGACCGGCCCTTGCTGAATTCAGGGCCGCTATCGCCCCATGGTGTCTAACTTTGAAATTCCCTACCGACAATGGAGTCGGAGTCGTTCAGGGAGACCAGGCCGCTGGACGGGCCTACTATGTTGTTGAGCTGCAAGAGGCGCATCGAAAAGAGAAGGGAAAGGGCGTAGAGGAATCTCTCTGCGTCCGCTTTGCTGATAATTGACAGTTAACGTCTGGGCCAAGGCCCGGGCACCATAACCAATTCCCAAGAGATCTTGACCCGAGAGATACTGAAATCGAAGACGAAGTCAAAGACAGTCAGGCTTCTCCAGCAGAGCTGATGATCAGTGTTCCAATCGATAATGATTACGATTCTAAAATGGTAAAGATTGGATCTTAGCTAAGCCAGCAGATGAAAGAGGAATTGGTTGAATTCCTCCGGGCAAACCTCTACGTGTTTGCCTGAACGCACTCCAACATGTGTGGGATCTCGTCGGACATTGCGAGCCACATATTGAATATTGACCTGCGGCATGTCCCGGTCAAGCAAAAAAGGCATGGTATGGATCCAGAGAGATCTTCCGCCCTTAAGGAAGAGGTGGATAAACTCAGGTCGAACGGGTTTATCCGAGATGCGTTATATCCAGAATGGGTGTCCAACCCTGTACCCGTCAGAAAACCTAATGGGAAGTGGAGAACTTGTGTTGACTACTCAGACTTGAATAAAGCTTGCCCTAAAGACAGTTTTCCACTCCCCCGGATTGATCAGCTTGTAGACTCAACTGCCGGACATGAACTCTTATCCTTCATGGACGCGTACTCTGGCTACAATCAGATACCGATGCACCTACCTGACCAAGAGCATACCAGCTTTGTCACCGATTTGGGACTCTATTGTTATAAAGTGATGACGTTCGGACATAAGAACGCTGGAGCAACCTATCAGAGACTTGTCAACTGAATGTTCGCTAACCAGATCGGAAATACCATGGAGGTGTATGTGGACAACATGCTTGTGAAGTCGCGATTCTCCACCAATCATATCAAAGACCTGGAAACAATGTTCAACATCCTCCGAGAGTACAGAATGAAAATCAACCTGTTGAAATGTCACTTTGGGGTCGCATCTGGAAAATTCCTTGGATTCATCATCAACGCTCGAGGAATCGAAGCCAATCCCGAGAAGATCTGGGCAATCAGAAATCTTGAGACTCCATAGACTATAAAGCAAGTTCAGAGCCTCAATGGGAAAGTAGCGGCACTGAGCGGGTTCATTTCAAAATCCACCGACAAATGCATTCCCTTCTTCGATCTGATCAGAAAAGGGAAACAAAATTTTGAATGGACTACGGAATGTGAGGGCACATTTCGAGCACTGGTCCAACACCTGTCCACACCACCCATTCTATCAAAGCCCATTGATCACGAGAGATTGTACATCTTCTTGGTGGTGTCAGAAAATGCAATCAGTGCTGCCTTAATTCGAGAGGAGGACCGGATACAACGACCAGTCTATTACATTAGCAAACGACTAACCGGAGTAGAGAGAAATTATCCGAAGCTGGAAAAGTTGGCTTATTGTCTTGTCATTGCCTCGAGGAAGCTCTGCCCATACTTTTAGGCTCATCCTATCACTGTATACACCGACCAGCCGTTACGAAAGGTCCTTACATGGCCTGAGACGTCTGGTAGGTTACTCAAATGGAATATCGAACTGAGTCAATTCGACATCACTTACACACCAAGGCGAGCTATTCAAGGACAAGTCATGGCAGACTTCATCACTGAATTCACTATCTCAGAGGACTTGCCCGAAATCAGTGAATCTCCTAAATATGTTTGGAAACTACATATTGATGGTGCATCGAATGACCGCTGCTCAGGCGCTGGGGTTGTACTTGAAACTCCTGAAGGCCGATCTACATGCTATGCTTTAAAGTTCGATTTCCGCGCGACTAACAACGAGGCTGAATATGAAGCCCTGCTCGCCGGACTAAGACTTGCCAGAAATTTAAGAATTATTGCTGTGGAGATTTACTGTGATTCGTAACTGGTCGTGTGCCAAGTTCGGGGGGAGTACCAAGCTAAAGGCCGGAGACTGGCCGCTTATCTCGCTAGGGTCCAGGAAATATTGAATTAGTTCGATTATTATGCCATCTATTGCATATCCCGAGAACACAATCAGAAAGCCGATTCCTTGGCAAAGTTAGCCAGTACCGGTGAGGCACAACAAATGGGATTTGTTCCCGTAGAGACATTATCTTCCCCGAGCATTGATCAGGTGGAGACCGACTGGGTATTTGAAGTCATTCCCGATAATGAGTCATGGATGACTCCATTCAAAAACTACCTCGAGCATGGGATCCTGCCAGAGCGCAGGAGTGAAAGAAGACAAGTTCTTCGAAAGGCTTCGCGGTTCATTATTCAAAATGGAGTCATGTATAGAAGAGGGTACTCTGTTCCTTTACTCCGGTGTATCACCCACGATGAAATCAATCGAGTATTGCACGATGTACACGAAGGAGAATGTGGCGATCACACCGGGGGGTAAGCTCTTGCTAAGAAAGTGCTTCGATACGGTTATTATTGGTCGACTGTAAATCGCGACGCATCAGATTATGCCAGGAAATGTGACAAATGTCAAAAACATGCTCGGATTCCGAGAGCTCCACCTACCGAAATAACTCAGACGGTCAGTCCGTAGCCGTTCGCGGTATGGGGCATCGACATTATTGGTTCTCTACCTCTAGCTAAAGGTGGTGCGAAGTACGCCATCATTGCAATTGATTACTTTACCAAATGGGCGGAAGCTGAGCCCCTTACTACTATCACAACGAAGAAAGTAATCAACTTTTTTGTACACAATATTATCTATCGATTTGGTCTCCCACATACCATCATCACTGACAATGGAGCCCAATTCGATAGTGTCGAATTCAAGAATTTCTGTCGACGGTTCCATATCCAAAAGAAATTCTATGCAGTTGCGCACCCTCAAGTGAATGGACTGGTCGAGGCTGTTAATAAAGTTATAAAGTCCATTCTGACGAAATGACTGGAAAAGGCCGGGGGCAGATGAGTCGATGAACTTCCTATGGCCCTATGGGCTTATCGAACAACCTACAAGTCCGCGACCGGCCACACTCCATTTTCTCTTTCATACGGTTCAGAAGCAGTTATTCCAGTCGAGATGGAAGTACCTTATCATTGTGTGACATATTATGATCCAAAGACAAATGCTATATTACTTGCCGAATCTCTGGACTTGTTGGATGAGAAGTAAGAAGAGGCTGATTTGAGGGCAGCCGTGTACCGAAGTCGAGTCGCCCGATTGTACAATGCCAAGGTCCGACCCCGAACCTTTGAACTCGACGATCTCGTCCTTAAGAGAATTTACCCGGTCCCTTCGCATATGAAACCAACGTGGGAAGGACCATATGTTATCGAACAAAGACTTGGAGATGGCACATTTAAATTATCGACCTTGATGGTATCACTTCGCCGAGAGCCTGGAACAGCAAGAGTCTTCGTCGCTACTACACATAGTAGGCTTTATTTATTCATTCAGTCTGCTTTTCATTTGCAATTTGTTTATGCATTTCGAAATTTGAATTTGTAATAAGGCAACTGACTTTGCCATACTTTCTTATTTCAGCAATAAAATGCAATCTCTTCGAGCCAGAGCAGTGATTTTGAAATGCATCATGCGACCATCACAATGCACAGAGGCTAAGTTCCATCCTACGGTGGGACTTATTCAAATAGGGAGTGAATGTGATAGGACCGGTCACTCACTAAGTGAAACCCGAGCTCGGGGGCAAGTCATCACACTGAAGCCAAAAAAGGATCGATACACGGCAATCCTCTAATTAACTCCGGCTCCCAGAGTGCGAGCTGGGTTATAAACTTACAAATGTAGGCTCGAAGAGGGTGGATCCGTCCACCTAACGACTTCGCCCATATTTAAACCAAGTCCGGGGAGGATGGATCTGTCCATCTAATAACCTCGCTTGTAAACTCAGGGTGGGTGTGATCCGACCATCCACGATCTTGATACTTCTATCATTCCCGGAGTGCGAACGAAATCCTAAAGCTCATAACAAATGTGATCGACCGTCTGTTAACCAACTCCCGATTCCCAAAGTGTGAGCTGGAGTATAAACATCAAAATGGGTGTAACCAACCACCCATCGGCTAACTCCAAATTCCTAGAGTGTGAATTTGATTATAAACACAAACCGGGTGTGAAACGACCACCTGTGAGACAACTCCGAGTCCCCGGAGTGCGGGCCGGAGTATACATGCAAATTGGGTGTGACTGACCACCCATGAATCAATCTAAGTCCCCAGAGTGCGGACGAAATTCCAAATATTAAACGGGTGTGACCGACCGCCCGTAAAATAACCTAAGTCCCCGAAGCGCGGACATATCTCTATACCTTAAGCGGGCATGACCGACCGTCGACATACAAGTACAATCCCCAGAGTGTGGACACAATCACCAATAGATGAGCGAGTGTGATTCGACCACCCGAACTCGTCTTATTTCAGCCTCGTTTTAACAAAGTTAAGTTCAATATATTAAAGGCGAAAGGCGACTACCGACCGATCATTTCAATTTATCCCCGGGACTGGGGGAAAAACTTAAGTATCGGCTACTGATCAAGATAGTGCAGTATTGAAACTTGACTTGACGTTCGATTATGACTCGAAGCCGTAACTTCGGGACTTAACAACCGAACCCAGGTCCGATTCAGAGGCTAAAGTTTCACAAGTATATTGAATAGAAGTTCAAGTGCTAAAACACTTAAGCAGATAAACACAAAGTTATGCTGAAAAAATAATGGAATTTTATTTTAACTATTCTTTGAAAAAGAAGGATAAGTACAAAAATATTTCCAAGAATTCCTACTAGCAGGGGCCGAACCCGCATCTATACACGGCCTACAAGAAGCAAAAAGAAATTCCTATCTATCTACCCAAAAAGGTAGTGAGAAGATACGTCTATTCCCTCAGTTTCTTCTTCTTCCCCCTCGGCGTCGACCCACTGGAGCTGCTGCTCAGATGCCTCTTTGAGCCTTTGCTTTTTGGTGGTTGGTCTCCAGCCGGGGGAATTATGGTGACCTCTTCCTTCGAACTCACAGAAATCGGAACAATTTCTAAATGTGGAGCCGGAGGAATGGGAACACTCTTGACATTGAAAGATGACGGAGGAAGACCAGTGTCGACGATGGTACCACCGGGAGAGATCATCCGCAGAGGAGCTGGGCCAGGACCCACCATACCACCTCCGACACCACTGGCATGCATGGCTGCCTCCATCTCGGCATTAATCGTTATTATTTCTTCTTCATGGATTGTTTTAGCATCCGCGGGGATATCGACAGTTAGGCCCGAGGAGCTGACCATGGGTGCACCTTCGCCCATGACAAATGGCAGGTCGGCAAAAAGGATCGCTTTGATGACCAAGAAGTTCCTCCATCATCTGCTCATCAAAAGTAAAAGTGCTCCCTTGTGCTCCATTGGTTGGTGCAGCGGCTGTTGTTGTGGTCTCCTCTGTTATAAGGGCCTCCTGCTCGTGATGCGACTCTTGGGTTGCAGGGGGCACGGTCGATGCAGCTCCTATCGCTGAATAAAGATAAGAGAAAAAGCGTTAGTGACTATTTCAAACAACGCTCCTGACTTTGAATAAGTGCGAGAAATGTTGAGAATACCTTCCTCAAAATGGTTTGCGGGTGGAGCCGGAACAGCTTCAGTGACCTGCTCATGAGCTGGAGATAACTGCGGTTGATCAGGATTGTATGCGGGCATAGATAAAGGATCAACTGCAGGAGTAGATTCGGGTTGGGTTGGCATAGGAAATTTGGAACCCGCATCATGATGCTCAACGCCAGAACCCTCTCAAGCCTCCGGATGCTGAGTACCGAGCTTCTCCTCGAATGTGATAGCGATGTCATGGAGAACTCTTCTTTCATCCTCATTCAACACCAGATTCTCCAATTCAAATTCATCGATAGATTCAGTGTGGTGCTCCGCTTTTTCATCTTCAACCAAGCGACACCAAGTGTTGTATAGATGTAATGGATAGCCTTCGAGCCAGCTTAGATTTCAATGCTTCAAAACATTGGCATTAGATGTAATGAGGAGATCTTCGATGTCACCCTCCAACCTGGCCTCTGTCGTTCTCACTTCACCCTCGACCCTGGCTTCGGCTTCCTGAACCTTCAGCGTTGCCGCATCCCACTCATCCCTGAGCATCACAGCCTGCTTGCATGCCTCTTGAGCGGTTTATTTGTGTCATCTTTCTCTTTGACAACTTCAGCGAGTTTGGCTTTAAGCTCCTCAAGCTCTTTTAGTGCTCCATCCCTTTCGGCCATGACTGTGGTGGTCCGATGCCCCATCTCCTCAACTAGGGCTAAGTGTGTTCGCCTCATCTCCTCCATCCTCCGGGTGGCATCATTGGCTCTTTTATTGGCCTCCGTTACTGAATTTCTCGCGGACTCATTTTCATCATTAAGCACCTGGATTATGCGGTCCTTCTGAGTGAGATCAGTCCCTAATTTCTCAATTGTTTTCGCCCGCTCAAAGGCCACCGCTGATACTTTGTCCGTGGGCTTCATCCATTCCCAGTATTGGCCATAAACATCATGAATGTAGTTGTGCATCGTCTGTTCGGCCTCGATCGAAATTCGCTTTAAGTGCGGGGGAAAGACGAAGCCGTCAAAGCAGATATTTGGAAAATCTTTTTTCAGCTTAGCGATTCTAATCGCTCCTTCCCCGGTGGGCTCTGTGATAGCTTGTTCAGTAACGACGGGAGTTTCGATTTCGGTCCTCCGACGCTGTTAGTCAAGCCTAAGTGCTTGGGAAGGTGGTATTTGACATGAAGATTCATGGGTTTGTTTGCCAGAACCAGAAGGATGTGTTGGGCCTCTAGGTGGCGGAGAGCGTGACCGGGAACGGCGCCTATACTCTTTCTCCCTCTTATAGTGCTCCCTTTCTTGACTATAGTAGCCTCGGTCGCAGTCTCTATCGGCCTCACGTCTGCGAGACTCATAATACGAACTAGATGAATGGCGTGTAAAATGGAGGCTGCCAAGCATAGATCCTCGCTTTGACATAGTGCCTATAAAATGAAAAGAAAACAGAGTTGGTATTTCCTAGAAAAGAATTGCTTATGATTCGAAACTGTATGGTGCTGTGAAGTGTGTGTATGCATGTGCAAACCCCCCGACCAATCGGTTATATCGGCCATACTCGAAGGAGTTGACTCGCCTAGATCTAAAGCGCTCTGAAGCCCTTCCAATCCAGTATCTTGTTGGAGCGACACATAGTCTGGAATTGGGATGTCCGCAAGTCCTTCAAAAGGATTCTCTATGTGTGAGAGAGGAGCCTTCGAAATTATAACACCGGTGGCTGGCAGAGACATGATCACGGATTTCCATCTTGAAGACTTGTGAAGCTTATGAGCAACCGCCATGCCTTTCCTCTTTCCCTCTGAATGTCGAGGACTATCTGAGGGCCCGGCTACGGGTTCATCTTTAGTGGGCGTATCCTCTACACCACCTGCTCAGCAATTACAATCTCGGGCGCCCTATGCCTAGCCCGTCTTGTCGGAGCTGCCCTAAGAGATCCTTGAAGCCCTATGCTCTGGTCTCTATCAATTAGCCCAACGGCCCTCAAATTTTCATCCGTAAGTACCAAGTCGATCTCTCTAATCTTGCTCGGCACCTCTTGAAGAATCCGTACTATTTCCTTAAAGCGAGCACCTTCAGGTCGTGGAATTGAGGCTGTAAAAGAAAGAAAACGTTAGACTCAACATCGATTGCAACTATCCCATTAGTCGCTAGAGAAAGTACAGCACTTACGTCTGACTAGCCACCGTCTAGCGAACCCTGGCGGGCACCGAACATAGAAACACTCGGTTTTGAAGTAGCTAAGTCTGGTCTAAGTTCCAATCACGATTTGACAGTTTCTGGCTCCCTTTAAGAATGTGAAAGAGGGATCATCTCCCCGACTCTTTACATTAAACAAGAATCTGACTTCCTCTTGAGTCGGGGGCCGAAAAAGGTGCTCCATGAAGATAACAAATAAGCTGTTCAACAATGCGTATCCATTCGGATGCAACTATGACGGAGCAATTCCTAAGTAAGATAACACCTCTCGGATATACTGATTGAATGGTAGGAGCGTCCTGGTTGTGCAGGAAAATCGATTAAAAGCGGTATACCCTTCCGGGGGAGTATGTGGCCTGTCGTTCGGCCCTGGTAACAGAACATCATTCATCGATAGTCTGTGCCACAAGTAAATTCTCCCCAACATATCTTCGGAAACATTGGATGAAATGGAATCTTGTGGGTTCCCAATGAAGGTTGCTTCTGGTAACTTGTCTGAAGCTGGACTTATGACTTCGGCCGCGATGGCCGGCATCTCTATTACCAAAGTGGGTGAACTTTGAGCCTCCTGTTGCTCTGAACTCCCGGGTTCCATAACTAATCAACTCATCAAAAACCATCGTTAAACAACAATAATCCTGTGTGTTCCCCCATGTGAAATGCATGAATGTGTTGTGCAATGCAATGTTGTATATTACTTAAAAGATTCTACAGGATTAGAAAGATGTTTGAACGATGAAACTTCAGAATTCAACCGGAGTGACCATCATCGCTGACCGTCACAACCATGCCATCCATACTTTGGAGATCGATCCAAGTTAAAGTTGTTTAAATTTTGTCAAGTTACAGTTCCATCGACGAGCTTCAAAAGGTGGTTAAATATGTAGTGAAATGATTAAGTCTAATTATGCAAGGCAGAAGCTCGTCAAAGTCAAGTGTCCAAATACGCGAGAAGTTTCGTGTCGATAAAAAATTAAATTTGGATTGATCACCAGAGTTCATTTCATATCAGTTCAGGAAGCATCAATTTATATCGGTCATAGGGCTACGTTTCGTATCGATGACATAGTATGTTTCATATCGATGAAAAATCCTTTACTTCGTATCGACTACCAACGACGCCTTCGTATCGACCATTTTGCCAAAATTTCGTATCCGTCTATCGATACGAAGTTCCATGAGCCATCGATATGAGACAAGCTTTTCTTATCGGTACGAAATTATAATACGTCAAACATCGATACGAATTGTTCCCCTCAGATCGATACGTAAGTGTTGTTCTTTTCCTTCTCCCATCGATACGAAATCAGGGCCAAGCAATTCTTCCGTGAATCCTTCATATCCCCACGCCTCTTCTTCTCCAAAACCATCCAGGCACCGTCTCCTCGATTCCCAAACCATCCACGACCTTGCTCTGGCCATTTCCGGCCTCTTCTTCATCAAACTCGGCCATGAGAGCAACCGAGATAGCACTAGGGGTTCGAAGCTCATCGTTCAAAGGATGGATTTGGTTGATTATTTATCTAATTACGGCGGTTAGTCGAAGGAATTGGAATTCAATTCGAAGGTGAGAGCGGTCTTGTTTTTCTTGGAGCGATACAAAGGCAAGAGCAAAGGCAGAAAGATAAACGAATGGAAATTCTGCCTAAGTCCTAAAGTATTTATACTAGGGAAGTAGCTGTTCGTCTCCCCGTTACTATAACCAGTCGAGGCGGTCAACTCCTTCATTCCATATGAGATGGTTCGGTCGAATCCTTCTGCCCAAACGATATGAAAACCAATTCGTATCCAATACTTAATCAAGGCAGTTTCTCCTACATCGACACGAAGAAGGGCTCTCCTGTATCCATCCAGCGTCGATTCGAAGTAGCCGTTGTTAGTGTCCATGCTTCATCTATCTAAAGTGGCTTCCATTCGTACCAAGCAATCGACACGAAGCACGAAGCCAGAGCTTATTAGAACCGTCTGAAACCCATAAGGACCCATCGATACGAAACGCTATGTTCGTATCCATCGACGTAAAACGCACAGGGACTCGTATCCATCGATACGATAACAATTTTTCAACTTTTCACAACGATACGAAGGGATACTCTCAAACGACCAATAAAGCATTGTTACAACCCGACTTTCACATTAATCCAGGAGAGAGTTGATATGAAATTCGATTCAAAAAAAAAACTTGCCAACGACTTGTAAACGTGCGAACGTTAACGAGAGTCAGGTTAACATACGTTCATGTACGACGGAATAACATTCAATTTTCAAAATTGACAGGAATTGAATGCTCACCTGGTAACAATTACAAAAAGACAATGACTTTTCGGCGAATCGAATAGAACTCCTCAGAATGAAGATTGCAGCTTTTCAAAGCACATCATGTCCACACAATACGTACTTTGGGGGAGGGGCAAATGTTATCCCGCCATTTGGCAAGGCCGTGACACCAAGGACTTGACTGGCAACCAAGGGCAATCCGTCCCGAAGATTGGTTATACGCAGGTTCACTATGGATACTGGTAAATTTTGTCCTAGTCCGGATCAAGCTACAATCGATATGGTACGACAAGCAAGGCTATGAAAGCCAACATTCCAAATTTCAAATCAATCAGAGTTCGTATGCTCAAGATATGATCGCTGCAAGTCAAGGATAACAACTACAATTCGTATCCATCAATATGAATAGTGATTCGTATCCTTCACTAGCTCTCCTTCGTATCCAACCTACTTCGTATCCATCGAGGCTGAAAATCCCATTCGTGTCCATCCAAGCAAGCAATGGTTCGTAACCATGGAAAGATCGACTCTATTCGTATCCATTCTCGTTCGTATCCATCCAAAGCGGCCTCCTTCGTATCCATCAGAATCAAGCTAATTCGTATCCGTAAGGATTTGTCGCTTCGTGTCAATCCATGCACTTCGTATCGGCCCTCTCATTCACATATTTTGTATCTATCAGCCGTTGATCGATACGAAGAGCGCGTCATGGATCGATACAAATGTCATCCCTTTTCAATCGATGCGAAATGGCCATTGAATCATCGATACGAAATAAGCATCCCAGGACCGATATGAAATACTTGAGCCTATATCGATACGAATGGGAGTATAAGCCATCGATGCGAATCAAACTCGAACAAGCGATACGAAAGGGGTATTTCTGATCGATACGAAGTGGACGGCAAGGGACCGATACGAAGGAGATTGTTCCAACTCGATATGAACGAGGTGCAACGAAAAAGGAAGACTTGGTCACTCGGCATGGAAGGTGGACCGATCCTTAAAGTTAGCGCCACGTCATCCGTCATCACATGCCTAAGAGCGATGCGAATGAGAGCGATGCGAATGAGAACGATGCAAATTCGACAGCACATTGAAAGTTCAAACTTGCATCGATCATAACTCAAGATCTACAAGTCCAAATGTCACCAAATTTTCATAGGAGCTTGCCTAAAACCCCAAGAATGTACCTGACAAATTTCAGTCCCAAACGACCATTTATGGATCGATACAAACTCAATTCGTATTGCTCCTGGATCGAATCGAAATTACCTGAACTCAATCCTGTGGGCCCACTCACGTGAGAGAAGAAGTCTTCTGAGATCTGGCCGAGATATTTGCTGTCTACACCTATAAATAGTGACCCTGGACCTATAAAAAAGGGACTTTTGGCTTCTCTATGCTGATATTCTACCGGAATCAGTTGTACTGGTGTAATCTTTTGTAATCAGCGAGTAAAGTTCAATAAACATCAGTCATTTCATAGTGGACGTAGGCAATTCGCCGAGCCACTCTAAATCTGTGCATTTCTGTGCATTTTCTTATCTGTTGATTGGTGTGTTTGTTAGATCTGCTTCATTTTACATTTATTTTCATCATTGTATCTCTTCAAACACATCCAAAGAGTGTTGTGCCCAATTTTGGTACAAACATTCCTCGGATTCATTGTCAATGCTGGAGGGATTGAAGCCAACCCCGAGAAAATCTAGGTGATTCGGAATCTCGAAACTCTCAGAACTATAAAGCAAGTGCAAAGCCTCAACGGGAAGGTGGAAGCCTTAAGCAGATTCATCTCCAAATCTACGGACAAGTGCATCCTTTTCTTCGATCTAATCAAAAAAGGAAAGCGGAACTTTGAATGGACGGAGGAGTGTGAAGGCACATTCCAAGCTCTAGTTCAACATCTGGCAACACCTCCTATTTTGTCGAAGCTGATCGATCACGAGAGATTATACATTTATCTGATGGTTTCAACAAGTGCGATCAACGCTGCGCTAATTCGAGAGGAGGACTGGATTCAACGACCGGTCTACTATATCAGCAAGAGGTTGACAGGGGCAGAAAGAAACTACCCGAAGGTGGAAAAACATGCTTATTGTCTTGTCATAGCCTCGAGAAAGCTTCGTCTGTATTTCCAGGCCCATCCGGTCATAGTCTACGCAAACCAGCCGTTGCGACAGATCCTTACACGACCTGAGATGTCTTGAAGATTGCTCAAGTGGAATATCAAGTTGAGTCAGTTTGACATTGCTTATACACCGAGGCGAACCATTCAAGGATAGCCGAATTCACCATACCGGAGGACTTGCTCGAAACCAGTGAATCTCCTAAATACATATGGAAGTTGTACACCGATGGTGCATCAAACGACCGTTGCTCAGGCGCTGGAGTGGTACTCGAAACCCCTAGAAGGTTGGTTCATATGCTATGCCCTAAAGTTTGACTTCTGTGCGACTAACAACGAAGCCGAGTACGAAGCTCTACTCGTTAGACTCGAACTTGCTAGAGACTTAGGGATTATTGCTGTTATTGTGACTCATAATTAGTCGTATGTCGGGTTCGAGGAGAATACCAAGCCAGATACCGGAGATTGGCTGCTTACCTTACTCGAGTTCAAGAAGTGTTGAATCAGTTCGACTACTATGTTATCCATTGTATATCCTGAGAGCAAAATCAGAAGGTCGATTCTTTGGCGAAACTGGCTAGCACCGGCGAAGCACAACAAATGGGACTTGTCCCCATTGAGACACTTACCGCTTCGAGTATTGACCAATCAGAGACAGACTGGGTGCACGAAGCATCACCTACGAAGGAGTCGTGGACGACTCCATTCAAAAACTATCTTGAGCACGGAACTTTACTCGAACGCAGGAGTAGGAAAATACAGATTCTCCAAAAAGCTTCACGATTTATTATCCATAATGGAGTCCTGTACAAAGGAGGGTATTCCGTTCCTTTACTACGGTGTATCGCCCCCGATGAAATCAAATGAGTGTTACACGATGTGCATGAGGGAGAATGTGGCGATCACACTAGGGGCAAGCCCTAGCAAAAAAGATACCCAGATATGGATATTACTGGCCAACCGTGAATCGAGACGCGTTATCTTATGCCAAGAGATGCGATAGATGCCAGAAGCATGCCAGGATTCCTAGAGCCCCGCCTACCGAAATCACTCGAATGGTCAGTCCATAGCCATTTGCCACTTGGGGCATTGATATAATAGGGTCTTTACCCATAGCTAAAGGCGGTGCGAAGTATGTCATCATTGTAGTTGACTACTTTACCAAATGGGCAAAAGCTGAGCCCCTTGCTACAATCACGACGAAGAAAGTAATCAACTTTGTTGTCCGCAACATCATCTGTCGCTTTGGCCTCCCACGAACGATCATCACTGACAATGGGACCTAATTCGACAGTGGCGAGTTTAAAGATTTCTGCCAACGCTACCATATACAGAAGAAATTCTCAATAGTAGCTCACCCTCAAGCGAATGGACAAGTCGAAGCTGTCAATAAAGTTATCAAGTCCATTCTGATGAAATGACTGGAAAAGGCCGGAGGCAAGTGGGTCGATGATCTTCCCATGGCCTTATGGGCATACCGAACTACCCACAAGTCCGCGACCGGCCACACTTCGTTTGCACTGTCCTACGGCTCCGAAGCCGTTATTCCAGTTGAACTAGAAGTACCTTCTCACCGTGTGACCTATTACGATCCAAAGACAAATGCCATTCTACTTGCAGAATCTCTGGATTTATTGGATGAGAAGCATGAAGAGGCTAATTTGAGGGCAGCCGCACACCACAGTCGAGTCGCCTGATTATACAATGCTAAGGTCCGACCCAGAACCTTTGAAGTTGGCGATCTTGTACTCAAACGAATTTATCCAGTTCCTTCGCACATGAAACCGACATGGGAAGGACCGTATGTTATCGAGCAGAGACTTGGAGATGGCACATTCAACTTATCGACTGTTAACGGTCTCACACTCCCGAGAGCGTGGAACAACGAGAGTCTCCGTCGCTATTACACATGACAGATTTTTCTTCCTTTAGACTGCGTTTTCCTTTAAATGTGTTTATGCATTTCTCAATTTGAACTTGTAATAAGGTGACCGACTTTGCCATGCTTTCTTATTCCAGCAATAAAATGCAGATTGAACGAGCCAGAGCAGCAATTCTTGAAATGCGTCATGCAACCATCATTATGCACAAAGAGCTAAGTCCCATCCTACGGTGGGACTCATTCAAATAAGAAGTGATCATGACCCGACCGATCACTCACTAAGTGAAACCCGAGCTTAGGGGCAGACACAGTTAAATCAAAAAGGATTGAAACACGACAATCCTCTAACAAACTCTAGTTCCCAAAGTGCGAGCTGGAGTACAAATTCCAAATACAAGCTCGAGGAGGATGGACTCGTCCATCTACGACTACGCTTGTCAAATCAAGGTGGATGTGATTCGACCATCCACAACTTTGATCGATTCCTTGTTCCCAGAGTGCGAACAGGATCCTAATGCCTAAACAGATGTGACTAACCATCTGTCGGCTAACTCCAGATTCTCGAAGTGTGAACTGGAGTATAAACATAAACGCTAAATGGGTGTGACTGACCACCCACCAACTAACTCTAGTCCCGAGAGCGCGGACTGGAGTATAAACACTAAATGGGTGTGACTGACCGCCCATCAACAAACTCCAGATTCCAGGAGTGCGAACTGGAGTATAAGATATTAAACGGGTATGACTGACTGCCCGTAAAACAACTTAAGTCTCTGGAGTGCGGACATAATCCTAAATGCCAAATGGGTGTGACTGACCACCCATAAACCAACTCCAGATTCCCGGAGTGCGAACTGGAGTATAAAACGTTAAACTGGTGTGACTGACCGCCCGTAAAATAACTTATGTCCCCGGAGTGTGGACACAATTCCAAACATTAAACGGGTGTGACCGACCGCCCGTAAAATAACTTATGTCCCTAGAGTGTGGGTACAATTA
Organism: Allium fistulosum; assembly: GCA_030737815.1. Taxonomy (NCBI): domain Eukaryota; kingdom Viridiplantae; phylum Streptophyta; class Magnoliopsida; order Asparagales; family Amaryllidaceae; genus Allium; species Allium fistulosum. Next base: position 1,007,983,288 of record CM060905.1, read on the forward strand.
TGAATTCCAAATGGGTATGATCGACCACCCGTAAATTATCCTATGTCCCCGGAGCGTGGACGTGATTCTAAATGACAAGCAGGCATGACCGACCGCCAGCATGCAAGTTCGATCCCCAGAGTGCGGATGCAAGTACTGATCGATGAATGAGTGTGATCGACCACTCAAATTCATCTCGCTTTAACTTCATTCTGACTTAGTTAAATAGAAGTCAACAAAGGCGAAAAATGACTACCGACCGACTACTTCAATTTTCCTCGAGGCTGAGGGCATAACTCAAGTCCCAACCGCTGACCGTGATAGTGCAACATTGTGTCGACTCGAAGTTTGGTTATGTCCCGAAACCATGACTTCGGGACTTAACAACTGGACTCAAGTTCGACTCAAAAACTAAAAGCCTCATAAGTACATTGAATGGAAACAAGAGTGCTGAAATACTTAAGTAAACAAACACAGAGTTATGCTGAAAAACAAAATGAAATTTCATTTCCACTATTCTTTGAAAAAAGATAAGTACAAAACTTATTCGAAGAAATCCTAAAAGCAGGGGCCGAACCCGCATCTATACACAGCCTACACAAAATAAAAGGAAATTCTATCCTGTCTATCTACCAAAAGAGGAAAGAAAAGGGCACGTCTACGCCTTTGACTTCTTCTTCCTCGGCGTTGACCCACTAGAATTGCCCCTTGGATGTCTCTTCGAGCCTTTACCTCCCCGGCCTGCTTTAGCCGGTTGGTCTTCGGCCAGGGGAATTACAGTTGTCTCCTCCTCAGAGCTCACAAGGACCGGAACGTCCTCTACATGCGAGCCCGGAGGGATGCTGACACTTTCAACACTGGAGGAAGGAGGCACACTGGTATCGATGACAGTGCCGCCGGGAGAAATAACATATATCGGGATCGGGCCAGGACCCGCCATACCACTAGCTCCATGACTCAGCTCAACCCGCCCCTCGCGGGTACCATGAGAATGCTGCTGGTTGGGCCGGAGGAGCCTATAATTATCACATCTTCATCCAAGTGGAAAGGCATTTCAATGTTCAAATCGCTTTGTTGACTGAGGAGCGCTTCCAATATTTGTTCGTTGAGCACGCAGCTGCTCTCATGCGTCTACTTAGCCGACGTAGCGACGATTTTAGTCGTGGCTTCCGTCATAATGGCCTCCTGCTCATGATGCAATTCTTGAGTTGCAGGAGGATCGGTCGGTGCAGAATCTATAACTGAATAAAGATAAGAGAAGATATTAGTGACGTCTTCCGATAATGCTCCTGCCTTTGGATGAATGGAAGAAGTGTTCAGAATACCATCCTCAGATTGGCTCACACGTTGGGCCGATGCGCCTTCAGAACCGTGCTCATGTACTGGAGATAGGTGCGGTTGGTCAGGGTCATACCCAGGAAATATTGGAGGATCAATAGATGGAATAGGTTCAGCTAGAGAAACTGGGAGTGCTTCGGAACCTGCCTCGTGGTGTTGGACTCTGGATCCTTCTCCAAGGTCCAGGTACTTAGCAGCAAATTTCTCCTTTTCAAGGTCAACAATAGTTTCATGAAGAACCTTAGCCTCATCTCCAACTAGTATCTGGTTTTCCAGCTTGAAGTCATCAATAGTTGAAGTGTTGCGGGCCACCTTCTCGTCCTCCACCAGACGGTTCCAAGCCCTATACAGTCGAAAAGGGTAGTTTTCATTGAGCCAAGCTAGATTGCGGGTTTTCAGAACATTGACATTATATGTGACCAGGAGATCATCGAACTCATTTTCCATCTTGACCTTCGCCGCTCTAACTTCACTTTCAATTCTGGTTTCTGCTCCCTGAACCTTCAAGTTCGCTGCGTCCCTTTCCTCCTTAAGCAAGACCATCTGCTCACATGCCTCTTGGGTAGCTTTATTAGCGTCGTCCCTCTCCCTCTCCCTCTCTCTCTCCCTTTCATCTCGGTCAAGCTCTTGGCTGGAGCGGCCGCAATTATGGTCTCTTTCGATCACGCCCCAGTAAGACTCAGAATAAGAAGCAGAAGAACAGCGTTTGGAACGCAGGCTGTCGATCATCGATCCTTTCCTCACCATTGTGTCTGTAAAGTGAAAAAAGAAGCCGAATTAGTTATCTCCTGAAACTAGAAAGCATGTGATTAGAAGTTGTGTGGTGATGTGTGTGTGCGCGCGTGTGCAAACCCCCAAGCCAATCGATTATGGCGGCCTCCCTCGTAGGAGTTGGCTCCTCTACATCTAAGGACTTAAACTTGCATCAGTGTGCGACGGGGAGTGAAGTTCCTCTAATCCGAGGTCTTGAAATGAAGACAAGTCATATGGAATGGGAATATCCACTAATCCTTTCAACGAACTCTCCATTCGTGGAGGAGAAGTCTCTTGACTTGTAGCAGTTGCGGCAGGCAAAGATACTACGATGGTTTTACGTCTTTGGGATTTATGAGTGAGGGTCTTGCCTTTTCTTTTTGACCTCGATGCTTGAAGGCCCTACGAAGGCGCAACCGCAAGCTCATCTCTAGCCGACGTGCTCTCATCATCGCCTTGTTCAATTATAACAACCCAGTAGTTTTCCTTCTTCCTGAGAACTTCTACTAACCCGATGCTCCGGTCTCTATCTATTAGCCCCATAGTAATCAAATTCTCATATGTGAGGACTTTGTCGATTTCTCTCAACTTGGCTGGCACCGCTTGGAGAACCCTTACTATTTCTTTAAATTGAGCTCCTTCGGGCCGCGGAATCGAAGCTGTAAGAGAAGCAAAGTGTTAGACTTGGCATCAATTAATATTATCCAATTAATCAACAAGGAGGTTGGAGCACTTGCGTTTAACTAGCCACCGTCTGGAAAATCCCAATGGACACCGAACAAAGAACCATTCGATTTTGAAGTAACCCAGCTTGCTCCAGGCTCCTGCCACTACTTAGCAGTTTCTAACTGCTTCCAGGAAGGTAAATGAAGGGTTGTCCCTAGGACTTTTGATGTTGAATAGAAATCTGATCTCCTTGACAGTTGGAGGTTGAAAGAGGTGCTCCATGAAGATGACGAATAAGCTATTGAGCAAACCATACCCGTTCGGATGCAACTGGGACGGAGCAATCCTCAAGAAAAGAAACACTTCCCGAATAAATTGGTTAAAAGGAGGCAATGTTCCAGCTACACACATGAATCTATTGCAAGTCGTATATCCTTCTAGGGGATTGTGGGCTCTGTCTTCTGGCCCCGGCAATAAGACATCATTTAGCGACAGTCCGAGCCTTAGGCAAATTCTGCCTAGCATGTCTTCAGAGATTTTCGAGCGGACGGAATCCTATGGATTTGCGATGAAAACTACGCCAGGCATTTCATCCGGGGCAGAGCTAACTACTTCAGCCGCGATAGTTGGCATTTCGATTACGAGAAGTGGAGGACTTTAGATAGCCTGTAGCTCAGAGCTTCCGAGATCCATAGCTATTGAACTCATAAAAATCATCATTAGATGGCAATAAACCCATGTTCCCCCCGGTGTGAAGTGAGTGATCGTGTAGTGCAATGCAGTGCTACATAATACTTAAACTTCTACAAAGTCCAAAAGATGTTAATACGACGAGACTTCGAGATTCAACCGGAGTGACCGTCATCGCTGACCGTCACAACCAAGCCAACCTGACTTCGAAGAACGATCCATGTTAGAGTACGTTAAGTTTGTCAAATTATAGTTCTATCGACGAGCTTCGAAGGGTAGTCAAATATGCGGTTAAAAAGTTAAGTCCAATTATGCAAGGCTAAAGCTCATCGGAGTCAAATGTTCGAATATGCAAAAGTCTCGAATCCATCAAGGTTTAAACTTGGATTGTTCCACAAGAAGCCTAGTTTGTATCGATTAGGGAAATCACATTTCATACCGGTCACGAGAAACCCAGTTCATATCGATCAGGAAAATCAGTCTTCGTATCGACCATCGGCCTAGTTTTCGTATCGATCACCAGGTCCAGGACTTCGTATCGATCACACGGCAAAGTCTTCTTATCGATCGTTCCAGATCGATACGAACTCCCACCATTCTCAACTAATACGAATCTAACCCTTACATTCAATATTTCCAGATCGATACGAACTTCCATTGTTTCCAGGTCGGTACGAGCTACTTCCCAAAGTTCCAGTGTTCCCTTCGTATCCATCAGTAGGCCTTCTTCCCCAAGCCGCTTAAACGCCATTACTCCTTCCTCAATCTTGATCCGACCCAACTATGGTGTCAACATCGCCGGAATCGGCCACAACTTTGAATGAATTGGCATTAAAACTCGAGTCTCATCATTTTAGAGTGGAATTGATTGGTTAATTACCCAATTTAAACAATCGGTTCGAAGGAATGAAGGGTTATTCAATCTAGAGATGAAGATAGTTCTTGTTTCTCGAGTGCTTTATCAATACGAAAGCAGAAAATAAAATGATAGCAAGTGAAAATTTTCTAATTCCAGAAAGTATTTATATGGATTCGAAACCAGGCAAAAATGTTTCGTCTCCCAGTAGCCAAAACCGATTGAAGCGGTCACAAGTTCCATCAATACGAAGAGGCTCGTTCGTATCCATCAACCCAGATCGATCTAGAGTATAACAGTTCGTATCCATCAGTGATCGACCTTCAAGCCCATCGATACGAAATGCCACTGCAAGGAATTGAATGCTCACCTGGTGACAACAAGAACACCGAACAACAAATTGCTAGCACTCGACACTCAGTTACAACAAAACACTGCATGATCATTGGTAGTCAACAATTCAACAATTATATCATTGGAGATCAATCAAAGGTTACATCTTTTGACGAAAAGACAGCAGCTATTCAGCGAATCGGATAGAACTTTATCAGAATGAAGATTGCAGCTATTCAAAGCATGTCATGTTCACACAGGATGTACTTTGGGGGGAAAATGTTATCCCGCTTTTTGGCAAGGCCATGACACCAAGGACTTGACTGGAAACCAAGGACAATCCGTCCCGAAGATCGATTATACACAGGTTCACTATAGATACCGGTAAATTTGGTCCGAATTCGGATCGAGCTACAATTAACATGATACGACAAGCAAAGTTACGAAAGCCAACATTCCAAATTTCAAGTCAATCGGAGTCTGTATGCTCAAGTTATGGATTGATCAAGTTTCACGTGAAACATGTTTGTTTCGTATCCATCACTTCACTTCGTATCCATCGGCCCACAAGCATTAGTTCGTATCCATCCATCGAGACACTTCGGTTCGTACCCATCAAACAAAGGCGGCACGTTCCGTATCGATCACTCATTTGACCGATACGAAGGAGAGAGCCAGGTATCGATACGAAGAGCACATGCAAGTATCGATACGAAAGCAGCGTACAAGGATGGATACGAAAGAAGTCATATTAGATCGATACGATGAAGGCAAAGTCAACCAAGGGAAACAGTCACTCGACATGAAATATGGATCTCCCCTAAACTATCGCTCCACGTCATCGATACACAGTTGATCGATACGAAGAGTCATCGATACGAAGGCCGATCGATACGAAAGTATCGATACGCACGCTTCTGCCACTTGCAAAATCAACCTTGGATCGATCATAACTCAAAATCTACAAGTCCAAATGCTACCAAATTTTCAAAGGAGCTTTCTTACCACCTCAAGAATGCCTCTGATCGATTGCAGTCCAAAAGGAGCAGATCTTGATCGATATGAAGTGCACATGGATCGATAAGAGATCGATCCCAAATGACCTCAGATCGATCTAGTGGGCCCACCCATGTGTGAGAAGAGGTATTCCGAGATCTAAGGCAGATATTTCCAGACTGCACCTATAAATAGCACTCCTGCACCTATAGAAAAAGGACTTTTGGAGCTTCTACGTCGTTACTCTGCTGGAACTCCGTTGTAACTTGAGTGCTATTGATTGTACTGTTATAAATTAGTTGAGAATCATCAATAAACAGCAAACTATTCAAAGTGGACGTTGGCTACAACGCCGAACCACTATAAACTCCTGTCTTTTTCTATTTCTTCTTACTTTTATTGGTGTGATTATTAGATTAGCCTCTTTTTCCATTTAATTTCTTCATCCTAGTCTCTTTAATTACACCCGAAGAGTGTTGTGCCCAATTTGGTACAAATAATTCCTCAAGGTCGAGATGAGATTAGGACAAAAACCACGGGTTAGGGGTTGTATTTGATACAACCGGTAAAATGTTATCTATTGCTTATGTGCTTATCATTTGTTTATATTCCTCAAGGTCAAAATCTCAAGGCAAGCGAGTCCTAACACGCATTAGAGAAATCAAATGATTTCTATGTTTTCCTTACGGTTTTGATAAACATAAAAATCTAATGGGAGCCTTATTAGAAAAATGAAATGGTAAAATTTAACCTTTCTAATATTGTAAGAACATTTTCTATATAAAGTTATAATATCTACATTCATAAATTTGTACGATTAATATAATTGATGAAGTGTTTATCAATTAAGATATACAAATGAATTGAATTAAAATTGACAAAAAAGTATAAAATATACTTACCAATAAATATTTTCTGCATGTTATTGTTTCAATACCTATGCAAGCACATAATTTTATGACTACTAAATACATTCACAATTGGTCACTTACATGTTTATTTGCCTGAGACTGTGCATTGTCCCTTATGAGTTTTGAACTATAAACACAATACTTGAATATGGATATTTGATCCATGCAAGATCACATATTAATGCTATACGGTGAACAGTCGCAATTCATAATGTACGAAACTCTGATGAAATTGGTTCATTCGAAATAAGCAAGTAAATCGTAGTGTGAGATCGTATATTCAATATGATTGATTATAATAATGATCTTGTCATGTTAAATGTAACACTAGACCGAATGCTACAAGATAGATACAAGAACTCGATAACTGAAATGCCACTTTGATCAATTTATGATATTTGATATCCTTAAATGTTAGGGATGATCAAATTCACTTTTGTAAAAGGTTCTTTACAATATTAAAGAAAGGTTTTCTATTGAATGATTCTACCATATAGAAAAGAAAACAAATGTACTAGGGTAGAAGTAACTTAAGGTACAGTTGGGATGAAGACAGTGAATGGTTACTTCTGCTTCATAAAGAAACATCGAAAATGAGAATTGTAAAATAATAATAGATACTTAACAAGGAATAATAAATATGATATCTATTCCAAATGTATTTTTACATAGAAAATTGTTTTCTGTGAAATTTATTTCTTTGAATTTAAGATACTTGATCTGAAAATTCTCGACTGTGAACCAATTATAATAAATGAAATAAATAGCCTATATTAAGTGGTTGAGTAGAGCTTCGTATTTCATACACTACTATAGGAAATAGTGAAAGCATGCCATATAACACTTATTGGTCGCATTAAGTTATGAAAATTATTTTCGTAAAACGTATCAAACATTATTTATGAAATAATAATTATATTTTCAGTATCGATTGGAAAATAGACATAGATTTATTTCAATATGAATATTATGAATATTCGTTATAAAATAAAACTATAATGGTGGTATTTGTGATGTATTGGAAAATACAGAAGTATCTAAATTTATTTGCAATTACTTTGGAATTATGGACTAAGCCATAGTTTTAAGAAATAACTTTTGATTGTATGATTATGAATCATATGGTACTAGTGAATTATATCTCTAATAATTAAGGGAAAACACTCATTCAGTGGGAGTGACATAAGAGTTGATGAACTCTATAGATTAATACATATAGATGTGTGCAATTGAAATTCTATTAATTCCAAAATGGTTCGACGTACTTTGTTGTATTCGTCGATGGACTATCATAAACATGAACAATTGTATACAATACACATGTAGTATGTTCATGATGACTTGGTAGAATATAAAACAGAAGTAAATAAAATATTGTGTGTTAGAAAATAAAATAATTAGATTTGATCTAATAAGTGAGTATATTGCAAATAATTCCGAACATACCCAAAAATGAATAAAGATTCAATCTCAAAACTCACTCCTTCCAATGATACTTAATAATGTATTGATAAGGATTAATCGAACTTTGTTGAACGAAGTACGATTAATTATGAGTGAATTTGAGTTAACTTCTTTCTATAAGGTCATGTACTTAGAGTAGTACACAAGGTAATTAATTCCATCTAAAGATAGTTTCCAAAATCATACAAGATAAGGGTATACGAAACCCCAACATATCCTAGTCCAAGGAGTTGGCATGCTATGCAAGTTGAAAGATTGCACGTAATAATTATAGGTGGGAATCTTGTATGAATCACCCCAAAAGGAGTTTGGGAACGATTGTCACTGGATGATCAATTTATATTTTGAACATTAGTTTTGTAAACTAAAATCAAATCAATTTTATGTAAGGAAATTCATAAAAATGTTTAAGAATGCCCATTCCGTTGCATTGAGAAACAATCGTTGTTTCAAGAAATACCAATTTCATTGCAATAGAATTTCTTTAGGAAATTATTGATAGTAAAATGGATATGAATACGACTCAAGGTTAAAATTGATTGCAAGGGATGAAATGAAATTAAGTAAATCTAAATGGACACAACACATTAGAATGCCTAATGAGTGTTCTTGCACATCAAAGAGAAACTATTGTTTCTTATCAACATCAAGATTAAGTTATCCTTTGTTGTTTAATAAAACCATTGAGAATATTGACTCTATGATATGGTACGATGCACAAATCTGAAACTGATTCCAAGCACATTATAAAAATATGATTTCAATAGCTGTACCCAAAGGAATATGATTCATCGACCGCAAATGTGACTTCAAAAGAAAGACTAATGTAGTTGGAATTTAATGAGCAACATTGATAAGAATAAAATTGTACTTTTTAACTATTGAAATTAACATAACAGATTCATCATTCAATGTGCTCAAGATGATTGGGGTTTTACTCATAAAATTATTGTTTGGTACGACTTTTTTTTGGGTACATATGTGTTGAAATTAAAATTCTAAATAATGATTTAGAATAGACCGTTTACACATAAAAACCAAAGAGTTTCAACGTCAGTGGAAGCGATATTGAGTTTGTGGGCTTTTCGGATATGATCCAAGAAATGATACGAAAGTATCTTCTATAAGAATCAAAATTAAGTAAGTATTTTAATTAAAATATCAAATAGTTTGATTTTTCAATTACAATGTAGAGGAAGCGTGTGTCCACTAGAAAGAACCACTAAAAGGTACATAGATATTTCTAAACTATAAGCAAACAACATATTGCCGATTGTTAACGATGTACTTATGTTAAAATCAGAAATAGTTTTTTGGTTTAATACTCGATGTTGAATTTGTAAATTATATATTTTACAATAAGTATAAAGGATGTTGTGAATGTCCCAGACAATATGCGAAGGCACCATGTTAAAATATTTAAAATGGAGCATGTAAGATGTATTCCTTATGTGTTGACAATATGAATTATCATATATGTTGTATTGTCTACAATATCGCATCTTGCTTATGTATCTGATGCATGAAGCAAATATCAACTCCAAATTAATATAATTAAATGATAGCTTAGAGTATTCTCAAGTATTTACGAAATACTAGAGAATTGTTTCCAGAAATAACGAACTCCTTAGAGAAGTGTTCGGACTCAAACTTTATAAGTGTTATCGAGTATAATAGTTCAATATTAAATTCAAGTTCAAATGTTAGTTAATAAGCTTTAGGTTGGAAATGTTCCAAATGAAACATTATGGATAATTTAATGAAAATGCTAAATACATCGCCTTGAATAGTTCTACGATTAAAGTAAATTATAAATATAAGTGCATAAATTTATATCTGAGTTAGGGGTGATTCCAAGTATTAAGAATACTACATTATTGTTATATGACAACAATGCAATGATAAGAGCTCAGTAGAAGTTGAGAAATATACTTCGACCGGTTCCACATGATAAAGGTAGTTTACCAGCACCGAAGAGAGTTGATTGATATAGTATATAATTAAAACAACATATTCGATCCATTATAAAGGGTTTAACTCGATCGATTCATATCAAACCGATCAATGGGATGGGATAGAGATTCCTTAATTGACCCCAAGTGTTAGTGGGAGATTGATAGAGTTAAGGGTATGTCTTAGAGGCAATTATGTAATTTTCTTCATATATCTTACTTGATAACCATTCTTGTTCAAAACAAAAGGTTTTTTTATTTTTATTATATGCTTGTTATATGGTGATATAAATAGTTAAGTAAATTTAAAGTATATAATAGGAATATCCATAAATGATATGTTATGTGATAATAATTACAAAGTGTTGTAATCAAGAGAATTTTATCACATTAAAAATAACATATTATTTTGAATATTCCTAGTCAAGATGTTTCGAGAAAGAATATTGATTCATCCGTTGAGATTAGAGTAGTAAAACTCTTCAAACATTGGGCAGTTTATTTCTCTTGGCTTTTAGAGGGCACCATTGGGTTATGTACTGATAGCTATTGGATAACTATGGAATGACTGACTCAAGAATTTTTATTGGTTAATATAACTAAGGTCAAACAGAGAATCTTAAAGTGACGATGTTGCACAGTTCTCTTGACTTGGGAATACTGTTAAACTTCAACGCGAACACTCTACTTTTATTATAGTTAAATCATGGCAAGTCATCCATTGAGTGACTATGGTTGGGTTTGAATTGAAGCATTGGGAGAGAAACACTGTTTAATTGAGAATTTTCTTCTCAGTTTTATGGGATTAGTATCACAATCAACTCAAAATCAAAGTCTCTAGCCATAGCAGTGTGGTTAATAATAATAATTATTGAACTAAATATTTTGTATTTGGAATTACAATGTTGAATGTGGACGATGTTGGAGTTTTGACCATTACCAAATTCCATAAGTCCTAATGTGATATAGTTTTGACGAAGAAAATTTGTAAATATAACTATCACTATCAATAGGCTTAAATAAGTAAAATTGGATTTTGCCAGTAAAGATGTATAAGTGATAAACTCAACCGAAATGTCACACCACCAGCTAAGGTGATGTGCGAACGTTAATGTTTGAATTGTTCAACATTAATTACTGACTGAGTTTACACCTTTAAGTCACACAACCGTATTTGTGAATTCTTTAAAAAACTTCATGATTTAATTAATTTATAAAATGTTGAAAGTTAATTAAATTAATTAATATTTGTGAAATATTAACTAATATTTAATTTATTTATTTAATGTTCGGGAGTTATCTAGAATTATTTGAATGCATATATAAATATTTGCACATGTCGATATATGATATCTGTGTATTTTTAAAATAAAAGATAATTGTATGAAAAGATTTATGGAAATTTTGTACTAGTTGATGACAAGTAATTTAGGCCATACCATATGAATAAAGAGGAATGGAGAGAAACAGAGAGAAAATTTTAAGGATACTGATTTTGGAAGTTTTAATTAAAAGAATGAGAAATGTTTCAGTCTTTCAATTAAAAACAAATCCACAAATTCATTTCTATAGACATTTTTTGTTTATCTATTTTCTTCTCTTCTCCTAACTTTTCATGGTTGAAAATCAAATCAATATTTCTAAAAAAAATTATCAACTCCAATACCAAATGCAAACATCAAATATAAAAAAGTGATTCATCATTCTCTAGCAAAACCAGGTGTGACTACTTGAGATCTGAGGAGAAATCTCAAATTAAGGTGTTTCTCTTGGCTTCATCTAAAAGATGAATTCATATTTTAATTGTATATTATTTCATTATGATTGTATTTTCTATTCATTACCTGTTCCATTCATTCACTTTTATGTATTTGGACAATGTTTTGAATATTTGTTTATTCCCTTGAACCGGCTTTATCCTCATTATGTCGATATGATTAGAATCATCTTGTTTACATTCTCTGTTATTCACATGTCACCAATGATAATTATTATGGATCCATCCCTATTCAGTTTGGTTGTTTATATTTGTATTTAATGGATCTATTTTTTAATGTCATAATTTATACATGCCTATGTTGTTCAATTCTTTCATATAGAAACTCTTGTTTGAATAACATTTTGAAATAATTTGTTTACATAAAGTTCAATTTCATATTGTAAAATTGAAAATTGAAGATTCACTCTCAAGTCATTTCAAAATAATTTTGTTTGTTTTTACATAAATTTTTAGTTAGACTTGAAATTCATAAGCTGATTAAAAAAATGAAAGATTAGCAATTTGATTAAAACCTAATGTTAAATTACCTAATTGCAACATCTCATAAATTATACAACAGTTAATTAAAAAGATTAATAAATAAATATTAATACACAAAAATAGAATTTTTACAGACGTTAAAATTTGGCCAAGAAACTTGCACCTCTATGTTCATGGCGACTTTTTGATCGATTTTTCATATATAAAGTTTTACAATAGGAGTTCAAATGAATAAGTTATCAACGTTTGTAGATTTTGAATCAGAATTAATTCAAGACAAATTAAGGAAAAAATGTTAATTAATTAGGGTTAAAGTAAACGTTAAACAAAAAGTTAACATTAAATTAATCATCGGCCAAATCAAATCAAATCAATGATCAAAAGTAAGTAATCAAATGAAATCAGCGTGTATGGAAAATTAACATAAACGACGACCAGTTGACACCCTCTTTGGGCTCGGTTAACCACTAGCGATCGACTGGTTCTAAAGGAGCGATCAACTAATTATCGACTGGCAGTTGATAATGAACTTAGATCGAATGCCCTAGATTTAATATAATCTAATCTAGCAGATAAAATTGATTCGAGCGCCTATAAATAGAGGCCTAGCCCATCACTTTTCTTCTCATATTTTGTGAATCAAGGAACGAAGCTCTGCCATTTTCTCTTCTCTACAAATTCTAAGAATTGTAGAAACTACAAAATATTATATATGTATATAACTGAAGAATAGAGGAAAATAAAGGAGAAGAAGAATAAGGTTGAATTGATTCTACGAAGAAGAGTTAAGTTTTAGATCTAAAGTTAAAACTATGTTTAATTCAAATCTCTTCTCAGTTCTATAATTCTAATAAATATGTATATACTTTTCATAATGTTTTGGTAGAAATAAAGGGAGTCAATCAGGAATAACAGATTTAGATATGGAGATTTGGAAGCTTAGAGGTGAGTGAGAAATTATGTAGTTTTATGTAATATTAGATTTATATCGTTGTGAATCTGTTCCTTTTATGTCTAAATATGAATTATGGAATTGTAGGCTTATATATATAATGAATTTTAGATCCTTACCTACATATTCAATAAATTGTTAACTTTGATTAAATGTTGTATACACTTAAATCTGGAATATAAGGGTGAATGTAGTCCTTAAAAGTTATGAAGAAAGTTATTAATAAGATTTAGTATTAATTACATATTTTATTATTTGAATATCATAGGCTATTAAACTAGAAGTAAGACATTTCTAATTTGAGTAGGATTTAAGTTTTATATTTTAATTCATTGGAGTAAAGAATGTTTTTGTAACGACCCACCTTTTTGGACAGTTTAAATCGATAATAAACCACACATGTCGAATCCAAACCATTCAAAAGAGAGGATTGTTATGGGGTAAATAAGAAAAAGAAGAGAAAGAAATAAAACAAACACAAAATCTCACAGTGGAATCACAAATTATAATAATAAAAAAACAGTTCATGAAGCTGTTTTACAAATAACATTTGATTACACTTTTACAATACGAATCAGAGTACATATAGCAGGAATAAATAAATAATGCAGCAGAACAACGTGATGCAGAGGGCTAAATATAACAAATAATAATAGTACAAAATTTTCGTCTTCATCTTGTAGAAATAAGGTCTTCGATACACTGGAAAGCTCAGACTGACCCGAGCGTAATGAAAAGACAAAACACTCGAGTCAGAACTAAAAGATCTTATGTAGGTTAAATCAACAGTAAATAAATATGAATGTAACGGCTTCAGAGATGTTTACGGAGTTTGACATCTCCTATCCAGTGTCAAAGTGAGTGCAATAAGTTAAGAGATGTTCAGGATTTCCATCTCCTAAGGATCCGTTAAACTATCTACATACATAGTACAGTATGATATTATAATAGTGTCTACAGTAAAGTAAAGTATTAAAATAGCATTAAGGCGTTACCCATATCCCCCTTAACACATTTTTATATATTCTCGTAGTCTATATAGTACCGTAATTCCTCCATAAACTGGAGGGCTATCAGAGGGCACTCCATAGGTATGGTACAAACAAAACTCGTAGAAGGTGCGACAAGGAATGTGACAGGGCACGCGAGGCAATGCCCAGGGTAGGACACTACCGTTTTGCAGATCCAGACTGGTGGTAACACATAGCAGCTACTACCGCCCACCTCAGAACACACTCCCATAATCAAATCGAGGGGTGGCCACCAAATCAATCACAAAACATAATATGGTATCGAAGAAATGTGTCCGAACGGAGGTGCGACCTCACTTGGCCCGACATGGCTCCTGTTTTAGCCACACCAAGCTGACTCGAGAGAGTCAGGGCTACGTTAATACCTCATATAGAATCGTTCACCAAACCATCCTACTTCATTCTGGAATCTCCACCACGTGCACAGTTGTTAAAGTGGTTTTCAGTATTGGCAGAGAGTACGACAATATCCAATCCCGGTCTCTTTAACAACCAAACGCTTATTACACACCGGATGGTTCTTTTACATTTCCAAAACCGATTCATAATTGATATCAAAAATAATATCCAATTCAAACCATATCACTTTCGAAATCATATTTACTCAAATATGTCATTTCACTAGAAAACATTATTTCAAATCTTACTTTAGGTTATAAAATCATTTAACCATATTCACTTTTAAATCAAGGATTTAAATATAAACTTACACAGTCTGAAATTTAGAAAATAGTTTAGATGGTTATAAATAGTTTAGCATAGTTTAATTTTTTTTAAATAGTTCAAAATACTTTAAAATAGTTTAAAAATAGATTAAAAATAGTTTTAAATAGATTTAATATAGTTTAAATAGATTTAAAATAGTTTAAATAGATCTAAAATGGTTTAAATAGATTTAAAATAGATTTAAAATAGATTAAAATGGGTTAATTAGTTTAAAATAGGTTAAAATAGATTAAATTAGATTAAATAGATTAAAATAAATAAAAATAGTTTAAATAGATTAAAATAGTTTAAAATAGATTAAAATAGTTTAAAATAGTTTAAAATAGTTTAATAGTTTGAAATTCTTAATAATCAGGATTTTTAAATAATATATTTTTAAACAGTTAATATTAAAATAATAAATTTGAAATTAATAGCAAATTAAACTATTTCTTTCATTTCAACACATCTGGTCCATATCCAGCTTTCAAATCAACAAACTAAATTTTGTCTTTCAATTCAGATTCTCATTTAAAACCATTTAATCAATATCGATTTCAAATCCATGTTCGAACTAGAAATTTAAACTATTTCAAATTTAGTAGATTTCAAAGTTTAAATATTCAAATATTTCAATAACACAATTTCGATGAATTTCATTTATACTTCAAATCCAACTTTAAAATTTCAATTTAAATTCTTTAAACAATTCATTTAAACCAATTCCAATTTCAACATTTAAAGCTTTGATTTTCGAAAATAATTCAGTTTATATAAATCAAATTCTATTTCAAAATATCATTTGATTGAATTCAAAATTTAAGGATTAAAAATCATTTAATTTAACTAATCTGGTGTCCATATATAATTTCTACCCTATGGTCAAGTGATATGGATATATATCATTTCAACCCACAATAAATTTAAATTTCTACTTGATGGTCTAGATCTGCCCTAGTAATTACTACCGGCTGTTCTGTGGCAGGGGTTGTCGGATTTGCCTGACCTTCATTTGGTACTGCTGCTGGAAGGGGACGATTTACTTGATCTGTGACCACTGGATCTGGAAGACTGCTGGTTGCGATGGTTTTTCCTTTGTTAACATCTTTCTTCTGCTTGGGAGGCATGTCTTCCAAGCAATGTGCGACACTGATAGGAAGAAAGTTAAGTGGGAGAAGCTGAAGTTCTGGGTTCAGCGTTCTCAGTGAAAGCACCAAAAATGTTTGCACAAAAAATGGGCAAACACCTCCAAGTCGTATGATTTAGTTGATTTTATGTTGTTTTTAGTGATCTGGATGATTTATGAAAATATGTAAAAAGCAGGGACTAAACTGTAAAAGACACACAGATTTATAGTGGTTCAGCCAGAATGTGCCTACGTCCACTTTATATATTATTTCTCCTTTCTTGTTCAGATTACAAGTACAAAGCTTTGATACAAGTATATGAAAGTTGTTTGAAAGTTCTTTCCGTGCTTGAGCTCTCAAACTTGTCCCTCATTATTGTACCCCTGCCCCTCTATTTATAGAGTGAGGCTGGGGGTAGGGGTCTTGGATGTATATAGCTGCTGGTGGGCCTGGGCTGATGCAATCAGGCCTGGCAAAGTTGGTCCGGAACGCCTTGGTCCGGTGGAACTTGGTCCGGTGGACTTGGTCCGGCGGTGAGTGATTCGGCGATGGTTGGTTGGAGTTTGGTTTGGTGGGACTTGGCTTTGGTTTGGCAGTGCTGTCTTGGAGTTGGTTCGGTAGGGATTGGCTTTGGTTCGGCAGTTCTGTCTTGGAGTTGGTTCGGCAGGGATTGGCCCGGTCGAAACACACCCAACACTTGCCCCCCAAAGTAGGGCATGTGCATGCATATGGCGTGCTTTGCTTTAGGTCATTCATCCTAGACACACTCATCCGGTCAAGAATGCCGAACCAACTGGTACGGTCGTTGATATTCGCCTATAAGTATGGACCTTATGCTTTCGTTATTCACTACCAACTGAAATAGCCGAACCACGCTTGACTACCGAATCAGGTGATTGCCGAATATCTCTTATGTTTTGAACCACCGAATGAACCTGTGGGGTATGAGTGCCGAATGAACCTTCGTGCCTTGAACTGCCGAATGAACCTGTGGGGTATGAGTGCCGAATGAACCTTCGTGCCTTGAACTGCCGAATGAACCTGTGGGGCATGAGTGCCAAATGAATCTTCGTGCCTTGATCTGCCGAATGAATTTTTGTGACTCGGAGTACCGAACGAGACCCGGAGTTTGAATGCTGAACGAACCTTGAACCTTTTATGTTTCGAATTACAAATGAAATTCTATATTGTACGCACTTGTTTGTTTATATCTCTACATCCTTTGTTTTAACGATGTACTCTTTTGTGTTGCAGATAATGTCTCATAAAGTTGAAACCCGATCAGAAAAGAAGAAATCCCAGGACAGAGAAGATCCTTCCGCAGTGCCCCTAGCTCAGTCAGGACCGGGACGTCATGGGCCCACCCCGAGGTCACTAGTAGATGGGTACGGCCCTCAGGAGCTTTTGAACTCACCTCCTGACTGTTTCCCTAGCTCTCTCAAAGGCGAGCAGCTTGATGTTATTTCTCGCTCCTTTGGGATTGACAGAGCGCGCATGCTATTGCCGGGGGAGAGAGTGATGCCATATAATCCTCCAGAAGGATATTTCGCCTACAGTAGGTATCATTGTATGTGTGGGGCCATTCCCCCGATCAATGCTTGGATACTCAGCTTCATCACCTACTTGAAGGTGGCTCCATTTCAGCTTCAGCCTAACTCCTACGCCATCCTGGTGAGCCTGTTTGTCATTTTCCAGAGGAGATACGGGCGTCCTCCCTCCAACCGGGAGATCCGGTATTTGTACAATTTGAGAGGCTATAAGAAGGGGTCTCCATACATCAGCTTGGAATCAGCCGTGTCTTTCAAGCCGGTCCTGGACTTATATTCGAAGTTCCGCATGTTCAAGAAAGAATGGTTTTTCGTCAAGGATGACTCTGTCTCTATTCGTCGCTTCAGTTCCGGCTGTAAGTTTGAAGCTTATTTATAATTTCCGTTTTGACTGCAATGCTTCTTCTTATGTGTTTTTACTTCTTGCTAGCGACAGGTGGCTTTGCGGTCGTAGAGAATGACCGCCTGGTTCAGATGGCTGCGGAAATAGAAGCCATTTCGGGAAGGGATAGGCCGGCTTCTTACTTGATCAGGAACGCTACACTTCTGGGGCACAACCTAATTCTACCACATCAGTCCGTGGTCAAGCAGAGAGACACGGTGGAGGAGAGGGCTGCCAAAGCTACAGGAGGGGCCACGGCGAAGAGCAGCAAAAGGAGACCCTTCTTGATGCATCCAGTCGCCGGGGGGAAGAAACTCAAGAACTCCGATGGACCCTCTCCCAGCACACATCCAGATGTTCAGGAGGAGGAAAAAGTGGAGGGAGAAAAAGGCGAGGATGAAGGAGGTGAGGCGGAGAGCGGAAGCGGTAGAGAAGGTGACGGTGATCGTCACGGCGATGATGGTGGCGAAGGATAGGGCGGTGATGGCACCGGGGCTTTGCCTCCTGGGTAGGCAGGCGTGATTCAAGAGTGGACAGATGACGCTCTCCGCCAAGCCTTCGAAGAGTTGGAGGAAGGATCGGCCTTGGCGGAGAAGCCCAAGAAAGCTGATAAGGCCGGGACCGGCGTCGATTTATCTTCCGGGAGTGCTTCTACTGAGGCAACTTCTGCGATTCAAGGTGAATTTCTCTTTATTCTTTTTAATTCTTGAATGATGGCTCAATGCATGCTGGTGACACTTGGTTTTCATTCCAGGAGCGGGCAAAACGGCCAAAACCTCAGATCTTCGGCACAGGCTTGAACAATACAGACTTCTCAAAGCTTCTGCCAAACCGAATCCTCCTACTAACCGCCCTGGAGACGTAGTCGGCTATCGTCCTCTTCTTGGGGTTATTGAAGAAGATATACAAAAGAGGAAGAGGAGTCGATCTTCGTTTGAATCTCCTCCTGGCCCTCCGGCCCCACTCCAGCCTATTCACGATATTACGGAGGAGGATACTGAGTTTATGCCTTCCCCACATCCGTCTGAGAATCCAACCGCCACCCCGATAGATCACCCAGGCTTGGTTCGTATTCCGTTTGCGGGTCATCCAGACCTAGACCGGGCCTTTCATGACATCTCCTTCGATGAGGTTACTGGTGAGCACATTCTCCCTCGCAATCCTATGGGACGGGTGCTTGACGAAGCTAAGTCCCTGGACCTTGATTTGCTTACCACCCGGGTTGTAACTCTGGGGGATGAAGCTAAGGCAAACATCGACCGGGTTGCCGAGGAGACCAGGAAATTGATGGGGCATCATGCCCGACTAGTCAAGGCCGGGGAGGAAATTGGGAGTGCCAATATTCGGCTACAGTTAATGGTCTCTGACCAGGCTAAGCAGCTTGCCGATCAAGCCATTCAAGTTTCTCAGCACGAGGCCGCATCCAGGCAACTGAAGAAGACTATGAAAGAGGCCAGCAGGGCAGAGTTGCGAAAAATGGAGGTCGCCTGCAAGGAGCGTATTGACGTAGCCATTGCGACGGTGGATGAGGTTCGACAAGCGGACCTCGAGCGGGTACAGGAATTATCGGGGAGACTTGAGGCCGCGGAGCTTGCTCAGTCCAGTTTGAAGGAGGAGATGGAGGCGATGAGGATATCCCTTCAGGCTGACCGCTCACGATACCGATCGGAGAGGGATGCTACCGTTGCTAAGCTGCGTGCTTCTGAGGCCCGAATGAGGGAGCTTGAGGAAAACAAGGGGATGATGGATGAGATGCTCTAGGATATGTATTTCCGCATTTGGAAACAGGGTAACTTATCCTGGATGGATGATTACCCTCGAGTTATGGCCATGATTTATCTCCGGGCTCTGGAGGAGGCTAGGGCTGATGCGGATAAAGAGGGTGGTGCGGTCTTCAGAATGGATGTGGTCACTGCCCAGTTTACCAAGGAGGAGAAGGTGGCGGTGAAGGAGGGTATGCGGCTGCCTGCCGCTGAGGAGGCAGGTGCGCAGGTAGAGGATGATGATCAGGATGGTCAGGAAGCAGGCGCTGGTAAGTCTTCCCTTCTAGTCTTTCTGTTAACTTGGTTGCTTATCACTAATGAATTCTTTCTTTGACCGGACAGGTGGGCAACATGACAAGGGTAAAGCTCCGACGCAGCCGGCTCCTTGATTTGACCTGGATATCTTTTTGTGGACTTGACATTGTTGTATATGTTAGTCTCAAAACAGTAACGTAACTTTTAGGTTGTAATTATGTTACTTGTAATAAACAACATTATTCTTAACGCATAATTTTTTAACTTTAGCTGATTATGTCGTATTTGAATGCTTTTGTTATTTTGACATGTTGTATGAGAAATATAGCTATGCATATGCTTGTAATTTAGTTGTGTTTGATGTCAAGTTCTTGCTTAAAACATAATTTCATGTCTTGCAATGTTAGTGTGGTGTGTGAATAAATTATAGCCATGTATTTATACACAGAAGAAGAAAATACCGCCCTTCATATTTTACTTATAGATGGCAGCTTTGAATGTCTCGTGAGACTGAGTATGGAATGCGGCCTAGTTTCCTGTTGTGAGGTCCCACTCCCATTAGCAAATGTCTCATATTCTGTGTCCTGTACTTTAGGGATCGTTATAGAGGATAGGAGGAAAGTTTTTTAAATAAAATTGAAATATGGGAAATAGTAAAACTTCCAATCACGGAAGGCCTTCGATGTGCTTAAGTTCATGGCAAACGGACTTTGTAGTCACTTTCCCTAGCTGTGGGTCTTGGAGACATTTGTCACCCATCTTACGCCTCCGTGGGGAGTTAATCTTTTTTACCACAGCCGTACTTAAGACACATCGGAGCCGAGATCGCGCACAGTAACTACCCGGGCCATTATGGCCCGTAATCGTGGGTATTATTCGATTTACTGTGGCCGGCTAGCATGGGTGCCGATCGTCAACCGTGAACTACCCCTGGCTGGCCACACCTTATGTTGGGGCTTAAAGTAGGTTCACAGCTGCCGGCGAGCCGAACGCCATAATGAGCTGCCTTGGCTATAGTCGGCCTTCTCGGTGGCTTATAATCGGCTCATTACAGTTGGCTTTAAGGGCCGTCGCGAGCAATGAGTAAACCCACATCAGAGGGATGCCGGAGCAAAAGTGTCTCATTGGCGAGGGCATAGATTCGCATAATACCTGTTAGGTCTTGTCTAGGTGAAGTCGCGCTGTGGAGTGCCTTGAATGGAAATGCTATATGCACAGGATTTTGTTCAACAGAAAAGGATAAAGTTAACAAGTAGCCAAGATATAAAGGAACAAGTTAAAAAAGAGGCAAGGTTTTTAAAGTGGTTCGGCACGAAAATGCCTACGTCCACTGATTCTCTTTGTTAATTCACTTCATATGGGCAGTACAAGTTAAGAAAAGTATCGACGAAGGTGTTGGATGTTCCATGCCCTCTGGAACACCTCCCCGTCTACTATTGACAAAATATAAGCTCCATTGTGGAGATCTTTATGAATTACATATGGTCCGTCCCAGATTGGATCTAGTGCTCTGGGGCGCGGGAAGATTCGCTTGAGGACAAGATCTCCCTCTTGTAAGCTACGATGCTTGACTTTGGAGTTGTATTGCGCTGCCACTTTTTGCTTGTGAGCTAATGTTTTGAGTGCTGCATCGTTTCTTCTCTCTTCAATTAGATCCAAAGACATGTGGAGGAGTTCTTCGTTTTCTTCTGGGTTATAGTGAATCCTACGGTGGGAAGGCACTATAGTTTCAACTGGGATCATAGCCTCCGATTCGTATGCCAAAGAGAAAGGAGTATGCCCCGTTGATGTTCTGAAAGATGTGCGATAGGCCCACAGTGCTGTAGGAAGTTCATCCACCCAAGCGCCTTTTGACTTTTCGAGTTTCTTTTTTATTAGAGTTTTGAGAATTTTGTTGACGGCTTCTACTTGTCCGTTTGCCTAGGGATAAGCTACGGATGAGAAGCTTTTGTGAATTCCGTGCTCTTGGCACCAGTTGGCGAACTCCTCGCTGTCAAACAGAAGTCCATTGTCCGATATGATTTTGAATGGGACTTCGTACCTGCATAGAACATTTTTGATCAAGAAGTTAATAACTTTTGCTGAAGATACTTTATTTAGGGGTTCTGCTTCCACCCATTTGGTGAAATAGTCGACTGCCACTACAACATATTTGGCCCCGCCTCGGCCCATTGGCAGTTTGCCAATCAAGTCAATTCCCCATACTGCAAAGGGCCAGGGGCTGGTCATTTGAGTAATCTCAGTTGTTGGTAGCCGCGGAATCTTAGCAAACTTCTAATATCTGTCACATTTTCTGACGAAATCTAAGGCGTCCTTGCTTAAGGTGGGCCAGAAATATCCATATCGGAGTATCTTTTTTGCCAAAGTTTGCCCTCCAGTGTGATCTCCGCAGCTTCCTTGATGGATGTTGGATAAGATTTCCTTGGCTTCCCTTCCAGCGACACACCTTAATAAGGGGTTAGAGAAGCCGCGCCGATAGAGGATGCCTTCTTATATTGTGTAGCGGGAAGCTTTCCTCAAGATTTTCTTGACTTTGTTACGCCCGTTGGGTAGTGTGCCGCTTTGTAAGTAGTCTCGGATGGGAGTCATCCAAGTTGCTTCTTCGGTTGCAGCTATCGGATTCACTTGCTCAAAACTTGGGGTCAGTTGCTTTGAGATGGCTACTGCTCCGGAAATAGCGCCGTCTCTCATGCTAGCTTGCTTCGCCAGTTCGTCGACCTCTTGGTTCTCTTCCCGAGGGATGTGTTTGATTAAATAGTGATCCAATCGATTGAGAAGCAATTTGGTCTTCTCTAAATATGCCACGAGTCGTTCTTCTCGAGCCTGGAATTCTCCAAGTATTTGATTTACAACGAGTTGAGAATCGCTATGAAGACACAAAGAATTGGCTCCGATTTCTAAGGCAAGTTCTAATCCAGCTATCACTGCTTCATACTCTGCATCGTTGTTGGTGGCAGCGAATTCCAACCTTATAGCATAGTGTAGCTTATTTCCCCTGGGAGTGATTATTACCACACCTGCCCCCGAGCCTTGTTCGTTTGACGCACCATCCACAAAGAGATTCCACTTGATGTCTTCTGCTATTTCCGATTGCTCCTTACCTTCGTTGGTAGTGAATTCGGCAATGAAATCGGCCATGGCTTGTCCCTTGATGGTGGTGCGAGGATGGTAGGTGATATCGTATTGACTTAGTTCAATGCACCATTTAAGTAGTCGCCCAGAAGTGTCGGGACGATGGAGTACCTGCCTCAGTGGTTGATCGGTCAGAACTCTGATGGAATGGGACTGGAAGTAGTGACGCAGTTTCCGTGATGTGATTAGCAAACAGTACGCTAGTTTCTCAAGTTTAGGATATCTGGCTTCCGCCCCTGTAAACCTCTTGCTTACGAAGTATACTGGCCGCTGCGTGCGTTCGTCTTCTCTAACCAATGCGGCGCTTAGAGCATGAGATGACACAGCAAGGTATAGGTATAGCTCTTCGCCTTTGTTCGGAGTTGAGAGTACTGGTGGTCTCTGGAGGTGTTCGATTAAGTTAAGGAAAGCTGTTAAGCATTCGTCAGTCCATTCGAATTTTCCTTTCTCTTTCTTTAGAGCTTCGAAGAAGGGGATGCATTTGTCGGTCGCTTTGGAGATGAATCTGCTCAGGGCGGCCACCTTCCCATTTAGGCTCTGCATTTCCTTTCGGGTAGAAGGTATCCTGATATCTTTCAGAGCTCGGACTTGTTCAGGGTTTGCTTCAATCCCTCTGGCATGGACGATGAATCTTAGAAACCTTCCTGATGATACTCCGAAGGAGCACTTTAGGGGATTCAGCTTCATTCCATATTGGCGAAGTACTTGAAACATTTCATCCAGGTGGCTTACGTGATCGTCGGCTCCCCTTGACTTTACCAGCATGTCATCCACATAAACTTCCATAGTTTGTCCTATTAGCCCTGCAAACATCTTGTTGACGAGGCGCTGATAGGTGGCCCCTGCGTTTTTAAGTCCGAAAGGCATTACCTTGTAGCAGTACAATCCCCGATCAGTGATGAAACTAGTGTGGTCTTGATTGGGAGCATGCATAGGAATTTGGTTATATCCTGAGTATGCGTCCATAAAAGATAAGAGTTCGTGCCCGGCTGTGCTGTCCACAAGCTGATCGATTCGGGGAAGTGGGAAACAATCCTTCGGGCAGGCGTCATTTAAGTTGGAGAAGTCAATGCATGTTCGCCACTTCCCACTAGCCTTCTTTACCAGCACCAGGTTGGCGATCCACTCTGGGTAGATGGCTTCTCGTATGAAGTCATTGGCAAGTAGGTTCTTTACTTCTTCATCGGGGGCTTCTGATCGTTCTGCCCCCATACTTCTCTTTTTCTGTTTTACTGGCGCCTTGGTAGGATCAATGTTTAGTACGTGGCACGCTATGTCAGGGGAGATTCCGGTCATGTCAACGTGTGACCATGCAAATACATCCAAGTTGTGGCGGAGAAAATCAATGAGTTGTTCCTTCAATTCTGCTTTTAGTTGGGACCCGACTTTCAATAGTCTACTCGAGTCACGTCGGTCTACAGATACAAATTCCATAGCCTCTGCAGGCTCGGCGGTGCCCTCCTCCTCTTTGTCCCTGGGGTCTAATTCATTGAAAGGGTCGCTAGTATATCGAAGAGGAGGGGCTTTCTTTAGTTGCTATGCTTCCAAACTTTTTTTGCAGAGGGCAATCTCTACACTCTTCCCTTTATCCTTCCTGTGGTTGTTGCGAAGTTCAGTAACATAGCAGTCTCGAGCAATGTCCTGGTCTCCCTCTACTTCCCCTACTCCATTGTCCGTTGGAAATTTCATCTTTAGGCACCATGGGGCCAGGACAATTTGGAAGTCAGACAAGGCTGGCCTTCCTAAGAAAGCGTTGTAGGCCGAGTGGTTTTCTATCAGCACAAATGTTTGTTTCCGCACAACGGAGCGGGGATGACTTCCAATTTCAACAAAGAGGTCCATTTGCCTGAGGGGCATCTTCGCATCTCCAGCGAAACCGTGTAGTGGTTTATTGCAGGGAGAAACATCCTTTATTGACAGTTTCATTTTGTCGAATGCATGCTTGAATAGGATATTTACTGAGCTTCCAGTGTCTACTAGAATTCGGAAAACTTCGGCTGGACCGAGCCGGGCAGAGATAACCATGGGATCCATGTGAGGGTACTGCCTTCCCTCTAGGTCACGCCTACTGAAAGTGATGTCATCACTCTCTTTCCGCTTCGGGTGGCGTTCTTCTATAACAGAATTAACGCAGTCTTCATTGTTCCTAAGTGACTTTCCATATCTTTCCGTCTCTTCCCAGCTTCTGTCGGCGATGTGTGGTCCTCCCGAGATGGTATGGACCACTATTTTCTCTTGACTGGAGCCGCTAGTGTTGCGGTTTCCTCTGCCTATCTCTGGGGAGGGTAGCCTTGGGTTCTCATTGGCAAGAGCTGGAGTCCTGTTATGACCTTTTACATAGCGTTCCAGTCTCTTCCTTCTGATGTGTTCTTCAATCAAGTCCCGGAGATGATGGCATTCATTGGTATCATGCCCATGAGATTCGTGGAAGCGGCAGAACTTTCCAGATTTAAGTGCGTTATCTGATTCCTTCTTGTATGGTGGGCGTTTGTATCTAACTTCGTCTTGGGTGGCAAGGAAGATGTTTTCGATGGTTTCATTCAAAGGAGTGTAAGTGTCGAATCTCGGTCCTGGCCGATATAGGCGCTTTTCTCCCTTCTTGCCCACAGCATTGTCTCTAGAATCATTTCTTCGAACGTCCTTTGCTACAGCGGGCGTGTTGCCGTGAGCTGCCTTATTTTGTTGCCCTGACTGCCCCTCAGTGGCAGCGTCTTCAAGCCTTATATATTTCTCGGCTTCATGGAAGAAATCGGGTAAAGTAGCTGGTTTTTCTTTTGTCAATCTTCTAGCAAATTTAGTATCCGGATGCACACCACTACAGAGGGCCATTAAGATAAGCTTCTCATCGGAATCTTGGACTGCGGCCGCTGCGGCATTGAATCGGGTTAGGTATTGCTGCAGCTTCTCTCCAGGTTTCTGTTTGATACTGGATAAGGAATAAGCGTCCTTGGGTTGTTCCACATGAATGCAGAACTGGTTGATAAACTTTTCTTTCAGCATCTCCCACGAGCTGATGGATCCTTAGGGTAGATGACAGAACCAGGAGGTAGCTAGATTTGCTAAGAATAGTGGAAAGCATTTGCACAGTACTCCCTCTGTTGCTCCACTCATGAGCATATGCTGTGTGTATCTCTGTAAGTGTACAACGGGGTCGGAGGTTCCTTTGTAAGGTTCCATTGTTGGCATTTTCCATTCTCGGGGGGTGATGGAAATTTCGATATTGCGGGCGAAGGGGCTGGTTACCCTAGCGCCTATCCCTCGATCTCTTTGATCCCGTTGGACGCACTCTCTGAACAAGCGTGCCATCCTTTCATCAGAATTTGGAGCAGATAGAAATGAGTTCGGTTCTGCTCTGTGGGACTGATTCCGTCCAGATGACCTGTAGGTATGGTATCGTCTATCATTCCTGATATTTTCCAGTGGCTGTCTTTGATCTTCTGGGAGCATGCTAGGGTCAGCCACAGTTGGCCCTTGCCTTGATCTTCCCCTGCTGGGTTCTGATCTAAGCACTTCCTCGGGTCCAACTTCGGGCTGGACTCTAGCTCGGCCCCGTTCATTGGTGTTTCCGTGGTTAGGCAGTACGACAGGCTCGGCTACAGTTGACCTCCGCCCGGTACCTCCCCCGTTGGGTTCGGTTCCAAGCGTTTCCTCAGGTCTAACTTCGGGCTGAGCTCGGTCTCGACTCCTACCATGGCCGCTTCTGTCGTTAGCTCCTTCGAAGAAGGAAGATCTTTGTTGTCTCTAAGATCCTCCAGACTGGGACTCACCCCATGATTCAGTGTTGCGGTTGGACTCTTCAGCATCCCTTAAGCGTGACATGAGTTGGTCCACCAAGGCTTCCTGCTGGGATGTGAAGCGGTTAGTCACTTCAACCACAACCCTGTCTAGATCTGCCCTAGTAATTGCTGCCGGCTGTTCTGTGGCAGGGATTGTCGGATTTTCCTGACCTTCATTTGGTACTGCTGCTGGAAGGGGACGATTTACTTGATCTGTGACCACTGGATCTGGAAGACTGCTGGTTGCGATGTTTTTTCCTTTGTTAACATCTTTCTTCTACTTGAGAGGCATGTCTTCCAAGCAATGTGCGATGCTGATAGGAAGAAAGTTAAGTGGGAGAAGCTGAAGTTCTGGGTTCAGCGTTCTCAGTGAAAGCACCAAAAATGTTTGCACAAAAAATGGGCAAACACCTCCAAGTCGTATGATTTAGTTGATTTTATGTTGTTTTTAGTGATCTGGATGATTTATGCAAATATGTAAAAAGCAGGGACTAAACTGTAAAAGACACACAGATTTATAGTGGTTCAGCCAGAATGTGCCTACGTCCACTTTATATATTATTTCTCCTTTCTTGTTCAGATTACAAGTACAAAGCTTTGATACAAGTATATGAAAGTTGTTTGAAAGTTCTCTCCGTGCTTGAGCTCTCAAACTTGTCCCACATTGTTGTACCCCTGCCCCTCTATTTATAGAGTGAGGCTGGGGGTAGGGGTCTTGGATGTATATAGCTGCTGGTGGGCCTGGGCTGATGCAATCAGGCCTGGCAAAGTTGGTCTGGAACGCCTTGGTCCGGTGGAACTTGGTCCGGTGGGACTTGGTCCGGCGGTGAGTGATTCGGCGATGGTTGGTTGGAGTTTGGTTCGGTGGGACTTGGCTTTGGTTCGGCAGTGCTGTCTTGGAGTTGGTTCGGTAGGGATTGGCTTTGGTTCGGCAGTGCTGTCTTGGAGTTGGTTCGGTAGGGATTGGCTTTGGTTCGGCAGTGCTGTCTTGGAGTTGGTTCGGCAGGGATTGGCCCGGTCGAAACACACCCAACACAGTGGAACAAACCATGCGTAAATACAACCTCGTACGTAAAAGATATGCTAATTAGAACGGTTGAAATTCAAATAAACATTAAAATAAACAAACAAGTAGAATATTTCCACATCATACCCTTTGTCATCATGAAACCCTAGCACCTCAACACCGTATAATGCGATCGATCCTATCTCAACTTCGAACTGCATGCATATGACATCCACTTCATCGACTAACGCACGCCAACGGCCGGCCGCAAGTCACACGTCCCCCCACGAGGTGAACTACCGCCCCTTGACAGCCCTCACGACCACCACTGATCGCCCTCCGCTCATTCAAAAGCCCAACCGCCGCCTGACATTCGAACCCTAAATAAAATTTCCAGGCCAAATCCAACCACCACGACTACAAACGACCATCACCGATGAACTCCCCTCGCCCATCTCCACACAACCATACCCTCGAATCGACGATCCATCGCCGTTGATCAACCTCCAAATGAAAGGCCAAGAATTATCCATCAAATTCTGAACACACAGAGACCCAAATCGAAAAACAAACTGCAAATCTAAATTGTGCTCTTCGAGAGCTTTCCAACGATATACAATATGTCATAGTTTTGAGGAGTTTGATTTTCGATTTGAATTTGAAATGTAATTATGGTTTGTAATAGGAATTCTGTTTCTGCCATTGGATGAAAGGAATAGGCAGATAGAATTGTACGTACAGAATAACTGAATGGCTGCTAGGATTTGAGAAACAAGAATCTATTTATATAAACAAGGCCCGATAAGAAAGAATGAACATATTGAATTGGTTTGAAATGACAATAATGACCCGAAAAGCCCGTTCTGCTTTCGGAACGAAACTTGGTCATCCCATATGTCGAAATAGATGTTTTCGATATTTTTAAACTCAATAACAGGTTTCAACCCAAATTCCAATTTATACAGAAGTTAGCTTTTAGAATCAGCTTAATTTAAATTGAATTCATTAAATTGATTTTTACGCGTTTCGAGCCCGCACGATCAAACGACAAGTCTGATCGCTATAAAACTTGTAATCCTATAATAATTCACTATTACGGATCCGATGAGACCGGTTTCGTCGAAATCCGAGATAGTGGCCATAATGGCTAATTTCACGTCAATTAAATAAATTATTATTAAATTAATTTAATCACCTATTAAATTTAAAAGTTAACAATTTTTTTATCGTTTTTGATTACCTAGACATTGATAATCTTTTTAAAACAAATTTCCATGTCCAATTCAATATTTAGATACTACACTAATTATTGCGTTCAATTTCAATTGCAATAAATTCATTGATTAAAATTTTAAATTCAAATAAATTCATTAATTTTGATTTACCACTTATTATTCAATCAACAATACCTTATGGATATAATGAACATTGGTTTACCATTTATTACATCAATATTCTACAGTTATCATTTTAATTCACATTAACTGCAATATTTAAGTAGATTAATTGCAATTGATTTCCAACTTATTTTCAACAAATTAAATAGTGAATTTATAATTAAACCATTGTTACAACTTACCAATTCAACACATTTCCATGTTTATTGTTTACAACCAAGCTAATAAATTCACATACTGATTAACCATTCTATATTACCCAATTTCAATTAAATACGTATAATTTCCCTTTTTCATTTGGTTTATTTCCTTATTTACAATTTATAACCAAATTTAACTTTTACATTGTTTCAATTGGTTTAAATTACATTAAATGGTTGTCAATAATATCCAACAACTTGATTGGATCATATCCAAGTTATTTTCTTATTAATAAATCATAAATTTTAATTTTCCTCAACATTAAATTCCAAAATCTTATTAAATTTAACAATTTAAATTATCAAAATTTATGGATCATTACACCCTCCCCACTCAAAACTTTTCGTCCTCGAAAAGGAAAAAAAGGAATTAATATATTTTATTCAAAGTATTCAATTTATAAACAAATTATTTACATAATTAAGTATTTAAATAAAATAAATCAATTTATAAACAATTAAATCTTTATATGCAAGTTAATAAAAGTTCGAAAATATCTTTACTTTCACAAAAAAATTCTAAGTCTAAAATTCATGGAAAATTTCGGCAGATTCTCCTTTGTACGGAGAGGTCCGGGAGAAATAATAATACCAATAATAACCATATATATATATATCATATTTCGAAATAGATATCCCAGACCACGGGAAAACAATATAATATCACTAGAAAACCGTAATCCGAAAACGTACATATTTGTCGGGCAAACTATGCTTTATTTATGAAACCAAAAGTAGTAGTTATTGCTTCCATAAACCTGTATTTCACTTATATAATCCAAAAGAGTTAGAATTATGTATAAGAGAGATATTTAAGTTGTTGCAATTAATAACAAAACAAATCAACATAACATAACAATAGTCACTTGCAAACGAAATCATACAATCATCACATGCAACTAAAGTAATCAACCATCCATCCATAGCAACCAAAACAAATGGTTTGTTCGGGTTCGGAAACTTTTAATCATATAAAATGATAAACAAACTACTAAGTATTCCATACACTCAACAGTCTTAGATAATACTTAATAGATTATTTATACATCTTTATACAGTTAGAAGTATCCTTTCCCAACCATCACATAAGCCAAAACAAACAATAATTTCAAGTACCGTTTAAGTTCATTCTTATAAATCTCCTTTCACATTATTTACCGTTCTTCAGTTTCATTCATTCATGCAATGCTTATTTTTATTAATTTACATTCACTACTTACAAAATTCATTTCTCATTTATTCATACAATGCCATTTTTCTCTTCATTTCCCTTTTTTCATTAATTTACATTCATTTACTAACATAGGTTAAACTATGCTTTACTTATGTAAACAAAAGTAGTAGCTATTGCTTCCATAAACCTGTATTTCACTTATATAATCCAAAAGAGTTAGAGTAATGTATAAGGGAGATATTTAAGTTGTTGCAATTAATAACAAAACAAATCAACA